>CM072999.1:122613059-123839309 GCA_037038555.1 Rhynchonycteris naso | reverse complement strand
TATATATATTTTTTTAATTGGTAAAACTGGGTTATTTTAATGTTCTTTACAATAGAATAAATAGTTCTCTGGGTGACTGGAGACATGTAAGCTGTGTGATAGTACTCAGAAACACCACAGTAAAGGAGTTCTGATTGGTGCATAGTCTTCAACAATTGTAAGGAATTACTTGTATCAAACTGCTGTCAGACCAGTAAGACTGAATTTATGCATCCATCATTTTCCGGATTGTTGGTAACCTGGGCATATTTTCCCCAAATAACCTTGCCTCCTTGTGTCACAAGGCCCAACTCACTCACATTCACCTCGATGACAGTACCTTTGGTAATAACACCCAAAGTGGTATAAAGTGGGGATGAGGGATTCCTCTTTACACCAAGTATTGGCAGGTAAAAGGTGGCTTTAAGTTCAGGATGTGTTACATGGGCCTTCTTGAAACGTAAGCCCATTGGCCTAATGAATCTTTCATATTTAGGTGGTTTTCGAGTAAATCCATCTCCAACAAAGCAGACTTTGGTAACCATCCTCTTCCAAGCTTTTTTCTTTCTCTTTCCTGTTCAAATAACTTTTAATACCTCTGTTTCTCCCTGGGCACGAACTTTGGGCAAAAGGACTTCCCATTTTCCCGCTTTCTCTTTTCGTTTTTGCTTAATCATATTGGAAAGGACTTTAGCTCGCGACTGTCCCTCTCTGTCCAATAGATATGCAGGCACTGCTCCTTGTGGAGTCTTGTCATCACTCTTTTGTTTGGTATTTCTCTTTTCATGCATCTTGATGGTCTTTTTCATTTGTATTTTCTCAGCATGGCGCTGTTTGTGGTAGAGCTTAGCCTTCAGACCAATCATCTTTTTTGCCTTCTTTGAACGTTCATGAGCCTCTCGACCTTCCCTCTTTCTCTTTTTCTCATGGTAATCCAAACGATATCCATGGCGCTTGCGGTGTAACTCAATATATTCATTTTGTGGCATGGTTACGGCCGCTGAGTCGCCGGGCGCAGTCCCCCCTGGGGCGAAAAACCGCTCAACTTTCGGGTCTCAGAAACCCACAAACCTACTTCACGTAACTCGCAGCAGGAAAAGGCATATTTTTTAATTATTTAAAAATATGGTTAACATGTCTTTTTATTTTCCATCTCTCTCTTTTTAAGGCGTCCAATATTTTCTTCTGTGCCCAGGGTGTCAACCAACCTTAATCCACCTCTGCTTCTACCGTGAGACACAGTATGGAGTTTCCTCATAAAATTAAAAATGAATCTGCCTTTTGACTTAGGGATTCCACTTCTGGGAATCCATGCTAAGAATCTAGAGACACTAAGTCAAAAGAATACATGTGCCCCTGTGTTCATTGTAGCATTTTGTACAATAGCCAAGAACTGGAAATAGCCCAAGTGTCCATCAGTAGATGAGTGGATAAAAAAGATGTGGTACATTTACACAACGGAATACTACATGGCCACAAAAAGAAGGAAATCTTGCCTTTTGCAAGCATGGATGGACATGGGGAGCATTATGTTAAATGAAGTAAGCCAGTCAGAGAAAGAAGTGCCATATGATTTCACTTATATGTGGAATCTAATGAACAAATTAAGCTGATGAACAGAATAGAAGAGACATGGATACATGGAACAGACTGACAAATGTCAAAGGGGAGGAGGCTTGGGAGACTGGATGATAGAAGGTAAAGGGATTAAGCCCCAAACCCCAAACAAACGATATATACATATGACACATAGATACAGAAAACAGTATGGTGATAGCTAAAGGGAAAGGGAGGCAAGGGAAATGGAGGTGGGCAAAGGGGAAGAAAAGTGGAGACAAAAGAGACACTGCTGGAGCAATGGGCACATAATGCAGTATGCAGATTGTTTTATTGAGCTTCACACCTGGACCTGGACCTGGACCCCAATAAATTCAATTAAAAATTTTAAGCATATATCCAGAAAACGAATTGTTGGATCATATGGTAATCTTATTTTTTGAATTTTTTGAGGAAGCAGTATAGTGTTTTCTACATGGCTGTTTCAATGGTGCATGTTTTCCAATTTCTCTACATCTTCACCAACACTTCCTAGTTTCTGGTTTTGTTTTTGTTTTTTTTTAATATTAGCCATTCTAATGAGTGTGAAGTAATATCTTTTTTTGCGGGTGGGGGGTGAGAGGAGGGGAGATAATGAGGCAGACTCCTGCATGCACTCCTATTGGGATTCACCCAGCACCCCTGTCTTGGGCTGATGCTAGAGTGCCAAGCTGCTTAGCACCTAAGGCTAATGCTCAGACCAACCAAGCTATCGTCAGTGCCCAGGCCGATGCTCAAACCAATCAAGCCACTGGCTGCAGGAGGGGAAGAAGGAGAAAAGGGGAAGCGGGGTGTGTGTGGGGGTAGCAGAAGGTCTCCTCTCCTGTGTGCCCTGTCCAGGAATTAAACCCAGGACATCCATATGCTGGGCCAATGCTCTATCCACTGAGGCACCAGCCATGGTCAAGTAATATTATAGTTTTGGTTTCTATTTTCCTAATGATCAGTGAAGTTGAGAATCTCTTCATGTGCATGTGTTGGACATTTGACTATCATCTTGGAGGAATATTTAGTCAAGATCTTTGAAGAAGAAATTTCTAATTTTCCCCATATATGCAGTGGTTTTGAATATCCTACTCTTTAATTTCTGGATCCCAAAAAATGGAAAAGAAAAATTAAGGGATGGGGAAAAATGTGCCAGTCCTTTTAAATCTCTTAGAAGTTAACTCAGCTGGAAGAGTCAGGGGTTTTCAACAATGGTTGGAGGTGCAACAAAAATGGTCATGTGCCTTTTTGTCTGCACCTGTGTGACCAGAGCAGCAATTTGAAAAACAGGGTCCTTTTTTGCCTAGTCTGGCTCCCATAAATTGTGTGCAAGCTGCTCCAGAAACAGCTATACATCTGTCTGTCACATAACTAGGAGTTGGGGATGGGTAGCTGCTAGTGTGCTAAGAGTTAAAATTTAGAAAGACTAACCACAGTTGGTACATACTGTCTTAGTACCTTCAGGCTGCTATAACAGAAGTAACATAGACTGTAGGCTGAGAAGTCTAAGGTCTTGACTTATCATGTCTGGTGAAGGCCTGCTTTCTGGTTCATAAAATGCTGTCTTCTCAGTATGTCTCTACCTGATGGAAGGGGCAAGGGCTCTCTGGAGTATCTAATCCCATTCATGAGAACTTCACTTTCTTGACTTAAGCACCTCATAAAGGCCCCACTTCTAAATACTATCACATTGGAGACTAAGTTTCAACAAATAAATTTTAGGGAACACAAACATTCAATCTATAGTATATATAACAAATAACACAAACAATAGGCAAATTTAAGCAAAAATTTTTAAAAGAAAGCAATGATTTTGAATTAAGAGTAAACAAAGTAGAATTAAAAGCAAAAGGTATTGTTTTGGAGAGACAAGGTGTTATTTTCAAATCAATGATGTGTGTACTCTAAAGATAAAAAGAGCTGTAAACCTTAATGTGAACATTTATACACTTTTGGGTGGGTGAGTGAGACCCTTCAAAGCAAAACACCAAAAGCAAAAACCATAAAAGATGATACTAAGAGATTTGAATGCATAAAACTTTAATGTCTCTGCATGTCAAAAATATTCTACCATCAACATGATTAAAGGTTTAAAAAAAGTACAGACAGCTTCATGATACACTAAATTCCTTTCATGAATGGTGTAGGAAATGGTAAAGTATAACCAAGTATTGGGCATGTGGTTGAAATAGGTACTCTTCAGTGATACTGAGTAAATGCCAAACAAAGTGCATTTGTAACAATGGCCTTCTGAAAAGCAAGCATGAACTCAGCATAGAGTTTTTGTTATTGGAGATTTCAGGCATTCAGGCAGGCAACAGAATTTAATATACAATTTAGCAGGGCATCACAAGAACCCTAAATCACATTTACATGGCTCATTTAAAAAATAATTGTTGCTCTCTTTCCCACAGAAGATTAGAAGCTCTACAAAGTCAATGAATTGCTCGTATTATTTCTGCTTATCTATTGTAGTATCAACATGGGATCTGGTAAATACTTAGCACTTAAACATTTTTTAAATGTATAGATGAATGGATGGATGGATAGATGACTGACTGAATGGATGGATAAATTGTTAAAAAATATTATGGTTTAAACACACACAGAGAGAAAGAAAGAGAGAGAGAGAGAGAGAGAGAGAAGCATTGACCCTGAAAAAGCTTGTTCAATATGAAAAGTTTTTAAACAGTACAAACATGTTAAAGAAGACAGTTTCTGACCTCAGAGTTTTTTCAGTTATAGACTAAACTCGACACTTCTTTTTTTATATATATATATATTTTTTATTATTATTAATTCTAATGGGGTGACACCAATAAATCAGGGTACTTATGTACAATGAAAACATCTCCAGGTTATCTTATCATTCAATTGTGTTGCATACCCATCACCAAAAGTCAAATTGTCCTCTGTCACCTTCGATCTGGTTTTCCCTGTGTCCCTCCCCTCCTCCCTATCCCACTCTTCCCTCCCTCCCCCCATCCCATAACCACCACTCTCTTGTCCATGTCTCATATTCTCACTTTTATGTCCCACCTATGTATGAAATCATGCTGTTCTCAGTTTTTCTTTTTTTCTGATTTACTTATTTCACTTCGTATAATGTTATCGAGGTACATCCATTTTGTTATAAATGATCCGATGTCATCGTTTCTTATGGCTGAGTAGTATTCTATAGTATATATGTACCATAGCTTTTTAATCCACTCGTCTTCTGACGAACACTTGGGCTGGTTCCAGATCTTTGCTATTGTGAACAATGCTGCCACAAACATGGGGGCGCATTTCTTCTTTTCGAACAGTGCTATGGTGTTCTTAGGGTATATTCCTAAAAGTGGGATAGCTGGGTCAAAAGGCAGTTCGATTTTTAATTTTCTGAGGAATCTCCATACTGTTTTCCACAGTGGCTGCACCAGTCTGCATTCCCACCAGCAATGCAGAAGGGTTCCCTTTTCTCCACATCCTCGCCAGCACTTATTCTGTGTTGTTTTGCTGATGAGTGCCATTCTGACTGGTGTGAGGTGATATCTCATTGTGGTTTTAATTTGCATTTCTTTAATGATTAGTGATGTTGAGCATTTTTTCATATGCCTATTGGCCATCTGTATGTCCTCTTTGGAGAAATTTCTATTCATTTCTTTTGCCCATTTTTTGATTGGGTTGTTTGTCTTCCTGGTGTTGAGTTTTATAAGTTCTTTATAAATTTTAGTTATTAACCCCTTATCAGATGTGCTGTCGAATATGTTCTCCCATTGTGTGGTTTGTCTTTTTATTCTGTTCCTATTGTCTTTTAAACTCGACCCTTCCCATGTATTTGTTTTATACTGCTACCATAATGAATTACTGCAAATAGTGTGGCTTAAGCCACACCAAATTATTATCTGACAGATATGAAGGCCAGGAAGTTCCAAGTGGTTTGGCAGGACTGCCTTCTTTTTGGAAGCTGTAGGGGAGAATATGTTTCCTTGCCTCTTCCAGCTTCCAGAGGCTGTCTGCATTACTAGTTGGTGACTCTGCAAGACTCCAATCCCTGTTTCCAGGACACGTTTCCTTCTCTGACTCTGACTCTCTTACCAACCACCCTCTTATAATAATCGTTGTAATTATATCATGCCCACTGGGATAATCCAGGATAATCTCCCCATCTCAAGATCCTTAATTTACCAACCTCTGTAAACACCTTTTATCATGTAAGGTAAGGTATCTTAGATTTGAGACATTAAGACATGTACATCTTGGGGGGAGGGAGGCATTTTTCTGCTGACCACACCTCAGGTCCGCAAAAGCTGAGCTGTCCCAAAGGGGGTGGAAACGACTCAAGGTGGGCTTGAGTCCAAGGGCTAAGAGAGGCAGCTACTCAAGTGCAGCCCTTACCTCCACAGCCATCATTCTGGGTCAAATTCAGGGATTTGATTAGTAAAAAATATATAAGGTATGTTAAAAGTATTCTGTCTCCTATATTTTTTTGGTGGCATGGGGTAAAGATTAAAAATGTAAAAAGCATCTCCACATATTTCTATTTAGTAAAAAATACATAGATGAGAGGGGTGACTTTTACATTCTTGAAAAGTTGTGAAGAATTGTAGCAAGACTTACCCCATGTAGTTGTAGAGGGCCGACCCAGAAGCAACCACAGGGAAGATATCTGTTCAATTCAAGGAGCGCTTTAAAAAAAAAATAGTTATGTTAGTTCATATGGAATGAGTAACCTCAAAAAACAAACAAACAAAACAAACCACTTGAATTCAATTAGCATTATGAAAAGCCTACTACATTGTCCCCTTTTCATTTTACAAGTAGTGAAAATCTGTGCTTGGAGTCTTTAAATTCCCAATAGATTATGTGATAAATGCCAAGACTGATATGAATGTGTGATCAATTTCCACTGCCCCTAAAAATGCCGGAATTTAAGAGAACCTTCTAAGATAGTTCTTTTATAAAGATGGAATTAGGATCACAAACCACCAAGAACTAAAAACTTGGAAAATTCTCTTCCTTTACACATTATTCGCCTGTTTCTTGAAAAAACAAAAAAAGAGATACGGACACATTACTTGCTCAATATAGCTCTAAAAAAAGGCAATGAGGATTCACTCACAATGAGGATTCAAAACCCAACCCCACCAGGTGCTCCCAGCTCTGCGTTTCAATTCCATCTTTTAAATTAGCTGTTGGTAAGCAAAGAGATAAGAGCGATGCATTCTGCCATACTAACCCCTCACCTCTGCTATCAAGGGACGCCTGACTTCCCTTAAATTGTTTTTTCGTCCTTCAGATGGGGGTTCCGTCGGAAGGTCAGCACCGTTGCAGACGGGTAGAATTGAAGGATTCGGAAGAAGCACTTGCTTAGATCTTGACGTCTGCAACACTTAAAACAAAAATGTTGGCCTGCTAGTGGTGAAAGAAGGTGCTATCCTGTGGCAGGAGATGGGGAGGGCAGGTCCGGTCGGGTTACAGACCAGCAAACTGGACCGCTGCAGGAAAGATTTGGGACTTCTGGTGTCCGAAACGTAGTTTGGCATTGTTGGCGTCCGGCCTTTTCTCCTACAAGTTGTGAGCACACGAACATCCCCTGTTGGCTCAGATGGTGATAACAGCTTTTCGCAGAGACTTTCGACGATGCTCCAGTAGGTCAGTGGCAAGGTTGTTGTACCCCGTGAGATTTAACCATAAAGGGGATATAAAATAGGAGAATATGTAATAGTGGGAAGGAGGCAAAAGAGACGGGGTCTCGCTATGTTGCCCAGGCTGTGGTGCAGTGGCTATTCACAGGCGCGATCCCACTACTGATTAGCACGGGAGTTTTGACCTGCTCCATTTCCGACCTGGGCCGATTCACCCCTCCTTAGGCAACCTGGTGGCCCCCCGCTCCCGGGAGGTCACCATATTGATGCCGAACTTAGTGCGGACACCCGATCGGCATAGCGCACTGTAGCCCAGAACTCCTGGACTCAAGCAATACTCCTGGATTCAATCAATTCTGCTGCCTCAGCCCCCCGTGTAGCTGGGACTACAGGAGCGCGCCACCACGCCGGGCAATCGGCTACAGGCGCCGGACTGCCTTAGTAGCTGAGCTCCGGTGACGTCACCCGGGGGCGGAGCGAGGTCTGGGGCGCCTCGGGAATGCACAAGCCCAGCAGGAGGCGGGCTGCAGCCTGCGTCCTTGTGACGTTATCGGTAGCGGGGGTGGGGTGGGGGTGGGGCTTAACGCTGTTCTACCTGTTTCTGCTTTATTTCCTGGTCGTTTACCCCGAAATGGGGTCAGTGTGCGCTAAATGCGTGTAGTGGGTGTCCCAACACACACCAAGCGTAGACGGAAACGCAGTAACCTGGTCCTTCAGCATTTGCTGCCTTCAGCAGACATGAAACACATGCTGCATCTTTTTTTGGAGGGGAGGGGGGCGCTTTATTTAGGAAGGAACGTCTGTCTGTAAATCCCATTGTCACCAGCAACATTTAGGAGATGCCTTGGCTGTATGAAGGAGTATATAGCCCATGTAGCGGGGTCGGGGGTTCACAAAACGACTTGGAGACCAGCTCAGTGTCCACTTTTGGAAAGAAGGGAGCCATCTGCTTTCGTCGCCCTGGCGTGTTTGTTGCCGTTATTGTTGGGAGTAAAATCTAGCATCAGAGTAGGCTGGTGCAAGAATTAGGGTTTGGCAGTGGTCCTCTATCAGCAATCTTTCCTGTCCACCTTGTTCCTAGAAACGAATGCAAACTTTCCCTGTCACCTCCTCCCTTGTAGCAGATAAGTTTTGCTCCCTTCGTACATAAATTAAAGTTGAAAAAAATCTTTCACCTCCTTGTTATTCTCCCTTCTCTAAATTTATCTTTACACCTTCAAGGAAGGGTAGCTCTCTTTTGTCCCTTCTCATCTCAAACCCACTAAGTCAAAATTTCTCCATCAATCATTTATTTCCCTCTCTCTTCCCCCTCTCCCCCTGCGTCTCCCTCCCCCTCTCCCTTCTTCCTCCCTCTCCCCCTTCTCTCCTTCCTTACCTCCCACGCTGTCCCTCTGTTTGTAATTCCCTCTTAAACCTCTGTTCTCTTGCCACACTCTTGGTGAGTGGTCTCATCAACTTTGAAGGCTCTCTAATCTATAGCTCTGACTTGATACTGTTCCCAGAGCTCCAGATCCAAAATTTTAGCTGCCTACTGAATGTAACCTTGAAATTATTCAAAACTTCAAATTCAACAGGTGCAAGCAAAACTGTGTTTTCACTCTTTGCTTATATATTTGTTTGGTTACTTCAGAACTCTCTGAATCATCATTGACCACAGTTTCAACCATCTAAGCCAGATGTTTATTTCCTGCCTACCCAACACCAGGCACTGTGTTAAGTAGGTGATAAAGATGTGGAGATGAAGAAGAGATGTGTGTAGAAAAACAAAACAAAAATTTGTGATGACAACTTGTGGTAATTGTCTAGAAGGGGGGAGACCATCTTTAGATAAGGAGTTCTTGAGGAGATGTCATTTAAACTGGGGTCTCAAGAACAAGGCACCTATTAGAGCAGTGGTTTTCAACCTTTTAATACTTGGGGAACGATGACTTAGGTGCCGGAAATGCAAATACATAATGAATAAAATTTTATCTTGCTGTGTGTAACAGTGCAACATGGTACAAATAGGTGCTCGATTTCCCAATTCAACATGTACAATGCATTGGATACCAGGTAAGTTTGTCTGAATGCTTTTTGTCTATTGTGCATGATTTGTAAATTCTCTGCACAGTGCAAAAAGTTGCTTCAACAAGCGTACAAGTTCCAAAGGTATCTAAGACAACCTCAATAGTATTTCTATCGATGATATGGGCTGATGAGTGGCAATCACCCTGAGCATAGGCAACTTCAACTAAGATTATTGGGTCTACAGTATACTCTTCATACATTAGGATGGTTAACTCTTTAGTGAACCAGCACGCAATTCCTGGAGGATCAGCACTGGTCTGTGGACTGGTGGTTGAAAAAGACTGGCCAGATATAGCTCAGTTGGTTAAGAGCTTCGTCCTGAAGCACAGAGGCTGCTGATTCGATCCCTGGTCAGGGCACAGGTTGATATTCTTGTCTCTCTCTTTCTCCCTGCCTCTCTTAATAAAATCAATCAATAAAAAATTAATTTAAAAAACCCCACTGCATTAGAGTACCTTTATTGCAAGCAATAAGGACTGTAGATTGAAGCAAACAAACTCCTTTCCAGAAGGAGGTAATAGGAAGAAAATGGAACTGTAACAGAAAGTACTTGTCTCTCAAAGTTTGTTCTTTTTTACTAAACTATAAATTTTTAGTTGGGCACATGAAGCCCCATTTAAAGACCACATTTCCCAGTTTCTTTTACAGCCAAGAGTGGTCAACTTCTTACCAAGGGAGTATGTATGAAAGTGGTATGTGCAACCTCTGCATCATTTGCTTAAAAAGAAATCAGTTGTCTTCCAAATCTCTGCCTTTTCCCAGGTATAGATGGTGCCAGAGAAAAACCCCAGTAGTACCCTGGCTTTCACCATGCAAATGAGGAAAATACTTTAGGGTATGGCACAGCATGAAGAAGAAAGAAGTCAGGGTTCCTGGATGAGCCAACCTGCCAGCTTGGGACTCTCCTACATCTGGACTGCTACATGAGAAATCAGCTTCAATCTCATTTATTTCGTTGCATTTTGGGAACCCTGTTATTGCAACAAACTTTGCACAACAACTGATATGGGGAAGCTCACAGAGGAAAACTTTGGCTAACCAGAACTCAAAGTGTTAACAGCAGGAACCAAGCTGGAGTGGGTCTTAGACTGGTAGAAGTATGTGTGTTCTTGACTTTACATAGAAAAGATTTCATGTATGTTTCCAGATGATTTTGAGAGTGCATTATTAAATCTGGGGACAGTGAAACAAGGAAAAGCTTAGGATAGAAGAAGCAACAGGAGAGAGCCTATGGAGGTCTGCTTTGGCTCTCTAGAAATTTTATAGAAAAGACTTGGTAAGGGTACTATTGGCTTACTGAAAATTCAGAGAAAAGGGGCCTTGGAGACAGGTTCAGGGGTTTTGCTGCCTGCTGTTCCCCTGGTTGCAAGTCTTATGGGGGCCCCAAGAGCTTTTTTTTAAAGTATAGGCCCTAAAGAAGGGCACTACATGCTTCAAGGAGGGCACTGCCATATCCTTTGTTTAGAGGGCTTTTATCTGTCTTCTGCGGGCAGGAATCCTAGGGAAGTTCACCGGGGAGGCTCACAGCAGAATATTCACCAGATTTCCAGGTGAGTTCTTGGGGAAGTATATTTCTATTTTTTAAAAAAAATACCATGAATAAGGATCCAGGATGCTGGCAGAGTAGGTGAAATCTACACTCATCTTCTCCCAGGACAAAACTGAAATTACAGCTAAAATATAGAGCAATCAACCTGAATAACCATCTGAGAACTAGTTGAAGTCTTATAACCAAGAATTTACAGAAGAAGCTACATTGAGACTAATAGGATATGTGCACACATGAAAAGGGCTGGCTCTGCTACCATGTCCAGAGGGACATCTCAACTCTGGAGGGTGCCCATCAAGAGCATGGGGTTTTAACCCCACACCGGGCTCCAGCTCCAAGCCAGGATGAGGCCCCCCAATAATAACTGGCTGTAAAAAGCAGTGGGGATTCTGTTCACCAGGGAGAGACAAGAATTTGCTAGAGATACAGGCACCCTCTTAATGGGCCAATGCAGAAGATCTCATCACAGCCACATCCTCTGGACTCCAGGGAAGGGAGGGCAGAGTGGACTAGAATTGTGCAAGTAGAGTTTGGGTTTGTGGCTCTGGACAGAGAGCTGAGGAGATAGTTGTCAGGACCCAGGTTGAGTCATTCTACTGCACCACAAATACCAGCTTTCTTAGGTGGAGCTCATCCCTACACATAGCACCAGCCTGGGGAAAGCAACAGCCCCACCCTTTGGGCTCTCTCTTGTCCTTCTCTGAGGAGCTCATGCCCTGCTGAGGAGTCAGCTGCCAGAGCAAGGGTAAAGAGAACTGGACAGTCTCAGAGGTTGTTAGTGACTGAGTTATGGGGGAGGGAGTCATCTCCCCCAACTTTTCCATGAACCTGACTGGCCCCTCCCCATCATGGGATATCCACTAGCCCCACCCCCTGGAATCTCAGTGGCTCCACCCTCTCAATTATTGGTGGCCACACCCTATTGAGGTAGAGCCAAATCTGGGACAAATGGGAGAAGGTTTTCCCTCACTTGTCCAACTGGTGCAGAGCCTTACCTTCACACTGCCAAATCTTGGTCAGTTAGAGCCTGATAAACTCTGCTGACCTCCCAAGTGAGCACCCAGTAGGTGGCAGATAGACTTGGTATATACTGGGGCATTTGCTGAGTGGTCTCACACCCAGCACTGGCACGAAGTTTGAAACTGTATCAATCTGGTGAACACAATTCATTCTTACCTTGTGACTACCTAATGCAACTCAAGTACCACTAGAGGCTCTTTCAGTGAGTGAGCCTAATAGGCAGCTGAAAGGTGAAGGCAGGCAGTGACAAATCTCAATGTTCCTTGAGACTTCTGCTGACCTGCCCCCCAATCCTGGTGCTGGTGGAAGCCAGCCTTGGTGTGTAGCTTGATCCTTCTCACACACACCCAGGCCCAGGAGAGGCAGCCACAAACTGTGGATTGCTTTGTAGCTCCAAACACGTTGCCCAGGGCCAGACGCAGGCTGTATCTGACATCGGCTTGCACTCAAGTTCCTCCCAAGAGGCCTCAAATCAACACACCCAGTTGCAAGCCTCAGACAACATCAGAGCAAGATCTAACTAGTTTCATAAGTGGCATATCCAAAGGGAGATCTCAGCAGGCACCACCTTGGCTGAGGTGAATTCTGCCTGTATTGTGTGGTCAGCACCTGCACAGCACTGTGTACACTGTGGTTAGAGTTTATTTTAAGTGAGTCAGCTTTAAGGTCAACCCCATACACAAGTGGGCCAATAGCAATCAAGACTCAACTACAATGAGAAATCCCATGTAACCCACATGAAGACCATTTCTGGAGCATCTAGTGCACATAATCAAAAAAATGTACCATTGGGTCCCACAGGACAGCAACTGTATAAAACCATTCTACCAAGACTGGTATTCATAGCAGACCTACTTCATATATAGAAACAAACAAAAAGAGGCAGTTTAAATGGAGAGATAAAGAAACAGGCCCAAAATGAAAAAGTAATTGACTGAGCTAATTGGCCAGGCTCTGGGAATAAATTTAATTAAGGATGTAAAGGAACTGTTCTCAGAAAATTATGAGACTGAAGAAAGAAACTGAAGAAGATATAAACAAGTGGAAGCACATACTGTGTTCATGGAAAGGAAGAACTGACATAATTAAAATGTCCATATTACCCAAAGCAATTTATAGATTCAGCACAATTCCTATCAAGATACCAGTGGCATATTTCACAGAACTAAAACAAATATTCCAAAAATTTATATGAAACCACAAAAGACCTCAAATAGCCACAGAAATCTTGATAAAAAAGAACAATGTTGGAGGGATTACGCTACCTGATAACAAGGCCATAGTAATCAAAACAGCATGATACTAGCATAAACACAGATATGTAGATCAATGGAATGGAATAGAGAGCTCAGAAATAAACCCACATTTTTGTAGCCAATTAATATTTGACAGAGGACATAGCAACACACTATAGGGTAAAGATAGCCTATTCAGTAAATGGTGTTGGGAATATTTGGACAGGTACATTGTTGGGCAGATAAAATATAATATACTCACTTTGTTAAAGATGGCACTTCCCACATGGAAGCCTGTCACCCAGGTGATATTATTTGCCCTTATGCTTGGGATGGGTGTGGGGGAAAGGCTGTAATGTAAGCAGGCCAGGTTGTTATGACCTAAGGCTTGGTTTTAAGAGTAAGCTTTTCCCCACACCCTTGACTGATTGGATAATGTAGGGTGGTGCACTCTCCTGAGGAATCCCATTATACAGAGATTTCCTTGTTTGTATAATTGGATTAAAGGTTTTGATTCTATGGTATAAAGGGGGAGAGACCAGTAGCTTGAGCTCTCTCGGTTCCTGCTATCACCATTGCAGGGGCCTCCCTGATCCCTTGCCTTCCATGGGAAAAAACTGGTTTTCTGCTTCTGCCTTGTCTTCTCTTGTGGCTTGCCTGTATTGGTGAGACACCAATAAACAGAATGGCCTACCATCCTCCGACTCTGCCATTTCTTCACCATCAGCCCGAATCCAATGGGAACCTGCATGTGAATGGCCACGATGGAGGCTCCTGGCCTTACATACATGCAAAAAATGAAAAAAGAAAGAAAGAAAATAGACCTTCTTCTTACACCATACACAAGAATAAATTCAAAATAAATTAAAGACTTAAATATAAGACTCAAAACCATAAAAATTCTAGAAGAAAATAATAAGCAGTAAAATCATAAACATTTCTCGTAGCGATATATTTTTTGATATATTGCCTTGGGCAAGAGAAGCAAAAGAAAAAATTAAACAAATGGGACTACTACATCAAACTGAAAAGTTTTGCACTGAAAACTTTTGCACTGCAAAGAAAACCATCAAAAAGATGAAAAGACACCCCACTGAATGGGAGATCATATTTGCCAATACATCTGATAAAAGGTTAATATCCAAAATTTATAAAAAACCTTTTAAAACTCAACATGAAAAACAAACAATAAAACAATCAATGCAATTTGAAAAATGGACAAAGGACCTGTTGGGCAGATAAAATATATTATGCTCACTTTGTTAAAGATGGAGCTGCCCACATGGATGCCCGTCACCCAGGTGATAATATTTGGCTTTATGCTTGGAATGGGTGTGGGGGAAAGGCTGTAATATAAGCAGATCGGGTCATTATAGCCTAAGGCTTAGTTTAAGAGTAAGCTCTTCCCCACACCCTTGACTGATTGGATGATGTAGGGTGGTGCACTCTCCTGAGGAATCCCATTATGCCTCAGATGGGTGGCTTTGTATCAGAGACTTTCTTTATGTATAATTGGATTAAAGGTTTGGATTTTCTATGCTATAAACTGGGGAAGCCCGGGAGCTTGCTCTCTCTCTTGGTTCCTGGGTTCCTGAGATTAGTATTAGAGAGGAGAGCAGAGTAAGGCCACATGGAGGTCAGGAGAAGCAGCAGAGATGGCAGAGTGCTGAGGAAGAAGCCAGTTTGTTAAGAGTTTGTGCAGGAGGAGATGGGAAACAGAGGTGAATAAGTCTGGTAAGCTAGAAACCTTTGATGCTAGGAAACTCGGATAAGTCAGTAGCTTTGTGAGCACTGAATGTGTGGGTTTTGGAGCCCAGTGTGTGTTTTTGCTTGCCCGCCGGGTGCAAGCTAGGATTAAAGTTGATGGCTCACCAGTTCGTGGCTCCTGTGTTTCATTGCCATCTATTCGAATCTAATGCGAACCTGCATGGGTCGGGCTGCTGTGATGCTGGCCTCGGCTACTGGCTTTACAGGACCTTAATAGACCCTTCTCCAAAGAGGACATACAGATAGATGGTCAATAGATATTTGAAAATATGCTGAACATGCCTGACCAGTGGATAGAGCATTAACCTGGGACATTGAGGACCTCAGTTTGGGTCACTGGTGTCCGGTAGTTGCCTCTGGGTTGGGTAGTGAAACCCTCCCTGGCCCTGAGCTTTCTGATATTGTTAATCTTGCTCAAACCGCACACACCCAAATTCTCGAAACTGTCTGTCCCCAAGGCTGTTCCATGAACTGCACGCCCCACCAAACCGGTCGACCGTTACCATTCTCCCCCCTCTGCAGATATAAAAAACCCAGAAACCCTCCCCGGGCGCGCCTTCACAGACTCACATCCGAGGGTCAGTGGACTCGCCCGAAGTCCTCCCAGTAAAGCCTGACTTTTGCTCATTTGGCTGTTTCGGCTCTTCGTTCGTTCATCGGCGGCACCCGGCAATCTTTCATTTGGTGCTGAAACCCGGGAGAGGGGCTTTTTGTGACTCACCTCGGCCTTCTGGATGAGGCAGGAGTCCCCCCTCTCTCCCCCTTGCCTCGTGCCGCCCGTCGTTTTGGACTCTGGGTTCCCTACGACCTCGATCGCCAATTGTGAGTAACCTGGTTTCTCTTCCGCTTTCTCTGGTCCTGCGTCTCCACCGGGGTTTCTCGTCCTAGACTCGGCCGAGCCGAGAACCCTCCATCCGCCGACTCCTGGAGTCTTTATAGGGGTTCAATCGGAAGGGACGCCTTTCGGCTGCTCTCCTATCTCTGTCCTGAGACCTATCATTTAGGTCTCCTGTCAGGAGACGGGTATCTGGAAGGGACGCCTCCCTTATACTCTCTCTCTCCTCCGACACCTAGGACCAAAAAGCTGGCCAAATTATGGGGAACTCCAAATCCAAAATAGACCCAAAACTCCTCTAGGATGTCTTCTTAAAAATTTTTTCCAAATTGGGATACACTCAGACACTTCGCAGGAAGAAACTCGTCTTCCTGTCACAGGTCGCCTGGCCTACAATTTTTTGCCGGCACACTGGAAAAGACTCTGAGGCCCCATATATTCAGGCTTTCTGGGATCTCCGTTCCCACCCCATCTCTGCTCCCACTGTTCCTCTCTCCAAATTCTCCTAGCTCAGACCTCCTCTCCTCCCAAGGCTTCCTCCCAGGAACCCCCTCCTTACTCTCAACCCGATGACCTTCCCGACTACCTATCTCCTCCTCCGGCTCTCCCCCGGGAGAACCACCCAGACCCGGGCCAGGTTCCGGCTCCTTCCACCCCTCCGGCTCCTTCCGCTCCTCTGGTTCCTTCTGCCCCACCTCCCACCGACCCTCTCACCTCTCCCATTGCAGCTCATACCAGGTCACACAGCCCCCAATCGTCATTCGTTGTCCTCGCCCCTCTCCGCGAAGTAGCTGGGGCAGAGGGCCTAGTTCGGGTACATGTCCCCTTTTCCCTCCAAGACCTTTCACAGATTGAGAAACGGCTAGGATCTTTCTCGGCCGACCCCTCAACCTACATTAAGGAATTCCGGTACCTGACTCAGACATATGACCTGACCTGGCATGACATTAAGGTAATCTGTACCTCCACTCTCACCCCTGAGGAACATGAACGTATCCTCACTGCCGCCAGACAGCAGGCAGACAGGGACCATCTAGTGGATGACCAAATCCCCCTTGGCACAGAGGCGGTCCCCGGGAAGGACCCCAATTGGAGTTATCAACCTGGCCAAGGGTCCAACATCCCTCGTCGAAACCTTATGCTCCGATACTTAATCAGAGGCATGGATGCAGTTTCCAACAAGGTTGTAACTTATGATAAACTGAGGGAAATTACCCAACTCCCTGAAAAAAACCCAGCCCTTTTCCTGAACCGCCTTCAAGAGGCCCTTCCTTGTTCGTTATATCCGCCTAGACCCGGGGTCCTGCAATGGGGCCACAGTCTTAGCCTCTCACTTTATCTCTCAGTCAGCCCCGGATATTAGAAAGAAACTTAAAAAGGCTGAGGAGGGCCCCGAGACTCCCATCCAAGACCTGGTAAAAATGGCTTTTAAAGTGTTTAACGCCCGAGAGGAAACGGCTGAAGCCGCCCGCCAGGAACGGACCCAAGCCTTGGTAGCGGCCCTCTGGCCGGTAGGGGAACTGATAAAGAAGCCAGCCTCCAAGGGAGGACAGCGCACGCCACCGGGCGCTTGCTTCAAATGCGGCAAAGAGGGCCACTGGGCCAAGGCCTGTCCGCAACCAAGGCCCCCCACCAAGCCTTGCCCACAATGCAAACTAATGGGCCACTGGAAGTCGGACTGCCCGACCCTGGCTCAGCCTCCAGCACCTCAATGCCGGGGAGCTGAGAACCAGGCATTTCCAGTCTCAGAACTGCTGGGCTTGATGGACGACTGAGGGGGCCCTGGCTCTTTGACTCCGGTTACCCTCACCGAGCCCAGGGCTACGCTCCAGGTAGCGGGTAAGTCTGTTTCCTTTTTAATAGACACGGGGGCTACCTACTCTGTCCTTCCCTCTCATTCGGGCCTTACAGTTCCTTCCCAGGTCTCGGTCATGGGAATCAACGGATCACCCTCGACCCCACGGCGGACAACCCTCCTTAATTGCCTATTTGAGGGTCACCCATTCTCACACTCCTTCCTAGTTATACCCTCCTGCCCAATTCCCCTCCTGGGGAGAGACATTTTGTCCAAACTCCGGGCAAGTATTTCATTCTCCCCCAGGCAAGCCTTCCTACTAGCATTAGTGCCAGATCCCGACCTCGGGCCTGACTCGGACCCCAGAGTCCAGCTTCTACCTGGAGTCGACCCTAAGGTCTGGGATACGGATACCCCCACTGTAGCCTCCCTACAGAGACAAATAACTTCTCTCGCCCAAGTCTCGTTACAGAACCGGCAAGCCCTGGACCTGCTTACGGCCAAGCACAGGGGCACCTGTGTCTTCCTGCGAGAAGAATGTTGCTACTACATCAATGAATCCAGCCTTGTAGAGACCAGGGTAGAAGCCCTCCACAAACTTGGCTCTGATCTCCAGAAGCAAAAATTCTCATCAGAAGCCTCATCTTGGTGGAACTCCTCCATGTATTCTTTATTAGCTCCACTCATAGGACCCATTTTCATAATTGGACTAATCTTACTGATTACCCCTTGTCTTTTTCGCTTCCTGCAGACCCAATTTCAGGAAATCACCAGGATAGCGGTCAACCAGATGATGCTGCAACATTACCAACCCCTGCCCACCATAGCGGATACGGACTGCTCTGGCTCTTTCCTACCCCTCCCCTAACGACGCCCCCATACAGCAGGAAGCAGGCAGAAAGACCACGTCACCCCACTCCCTATACCAAAGAGCCAGGAATGTCCGGTAGTTGCCTCTGGGTTGGGTAGTGAAACCCTCCCTGGCCCTGAGCTTTCTGATATTGTTAATCTTGCTCAAACCGCACACACCCAAATTCTCGAAACTGTCTGTCCCCAAGGCTGTTCCATGAACTGCACGCCCCACCAAACCGGTCGACCGTTACCATTCTACCCCCTCTGCAGATATAAAAAACCCAGAAACCCTCCCCGGGTGCGCCTTCACAGACTCACATCCGAGGGTCAGTGGACTCGCCCGGAGTCCTCCCAGTAAAGCCTGACTTTTGCTCATTTGGCTGTTTCGGCTCTTCGTTCGTTCATCGGCGGCACCCGGCAATCTTTCAACTGGTTTGAGTGTGGGATCAATGATGTGATCCCAAGGTCACTGGCTTGAGCCTAAAGGTTGCTGGCTGGAAGCCCAAGATTGCTGGCTTGAGCAAGGGGTCCCTGGCTTGATCTGAGCCTCTGGGTCAAGGCATGTATGAGAAGCAAAAAATGAAGAATTTAAGTGAAGTGTTGGGCAGATAAAATATAATATGCTCACTTTGTTAAAGATGGCGCTGCCCACATGGAAGCCTGTCACCCAGGTGATATTATTTGCCCTTGTGCTTGGGATGGGTGTGGGGGAAAGGCTGTAATGTAAGCAGGCCAGGTTGTTATGACCAAAGGCTTGGCTTTAAGAGTAAGCTCTTCCCCACACCCTTGACTGATTGGATAATGTAGGGTGGTGCACTCTCCTAAGGAATTCCATTATACAGAGATTTCCTTGTTTGTATAATTGGATTAAAGGTTTGGATTATCTATGCTATAAAATGGGAGAGACCAGTAGCTTGATTGAGCTCTCTCGGTTCCTGCTATTGCCATTGCAGGGGCCTCCCTGATCCCTTGACCTCCATGGGAAAAGCTGGTTTTCTGCTTCTCCCTTGTATTCTCTTGTGGCTTGCCTGTTTATTGAGACACCAATAAACAGAATGGCTTACCATCCTCCGACTCTGCCATTTCTTCACCATCAGCCCGAATCCAATGGGAACCTGCATGTGAATGGCCACGATGGCGGCTCCTGGCCTTACAACTGGCGTAGTTTGTGGCAGGATTCGGAGATCGGTATGGGGCTACCACCCCTGAGGGGTGGGGTAGAGGACTGGTTGCAGTTCTGGCTTCCCATGGCTATCCTTTTAGGAGCTGTGGGCTGCGTGTTTTTTACTCAAGAGGAAACCAAGAATTCTGTGATAGAAGCTGCTCGAGGTCGAAAGCTTCAGTATGAATTGCAAATCGAATGGCAGAAAAGGCTGGAATTGGAGTGAGCACTGGAGAAGGAATTACGGGTTCGCGAGTTGCAGTTTGCCCTGGAAGCTGAACATTTGCACCGGCAGTTGTTGGAGAAACAACTGCGGACGGATTCAAGAGCTCGAGTCTCAGCTTCCGGCCAAAAGCCAGCAGCCACAGGAGCCTAAACGGTCGCCAAAGGAGCAGCAGCACCCATGCCGGTGGACTGGTTTTGAGTCAGCGGGAGCAGGCGCTTGCAACTCCTCTTCTGAGGATGAGAAGGCTCAGGCTGAAGCTGCCATACGCACACTGAGAGCCCGACCAGTGGTCGCCAAGAAGGTAAAAACCCAGCAGCGTAGAGTCCCTCAGGGGCAGCCACAGCCTCCTGCCCAGGTAATGGAGCACTCTGTGGTCCGGCCCTATACCCAGGCAGAGCTGATGGAATTGGGGGCACAATTTAGGCAGAAACCTACTGAATCCCTGGTAGCCTGGTTACTTCGATTATGGGACATAGGGGTGGATGGCATCATGCTCTCCGGAACAGAGATGGAGAAATTGGCCGCCATTACCACACACTCCTCCTTGAGGCAGTGTCTTCAGAACTGCCATGGCAACCCAGGAGACCATACCCTATTAGAATGGGTGATGGCTGCCATTCGTATGGTCTGGCAGAATGCTGGAGAATTGCCAGGGGCAATGAGTCGGTGGCAGTGCTACAGAGAGTTAGTAAAGGTCCTTTGGGAACTAGGTTTGAAGAATGCTGTTTTCAACCCTGGGTCCCGTGGGCCAGATGAGGAAGTGTTTACGGCAAAAATGAGGAAATTTATTCTTGCTAGCGCCCCGTCAGCCCTTTTTGGGTCACTTGTGGCTATCTTGGGCCCCTATGTGGGGCAGCCCATCAATGCAGTTACACAGATGGTAGCAGATTTGGGAGAGTTGGAAGCCGCTAGGGATCATAAAGCAGTGAGGGCTGCTGCCCCTGTTGTCCCCCCAACTAACAAGGGAAACGGGCCTATAAAGGTTACCTGATTGCGGCTGGAGCAGATAAGGGGAAATTGGATGGCCAGTCTAATAAAATTCTTTTGGAGCTTTGGCGGCAGCTTAAACCAGAACAGAAGTTCCAGCCATTGAGACGAAGGGCCCCAGCAGCTACCAATAAAACATTTGGTGCGCGGGCACCTCGGTTACAAGATTATATGATAGAGACGGCCGAGGGAGAGGAGAACTCCCAAGACCCATTGTACCAGTTTAAATAGGAAAAAGGCCGAGGGACCCGTCTAACGGGGATGGGCGGGGACCGGAGGCCACATGTGGAACTGGCTATCCACTGGTCCCCTTCCAATGTACAATGGGTGTTGGCCTTGGTGGATACAGGTGCAGAATGTTCCCTCCTCTATGGGAACCCAGAGAGGTTTGCTGGGACCCCAGTGGCCACTGATGGCTATGGGGGCCAAACTGTTCAAGTGAAGCCAATAACTATTCCATTGGGGATAGGAAGACTGCCTCCTAAGCCATATAAGGTGTATGTATCTCCTATTCCTGAATATATTTTGGGGATAGATGTCTTGCAAGGACTATGGTTGGAAAATACAGCTGGGGAGTTCCGGCTATGGATCAGGGTTGTGAAGGCAGTGTTGCGGGGACATGCATCACATTCCCCTTTGCAATTGCCCATCCCTCGGCATGTGACTAACACCAAGCAGTACCGCCTGCCAGGTGGTTATGAAGAAGTCACAGCGACAATCCTCGAACTAGAAAAGGTGGGGATCATTCGGCCAGCACACAGTCCTTACAACTCCCCAGTATGGCCTGTGAGCAAACCAGACGGAACCTGGAGAATGACGGTAGATTACAGAGCACTTAACAAAGTTGTTCCCCCTTTGCACGCTGCTGTTCCCTCGATAGCTAACATGATGGATCGGTTAAGCCATGAGTTGGGGACATACCACTTTGTGGCAGACTTGGCCAATGCTTTCTTCTCCATTGATATAGCTGCAGAGAGTCAAGACCAATTTGCCTTCAGTTGAGAAGGGAGACAATGGACCTTTACAGTATTACCCCAGGGCTATTTGCATAGCCCCACCTTGTGCCATGGGCTGGTGGCTGCTGACCTGGCTAAATGGAAATAGCCAGAGGCAGTTCGCATGTATCATTATATTGATGATATTATGTTAACTAGTGATTCTCTTCCAGAATTGGAGCAAGCAGTCTCTACCCTGCTATCCCATTTGAAAGCATTAGGCTGGGCAGTCAATGAGGACAAATTACAAGGACCTGGGTTATCTGTTAAATTCTTGGGAGTTGTCTGGTCGGGTAAGACAAAAGTTATCCCTGACGCAGTTATAGATAAGATCCAAGCATACCCCGTGCCCACGACGGTAAAACAGTTACAGGAATTCTTAGGTTTGTTGGGATATTGGCGCGCATTTATACCCCATTTGGCTCAGTTACTACGCCCCTTGTACAACCTTATTCGGAAGGAGGTTCGTTGGGATTGGACTGAGTAGGCGCAAGGTTCATTTGCAGCAGCTAAGAGAGCTGTCAAGGTGGCACAGGCCTTGAATGTGTTTGATCCTGCCAGGCCCTGTGAGCTAGATGTTCATGTAACCTTGGAGGGGTTTGGATGGGGCTTGTGGCAACGAACAGAGCGCTTACGGCAACCTATTGGGTTTTGGTCTCAATTGTGGAAAGGTGCTAAAGTTCGTTACTCATTAGTAGAGAAGCAGCTGGCAGCTGTGTATGCTGCCCTCCTGGCCACTGAGAGTATTACAACCACAACACCAGTTTCATTCAAGACAACATACCCTATTGCAGGATGGGTGAGAGATTGGGCAACAAAACCACGTAGTGGTATGGCCCAAATGTCCACCCTGGCCAAGTGGGGTGCCTACCTGCAACAACGCTGTGCTCTTAGCACCAGCCCATTGAGGGCAGAACTGCAGGAAGTCTTGGGTCCAGTCACCTATGCAACCTTAGAGTCAGGTGCAGCGGGGGCTCAGGAGGCAGAACCTGGAGTCAGTCCCTACCAGGAGGGACGGGTGCCCATCCCTGAGGATGCCTGGTACACTGATGGTTCCAGCAGGGGCCAACCTGCCAAGTGGACGGCCATAGCCTTCCATCCGGCCACTGAGACTATTTGGATGGACACAGGTACAGGTCAAAGCAGCCAATGGGCACAATTAAGAGCTGTTTGGCTAGTTGCCCACAATGAACCTTCACCTCTGGTGATCTGTACTGACAGCTGGGCTGTATATTGTGGACTGACCCTTTGGATTGCTACTTGGCACATTAACCAGTGGATGGTAATGCACCGCCCACTATGGGGTCAGGCCATGTGGCAGGACTTATGGGAAATAGGACACCAGAAGCAGGTGACAGTATATCATGTCACGGGGCATGCCCCTCTAGCCCATCCTGGGAATGATGAGGCAGATACATTGGCAAAGGTGCGATGGTTGGAGACTTCACCTGCAGGTGATGTGGCGCAATGGCTCCACCGGCGCCTGCTCCATGCAGGACAGAAAACTATGTGGGCTATGGTTAAGGCGTGGAACTTGCCTGTGTCCTATGCAGAGGTACTTGCAGCTTGTGAGCAATGTGCAGTGTGTTCCAAGGAGCACCCTTGGAGACCACTGGTGTCACCTGGACAGATCCAGAGGGGTCATGTTCCACTGACACGATGGCAGATAGACATCATTGGACCCTTACCAAAGTCAGAAGGGTACCAGTATGCGGTCACTTGTGTAGATACTGCCACAGGTCTGCTTGCTGCTTATCCCGCCCGTAATCCTGACCAGAGAGCAGTCATACAGGCTTTGGACCGCCTGAGTGCTGCATATGGGCGACCACTGGTCCTTGAAAGTGACAACGGTACCCATTTCACTGGTTCAATAGTGAGGCAGTGGGCTCAAGAGCTGGGGGTGGACTGGAAATACCATGTTCCCTACCACCCCCTGGCTGCTGGTATCATTGAGCGATATAATGGACTCTTAAAGCAGGGACTGCGACAGGAGGAGGGCACCAGCTCCCTTACTGGATGGATACGCCGCTTATGGACAGTACTCCAGATTTTGAATGAGAGACCTCGACGTGGGAGCCCAGCTCCAGTGGACGCCCTCCTGCATCGGACAGCTGCCCCCATTCAGTTGCAGATACACACCAAGGACATTTTACTCAAGCCAGGCTTTGGACAGCAGGGCAACGTGCTCTTGCCTGCCCCAACAGCCCTTCTTAAAGGCCAACGGCTTCAATGGACTTGGCCCTGGACTGTCCAGGCCCCCCATCTGAGATGGGTGGCCTTGTTGGCACCATGGGGAAAGGGGCTAGAGGTGGACCTCCAGTTAACTCCTTGGGCAACCAGCACCTGGCCACCTAAGGTAGAAGTGTATTATCCTTTGAGTGCTCAGGGAGAGCATGATGAAGGGCACCTTTGTAATTTCTTTATGGCCGATAATGAGTTCTCCTATTTTACTACACGTAGAACCAGCAGATGCTGGTGTATTGGCCAATAAGGTTTGGTATGCCCGCTCAGGGCGGTCTCTGGTACCAGCTACAGTGCTGTCTGCAGATAAAACTCTGGCCTGTATTCTGCCAGAGGGAAAAGATTTGCCTCTCTTGGTGCCGTTGACAGCTCTGTCATTTCGCCCATAGCTTTTGATTTGTTAATCCTATTGCTGTAGTTGGTACTGTTTCTGTTTATGCAATGTACCTTTGTAATTGTTGAAACTGTATGATTTGTGCTACTGCTGTAATTTGTGTAATGTACTTAATTTCCTTGTACAGGGATGCCGGTGGTGTGAATTGTGGGTAGTAAAGTGAGCATAGGGGTGGATTGTTGGGCAGATAAAATATAATATGCTCACTTTGTTAAAGATAGCACTGCCCACATGGAAGCCCGTCACCCAGGTGATATTATTTGCCCTTGTGCTTGGGATGGGTGTGGGGGAAAGGCTGTAATGTAAGCAGGCCAGGTTGTTATGACCAAAGGCTTGGCTTTAAGAGTAAGCTTTTCCCCACACCCCTGACTGATTGGATAATGTAGGGTGGTGCACTCTCCTAAGGAATTCCATTATACAGAGATTTCCTTGTTTGTATAATTGGATTAAAGGTTTGGATTATCTATGCTATAAAATGGGAGAGACCAGTAGCTTGATTGAGCTCTCTTGGTTCCTGCTATTGCCATTGCCTCCCTGATCCCTTGACCTCCATGGGAAAAGCTGGTTTTCTGCTTCTCCCTTGTCTTCTCTTGTGGCTTGCCTGTATTGGTGAGACACCAATAAACAGAATGGCTTACCATCCTCCGACTCTGCCATTTCTTCACCGTCAGCCCGAATCCAATGGGAACCTGCATGTGAATGGCCACGATGGCAGCTCCTGGCCTTACATGAAGCAACTGTGAGTTAATGTTTCTAACTCTGTCCTCCCTCCCTTTCTCTGTCTCTCAAAAGAAGAAAATATGCTGAACATCACTAATTATAAGAGAAATGCAAATTTAAACCACTATAAGATAGCACCTCACACCTGTGATATCACCTCGCACCTTTCAGAATGGCTATCATCAATGAATCAACAAGCAACAATTGCTGGCAAGGGTGTGGACGAAAGGGAACCTTCATGCACTGTCGGTGGGAATGCAGATTGGTGCAACTACTGTGGAAAGCAGTATAAAGTTATCTTAAAAAATGAAATAATGGAACTGTTGTTCGACTTAGCAAATCCATTTCTGGAAATATATCCTAAGAATCGCCAAACACTAATTCAAAAGAATGCATACACCCCCTATGTTCATTGCAGTGTTATTTACAATAGCAAGACTTGGAAGCAGCTCGAGGGCTCATCAGTAGATGAGTAGATATAAAAGTTGTGGTATATTTACACAATGAAAGATACTCGGCCACAAAAAGAAGGAAATCTTACCTTTTGAGACAGCATGCTGGACCTGGAGAGCATTATGCCAAATGAAAGAGGCCAGTTAGAAAAAGACAAATACCATATGATTTCACTTACATGTGGAATACAATGAACAAAATAAGTTAACAAAATTGAAACAAACTCATAGATACAGAGAACAGAGTGACAGATGTTGGGGGTGAGGAGAATTAGAAGCTGGGTAAAAAAGGTGAAGGAATTAAGCAAAAAAAAAAAAAAAAAAAAACCCAAACAAAAATATCCCCTCATAGACAACATATGATGGTTACCAAAGGGAAAGAGGGATGGTGGGAGGTAGAAGAGGGTCAAGGGAGGAGACTTGATTTGAGGTGATGAACATACAATATACAGATTATATATTATAGAACTGTACACCTAAGCCTGACCAGGCGGTGGTGCAGAGGATAGAGCATTGGACTGGGATGCAGAAGACCCAGGTTTGAGACCCCGAGGTCGCCAGCTTGAGTGCGGGCTCATCTGGTTTGAGCAAAAGCTCACCAGCTTGGACCCAAGGTTGTTAGCTCGAGCAAAGGGTTACTAGGTCTGCTGAAGGCCCGCGGTCAAGGCACTTATGAGAAAGCAATCAATGAACAACTAAGGTGTCGCAACGAAAAACTGATGATTGATGCTTCTCATCTCTCTCTGTTCCCATCTGTCTGTCCTTATCTATCCCTCTCTCTGTCTCTGTAAAAAAAAAAAAGTTCAATTATAATATAAGTAAGTAAAAGCATACATTTTGGAAGATTAAGCTTGACTGTTTCTGGCAGTAGAGGTTACTGTTGCTCAATGATTCTCCACCAGTGTGTCTGTTCCTTTTTTTTAAATATACATACCTTAGGCTCTGGCTGGTTTGCTCAGTGGCAGAGCTTCCACCTGATGTGTGAGAGTCCATGGTTTGATTCCAGGTCAGGGCACACAGAAGTGACCATCTGCTTCTCTACCTCTCACCCTCCCCCTTTTATTTATCTTCCCCTCCCACAGCAATGGCTCCAATGGTTCCAGCAAGTTGGCCCTGGGCACTGAGGATGGCACCATGGCCTTGCCTCAGGTGCTAAGATAGCTTGGTTGCGGAGCAACAGAGCAGCAGCCTCAGATGGGTAGAGTATGGTGGGGTAGGGACTTGCCAGGGGGCTTGCCAGGTAGATTCCAGAGGGAGCGTATGCGGAAGGAAGTCTGTCTCTCTGCCTCCCCACTTTCCAGTAATAAAATATATATATATATATATATATATATACACACACTTCCCTTCCCAACTCTGCAGCCCCACCCCCTGGAATATTCTGCAATGACATTTTTTTTTCACATTGTGGGTATGCTGTTGGCACTTAAGAGACCAGAGACTCGTGATTCTGCTAAAACTCTACAATGCAGAGGACAGCACTTGACAAAAAACAATCATCTGGCCCCAATGTTAGCAGTGCCAAGGTGGAGAAACTGGTATGGAAGAAATCCTAGTATACAGATCTTTGAAAGAAAGACTATGACAATCCCCGTGATAATAGCCATGCCTATAATTATTATTTAAAATAATAAACTTCTAAGTATACAAGCTGGGTAAACAGGAGAGAGACGCCTTCCTGATAATAACATTCCTGGGAAGAGGAGGGATGGGTTGGTGTCTGGGGCCTCAAACCAGAGTGATCCGTCGAACTTCCTTTTCCCTTTCCTGCATTGGCTGAGAGCCTTCAGCACGGTCTTCTTGGCACAGGGGTCAGGGTGCTCTGGAGTGCGTGAACACGTGTGGAGGCAGTCTTTGCTCTCAGGAGGACAAATTTTGATGGTCATCGGGCTCTGGATGCATCGGGGGTGGCGGGCTTTCCAAGTCCTTCAATTCATGATACTATTGTAATTGCTGGAAAAATCCAGCCCCATGAGGGTCTGACCTGTCTGACCTGGTTGCTGGCTGAGCAAGCGCCTCCAAACTTTGAGCATCATCGCCCTCCAGACTCTGTCATAGTCCTAACCTAGCGGTATGATGGGCAGGGCTTGGGTCCCTACCCAGCGGTTCCGGTTCCAGTGGGCGTAGGGAACTCGGCTCTGTTTCCTGCCCTGCTGGCGAAGGTCTGGACTGGACTGTGGGAACCAGCGCGCCAGGGCGTGAGGCCACAAGATGGCCTTGGCTGTGCTTCGGGACCTGCCCAGATACCTGCCCAGGTAGCCGCCCATGATCGCAGGGTAGAGGGATCAGAGTCGTCCAGGGGCCAGACGTTCCTGCTGTTTCCCGATTGGAAGCGGTTAGGGCTAGGCTGTCCATTGACATCCGGGCCCAAGAACAGCTGGTGGAGTGTTGGTAAGGGGAACCTCTGCGCACGGCGTCCTGCACACAATGAAAAGTCATGGAACTCCTCCTGTTCCTTAGGCCAGGGGAACAAAACTCCAGCTTCCCACTGCTGGCCCCAGGATCTTGGTTCGAGGTAGAGGGGGCTAGGAGGCCTTGATTTCTGTACTTGACATATAAAGGGAAAAAAATGTAATAATTTCTACCAGGTTCTGGAAAGTACAGAAAATCGACAGAAGGGCACTTTCTTTCATTTTTGTGAAAGTGAACATAATACGCTTGAATACTCTTTTTTTTTCATATATATATATATAATTTGTTTGTTTCTAACTTTCCTGAAGTGAGAAGTGGGGTTGGGGGGGCGGTGGCAACAGACAGACTCCTGCATATGCCTGACTGGGATCCACCCAGCATGCCCACCAACGGGAGGCATTCTGCTTCGGCTGGAGCCATATCTAGCGCCTGAGGCGCAGGCCATGGAGCCATCCTCAGTGCCCAGGCCAGCTTTGCTCCCATGGAGCCTTGACTGCAGGAGGGGAAGAGAGAGACAGAGAGAAAGGAGATGGGTAAGGGTGGAGAAGCAGATGGGCGCTTCTCCTGTGTCCCCTGGCCGGGAATCGAACCCAGAACTTCCACATGCCAGCCGATGCTCTACCGCTGAGCCAACGCGCCAGGGCCTTTGAATACTCTTTTAAGGAAAAACAAGATTTGCTAGTAAAAGGGATTCGTGTTTCATTCTTCTAGAATGGTTGCTAAGGAGAATTTTTGCAATTTTGCTCTTAAGGAAGTGGTGAAATTTATTCAGGATTTTATGTTTTAGCACTGACAGCATTGATTTAATGTGGAGTGTCACATAATTTTCAGTCTGCACCCATTCATAGATAGATCTTGTTTTCTCTCAATGCCTCAATACTAACGCCCTTTCTCTTCTTTCATTTCTACTTGGAATGTTGGAGTAGAGTGAGGCCCATTTTCTGCTCTAGTTGAAAACATCGAAGTTCAAAAACAAAGCATCCAAAATCTCTGGGGAACTGATTATAATGCTTGGGTTTGGAGGTTCATTCGAGTTGGTGTAAATCAATTTATTTTTGTGAAAATGTTCCTCACAAGCTCATGCAGAAGGCAACGGTGGCATCAGCCCCAGTGCTGGGATGGGAGACAGACAGGCAGTGAAAGCTTGCAACCAATCAAATCTAAGAGTGGGCCACAGAATCCATTCAGATCTGAGAGGTGGACAGCTGAATAGTGAGGACACTAAGTAGACTTCAATGAGAGGAACCAGATGGTTCTGAGGTCTGAGATAGGCTAATCATCTTGGGATGCAGGGGTGTGGCCCACTTGTGGGTATACTGGGGAATGAGATCCCCAACACTCTCCACTCACCCAGGAATTCTTTTCCTGATTCCTTATTTAAGGAATGATCCCTGAGTATATGATTTTGAGAACAGAAAATTTTCTATGGTATCATTTTCTTCTTAAGACATTTTTCATGTTAGAATGACTCTTCTTAGATAGCTAGCATATCTCTAAGGATTGAAAGGTCTAATATCATTGGATATAAATTTCTTTTCCTCCTCCTCCTCCTTCTTTTTTTTTTAGTACTGTAGTTGCTTCCTGTATGTGCCTTGACCAGGCAAGCCCAGGGTTTTGAACTAGTGACCTCAGCATTCCAGGTCAATGCTTTACCCACTGTGCTACCATAGGTCAGACAACATTTGCGCTTCTGGGCAACGCTCCAACCAATTGAGCTATCTCTAGCTAGGGTTTAATATTTTTATTTCTTATTTTTATTGATTAATTTTTTGAAAGACAGAGAGAGGAAGGGAGAGAGAGGGGAGGGGGAAGGGAAGCATTCATTTGTTGTTCCACTCAGTTGTGCATTCATTGGTTGCTTCCTGTGTGTGGCTTGACCTGGGACTGAACCCGCAACCTTGTTGCTTCAGGACAACTCTCCTAACTGACTAAGCTAACATACCAGGCCCCCCCCCCACTGCCTACAGTATTTTCCACCTCCTATCTGCAATATAATTCAGTGGGTGTCATCCTGGTTTAAGGTTAATGACTCTGACAAGCCAGTCTTCTGCTGGTAAGTTACAGACATGGGGGAATCATCCATACTTTTTCTGGTAAAGCAACATGTTGATTGGTTAAAGTCCATTTTCATATTGAAGATGCCTGTTTCTTCTTCTCATGCACTAAGATGTAATGGATTTCACTAGTTAGCAGATATTGGAGATTAGCATGTATCAGTGGTGCTGAACCAGGGATGAGTTTACAATGGACATTAAAGAATGACGAGATATATTTGGTTGTCACTACTTGGGGTACTATTAGAATCTAGTGAGTAGAGAGAGGCCAGGGATGCCACTAAACATTCTACTACAGGACATATTCTGACAACATAACCATTGTTATGTATATTGGGACCACATAAAATTTATGGAGAATAAACAATTCACAGAGAATAACAACTTAAGGGGGATTGACATTAAAGATGTCTTCCTATTCAATAATATGGTCTGAATTTTATTAATTCAAGTTTATTGTGTCCCTTATGAATGATTTACAGTTTTCTTGTTGACATTTTATGTTAAGTTTATTACAAGGTATTTTAGTTCTGTTTAGTTTCCATAATAAGTAGGGCGCTTTCTTTCCTTGTATCTTCTAATTGTGATTTTTATATGTTAAAGAAATTGACTTCTATAAATTAATATGGGACTATACTAATTGTTTCTTTAAATTTTTTAATCTTTTTTATCTAACTGAACTGGATACTACTGGAATTTAATTCAATTTAATATTTAAAATTCAAGTAACAGTGGGGTTAATAGGTACCCTTTTCATACTTTTGTGTTTAGAGTCATATACTTTATCAAGCTAGGGAATTCTTTTTTCATTACTGTTTTATTAAAAAAAATTTTAAGCAACAGCCTGATCAGGTGGTGGCACAGTGGATAGAGCGTTGGCCTGGGATGCTGAAGACCCTGGTTTGAAACCCTGAGGTTACTGGCTTGAGCGCAAGGTCACCAGCTTGAGTGCGGGGTTGCTGGCTTGAACATGGGATCATAGACATGACCCTGTGGTCTCTGGCTTGAGCCCAAAGGTTGCTGGCTTGAGAAAAGGGTCACTGGCTCTGCTAAAGCCCCGCTCCCACATCAAGGCACACAGGAGAAACAATCAATGAACAGCCAAGGTGCTGCAACTATGAGCTGATGGTGCTTCTCCTTTCTTTCCCTTCTTGTCTTTCTCTCTGTCACTAATTTTTTTTTAAGAAACAGATGGAGAATTTTGACAAATGTGTTTCCAGAATCTATGGAAATGAGAATATAAGTTTTTCTTCTAGATTTCCTGAGGGGATGAAGTATATTAATCATAACTGTATACGTATACGGAACCATCCTTACAGTACTGAAAAAATCTTACACTTGGACAAAGTATATATTTCTTCTGATATACTCTGGATTTTGTTTCTATTAGTTTAACTTCTTTTTTCCTAAGTATTATTGAGAGATATTGGCCTATTGTTTACTTCGCAGAGGGGAATTCCAGTTGGAAGCTTCTTCTCTTGTGAAAAAGTTTTAATCTATACAAATTTAATATATACAAGTAAAAGCAGTTACAGTAGTTTAGTTAACTTACTAAGCAGAATTTTGTGTGTTGATCTAATAGTCACCACTTAAACTTAGTTTCTAAAGGGAAAACAGATAAGTTTAAACTCCTAACTTAGAAAAATGTCTATATAGGCAAAAAAAAAAAAAAAAAAAAAAAAAAAAAAATACTGGTTCTGCCACTTATTAGTTGTGAGAGCTTGGATTAGTTAGTTAATTCCCTAAACTTGATTTTCCTCTTCTGTAAAATAAAAATTAATACACTATCTCTTTGTAATTATTACCACATAACTTTTTATAAGTATTAAGAGAAGCAGTGCCTAAAAACATCAAAATGTCTGGCACAGTAAATTTAAAATATTAATAATATTTGCTCAATAACAGCCTCTAGATATAGTAGAGAATTGACTCATGAGTTCTTAAGAAGAGATTTTATCCAAAGGAAATAATTAACCCACTGCATGAGAATGTATGCACCTCTGCGTTCATTGCAGTGTTATTTACAATAGTCAAGATTTGGGAGCTGCCCAAATGCCCATCTGTAGATAAGTAGAGAAAAAAGTTGTGGTATAGTTACACAGTGGAATACTATTCCACCATAAAAAGAAGGAAATCATACCTTTTTGTGACAACATGGATGGACCTGGAGAGCATTATGCCAAGTGAAAGAGGCCAGTTAGAAAAAGACAAATATCATATGATTTCACTTATATGTGGAATCTAATTAACAAAATGAACTAATGAGCAAAATAGAGACAGACATATCTTGAGAGCAGGCTGACTGCTGTCAGAGGAGAAGGAGGGTTGGAGGCTGGTAAAAAAGGATGAGAGATTAAGCAAAATAAACAAAACAAAACAAAAACAAAAACAAAACCTCATAGACAGACAACAGTAAGATGATTACCAGAAGGAAAGGTGGGTGAGGGGATTTAGGAGAGGGTAAAGGAGGAATAAATGGTAATGGAAGAAACTTGACTTTGGGTGGTGACCACACAATACATGATACAAATGATGTATTATAGAATTGTATTCCTGAAACCTATATCATCTTATTAACCAATGTCAAACCCGATAAATTTAAAAAATAAGAAAATCTAGCCACCCCACCCCTGCAAAAAGAATATCATAAATACCGGTAGGTACTGAGTTATGTTGAATGCTTTTCTGAATTGATAGATATATTTGTGTGGCTCTTTTTTTTTAGCTTGTTTATATGGTGGATTACATTAATTTTTCAAAGATTGAAACAATCTTGCGTCCCTGAAGTAAACTCTAGTTGGTTATGGTATACGATTTAAAAAAATATATTGGGTAACTTGTTTCACTTCTTAGAATCATTTATGTAGCTCTATTGAAATTGTTATAAAGTTTCAGGTTAAACTTCTTGCATAGCCAAGATTACTACTCTTGAAAGCACATTGAATTCATGTGTACCTTCAATTCATGACATATACACTATATTGTAATTTAAAAAGATATAATTAACAGGGACAGCAAGATGGCGATGGAGTAGGCAGACGTACCAACTTCCAACTCCCAGAACCAAAGTGGATTATAACTTAAATTTAAGAACCATCATCTGGATAAACCAACTTTGAACTAAACTAAGTGGACTCTTCAACCAAGGAACACTGAAGAAGCCACACTGAGACTGGTAGGAAAAGCGAAAACGCGAAGAGGGCTGCCCTGCTCCCCAGAGCAAACGGCAGCCCGAAGAGACCCGCGTGGCGGGAGGAGAGTTTGGCGGAGAGGGAGGGACCTGGGTTCCAGGAACAAAACCTCAGCCTGAAGTCCCAGAGCCTAGAAGAGGCTTTTGGACAGTATTGAGCTGTGAAACAAGTGAGGATACTGTTAGTGAGAAAGAGACAGTTTTCTCAGACCCAAGATTCTTCTTAAAGGGACAGCGCATTAAAACCTCTCTCACAACCACTCACCCAGGGCCCCGGAGAACGGGGAGAGAGAAGAGGACCAGAGCAGAGGGAAGAGAGTGTGGACTGGAAGGCACAGGGAGAAACACTCTGAGGGACAGCCATCCTAACCCCTGGGCTAAGTCACTTCCCTAATCAAAAACAAATATTTCCCCTGGAACTAGCAATACCAGCAAAGGGAAACAGGACACTAGCCAAACAAGCTCTTCTGTGGTAATTCGAGCAGAGCTGCTTAGATGGAGGGAGCTTCCAGGACTACAGTATGGAGTGTTAGGGTCTGAGCTGCAGTGCACCCACCCACACTGCTGAGGGCTTGCTGGACAGATGGTGGTGCCGGGACACTGAAATGCAGTTCTGTTGGTGGGGGCAGAGGCCCAGCCGGTGTGAGCTCAGTCCAGCCCAGCAGGGGTGGAGGGGACGTGCAAAGTGGTCCAGCAGCTGTGGGCCCACCTGCAGCCCCACCGGCAGGGGAAAAGCGGGAGGCCAGGAACGGGCAAAGATCTGCTCTGCGACCCTGACCCTGTGCAAACCGGCCCTGAATGTGGGGGTGGGGCTAGGACCAGGGACAGGAGGAGGCTCGCGGCTGAGCGCATGCCAACAGCCCTGCTGGGCCAGAGAAACTGTGGCGAGCAGGCTATGACCGCAGGGGCTGGGCAGAAGCCCGGGAACAGACTGGGTCCGCAGCTGAGCAAAGGTGCTCACCTCTACACTTGGTGCTGAGGCTTGTGGCTTGAATGCAGTGAACAACCCAACCTGCGGGGGTGAGGCGAAGGCCCAGGCAGGCTGAGGCTTGTAGAGCCAGGCACCAGGCCACAGCCCCTCCCACAGAGGAAAGGCAGAAATCACAGCAACAGCCACAGTGGGCCGGCACTGGGAATGCCCATAACCAACCGCCCTACGCAGTGGCAGAGGGGGTGGCAGGCATGCAGAGAAACCACACCTAGAGAACACAAAGGCAACATCCATTGGACTCCAGTGGCCACAACCTTCTTATACACAGAAAAAATGGGCAGGCAGAGAAATACAACCCAAATGAATCCAGAGAAATCCCCCAAAAAGGACCTGAATGAACCAGATATAACCAAATTATATACAGATGCAGAATTTAAAATAATGATAGTTAGGATGTTCAAAGAGATTAGAGCAACAATGGATAGTCATTATGAACACCTAAATAAAGAGATAACAAGTATTAAAAAAAATTGAAATAATAAAAGAGAATCAGACAGAAATGACAAATACAGTATCAAAACTGAAGACCACAATGGAAGGAATTAAAGGCAGAATGGATGATGCTGAGGATCGAATCAGCGAGTTAGAGGACACAATAAACAAAGGCACAGAAGCAGAGCAGAAAAAAAAAAGAGACTCAAAAAATGTGAGGAAACTCTAAGGGAGCTCTGTGACAACATGATGAGAAATAACATTCGCATCATAGGGGTTCCTGAAGAAGGGGAGAGAGAACAAGAAATAAAAACTATGTTCAATCAAATCATAGCAGAAACCTTCCCTAAATTAAGGCTGAAAAACATTTCACACGTTCAAGAAGCACAGAGAACTTAATTAACTAGAAACCCAAAGAAATCTACACCAAGACACATCATAGTTAAAATACCAAAGCTAAGGGATAAAGAGAAAAATTTAAAAGCTGCTAGAGAAAAAAAGGCTATCAGCAACAAAGAAGCCCCCATAAGGATGATATTTGACTTCTCAACAGAAACACCAGAGGCCAGAAGGGAATGGCAAGATATATTCAAAGTAATGCAGAACAAGAACCTACAACCAAAACAACTCTATCCAGCAAGGCTAACGTTTAAAATTGAAGGAGAAATAAAGAGCTTCCCAGAAAAAGAAAGCCTGAAGGAATTCATTAAAACCAAACCAATTCTGCAAGAGAAACTAAGGGGCCTGTTGTGAACAGTTCAAAGGGAGGAAAGAATATAGCAAAAGAAGAATACAGCTTTAAAGACTAAAATGAAAATAAACAACTACATATCAATAATAACCTTAAATGTAAATGGATTAAAAGATCTGATCAAAAGACATAGGGTAGCTGCGTGGATAAAGAAACAGGACCCATACATATGCTGTCTACAAGAGACACACCTTAAAACAAAAGATGCACATAGACTGAAGGTAAAAGGATGGAAAAAAATATTTCATGCAAATGGAAATGAAAAAAAAGCCGGTGTAGCAATACTTATATCTAACAAAATGGACTTTAAAACAAAGGCTATAGTAAGAGATAAAGAAGGACACTACATAATGATAAAGGAAACAATTCAACAGGAAGATATAACTATTATAAATATCTATGCACCAAATATAGCAGCCCCGACATACATAAAGCAGACTTTGATGTATATAAGGGAAGAGATTAACAGCAATACTATAATAGTAGGGGATTTTAATACCCCACTAACATCACTGGATAGATCCTTAAGAAAGAAAATTAATAAAGAAACAGCAGACTTAAAGGATAAACTAGATCAACTCAATTTAACTGATATCTTCAGAACTTTTTACCCTAATGCAGTAGAATATACATTCTTCTCAAGCGCTCATGGTACGTTTTCTAGGATAGACCACATGTTAGGACACAAAAGTGGTCTCAACAAATTTAAGAAGATTGAAATCATTTTCTGTGATCACAGTGCCATGAAACTAGAAATTAACCACAAAAGAAAAACTGAAAAATACTCAAACACTTGGAAACTAAATAGCATGCTATTAAATAATGAATGCATTAACAATGAGATCAAAAAAAGAATAAAAAAGTTTCTAGAAATGAATGAAAATGAGCATACGTCAACCCAAAATTTATGGGACACAGCAAAAGCCGTACTGGGAGGGAAGTTCATTGCACTACAGGCATACCAAAAGAAACTAGAAAATGCTCAAATAAGTAACCTGGCCCTGCATCTAAAAGAACTAGAAAAACAACAATAAATAAAGCCCAGGACTAGTAGAAGGAAGGAAATAATTAAGATCAGATCGGAAATAAATGACATAGAGGCTAAGGAAACAATACAGAGGATCAATGAAACCAGGAGCTGGTTCTTCAAAAAGGTAAACAAGATTTATAAACCTTTAACTAGAATCACCAAAAAAAAAAAGAGAGGACTCAAATAATTAAAATTAGAAATGATAGTAGAGAAATAACAACTGACACAACAGAAATACAAAGCATTGTAAGAAAATACTAAGAAGAACTTTATGCCAAAAAATTAGACAACCCAGGTGAAATGGACAAATTTCTAAATCATATAATCTTTCAAAAATCAATCTGGAAGAATCAGAACATTTAAACAGACCATTTACAACAAATGAGATCGAAGCAGTAATCAAAAAACTCCCAAAAAAGAAAAGTCCCGGGTCTGATGGCTTCACAAGTGAATTCTACCAAAAATTCAAAGAACTAACTCCTATCCTCCTCAAGCTATTTCAAAAAATTCAAGAGGAAGGAACACTTCTAAATTTCTTCTATGAGGCGAGCGTAATTCTGATCCCAAAACCAGGCAAAGACAACACAAAGAAAGAAAATTATAGGCCAATATCCCTGATGAATTTAGACACTAAAATTCTCAACAAAATATTAGCCAACCGCATCCAGCAATATATGAAAAAAGTCATACACCATGATCAAGTGGGATTTATTCTGGGGAGGCTAGGCTGGTTCAATATTCGCAAGTCAATCAATGTGATTCATCACATAAACAAAAGCAAGGACAAAAATCACATGATAATTTCAATAGATGCAGAAAAGGCATTTGATAAAATCCAGCACCCATTCATGCTAAAAACTGTCAGTAAAGTGGGAATACAGGGAACAATCCTTAACATGATAAAGGTCATTTATGACAAACCCACAGCAAACATCATACTAAATGGACAAAAATTAAAAGCAATCCCCTTAAGATCAGGAACCAGGCAGGGGTGCCCCCTTTCACCACTCTTATTCAACATAGTTCTGGAAATCCTAGCTACAGCAATCAGACAAGAAGAAGAAATAAAAGGCATACAAATTGGAAAAGAAGAAGTAAAACTGTCATTATTTGTAGATGATATGATATTGTATATTGAAAACCCTAAAGTCTCAGTCAAAAAACTACTGGACCTTATAAATGAATTCAGCAAGGTGGCAGGATACAAAATTAATACTCAGAAATCAGAGGCATTTCTATATACCAACAATGAACTGTCAGCAAAAGAAATAAAGGAAACAATTTCCTTCACTATTGCAACCAAAAAAATAAAGTACCTACGAGTAAATTTAACCCAGAAGGTTAAGGACTTGTACTCAGAAAATTATAAAACATTGATAAAATAAATTAAGGAAGATACAAACAAGTGGAAGCATATAGCATGCTCATGGTTAGGAAGAATAAACATCATTAAAATGCCTGTATTACCCAAAGCGATTTATAAATTCGATGCAATACCAATTAAAATTCCAAGGACATACTTCACAGATATAAAACACATATTCCAAAAATTAATATGGAACCAAAAAAGAACACGAATAGCCTCAGCAATCTTAAAAAGAAAAAATAAAGCAGGAGGTATTACTCTTCCGGATATCAAGGTATACTACAAGGCCATTGTACTGAAGAAAGCCTGGTACTGGCATAAGAACAGGCACATAGACCAATGGAACAGAACAGAGAACCCAGAAATAAACCCACACCTTTATGGACACTGATATTTGACAAAGGAGGAAAGAACATACAATGGAGTAAAGACAGCCTCTTTAACAAATGGTGTTAGGAAAATTGGACATCTACCTGCAAAAAAATGAAACTAGACCATCAACTTACACCATTCACAAAAACAAACTCAAAATGGATAAAAGACGTAAATGTAAGCCGTGAAACCATAAGCATCTTAGAAGAAAACATAGGCAGCACGCTCTCCGACATTTGTAGCAGCAATATATTTGCCGATTTATCTCCACGGGTAAATGAAATAAAAGGCAAGATAAACAAATGGGACTATATCAAACTAAAAAGCTTTTGCACAGCTAAAGACAATAAGAACAGAATAAAAAGACAAACCACACAATGGGAGAACATATTCGACAACACGTCTGGTAAGTGGTTAATAACCAAAATTTATAAAGAACTTATAAAACTCAACACAAGGAAGACAAACAATCCAATCAAAAAATAGGCAAAAGAAATGAATAGAAATATCTCCAAAGAGGATATACAGATGGTCAATAGACATATGGAAAAATGCTCAACATCACTAATCATTAGAGAAATGCAAATTAAAAACACAATGAGATATCGCCTCACACCAGTCAGAATGGCGTTCATCAGCAAAACAACACAGAATAAGTGCTGGCGAGGATGTGAAGAAAAGGGAACCCTTCTGCACTTTGGTTGGAATGCAGACTATTGCAGCCACTGTGGAAAACAGTATGGAGATTCCTCAAAAAATTAAAAAATCAAACTGCCTTTTGACCCAGCTATCCTACTTTTAGGAATATACCCTAAGCACACCATAGCACTGTTCGAAAAGAAGAAATGCGCCCCCATGTTCGTGGCAGCATTGTTTACAATAGCGAAGATCTGGAAACAGCCCAAGTGTCCATCAGAGGACGAGTGGATTAAAAAGCTTGGTACATATATACTATGGAATACTACTCAGCCATAAGAAATGATGACATCGGATCATTTACAACAAAATGGATGGACCTTGATAACATTATACGGAGTGAAATAAGTAAAACAGAAAAAAATTGAGAAAAGCATGATTTCATACATAGGTGGGACATGAAAGTGAGAATATGAGTAATGGACAAGAGTGTGGTGTTTATGGGGTGGGGGGAAGATGGAGAGGGAGGGAGAGGGGGGAGGGGAGGGGCACAAAGAAAACCAAATAGAAGGTGACAGAGGACAATTTGACTTTGGGTGATGGGTATGCAACATAATTGAATGATATGATAACCTGGAGATGTTTTCTTTGAACATATGTACCCTGATTTATTAATGTCACCCCATTAAAATTAATTAAAAAAAGATAAAATTAACAGAAAAAAGACCCATTTTTATACTTGGAAATGAAGTAAAATATTAGAAACTGTGTCAAAGGCTGTAGAACTTTCCTTTTCCAGCATCAATCTAGTTAGTTTAGGATGCTGGCACACAGGGTAGCTAAGCTTCAGGCAGTGAAGAGAAAAGGGAACCATTGCCCTATGTCTTACTTTACAATAGAGGGTCAGAGCACCATTGACCCTGAATTTATGAAATTGTAATATTACTCCTGAAGCCAGTTTTCAGATCATCAGTGTTATCTATTATTTGTAGACTTATAATCTAATAAGTGTCTTCCTAAACCCATCGGAATATAAATATTTCTTACTTGAAATAGAAATAAACCTATAAATTTTGCTCAGCCAAGCTGTTGTTAAATTGGTTATACTATAACATTTACCTGGAATTTTACAAGCATTTTCACACTCATGGATATTGGTGATTGTGCTAAAAACCATGCCATGGAGTAGGATCTACTACAGACAATTATATACTGATGATCCAAAGGTACTGAACAGCAAACTGTGCCACTGTTTGTCCCTTGATATACAGACCATGTATACATAATGCAAAATAAAAAAAGGCTATGGAGGAGGAAATATGTACCCTGATTTATGCTTATGCTTTCCTAAGGAAATTTACCTTTCCAGTTCAAAGCTGGGTTTGCAGTAAGGTTATCTGGTTATAGCATTGCCAAGCCCTATTTATCAAAACAATCCTTTCATTATTTTCGTGATTCTTGTTCTTCTATCTTCTTCCTCTCCCTCCCTTCCTTCCCGCCTGCCTTCCTGCCTTCTTTTTCTTTCCCACTCATTTTAAAATCCATTCATTTACTTTTTCTCTTCAAAGGAGCACTCTGTGACATTAAAAGTTACTTCATTCCTTTGTTTTTTAGATCTATAAGCAGTTGTAAATTTACTGGTTTACTGACTTTTCCTTGAGCTTTGGAGGATTAACTTTTTCTCTGGGTTTTGTAATGTAGAAATTCCTTTTATCTTGCTTTCCCCACCCACCCAGCCATTAGAAGAATTTTCTTGACAAGCTGAACCTCTAAATCAGGGGTCCCCAAACTTTTTACACAGGGGGCCAGTTCACTGTCCCTCAGACGGTTGGAGGGCCAGACTATAAAAATAACTATGAACAAATCCCTATGCACACTGCACATATCTTATTTTAAAGTAAAAAAACAAAACGGGAACAAATACAATATTTAAAATAAAGAACAAGTAAATTTAAATCAACAAACTGACCAGGATTTCAATAGGCACTGTGGGTGCGGATGCATCCTGTGCTCCTCTCACTGACCACCAGTGAAAGAGGTGCCCCTTCCGGAAGGCGGAAAAATGGCCTCGGGCCCATGCAGCAGGCGGGGGGCGGGGGGGGGGGGCGGGGGGGGCAGCTGTAGTTTGGGGACCCCTGCTCTAAATAGCACCTCAGGAAGTGAGGCAGATCAAATGCAGAATACCATAATGGAGGCAAAAAATAATGCAGAGAGCTGACATGGCATGGTATTTTAAATGAGTACATCGATGTATTTAGTACTCTTGTGACTTATTCACCAATTAGACGTCAGTGCTTTGTTTATATGCCATTTTCTTACACATGTCTTATAATAGGGGGAAGTAAAAACAGAAACCCAACAAAGAAAAGCAGAAAACAAAACCTAAAAATTAGGAAATTGAAAGCTAGAGCCACTGTAAAGACAGGACAAGGATTTTAGCCCTCCTATTATTTTTGTCTCTTGAATGTCTTCCTAAACAGCACACTACCTGTAGCAGCGCCCAGTGCACAGTGTGTTATTACAGAAAAACAACACATCTGAGTAAGTGATAAGCACAGGGCCCAACAATTGTGACTGCAAACACACACTGTTTTATTACTTAATTACAAGGTTTGGAGTATTCAATCAATTAAGCACAAAACTCTTTTTCAGAGCATTATTTTAAGCTCTTGTTAACTTCGGCCAAGGTAATAATCTAGCTCTAGCTTAACAATACTCTTCTAATATTAAAAATTAAATTTCTGAGGTTAAATGCCTTTTCTTAATAGCAAATGTTAGGGATATCTCCAGGATATGAAATGTTTCTCACTCCAACAATTGTAGTGATTCAAATGGATGATATAAAAACAATACATTCACAAACTTTCACCGGAGGAACATACACAAAAATTAGGGGATATTTTATTGCTTCATATTCATTTTGAAATATCCCCTAATTTTTGTGAGCAGTATACTTAACTGATCGGAAACTATGAGCATTCTAGAATTCTTGTTTTGACTCCATTTTCAAATGACCACCAAATGGGAAAGTTACTAATACAATCAGATGTCTGATTTGTACAATGTTGGTAAAAGATTTTATTTTGCATTATCTAAATTAAAAAGTGTACCACTCAGGGTTCTTATTTACAATCAATAGAAACTGACTCTGGTTAACTTGAGCAGAAAATAATTTTTTTGAATGTGTATCATGAAGCTCACCAACTTGTTGGGAAGGCTGTAGAGACAAGAGAGAAAAGGCACGGTTGGGACTGTGCTGCAGAACAGCTGGCTTTAGCTACATCCCACTGGTGCTTTCACTTAGACATTGTTGTCATTGGCACTTTTGTCACTGGATATCTGCCACCATGCTGCTGAACCCATCACTCTGAACACATGTCCCAGTAACTCTGGAGTGTTTAATTTCTCAACGTTCAAAGCCTAGACTAGGATATTGATTAGTTAATAAGTTGAGCCCAGTTCACTTACCAAAAATCCAGAGACCAGGGAGATAGAAGAAGGAATATCTATTAGCCTTCCTCATCTTTTATTTTATCTAATTTGAGATTAAGTGAAATAGAAGAAATGTTTGTATATGGGCAGCCAAATGGGAAGGAACCACGAATAAGTTTTATTCTAAAGCTTAAGAGTTTGATCATCCTATGGTTGCCAAGTATTCTATCTTACTTTCTTTTCATTGCTCACTAGTTGATAGTGGGTCTATTAATAATTCAACAAAGTTAGCTATAATTATAGTATATTTTCAAAACATTTCTTTGCAAGAATCTTAGAAATATTTATGATTTTGTCTCACAGGTCTAATATCTTGCTAGGTTATACCATTGGTTAGGTATTATTGCACTATACTATTCAAAAATAGTATGTGGGGATATATATCTTGTGGATGAGGAATAACAAAATAAGAAGCATTCAGAATTCATAAAATTTTTAACATGAAGGGAAGTTAAGTAGTTACTTCAGTTGTTCTACACATTATAATAACTTAGGAAACTTTAAATGATACTGCTTTACCCCAGATATTTTGATTTAATTGATCTGGGGTGGGACCCAAGAATTTAGGTGATTTTTAAAAGCCCAGGTAATTTTAATATGCAGCCAAGGCTGAAAACCATTGATCTAGTCCAGCTTTCTAAGTTCACACAATAGTTTGGTACAATAGAGAAAAAAACACCAGGCTTAGATGAAAAAAAATCTTAAATTGAATCTCTATTGTACCATTATTGATCTTAAGAAAGTTGCTCACACCTGGCCAGGCAGTAGTGCAGTGGATAGAGCATCAGCCTGGGATGCTGAGGACCCAGGTTTGATGCTCGAGATCATCATCTTGAGCATGGGCTCAGCAGCTTGAGTGCAAGGTCACTGGCTTGAGCTTGGGATCATAGATATGACCCCATGGTCACTGGCTTTAGGCCAAAAGTCACTGGCTTAAAACCCAAGTTCGCTGGCTTGAGCCCAAGGTTGCTGAGCTTTGAGCAAGAGTTCACTGGCTTGGCTGGAGCCCCTCTCCCATCAAGGCACATATGAGAAAACAATCAATGAAAAACTAATGTGCCACAACGAAGAATTGATGCTTCTCATCTCTCTCCCTTCCTGTCTGTCTGTCCGTCTGTCTCTCTCTTGCTAAAAAAAAAAAAAAAGTTGTTCATCTTTTCAGTGCCCCAGCTCCTTCAACTATAAAGGCCAATAACCAGTTAAGATTTCCCAAAGCAGGAATTTATGATCAGTGAGAATGAATAACTTACCCAAGTTAGACCTTTGTCAAGAAGTGTTGGGAGTAATTTAAGTATGCAGTGTAACTCTTTCCATTCACTTGTATCACTAGAATTATGTCTTAGTGTTGATTTTTATGATCTACTATAACTCACTCAAACCTTTGTTTTTAGGTTTATCATTCGCAATTTTAATATTGCTAGAAGTTAAATAAAGTCTTCATACTCAGGCATAACTAAATAATTATCAGAGGATACAACTTTTTATGGTTTAAGGCAGTGGTTCTTAACCTTTTTTGAGGTACCGAACCCACCAGTTTCATATGCGCATTCACCAAACCCTTCTTTAGTGATAAATAAAATATGATTTTGTTTTTCCAAATTCAAGACATAGGTATGTTTATTTACTGGTGCACAAAATGAGCCATGCATGAACATCACCTTGCTCAAAGAACAAAATCAACAAAGTGCATGAACTCACAACAAATTACGGTATTACTTTATTCTGGCCTCCGTGGCAGAGGCTTCTCCGAACCCCTGAGACCGACTCGTCGAACCCCTAGGGTTTGATAGAACCCGGGTTAAGAACCACTGGTTTAAAGGGAAGAACTAGAAAGTGGCTCCCTTGTGGACACAGGGAGTAGACAAGTGAGTGAACTATCATTTTGGTTCCATTCTATTAGATTTTTAAAATTAGTTTTATTTTTGAGTGTCTCTGTCTTTACTGCTTGTCATCAGAAACGTTTGAAACTTTATTTTACTTCACATCAGGCATTATGCTAGGCACTAGGATTCAAAAATGAAAAGAACGTGAAACCTCTTTCAGGGAGTTTATACACACGTAGGTATAATACAAAGGGATAGCTAATTCTCCTGCCTCAAATAGTTTCACTTGAAAAGGATTAGTAATTTTCTTAAAAATGTACTTTATTATAGCTTTTTACTTTTTATTTCTACTGAAGATAGGATTCCTCAGGCTCTAGGCTTTCTTTAAAGTGGTTAGAGCTAAATTCTGGGTAACTCTGGACTGAAGGCTCAAAATGTAGCTATAAGCAGGAGGATGATATCGTCCTCAAACAGGTATGTAGTCAGACCGCCCTCACTGTGTGGTCAGAGTTGCCTTTGGCACTGCATGGGATAAAAAGCATTATATGACAGAATCACACAGAATGAGTAATATTCAGTGGTGGGAATAAAATGACTTAACAACTGGTTCCCTGCCCTAATAACCATTTTATGTATAAAAAACCAATATAGCCTGACCTGTGGTGGTGCAGTGGATAAAGCGTCGACCTGGGAACACTGAGGTAGCCAGTTCAAAACCTGCACTGGTCTGGACAAGGCACATATGGGAGTTGATGCTTCCAGCTCCTCCCCCCTTTTCTCTCTCTCTCTCTCTCTCTCACTATGTGTCTCCTCTCTAAAATGAATAAAAATAAAAATAAATTAAAAAAAACCCCAATATAACAAAGGTAGCTTATTATTTCATGCATTTAATACTTAAATGAGAACAATAAAAGAGGTACACAAAGCTAGATTATGTTATAAAAAAGTTTTAAAATAATAATGAAAAAATATTAAATAATACCTGACAATAAAACAATAAACTGTTATTTAAGATATTACCATATTGCTTCTTGATTGGTATCCTCACTTACAATTTTCTTCACCTATGGATGGAATGAACATTACTCTGGGTGCTTAGAATACACTGTTGCTCAGATGAAGATTGAAAAAGTCAGGAATGTAAATTTGTGATTTCCACATTGGGTGGCTGCCCAGGCACCTACCTTGGTGAGAACCCTGATTACAAGTGCCATTTTAACAACCAGTTCACTGACTCAACGCAAAATTAGGTATCGGTTCTGTCGAACTGGTGTGAACAGGCTGAATCCCACCACTGGCAATATTTAAGAGATACAGGAATTCAAAAATGGGTAAATAGCACAGGATGATATTGTTAAAGACTTGTTCATTCCATCATAAAAACAGAAAGCTTAGCCACTTATTAAAATATTTTCATGTTTGTATTTCTATTTTTAAATTGAATTATATTGGAGTGGCACTGGTTAACATATATCTTTAAATTAAATTTATTGGGTGACCTTGACTAATAAAATTATATAGTTTTCAAGTGTACAGTTCTATCATCTGTACATTACACTGTGGATTCACCATCCAAAGTCAAATCTTTCATCACCAAATATTTGATCCTCTTTATTCTTTACTAACCCTGTTCTCACCCCTTTTCTTTCTAGTAACCACCATATTGTTGTCTGTGTCTATGAGTTTTAGTTTGTTTGTTTGTCTTGTTTGTTCATTTGTTGCTTTCAGTTTTATATTCCACATATGAGTGAAATCATATGGTTCTTGAATTCTTCCCTCTGATTTATTTCACTTAGCGTGAAATTCTCAAGATCCATCCATATTGTTGCAAATGGCAATATTTCATCTTGTCTTATGGCTGAGTAATATTCCATAGTATGTATCTACCACATCTTTATTATCCAGTCATTTATTGAAGGACACTTTGGGACACTTAGGTTGTTTCCACGTCTTGGCCACTGTGAATAATGCTGTGATGAACACGGGGTCCATGCGTCTTTGCAACACATGTTTTCAAGTTTTTTGAGTAGATACCCAGTAGTTGGATTGCTGGGTCATATGGTAACTCTATTCTTAATTTTTTTGAGTTCCCACCATGCTGTTTTCCATAGTGACCATATCAGTTTATATTCTAACTAGAAGTGAATAAGGGTTTTCTTTTCCCACAACCTCTCCAACAGATGTTATTACCTGTCTTGTTGATAACAGCCAATCTAACAGGTATGAGGTGGTATCTTATTGTAGTTTTGATTTGCATTTCTCAAATAGCTAGTGAAGATGAGTGTCTTTTTCATATGCTCCCTGGGCTGGTCACCATCACTATGCTGGTTGCTTTGGTGTAGCCCTAATTTTGGGGGTGGGTTGGCTAGGGAGACCTGGTTGCTTTCTTTGTTATTCCTACCGGCAATGGTGACTTTGAGCCTTCACATGCTCTCCCCTGTTCCCCAGTGGACCAGGGACCAGGCATAGTACACCCCCTTTGCTCAGGGAAAACAGTGGTTCTGTAGGGGTAGCTCTCAGGTATGCCACTGATGCACCCTGTATCCTGACACCATGTGCAAAGGGAGGCGAGTTCTGGGAGGGTTGGGGGCTTGCAACACTTGTGTTTCCATTTTTCTCTCCAAAGTGTAGGCTGTCGGCAGACTGTGGGAGTACTGGCAGTGTTCCTAAATGGTGTCCTCAGCCCAGGTCCCTACACTTAAATGAGGCTCTAATTTTTCATGCTTGAGAATGCCTCCCCAAAGCTCTCTACTCACAGCAGGAGGAAACTCAGACATAAGTGTGTTTCCCCTTTCTCCAGAGCTCCCCTGCAAGTGCTAAGCTGCAAAGATGAATCCTTATCTTTCACCCTTCTCCACCCCTCATCCCCACCCTGGCTGCTCCCTGCCCACCTTTACTTGCTTCAATGTGCAGATGTTTCAGGTGTGTCTGTGCTCCCAGCTAGGGTTCCTTTGCTCAGTTATAGCTGTTCAAATTGTTGAAATTTCAAGGGAAGAGATCAAAAGGATCTCTCACTCCACCATTCCTCAGATATTACTGATTATTTCCTTTTTTTCTACTGACTTTGGGTTTCATTTGTTCTGTTTCTAGTTCTTTAAAGTGAAAAGTTAGGTTGTATATCTCCAATAGGAGATTTTTCTTGTTTCTTGAGGTAGGTTTATAATGCTCTAAATTTGCCTTTTGCTGCAACCTTCAAATTTTCATATGCTGTATTTTTTTTGAAGTTGAGTTTATTGGGTTGACACTGGTTAACAAAATTATACAGGTTTCAGGTGCACAATTCTACAACATATCTGTCTCTATGTACATTTTGGTTTCTTCTTTTATTTTTTCTTTGACCCCGTAGTTGTTCAGTGGCATGTTTTTAAATCATTCTTATGGATTTTCCATCTTTATTTCTGCATTTGATTACCAGTTTCAAAACTTCGTGGTAATAGAATATGCTTGCTATGATTTTTTTTTAAATCTTTATATATATATATTTTATTATTATTAATTCTAATGGGGTGACACCAATAAATCAGGGTACATATGTACAATGAAAACATCTCCAGGTTATCTTATCATTCATTGTGTTGCATACCCATCACCAAAAGTCAAATTGTCCTCTGTCACCTTCAATCTGGATTTCCCTGTGTCCCTGCCCTCCTCCCTATCCCCCTATTCCCTCCCTCCCCACATCCCATAACCAACACTCTCTTGTCCATGTCTCATACCCTCACTTTCATGTCCCACCTATGTATGTAATCGTGCTGTTCTCAGTTTTTCTTTTTTTCTGATTTACTTATTTCACTCCGTATAATGTTATCAAGGTACATCCATTTTGTTATAAATGATCCGATGTCATCGTTTCTTATGGCTGAGTAGTATTCCATAGTATATATGTACCATAGCTTTTTAATCCACTCGTCTTCTGATGGACACTTGGGCTGGTTCCAGATCTTCGCTATTGTGAACAATGCTGCCACGAACATGGGGGCGCATTTCTTCTTTTCGAACAGTGCTATGGTGTTCTTAGGGTATATTCCTAAAAGTGGGATAGCTGGGTCAAAAGGCAGTTCGATTTTTAATTTTCTGAGGAATCTCCAAACTGTTTTCCACAGTGGCTGCACCAGTCTGCATTCCCACCAGCAGTGCAGAAGGGTTCCCTTTTCTCCACATCCTCGCCAGCACTTATTCTGTGTTGTTTTGCTGATGAGTGCCATTCTGACTGGTGTGAGGTGATATCTCATTGTGGTTTTAATTTGCGTTTCTCTAATGATTAGTGATGTTGAGCATTTTTTCATATGCTTATTGGCCATCTGTATGTCCTCTATGGAGAAATTTCTATTCATTTCTTTTGTCCATTATTTGATTGGGTTGTTTGTCTTCCTGGTGTTGCGTTTTATAAGTTCTTTATAAATTTTAGTTATTAACCCCTTATCAGATGTGCTGTCGAATATGTTCTCCCATTGTGTGGTTTGTCTTTTTATTCTGTTCCTATTGTCTTTAGCTGTGCAAAAACTTTTTAGTTTGATATAGTCCCATTTGTTTATCTTGCCTTTTATTTCAGTTGCCCGTGGAGATAAATCGGCAAATATACCGCTGCTACAGATGTCGGAGAGCTTGCTGCCTATGTTTTCTTCTAAGATGTTTATGGTTTCACGGCTTATGTTTAAGTCTTTTATCCATTTTGAGTTTGTTTTTGTGAATGGTGTAAGTTGATGGTCTAGTTTCATTTTTTTGCAGGTAGATGTCCAATTTTCCAAGCACCATTTGTTAAAGAGGCTGACTTTACTCCATTGTATGTTCTTTCCTCCTTTGTCAAATATCAGTTGTCCATAAAGCTGTGGGTTTATTTCTGGGTCCTCTGTTCTGTTCCATTGATCTATGTGCCTGTTCTTATGCCAGTACCAGGCTGTCTTGAGTATAATGGCCTTATAGTAAACCTTGATATCAGGAAGAGTGATACCTCCAGCTTTATTTTTTCTTTTTAAGATTGCTGAGGCTATTCGTGTTCTTTTTTGGTTCCATATAAATTTTTGGAATATGTGTTCTAAATCTTTGAAGTATGTCATTGGTATTTTAATTGGTATTGCATTGAATTTATAAATTGCTTTGGGTAATATAGACATTTTAATGATGTTTATTCTTCCTAGCCATGAGCACGGTATATGCTTCCACTTGTTTGTATCTTCCTTGATTTCTTTTATCAATGTTCTATAATTTTTCGAGTACAAGTCCTTAACCTCCTTGGTTAAATTTACTCCTAGGTACTTTATTTTTTTGGCTGCAATAGTGAAGGGGATTGTTTCCTTAATTTCTTTTGCTGATATTTCATTGTTGGTGTATAGAAAAGCCTCTGATTTCTGAGTATTAATTTTATGTCCTGCCACCTTGCTGAATTCATTTATCAGGTCCAGTAGTTTTTTGACTGAGACTTTAGGGTTTTCAATATACAATATCATATCATCTGCAAATAATGACAGTTCCACTTCTTCTTTTCCAATTTGTATGCCTTTTCTTTCTTCTTCTTGTCTGATTGCTGTAGCTAGGACTTACAGAACTATGTTGAATAAGAGTGGTGAAAGTGGGCACCCCTGCCTGGTTCCTGATCTTAAGGGGATTGCTTTTAATCTTTGTCCATTTAGTATGATGTTTGCTGTCTGTTTATTGTAGATGGCCTTTATTATGTTAAGGAATGATCCCTGTATTCCCACTTTACTGAGAGTTTTGAGCATGAATGGGTGCTGGATTTTATCAAATGCCTTTTCTGCATCTATTGTAATTATCATGTGATTTTTGTCCTTCCTTTTGTTTATGTTGTGAATCACATTGATTGATTTGCGAATATTGAACCAGCCTTGCCTCTCCAGAATAAATCCCACTTGATCGTGGTGTATGTTTTTTTTCATATATTGCTGGATCTGGTTGGCTAATATTTTGTTGAGAATTTTAGTGTCTAAATTGATCAGGGATATAGGCCTATAATTTTCTTTCTTTGTGTTGTCTTTGCCTGGTTTTGGGATCAGAATTATGCACGCCTCATAAAAGGAGTTTGGAAGTCTTCCTTCCTCTTGAATTTTTTGAAATAGCTTGAGGAGAATAGGAGTTAGTTCTTCTTTGAATTTTTGATAGAATTCACTTGTGAAGCCATCAGGCCAAGGACTTTTCTTTTTTGGGAGTTTTTTGATAACTGTTTCGATCTCATTTGTTGTAATTGGTCTGTTTAGGTGTTCTGATTATCCAGATTGATTTTTGTAAGGTTATATGATTCAAGAAATTTGTGCATTTTACCAAGATTGTCTAATATTTTGGCATATAGTTCTTCATAGTATTTTCTTACAATGCTTTGTATTTCTGCTGTGTCAGTTGTTATTTCTCCACTGTCCTTTCTAATTTTATTTATTTCAGTCCTCTCTCTTTTTTTCTTGGTGAGTCTAATTAAAGGTTCATCAATCTTGTTTACCTTTTCAAAGATCCAGCTTCTTGTTTCATTGATTCTCTGTATTGTTTCCTTAGCCTCTATGTCATTTATTTCTGCTCTGACCTTTATTATTTCCTTTCTTCTACTTGTCTTGGGTTTTATTTGTTGTTGTTTTTCTAGTTCTTTTAGCTGCAGGGTCAGGTTACTTATTTGAGCTTTTTCTAGCTTCTTATGATATGCCTGTAGTGCAATGAACTTCCCTCACAGAACTGCTTTTGCTGTGTCCCATAAATTTTGAGTTGATGTATGTGCATTATCATTTGTTTCTAGAAACTTTTTTATTTCTTCTTTGATCTCATTGTTAATCCATTCATTATTTAATAACATGCTATTTAGTTTCCTAGTGTTTGAGTATTTTTCAGTTTTCCTTTTGTGGTTAATTTCTAGTTTCATGGCATTGTGATCAGAGAAAATGCTTGATATGATTTCAATCTTCTTAAATTTATTGAGACCATTTTTGTGTCCTAACATGTGCTCGATCCTAGAAAACGTACCATGAGCGCTTGAGAAGAATGTATATTCTATTGCTTTAGGGTGAAAAGTTCTGAAGATATCTATTAAATCAAGTTGATCTAGTGTATTCTTTAAGTCTGCTGTTTCTTTATTAATTTTCTTTCTTGAGGATCTATCCAGTGTTGTTAGAGGGGTATTGAAATCCCCTACTATGATAGTATTGCTGTTAATCTCGCCCTTTATATCCATGAAAGTCTGCTTTATGTATGTTGGGGCTCCTATATTTGGTGCATAGATATTTCCAATAGTTATATCTTCCTGTTGAATTGTTCCCTTTCTCATTATGTAGTGTCCTCCTTTATCTCTTACTACAGCCTTTGTTTTAAAGTCCATTTTTTCTGATATAAGTATTGCTACCCCTGCTTTTTTTTCATTTCCATTTGCATGAAATATTTTTTTCCATCCTTTTACCTTCAGTCTATGAGCATCTTTTGTTTTAAGGTGTGTCTCTTGTAGACAGCATATGTATGGGTCCTGTTTCTTTATCCATGCAGCTACCCTATGTTTTTGATTGGATCATTTAATCCATTTACATTTAAGGTTATTATTGATATGTAGTTGTTTATTGCCATTTTATTCTTTAAAGCTGTATTCTTCTTTTGCTCTATTCATTCCTCCCTTTAAACTGTTCACAAGAGGCCCCTTAGTATCTCTTGCAGAATTGGTTTGGTTTTTATGAATTCCTTTAGGCTTTTTTTTTCTGGGAAGCTCTTTATTTCCCCTTCAATTTTAAACGTTAGCCTTGCTGGATAAATTAGTCTTGGTTGTAGGTTCCTGTTCTGCATTACTTTGATTATTTCTTGCCATTCCCTTCTGGCCTCAAGTGTTTCTGTTGAGAAGTCCGATGTCATCCTTACGGGGGTTCCTTTGTAGGTGATAGTCTTTTTTTCTCTAGCAGCTTTTAAACTTTTTTCTTTATCCATTAGCTTTGGTATTTTAACTATGATGTGTCTTGGTGTAGATCTTTTTGGGTTTCTCTTTAATGGAGTTCTGTGTGCTTCTTAAACGTGTGGAGTATTTCCCAGCCTTAATTTAGGGAAGTTTTCTGCTATGATTTGATTGAACGAAGTTTCCATTTCCTGTCCTCTCTCCTCTTCTTCAGGCACCCCTATGATATGAATGTTGTTTCTCTTCATGTTGTCACAAAGCTCCCTTAGAGTTTCCTCACATTTTTTAAGTCTCTTTTCCTTTTTCTTCTCTGCTTCTGTGCCTTTGTTTATTGTGTCCTCTAACTCGCTTATTCGATCCTTAGCGTGATTCATCCTGCTTTTAATTCCTTCCATTGTGGTCTTCAGTTCTGATACTGTTTTTGTCATTTCTGTCTGATTCTTTTTTATTATTTCAATTTCATTTTTTATACTTGTTATCTCTTTATTTAGGTGTTCATAATGACTATCCATTGTTGCCCTAATTTCTTTGAACATCCTAACTATCATTATTCTAAATTCTGCTTCTGGTAATTTGGTTATATCTGGTTCATTCAGGTCCTTCTCTGGGGATTTCTCTTGATTCATTTGGTTTGCATTCCTCTGCCTGCCCATTTTTTCTGTGTATAAGCAAGTTGTGGCCACTGGAGTCCAGTAGGTGTTGCCTTTGTGATCTCTCGGTGTGGTCTATCTGCAGGCCCCCCACCCCCTCTGCCGGTGCCTAGGGTGGTTGGGTATGAGCGTTGCCAGCGCTGGCCTACTGTGGCTTTTGCTGTGATTTCTGCCTCTCTTCCGTGGGAGGGGCTGTCACTGAAGCCACAAGATTAGCACCAGGGGTAGAGGTGAGCACATTTGCTCAGCTGCGGACCCAGCCTATTTCCAGACTTCCGCCCAGAACCAGTAGTCGGAGCCTGCTCGCTACAGTTCCGCGGATTAGGCGGGGCTTTTGACGTGCTCTCAGCTGTAAGCTTTTGCCCGTCCGGAGCTTTAGCCCCGCCCTTGAGGCCAGGGCCCTTCTGCGCAGGGTCGGAAACCAAGGTTTATTGGGGCGGGCTTGTTTGCTGGCTTCCGCTCAGCTGCGTACTTCCGCTCATCCCGGACTCTACCCCGCCCCCGCGTTCGGAGCCCGCTCGTGCACCTATGTATGCTATCCACGGTTTCTCCGGCCGGATGGGGATAGTAGCGTGGGCTCAGCTGCGAGCTTCCACTTGTCTCGGGGTCCACCCCGTTCCCGTGCTCGGAGCCCGCTCGCGCACATATACTGGCCAACCGCGGTTTCTCCGGCCCAGGGGTGTGGGGGACTGGTAGCGTCAGCTCAGCCACGAGCCCCTTCCCGTCCCTGGTCCTAGCCTGGTCCTGGCGGTCAGGGCCGGCTTGCGCAGGGCCTGCCCGTTCCTGGCCTCCCGCTTTGTCCCCGTAAGTGGGATTAAAGGCGGGCCTGCAGCTTCCGGACCGCTTTCGGGCGTCCCGTCCGACCCTCTGGGCTAGACCGATCTCCCACCGGCTTGGCCTCTGCCCTCGCCGACAGAACCGCCTTTCAGCGTCCTGCCGCCCACCATGCCCTTAAGCAGCCCTCAGCAGAGTAGGATGGGACCTAATACTCCACACTGTAGGCCTGGGAGCTCCCTCACTTGTTTCACAGCTCAAAACTGTCCAAACGCCTCTTCTAGGCTCTAGGACTGCAGGCTGGGGCTTGGTTCCTGGGACCCAGGTCCCTCCCTCTCTGCCAAACTCTCCTCCTGCCACACGGGTCTCTCCGGGCTGCCGTTTGCTCCGGGGAGCTGGGCAGCCCTCTTCGCATTTTCGCTATTCCTACTAGTCTCAATGTGGCTTCTTCTGTGTTCCTTGGTTGAAGAGTCCACTTAGTTTTGTTCAAAGTTGGTTTATCCAGGTGATGGTTCTTAAAATTGAGTTATAATCCACTTTGGTTCTGGTAGTTGGAAGTTGGTATGTCCGCCTACTTCGTCGCCATCTTGCTCCCTCCCCCCCCCCCCCCGCTTGCTATGATTTTAATCTTTTTGTATTTGTCAAGACTAGTTTTGTGCCTCAACGTATGCTCTATCCTTGAGAATGTTCTACATGCACTAGAGAAGAATGCATATTCTAGTGTTCTGGGATAAAAAGCTTTATAAATGTTGATTATGTCCATTTGGTCAGATATTTTCTTACTGATTTTTTGTTTGGATGACCTATCTATTGCTGTTAATGAGGTAGTTAGTTTTCTTACAATAATTGTATTTTGTTGATTTCTCCCTTTTGTTTTGTTAATAATTACTTTATATATTTTGGTAAGTCCAGGCTGGGTGCATATATATTTAAAACTATTATGTCTTCTTGATATATGTCCTCTTTATCAGGATAAAATGTCCATCTTTGCCTCTTGTTACCATTTTTTTAAATCTTCAAATTTATTTTGTCTGATATAGGTATGGCTATAACTCCTTTTCTCTGGATACACTTTGAGTCTATGTTTGTCTTTATACCTGAGATGTGTCTCATGAAGGCAGTATATAGTGGGCTTTGTTTTTTGATACATCCTGCTACACTGTGCCTGTAAATGAGTGATTTCAGTCCATTTTTTAAGGGTGGTTATTGATGTATGAGGTCTTCCAATAAACTATTTTTTATCTTGTTTTCTGGTTGCTCTGTCTAGCCATTGCTTATCTCTCTTGTGTTTCTGTCTGCTATTTTAGTTCGGTGGCATTCTATATTTTTTTCATTTCCTCTTTATTTTATTTTATGTGTCTAGTTCTAGATTTTTGTGGTTATCATTATGTCTGTGCAAAGAAAGTTTCATATGTACAATAGTCTTTTTTCTTCTGACTGCATGTTATCTCCATTTATTCTTTCTCCCTTTATCTTTTATTTTCTTTTCTTTGTCACAAATTATTGTTTATGCTGTATTCATTTCTAAATTGTACTAGTATTTTCTGTTTCTTTTTAATGCTTTTACCCCTTTAAACTTTATATAATATTTAAGTGTTTAATACTCTATTCTGAACAAAACTTGCCCTTTCTTGCTTCTGTTGGTTTATTTGTTATCTTAGTCTCAGTTTAGTATTCTTGTGTCTTTTTGTCTCAGGTAAAAGAGCTCCTTTTAGCATTTCTTGTAATACAGGTCTTGTTGTGATAAACTTTCTTAGCTCTGTTTGTCTGGAAGTACATTATTTTCTGATCATACCTAAAGGATAACTTTGGTGGATATATTAGTTTTGGTTGATGTCTTCTCTTTTAGTATTTTGAATATTTGATCCTCCTTGCTCCTACCTTGTTGGGTTTCTGCTGAAAAATCTGATGATAATCCAGTGGGGTGTCTTTTTTCCCCCTGGCTGCTTTGAGAATTCTTTCTTTGTCATTAACTTTTAAAAGATTTAATGTGTGCTTTGCAGAACATCATTTTGCATTGAGATAATTAAGAGTTCTGTTAGTTTCTTGGATTCAAGGGTTCAGCTTTTCCATAGGTTTGGGAAGTTCTCCTTGATTATTCATTTAAATAGTCTCTTCTCTTCTCCCTCCTTCTGGTATATCCATAATTCTTATATTTCTCGTTCTAATCATATATATTTTACTCTCAGTTTGCTCTCTTCCACCTGAGTTATTTGTAGATTTCTGTATTCAATGTCACTAGTTTTTACTTCCTTCTCTTCTGCTTTATTTCCTAAGCTCTCTAATTCATTCTTCATCTCATTTGTTGAGTTCTTCAGTTCCTGAATTTCTGTTTGGTCCCTTTCTGTAGTTTAAATCTCTTTGGTAAAAATATTCTTTTTGTTTATTGATTTTATTCTTGAGCTCACTGAACAGCTTTTCTAAAGTTTTCCTGTATTTCACTCAGTTATTTCAAAATTGCAACCTTGAATTCTCTTATCATTTAAATCACAGTCTTCCATGCCTTTACATTTATTTTTCTGGAGATTTTAAACTTTCTCTTTTTAAAAATTTTATTTTATTTTATACTTCTTTTTTATTTTATTCATTTTAGAGAGGAGACACAGAGAGAGAGAGAGAAAGAGAGAAAGAGGGGAGGGGCTGGAAGCATCAACTCCCATATGTGCCTTGACCAGACCAGTGCAGGGTTTTGAACTGGTGACCTCAGTGTCCCCAGGTCGATGCTTTATCCACTGCACCACCACAGGTCAGGCCAAAATTTTATTTTATTTTTTAAAAAATGATTTTACTTATTAATTCTTAGAGAGAGGAGAAGGGCAAATAAGAGTAGTAAATATCCACTCATAGTTATTCTCATATGTGCCTTGACTGACTGGTCAAGCTCAGGGTTTTGAACCAGTGACCTCAGCATTCCAGGTCGCCACTTTGTCCACTGTACTACCACAGGTCCAGCTATATATTTTTCTGAACTACCTTGTCACCTTGACTATTAATTGTACTTGATGGATTATTTCTCTGGCTGAACATTTGAGGAAATACAAAATATATACTGTTTCTTTTTAATGGTTTAGATTGGTAAATAGAGATCTTTCTGTTGTTTTCCAGTAGGTGGTACTATAGCTCAAGGTTTTGTTTTCTCTTACCTGCGCCATTGAGACAGGAAGGATCTCTATGAATGGTGTCACTTAAGCAACCTATATTCCCTGAGGAGTTAGGTGTCCTCTTTATGGCCCAGTTGCCTTCAGCTCAGGTCACCACCTCCATGGTGGGGTGTGGTGGGCTGTGAGTCTCCTGACCTGTGTGTCCCTGGTGGTGCTTTCTTGGAGCCAGAAACCACCGGCCACACCAGGGTCCCCGTCTGTGGCTCTGTAGTTTCCAGTAGGCTTAATTGCAAAGAGTACAGATCACTTTGACTAGAAAGTCACTTCTGCCCTTTCACAATCTGCTGAGTTAGAATTATAATGCTGGTTGTGCTGCAGGATGGGGGAGGCACAGATTCCAGCAGTGGTGATGGTGGCTTGTTGACCTCTGCCACCCTTTGCAGCATTTCTCTGCTCCTGACCTGGGTTCCGCCTCTACATGTTCCAGCCACTCAAGCTGCCTCTGCCCATCTGGTCTGCCCAGTGGGGGTGGCACCCTGACCCTTCTAAGCTATTGTGTGAGCCAGGGGTCCTTGAGGAGTGCCAACTGTATCTGCTACACTCATCTCTGTCCTTCCTCCATCACTTCTCCTCTGCTCTCTTGTACTCACTCACCTTCAGATGTTGCAGAGTGTGGATTCCTTTATTGATTTAGATCTGTCCGACTTGTTACTTCAAGGGAAGAGAACTGGAGGTGTTCTCACATAAATAATGCTTCACTTACCTTTTTAAACTGCCACAATGATTAAACAAAGTTGAAAATTTCCACTGTTTGTATTTATAACCTGCCATTATTGCTTTATGATTATTACTTAAAATAATTTTCTGTGTAAGCTATTGTATGATTAGCCACTCTAGATATCCAATACTCTAAGATACGCCACTATGAAAAACTTGTTAATTGACCTATTAATCATACTTTCAGTTAAAAATATTATGTGCCTTTCCTCTTTTTTTTTTTTGTCTGATCTGTGGTATAAAAGACATTTATTCATTCAAATAATGATTGAATTCCTGATACTTGCAGGCTGTCTTCTAGTCACTGGGGACAGTGTGTTGACAAGACAAAGTTTCTGCCTTCATGAGTCTTGCATTCTGGTGGAATGTAAGTGGGAGACCTTTCAAAGGTGAGTTGCTCAGCACGAGCATAGTGCCGGTGCCAGGTAGATGCTAGAGCTTGGAGTTGCTTCTGCTTTTAATTCTGTCATGCCTTTCCTTGAAAAATGAATCCAAGCCTAGCTGATCAATCTCCCATCTTCTTGGAAAAACTGGAATCTGCTATGAAGAAACTATTATGTAGAAATGAAAAAAAAATTCAATACTCACCTCTACTGGCCATAAATTAAACATTTTCTTCCTCAGATATAACAAAATTTACTATGCCACTTTATATAGTTATAGAGCATTTTAAGAAAGACTACAATTGAGATTCAAAACAACTATGTTAGTTGTCAGGGAGATGGGATAATTTGGAAATGAAGAGGATAAACTATAGATACATGATTTAATTTCAGACTTCAAAATATTACTTACCCTGTCTTACCCCCAGTTTCCTCATATGTGAAATATTAACACTCACTAGCTCATATGGTGGCTGTGTTGATTAAAATAAAGTGTTTAAAGTATTTAGTGCAGTATTTGATGTAACAATCACTCATTAAATGGTGACTATTTTCATTAATGATGACACCATTATTAATCTGATTTTACAGATAAAGAAAATGAAGTTACAAAGGTTAAGACTTAAGGATTTACAGCTGTGAAGTGGAGGAGCAGAACTCTGAACCTCAATCTTCTGACTCCAAATCCTTCTTTCCTGAGCTAATTTGCATAAAACACTTAGTATTGTGTGGCCTACATAATGTTCAATATTATGACAGTTCCATCCCATCATGCCTGTTCTCCTCGATTCCTGCGAGGTTGGGAACCCCCACCGCACCCCCAGATGAGAAAATGGAGAGCAGCTCAGCCTCTTTTCACCTTCTCTGACTGCTAGACCCCGTGACATGGTGAGATTTGGCTCAGTCCCCACCTCTTTTAGGAAGACTGCTTAGATGAGTGCAAGCTCTAGGAGTCTTCCTATTATGGTCTTATTTTACTAATTACTATTTTTTCTAATTTATTCCTCTTCCATGTCTTCTCAGCCCTGCACATTTCATAGTATATAAGGCATCCCATCACTGGAAGGCACAGTGACATGATGGCTATGAGCCTAGCACCTGAAGCCAGGCTGCTTAGGTTAGAAACCTGGCCCCACATCTTGCCAGCTGTGTGACTTTGGACAACTTACTCAACACCTCTGAGCCTTGATTTTCTTATTCTACCTCATATATTATGGTGATAACTGAGTGAGGTAATGCATGTGAAGGACCGGGACACAAACATCTGCAGAGGAAGGATCAAGCTCAGGAAGGAGAGGAGCTCATTGGGTACTTGTCACATAGTAGACTCTAGACATCCCCCTGCAGAGAGGCAAGCACTTCCGTCTCCATTGGCAAATGTGGTAACCGAGACTCATTATGCCCATGTATGCAGGACTATGAAGAATTGGAGTTGGGTGGCTGACTTTCAAAGTCTGACACAAAGTCTAGAGTTTCTGCTTTTTGACAGGAGGGTAGAAAGCTAAGGGGTTTGGGGCCCCTAAGTACAGACTTCATAGCCCAAATAAACATTTTCACTTTTCTCTCTGCTTTGCCCATACCTTAGGAGAATTTCAAGAGGATAGGGTGTTAATAAGGGCTCTCATTTGGAAACCCCCAGGGTCTCTGCTAACAGGCAGCCCTTTGACATTAAATGGTCTTGCAGAAGAGAGTGAACGTGATCAGCAGAGGTTGCTATGACACGGAGGAGCGTGGCAACTTCCCCGGGGAACAAATCCAGACTTTGACTGCTGCTGAGTAAAGCTCTGCCCCATTAGGCAGGCAATAGGCCAGCAACTCACCATCCACTCAGGAATCTTTTACCTGAGAGCTGAGAACTAGAGGGCTCTCTAGAAATCAGTCAGTATGGGCATTAGGAAGACTGACCTTGTAGTTGGTGGACATTAGTTTGAAAATCTGCTTAGCTCTTCCCTGTTGTACCATCCTGGGAAAGCCACTTAGACTCTTGGAACCTCAGTGACCTTATTAAAAAAAAATTAACATCCATCTCATGAGGCTGTGGGGAGAAACAAGGCAAAGATGTATGTACCTTTCTTAGCATGGCACTTGGCACCTAGTGAGGGCTCAGTGAATGACAACTCATATTATTGAGACATAAGTAATTTGCATCATGGCCCCAAAGAAATCAAACCCCTGCACTCCAAAGTGTATAGCCTTTGTGCGCTCTGCCCCCTGCTATGGCCCTTCAGTGAGCTTACCCTCTGGGATATTGACCTATCTGTGCCTCTTTCTGCCCAGGGAAACTGCTCACGACACAAGGGTCCTGCTTGTTGAATCTCATTCAGGTCAACATGTTTGCTGGAAGTCAGGGGGGATGAGGAGGGCAGTATGGTCTCTGCCCTGCTATGGACCCACTGTTAAGTCCCTTATGCTCTCTGGGCCATGACTCCTCCATGTCCAGCTAGAAAGGCTGCAGAAAATAAGCATTGATGGCTCTGTTCATCACCAGCCATCTGGCAATGAGTCCCCATCCTGCAAACATATTTGTGTTTTATCAAGGCCTTTTGTGGCAAAACCTAACGTGTTGCCTGAGGTAGGGCATGCATAAGCTCCAGCTACGACCAATGGGAAGACAAGTTGTGGTGCTTTCCCTCAGCAAAGAGGTGACCTTGGTCTTACTGGCTGGCATATCATGGCCCCATCATGGCCCTCTACCCACATAGTACCCACCCAGGGTTCAGCCTCCCATACCCTCTCTACACCCCGGTATAGTCTGCTTTTAGAGAAGGATCCAATAGAGTATAGTTTTCCCTAAGGTATGAATGACTGGTAGGTCTGGTGCTACCTAGTCTATGGGCACTTGCACTTGACAGGCCTAGAGATTTTACTCAGAGAAATTAAACTCTGTTTATAGAATCTCACTCAGTAAGAGGCCTTGAAGCTGGAAGGATGTTGCCTTCATTCAAATCACAGCTGCCTCAATGCCCTGGCCTTGCTCTGTGAGTGAGGTGGGGTTCCTAGGACAACTGATGCAAAAGTCCAAGGTACAGCAGTCGAAGGAAAAAAAAAAGGATTTTATAAAAATGTAAAGTTTTTGTGCTTTAAAAGACATCATCAAGAAAATGCCGACAGGTGACAGAATGGGAGAAAATTGAAAAACCATATGTCTGATAAGTGACTTGTATCTAGAACACAGAAAGAACTCTTACAACTCCATAACAAAAAGCCAAACAACCAAATTAAAAATGAACCAATGACTTGAATAGACTTTTCTCTAGAGAAACTATACAAATGGCCAGTAAGCACATGAAAAGATGCTCTACATCATTAGTCACTAGGGAAATGCAAGTCCAAACCACAATGAGATACTACTTCACATCTTCCAGGATGGCTATTATCAAAAAGATGAACACTAAAATCTGTTAGGATATGGAAAGATTGGAACCCTCATATATTGCTGGTGGGATTTTGAAATAGTATAGTGACTTTGGAAAAGCAGTTTGGCAGTTCCTCTAAAAGTTAAGCATAGAGTTGCCGTATGGCTCAGCAATGAGTCAGTATATTCCCAAGGAAATTGTAACCGTGTGCCCATACAAAAACTTATACACAAAAGTTCATAGCAGCATTATTCATAGTAGCCCCAAACAGCCATTATTCAACTGTCCATGAACAGATGAAACAATCAACGAATTGTGGTATGTACAGATGATGAAATACTATTAAGCCATTAAATGGAATGAGGTGCTGTTACATACTACTCCATAGGTGAACTTTGAAAACATTATTTTAAGTGAGAAAGCCAGACACAAAAGGCCACATATAGTATGCTTTTGTTTATATGAAATATGCAGATTACTCAGCTCCACAGAGATGAGAGGTAGTTTGGTGGTTGCCAGGGCTGGGGGAGCGGAGGGTGGAAATGACTATAATGGGAACAAGATTTCTTTTTGGGGTGATAAAGATAGTCTGGAATTAGATAATGGTGATGGCTGCAAAAATTTGTGAATATACTGAAACCTATATTTGAGGGTGGTACTCTTTAAAAGGTTGAACTTTATGGTGTGTGAATTATAGCTCAATTTTTAAAAGCCCATGGAAAGAATTGTGAGGTCTTTGAAACCTTTGATGGGTAAAAATGCCTTACCCCTTGCCCTGTGCTCACCCCTCCTAGTGCATGTGATGACTGTGTTCTTTAGAGTAATTTCTCAATGAAGGTAAGAAAGCCCAGGGGACACTTAAAATATGTGAAGGATATTTCTAGTCATGATGTTGAAGGGGTGCTGCTGATGTTGGGAAGCCTATGAGGGGCCAGGAATGCGAGACATGTTGCAATGCCTGGGGCCATCTCACAGGAAGGGTTGTCCTGCATTCTATGTGAATCTAGAATGTTTCTCAGCACACTGATGTAGAAGATTATCTGAGCTAAAAACTGAACTTTGCTTTACATAATAAGCACCAGGTATATTTGCAAGGTTTTATTTATTTATTTATTTTTTAGAGAGCAGGAGGGAGAAAGAGAGACAGGAACATTGAACTGCTCCTGTATGTGCCCTGACCAGAGAATTGAACTACCAACTTCTGAGCTCTGGGATGATGCTCCAACCAACGGAGCTATCTGTATAGCTACGGCTTAATTTTTATTGATTTTTAGAGAGACAGAGAGAGGGAGGGAGGGAGGGAGGGGAGGGGGAAGGAAAGCATTTGTTGTTCCACTCAGTTTTGCATTTTTTGGTTGCTTCCCATGTGTGCCCTGACTGGGAATTGAACCGGCAAACTTGTTTCCAAACAATGCTCTTAACTGACTGAGCTAAGCAGCCACGGACTGCAAGGTTTTATTATGTATTGACTTTCAGAAATACTGTCACCGTGTAAGCTGGGAAGATCGCAGAGCATCTCCAGCTGGATTTCAGTGAGCTGTCCCGAGAATGAGTTGCTCTGTGAAAATGCTCCCGGGAATATCTTTCATTTCCTTTTATTTGCCCCCCCCCCATTATTTTTATAGGGGAAAAATGATCTCATTATGTGTCAATTCTAATCCTGTAACCAGTTTCCTAGGCCTAATTAAAATACAGTAAAATGCTTATATGTGTAACACATGATCATGTTAGGTTGTAATATGCTTACAGCTTTGCTTCCTGGCCACCCTGTAATTAATATGGACATTAACATCCAGTTGCTTGGTCCACAGGAATCTGGCCTCTCTAGTGCCAGCGACAGCCAAGGTGCACCATCTGCTTTGTCACAACTTCCACGTTTCTTTTCAAAATAACTTGATTGGACCTCCTACTAATTGTATTTGGAACATATTTTGATTCTCTTCCTGCACCCTGTTTTGTTAAAACATGTTGTGTTGAATTTGGAGACATACACATACATTTTTTCCCCCAAGTGAATACCAGTCCCAAAGCACTGTACTGAAGATACAAGTGTTCTACAAAGGAGTGAGCTACAGGAAGAACATTAACTGGGGAGGTGGTCTGCAGGCCAGACCTGAACTTGATCTTCATGATTCTCTGGATGGAGTCAGGAGGACCTTGAAGAATGTCTTTCCTCAGTTCACAGGGAACCGGTGAAGGTACTTGAGCACTTGTCTAGGATCACACAGAACCCATAGCAGACTTTGATTAGGAGCTCAGGCTCCTGGCATCCAGGCAGTGGGTCTGGCTTTGGAGCTGCCAGTGGAAATACAGGCCACCAGACGGGTTTCGTGGGTCAGTCGCTTTGCCTGTGAGCAATGGATCATATTGTCCCCGCCACTGGAGAGTAAGGGCTAGTACATTTTTGGCAGCATGCCAACTGGCTGTTTACAGGATTCAACATGGGGACCATACTGGGCCTTCAAATACGTCAAGTCAGGGAGGTGGCAGCTGAGCGAGAAGCTGGGAGCCCCGAGCCTAGCGGTCTGCACAGCCCACGTATTGCTGGAGATGGGGAGAGTTTCAGGCAGCTCCAGCTTTAGAAAGAGTCAAGCCCGCGGTCATACGGGGCGCTTCTTCTCCAGCAGCATCATGTTGCCTCCGTGATCTTAATCTCTCCTGGCAGGCGGTGCTAGAAAAAGCATCCAGGGGAAACCAGATCTTTCTGATCAAGGCCAGCCAGGGTTGTCTTTCCACTGCTCCTCCAAACCACAGGGTGTGCCCTGCCTGAAAGGAAAAGCGCTTCCGGGTGACGGGTGGCGGCTGTGCCCATCCCGCGGCCCCACAATGGAGGGCTCACAAAGGCTCCGTGCGCTCCTTGCCATGCGCTTTGCCGGCTCCAGTGCTGGGCTGGGTGGGGTGGGGGTGGGGGGCGGGCGCAAAGAGGTGGATTGTGGGTTTTGAGAGCAGAGGACCTGATCTTGCATTCCTTCTCCACCAGCAGCTGCCCTGGCAAGCATATCACAGTGAAGCTGGCTGTGTGACCTCACTGGCGTCTCCCGATTCATGACCTCAGTGTGCACATCTGTAATTCGAGCAGGAGAGTGCTGCTGCCTCCGGAAGCTAAAGTGAGCTCGAAGTGAAGGAGGCTAGGGAAGTGCTCATGAACTGCAGCTAGCCAATCAGCAGTCCCGGCTCACTGCCTGATCTTGGTCCTCTCTGGGCCTCAGTTTCCTGATGCATAAAGTGAAGGGGTCCCTTCACTGTCCCTCAAACTGTCGGAGGGCCGACTATAAAAAAAAAACTATGAACAAATCCCTGTGCACACTACACATATCTTATTTTAAAGTAAAAAAATAAAACGGGAACAAATACAATATTTAAAATAAAGAACAAGTAAATTTACATCAACAAACTGACCAGTATTTCAATGGGAACTATGGGTGCGGATGCATCCTGTGCTCCTCTCACTGACCACCAATGAAAGAAGTGTCCCTTCCGGAAAGTGGCGCAGGTGTGGATAAATGGCCTCCAGGGGTGCAGTTTGGGGACCCCTGGGGTAGATGATTGAGGCCAAGGAAGGTCTTTCCAGGGGCAGTATGTTAAGATAAGACTTTTTCTATCAATTTTGTTTAGCTATAACTTAAGCTGTAACTTATAGATAATAAAATACACTCATTCAATTCAGTGAAGTGATATACACCACAATCGAGATTCATTTCTGTCTCCCCAGAAAGTCCTCTTGAGCCACTTCACAATCATCTACTTCTGTACCTACAGCTAGAATGTCATATTAGAATCCCACAAACTCTTGTGTCTGGTGTCTTCCTGAAGTCAGCATAATGTCTGTGACATTCACACATGCTGTTGTTGACTGTACCAGATGTTTGTGCCTTTGTAATACGGAGGAGTATTTCATTGCACGGATAGGCTGCAGTTTGTTCATATGTTCACCTGTGGCTGGACATTTGGGCTGCTTTTAGCTCCCCCCACACCCCCAGTTTTCAGCTGTTATGAATAAAGCTCCTATGAATATCATGTACAGGTTTTTGTGTGAACATTTTTCTAGGGTAAATACCTGAGAGGGAATTGCTGAGTCATGCATTAAAAATGTGTTTGACTTTGTAAGAAACTGCCACATGGTTTTCCAGAGTGGCTGGAGCACTCTGCACTCCCAACCCCCACCTGCCTCCCAGAGGTGGGTGAATGTCCTAGTTGTTCCACATTCTCATCAATGGTGTTGTCTGTCTGGATTCCTCCTTCTACTGGTCTGTACTCCCTGCCATTCCTTGAGCCCCAAGGCCTGCAGATGCCTCATACTCAAGCAGGAGCTCCACCTTTTCTGACCCACTTCTAAGGCCTAGCTTAGGCCAAAACCCTGGAGCTGTGGAGGGGAGGTCTGGGGAGACATAAATACTTTCAGGCCTAACTTGTTTTGGAGACCTGGCCTGAAATAGATTTTCTTTAAAAAAGAATTTTTTTTTTTAAAGTGAGAGGAGGGGAGATAATGAGATGGACTCCCATATGTGCCCTCACCAGGATCCACCTGGAAACCCCCATCTGGGGATGAAGCTTGAATCAAGCGACATTTTTTAGTGCCTGAGGCTGACACATTCAGACCAACTGAGCTATCCTCAGTGCTCAAGATCACGTTCAAACAAATCAGGCCACTGGCTGCAAGGGTGGAAGAGAGAGAGAAGAGGGAGAGGGAGGGGAAGAGAATCAGATGGTCACTTCTCATGTGTGCTCTGACCAGGGATAGAAGCCACGATGTCTATACACTGGTCCAATGCTCTATCTACTGAGCAAATCAGCTAGGACCCCGAGATAGAATCTCTCATGCAGCCTTTCACTCAGGGAGGCAGACCGATGGGACCTTTTCAGAATCACTGGCTTCTGCAGGGCCAAGAACATTGTTTTGTTAATTTCAATAGTTATCTTCTACTTATTCAAGCCCATGTTCATATGTCACCTTCTTGGAGAGGCTATTCTACCAGCAGCAGAACCAGACTTTGTGGGGCCTGGAGCTAATCTAATTTTTGAGAGCATTTTTTAAAAAGAAGAATCCATGCTAGTAGTTACAAAATTTGGTAAGAAAGTACAGTATTTAGAATGGGAACAAGAAGGGACCTGGTGACATAAAGAGCCCTGAGGTTTAAGTTTCATTAGCTTTGGGGAAGTCTACATCCACTGGCCCCATGAAATAAAGCAGGTGTCCTGCCCCGCATCTTTCTAGTCTAGCCTTTTGCCTCAGTTTCTTTTTCTTGATGATGTGCAATGCTACTTGATGTCACACTCCAATTTTATTTGTTTACTCTCTGTCTCTTCCATGGGAATGCATGCTTTGTGAGGGCTAGGGCTGGTTGATCCACTGTTCTAGCCTCAGAACCCAGAACAGCACCTGGTACATGGTGAGCACTCAATTAATATTGACTAAACAAAGGAATACATGTTTGCCAAGTGCTGCTGGTTTTTTATTTGTGGAAATGAGATTGAGTTTTAAAAGTGAATCAACATATCGAAAAATATGAGGCTCACAGTGGCAGTGCACAGGAATGGCAAAGGCCACTATGATGGAGGTGTGGGATGCCACAGGCGGACAAAATAGGAAACTGACATTTACTGAGCACCCATGGATAGCAAGCAGTGGATCTGGGATGAGGAGCACAGATCTTACTTCATCACCCAAGTCACTTGTCTCTTTTGTCTTTTTATTCTCCAAACTCTGTCCTGCAAAGATGTTACATAGTTTGACTTTTAAATCATTTATCATGTATTGAGTGCCCACTCTGTGTCCCAGTCCAGCACAGGAGGGTCCAACTTCATCCTTGCCTTCAAGGAGCTCAGAGGGAAGCTGGAGAGACAGATGAGCAGGAAGGAATTCTCAAAGGATGCAGTGAGTACAGACTAGCGGGGTGGATGCAGTGCTACGGGGGCACCTGCTTCTGCTGGGGAGGAATGAGCTTAGAAGTGTGAGTGATCGACACAGAATCCATCAATACACTGCCGATGTTGTTTGTGTGTGTGTGTGTGTGTGTGTGTGTGCGTGCATATGTGTGCACACACTAGTGTGAAGTGATTGTGACAAAGAATAATCAGATGCAGTTGCTGCCTCAACTTATGGTGGGGTTATGCAGCTCCCCCAAGTACATTGAATCTCCATGTCCACTTCAAATACGGCACTTTTAATTTCATATTTAAAACGAGAGCTTTGATACAAGAACAGATCTATAGACTGAAGTTTCTTCATGGTAATTTGACACACACACACATATATATATATTAACAACATGCAAAATGTTCATGATGGAAATCCTTCTAACACTTATTAAAGAAGCAGACTTAAAAATTATTTATATAGTTTTAATTTTTTTTACAGAATTTAAAAAAGTAAAAATAAAGAGAATAGTATAATGAAAACCCCAGGTACCCAGAACGAAACTCTAATGCTTACCAACATTCAGTCATTCCTTGAAGAAATGGACTCTTGATGAGTTTAATAAATGAGAAGTTTACAAAGTAATTAATTTAATGCCTATTGTTGTTTTCCTCTGATAAAAAGTAAGAATAATTAAAAAATACAGTGTTTGCTGAAGAAGCTAATAAAGACACAAAACTAAATTGTATTCAACAATACATTAAAAGGGATATATACCATGACCAAGTGGGATTTATCCCAGGGATTCAAGGATGGTTTCATCAATCAATCAATGTGACATATCACATTAACAAAATGAAGGATAAAAATTATATGATCATCTTAGTAGATGCAGAAAAAGCACCTGACAAAATTCAACATTATTTTAAGATAAAACTTTCAACAAAGTGGGTATAGAAGGAACATACTTCAGCATAATAAAAGCTATATGTAACAAGCCTACAAAAAGCCTTTTAACCTCAATGGAGAAAAGTTGAGGTTTTCCTCTCAAATCAGAAACAAGACAAGAATGCCTACTCTGTTGAACATGGTATTGGAAGTCCTAGCCATAACAATCAGACAAGTTAAAAGAAAGACATCTAAGTTAGAAAAAAAGAAGTGAAACTCTATTAGCAGATAACATAATATTATATATGAGAAACCTTAAAGATTCCACCAAAAAACTATTAGAACTAATAAATAAATTCAGTAAAGTTGCATGATACAAAATCAATATGCAGGTATTTGTTGTGTTGCTATATACCAATAATGGAGGTGACTTTAAGAAAACAATCCTATTGCATCAAAAACTTAAAATACATAGGAATAAATTTAACCAAACAGGAAAAAGAATTGTACTCTAAAAACTATTTGTATCTATGGAATAAGAATAGAGAGCCCAGAAATAAATCCTTAGTTATATGATCAATTAATCTATGACCATGAGGATAATGATATACAATCTCTTCAGTAAGTTGTATTAGGAACTTACTGGAAGATAACATGCAAAAATATTAAAATTGGACCATTTACTTACACCATATAAAAAAACAAACTTGAAATGAATTGAAGATTTGAAATGTAAGACTTGAAACCATAAACTTCCTACAAGAAAACATGAACACTAAACTCCTTGACATTGGTCTTAGCAATATCTTTCTGGATATGGCTCCTTGGGCATGGGCAACAAAAGAAAAATAAAGGGACTACAGCAAAATAAACAATTGGTATTTTGCACAGCAAAAGAAAGCATCAAAGGAAAAGACAATAAACAAACAAAATAGAAACAGACTCATAGATACAGGGAACAGACTGACAGCTATCAGAGGGGCAGAGGGGTAAGGGCTGGGTGAAAAAGGTGAAGGAATTAAGCAAAGAAAAAAATACTCATAGACAGACAACAGCATGGTGATTACAAGAGGAGAAGGGGGTTAGGGGAGGCAGAAGAGGGTAGAGAGGGGATAAATGACGATGAAAGGAGACTTGACTTGGAGTGGTGAAAACAGTTCAATGATATATAATATATATATATATATATATATATATATATATATATATATATATATATATTACAAATGATGTATTATAAAATGGTACACTTGAAATCTACATAATTTTATCAACCAGTGTCACCCCAATAAGTCTAATTAAAAATAAAAGAACAACAACAGAAAACATAATGAAAAGACAACCTAAAAGATATTCACAAATGATACATTTGATAAGGTGGGGTGGTGGGCCTTTTGTAGGCTCTGCTAACACACTTGGGCTTTGTCTTGTAGGCCATAGTCATTGAAGGATTTTAAGAAGGCAAGTGACAAGGTTAGATATACATCTTAGAAGGACGCCTTTGGCTGCTGAATGGTTCCTTGAGGGCCATGTGGAGCAGGGAGACCAGTCAGGTGTCTGCTGCACCATCCAGGCAAAAATAATGGCAGGGAACTGTCAGGGAATATGGGAAAGAGTGAATAGTTCCTACAGACATCAAAGAGGTAGAATCTATAAAATGTAGTGAGCAAATGTGAGAGGTAATGCATATACATTTGGTTCATTTTAACTGGTGTATGATATTCTACTGGGTGACTAAACCACATTTTTTGGCTCTCCCTTCTCCTAATGTTGGCTGCCTCCATTTTCTCACTATAACAAGCAGGACTGCAATGAACATCTTTGCACCTGTCTATTTATGCACTGGAGCTCTCTTTTGAGTGATTACGTAGAACTATTTTTGCTCTATTGTGAAGTCTGACCATCTTTGAATTGACTTGATATTTTCAAATTTCTCCTCAAAGTGATCATACCAACATACTCTCCTGTCAAGAAGTTTAGGAGTTCTCTTTCTGCTGTTGCTTAAAAGACTGTTACCAAATGTGCAAGATTTTGCCAATTTGATCAGTGTGAGATAGACTCTGTTGTTTCCACTTGTTTCCCTGATTACTAGTGAGATTAAGCCCATTTTTATATGACTATTTACCACCTTATTTTCTTTTGTGGATTGCCTGTTCATATGCGTTGCCTACTTTTGTTGGGTTGCCTTTTTCTTACTGATTTGTTGAAGTTCTCTGTATATCAGGAATACTAAACCTTTGTTGGTTAAAGTATCTTTTCTCAATCTGTGACTTGTCTTTTCCATTTCATTTATAAAATTCTTTTCCAGGAAGAACTTTTAAATTTCAATATATTCCAGCATTTCAAAAATTTTCTTTATAGTTTTTAATGTCTATTGAGTAAAAATTTCCTAGATTGATGTTATGAAAATATTTTTCTATATTTCTCCTATTTTTTTAAAATGTTGATTTTCCCCCACATTTAGATTCTAAGTCTCCTTGGACTGTGTGTGTGTGTGTGTGTGTGTGTGTGTGTGTGTGTGTGTTTAATGTCAGGAAAGGCCTACTTGTACCTGATTTTCCAAATGGCTAGTCATTATTTTTTCAGTACCATTTATAGAATAATTCATTTCTTCATTCATTGTTTTTTTTTCTTTTTTTTTGTGAAAGACACAGAAAGACATAGAGAGGGACATATAGGGATAGATGAACAGGAAGGGAGAGAGAAGAAAAGCATTAATTCTTTGTTGTGGCTCCTTAGTTGTTCATTGATTACTTTCTCATATATGCCTTGACCAGGTAACTACAACAGAGCGAGTGATCCTTTGCTCAACTCAGAGACCTCTGGGCTCAAACCAGCGACCATGGGGTCATGTCTATGATCCCATGCTCAAGCAAGTGACCCCGTGCTCAAGAAGGTGAGTCCACGCTCAAGCCGGGAACCTTGGGGTTTTGAACCTGGATCCTCTGCATCCCAGTACGATGCTCTATCCACTGCATCACCGCCTGGTCAGGCTTTATTAATTGTTTATAGAATAATTCGTTATACTGACTTATAGTTCCACCTCCGTGACATATTGGCTATGCATATGGATTTATTTCTGGGCTCTATATTCTATCCCATGGTTAGTTTATTCCTGGAGCAACACTACATTGCTTTAATGACAATGACTTTGTACTAATTCCTTATATCTACAAGATAAGCCCCCCAATATTTGTTCTTTTATTTCAAAATTGCCTTGGCTATTCTTGACCCTCATTTTTATATTCATTTTAAGATTATATTATCAAATCTATGAAAACATTCCTTGGGATTTTGGTGGGAATGGCATTGAATTTAGAGGCATAACTTGGGGAGAATGCTGTTTCTAAGACACAGAGAACTTCCGTCCATGGAGGTGCTATATTATGCTGTCATTTAAATTTCCTGTTATGCCCTTCAAAACACTTTTACATTTTATCCTTCTAGGTCTTTAGTATTTTTGTTAGATTCCCCCCCCCTCCAGATAACATGATTTGTAACTTTAAAGAAAATTCATCTGATATTTTACCACCAAGTACAACATTTACTGCATATTTTCTAAAGATACCTTTTATTAAGTTAAAGAAGGTCCCACTATCTCTAATGCTTCAAGAATTTTTGTTTGTTTGTTTTTAACATGAAGTTTTGAATTAAAATAAAAAAACAGTTTGGATTTTGCCCCTTTTTATTGAATTTATTGGGGTGACACTGGTTAACAAAATTATACAGGTTTCAGGTGCACAGTTCTAGAACACATCATCTGTACAGTGTATTGTGTGTTCACCACCCCAAGTCAAGTCTCTGTTCATTATCATCTAATGCCCCCACCCCATCATTTAACCCTCCATGCTCTTCTCCACCTACTCCCACCCATGCTCGACATAGGTTTGAATTTTATATGTTTTTTTCATATAGTTTTCTTCATTTTATCTGTTAATATGATGAATTACACTTGTCATTTTTTAAAATAGATTTTATTTGTTGATTTTGAGAGAGGAAAAAGAAGTATGAACTCATAGTTTCCTCACTCTAGTTGTTCACTGATCAATTGTCATATATGTCTTGACTGGGCAAGCCCAGGGTTTCACACCAGTGACCTCAGGATTCCATGTCAACACTTTATCCACTGCATTACCATAAGTCAGGCACATTAGTCATTTTTCCCCCAGAAGTTAAACCTTCCTTGCATTTCTGGGGTAAACATCATATTGCCTAGATAGATGGATAGGTAGATAACCATATTTAATCTGCAAGACTGTCTGGGGAGGGGATCATAAGGGAAAGGGCTCGGTCTTAGAGTACAGAGCATTTTTTGAGGGTTGTGCTATCTAAGCTTGCAGAAGTCTGAAGTTCTTTCTCTTCTTGGCTCTTTGTTGACTCCTCCAGCCTCATTCACTCCATTGGGAACTCCAGCTGCAATGCCTATATAGATGGCCTGATGGTGTCTTGATTCCAGCTGGCCGTCTGGTCTTTCCCATCGGAGCCTCTTTGCTTGGTTCTGTCTCCCAAAGGGCGGGCTCCTCACGTTCTTCCCTTTGCCTTTGGTAAAGGCATGCTTCCCTGTCCACTGTCGACAGAGTGCTGTCTCCATAAGAGAGCATTTCCCTTACTCTCCACTATGTGGCTAGGCAGCTTACTGTGACTTGTCCTTAGATGTTTTTAGTTATATGTAAGACCCCCGATCTTGTGAACCGCTCAAGCTTGCTGAGTGCTCCTCCTCAAACCCCTCTTACCTGGTTGGAGGTAAAGGGAAAGCACCTGCTTATGTGGTCATCTCCAAAGTCATTCTCTATTTTTCCACCCTTCTCCAACTGGGACCCCTGTAGCAGCTAGTCCTGATGAAGGCCAGTGCAGGCAGAACTGATGTCACAAATCCTTAGCTCATCTTGTGGAGGAGAGGTGGTGAAGCTTCTTGATTAGGAACGGGGAAGCATTCAGCAATTGCGCTTTTTTCTTAGTCTGTGGAACCTCAGCTGAAGCTGAGATGGAGAAAGTCCCATTTTCACATCCTGTTACACATTTTTCTCTTAATCTCCAAACATCTCCCCTTGTTTTGTCCGTTTGAAAATGTGTTGGCAAAGACTTGGTCATGGTATTCTCAAGAGTTTAAAAATCTCTGCTGTGTCTATAGCTGTACCCTTGTTTTCATTTTGAATATGTGGGCCTTCTCTTTTTTCATCAGTCTTGCTAGAGCTTTGATTATTTATTAGTTTTTAGAGAATACTAAGAATTATGTCTATTGTTTCTTGGCATTTCATTTAATTAATTTGTGCTTCTATTCTTTTCTTTTCCTTTTTAATTGTGAAATAAATTATACATACAGAAGAGTGCATATAAAGCATGTGTATGCTTTAGGAATAATAATAAAATGAAGCATCGTGTCTCCACGGTTGAGTGTAAGAAACTGCATGCCAGGATCAGGGAAGCCCCAAACACCTCCCCTTCTCACCGCAGAGTAGCTGCTGTCCTCAGAGTTGTGTTAGTCATTCACTTACTTCCTATAAATGGGTGTCACCTGTCTAAGTGTCATTACTACATTGTTCAGTTTGACATTTGGGTAAATCAAAATCCTTGCTTTGTGACATATTCTTAAATTTGGCACATGTACAATCTCTTTCCCACTTCTCCCCTCCCACTTTTACTTTCTTTCTTCTTCCCTTTCATTTTCTTTCTTTTAATGTGATAAGCACCTGTGACACCCCTTTTCCCCCAACAGAAGACAAGACCTTAATCATCACACACAGCAAACACTAAGGTGACTCTTACCCAATCTAAGTAACCATGATTCTGAGTTCTGTGTTCATCATTTGCTTGCTTTACTTGTTGTATACTTTTATTGTATTTATATTTTTTCAAGAAGTATAGTTTTTTTCCTCTCTTTTTTATTATTATTATTAATTTTAATGGGGTGACACCAATAAATCAGGGTACATATGTACAATGAAAACATCTCCAGATTATTTTATCATTCAATTGTGTTGCATACCTGTCACCCAAAGTCAAATTGTCCTCTGTCACCTTCTATCTGGTTTTCCCTGTGCCACTCCCCTCCTTCCTATTCCACCCTCCCCTCCATCCACCCTTCAACACCTCCCTCCCCCAACCCCGTAACCACCACTCTCTTGTTCATGTCTCATAGTCTCACTTTTATGTCCCACCTATGTATGAAATCATGCTGTTCTCAGTTTTTTTTTTCAGATTTACTTATTTCACTCCGTATAATGTTATCAAGGTCCATCCATTTTGTTGTAAATGATCCGATGTCATCATTTCTTATGGCTGAGTAGTATTCCATAGTATATATGTACCATAGCTTTTTAATCCACTCGTCTTCTGACGGACACTTGAGCTGTTTCCAGATCATCGCTATTGTGAACAATGCTGCCACGAACATGGGGGCGCATTTCTTCTTTTTGAACAGTGCTATGGTGTTCTTAGGGTATATTCCTATAAGTGGGATAGTTGGGTCAAAAGGCAGTTCGACTTTTAATTTTTTGAGGAATCTCCATACTGTTTTCCACAGTGGCTGCACCAGTCTGCATTCCCACCAGCAATGCAGAAGGGTTCCCTTTTATCCACATCCTCACCAGCACTTATTCTGTGTTGTTTTGCTGATGAGTGCCATTCTGACTGGTGTGAGGTGATATCTCATTGTGGTTTTAATTTGCATTTCTCTAATGATTACTGATGTTGAGCATTTTTTCATATGCCTATTGGCCATTAGTATGTCCTCTTTGGAGAAATTTCTATTCATTTCTTTTGCCCATTTTTGATTGGATTGTTTGTCTTCCTGGTGTTGAGTTTTATAAGTTCTTTATAAATTTTGGTTATTAACACCTTATCAGACATGCTGTCAAATATGTTCTCTCATTGTGTGGTTTGTCTTTTTATTCTGTTCTTATTGTCTTTAGCTGTGCAAAAACGTTTTAGTTTGATATAGTCCCATTTGTTTATCTTGCCTTTTATTTCATTTACCCGTGGAGATAAATCGGCAAATATATTGCTGCTACAGATGTTGGAGAGCTTGCTGCCTCTGTTTTCTTCTACGATGCTTATGGTTTCACGGCTTATGTTTAAGTCTTTTATCCATTTTGAGTTTGTTTTTGTGAGTGGTGTAAGTTGATGGTCTAGTTTCATTGTTTTGCAAGTAGATGTCCAATTTTCCCAACACCATTTGTTAAAGAGGCTGTCTTAACTCCATTTTATGTTCTTTCTTCCTTTGTCAAATATCAGTTGTCCATAAAGGTGTGTGTTTAGTTCTGGGTTCTCTGTTCTGTTCCATTGATCTATGTGCCTGTTCTTATGCCAATACCAGGCTGTCTTGAGTATAATGGCCTTGTAGCAAACCTTGAAATCCGGGAGAGTGATACCTCCTGCTTTATTTTTTCTTTTTAAGATTGCTGAGGCTATTCGTGTTCCTTTTTGGTTCCATATAAATTTTTGGAATATGTGTTCTATATCTTTGAAGTATGTCATTTTAATTGGTATTGCATTGAATTTATAAATTGCTTTGGGTAATACAGGCATTTTAATGATGTTTATTCTTCCTAGCCATTAGCACGGTATATGCTTCCACTTGTTTGTATCTTCCTTGATTTCTTTTATCAATGTTCTATAATATTCCGAGTACAAGTCCTTAACCTCCTGGGTTAAATTTACTCCTAGGTACTTTATTTTTTTGGCTGCAATAGTGAAGGGGATTGTTTCCTTAATTTCTTTTGCTGATATTTCATTGTTGGTGTATAGAAATGCCTCTGATTTCTGAGTATTAATTTTATATCCTGCCACCTTGCTGAATTCATTTATCAGGTCCAGGAGTTTTTTGACTGAGACTTTAGGGTTCTCTATATACAATATCATATCATCTGCAAATAATGACAGTTTTACTTCTTCTTTTCCAATTTGTATGCCTTTTCTTTCTTCTTCTTGTCTGATTGCTGTAGCTAGGACTTCCAGAACTATGTTGAATAAGAGTGGTGAAAGTGGGCAACCCTGCCTGATTCCTGATCTTAAGGGGATTGCTTTTAATCTTTGTCCATTTAGTATGATGTTTGCTGTCGGTTTATCGTAGATGGCCTTTATTATTTTAAGGAATGATCCCTGTATTCCCACTTTACTGAGAGTTTTGAGCATGAATGGGTGCTGGATTTTATCAAATGCCTTTTCTGCATCTATTGAAATTATCATGTGATTTTTTTCCTTCCTTTTGTTTATGTGATGAATCACATTGATTGATTTGCGAATATTGAACCAGCCTTGCCTCTCCAGAATAAATCCCACTTAATCATGGTGTATGATTTTTTTCATATATTGCTGGATCCGGTTGGCTAATATTTTGTTGAGAATTTTAGTGTCTAAATTCATCAGGGATATAGGCCTATAATTGTTTTTCTTTGTGTTGTCTTTGCCCGGTTTTGGGATCAGAATTATGCTTGCCTCATAAAAGGAGTTTGGAAGTCTTCTTTCCTCTTGAATTTTTTGAAATAGCTTGAGAAGGATAGGAGTTAGTTCTTCTTTGAATTTTTGATAGAATTCACTTGTGAAGCCATCAGGCTCAGGACTTTTCTTTTTTGGGAGTTTTTTCATAACTGTTTCTATCTCATTTGTTGTAATTGGTCTGTTTAGGTGTTCTGATTCCTCCAGATTGATTTTTGGAAGGTTATATGATTCAAGAAATTTGTCCATTTCACCAAGATTGTCTAATTTTTTGGCATATAGTTTCATAGTATTTTCTTACAATGCTTTGTATTTCTGTTGTGTCAGTTGTTATTTCTCTCCTGTCCTTTCTAATTTTATTTATTTGAGTCCTCTCTCTTTTTTTTCTTGTGAGTCTAGTTAAAGGTTCATCAATCTTGTTTACCTTTTCAAAGAACCAGCTTCTGGTTTCATTGATCCTCTGTATTGTTTTCTTAGCCTCTATATCATTTATTTCTGCTCTGATCTTTATTATTTCCTTCCATCTACTTGTCTTGAGTTTTATTTGTTGTTGTTTTTCTAGTTCTTTTAGATGCAGGGTCAGGTTACTTATTTGAGCTTTTTCTAGTTTCTTATGATATGCCCGTAGTGCAATAAACTTCCCTCTCAGAACTGCTTTTGCTGTGTCCCATAAATTTTGAGTTGATGTATGCTCATTATCATTTGTTTCTAGAAACTGGAGATTTAGCTCCGCCCTCGAGGCCAGGGCCCTTCTGCGCACGGTCGCAAACCCAGGTTTATTGGGTCTGGCGTGTTTGCTGGCTTCCGCTCAGCCTCGTACTTCCGCTCGTCCTGGACTCTACCCTGCCCCCGCGTTCGGAGCCCGCTCATGCACGTAGAAATGCAATCCGCAGTTTCTCCGGCAAGGTGGGGATAGTAGCGTGAGCTCAGCTGCGAGCTTCCACTTATCTCGGGGTCTAGCTCATTCCCGCGCACGGAGCCCGCTCGTGCACCTATATTGGCCAACCGCGGTTTCTCTGGCCTGGGCTGGGGCGGGGAGACTGGTAGCGTGAGCTCAGCCGCACGCCCCTGCCCGTCCCTGGTCCTAGCCCGGTCCCTGCAGTCAGGCCGGCTTGCGCAGTGTCGCAGAGCAGATTTCTGCCCGTTCCTGGGCTCCCGCTTTGTCCTCGTAAGTGGGATTAAAGGCGGGCCTGCAGCTTCCGGACCACTTTCGCGCATCCCCTCCGACCCTCTGGACTAGACCGAGCTCCCACCAGCTTGGCCTCTGCCCACGCCGACAGAACCGAGTTTCTGCGTCCTGTCGCCCCAAACCCTTAAGCAGCCCTCAGCAGAGTAGGAAGTGCGTAATACTCCACACTGTAGGCCTGGGAGCTCCCTCACTTGTTTCACAGCTCAAAACTGTCCAAACGCCTCTTCTAGGCTCTGGGACTGCAGGCTGGGTCTTGGTTCCTGGGACCCTGTTCCCTCCCTCTCCGCCAAACTCTCCTCCCGCCACGCGGGTCTCTCACGGCTGCCGTTTGCTCCGTGGAGCTGGGCAGCCCTCTTCACGTTTTCGCTATTCCTACCAGTCTCAATGTGGCTTTTTCGGTGTTCCTTGGTTGAAGAGTCCACTTAGTTTAGTTCATAGTTGGTTTATCCAGATGATGGTTCTTTAAATTGAGTTATAATCCACTTTGCTTCTGGGAGTTGGATGTTGGTACGTCCGCCTACTCCGTTGCCGGAGAAACATTTTTATTTCTTCTTTGATCTCATTGTTAATCCATTCATTATTTAATATCATGCTATCTAGTTTCCAAGTGTTTGAGTATTTTTTAGTTTTTCTTTTGTGGTTAATTTCTAGTTTCATGGCATTGTGATCAGAGAAAATGCTTGATATGATTTCAATCTTCTTAAATTTATTGAGACCATTTTTGTGTCCTAACATGTGGTCTATCCTATAAAACGTACCATGAGCACTTGAGAAGAATGTATATTCTACTTCTTTAGGGTGAAGAGTTCTGAAGATATCTATTAAATCAAGTTGATCTAGTGTATCCTTTAAGTCTGCTGTTTCTTTATTAATTTTCTTTCTTGAGAATCTATCCAGTGATGTTAGTGGGGTATTGAATCCCCTACTATGATAGTATTGCTGTTAATCTCGCCCTTTATATCCATCAAAGTCTGCTTTATGTATGTCGGGGCTCCTATATTTGGTGCATAGATATTTACAATAGTTATATCTTCCTGTTGAATTGTTCCCTTTTCATTATGTAGTGTCCTTCTTTATCTCTTACTATAGCCTTTGTTTCAAAGTCCATTTTGTCAGATATAAGTACTGCTACCCCGGCTTTATTTTCATTTCCATTTGCATGAAATATTTTTTTCCATCCTTTTACCTTCAGTCTATGTGCATCTTTTGTTTTAAGGTGTGTCTCTTGTGGACAGCATATGTATGGGTCCTGTTTCTTTATCCATGCAGCTACCCTATGTCTTTTGATCGGATCATTTAATCCATTTACATTTAAGGTTATTATTGATATGTAGTTGTTTATTGCCATTTTATTCTTTAAAGTTGTATTCTTCTTTTGCTATATTCTTTGCTCCCTTTACACTGTTCACAACAGGCCCCATAGCATCTCTTGCAGAATTGGTTTGGTTTTAATGAATTCCTTCAGGCTTTCTTTTTCTGGGAAGCTCTTTATTTCTCCTTCAATTTTAAACATTAGCCTTGCTGGATAAAGTAGTCTTGGTTGTAGGTTCTTGTTCTGCATTATTTTGATTATATCTTGCCATTCCCTTGTGGCCTCAAGTGTTTCTGTTGAGAAGTCCGATGTCATTTTTATGGGGGCTCCTTTGTAGGTGATAGCCTTTTTTTCCCTAGCAGCTTTAAAATTTTTTTCTTTATCCATTAGCTTGGTATTTTAACTATGATATGTCTTGGTGTAGATCTTTTTGGGTTTCTCTTTAATGGAGTTCTGTGTGCTTCTTGAACATGTGGAATGTTTCCCAGCCTTAATTTAGGGAAGTTTTCTGCTATGATTTGATTGAACGAAGTTTCCATTTCCTGTCCTCTCTCCTTTTTTTCAGGAACCCCTATGATGCGAATGTTGTTTCTCTTCATGTTGTCACAGAGCTCCCTTAGAGTTTCCTCACATTTTTTGAGTCTCTTTTCCTTTTTCTTCTCTGCTTCTGTACCTTTGTTTATTGTGTCTTCTAACTCACTGATTTGATCCTCAGCATGATTCATACAGCTTTTAATTTCTTCCATTGTGGTCTTCAGTTCTGATACTGTATTTGTCTTTTCTGTTTGATTCTTTTTTATTATTTCAATTTCATTTTTTATACTTGTTATCTCTTTATTTAGATGTTCATAGTGACTATCCATTGTTGCTCTAATTTCTTTGAACATCTTAACTATCATTATTCTAAATTCTGCTTCTGGTAATTTGGTTATATCTGGTTCATTCAGGTCCTTCTCTGGGGATTTCTCTTGATTCATTTGGTTTGCATTCCTCTGCCTGCCCATTTTTTCTGTGTATAAGCAAGTTGTGGCCACTGGCGTCCAGTAGGTGTTGCCTTTGTGTTCTCTAGGTGTGATCTGTGTGCCGGCCCACCACCCCCTCTGCTGCTGCCTAAGGTGATTGGGTATGGGCGTTGCCAGTGCCAGCCTACTGCAGCTGTTGCTGTGATTTCCTCCTCTCCTCTGCGGGAGGGGCTGTCACTGAAGCCACAATCCTCAGCACCAAGGGTGGAGGTGAGCACCTTTGCTCAGCTGCGGACCCAGCCCGTTTCCGGAAGGCTTCCACCCAGCACCTGCAGTCAGAGCCTGCTCTCCACAGTATTGCAGGTTGGGCGGGGCTTTTGATGTGCTCTCAGCTGTGAGCCTTTGCCCGTCTGGAGCTTTAGCCCCGCCCTTGAGGCCATGGCCCTCCTGCTCAAGATGGCAAAACGCGGTTTCTCTGGCTGGGCGGGGCTAGTAGTATGAGCTCAGGCACAAGCTTCCACTTGTCCCGGACTCTACCGGGCACCCACGTTCGGAGCCTGCTCTCGCACGTAGGATGGCAAACCGCGGTTTCTCTGGCCGGGCGGGGCTGGTAGCGTGAGCTCAGCCTGGAGCCCCCGTCAGTCCCTGGTCCTAGCCCCATCCCCACGGTCAAGGCCGGCTTGCGCAGGGTCGCAGAGCAGATTTCTGCCTGTTCCTGGCCTCCCGCTTTTTCCCCGCAGGTGGGATTACAGGTGGGCCCGCAGCTGCCGGACCGCTTTCGGGCGTCCCCTCCGCCCCTGCTGGACTAGACCGAGCTCACACCGGCTTGGCCTCCGCCCACACCGACAGTACCACGTTTCAGCGTCCTGCCGCCACCATACCCTTCAGCAACCCTCAGCAGAGTAGGAAGGGCCCTAATAATCCACACTGTAGACCTGGGAGCTCTCTCCCTCTAAGCAGCTCTGCTCTAATTGTTGCGGGAGAGCTTGTTTGGCTAGTGTCCTGTCTCTCTTTGCTGGTATTTCTAGTTCCAGGGGAAGTATTTGTTTTCGATTAGGGAAGTGACTTAGACCAGGGGTTAGGGTGGCTGTCCCTCAGAGTGTCTGTCCCTGTGCCTTCAGTCCACACTGTCTTCCCGCTGCTCTGGTCCTCTCCTCTGTCCCCATTCCCCGGAGCCCAGGGTGCGTGGTTGTGAGAGAGGTTTTCTGTGCTGTCCCTTTAAAAAGAATCTTGGGTCTGAGAAAACTGTCTCTTTCTCACAAACAGTATCCTCACTTGTTTCACAGCTCAATACTGTCCAAACGCCTCTTCTAGGCTCTGGGAGTGTAGGCTGGGGATTGGTTCCTGGGACCCAGGTCCCTTCCTCTCTGCCAAACTCTCCTCCCGCCACGCGGGTCTCTCCGGGCTGCCGTTTGCTCCGGGGAGCTGGGCAGCCCTCTTTGCGTTCTCACTTTTCCTACCAGTCTCAATGTGGCTTCTTCAGTGTTCCTTGGTTGAAGAGTCCACTTAGTTTAGTTCAAAGTTGGTTTATCCAGATGATGGTTCTTAAAATTGAGTTATAATCCACTATGGTTCTGGGAGTTGGAAGTTGGTACGTCCGCCTACTCTGTCTCCATCTTGCTCCTTCAAGAAGTATAGTTTTAATTTGGGTTGTTTTAACTTTATAAAGAGGAAATCATGCTCTGTGTCATCTCTGAGAAAAAAATTTCTTTATATTATCATGACTAAGTCACATCCATGCTGAGTTCACAGTAGTTAAATTTGTTTTATTAATCTATGGTAAAATATACATAACGTAAAGTGTACCACTTCAACCATTTTTAAGTGTACACTTCAGTGGCATTAAGCTTGTTCATATTGTTGTGCAATCATCATTGTCATCTGTCTCCAGGACTTCATCTGTCTTCTCAAACTGAAATGACAGCTAACTCGATTTGATTGCTGTACCTTCTGGGAACACAGCACCGGTTCTTTGCTTGTTTTCCTGTTGATGAACAGTAGTGAATGTTCCCAGGAGTCTTTCTATTATAGTGGTGCCACCATGACCATTCTTGCAGTGTCTCTTGAGGAGCATGTGGTCGCTGTTGAGTTTTAGGTATGCGAACGTTCAGCTTTACAAGATAAAGTCAAAGTGGTTTACAAAGTGTGTAAGAGATACCAGGCATCCACATCCTCCCAGCCACTTGAAATGTCAGCTTGATATGTTGACAGATGGGGGTATGGGAGCTTTGTAAACCAATTGTTATGTTACAAGTGGGGACGTAGGACTTGCTAGTGTCTGTTCCTGGGGTCTCTTTGAATGCTCAACTTCCAAGACCCTTTTAGAAACTATTCTTACAGAGATTCCCCAAATGACTTCTACTGCCTTTCCCCTAATTATAAAAACCATACATATTGTTTGTAGAAAACCTCTAAAAGTACAGAAAACAACCAGTAAAAGTCACTTTTAATCTCACTCTCTGGAGGAACTACTTGTGTACATTGTAAACATTGGTTTGCGTAATCTTTCTTTTTAATGTACAAATTGGAAGGAAATATATATGTTCTATTTTGCGAACAGTCTTTTCTCTGCTCAACAATATGCTCAAAGAATATTTCTTAGTGTTATTGAATATTCTTCTACAAAGTGATATTTAGTGAGTGCATATAATCCCATCATTTAAGTGCACCATAACTCTAACCATTTGTTGGACTTTTAAAAATACTTTTGCACCTAATGTATCAATAGATAACCTTGTCAATAAATCATTGCATGCATTCATAATTATTTCTTAGCAGAGATACCTAAAAGTGAACTTGCTGGGGATGGTGATTATTGGATAGAGACCTTCTATCAAATAAACCTTATTTTTCAAATAACAGTTAGTTAGGGTGCACATTTATGTTAATCAGAAACATCTGAGTTATCAAGCAGAGCTTCTGGCTGACATGAGATAATGAGTGTTATCACTGTACACCGAAATAACATTCTAGTCCAAAGTATAGACCCTTGGCCTTTGAATTCACCTGGGAAAATATCTTTCATCAGACTTTTTGAAACCTTGATAATAGGCTGGAAGTACCAGGGCCACATATTGTAGGTCCCTGGCAGTTTGAGATCCCACATTTGAAAGCCTCCGCTGAGATGGCTCCTAATTCTTCCTCTTCCATAAAAATAAGCTGGGAGTGTCTGAGATGGTGGTGTAGGATTTGACCCAGGCACCAGGGCAGGGCAGTCATTTTAGGTGAATTTTAGGAGAAGTCAGTGTGGTATCAGAAAAGACCCATCAGGCTGGTAAGGCTGAGGGTTCCACTGGGGAGGTAGGGACAATCCTCCACCCCTGACATCTTTGTGGCTGTCTTAGCTCATTGAAGTGGTCCCAGACCCCTTCTTAATTAGTTCTATGGCTTGAGAAACCAGAAGGAAAGACTATTATACTTTGTACAGATGAAGAGACTGACAACCAGAGGTTAAATGACATCTTTGAGGTCACACACAGTAGTCAAGTCCAAAATAGCTTTTGGACATCAACTGTAGTGCCCTTTTTATTGTCCTATGATGCCCTCTGGGGGCGGACTGGCTGCCAAGTCCCAGACCAGGATCTCTATCATACCACAAACCCCTGAAGCTGGGGGAATAGCAGGAGAGGGGGCAGAGAGTGCCCTGCGACTTTTTGGAAGAAGGGGCTTGATTCCTTAGACACTGGGCTCAATGATCTACAGGAGGACCCAGCTGGGTCTTCAAGAAACATTATGCTAAGGGAAGGATCAGATGACATGTTACTCACTGTGTGGCTTTAGACAAGTCCATCACTCTGGAAGCCTCTATTTTCCTGTTCTGTGAAGTGGGTATTTGATTGGCAGGTCTCTGAAAGTTCTTTTTTGGACAGAACACCTTCAGTCTCTACACTGCTGACAGCGTCTGCTCTGTAGGAATGTTGGCGCCCATGGCATCTGTAGGGTCCTATCTCTGTGGCAAGACTTTTCTTCCCATGAGGACCGTTTGCTATTCCTCGGTCTCTGTGTCCAAGGCCAATGATGAGGTGTTCTGCTGCATCTTGGCTTCCACTTGCAAAGTCTCTGAATTTCCTCCTTCTGCTTCTGGGGAGGGGGCATGTCAGGGTCAGCACCTGCTTCTTCTTGTCTCCATTCTCCAGGGACTCAAAGCTCACCCAGTAAAGTTCCCCAGAAGCATTCCGGTGAATAGACAAGGAAGAGTCAGCTCCAGGACTGCACCCAACACTGTGAAACCCCTGGGCACCACCTTACCCTCGAAGACCATGGCACTGGATGGCATCACCTAGAGGTGTGCAGCATGGCAACCCTTTTATGGAACCTTGACCTGAGCTGCGCCCTGTCTGACTCAGCTTCCCATAATAAGCAGCTGGAATTCCTCTCTGTTTGTTAAGTTAGAATGAGTGAGAGAGTTAAATAGCTAGAAATCATCCAGTCTCCACCTCCTGCCCGTGCCTTGTGTATGCCCAGTGGATTTCAAAAGAAATGCATTTTTGTTGAAACCAGATTTCACTGGAGCAGAGTTGGTTGGCCCCTGGGGTCTGTTTCCAAAAACTTACAGCTCCAAGGAGCACAGCTGGAAAGCCACCGTGCACCCAGCGGGTTCCAAGCAATCTCTCTTCCTCCTTCTGACCTCTCTAGGAGATCCCCTACATACTTCCCCCTGCAGCTGGTAGCTGAGGAATTAGCTTTGGCCGAGATTCATGCTTTTGTTTGCAAGTAACAGGATTCTACTCAAGCCTGCTTCAGCAGAATGGTGAGTCAATTGGAAGAGTAGAAGGGTGGGGAACAGGATGGCTGCACAAGGCCTGACACCATTGGTGACCTGGGTGGGCTCTCCCACCCCTCTTTGTCCCTTTCTACTAGTCTCTTCATTTCTGTCTCCCTCCTACTCTGACTTTCTCTTGCTCTCCCGTTTTGGCCATCTGATTTTGCCAGCACGAGGCCCCAGGTACAGCTGGTTGCTGACAGGCTGAGTTCCATCTGATCCCATCTCTGAGATGTGTTTTCAAGCCCTGTCTGCCTTCTGGGAACCACATTCCAGGCCAGAGAGTAGTGCTCTTTTTTTCTGCAGCAAACCTGCGGTTGTCTCCCGAGGGCTGCTCACCCTGTGAGTAAAGCATGCACCGGGTGTGCAGACTGCTGACCCCACCCCTGCCAGTCCTGTGAGGAAGCAGGAGGGAGTCAGTGGGATTATGAGTGACAATGCTATAGGTATAACCTTGAACCCTCCTCAAGTTATATGATTAAATAAGCCACTCACAAACTTTGACGCGTTATTGTGATAACAAGTTATTTGTACCACGTGTCACAGCTGATCACTGCATAATGGATAGTTACACACCTGGCCTGCAAATCCTTCTTCCAGGTGACCAAAAGTTTAGTACATGAGGAAGGATGGGAGGGTGGGTCCAAGCATTGGACTTTAAGTGTTGAAGCTTTGCATATAGATGGACGGTGTATGTGCACGTGTGTGTGTGTGTGTGTGTGTGTGCACATGTGTGCAGGTGTGTGGGTGTGTGGGTGCATGCATTTCAGGACTGCCTGGAAGAGTTTTGATCGATCAGTCCCCCTACCTCTGGCCACTTTTCCTCTATTGCAGATGGGAGGCAGGTGCTGTGACTTCAGAGAAGAGGGGACAAATTAGTGCCCTCCTGCAGTCCCCTGCTTTCTTCTTCTTCAAGGAAACTCATTTTTAATTTCCTTTGTGATTATCCTGTTTATTGCTAAACACAAGCTGATGGCTGGTTCCTCTTTGATTTCTCCTTTCAGTGCGTCTCCTTTCCCATCCACCTTCGTTCATTTTCATGGTTTTATCTGCAGACAGTTGGGAAAACACACAATGTGTGTAGCCAGGCAAGTCTCCTCACTTGCTCTGGGTTGACTTCAGATGCTGGGTAAGCATCCCTCAGTCTCTGAGGCAACGGGCTCCCAGGGTACAAGGGAGTGAGACTGAAGCATTAAGAGGCTTGGCATTCATCACAAGGTTTAGCAACAGAGCAGAGTCAGTGTTTAAAAGTTGGACTGGAGTCCTTAAAAGTTTAAGGGCTCCTTCTGCTCCTGCTTCCCTCCCCCATAGCCTTGCACATTCTGCTGCAGTGACTGAAGCTGCGGTCCATTTATTCATCTGACAAGTATGTATCGAGCACCTGCCAGGTGTCAGGGTCAAGGTTGGTGTTCGGGATTCAGTGGTGAACAAAGCAGCTTTGGCTTCTGTTCTCCAGCAGTCTGCCCCCTTTCATTGTAAAACCTTATAGAGAAGGTTGTCTGTGCCTCTTCACAGCTGGATGAGTTGCCTGGATTTCTGGCTGTGACAGAGCTTCTGCATCAGAGCAGAAACTGAGTGGGGGCAGGGACACGGCAGGTTTTAATGATGGGCTTGGGGCTGGGAGGTCAGCTCCCAGATGGAGGACTGGGAAACCAGGAGGGAGCATGGAGTGCGAGGTTCCTGGCAGGGTGTGATGCCTGTGGTCCAAGTAAAGTGAGGAGAGAAGGCTTGGAGATAAATGAGTTGGTCCCCTTCATCTTCATTTGTGAGGACCACTTGGCTGAGGCAGACCTTACTGGGGAGCAGTGATAACCTCCTCCTTGCCTGGAGCACTCTGGGTCACACGAAAAAGCCCTTTTCTGTCTCATGTGGCTGGCATCTCTGTTCACAGACCTCAATTATGTTCAGTTCATTTGTTGGGAGAGCTGGGAGCGAAAAGGTCAGCCATGTGGTGCTCTGGCTAGTGCTGACTTGATGGCCCTATTGCTCCATCCGGAGGCTCCCTGAGCTCTGGATGAGCAAAGGTGTGGACTTCTTCCTGGGCTCCAGGTGACCCAGGTGACTGTGCTCCCAGCACTTAGATGACTAAACACCTGAGGACAAAGGCAGCTCCAATTGCTACAGGAAATGGCTTGATCTTGGGGCTTAGCCCAGAGCCCCCTTGGAGACTAGTCCCCAGGGAGGAATCAGTGGCTCACTAAGCATAATGGGCTATTTTTAGGGTCCTCATCTCCCACTGTCATCAAACCTGCCAGCTGACCCTTTGCATCTGATGCTGTGAGCTATGGGCCTAAACAGCTTGTACAGCCTCTTGTCACTTCCTCCAACCCTACTTCTGTCTGTTATCTCTCTCTTTCTCTTTATGCCTGTTTTGTCAGCTCTGCTAGCATCATTTATCTGGAAGCTGGAGAGACAAGGTCTTGGGAGAGATCACCAGGACCCAGCTTCCTGTAAGACCATCTGAATTTCCTAGGTCTGCCATAACAAAGCACCACGGACTGGGTGGCTTGAAATAGCTGACACATATTCTCTCACAGTTCTGGAGACCAGCAGTCCAAAGTCAAGGTGTCGGTAGGGCCATACTTTCTTTAGAGTCTAGGTAAGAGTCTTCCCCTTCCTTTCTCTGGGGCCCGGGTGTCTGTGGCTGACCCGTGGCATTCCTTGGCTGCAGCCACAGCCTCTGTCTTCTCCATCCTCATGTGGCTATCCTCTCCTCCTGCGTGTCTGTCTCTGTGTCTCCTCCCCTCTTCTCATCAGAACACCAATCAGACTGGATTAAAGGTGTACCCTTAATAACTTTATCTCAACACTTCCAACATAATGAGGGGAGAAGTGCTGCAGGTATAGGAAAGTCAGAAAGAACTAGGACTTGGTGTATGAGATGGGAACCCAGGCATAGTTGTTTCTCATAGAAAATGTTAGTGTGGGCTACTTGGCAGCTAGTGTGGGCTGGTGAGAAGGGGCGGGGCCAGGAGAGAGTTGAAGAGAGTAGAAGTCCAGTTTAGATTCATTCAGTGTGAGAGCAGAAAGTATAAGTCTTCCTCTTTTGTGGGATGGCTCGCTTGGGTTTTATATAAGAATTCTCCTTTTGATAGTTTCTGTAAAGAGATGAAAGGAAATAAAAAAATAGGTGTCCTTTGTAGAAAGAGCTCTGGGCTTGGAGTCTTCTCTTGTATTCCATTGGCAAGAACTTGGACACACAGTCACACCTAAGTGCAAAGGAGTATGGGAAATGTGGTTCATAGCTAGGCTACAAAGCTATTACTCTGGCAGAAGGGGAAGGAATTTTGATTGATAGCTGGCATTCTCTGCCATAAGCTAGAAGAAGGTGTATACTAAAAATCTATGGTGCTAATAAGCTGTTTAAGTTTGATTAGATCCACTGTCAGATTACTGGTGATATACTTCAGGAAACTCAAACTTGCAACAGGAGCAAGAAAAGGGGAAGACTGAATCATGTATTTATTAAGCACCTATGATATGCTTAGCCCAGTGCCTTAGACTGAAGAGCCATCTAAGGGAAAGATGTCATCTTTATCCTCATCCTCATGGGCCTTGTAGTTTAGTTATTAATCCAAAACACACCTGGAAAATCCAAGCACCTAAACCATGTGTTACAGACCAGGAATGCTGTAGAGATTTCAGAGAGGAAGGGATCTAGGTAGACTGGCATGGTCAGAAAAAGAAGGCCTCTAGTGACTCTTGTGAGAGGGCTCTTGAACTGGGTTCCAGGGATTGATGGGTTTGGGACAGATCAAAGGGCAGTGTTTCAGTATGGAATGAGGGTATGTTGGGCACTCGTTGTATGTCATTATCAAGTTGTTTCAATTAACCCTCACAGCAACCCATGATCTCTTGTCCCCATGGCTTGATTGAGAAGCTGAAATGTAAACCCCTGCCAAACACCAGGTGTCCAGCCCTCTCTCCTCAAAAACAAAAACAAGGCTTTCTGCTGACATCCTGGGGATGGTCTGGGCTCATCATAGATATTTCTCAGAGGACATGATGGAATGATGGGACAAAGTTACATGTGTGTGTAGGTGTCTGTGAAAGAGAGTGACAATTCCACTGACACCCAGCTGTTTGGCTTTGGACAAGCTCCTTACCTTCCCTGAGCCCTAATTGCAACCCATGAATGATCATCTAGCTCCCCCTGTGTTTGTATAGGGAGGGCACCTATGATAGCTTATCAGGTAGGTCACAAATGACCACACACTTTGTTGACAGAAGGTGTGTACACGCTGCCGGCATATTGCTTGGCCCCAAAGGCTGGGGATATGTTGAATACCATCTGTAAAGAAATGGAAAGAACATAGACCTCAAGACTTCAGTGTGCAAAGCTGGGTTTTATTCAAGAATCCCTGGTACAGTTGGGTGTCACCATCAACTAAGAAGCACTGGGCCCACATGGCATCATGAAGGACAGTGGGAGCCATGCTTGGGACCTGGTGCTGCAGCGTAAAGGTCTCCGCATGTCCAGGACTGCATTGTAGCAAATTCCTTGGAGAGTCCCCCCGGCTCTCAGTGGGATCCTGAGATGGCTGTCCTGGACTCCCAGCCTTGACTCTGTGTGGTGGGAGTTGTTACAGGATGAAACGGAAGACCGGTTCCCATGTCAGAACAAAGACTCTTGGATTTGTACAGTGTGTGATGGTTCTATGCTATTTTGTCTCCTTGATGAGAAAGGACATAGGCCCCTGAAACTTCCTTTGGAAAAAGGGAGTTTATGGTGGGAGCTGACAAGACTGAAGAACTCAGGGAATGAAGCTGCATTTACATCTATAATTTCCTTTGATCCTTGAAATACCCCTGTGACTTGGTCTAATTATCCCTATTTTAGTAGAAAGAAACTAAGGCACAGAGACATGAAGCAGTTTTCCCAGGGCTAGTTATGTGGAAGAGCACATAGTTAACACAAATGGATGCTCTTTTGGGTAACATTATATCTGATCTTTCCTGTTCAATGGTGGTTTTACACATGAGAAAACTGAGGACAGAGGGTGTTCTATCCCAGCTACCATAGTTGAAGGGGATGGAGAGATCTCAGCTTGACTTTTGGATAGTCAATGCTAGTGATAACTGCTTTTTCCTGTATGACCCCTGGTCACCAAGTCCATGTGACCTGGAAACTGTCCCTGGAAACATTAGAGGGTGTACTGGTTATTGCTGTGATCTTGCTGCCGGCTGATATGTTGGTTGCATTTCCTGCCTCCCTTTGAGTCTGAGTGCCACTCCAGAGACATCTATTTATCCTTGAAACTTGGAGACTGAGGCAGGGCATGTCCCCTTCCCGCTGCCATTCAAAGACTGTGTCTTCAGACTCCTGGCTTTTCACCCCTGCCTGACCCATTCCGGCTTCAAGGCATCTTGTTAGAGTTAATTGGTCATCAGGCCACATCACCATAAAGATCTTTGACTGAAATGAAGTTGTGAATCTGTGCTCATTTATGTTGGCCAATAAAAGGTAATTGTGTGTTTCTCTTTTTGTTTCCCAATGTAACGAGATAGGTATTTTATAAAGAGAAGTGTAGGTTGGTGAGATGGACTCTGGTGAGGGTGCCCAGGCACCTGTGTTATAGGCCGACCCCAGCCCCAGCCTTCTTGTCATCTTTACAGGGCTTTAGCACAAGTGTGTAAGTCCATCAATCATTCTACAAACCTTTATCTAACACTTAGTCACTACAGCTGGGGAATGAATCCTCCTAAGATGGGTCTTGACCTCAAGGAGTTGATACTCTGGGTCCTGGAGGGGAACAGAGAACAGAGCAAGTAACAGTGCAATTGAAGTGCTAAGTTGGGTGGAGGAGAGCAGCATGGTTGGCCCACATGAAAAAGAACTTGACCTAGGCTTGACCTAGGACATAAGAGGGGCTCATGGAATGAGCTTGGTTTTAATCTAGTCAGTTCTGTTTTTGAATTCTGACCTATCTTTTATTAGCTCTGTGACTATGAATAAGTTACTCAATCTTAGTTTCCTCTTCTAGTTGGGGATAATCCTATCTGTTTCATGAGATTGTAATGTGACTTTAAATAAACTCATAAATGTGACATAGATTAGTATATACATTCTTAATAAACATTAGTTGCTTTCCCATCCTATCCTGTCTCAGTTATAATTGGGATTTTCTGCCTGATTGTTGGTGGTTCAGTGGATAGAGAGCCGACCTGGAATGCTGAGGTCCCAGGTTTGAAAACCCAGGGTTGTTGGTTTGAGCCCAAAGTTCACTGATTTGAACCCAAAGTTGCTGGCTTGAACAAGGGGTCACTGGCTCTACTGGAGTCCCCTGGGTCAAGACACATATGAGAAAGCAATCAATGAACAACTAAAGTGAAGCAACTACGAGTTGATGCTTCTCATCTCTCTCCTTTTCCTTCCTCCTTTTCTCTCTCTCAAAAGCAATTAAAAAGAAAATTGGGTTTCTCTGTGAGTGACAGATCCCAAAATATCAGTGGCTTATACAAGACAAAAGTTTATTTTTCTCTCATATAAAAAATAGTATGTGGTCCAGGGCTGGTATTCCATGGTGTCCAGGACTCAAATCCCTTTATTTTGTTTGTTCTGCATTCATGGTCCCGATTCCGAAGATTGCTTTATAATCCACCCAGTGGCTCCAGTCATTAGCTGTGCATTCATTCATCAGTAGAAGGGAGAGAGTCCCACCTTCTCCAGTAAAGGACATAGTTTAGAAGTTTAAAATACTATTTATATCTGTGGCCATATCCACACAGCTATAAGGGAGGCTGCTGAATCAAGCTGCTAATCCAGAGGGCCACTAAAACTCAGAACTATAAAACTTCAGAAACAGGATAAGTTGGATGTTGGGGTACAGCTAGTTGTTGCTACCCTATTCCTTTCCTTTATAAATGCCTCTTGAATTGAATGTGGCAGCAGAGTGGTGATAGTGTGAAGGAGAGAGGAGCAAAAGGTCAGAGAGAACAGGATGCAAAAGTCATCAGTAAGTACAGTGACAGGTCTCAAAATATGTACTATACCATTAGTGTAAAGATGGACGAATAGATCAATCAAGCAGAATAGAGAGTCCCAAGAGAGTCTTGAAATAGACCTACACTTACATACCTAATTGATTTTTAGAGGCACCAAGTAATTCAGTAGGTCAATGATAGGCTTTTCAACAAAGGATGCTTCAACCAGGTGATGGCGCAGTGGATAGAGCGGTGGACTGGAATGCGGAGAACCCAGGTTTGAGACCCTGAGGTTGCCAGCTTGAGTGCGGGCTCATCTGGTTTGAGCAAGGCTCACCAGCTTGAGCCCTAGGTCACTGGCTCGAGCAAGGGGTCACTCTGTCTGCTGTAGCCCCACAGTCAAGGCACATATGAGAAATCAACCAATGAACAACTAAGGAGCTGCAATGAAGAACTGATATTTCTCATATCTCTCCCTTCCTGTCTGTCTCTATCTGTCCGTCTCTATCTGTCCCTCTTTCTAAAAAAATAAAGAAAACAAAAAAAACCAAAGGATGCTGGAATGGTTAGACATCTATAGGGGAAAAAAATAAACCTTGGTCCCACCCCCACCTCACATCATACAAAAAATTGTTTTAAGTTGGATTATAGATCTAAATGTAAAGAACTAAAACTATAAAGCTTCAAGAAGAAAATATGGGGAAAAATCTTTACAACTTTGGGATAAATACTACTTAGGAGAGGACAAAAGAAATACTAATCATAAAGAAAGGACACTTTGGACTCTATCAAAATTCAAAACTTTTGGTCTTCAAAAGATATTATTAATAAAATAAAAAAGCTACAGACAGGAAGAAAATATTTAGTTACTGCTATTTGACAAAGAACCGAGATCCAAAGCATATAAAGAACACCTCTAACTGAATAATAAAATGACAAACAATCTTATTAAAAACCAGTGGATGGCCCTGGCTGGTTGATTCGGTGGTAGAGCATTAACTAGTGTGTAGATGTCTCTGGTTTGATTCCTGGTCAGGACACAGAGTAGAGGTGACCATCTGCTTCTCTATCCCTCTCCCTTCTCTCTCTCTCTCTCATCCCCTCATGCAGCCATGGCTCGATTGATTAAAGCATGTTGACCCCAGACACTGGGGATGGTTCTGTCAAGCATCCGCCTCAAGTGCTAAAAATAGCTTGGTTGTGAGCATGGCCACAGATGGTCAGAGCATTGGCCCCCAGACAGGAGTTGCTGGGTGGATCCCAGTAGGGGCACATGGGGTTGTTTGTCTCAGTATTTCCCTTCCTTTCACTTAAAAACAAAACAAAACCACAACCAAAACAAAACCAACCGGTGGATATGAGACCTGCACAGATACTTAACAAAGCAAGATAACAAATGGCCAATAAACACATTAAAAAGTGTTCATTGTCATTGCTAATCAGATAAATGTAAATTAAATTGATTAAAAGATTGACAATGCTCGTGTTGGAGAGGATGCGGAGGAATTGAAACTCTCATACTTTGCCAAGTGTGAGAAATAAACCATTTTGGAAAACGAATCAGCAATTTTTATAAAGTTGAACATTCACAAACCTTATGACTCAGCAATTTCACTCCTAGATATTTATGCAAGAGAAAAGAAAACATTTGCTTATAAAAAGATGTGCGTCAAAATATGCATAGCAGCTTTATTCAGAATGGCTTATGATGGGAACAACACAAATTGCTATTAAGCAGAAGATGGATCAGTAGATTGTGATACATTCGTAGAAACGAACTAGTACTCCAAAAATAAAAAGGAATGAATTATTGACCCATGTAACAACATGCATTTCAGTCATTTCTCTGAATGAAAAAGCCAGTCAGGGGGGGTTCAAGATGGCGATGGAGTAGGCGGACGTACCAACTTCCAACTCCCAGAACCAAAGTGGATTATAACTCAATTTAAAGAACCATCATCTGGATAAACCAACTTTGAACTAAAATAAGTGGACTCTTCAACCAAGGAACACTGCAGAAGCCACATTGAGATTGGTAGGAATAGCGAAAACGCGAAGAGGGCTGCCCAGCTCCCTGGAGCAAACGGCAGCCCGGAGAGTCCCGCGGGGCGAGAGGAGAGTTTGGCGGAGAGGGAGGGACCTGGGTCTCAGGAACCAAACCCCAGCCTGCAGTCCCAGAGCCTAGAAGAGGCGTATGGACAGTATTGAGATGTGAAGCAAGTGAGGATACTGTTTGTGAAAAAGAGAGAGTTTTCTTGGACCCAAGAATCTTTTCAAAGGGTCAGCGCAGAAACCCTCTCTCACAACCACGCACCCGGGGCTCCAGGGAACGGGGACAGAGGAGAGGAACAGAGCAGCGGGAACAGAGATTGGACTGAAGGCACGAGAACACTCTGAGGGGCAGCCATCCTGACCCCTGGGCTAAGTCATTTCCCTAATCGAAAACAAATATTTCCCCTGGAACCAGCAACACCAGCAAAGGGAGACAGGACACTAGCCAAACAAGCTCTCCTGCGGCAATTAGAGCAGAGCTGCTTAGAGGGAGGGAGCTCCCAAGCCTACAGTGTGGAGACTTAAGAAAGTGCTATCTCTCTAAACGCTGCTGAAAGGCGGTTGGCGGCAGGACGCTGAAAAGCGGTCCTGTCGGTGTGGGCGGAAGGGTGTGCGCTCAGTCTAGCCCAGCAAGGCCGGAGGAGACACGCGAAAGCAGTGCGACAGCTGCGGGCCGCCTGTGATCCCACTTGTGGGGGAAAAATACGGGCAGAGATCGGCTCTAAGACTCAGCGTAAGCCAACCCTGACCACGGGGACAGAGCTAAGACCAGGGACGGGCGAAGGGCCCGAGGCTGAGCTCATGCTGCCAACCCCGCCCAAGGGGAGAAACCACGGTGGGTTAAAAGTCTTTGTGCGCGCGAGCGGCTTCCACGGCTGAGCTCACGCCACTGGCCCCGCCCGGCGCGCCAGCGGCTTCTGCGGCGACCGGAGGTGTCCGGCGCCCAAGCGAATTTCGGGGCTGGGCTCGCGCTGCGGGCCCCGCCTGGCGCGCGAGCGGCCTCCGCGGCCCCGCCAGGCACGTGAGCAGCTTTTGCGCCTGAGCTCACCCTACTAGCCCCGCCTGGCTAGAGAAATCCCGGCTGGTGGCCACCGTACATGCGCGAGCTGGCGCCAAACGTGGGGGCGTGGTAGAGTCCTGATCCTCGGAAGCTAGCAGCTGAGCTAACGCCAGCAAACATGCCCGGCCCAATAAACCACAGTTTGGGACCCAACGCAGAAGGGCCCCGGCCTCGAGGGTGGGGCTAAATCCTGGACGGGCAAAGGCTCACAGCTGAGAGCACGTCAAAAGCCCGGCCCAACCCGAAAAACTGTGGCAAGCAGGCTCTGACTGCGGGGGCTGGGCGTAAATCTTCTGGAAACGGGCTGGTCCCGCAGCTGAGCAAAGGTGTTCACCTCTGCCCTTGGTTCTAAGGCTTGTGGCTTGAGTGACAGCCCCTCCTGCGGAGGAGAGGTGGAAATCACAGCAACAGCCGCAGTAGGCTGTCATTGGCAACGCCCACACTCAACCACCCTAGGCAGCAGCAGAGGGGGTGGCAGGCATGCAGACAGACCACACCTAGAGAACACAAAGGGAACACCTACTGGACTCCAGTGGCCACAACTTGCCTATACACAGATAAAATGGGCAGGCAGAGGAATGCAAACCAAATGAATCAAGAGAAATCCCCAGAGAAGGACCTGAATGAACCAGATAAAACCAAACTACCAGAAGCAGAATTTAGAATAATGATAGTTAGGATGTTCAAAGAAATTAGAGCAACAATGGATAGTCACTATGAACACCTAAATAAAGAGATAACAAGTATAAAAAATGAAATTGAAATAATAAAAAAGAATCAGACAGAAATGACAAATACAATATCAGAACTGAAGACCACAATGGAAGGAATTAAAAGCAGGATGAATCACGCTGAGGATCGAATCAGTGAGTTAGAAGACACAATAAACAAAGGTACAGAAGCAGAGAAGAAAAAGTAAAAGAGACTCAAAAAATGTGAGGAAACTCTAAGGGAGCTCTGTGACAACATGAAGAGAAACAACATTCGCATCATAGAGGTGCCTGAAGAAGAGGAAAGAGGACAGGAAATGGAAACTGTGTTCAATCAAATCATAGCAGAAAACTTCCCTAAATTAAGACTGGGAAAAATTCCACACGTTCAAGAAGCACACAGAACTCCATTAAAGAGGAACCCAAAAAGATCTACACCAAGACACATCATTGTTAAAATACCAAAGCTAATGGATAAAGAAAAAATCTTAAAACCTGCTAGAGAAAAAAAGGCTATCACCTACAAAGGAGCCCCCATAAGGATGACATCGGACTTCTCAACAGAAACACTTGAGGCCAGAAGGGAATGGCAAGATATAATATAAGTAATGCAGAACAAGAACCTACAACCAATACTACTCTATCCAGAAAGGCTAACGTTTAAAATTGAAGGAGAAATAAAGAGCTTTCCAGACAAAGAAAGCCTCAAGGAATACATTAAAACCAAACCAATTCTGCAAGAGATACTACGGGGCCAGTTGTGAACAGTTCAAAGGGAGGAAAAAATATAACAAAAGAAGAATATAGCTTTAAAAAATAAAATGGCAATAAACAACTACATATCAATAATAACCTTAAATGTAAATGGATTAAATGATCCAATCAAAAGACATAGGGTAGCTGTGTGGATAAAGAAACAGGACCCATACATATGCTGTCTACAAGAGACACACCTTAAAACAAAAGATGCACATAGACTGAAGGTAAAAGGATGGAAAAAAATATTTCATGCAAATGGAAATGAAAAAACAAGCCGGGGTAGCAGTACTTATATCTGACAAAATGGACTTTAAACCAAAGGCTGTAGTAAGAGATAAAGAAGGACACTACATAACGATAAAGGGAACAATTCAACAGGAAGATATAACTATTATAAATATATACGCACCAAATATAGGTGCCCCGACATACATAAAGCAGACTTTGATGGACATTAAGGGCGAGATTAACAGCAATACTATAATAGTAGGGGATTTCAATACCCCACTAACAACACTGGATAGATCCTCAAGAAAGAAAATCAATAAAGAAACAGTAGACTTAAAGGATACACTAGATCAACTTGATTTAATAGATATCTTCAGAACTTTTCATCCTAAAGCAGTAGAATATACATTCTTCTCAAGCGCTCACGGTACGTTTTCTAGGATAGACCACATGTTAGGACACAAAAATGATCTCAATAAATTTAAGAAGATTGAAATCATATCAAGCATTTTCTCTGACCACAATGCCATGAAACTAGAAATTAACCACAAAAGGAAAACTGAAAAATACTCAAACACTTGGAAACTAAATAGCATGATATTAAATAATGAATGGATTAATAATGAGATCAAAGACAAAATAAAAAAGTTTCTAGAAACAAATGATAATGAGCATACATCAACACAAAATTTATGGGACACAGCAAATGCAGTACTGAGAGGAAAGTTCATTGCACTACAGGCATATCATAGGAAGCTAGAAAAAGCTCAAATAAGCAACCTGACCCTGCAGCTAAAAGAACTAGAAAAACAACAACAAATAAAAGCCAGGACAAGTAGAAGGAAGGAAATAATAAAGATCAGAGCAGAAATAAATGACAATGAGTCTAAGGAAACAATACAGAGGACCAATGAAACCAGAAGCTGGTTCTTTGAAAAGGTAAACAAGATTGATGAAGCTTTAACTAGACTCACCAAGAAAAAAAGAGAGAGGTTTCAAATAAATAAAAAAAAAGGACAGTGGAGAAATAACAACTGATACAACAGAAATACAAAGCATTGTAAGAAAATATTATGAAGAACTCTATGCCAAAAAATTAGAAAATCTAGATGAAATGGACAAATTTCTTGAATCATATAAACTTCCAAAAATCAATCTGGAAGAATCAGAACACCTAAACAGACCAATTACAACAAATGAGATCGAAACAGTTATCAAAAAACCCCCAAAAAGGAAAAGTCCTGGGCCTGATGGCTTCACAAGTGAATTCTGTCAAAAATTCAAAGAAGAACTAACTCCTATCCTCCTCAAGCTATTTCAAAAAATTCAAGAGGAAGGAAGACTTCCAAACTCCTTTTATGAGGCAAGCATAATTCTGATCCCAAAACCGGGCAAAGACAACACAAAGAAAGAAAATTATAGGCCTATATCCCTGATGAATTTAGACACTAAAATTTTCAACAAAATATTAGCCAACCGGATCCAGCAATATATGAAAAAAATCATACACCATGATTAAGTGGGATTTATTCTGGAGAGGCAAGGCTGGTTCAATATTCGCAAATAAATCAATGTGATTCACCACATAAACAAAAGGAAGGACAAAAATCACATGATAATTTCAATAGATGCAGAAAAGGCATTTGATAAAATCCAGCACCCATTCATGCTCAAAACTCTCAGTAAAGTGGGAATACAAGTAACATTCCTTAACATGATAAAGGCCATCTACGACAAACCGACAGCAAACATCATACTAAATGTACAAAGATTAAAAGCAATCCCCTTAAGATCAGGAACCAGGCAGGGTTGCCCACTTTCACCACTCTTATTCAACATAGTTATGGAAGTCCTAGCTATAGCAATCAGACAAAAAGAAGAAATAAAAGGCATCCAAATTGGAAAAGAAGAAGTAAAACTGTCACTATTTGCAGATGATATGATATTGTATATTGAAAACCCTAAAGTCTCAGTCAAAAAACTACTGGACCTTATAAATGAATTCAGCAAGGTGGCAGGATATAAAATTAATACTCAGAAATCAGAGGCATTTCTATATACCAACAATGAACTGTCAGCAAAAGAAATTAAGGAAACAATCCCCTTCACTATTGCAGCCAAAAAATTAAAATACCTAGCAGTAAATTTAACCAAGGAGGTTAAAGGACTTGTACTCAGAAAATTATAAAACATTGATAAAAGAAATCAAGGAAGATACAAACAAGTGGAAGCATATACCGTGCTCATGGCTAGGAAGAATAAACATCATTAAAATGTCTATATTACCAAAAGCAATTTATAAATTCATTGCAATACCAATTAAAATACCAATGACATACTTCAAAGATATAGAAAACATATTCCAAAAATTTATATGGAACCAAAAAAGAACACGAATAGCCTCAGCAATCCTAAAAAAAAAAAACAAAGCAGGAGGTATCACTCTTCCAGATATCAAGGTATACTATAAGGGCATTATACTCAAGACAGCCTGGTACTGGCATAAGAACAGGCACATAGATCAATGGAACAGAACAGATGACCCAGAAATAAAACCACAGCTTTATGGACAACTGATATTTGACAAAGGAGGAAAGAACATACAATGGAGTAAAGACAGCCTCTTTAACAAATGGTGTTGGGAAAATTGGACATCAACCTGCAAAGAAATGAAACTAGACCATCAACTTACACCATTCACAAAATCAAACTCAAAATGGATAAAAGACTTAAATGTAAGCCGTGAAACCATAAGCATCTTAGAAGAAAACATAGGCAGCAAGCTCTCCGACATCTGTAGCAGCAGTATATTTGCCGATTTATCTCCACGGGCAAATGAAATAAAAGACAAGATAAACAAATTGGGACTATATCAAACAAAAAAGTTTTTGCTCAGCTAAAGACAATAAGAACAGAATAAAAAGACAAACCACACAATGGGAGAACATATTCGACAGCACATCTGATAAGGGGTTAATAACTAAAATTTATAAAGAACTTATAAAACTCAACACCAGGAAGACAAACAACCCAATCAAAAAATGGGCAAAAGAAATGAATAGAAATTCCTCCAAAGAAGACATACAGATGGCCAATAGGCATATGAAAAAATGCTCAACATCACTAATCATTAGAGAAATGCATATTAAAACCACAATGAGATATCACCTCACACCAGTCAGAATGACACTCATCAGCAAAACAACACAGAATAAGTGCTGGCGAGGATGTGGAGAAAAGGGAACCCTTCTGCACTGCTGGTGGGAATGCAGACTGGTGCAGCCACTGTGGAAAACAGTTTGGAGATTCCTCAGAAAATTAAAAATCGAACTGCCTTTTGACCCAGCTATCCCACTTTTAGGAATATACCCTAAGAACACCATAGCACTGTTCGAAAAGAAGAAATGCGCCCCCATGTTCGTGGCAGCATTGTTCACAATAGCGAAGATCTGGAAACAGCCCAAGTGTCCGTCAGAAGACGAGTGGATTAAAAAGCTATGGTACATATATACTATGGAATACTACTCAGCCATAAGAAACTATGACACCGGATCATTTATAACAAAATGGATGTACCTTGATAACATTATACGGAGTGAAATAAGTAAATCAGAAAAAAAGAAAAACTGAGAACAGCATGATTTCATACATAGGAGGGACATAAAAGTGAGACTATGAGACATGGACAAGAGTGTGCTGGTTACGGGGTGGGGGGAGGGAGGAGAGGTTGGGATAGGGAGGAGGGGAGGGACACAGGGAAAACCAGATAGAAGGTGACAGAGGACAATTTGACTTTTGGTTACGGGTATGCAACACAATTGAATGATATGTTTTCATTGTAAGATAACCTGGAGATATATGTACCCTGATTTATTGGTGTCACCCCATTAGAATGAATAAAAAATATATATATTAAAAAAAAAAACTAGTCACAAAAGACCATATACTGAATGTTTTCATTTTATATACTATTAGAACAGACCTAATTTACCTACAGTAATGGAAATGAGAACAATGGCTGCTGGGGGTAGTATGGTGGTAAGAGTTGACTAGGAAAGAACAGGAAAGAACTGTCTAGAGCAGTGGTTCTTAACCTTTTTTGAGGTACCGAACGCACCAGTTTTATATGCGCATTCACCATACCCTTCTTTAGTGATAAAAAAAATATGATTTTTCTTCCAAATTCAAGACATAGGTATATGTTTTTTTACTGGTGCACAAAATGAGCCATGCATGAACATCACCTTGCTCAAAGAACAAAACCAAAAAAGTGCATGAACTCCCAACAAATTACGGTATTACTTTATTCTGGCCTCCGTGGCAGAGGCTTCTCCAAACCCCTGAGACCGACACATCGAACCCCTAGGGTTCGATAGAACCCAGGTTAAGAACCACTGGTCTAGAGTATTGGAATGTTTTTTATCTTGATGAGGTACTGGTTATATGAGTGAATGCATGTGAAAATTCATATATATGTTAAAATTCATCAAACTGCACAAAATCTGCCCTGGTCAAGTAGTTCGGTTGGTTGATGCATCATCTTAAAGCACAGAGGTTGCTGGTTTGATCCCCGGTCAGGGCACATACAGGAACAGCTTGATGTTCCTGTCTTTCACTCTCCCTTCTTCTCTCACTAAGGTCAATAAATAAAAAATTTAAAAGAACTGCACAAAATCTGTGTATTTTATTATAAGTTATACTTCAGTAAAAAATATATGTATATAAAGAATTTATGGTCAATTACAACATTTCTCCTACATAGGCTGTTGCATTCTTGTTGTCACTGTTTTAATCCAAATCTTGGGTGATATAACTCATCAATTTACAACAAGCTATTAAGTGAGCCAGAAGAGGTGCTGATATTGTCACAAATGTGATTCTGGTGAGTGGATGCCATTTATATTGTTCTATCTTGAAGAGCCCTCTGGTCAGGCCCAGCCTTAGTCTTGGGTATTTGTGTGCTATGACTTCAGGCTGAGCAGAAGCTGATTCATCCTAAATTTCTCTGCACACTGGTGTCTGAAGCCACTTAAGTCAAGCATGACCCTTTCCCTGTTTACTCTTCATGATGGGATCAGCAGCACAATGAAATCCCTCTTTGTGGTGAGTGTATCAGATGCTATCCTCCTAGGACTGGCTACATAATTTGTGGGACCCAGCACAAAATAAACATGCAGGACTCTTGTTTGAAAAGTTTTTCAGAATTTTCAGGATGGTCTCAGCGGAACATTGCACTGAGTAGGAATCTTCTAAGAGCAAGCTTATGTGTGACTGTGCAGGTTGTGTGCCTGTGACCTTGTGGGAGAGACTGGAAACTGTAGCCGGAAGTGGCACGAAGGCCCTAAAAGGTGGAAAGAGTAAAGACAATTCAGTAGAGTTTCCTGACTGTGATTTGTGGGCCATATGCACCTAAATAATGGGTTAAATATAGACTACTGGGCCCTCCCCAGAGTTATGCACCAGCATCTCTGGAGGTAGGGGCCAGGAATCTGAATTTAAGGAGGCTCTCTACTGATGCTTGCGGGCCGAGAAAATAAGAACTCCTGGGTAAGGATTTACACGGAAGACACTCAGCCAACTTCATTGCTATTTTTGGTTGACCTCTGACGTGGCCAGGAGGACAGCACAGACACACACATGACACTGGGCAGAGCTCTATAGACTCAGTTTCTGTCCAGCGAGTGTCTTTGCACACACCAGGATGACTATGTGCCTGGCTATGAGGGTAAGAGAAGTCATAAGTATTACCTTATAGGAACTCATGGTCTCATAGGGAAGGAGAGGACCACCCAAAAGTGTGACAAGCTCTAATATATGGTGGAGAGCCTTCAATGCCACCAGAGAGGCCCAGATCGCATCATATCCAGATTGGGGGAAGTAGAAGCAATCAGGGAAGGCTTCCTGGAGGAGATGGTATTTGATTGGACCATTGGAAGGATGATCCAAGCAGTTATGAGAAGGTGGGGGTGAGGCGTTTCAGGTGGGAAAATGTAGGAGCTGGGTTGAAGTGATAGGAGAGCACCTGACCTGTGTGGGGTCTGAAGGAAGTGTTGGTGTAGCTGCGGGCAGTAGTGTCTGAGCACTGAGGGCCCCCATTCTCCCTGTCTGAGGACTGAGGGCCCGACTCTCCCTACCAGTAGCATAGCAAGGGTGGGTTCAAAGGGGTCTATCATGCCCTGGGTGCCACTTGCAGAGGGGTGCCAAATGGTTTCCAAGACAAACAAGAAAACTATATATACTACACCTCAGGGGGGTGCCAATAAAGTGTCGTGCCCCTGTGCTCCAGTTATGTTCGCTAGGCCACTGCTCCCTGCAAAAGCAAAGATGGCCAGACTGCCTTCTCTCTGAATGGTGGAGATGAGTCTGCTGGGGGAGACTAGGCTCTGTGGGTTGGACACTCCCACTTGGGACTGGAAGCTTGGAAGCTGAAGTGCAGGGGTGTGGAATGTGAGAGGTTATTCATGGAAAGTATAGGGCTGCTGGATGGTGGTGATGGGCCAGTGGTGGAGGTGCCAGCAGTAGCATCCTGGCTGGACCGCCCCCTGGCATGTATGACTCTATCTCTGTGCTTTGCTGGCCAATCTCTTCAGTCTTCCCTTCAATTCTGTGAGCTCCCTAATGCCCTCCTAATAGGTTCTTTCTGGTTTAAGTCACCCATGGTCACTTTTTGCTGTTGGCGACCAAGAACCCCAAGGGAGAGCGGTCTGCTGAGACCAGAGAATGAGAGCCTTTAATGCCAGGGTGAGGAGCAGTATGGACAATGGGGAACTGTAGGAGGTGTGGAAGCAGAGGAGTACTGTAATCCACAGACCAGGAAGAGTCACCAGTAGACTGCAATGGGAGGGACCCAGGCTTTGGGGGAAGTGAGGAGCTGAACTAGGGCAATGATAGTGACAAAGGTCGTGGGATAGAACTGACGGGTTTTACACAGGGCTAGATATGGCTGGGCAGTGGGGAGAACTTCCTACAGAGGATACACAAGTGACACATTTCCTCTCTGTGGTCTTCTCAATCACCATCTTGTCTGTTTCCATTTATGGCCTGGGGTGTGGGAAGGTAGTACAGTGTGTCCGTAAAGTCATGGTGCACTTTTAACCGTGTGACCGGTCAAAGTGCACCATGACTTTACGGACACATGGTAGATCAAGGTGTGCTGGCGGAGGTCTCCGGCCTCACTGGGGAGGCGACCTTCCCTTGGAGCTGGGTTCCGCATGTGTGCAGACAGGAGGGCTTAGGAATGATTAGCTTCTAAGGGCAGGGGAAGAAAGCGACCCTTAATTCCTCTTTAATAACATGTGTCAGTAGGTAACGTTTTCAATATGTTACTATGTCTGCAGCTCCGGTCAGTAGGTCACTATCATTTTTGAGCAATAAACAAAAGACTACTTTTAATTAGTTCTGTGAAATTGCCTGACCCATGCATGATTAAATATTCATTATACAGAACGAGGCATTTTTCTTTGAATATAGATCCGTATTAAATTTAGCTGGCAAGCCGCTGACTGAACAGTGCTAATAAATTTCTTGTAATGGCCCACAGCTTTCCCTCACTGCTTTGTCTCTTCTGGTCCAACCCCTCTCCAGGTCTGTCTCTGTGTTGGCCAAGCTGTCTCTGTAACTTTTAAGAAAAAAATTGAGGTGAAATTCACAGAACACAATTAATCATTTTAATATGTATAAACCAGGGCATTTCGTGCAACCACCATCTCTCTCTCTAGTTTCAAAATTGTTTCATTGCCTCCATTCCAAGCAGAACTTCTCATACTCATTTAGTCATCACTCCCTATTTACTCCTCCTCCTGTCCCCTGGCAGTCACTCTGCTTTCTGTCTCTGGATTTTCCAAACAAAAGGAATTATACAATATGTGACATTTGTGTTTGGCTCCTTTAACTTAGCACAGTGGTCTGGTTGGCAAACTCATTAGTCAACAGAGCCAAATATCAACAGTACAACGATTGAAATTCCTTTTGAGAGCCAAACTTTTTAAACTTAAACTATATAGGTAGGTACATTCCTTATCGAGGTTTCGCCTGCACATGGTATTTTGTGGAAGAGCCACACTCGAGGGGCCAAAGAGCCTCATGTGGCTCGCGAGCCGCAGTTTGCCATCCACTAACTTAGCATAATGTTTCTGAGGTTCATCTACCTTACAGCAGATATCAGTACTTCATTTCTTTTTAATGGCTGAGTAATATTCCACTGTATGGCTATACCACAATTTGTTTATAAATTCATCTGCTGATGGAAGTTTGGATTGTTCCTACCTTCTGGCTGTTATAAATGAATGTTTGTGTACAAGTTAATCTGTGGTCATGTATGCTGTGATGAGTGCGGAGAAGTGAAGACCTGAGTGGGGGCGATGGAGGATGAAGGAAAACACAGAGAGTTTGGGCCAGGTGGGACACTGTGCTCTGATAGAAACACAATGACACTGAGCCTGGGAAACCCATTTATTTTATATGCTTGAACAAAAGGGTATTGTGCTGGGGGGTGGAGACAATGACCTCAACTTTAAAACTACTTGATGCTCTGTCCTACAAGTGTATCAGAACATCCTAAGCCTGCAGTAGCACTGCGTGCTTGCCGCCCTGCTTTTGGTGTCAATGCCACAAACAGTCTTCAAGTTGTTTCAGTGAGTGGCCTTGCCTTGCCAGGTCACTCAAGGCCGAGAAGGGTCCTTCTTCTGCTCTCAGCTGCACATAGGCTGAATGCATTCAGATGCAGTGGCTTTCTGCACATGTACTTCATTTCCCTTAGGTATATACATAGGAGTTGAATTGCTGGGCCACTTGTTAATTCTATGTTTAACCTTTTTGGGGGAACTGCCATACTATTTCCCACAGAGGCTGTGCCATTTTATATCCCCTCTCCCAGTGATGCTACGAGGGCTCTTATTTCTCCATATCCTCCCCAACGCTTGTTATTTTTTTTTATTATAGTCATCCTAGTGGGTATGAAGTGCTATCTCATGGTGATTTTGATTTGCATTTACTTAATGACCAATGATGTTGAGTATTTTTTTTATGTGCTCATTGGCCGTTTGTATGTTTTCAGAGATATACCTATTCAAATCTTTTTAATTAAATGGGTTGTTTGTCCTTTGTTGTTGTATTGTAACTCTTTATATATTCTGGATACTTATCACACATACAATTTACAAAAGCATTTGCCCATTCTTTTTTTAAAAATTTTTAAATTGATTTTAATTTATTGTGCTTACATATATTTAAGTGTTCTGCAGAATATATCTCCCTCCTTCCCACCCCCGTGTTCCCCTTGATACCCCCTTTGACTCCTCCTCCCAATGTCCTCCCCCTTCCCTTCAGGATTTGCTGTCCTGCTCTCTATAACGCTGTGTTATGTTTATATAATTTCATTAATATATTTCCCTTCTCTGATCCTATCCTCTCTTCCCCTTTTCCTCTGACCACTTTCCCTCAGGTCCCTTCGATCCCGTCTCTACCTCTATTCTGTTTCTCAGTTCACATTGTTTATTAAATTTCTCAAATGAGTGAGGTCATATAATATTTTTCTTTCTCTGCCTGGCTTATTTCACTTAGCATAATAGTCTTCAGGTCCATCCATGTTGTCACAAAAGGTAAGATTTTCTTCTTTTTGATGGTCACATAGTATTCCATTGTGTATATGTATGACAGTTTATTAATCAACGCATCCACTGATGGACACTTGGGCTGTTTCCAGATCTTGACACGATAGCCTCAGCAAGCTAAAAAAGAAGAATAAAGTGGGTGGTATCACACTTCCTGATAACAAGTTATACTATAAGACCATTGTACTCAAAACTTGGTACTGGCATAAGAACAGGCATATAGATCAATGGAACAGAACAGAGAACCCAGATATAAACCCACACCTTTATGGATGATTAATATTTGACAAAAGAGGTAAAAGCATACAGTGGAATAAAGACAGTCTCTTTAACAAATGGTGTTGGGAAAATTGGACAGGTACTTGCAAGAAAATGAAACTAGACCACCAACTTACACCATACACAAAAATAAACTCAAAATGGATAAAAGATTTAAATGTAAGTCGTGAAAACATAATTATCTTGGAAGAGAACATAGGCAGTAAGCTCTCTGACATCTCTTGCAGCCATATATTTGTTCATTTATCTCCATGTGCAAGTGAAATAAAGGACAGGATGAACAAATGGGACTATACCAAGCTAAAAAGCTTTTGCACAGCTAAAGACAATATGAACAAAATAAAAAGACAAACCACACAACGGGAGAACATATTCGACAATAAGTCTGATAAGGGGTTAATAACCAAAATTTATAAAGAACTTGTAGAACTCAACACCAGAAAAGTAAACAACCCAATCAAAAAGTGAACTGAATAGACACTTCTCCAAAGAGGACATACAGATGGCCAATAGGCATATGAAAAAATGTTCAACATCACTAATCATTAGAGAAATGCAAATTAAAACCACAATGAGATATCACCTCACACCAGTCAGAATGGCACTCATCAGCAAAACAACACAGAATAAGTGCTGACGAGGATGTGGAGAAAAGGGAACCCTCCTGCACTGCTGGTGGGAATGCAGACTGGTGCAGCCACTGTGGAAAACAGTATGGAGATTCCTCAAAAATTAAAAATGAAACTGCCTTGTGATCCAGCTGTCCCACTTTTAGGAATATATCCTAAGAATAACAAATCATTGATTCAGAAGAAGAAATGCACCCCCATGTTTATGGCAGCACTGTTTACATTTGCCCATTATTTAGGCAAATGTCCTTTGATGCACACAAATTGTAATTTTTGTGCTCTAATTTATCAGTTTTTTTCTTTTGTGGTTTGTGCTTTTAATGTCAAATCTAAGAATCCATTCCTAAATTTATGGTCCAGAAGATTTACTTTCTTCTAATAGTTTTATGAAGTTGTTGAACCATTTGAGTCCATGTTTTCACATGGTGTGAGTTACGAGTCCAGCCTGACTCCTGTGTGTGTGGTTACCTGATGGCCCCGGCACCATTGTTGAGGAGGTTATTCTTTTCTCCATTGAACAGTCTTGGTGCTCACGTCAGCTTTTGTCTCTTCTTCTTTTCCTATCACTTTGTCTCTCTCATTTGATCTCCCTCTGTGTCCACTTTTCTCATATCTTGCAGACTTATACACATTCCTTACCTGTGTCTTTTTTATTTTTTATTTTTTTATTAACTCTAATGTGGTGACACCAATAAATCAGGGTACATATGTACAATGAAAACATCTCCAAATTATCTTATCATTCAATTGTGTTGCATACCCATCACCCAAAGTCAAATTGTCCTCTGTCACCTTCTATCTGGTTTTCCCTGTGCCCCTCCCCTTCTCACTTCCCCCCCCTCCCCCCACCCCGTAACCACCACACTCTTGTCCATGTCTCATAGTCTCACTTTTATGTCCCACCTATGTATGAATTCATGCTGTTCTCAGTTTTTTTTTTCTGATTTACTTATTTCACTCCGTATAATGTTATCAAGGTACATCCATTTTGTTGTAAATGATCCGATGGCATAATTTCTTATGGCCGAGTAGTATTCCATAGTATATATGTACCAAAGCTTTTTAATCCACTCGACTTCTGACGGACACTTGGGCTGTTTCCAGATCTTCGCTATTGTGAACAATGCTGCCACAAAAATGGGGGTGCATTTCTTCTTTACGGACAGTGTTATGGTGTCCTTAGGGCATATTCCTAAAAGTGGGGTAGCCGAGTCAAAAGGCAGTTCGATTTTTAATTTTCTGAGGAATCTCCAAACTGTTTTCCACAGTGGCTGCACCAGTCTGCATTCTAACCAGCAGTGAAGAAGGGTTCCCTTTTCTCCGCATCCTCGCCAGCATTTATTCTGTGTTGTTTTGCTGATGAGTGCCATTCTGACTGGTGTGAGGTGATACCTCATTGTGGTTTTAATTTGCATTTCTCTAATAATTAGTGATGTTGAGCATTTTTTCATATGTCTTTTGGCCATCTGTATGTCTTCTTTGGAGAAATTTCTATTCATTTCTTTTGCCCATTTTTTGATTGGATTGTTTGTCTTCCTGGTGTTGAGTTTTATAAGTTCTTTATACATTTTAGTTATTAACCCCTTATCCGACATGCTGTCGAATATGTTCTCCCATTGTGTGGTTTGTCTTTTTATTCTGTTCTTATTGTCTTTAGCTGAGCAAAAACTTATTAGTTTGATATAGTCCCATTTGTTTATCTTGCCTTTTATTCCATTTGCCGGTGGAGATACATCGGCAAATATATTGCTGCTACATATGTCGGAAAGCTTGCTGCCTATGTTTTCTTCTAAGATGCTTATAGTTTCACGGCTTATGTTTAAGTCTTTTATCCATTTTGAGTTTGTTTTTGTGAATGGTGTAAGTTGATGGTCTAGTTTCACTTTTTTGCAGGTAGATGTCCAATTTTCCCAGCACCATTTGTTAAAGAGGCTGTCCTTACTCCATTGTATGTTCTTTCCTCCTTTGTCAAATATCAGTTGTCCATAAAGCTGCGGGTTTATTTCTGGGTTCTCTGTTCTGTTCCATTGATCAATGTGTCTGTTCTTATGCCAGTACCAAGCTGTCTTGATATAATGGCCTTGTAGTATACCTTGATATCCGGAAGAGTGATATCTCCTGCTTTATTTTTTCTTTTTAGGATTGCTGAGGCTATTCGTGTTCTTTTTGGCTCCATATAAATTTTTGAAATATGTTTTCTATATCTTTGAAGTATGTCATTGGTATATTAATTGGTATTGCAATGAATTTATAAATCGCTTTGGGTAATATAGACATTTTAATGATGTTTATTCTTCCCAGCCATGAGCAAGGTATATGCTTCTACTTGTTTGTATCTTCCTTGATTTCTTTTATCAATGTTTTATAATTTTCTGAGTACAAGTCCTTAACCTCCTTGGTTAAATTTACTCGTAGGTACTTTATTTTTTTGGCTGCAATAGTGAAGGGGATTGTTTCCTTAATTTCTTTTGCTGACAGTTCATTGTTTGTATACAGAAATGCCTCTGATTTCTGTGTATTAATTTTATATCCTGCCACCTTGCTGAATTCATTTATAAGGTCCAGTAGTTTTTTAACTGAGACTTTAGGGTTTTCTATGTACAATATCATATCATCTGCAAATAGTGACAGTTTTACTTCTTCTTTTCCAATTTGGATGCCTTTTATTTCTTCTTTTTGTCTGATTGCTATAGCTAGGACTTCCATAACTATGTTGAATAAGAGTGGTGAAAGTGGGCAACCCTGCCTGGTTCCTGATTTTAAGGGGATTGCTTTTAATTTTTGTCCATTTAGTATGATGTTTGCTGTCGGTTTGTCGTAGATGGCCTTTTTCATGTTAAGGAATGTTCCTTGTATTCCCACTTTACTGAGAGTTTTAAGCATGAATGGGTGCTGGATTTTATCAAATGCCTTTTCTGCATCTATTGAAATTATCATGTGGTTTTTGTCCTTCCTTTTGTTTATGTGATGAATCACATTGATTGATTTGCGAATATTGAACCAGCCTTGCCTCTCCAGAATAAATCCCACTTGATCGTGGTGTATGATTTTTTTCATATATTGCTGAATCCGGTTGGCTAATATTTGTTGAGAATTTTAGCGTCTAAATTCATCAGGTATATAGGCCTATAATTTTCTTTCTTTGTGTTGTCTTTGCCCGGTTTTGGGATCAGAATTATGCTCGCCTCATAAAAGGAGTTTGGAAGTCTTCCTTCCTCTTGATTTTTTTAAAATAGCTTGAGGAGGATAGGAGTTAGTTCTTCTTTGAATTTTTGACAGAATTCACTTGTGAAGCCATCAGGCCCAGGACATTTCTTTTTTGGGAGTTTTTTGATAACTGTTTCAATCTCATCTGTTGTAATTGGTCTGTTTAGGTGCTCTGATTCTTCCAGATTGATTTTTGGAAGTTTATATGATTCAAGAAATTTGTCCATTTCATCTAGATTGTCTAATTTTTTGGCATAGAGTTCTTCATAGTATTTTCTTACAATGCTTTGTATGTCTGTTGTATTAGTTGTAATTTCTCCATTGTCCTTTCTAATTTTATCTATTTGAGACCTCTCTCTTTTTTTCTTGGTGAGTCTAGTTAAGGGTTCATCAATCTTGTTTACCTTTTCAAAGAACCAACTTCTGGTTTCATTGATCCTCTGTATTGTTTCCTTAGCCTCTATGTCATTTATTTCTGCTCTGATCTTTATTATTTCCTTCCTTCTACTTGTCTTGGGTTTTATTTGTTGTTGTTTTTCAAGTTCTTTTAGCTGCTGGGTTAAGTTGCTTATATGGTCTTTTTCTAGCTTCTTATGATATGCCTGTAGTGCAATAAACTTCCCTCTCAGAACTGCTTTTGCTGTGTCCCATAGATTTTGAGTTGACGTATACTCATTATCATTTGTTTCTAGATACTTTTTTATTTCTTCTTTGATCTCAATGTTAATCCATTCATTATTTAATATCATGCTATTTAGTTTCCAAGTGTTTGAGTATTTTTCAGTTTTTCTTTTGTGGTTAATTTCTAGTTTCATGGCATTGTGATCAGAGAAAATGCTTGATATAATTTCAATCTTCTTAAATTTGTTGAGGTCTTTTCTGTGTCCTAACATGTGGTCTATCCTAGAAAACGTACCATGAGCGCTTGAGAAGAATGTATATTCTCCTGCTTTAGGGTGAAAAGTTCTGAATATATCTATTAAATCAAGTTGATCTAGTGTATCCTTTAAGTCTGCTGTTTCTTTATTGATTTTTTTTCATGTGGATCTATCCAGTGTTGTTAGTGGGATATTGAAATCCCCTACTATGATAGTATTGCTGTTAATCTTGCCCTATATATTCATCAAAGTCTGCTTTATGAATGTCGGGGCTCCTATATTTGGTGTGTAGATATTTATAATAGTTATATCTTCCTGTTAAATTGTTCCCTTTATCATTATGTAGTGTCCTTTATCTGTTACTACAGTCTTTGTTTTAAAGTCCATTTTGTCAGATATAAGTACTGCTACCCCAGCTTTTTTTTCATTTCCATTTGCATGAAATATTTTTTTCCACCCTTTTACCTTCAGTTTATGTGCATCTTTTGTTTTAAGGTGTGTCTCTTGTAGACAGCATATGTATGGGTCCTGTTTCTTTATCCACGCTGCTACACTATGTGTTTTGATTGGATCATTTAATCCATTTACATTTAAGGTTATTATTGATATGTAGTTGTTTATTGCCATTTTATTCTTTAAAGCTGTATTTTTTTTTCTATATTCTTTCCTCCCTTTGAACTGTTCACACTAGGCCCCTTAAAATCTCTTGCAGGATTGGCTTGGTTTTAATGAATTCCTTGAGGTTTTCTTTGTCTGGAAAGCTCTTTATTTCTTATTCAATTTTAATAGTTAGCCTTGCTGAATAGAGTAGTCTTGGTTGTAGGTTCTTGTTCTGCATTACTCTGATTATATCTTGCCATTCCCTTCTGGCCTCAAGTGTTTCTGTTGAGAAGTCCAATGTCATCCTTATGGGGGCTCCTTTGTGGGTGATAGCCTTTTTTTCTCTAGCAGCTTTTAAGATTTTTTCTTTATCCATTAGCTTTGGTATTTTAACTATAATGTGTCTTGGTGTAGATCTTTTAGGGTTTCTCTTTAATGGAGTTCTGTGTGCTTCTTAACGTGTGGAATGTTTCCCAGCCTTAATTTAGGGAAGTTTTCTGCTATGATTTGATTGAACAAAGTTTCCATTTCCTGTCCTCTTTCCTCTTCTTCAGGCACCCCTATGATGCAAATGTTGTTTCTCTTTATGTTGTCACAGAGCTCCCTTAGTTTCCTCACATTTTTTGAGTCTCTTTTCCTTCTTCTTCTTTGCTTCTGTGCATTTGTTTATTGTGTCCTCTAACTCGCTTATTCGATCCTCAGTGTGACTCATCCTGCTTTTAATTCTTTCCATTGTGGTCTTCAGTTCTGATACTGTATTTGTCATTTCTGTTTGATTCTTTTTTATTATTTCAATTTTGTTTTTTTATACTTGTTATCTCTTTATTTAGGTGTTCATAGTGACTATCCATTGTTGCTCTAATTTCTTTGAACATCCTAACTATCGTTATTCTAAATTCTGCTTCTGGTAGTTTGGTTATATCTGGTTCATTCAGGTCCTTCTCTGGGGATTTCTCTTGATTCATTTGGTTTGCATTCCTCTGCCTGCCCATTTTATCTGTGTATAGGCAAGTTGTGGGCACTGGAGTCCAGTAGGTGTTCCCTTTGTATTCTCTAGGTGTGGTCTGTTTGCAGGCCTGCCACCCCCTCTGCCGCTGCTTAGGGTGGTTGGGTATGGGCGTTGCCAGCGACAGCCTACTGCAGCCGTTGCTGTGATTTCAGCCTCTCCTACACAGGAGGGGCTGTCACTCAAGCCACAAGCCTTAGCACCAAGGGTAGAGGTGAGGTCCTTTGCTCAGCTGTGGACCAGCCCGTTTCCAGAAGGCTTTCTCCTAGCCCCCGCAGTCAGAGCCTGCTCGCCACAGTTTTGTGGGTTGGGCAGGGCTTTTGACGTGCTCTCAGCTGTGAGCCTTTGCCCGTCCAGAATTTAGCCCTACCCTCGAGGCCAGGGCCCTCCTGCGCAGGGTCGCAAACCTTGGTTTATTGGGGCGGGTGTGTTTGCTGGCGTGAGCTCAGCTGCTAGCTTCCGATCGATCCGGACTTTACCACGCCCCCACGCTCGGCACCAGCTCGCGCACGTAGCATGGCCAACCGCCGGGATTTTTCCGGCCAGGCGGGGCTAGTATCGTGAGCTCAGCCGCGAAAGCCAGCTCGCGCGCATGTAGGATTTCAAACCACCGGGGTTTCTCTGTCCGGGTGGGGCTAGTAGCATGAGCTCATCAGCGAATGCCCACTCACAGGCACGTAGGATTTCAAACCACCAGGGTTTCTCTGGCCGGGCGGGGCTAGTAGCGTGAGCTGAGCCACGAAAGCCAGTTCGCGCACACGTAGGATTTCAAACTACTGCGGTTTCTCTGTCCCGGCAGGGTTTGCAGCGTGAGCTCAGCCGGGAGTTCCTCGCCTGTCCCTCGTCCTAGCCCCATCCCCGCGGTCAGGGCCGGCTTGCGCAGGGTCGTAGAGCCGATCTCTGCTCGTATTTTTCCCCACAAGTGGGGTCACAGGCGGGCCCGCAGCTGCTGGACCGATTTCACGTGTCCCCTCCGCCCCTGCTGGGCTAGACCGAGCTCACATCGGTGTGCCTCCGCCCACGCCGACAGGACCGTGTTTCAGCGTCCTGCCACCCCAAACCCTTCAGCAACCCTCAGAGAGATGGCAGTGTCTTAAGTCTCCACACTGTAGGCTTGGGAGCCCCCTCCCTCTAAGCAGCTCTGCTCTAATTGCTGCGGGAGAACTTGTTTGGCTAGTGTCCTGTCTCCCTTTGCTGGTATTGCTAGTTCCAGGGGAAATACTCATTTTCGCTTAGGGAAATGACTTAGCCCAGGGGTCAGGATGGCTGTCCCTCAGAGTGTCCTTGTGCCTTCAGGTCACTCTCTGTTCCCGCTGCTCTGTTCCTCTCCTCTGTCTCCATTCCCCGGAGCCCCGGGTGCGTGGTTGTGAGAGAGGGTTTCTGCGCTGTCCCTTTGAAAAGATTCTTGGGTCTGAGAAAACTGTCTCTTTTTCACAAACAGTATCCTCACTTGTTTCACAGCTCACTACTGTCCAAACGCCTCTTCTAGGCTCTGGGACTGCAGGCTGGGGCTTGGTTCCTGGGACCCAGGTCCCTCCCTCTCCGCCAAACTCTCCTCCCGCCACACGGGTCTCTCCGGGCTGCCGTTTGCTCCGGGGAGCTGGGCAGCCCTCTTCGTGTTTTCGCTATTCCTACCAGTCTCAATGTGGCTTCTGCAGTGTTCCTTGGTTGAAGAGTCTACTTAGTTTAGTTCAAAGTTGGTTTATCCAGATGATGGTTCTTAAAATTGAGTTATAATCCACTTTGGTTCTGGGAGTTGGAAGTTGGTAAGTCCGCCTACTCCATCGCCATCTTCCGTCCTCTCCTTACTTGCGTCTTTTGATTCTAGCATTCCATATGGAAGGGAAATGATGGAACGTGGGCATGGCCTGGAGAAAGTAGTTGACCAGAGAAAGAAATGTAATGGAACGAGTGATCCTGGAATCACTTGCCAGCAAAATGGTGTGGCACAGAGAGACAGAGGGGCATTCTGGGCTGGAGTAGGAGTGAAGGATGGACCTGGTCTTTCCATTTTAAACCAGATTAGCATTACTGTAAATATTTGTGCATTATTTTACTAAATTCTGAGTCTATCACTTGATTTTCCATTTCCATTAGACCTTGAAGAAAATTAACTATACTAAATCAATAGATGATTCAAGTTTCTTAAATTTCTTCTGTCTCTCTTACTCTATTTCTTCTTTCCCCTAACCACTTCACTATTCAGGGGTGGCCACACCACATTTTGGGTGGATAATCTGGGACTCACTTTAATCCAGACCAGGTATACTGTTTACTAGCCAAACTCTGAGCAAGCAGCACCACATCTCTGAGATTTGGTTTCCTTGTTTGTAAAATACGCAATGAATGGGAAAGTACTCTATAACTGCAAAGCAACAGGTTATGTTATATTAATTATGGTACAAGTAATTTATTGTTGTTTTAAAGACACAAGAGTTAAAGAAAGAAGTGACAAGCTGCAGAAAATCACGGGGCATTTATTTCCCACTGAGTGTGCTGCATAGCAGTGATGTGGGGAAGATGGCAGCTGAGACCCTCAGCACTGCCAGAGCCTGGTGATTCCAACCACAGTCTCCTTGCCTGCCTAGTTTCTGACTTCATTGAAGGGCCCTAGAGATCATTAAGTCCTATGGGCTTATTTTATCGGTGAGAAAATGAAGGCTTGGGTAGGGACTTATCCAGAGCATCAGTTCTGGAGTCTGTCCTCCCACCCTGATATCTGACTATGTTCAGGGTGGCCCTTTGTCTCTTTAAATAGATCCTGGGGGTGTTGTTCAATTCTCAGGCAGCATTATCTATTTTCTTGGAAACTGGCATCTCTCTGGGCACAGAAAAGAGATGTGGGGCAGGCTCGAGGGGCCAACAAGCCCAGCAAGAGCCCAAAGCCTGCCCCTTCTTCCAGTAGTAGCTGGAAGAAAAGCAGGAGCATGTTTGAGGCTCAGTGCATTTGTTTTTATAAAATATTCCAGACATGCAAAATCATACACTCACCACCCAGCTTAAGAAACAAATGAGGATAAACGAGTTCAGCAAAGTTGCAGGATATCAAATCAACACACAAAAATCAGTTGCATTTTTATTCACCAGCAATGAAAAATTTGAGAAGGAAATTTAAAAAACAATTTCATTTACAGTAGTATCAAGAAGAATAAGATGCCTAGAAATTAACTTAAATAAGAGGCAAAAGACTTGTACACTGGAAACTATAAAAATTTGCTGAAAGAAATTAGAGAAGACATAAGTTAATGAAAAAACATCCCATGTTCATGGATTGGAAGGAGTAATATCAGCAAGATGTCAGTACTACCCAAAGTGATCTATAGTTCAGTGTAATCTCTATCAAAGTCCCAATGAAGTGTTTTTTTTTTTTTTTTTTTTTTTTTTTTTTTGCAGAAGCAGAAAAATCCATCTTAAAATTAATATCTGAAGGAATTCTGGATAGCCCAAATAATCTTGAAAAAGAACAAGATGGAGGTCTCACACTTCCTGATTATATTTTTTATTTTATTATTATTATGATTAGGTGAGAGGAAGGGAGGCAGACAGACTCCCACATGTGCCCCAACCGGGATCCACCCAGCAAGCCCCTAGAGGGCAATGCTCTGCCCATCTGGGACTATTGCTCTGTTGCTTGGCAACCGAGGTATTTTAACACCTGAGGCAAGGCCACGGAGCCTCCTTCAGTGCTCAGGGCCAACTTGCTCAAACCATGGCTTTGAGGGGAAAGGGAGAAAGAGAAAGGAGAGGGGTGGAGAAGCAGATGGTCGTTTTTTCTGTGTGCCCTGGTCAGGAATCGAACCCGGGACTTCCACATGCCAGGCAAAAACTCTACCACTGAGCCAATCAGCCAGGGCCACTTACTGATTTTTAAACTTACTATAAAGCATGGCAATCAAAACAGTGTGGTACTGGCATAAGGACAGGCATAGAAACCAGTGAAATAGAATATGGAACCTAGAAATAAATTCTTGCATTATGGTCAAATGATTTTTGACAGTGGTGCCAAGTCCATTCAATGGGTAAAGCACACATGATTTAAACACATGATATTGGAAAAATTAAATATCCACATGCAAAAAAATATATAGTTGAACATTTGTCTTATACTGATAGAATGAAGACCTATAAAGTCTAAAACTATAAAACTCTGAGAAGAAAATATAAAATAAATGCTTCATGACATTTGATTTGGCAAAGATTTCTTAGCCATGACACCAAAAGCACAGGTAACAAAAGGAAAAAATGATAAAGTGGACTTCATGAAAATTAAAAACTTTTGTGCATCAAAGGATACTATCAATTGAGTGAACAGGCAACCCACAGAGAGGGTGAAAATATTTGGAAATTATATACTTGATAAGGATTGATATCTATAATATATAAAGATTTACAGCTCAGCCACAGCAAAACAAGCCAATTAGAAAATAGGCAAAGGACTTGAATACATATTTCTGCAAAAAAGATATACATTTGGTTAATAAATAGATACATGAAAAGATATACAACATTACTAATCATTAGGGAAATGCAAATCAGAAGCATAATGGAATACCATTACAAAGCCATTAGGATGGCAATTATAAACAACAACAACAACAACTAGAAAATAACTGTTGGCAAAGATGTGGGGTTGGAACCCTCATGCATCATTGGTGGGAATGTAAAATGGTGTGGTCATTTTGGAAAATGGTATGACATTTCCTCAAAATATTAAGCATAGGAGGAAGCAAGATGGCGATGGAGTAGGCGGACGTACCAACTTCCAACTCCCAGAACCAAAGTGGATTATAACTCAATTTAAAGAACCATCATCTGGATAAACCAACTATGAACTGAACTAAGTGGACTCTACAACCAAGGAACACAGAAGAAGCCACATTGAGACTGGTAGGAATAGCGAAAACGCGAAGAGGGCTGCCCAGCTCCCCGGAGCAAACGGCAGCCCGGAGAGACCCGCGTGGCGGGAGGAGAGTTTGGCGGAGAGGGAGGGACCAGGGTCCCAGGAACCAAGCCCCAGCCTGCAGTCCCAGAGCCTAGAAGAGGCGTTTGGACAGTTTTGAGCTGTGAAACAAGTGAGGGAGCTCCCAGGCTTATAGTGTGGAGTATTAGGTCCCTTCCTACTCTGCTGATAGTTGCTGAAGGGTTTGGGGTGGCAGGACGCTGAAACGCGGTTCTGTCGGCGAGGGCAGAGGCCAAGCCGGTGGGAGCTCGGTCTAGCCCAGAGGGTCGGAGGGGACATGCGAAAGCGGTCCGGAAGCTGTGGGCCCGCCTTTAATCCCACGTACGGGGACAAAGCGGGAGGCCAGGAACGGGCAGAAATCTGCTCTGCGACACTGCGCAAGCTGGCCCTGACCGCGGGGACCGGGCTAAGACCAGGGACAGGCAGGGGCTCGCGGCTGAGCTCACGCTACCAGCCCAGCCCGGCCGGAGAAACCATGATTTGCAATTATACGTGCACGAGCGGACTCTGAACGCGGGGGCGGGGTAGAGTCTGGGACGAGCGGAAGTACGCAGCTGAGCGGAAGTCAGCAAACACTCCAGGCCCAATAAACCTGGGTTTGCGACCCTGCGCAGAAGGGCCGTGGCCTCAAGGGCGGGGCTAAAGCTCCGGACGTGCAAAGACTCACAGCTGAGAGCACGTCAAAAGCCCCGCCCAACCCGCGAATCTGTGGCGAGCAGGCTCTGACTGCGGGTTCTGGGCGAAAGTCTGGAAATAGGCTAGGTCCGCAGCTGAGCAAAGGTGCTCACCTCTACCCTCGGGGCTAAGACTTGTGGCTTGTGTGACAGCCCCTCCCACGGAAGAGAGGCAGAAATCACAGTAAAAGCCACAGTGGGCCGGCGCTGGCAACGCTCATACCCAAGCACCCTAGGCAGCGGCAGAGGGGGTGGGGGACCTGCAGACAGATCACACCTAGAGAACACAAAGGGAACACCTACTGGACTCCAGTGGCCACAACTTGCTTATACACAGAAAATATGGGCAGGCAGAGGAATGCAAACCAAATGAATCAAGAGAAATCCCCAGAGAAGGACCTGAATGAACCAGATATAACCAAATTACCAGAAGCAGAATTTAGAATAATGATAGTTAGGATGTTCAAAGAAATTAGAGCAACAATGGATAGTCATTATGAACACCTAAATAAAGAGATAACAAGTATAAAAATCGAAATTGAAATAATAAAAAAGAATCAGACAGGAATGACAAATACAGTATCAGAACTGAAGAACACAATGGAAGGAATTAAAAGCAGGATGAATCACGCTGAGGATAGAATAAGTGAGTTAGAGGACACAATAAACAAAGGCACAGAAACAGAGAAGAAAAAGTAAAAGAGACTCAAAAAATGTGAGGCAACTCTAAGGGAGCTCTGTGACAACATGAAGAGACACAACATTCGCATCATAGGGGTGCTTGAAGAAGAGGAGAGAGGACAGGAAATGGAAACTTTGTTCAATCAAATCATAGCAGAAAACTTCCCTAAATTAAGGCTGGGAAACACTCCACACGTTCAGAAGCACACAGAACTTCATTAAAGAGAAACCCCAAAAGATCTACACCAAGAGACATCATAGTTAAAATACCAAAGCTAATGGATAAAGAAAAAAGTTTAAAAGCTGCTAGAGAAAAAAAGGCTATCACCTACAAAGGAGCCCCCATAAGGATGACATCGGACTTCTCAACAGAAACACTTGAGGCCAGAAGGGAATGGCAAGAAATAATCAAAGTAATGCAGAACAAGAACCTACAACCAAGACTACTTTATCCAGCAAGGCTAACGTTTAAAATTGAAGGAGAAAAAAAGAGCTTCCCAGAAAAAGAAAGCCTGAAGGAATTAATAAAAACCAAACCATTTCTGCAAGAGATACTAAGGAGCCTGTTGTGAACAGTTTAAAGGGAGGAAAGAATAGAGCAAAAGAAGAATATAGCTTTAAAGAAAAAAATGGCAATAAACAACTACATATCAATAATAACCTTAAATGTAAATGGATTAAATGAACCAATCAAAAGACATAGGGTAGCTGCATGGATAAAGAAACAGGACCCATGCATATGCTGTCTACAAGAGACACACCTTAAAACAAAAGATGCACATAGACTGAAGGTAAAAGGATGGAAAAAAATACTTCATGCAAATGGAAATGAAAAAAAAGCAGGGGTAGCAATACTTATATCTGACAAAATGGACTTTAAAACAAAGGCTGTAGTAAGAGATAAAGAAGGACACTACATAATGATAAAGGGAACAATTCAACAGGAAGATATAACTATTATAAACATCTATGCACCAAATATACGATCCCCGACATACATAAAGCAGAATTTGGTGGATATAAAGGGCGAGATTAACAGCAATACTATCTTAGTAGGGGATTTCAATACCCCAATAACAACACTGGATAGATCCTCAAGAAAGAAAATTCATAAAGAAACAACAGACTTAAAGGATACACTAGATCAACTTGATTTAATAGATGTCTTCAGAACTTTTCACCCTAATGCAGTAGAATATACATTCTTCTCAAGCGCTCATGGTAGTTTTCTAGGATAGACCACATGTTAGGACACAAAAATGGTCTCAATAAATTTAAGAAGATTGAAATCATATCAAGCATTTTCTCTGATCACAATGCCATGAAACTAGAAAATAACCACAAAAGAAAAACTGAAAAATACTCAAACACTTGGAAACAAAATAGCATGTTATTAAATAATGAATGGATTAACAATGAGATCAAAGACGAAATAAAAATGTTTCTAGAAACAAATGATAATGAGCATACATCAACTCAAAATTTATGGGACACAGCAAAAGCAGTACTGAGAGGGAAGTTTATTGCACTACAGGCATATCATAAGAAGCTAGAAAAAGCTCAAATAAGCAACCTGACCCTGCAGCTAAAAGAACTAGAAAAACAACAACAAATAATACCCAAGACAAGTAGAAGGAAGGAAATAATAAAGGTCAGAGCAGAAATAAATGACATAGAGGCTAAGGAAACAATACAGAGGATCAACAAAACCAGAAGCTGGTTCTTTGAAAAGGTAAACAAGATTGATGAACCTTTAACTAGACTCACAAAGAAAAAAAGAGAGAGGACTCAAATAAATAAAATTAGAAAGGACAGTGGAGAAATAACAACTGACACAACAGAAATACAAAGCATTGTAAGAAAATACTATGAAGAACTATATGCCAAAAAATTAGACAATCTTGGTGAAATGGACAAATTTCTTGAATCATATAACCTTCCAAAAATCAATCTGGAAGAATCAGAACACCTAAGCAGACCAATTACAACAAATGAGATAGAAACAGTTATCAAAAAACTCCCAAAAAGGAAAAGTCCTGGGCCTGATGGCTTCACAAGTGAATTCTGTCAAAAATTCAAAGAAGAACTAACTCCTATCCTCCTCAAGCTATTTCAAAAAATTCAAGAGGAAGGAAGACTTCCAAACTCCTTTTATTAGGCGAGCATAATTCTGATCCCAAAACCGGGCAAAGACAACACAAAGAAAGAAAATTATAGGTCTATATCCCTGATGAATTTAGACACTAAAATTTTCAACAGAATATTAGCCAACTGGATCCAGCAATATATGAAAAAAATCATACATCATGATCAAGTGGGATTTATTCTGGAGAGGCAAGGCTGGTTCAATATTCGCAAATCAATCAATGTGATTCATCACATAAACAAAAGGAAGGACAAAAACCACATGATAATTTCAATAGATGCAGAAAAGGCATTTGATAAAATCCAGCACCCATTCATGCTCAAAACTCTCAGTAAAGTGGGAATACAGGGATCATTCCATAACATGATAAAGGTCATCTACGATAAACCGACAGCAAACATCATACTAAATGGACAAAAATTAAAAGCAATCCCCTTAAGATCAGGAACCAGGCAGGGATGCCCCCTTTCACCACTCTTATTCAACATAGTTCTGGAAGTCCTAGCTACAGCAATCAGACAAGAAGAAGAAATAAAAGGCATCCAAATTGGAAAAGAAGAAGTAGAACTGTCACTATTTGCAGATGATATGATATTGTATATTGAAAACCCTAAAGTCTCAGTCAAAAAACTACTGGACCTTATAAATGAATTCAGCAAGGTGGCAGGATACAAAATTAATACTCAGAAATCAGAGGCATTTCTATATACCAACAATGAACTGTCAGCAAAAGAAGTTAAGGAAACTATTCCCTTCACTATTGCAGCCAAAAAATAAAGTACCTAGGAGTAAATTTAACCAAGGAGGTTAAGGACTTGTACTCGGAAAATTATAGAACATTGATAAAAGAAATCAAGGAAGATACAAACAAGTGGAAGCATATACCATGCTCATGACTAGGAAGAATAAACATCATTAAAATGTCTATATTACCCAAAGCAATTTATAAATTCATTGCAATACCAATTAATATACCAATGACATACTTCAAAGATATAGAAAACATATTCCAAAAATTTATATGGAACCAAAAAAGAACACGAATAGCCTCAGCAATCCTAAAAAGAAAAAATAAAGCAGGAGGTATCACTCTTCCAGATATCAAGGTTTACTATAAGGCCATTATACTCAAGACAGCCTGGTACTGGCATAAGAACAGGCACATAGATCAATGGAACAGAACAGTGGTCCCAGAAATAAACCCACAGCTTTATGGACAACTGATATTTGACAAAGGAGGAAAGAACATACAATGGAGTAAAGACAGCCTCTTTAATAAATGGTGTTGGGAAAATTGGACATCTACCTGCAAAAAAATGAAACTAGACCATCAACTTACACCATTCACAAAAACAAACTCAAAATGGATAAAAGACTTAAATGTAAGCCGTGAAACCATAAGCATCTTAGAAGAAAACATAGGCAGCAAGCTCTCCGACATCTGTAGCAGCAGTATATTTGCCGATTTATCTCCACGGGCAAATGAATAAAAGGCAAGATAAACAAATGGGACTATATCAAACTAAAAAGTTTTTGCACAGCTAAAGACAATAAGAACAGAATAAAAAGACAAACCACACAATAGGAGAACATATTCGACAGCACTTGTGATAAGGTGTTAATAACTAAAATTTATAAAGAACTTATAAAACTTAACACCAGGAAGACAAACAACCCAATCAAAAAAAGGGCAAAAGAAATGAATAGAAATTTCTCCAGAAATGACATACAAATGGCCAATAGGCATATGAAATAATGTTCAACATCACTGATCATTAGAGAAATGCAAATTAAAACCACAATGAGATATCACCTCACACCAGTCAGAATGGCACTCATCAGCAAAACAACACAGAACAAGTGCTGGCGAGGATGTGGAGAAAAGGGAACCCTTCTGCACTGCTGGTGGGAATGCAGACTGGTGCGGCCACTGTGGAAAACAGTATGGAGATTCCTCAGAAAATTAAAAATCGAACTGCCTTTTGACCAAGCTATCCCACTTATAGGAATATACCCTAAGAACACCATAGCACTGTTCGAAAAGAAGAAATGCGCCCCCATGTTCGTGGCAGCATTGTTCACAATAGCGAAGATCTGGAAACAGCCCAAGTGTCAGTCAGAAGTCGAGTGGATTAAAAAGCTTTGGTACATATATACTATGGAATACTACTCAGCCATAAGAAACGATGACATCGGATCATTTATAACAAAATGGATGTACCTTGATAACATTATACGGAGTGAAATAAGTAAATCAGAAAAAAAGAAAAACTGAGAACAGCATGATTTCATACATAGGAGGGACATAAAAGTGAGAATATGCGACATGGACAAGAGAGTGGTGGTTGTGGGATGGGGGGAGGGAGGGAAGAGTCGTATGGGGCGGAGGGGAGGGACACAGGGAAAACGAGATTGAAGGTGACAGAGGACAATTTGACTTTTGGTGACGGGTATGCAACATAATTGAACGATAAGATAACCTGGAGATGTTTTCATTTTACATATGTACCCTGATTTATTGATGTCACCCCATTAGAATTAATAATAATAAAATATATATATATTAAAAATTATTAAGCATAGGTTATCATATATAATTCCACTCTGCATATATGCCCAAAAGAAGTGAAAGCACAGTCTTGCACAAGTATTTATACACCCATGTTTATATGAGCGCCATTCACAATAGCCAAAGGTGAGGGCCACCTATGTGTCGCTGGACAAATGAATGGACAAACCAAATGTAGTACACGCATACAATGGAATATAATTCAGCCTTTAAAAGGGAGGAAATTCTGACATGTGCTACAACAGACTTTGCAGACAATATATTAAGGGAAATAGGCCAATCATAAAAGAGTCATACAAATATCGTATAATTCCATCTAGTATGGAATAGGTACCTGGAACTGTCAAGTTCATAGGAACAGGAAGTAAATTGGTGGTTGCCAGGGGCTGAGGGGAGTGGAGTGGAGAGTTATTGTTTAATGGGTACAGAGTTTCAGCAGTGGAAGATGGAAATGTTCTGGATATGGATGGTGGTGATGGCTGCACAACAATGTGGATGTAAGTAACGCCACAGAACTATATGTTTGACAATGATTAAAATGGTAAATTTTATGTTATCTCTCTTTTACCACATTGTAAAAAGAGAAAGAGAAACAAACAAGCAAGACAGTAATTCATTCTCTAAACGTGGAGCTTTTTCTACAATATTCTTTGGTACTGTGGACATAAGGGTTTATTCTGATAGCAGTACTTGCTGGAGAAACTATGCCAGGGGAGGCAAACCCTCGGGACACTGGAGAAGGGACCTCTGAGGAGCTGTCTGCTTCCTGGCATCAGAAGCCACAGGCTCAGCTGGTCCTGCCCGGCCCTGCGTCTCAGCTCAACACAGGGCTTGAAGCCTAGCTAAATTTTACTTTCAATCCTTGTGTCCCCATAAAAGCTTTCTGGAGCCTTCCCACTTTCAGACCATCATAGGGAGATATTTTGAAAGGGTTCTGTTTCATGCCATCCAAAGCAATTTTATTTAACTTGAATTTCTATTTAAAAACACAGTCAATACAGTTACTGGCCAACTTTTAAGCATGTTTGGGACAACTTGGCTTTATGAATTTACATCTTCAACTAGAAATTTTATGAAATCTAAATACAGATCAAGTATCTTCAATGTAAACTTAGTGTCTGAATTGGGGATGTGCTAAAATACACTTCGACTTTTGAAGACTCAGTCCAAAACAGTGCAAAAAGTATTTTTTAATAATAAGCATAATAATAAGTTTTTAATAATAAGTTGAATAATAAGTATTTTTTATTGAGTTCTTGTTGACATAATAATAGTGTTTTGACTCTGTTGGGTTAAATTAAAATATTACTAATACTGATTTCACCTTTTAACCATCGTGCCTTTCCTTTCCAGGAGAGAAAGGGCTGCAAACTGTATAGTAGAAACCTGCATGTGTAGCTTGCATTATATTTCTATTAGATGGTAACTGGACCAGAATATCTCAGGGAAGCTTGGATTAGAGGAGAAATGTGCACAGTTAGTAAGCAGCAGAACCAGAATTTCAACCCAGATCCCGAAAGCTGGAGCTATTCCTTGTTAGTTGGAAAACATTGTTGGTTTGCTCTATGGCCTCTAACAAAACCTACCTGGGAGGCAAGCAGTGGTTCCAACCCTTAGCTCCACAGGGTTCTAGCATCTGTGCCCATGGGGCTGCTCCTGGAGAAGGGAGGGCTGAGAGGGAGGCTGGGTGGGCAGGACTGGGCAAGCCCTTCCCCCACTCTTCATATACCACCAGAGTTCAACCAGAGAACCATGTTTTTATCATTTTTTTTTATACACTGGGCATGAGATTTCATTTGAGAACACAGTTTCTACTTTAAAAAAAAGGTTGAAGACCATTGGCGAAGAGGGAAATTATTGGACTTACATGGACCTCTTACTTATGAACTGTTTGACCTTGAGCAACTTAAGTGCTCTGAGCCTTAGTTTCATTACCTGTAAAATAGAAATCGGTGTTACCTGTCCAGAAAGATCAAGACAATCTTGTGACAATGGAGAATATAACAATGACTCACAGCAGGTGTGCAATGAATACAAGTTTACAAGGCTGCCCTGGACTCAGTTCTGATGATTTGTATATCTGTGTGTGTGTGCAGGTGGGATGGAGTGGAGTGTCTATTGAATATGATGTGGTTTTTTCCCTGAGTATTTTCTTGCCTCACATTTTCCATTTCCCCAGAATTATTTATTTTCAGTAGTATGTTCACATTCATCTAGACAGTAAGGAACATGGGAGAATGAGATAAAATGGGGGAAGACTGTGAACGCTAAATATTGTGCCTGTCACTGTATTTGTTCACATGGGCTCTTCTTTGCCTACTCGATGAGAAAGAGAGACCTGCAGGGGGCAGCACATGGCCAGTGCTTCATCCACGAGCACATGGCCAGTGCTTCATCCACGAGACACTGGATGAAGCACATGGCCAGTGCTTCATCCACAGAGTTCAGGGGTTTATGAACTCTGTAAAAAATCAGAGCCTTGCCAGGCATTGGGGAACATTGAGGATTTCTTGAAGGAGTCGCAGTTCTGGTGTTGATATGCTCGTTTTTATATCTTGTAATGTCGTGATGTTGGTAAAATTGGGGTCCTTAGGCCTCCTGGTCTCTCAGCCCCTGTGGTCCAGCCAAACATTTCCCCAATCCCTCTAGGACCCATTTATAAAATCTCCCAATTTTGGACTCAAGAGAAATCTAAATGAGCATCTAACCCTAACAAATAATTTTACCAACACAGGAGACAACCAACCTTGCAAGATAGGTATCCCCATCTTACAGAAGAGAAAACAGAGGCTCAGAGAGTTTAAGTGACATTGCTAGGTACTACAGATAAGAAGCAATATATTAGTTAACTTTTGTTTTGTTTCTAGGTAACAGAAAATGGCTAGTTAGCTTAAGCAAAGGGGCAGAGCATGGAGGCTGAACATCTCATAGAATGGTGAGAGACTTGATTGGCTTGGCCTGAGGGGCAGAGCCTGGGGCTGCCCAAGAAGTCGGGCAGCAGTTTGCAGCCCTTTCTCTCCTGGAAGCTTGCCTTGAACAAGACCCGGCTCCAGCTTCATCCAACCCTGCATCTCTCAGGTCTATAATCCTGGTTTTTGTGAGAAGGGTTCTGAATGGACTTGCCTGGATCACTGAACAGTAGTCAGGGATCAGGGTCACCAGCACAGATGTGGAGAAATTGTTTTGGGTCCTGCAACAGAGCTTGGACATGTCCACCTGGGTGTGCACATCTGGTCCATGCTCATCTCCTGACTCTCAGCCAGGACCTCTGCTCCATCACTCACCATGCTCTCAGGTAGCTGTGGGCCAATCTCAGTGACAGGATAGCCAGGAAACTAAAGGTGTTAATTGCATTTATAAAGGACGTCTAAAGACAAAAGGTCTTGGGGGTCCTGAACGACTTGAATTCTCCGCCCCAGCTGGATAGGTCATCCCAAAGTGCAGAAGTTGCTGGTTTGGTCCCCGGTCAGGCACATACCAGAACAGCTTGGTGTTCCTATCTCTCTGTCTCTTTCTCCTTGCCTCTTAAAAAAAAAAAGAAGACTAATTCTCCTAAATGGTGTAGCACTAGGCACTGTAACAGATAGGGTAACAGTGATAAGGAGCCCACGCCTAGTTTCTCCCATCACGCTGAACAAGGGTGCCTCCAACTCTTGAAGTTCCCCTGCTTATCTTGCTTCCTCTTGTTCTCCCAACTCCCTTTCCTCTCCCTCTCCAAGGATTTAGTAATATGTTGTCTAGACACTGCTGCTGCCATTTCTCCTCCATTAATCCATTTTAATTGGAAAGTTATCATAATGCAAACTCTCTTTGGTATTATTTGCAGCTCTGCATTATTAGAACTTCACTAACTCGTTTTCCCAGCAAATTAAACTTGCTCTGGAAGCAATGAGATCAGCTGCTCATATTAAATCTGGCTGTGCGCTGTTAAGTGGGTTTGGGAATAGTGCTTCCTCAGCTGGGTGGGGTGCCATTGCCGGAGGCATTCACAATGGCACCACTGTTTCTATACTGGGGATTTGCCCTCCATGCCCAGCTCTCCTCTTTTTGGCTGAGCACTGTATGTTGGAAATTAGAGATGTGAGGAGAGAAGGGACAAAGGCCTCTGGTGAGAGCTGACCTCTCATCCAAAACCCAGGGCAAAGGGCTATGATCAGAGTGCACATGGGCCTGTCATTTGATAGATTACAAAGCACATTCACTCAGTTCATGGAACCCTGTGAAATTGGTGTTTCTGTTTTTGTTCAGAGCTGGAAACCAAGGCTCAGAGGGGGTAACAAACTTCCTCAGGGTTACACAGGCAACCTTGTGCTTGAGGATTATGCAGAGCTGAAGCCTCCATGCCTCTTTGGCCTGTCTTCAAAAGGCACACACCTTCATTTCTGTCATATTCTCTTCATTATAACCATGTCACTAAGTCTGGTCCACAGTCACGGGGAGGAGAATGGTGCTCCACCTCTGGAAGGGAGGAAGGTAAAAGACTTGGTGGACGTATATTTTAAAAACCACCACGGTGTTCGTACCGAAAGGAAAGGAAGCAGAAGTCCTTCTGCCACACCTCTCTGTCATCAGAGAAGACTCTTTCCCAGAAGGCCCTGGAAGTCTTTCCCTTTCATTCAATTGGCCAGAATTGAGGAACGTGCCTTTTCAACCCATGAACAGCAAAGGGAAACAAAATTCCGTGACTGGTCTAGACCAATCGTCAATTTTATTCCGGGGCTGGGCATCTTTCTGCCCTAATGAAATTGGACAAGGGAATAGAGGAGAATGGTTGTAAGGTAGGCAAGAGTGTCTCCCATGTTATTCTGTTACCTGGGTAAATGGGAAAAGTTAGCTACCGCGGCGGTGGGTAATCCACAAGCGGAATAATCCCTCTATTAGCTTCTCTTCGTACTATCCAGCTGAAATGAATCAGTTCCAGGATCTGCCCCAAAAGAGATGTTTGCTTATTTTGGTCTGAGTTTGGCCCTTAGGGAAGCTGGTTTTGGACTCAGAGGACATGGCATGGGTCGCTGCTGTGCCACATTCTCTTTGTTCTCGTGGATTGCCTCTTCTTGGGGAGGCCCCTGCCACGTTATAAGGACACTCAGCAGCCTGTGTAGAGACCTGTGAGGAGAGGAATGGAGACCTCCTCTCAGAACCAGCACCAACTTGCCACTCTGGCTGAGCACTCATTCTTCTAGATGGCTGTGGCCCTGGCCAAGGTCGTGACTGCCACCTCATGAGAGACCTCTACCAGAACCCCCAACACCCAGCCAAGCTGCTCCAGAATTCCTAATCTTCAGAAACTGTGTGAGATTATAACTGTTTATCATTGTTTTAAGCAACTCAGTTTTGGGGTCATGTGCTACACAGCTATAAATGAAGACTATGCTGTCATGTAGCCATCTTGGTGCCATGAGATGACAAGGGGTTGCCTATTTTGAGCCTCCTTGGTACGTGAGATAATCACTCGCTGTCAGTCAGGGATCTGGCTACCTGTAGCCAGAGGAGGAAGCCCACCAGCTCCTGGAGAAGAAATGGGATACTTCCAGTCATCTTTTACTGGCAGCAGAGGCCACATGGCCTCCATCCAGCTAGACGCACATGAAGGCTTCTGGGAGAGAGAGGTGGGCATTGAGTTAGGCACAATGGACGGGTTGAATTTAGATTTGGGATGGAGAGAGAAGAGGGAGAGGGGGCATTTTAGCGATACAGGTCAAGGAAAGCAGTGCATCATGGGTGTGGAGTGAGTTTCCCGTCCTTCCTGCTGTCGCCATTGGAAGGCTGGCAAGCGTTCCCTGATGGCCTCCGCACTGAGGATGATAATGGGCCCAGCTGAGGTGAAGTGCCTCCCATTCCTCAGTTCCTGTGCTCTTTGCTGGGGTTTATATTCCTTTGGTGGGTGGGCAAGAGGGGCTGTGTGGTCCTGGCTCTGCAGGTCCATGTGTTGTTGGAAAATGGAGGAAGGAAAGATTTTCTGAACACAACTCAGCCCTTGCTAAGGGGCTGAATGATACATGCACATTTACACATTGAAGACACAGCATTCCTCTCCCTCACTGTAGAAGGTCAGTCACTGTGAGGGCCCTGTGGGCTCTCAGGACCCTGGATAGATGGTTGTCCGTGTGACAGTCCACAGGGTTACTAACAGCCACTCACTGAAAGGCTGACTCTCAAGTGGCTGATGATTCTGAGAAGCCAGGACAGCAGTTTTCTGTGGCTGGTGCACTTAGAGGCCTGTCAGCATGGCCCCAGGGTGCCCACAAGCGGCACAAACTATCCTGCCCCCACCGCACCCCGAGGACAAGGAAAAGATGCCTTGGTAATGGGCACTGTCTCCAATTCACCATCAATTGTGTCAGTTAGTTAAGTCCAAGAAACTGCTCTTCCTTCACGTGAACACAGGCCAGTAACAGCACAGGCAGCGGCTCAGAGTGCCCTGAAGACCTGCAAGGGACTCCCGAGGTGCAGGGGTTCTCCAGGGGTGCTCGAAGTATGCAGAGCTGGGGAGATATATAAGTGGCAGCAAGTCTTTTGGGCAGGACCCAGAAACCGGCATTTTCCAATAAATTCTCCAGGTTATCCTGACCCATTCTGTGTTTGAGAGCCAACTTGATTATTCTGTCTGTCCTCTAGGACAGCCTGGTAACCAGGTAGGATAGTGTCATCAATCTGAACTACAGAACTAAAGAAGCTGAGGCAGTCCTGAGGGTGACCCTGGGACAGGGTGACTATAAATCTCACTCCCTGGCCTCTTACAGGGGCTGTAGTGAGATCTTACCTTCCTAAAAGGGGGTGGGAGGTCATCGCTCTAAGGAAACTCGGATTCAAGGGATCATATGATTAGGGGAAATGGGAACTCTCGCCGTCCCCAGCTTACATTTCTGGTTCTGGAAATATTAACAAAAATAAGAAGCATTTCTATCATGCTGCCTGTGAGACTGGATACTGCTTGACTGCTTTGTGTTTGCTAACCCAATGAGTCCTCACAGTTACCCTCTGACTGATTTTCAACTGGTAAGCTGCGGCAGGCACACTGGGGTGCCACGGAATTTTTGCCACATGCAGTACCTGACTGAAGAGTCAGGGCACTGGCCTCTTTTCCCTTAGATAGTCAAATAAAAAAAAATGACAACAGCCAACAACACAACAACAGCTGTCTGGTGTGAAGAAATTAAAATTATACCTATATATTCTTTTCTTTTTTTTGTCAAATAGGCAAATTAGCTGCAGAATTTTAGTAATTAGTTTACGTGTGCCGTGAGATGAAAAAGGTTGAGAATTGCTTTGCTATGAGTTAGGCACTATCACTCCTCCACCTTACAGGTGAGGAAACTGAGGCATGCAGTAAGTACTGAAAGTCCCTGAAGCTGCTGAGTGGGCATTGCCTCTGGGCACTTCTGCAAACCCTTGTTTTGCAGAGAGGGACACAGCCCAGAGAGAGAAGGGGCCACTGGAGTCACACACTGATTCATGGCAGAGCTGGGGCCAGGTCCCAGGGTCTATCTCTCAGCCATGCTGCCTCCTTCAGAAAGGGGTGGGTGCTTCTGGGCTTCTCTGACCACAGAGCTCATTACCGATGGTACAAATTGAATGAAATAACTGCTTGGTTACAAATTAATAACAGTTTTGTTTATCATTAAGGCAGCATTGTTTAATAAAATTAGTTCAGCTGAGCATAATTACCTTCACATAAACTTCTCCCTTAAAAATTACTTTTATAAATCTAAGCCAATTAGGTGGCATAAAGACTGAGGTGTGGGGTTTGACTCTGAACTTAGGTTAGGTTCCTGCAGTGACATATCCTGGCCAGGAGTTCAGTTCCCAAACCCCCGGGGTCATGTGACTCCTTGAAGGCCCATTGGAGAACTTGTAACTCAGCTTTGCCAGGCATAATGTAGAGGGCCCCAGATTGGCCTTTCCCTGAATCTGAAACGATGTTCCTCCTAAGTGGGCCCTGGCTCTGTGTATCCATCATTCTTCCAGCCTTCCGGCCTTTTTTTTTTTTCTTTCTTCAAGTAAGAGGAGAGGAGATAGAGAGACAGACTCCCACACACACCCTGACTGGGCTTCACCCAGCAACCCCCATCTGGGGCCTATGCTCAAATAAACTGAGCTATTTTTAGCACCTGAGGCTGACACACTTGGACCAGCTGAGCTCTCTTCAGCGCCTGGGCCGATGCTTGAACCAATTGAGCCACTGGCTGTGAGAGAGGAAGAGAGAGAAGGGGGAGAGGGTGGGGAAGAGAAGTAGGTAATCACTTCTCATGTGTGCTCTGACCAGGGATTGAACCTTGGGTGTCTGCACACCGGGCCGATGCTCTATTCACTGAGCAAACCAGCCAGGGCCCCTCCAGCCTTGCATTCTTACTCCTGAACTTTATATTTCCAGGTCATTTCTCAGCTCAAAGACTTTCAGGAGCTCCCTATTGCCCCATAAGACACTATCCAAAATCTTTATCTTCTTATTCAAAGTTCTGAAAATCTGGCTTCGTGGTAAATTAGGGGAAATGACAACCAAATTGGGGATGAGGAGATGGAGGTTTTACCCGGCCCTGGACCTAGGTACGCTAGGAACTGTCAGAGGCAATGTCACCTGTTTAGGCTCTCATTCATTCCTCTGTAAAATGGAAACAGAGGTTCTCTTCCCAGGTGGCTGTGAGGATCACAGGAGATGATGACTGTGGTGCTTCATAAACCAAAGACCCCATTGAAGCCCTCCTCCTGCCATTTGACCCCCTTAGCAGCTGGTCTGCTTTTCTGGCCTAGCCACTTAGCTCACCATCATTTCTTGATCTCCTTGTTGCTGGGGCCACACAGCTCTTTCTGGACACTCTTCCTATTCCTGTCTGGTCAACTGGCTGAGGTTTTAGGGTTCAGTCAATACCCTTGGCCCTATCTGCTTCTCCCACTTGCTCTGCTGGCCCCCAGCCTTCTCCATTAGCCCCTGAGCCTGACCTTGAGAGTACATTCCCAGGCTGGAGCAGGGACGAGTATATGAAATCACCCCCCACATGGTTCATTGATGGAGCTTCCTTCTGCCTTGCCAGTTGGATCCCAGTTTTATGCTATTGTTTCAGTGATTTCCTGGAAAAACCTTCTGGAGAAGGAAAACATGTCTGCACTGGCTGGGACCTCCCAGCGGCACACCCAACCTCCACATTTGCAGATGGGGAAATGGAGGCACAAAGCCACTCAGCAGCAGTGCCAGGCCCAGCTTCCCTTCCTCTCCCCTAGCATAGAACTCAGACTGGACGGACGGACGCATTTCTCATCTTTTCTTCTCTGCTCCCCCTCCTCCCTGCCCCTCTCTGAAGCTGCCGATCTCTTCCTGAATAACACTGCTTCTATTAGGTGCCAGATTGCAGCTCCCAGGAGGAGGATTTTCAAGCAGAAAAGCTCAGATTGTATCCTCAGATTTTCCTGTGCAATTTAGAGCCCCAGGGTCTCAAAATGGCTCTGTGGGAAGCCAGTGGAAGGTAAGGATGCTGAGTAGGGCACGGTGCTGCTCAACACCAAGGGGTGCCATTCATAGAGTGCATCCCTTGATCTCCTGTGGTGTACAAGCTGGCACTGTGCCCCGCACCCTGGGGCCAGGAGCTGGGGCAACACAGGAACAGAAGGGAAAGACAAAGGTGGAGTCCCAGGGAGGTGGAGGAGACAAGGAGGTAACAGAGCGCAGAGCCCTGCAGGGACTGGGACACCATTTTCTTCCAGAAGCGCTGTCTCAGGCTTGTCATGGAGAACATCAGGGACCTCTAGGAAGGCACAAAACTCACTCTGTGGCTTTTGGCCTCAGTTTTCTCATTTGCAAAATGATGAGAACAACATGTACTTTAGAAAAGCATGGAATGAGCAAATGGATTGAAAGTGCTTCAAAAGTAGAAAGCAAAACCTAAAAGCAGGTGATTGTCAAAGCAAATGACCCACCATCAGGGCACAATGGGTCCTTTCCTTCTGCCCTGAGCCCCAAGCCTGGGATGATGGAGAAGACCCCATCACTGGTGGAATTGTAGGTAGGGAACCACAGGCTTGGTGACAGTGGTGTGTGTGTTGTGGGGGTGGCCGATCGGGTGAGGTGAGTGAGAAGAGAGGACATTCCCCTTGGCCCTCATTCCCAGGGCCCAGACTCCTGGGGTGGCCCCTCCTGAAAGGCCTCACCAGTCACCCAGCCAGAGGGCTTGGACAGGGGAGGGGGCCTGGGGACAGCAGCATGCAGGGACTGAGGAGTTCTGAAAATGGCCTGAGTGGCCTGAGTGCCATCCTCCTCCTCATACCTCTTCCCAGCCCCCTCCCTCCCCCGCAGCCCCCAGATCCTATGAAAGTTCTTTTGAAGGGGACCTCGGAGCTCTAATGAGTTGAGAGCTTTTTTGGGAGCTCAGGCAAACCAATTAGGTTTGCTTAAAAATATTGTATTCATTAGCATGAAAATAAAGCTGAACTTTTTAAAGATAATTGCATCTTTTAAAATGTGGTAGTCTTTGTCTGGGCTTGTCTCATAAATATGCATTCTGCATAATCCTTTTGGAACCACGGTAGGTAGCAATCACGAGTAACACACAGACGCATCCAGGGTGTTAATATTCTGAAAAGAGTGGGGCATGGGGCCTCTGGGCAGGCAGAACCCACCCCCTCCCGCCCTGCCTCAAGAAGGGGCCTCAACCCCCAGCTGCAATGGCAGGGCAGAGCTGGGTCCCTGCTACCATACACCAGGCTCCAGTTCTAAGTCACTCCTCTCCTGAGGCCTGCAAGAAGGTGAGCTGCAGGATTCTTGGACTTGGCTGAAGATGCCAGGAAGCGGGTACAGAGGCTGAACTTAATTTACCTCTGGGACAGTGGAATGGATGGGCCACCGTGGAGCCCAGTTTGCTACTTTGGGCTGCTGCTCAGTATCTGAAACCCAGAAAGACTGTGTTTATACTTAGCAGGGAAGGGATGCACTTTGGGTTGGTGAGCCTGGGAGGCTGGGGGAAGGGTGGGTGGCTATCAGCTGCTTGCCAAGCCACCCCAAATAAACATGCCCTCTAAGTTCAAGCAGTTAGCTTGCTATGTCAACGGTGATTTCAAGACAAGTTCTAGGTACCTCTTCTTCCCAACTGGGAGTGTCTGTCAGCCCTTTTGGGTGGAAATTCCTGAGACGCCTTTAGTCCCTGTCCTACAGGGGTTCTTTCAACCCTCCCCCCATCTCCTGTCTCTCTTCTTCCCAAGTGGAACAGCATCTGTCATAAGATTAATACCCCATTTCTCAGTGGGACCTGAAGACTGGCCTCTAGGGAAAACCTAAGTGAAGTTTCATTTTAGCAGTCATTTTCCAAGTCCTGTTCCGAACTACGCACCAAATTCAGCCTTAGGAGGCTGCAGGCAAGGCCGTGAGCTGAGGGATCTTGCTGTCCTAGCTCACCATCGATGGGGAGGCAGGCATACTTGTCAGATGCCGTAGACCCCGCTCCTTGCATTGCCATGCTGTGAGAGCGTAGACAGCGGGGCACATATCTGATGGGTGTGTAAGTCTGATTATGACCAGGCAAGACACCTTTTAAAATTTATTTTATTTTATTCATTTTAGAGAGGAGACAGAGAGAGAGAGAGAGAGAGAGAGAGAAAGAGAGAAAGGGGGGAGGAGCCCATATGTGCCTTGACCAGACCAGTGCAGGGTTTTGAACTGGCGACCTCAGTGTTCCCAGATCGACGCTTTATCCACTGCGCTACCACAGGTCAGGCCAGGCAAGACACCTTTTGAAGACTGGGTGGGATTAGGGCAGGTTTGGGGGAATAACTAGAACAGAGGAAGGCCTAGGGTTTGGGATGTGCTTCAGTGACTTCTGAGCTGAGAAAGATTTCCTTTGCCACTTTCAAGTCTCCCTTAAGAGACTCTTCTCTCCTGTCCTAGGGTTCTCAGCTGCTCCCTGGTGTCCCTCCAAACACGTCCTCTCCCCAAAGCCACTACAAGGTGTGCCAGGGTTCCAGACTTACTAACCAGGAGACCAGTCAAATTCCAACTGTGACTGATGGGGCGAGAAAGTGCATTGCATTTGTTTAGCCTATGAGCTTTTGTCAAAATTTGGATTGGGTAAAATTAACTGCATAAAATTGCCACATTCAACCATTCTGGAATAAAGTAGTGATTTGACCTCTATGGAGTGCTTTCGGTGCAGTGTATACATTGTCCCACGCAATCCTCAGATGGGTCCTGTGAGAGAGATACTATGACTACCACTTCCATTGTACAGACAGGGAACCTGAGGCAAAAAGAATTGAGCTTTCCCAGGTCTCATGGAGTGGGGCTTCTGGCCCTGGCTGCCTGTGCCACCTGGAAGTGCCGTGCAACACAAGGCAAACATGTGGTTGAAGCTCAGCATGCCAGGGAAAGACTGAAATGTAGTAAGGTGGCTGGAAAGGGAGGAGTGTATCCCAGAACTGACTGGAGGCAAGTTCAGCAGTTAAAGACAAAGCAGGATTCTGAGCTTCCTTAGGAGGAGCAAGTGAGTGGGGAGGGAGCATGGAGAGGACCCTGGGGACATCTCCAGGGACAGCACAATTTCCCTCAGCAGAGGGTACAACAGCATGAGGGGCCTCTTTGGCTTCTGTGTTTAGAGACAGCGGAGGTGAAGGCCGACTGTAATGTCAAAGGCAGAGCAGGGTGTGGAGGGAGGATGGACAGACACCCAAGGTTTGATCCTAGGAATGTAGCTTCCAGGTGATCTGGCTTAACTTGGGGGGCACATGTGATCTGGAGCACTGAGGAGAAGCCCAGTCCTACTGCCAGGTCAGACTTAGAGTCCCTGTGGGTCAGCCTGGTGGGTGACTCTAGGCCAGCTAATTAGTCATATCATTTTATAGCAAGGCAATGAGCCCTGGAACCCTTTTCTTTCTATGTTTAAAAATTCCAGAAGAATTAGCATAGTAATTATAGGGACTTTTTTTTTAAAGAAAAAACTGAAATGGGTTGCTAATTTGTAGAAAGTAAGATCTGGGTCCATGGCACGTGGTCGTGTACTTACTCCACTGAGCCCTTTCATCCTGCTACACAGTCAGCAAAGCTGATCTTACTTGTTCTTAGGATTCATTGTGAATGCATTAGAAATTTGGAGGCAGTAATCAATGAGTAGCACAAACATCACACAGTAAACTTATCATGAACGTTTGTCTTTTCATGTCTGTACTTATGACACTACCTCACACTTGTTATGACGGCATAGTCTTCCATGGCAGGCATGTACCACGGTTGTTTAAATGCAATACTTTTTTTGCAAGTATCAGTAATTTTGTAACGATCGACATGGTACATATATATTAGCAAATAATATTTTATGTGATAGGACTGTGTATATGAATTTACAGATAGTATTTTGTATAAAGACTTACATGAATTGCTGCATTAAATGTATGTGCACTTTGTCCCGTAGCACCCCCGGGGCAGGGGCTGGAGAGTCCCTCATGTCTTTAGCATTTCTGCAATTACTGACCTTTAGTACACACATCCTGTCCGAAGCCATAATAGAAATTCCTCAACCATTAATGTCCCCGGTTGCGCAAACCACCTGTAGGCCGAAACTGCAGTAGAAAATTCCCTTCCCCAGCCAGCCTGAAGGGGTATAAGAATCTCAAGCCCCACCAGTTAGGCGCGGCTTCTCTGGCTCATTTCTCTCCGAGTCACTGAACCCGCCCGAAGGTTCCAATAAAGTTGGACTTTTTAACTATTTGGTACTTTGTCTCATTTCATGTGGGTCGGACCTTACACACTTGGCTTTGGCAGGTTAGCTCAGTTGGTTAATGCAGGTTTAATCCCCAGGCAGGCCACACATGGGAAGAAACCAATAAATGCACGACTGAGTGGAACAACAATAAATGCTTCCTTCCCCTCTTTCCTCTTTCTCCCTTCCTCTCTCTGTGTCTATCAAAAAAAAAAAAAAAAAAAAAAAAAGAAATTTAGCCCTGGTCGATTGGAGCATCATCCCAGAGTGCAGAGGTTGCCAGTTAGATTTCCCAGTCAGGGCACGTACAGGAGCAGCTCGATGTTCCTGTCTCTCTCTCTCTCTCCCTGTACCCCTCCCCCCAAATGTAGGTGCACTTAGCATGTTGATAGGTACTTTCAAATTACTCTCAAAAAAGGGACATCTGTTTACATTCCTAACAAGTATATGAGCTTGTCATTTCCCCAAATCCTCTAAACAAGATTGCCTATCATGTGGCCATTCTACATACTGATTCTTCTTGTTGATTTTAAAGAACTTTCTATATATGATTAGTGTTAATCCATTGCCAGTTAGGCATGATGGTACAGGTTTATCCCTCTGGTCTGTCACTTGTCCTTTATCTTCATTTATAGGTTCCTTTTACATTTTTATGTACTGAAATCTGTAATTCTTTTCTTTTATGGCTTCTGCGTTTAATGACTCTGACTTGAATAGAATGCATCTTCCTCTCCAAGATTAAATTAAAAAAAATTACCCCATATTTTCTTCTGCTTTTTGAAAAAATAATTTAAAATAATTTTATTTGGGGGGGGTGTAGAAGCACAAAATGCCAAAGGTAGTGTACAGTCATTGTACCCTTCACCACAATGATCTTTTGGTTCTTTTGACTGCACAACATATAACAGGATTTCACTTCCTGTATTCCTTGTGACTGGTTGGGGCTAGTAACATCCCAGGTTACTAGCTCTAGTCTGAGTTGTGAGTAGAAGGGATGGGGTCACTTCAACACCAAGCAATTAATTGTTGGGGGTTTTTTTTGGTGTGTGTGTGTGTTTTTGTGGCAGAGACAGAGAGAGTCAGAGAGAGAAACAGATAGGGAAAAACAGACAGGAAGGGAGAGAGATGACAAACATCAGTTCTTCGTTGAGTCTCCTTAGTTGTTCATTGATTGATTTCTCATATGTGTCTTGACGGGGGGGGGGGTGCTAAAGCAGACCGAGTGACCCCTTGCTTGACCCAGTGACCTTGGGTCCAAGCTGGTGAGCCTTGCTCAAACCAGATGAGTCTGTGCTCAAGCTGGCGACCTCGGGGTCTTGAACCAGGGTAGTCCACATCCCAGTCCGATGGTCTATCCACTGCATCACTGCCCGGTCAGGTGCAATTTATTGTTGATACATGACCTTCTACTCTGGCCCTGGTCAGTTGGCTCTGTGGTAGAGTGTCATCCAGGTGTGTGGATGTCCGAGGTTTGATTCCTGGTCAGGGCACACAGGAGAAGCATCCATCTGCTTCTCCATCCCTTCCCCCCGCCCCCTCTCTTCTCCTCCTGCAGCCATGGCTTGATTGGTTTGAGCATTTCAGCCCTGGGCACTGAGGATGGCTCTGTGGAGCCTCCAGCTCAGTCACCAAAAATAGCTTGGTTGCGAGCATGACCCCAGATGGACAGAGCATTAGCCCTAGATGGGGGTTGCCGGGCGGGTCCCAGTTGGGGTGCATGTGGGAGTCTGTCTCTTTATCTCTCCTCTCACTTGGAAAAGGAAAAAAAAAAAAGACATTTTACTCTGTGTCCAAACCTTCCATGGGATGGTAGCTGCTCCGTCAGCTGGCTTCTGTGTGACTTCAATGAAAAGAGCTTCTCTGACCAACCTGTAATGGGCCTGTGACCTGAGCCAAAAATCAGTGTTTAGTGTGTTAATTACTGAAATTTGGGGACAATTTTTCACCACAGTATAGCATACCCTGTCCAGGCTTATACCAGACAGGATATAACTTTTGTTTTTTTTTCTACATGGACAGCTGATTGTTGATTTCCTGTCTTTTTTAATGGCCCATCTTTTTCTGCTTATATAAAATGCATGCTCATCATGTCCCTAATTCTGATACATACACAGGTGTATATCTGGACGGTTTAGTCTGTCTGTCCATCAATTCATTTGTTTATTCTTCCGCCAGAATCAACTTTATAGCATATTTTGATATTTTGCAGAGCAGGTTTTCAAGCTTACCTTGCTTTCTCTTATAAATTTACTCTTTAGACTGACTTCAGAATGAGTAGTTCAAGGTTCATAAAAGCACCCTTAGACTATGGGTTCAAATTGCATTTCTAGGTTAATTGAAGAAGAATTTCTGACCTTACATATGGAAACTGCCTCTTGTTTTTCACGCATTACTCCAGTTATACTTTTAAGTAGTAGTTTCTGAGCTCATACTGGATGCTGAGCATTTTGCTGGTAGCATGGATAACAGATGAACAGGGCCCAGTCGGCCCTGTTTTCCCTCTGGTCTGTCACTTGTCTTTTATCTTTATTTATAGATTCCTTTTACATTTTAATGTACTGAAATCTGTAATTCTTTTCTTTTATGGCTTCTGTGTTTAGTGACTCTGACTTGAATAGGAATGCATCTTCCTCTCCAAGATTATAAAAAAAAATTACCCCGTATTTTCTTCCGCCAGGCTCAGCCAGGTGGGGGATGGGCAAGGCCACTGACAGGGGCCTGAGGAGGAGGAGGCGGCCGGGAAGTCAGGAGACAGGATATAATGAAACTCTGTCTCTCAGTTTGAAGGGGAGTTATCCAAGGAAAGGGCTTACTGGGCAGATGGAATTGCATGACTATAGGTTCCAGGTGCGGATATGGCCAGGGAGGAAGAAGGAGGTAGGAGCCTTATGCTACCTGTAGTGTTATGGAATTTGGGCTTGATCCCCAGAACAATAGAGTGCTGCTGACAGATTTTAGCTGAGGCTGACCCTGGGACCTTAGTGTGGCCTATGTTAGGGACATGATCTGCTCATTTAAACAAGGATAGCAATCCCATAATTCTTATATTTAATTACTTGGTTAAGCAGTTTGGAGCACAAATCAATGCAAAAGGTATCAAGTGGCTAAGAAAAAAGGACTAAGCCTGACCAGGCGGTGGCGCAGTGAATAGAGCGTCGGACTGTGATGTGGAGGACCCAGGTTCAAGACCCCGAGGTCGCCAGCTTGAGCGTGGGCTCATCTGGCTTGAGCAAAAAACTCACCAGCTTGGTCCCAAGGTTGCTGGCTCGAGCAAGGGGTTGCTCGGTCTGCTGAAGGCCCGCGGTCAAGGTACATGTGAGAAAGCAATCAATGAACAACTATGGTGTCGCAAGAAAAAACTGATGATTGATGCTTTTCATCTCTCTCGTTCCTATCTGTCTGTCCCTATCTATTCCTCTTTCTGATTCTCTCTATCTCTCCCTGTAAAAAATAAATTAATAAATAAAAAGGACAAAGACCTAGAAACAACTAACTTTCGTTGAACACCTACTATGTGCCAAGAATTTTCATAGTATAGTGTTGATATTGTCAGTATATGGCCAGATAATGTTTATATAATATAAAACCTCATGGTAAACCCAGTGTCTGCAGGCATGATTCCCATTTTAGAGATGAGACAAACAAGAGTCAGAGGGCTGAGGTCCAAGATCCAGCTGCAGTAGAACTGGGACTGTGCAGCAGGGCCTCACACTCCCACACCCAGGGTCTCTCCACACCTCCGCAGCTGCGCTGGTCTCTTACACAAAGAGCGAGTGCTCAGCCTGGGGCCGGGCTATGGGGGTAGGCAAGGCTTCTTCTTGGCCAAGTTTTATTTAATTTTCCATCAGTAGGTGTCAACTGTGAACTAGTCAGAGATGCTAAAATAACAGCTTAAAAACATAGGAGCAGAAATGGAAATGTAATTTTAGCATTCCTCACCAACCCCCTCCCGAAGATAAGTTCTGCTTATGGAGTATTTGTTACAGAAATCTAACACTTAAGGACTGAATGCACAGGAGTTGCTGGCCATGTGCAATTTAGCAACTTGGGCTGTTATAGGAGAAGGGAGGGGAGGACAAATAACCTCCACAGGCAGGAAATTGAAAACAAAAGGAAATGGGGAAAAGAAGAGGCATAGCATTCTTGCCTCTGGTCGGAGTTGCTCCTAATGGCCTGGGAGATAGCTTGTTGAATAAAAAAGTCTTGCCTGGCAGAAATAGCAACTGGAAGGTAGTGCTTTGGATGGAAAAGGAGGATGCATATAACCAATCAGGCATCAAGGCCTGGGATAGGTCAATCAGCCAGGGTTCTCTAGTGCCTACCATGTACCCACAGTGATGCTCCACCCAGTGGGGCTTGTGGACAGAAGGCCAGCCTTTCTCCACCAAGGACTTTGCTGTTTGCATTTGGATGTGGCACCCACTGGGACCATGAAGTGGTAATAGGTATGCAGGATAAGAACCAGAGATGCACAGATGCCTGGGAACAGGTCTCACCCTGAGGGGAAGGAGTGGGGACAGCTCAGGGTCCGTTGAGAAGGTGGCAAGGAGAAGTCATGGCATAGACACAGGGAGCTCTTGCCCTGGCTGGATAACTTGGTTGGTTAGAACACTATCCTGATGTTCTAAGATAACCTGGAGATGTTTTCTTGAACATATGTACCCTGATTTATTAATGTCACCCCATTAAAATTAATAAAAAAAAGGAAGAAAGAACATTATCCTGAAGCGCTGAGTTTGCCAGTTCGATCCCTGGTCAGGACACATTCAAGAACAGATTGATGTTCCTCTCTCTCTCTCCCCTCTCTTTAGAATAAATATATAATCTTAAAAAAAAAACAACCCAGAAAACAACAGGGAGCTCTGTTTCCAGTTTCAGCTCTAGCCCTGACATTCTGTGTGAAATGTGTAAGGTATTTTCCCCGCCGAGAAAGAATAAAATCAGCGTAGTTATTAAGTCTTAATTATTGAGGCTTTATTTGGTACAGAGCGTTACTTGGTCGGGACTCACTGGCACAGGTGATGGCTGCCAGGAATCCCCCCCCCTCCCCCCCCCCTCCGCCGGGGGACCGCATGGCGCCAGATTTTAAAAGGGGCCCTTCCGGGGTTGTCTAGCTCATATGACATGTGAAATCTCACTGGCTGACAGTCGCTTTTTTCCCAAAGGTTTATGGGAAGTGTAGTTTCCGCGTGCCTGGCCATGTGGGCAATCCCAGACAAAGACTGGGGCTCTGATTTCCTACTTGACCACTCCATTGCTAACCACCCTACACAATGGAATGAATGATTTCACCTTACTGAGTCCCAGGTTCATCACTGTCAAAAGTGGTAATTGATCAGATGTTTTCCAAGGCCTCTGAAGGCTCTGATGCCTATGATTACATGAGTTAGAATTATAGTATGATTCTTTGAGTTGACAGTAACAGAAATCCAGCTCCAGCCAGTTTAACCAAAAGATGGTATTTTATTGGCTTATGTAATTGTAAAGTCCGAGGGCAAGCTAGGTTCAGTATGCATGAATCCAGTGAGAGGAGGGAGGCAGAGAGACAGACTCCTTCATGTACCCAGACCAAAATTCACCTGGCAAGCCCACTAGGGGTTGATGCTGTTCTCATCTGGGGTGTTGCTCTGTTGCTCAGCAACTGAGCTCTTCTTAGTGCCTGAGGTAGAGGCCATGGAGCCATCCTCAGCACCTGGGGCCAACTCGCTCCAACCGAGCCATGGCTACAGAAGGAGAAAAGAAAGAAAAAAGTGAGAGGAGGAGGAGTGGAGAAGCAGATGGGTGCTTCTTCTGTGTGCCCTGACAAGGAATTGAACCCAGGACATGCACACACTGGGCCAATGCTCTACCACTGAGCTAACTGGCCAGGTCCTGAGACAGTACATTTTTGATAGATTCAACAGGCTAGTGCCTAGGAGCTCAGCCTTATCTAAACCACAGGGAATGGGTTTCTTCAAGGAGAGAAGGCTTCAGGCACCAGCTGAAAGGGAATATATTGATGATAAACAAAATGACAGATGATCTTCACATGGGCCTTGACTGCATTTCAGGGTTCAGATAGAAGAAGTGGAGGAGGGGAGAATTGTAGGTCAAAGCTATGCCACAGGCCTGGCCGAACCTTTATGGGGCCCAGGGCATGATCCCAAATGGAAGCCACAGACTATATGCCTCTATATTAAAAAATTGTAACTCACACTAACATGCTATTCAGAGGTTTCTCTGCTTACCTGGATGTGTCTATCTTTGTAATGACCCGAAAGCATGTTCCTGGTCAGGGTTTTCAGAATCCTTGGAATTTTGACCCAGAAAGAGGTGGAGCATGGAGAGCAGATAGCTTATTCCCTCTCTTGCCACCCCTGACTCCATTCCAACAGCAGCCCCAGCACACATATACACATTCTGACTGCAGCCCTTGTAAGCAGCTAGCCTGGGTGTGTGTACTGACCTGTGTCCCTGAAGGGTGAATGGCCTGGGAAAGAGGTGGAGGGGCCATGTGAGAAGTGACTCTATGGTTCCAGATGCTGGAGTGCAGCAGGGAGGGGCATGTGGGCTCAGGGGGGTGGGGGGGGCTTCCTCGTGGCTCCTTAAACTGCTTGCTTCGAGGAGAGAGGTGTAGGCAGAGGAGGGTCACATAAAGGGCAGAGTTCAGAACAGGTAACCCCTTTCCCAGTTTAGGGCTGGTGCTGGTGGGGACCCAGGAGTAGATATATTCATGTCATGTCAGAGAGAAGAGTGAAATTTGGAGGAAGGAGCCGAGAAATTAAATTGAAGCTATATCTGGGCTTGAATGAAGGTGGCATTGAATTTCAGGTGACAGACACTGGACCTGTTCCTGTGGGCAAGGGGGAGCTTTGGGAGGTCTGAGCAGAAGGGTAGCAGGCTTACAGCCAGGTCAGAGTGACCCCAAGGACCCCACATCCAGGGATGCTCTGTATCTCCTACCCTGGGCACCTGCATGCGCTGTTTCCTGAGTCTGTAGCATCCTTCACTTGGGCTCCTTGAGGCTGAACTTTGTTGTGAGGACAAGGCCTTTGGGGGACCCCTTCCCTGAAGCCCCACACCCACTCAGACGGATGGTTCTTTCCTTGGACTCCTGGAGAGTTCTTCATCAGAGAGCACACCCCACACACTGGGCCTCATTCTTCTAGCATAGGGACTTCCCTAAGCCAGGTCCCCCAAATATGCTGAAGGGAAGGAGATTACTGCAAGAAATACCAGGGAGGCGGGTTAAAGGGAAGCATGGTACAGAGAGTGGCACATGTGCTTACCTCCTTAGAGATTTGGTTTCTAACCCCCTGTCCCTTTTAAAAGTATAACAAGAACCTGACTGCTTTCTCCACCTCTGTAACCAGCTGGGGCTCACAGCCACCATCCTTGCTCACCTGGATTATGGTGGGCCTCTCCTAATGGGCCCCCCTTCCATCTCTATTTTCAATGAGTCGGCCTGGTTAGAGCATGTCATCTGTGGTGGCTCTCTGTCTCAGAGTAAATGCCAAAGTCCTGACAAAGGTTTAGAAGGAGCTTGTATGAACCCAGACCCCCTGGGGACCTTATGAAAAATGCAGATTCTGATCCAGGAGGTCTGGGGTGGTGACTGAGACTCTGCATATCTAACAGCCCGCTGGGCGATTCAATGCTGCTGGGTGGAGGAGGGCCACACTGTGAGCAGAGGCCCCAGGAGCGTATTCCCTTTTCCTGGGCTTATCTACTACCCCACCCTCCTTCTAGAACCAACTGTCCCTGATTGCCTGGGACTGTCCTGACTTCAAAACTGGAAGTTCCATGCGCCAAGAATTCCTTCAATACTGGGCACATTGAGACTGCTGGTCCCCTTCCCTCTGCTTTCTTCCCTCAGGCTCACTGCCTGGGCATGGGGGGGGGGAGTTCACTCTAAAGCCACCTCCCAGGGAGGCCTCCTCTTTACAACTGCCCCCTCCCCACTCACATTCCCTGTTCCTCTCACCCCCTTAATTTTTTCCCTTACGGAGTTATAGCTCACTAGTGTGTTAACTGTTTATGTGTTTGTCTCATTGATTGTCTGTTTCTCTGCACTAGAAGTAAGATCCACAAGAACTAGGCTATTTGTGCTCTTTTGTTCCTGATATTCCTCTGGAGTTGACAACATTGCCAGGCACAAAGTAGACACTTGATAAAAATGATTGAATGATTAAATGAATACCAGAATCAGCACTTTTCACATCTGGATGTGAGTGTCCTGGGGAAACTGCGAGACTGCAGATTCTGAGGAGGAGGCCTGGGCGGGGGGTGGGGGGGGGTGGGAGGGTGTACAGAGGTTCTGCATTTCTGAAAGCTGCAGGTGTCGGAACTTGGCTAGTCCATGGATGGAGGGACTGGAAAGGGAGTCCCTTTTTCGCTCTTCCACATGTCCCCTCCACTCCCTGGGAAGGAGAGCAGTCTGGATTTGGAGGTGGGGTAAGGGCTCCTTGGAAGTGAAGGGAGCAGGTGGGACCATCCAAGCGCTTGTGATGGGGTGGTCACCCAGCTGGCCCACCTGACTGATTGACTCAGTGGTGGCAATGGACAGGCCCACACTCCCTGATCTGTGCTGGCTTTCAGAAAGAACTGCCCTGCCCCCCTTCACTGTCTCTACAGCTGCTTCAACAAGTGAAAGCTTTCTCTCCAGATCCCGTCTCTGTTTGGCTTTGCACCTGCTGCCGGCAGCTGTTGCCAAAGTTCCTGTTAATGCACAAATGGAGTCTCCAGTGGCCCAGGCCTAAACCCTGGTTGGCAGTGGGGCTGGACTGTGTAGTCTGTGCAGACAGATGGGAATTCTGCCAACTCCTGGGATCCAGGCTGTGCTGTCACTCAAACGGACAGCCAGATAGTGGGCCGGCTGGGCAGCCAGACGACCAACTCAAGATCTTTACCCTAAGACTCTGTTTTCGGTGACTCGGGGCAAAGTGTAGACAGGCTTTCAGCCCTCTAAGAGCTCATGTATTAGTTGAGGTGGGAAGTCTCTGACATTGAAAAACTCAAGAGAAAGAGACAAGACCCTGAGTAAAAACCAGGGCCTGAGTTGTGTCTGTGGAACCACCTGGAAGAGCTGCAGGAATTCGGCTAAGTGGGAATATTTCTTCACTCAGAGATTTTAACTTGGAAAGTGTGTTTTAAACTGAGGACTGGGATGCCCTCTGTGTTATCGCCTGTGCTCATTAGAAAGCTGTGACATGGGAAAGCATGTTAATTGAAAGAAACAGAATAAAAGTCATGGGTGGTACTGACCGGTCATTATCTAAAGTTGCTGAGAATGCTTAATGATTGTAAGGGTTTGCATTTACTTGAGCTGATAATTTTTGGGCTTTCTAGTTTTTGGGAACATCAGTGTGCTCAAACATGTTAATAATGCCAAGGCAGATGAAGGGGCCGGTGACAGTAACCCTTACTGAAAATCGTCTAGGTGCCCTGCGTGTGATCTCACTGCTTTGCTTCCTCATGACACTCTGTGAGATCATGGTCACCAGTTGTGAAGCCACCCAGGGTTTATTTGCCTTCCTTTGGTCACTAAGCCCTGATTCTGAAGTTCCTATAGGCGACTCTACCCCAGTGCAGAGGTGCAATTTGTGACTTGGGCTTGGCCAGTCTGAGCATTTCCCTGGCCATGGTGGCTGGTTCAGAAAAGGTCACATGGCCCAAGGAGAACCAGTGATGCTTGGGAACAAGAACTTACTTTTCTCTCAAGATTATGCATCTGAGATGATGTAAGACCAAGAGTTTCTGTTTTCAGCTTGTGACCATGAGGGGAGAGCCTCTCTGAGAGCCATGGGTAGAGGGAGCCCTGCAGCACAGAGCACAGAGCCAAGCCTTCCAGTGGAAACCGGGGCCTGCTGACATGTTGGCTAGTTTTTGCATGAGCCAGTTTGAGCTATTTGTATGCTACTTGCAAGTCAAAGTGTCTTAGCTGATACAAAGGCAGGTATATAGCCTGTTTCCCTTTGCAGACAGGAGAACTCAACTTATTAAGCAGGGGTGATGACAGTTTGCACTGGTATGTACATCAGATACGGGCTGAGTTGGGGGCGGAAGGTGGACGGCAGTGTGGCAGTGCGGTTTCTGATGGCATGGCTAGGTGGGCAGGGCCCTGCATGAGTGAGAGTCTACAGGAGAGTTATTATACATCTGGCCCCTTCTCGTCCAGATGGTGGGGAGCAGGTGACTGGGTTCCCCTCAGCGCAAGATCCTAGAATGGTGTCCTAGCATTCAGGTTCCATGTATGCCACTGGGAGAATTTTGTCTCTGTCAGCATCCAGCATTTCCAGAAAAATCCCAAAGGATTGTCCCAGAAGACTGTTTGTTATGAGTCAAAGCAATCTTGGCCTTGGCTGGTGTAAGCAAGAGCCCCTCCCCCAGGGATGGGACCCCTGGGGGAGGGAGCTGACACCTCCCCTAGAGGGGGGACCCTCCACCCTGACCTGAAGTATAATTGCATTTGGACAGGCCACTGAAGAGCTTCTCTTTGTAGATTGAAGGGACAGAAATTCATCTGCTCTTATTTTTTTAGTCTTTGTAAAGTAGATTTCTGCAGTGTCATAAGGAAATGACCCCCTGGGATTAGAGGTGTGTTTCATTCAGAGTGCTGTAGCAGGCCCCAGACACTGGGGCCACTTTGATGTCAGGGTCAGCCCTATGCAGGCTATTGGAAATTGAGCTGCTCCAGCCAGGGAAGTTTCCATTTCAAATTGTGCTTTGTTTTACAGGCTTTATTCATAAGGAGGAACAGAGTTCCCATTGAGGGCAGAGGGAGCAGAACAGCCAACTCCCACGTAACGGCAATAATATACTCCCATTGCAATATCGCTTAATGATCTTCGGGCTGGGAATAAAGCTCGTACTTGGCAGGGCCCAGGTCACCCAGCTAGTAAGGGCAGAGTTGGTATTATACCCTGGGTCCTTGGACACCTAATACTCTCTGCACTCCAGCCTGATGCCACCTCTAACTCTGTAGCTAGAACACCATAGACTTTGGGTTTACTGGTTATGGGTTCTGACCTGGCTATGCTTCATGCCAGCAGTGTGACCTTGGGCATGGTGTTTACCTTGACAGAGGTTCAGTCTCCCTCTCCCCCAGCACAGTGGAGAAGGAGAGAGATAGAGATATATAGATAGATAGACTATTTGATGTTGAAATATGGGAAGAAATTCATGAGGGCTGTACAACAGTATTCAAGGAAAAGATGGCCAGAATGGGGTTGTGGAGGCAGGTAGGGTGGAGCAGTGGTATTGGAAGCCATGCAGTATAATCCAGACTTTCTTCTAGGACAATTGGGAGCCACAGAACACTGGGAGAAAGGGAGCTCAGATATGAATGAAGAACCCCACTGTCAGTACTATGTGGAGATAGATCAGGGTCAGCCCTATGCTGAGTCCCATGACTTGATGAGAGTGGAGCAGGCTAGATTTCAGCCCATCTCTTCCCCTTCAGACAGATGCCCCATACCTTCTGTGACATTCCTGCTCTCATCAGAAACATTTGCTAAGTTGTCACCTCAAAACAAGACTTATTTTCTCTTGAGAGGAATTCCGGGGCCAGCTTTGATGACAATGACTTCCTTCCACCTTGTCTTCATCACATTCTTAGGAGATGGAGTATTATCTCCACTTTATAAATGGATAGACACAGAAGCTTAATTGTAGGTCCAAAGCCACAGAGAGGGGCCAAGTGGGGACTTTGACTGAGGTCCTCTGAACCTAGAGTCTCTCCTCTCCCATCCCTCTCCTTGTGCTATCCACCCATCTTGTCCTTCCTGTACCTTGGTCTGTCCTCAAAAGTCAAACACAGAGCTACCATGTGACCTAGAAGTGCCACTTCTGGGTATCTATCCCCAAAAACTGAAATCAGGGACTCAGATACTTGTACACCAATGTTTATAGCAGCATTATTCACAATAGCTAAAGGGTAAAAATAAGTCAAGGCCATCAACAGATGGATAAAAAATGTGGTAATACAGTTGTCTCCCTTATCCACACAAGATATGTTCCAAGATCCCCAGTGGATGACTAAAACTGAGGATAGTGCTGACCCTTATATATACTATGTTTGTGTGTGTATGTATATATATATGACAAAGTTTAATTTATAGATTAGGCACAGTAAGAAATTAACCGCAGTAACTGATTATAAAGTAGAACAATTACAACAATATACTTTAATAAAAGTTATGAGAATGTGGTACCACATTTTTCTCAAAATATCTTATTATACTGTAGTCACCTTTATCCTGAAAGGAAGCACTTTGAGGCTTCTCCTTGGCACATCTGGATTGTCAACATCACTGCTCTTGTGCTTTGGGGCCATTACTAAGTTAAATAAGGGTGACTTGAACTGCAATACTGGGACGGTCAATTGGATAACTGAGATGGCTAAGATGTGTCTCAAGTCTGGGAGCTGTTATATCCTAAATTAATTTTCAGACTTAGAAAAAAAATGCCCCTCTCTCTCCCTCTGCTTCTCTCTGTCTCCTCTCCCAAAAGAACGTGTCTGTGGGGACAGATGGCCCTGTGTCAGAGTCCCTGTGTGATATTGATATGAACAGTGAGAGAAGGCGACATCTCGTGACTGTAAAAATAGATGAGCATTAGAACTGCATGCAGTCAGACCCCTCCTCTGGCCACAAAGTTGGGCTATTCTAAACCCAGCATTCATGGGTTTGGTATCCAACCATGAGGCAAGGCAGAACGGTGGTCTGGAACTTGACATTTAAATGGCTCTGAAAAAAATAGAAAGAGGCTTCGAGATTTCTTTTTTTAAGTCAGTCTGGTTATTTTTGAATGAGACATGCCAAAGAAATGGGAGATCGAATTCACAGTGTTTTTGAACCATAGCGTCTCAGAGGTGGAGGGGCTGCAGGAGGAGCTGTTCCATCTGATCTCCCTCCCGAGGATGGGATTCCTTTCATGGAGCCTCTGACGATTGTCTAGTTGCTGCTTGAATACATTGAGTGATGGGGCACTCTTTACCTCGAGGGGCAGTGTTTCATTGTTGGAAAACTACTGCAAAGTGCTTTTAAGAAAATACTGAGTTGCTATCAGTCTCTCTGTAATGCCCTTCCACTGACCATAGAGTCCAGGCCTGTTTTATAGTCTTGAAATTTATATCCGTTGGTGTTTCCTGGGTCCCCGCTATCTGCTCAGCCCTGTGTAAGGGGCTATGGAGGCTCAAAAAGAAGATATAGTTTCCAAAGCCAACTAAGCACGCAGTCTGGGGGATAATGAACACGTGTGGAGTGATGGGACAGTGCTTGGTGACAGGATGTCATTACGTCTGACATTGTGCAATACTCTCTGTTTCCTTCCAAGTCAAAATCAGTGACAATTTCTGCCACCCCCGTGTTGGTTAGTGACAGCTACATTGTAGCAATCTCTTTGATTTAGGAGCTTAGGATTACCTTAGCTTCGTCCTACTCGCCTCTTTCTCTTGGGCACCTCACCGCATTCTGCAGAAAGGTGTCTCCCAAAGATCTCCAGAGTCCATCTCCTCTCTGCTCACACTGTTGTCACCTTTGTCAGCTTGAGATTTCAGAGCCCCTCACAGTGTGCCCCATGTAGTCCCCTCAGACTTTGCCTTCTACACACAGCGCCTCTGTGAGCCCAGCTCTGGCTGCACGTGTCACCAGCAGCCTGCCTCCTAAGGGAGCCTCCCGCAGATGCCCCTTGATGCCCCTTCTCCTGCCCTGTCTCCCTTTCCTCTTTCTTTGTATTCAAATTCCATCACTTCTTTGAGGCCTGGTGGGAACTTGCCTTCTCTTTGGTCCCTGCATCTGAGAGAGAACAAACAAGTTACATATTTCCCGACAACTATGGTTTTCTCTGTAGTAGAACTGCCAGCTACCGCTTGAGCTTTCTCTTGGCATTCAAGGCTCACACCCCATGTGATGAAAAAAATAATGGGTTTGGGCTCATGAGACCTGTCTTTGAGTCATGACTCTGCCACTTACCAGCTGTGCTCTCAGGCAAGTCACTGACTTACACTGGTCCTCAGTTTCCACTAGGGGAGTAGTCCCTCCATCTCCCTGGGTTGCTGATTAATTAGGATAGTAAGTGTGGTACGTCTTTGTCAAATTGAATGCCTTATATGACAGCTATTGGTTGTTACTATGGTCATGTCTGCTTTTAAAGAAGAGCAAGCTGGGGGGCCCCTTTTTACTTCCTTGGAATTTATGTCAACAGGTATTTACTGGGCACCTGCTTTTTGTCTAGCCCCGTGCAGTACACTGAGGGGGTTAAAAGTGAAGGCGTTGTGCCTGACCTGTGGTGGCACAGTGGATAAAGTGTCGACCTGGGAACACTGAGGTTGCCAGTTCAAAACCCTGCACTGGTCTGGTCAAGGCACATATGGGAGTTGATGCTTCCAGCTCCTTCCCCCTTTCTCTCTCTCTCTCTCTCTCTCTCTCTCTCTCTGTCTCCTCTCTAAAATGAATATATAAAAAATTAAAAAAAAAAAAGTGAAGGCGTTGTTTCCAGCCAATGAGCTCACACTCTGGGGAGGTAATGGAGACCTGTGAAATAATGAGGGTATGGGATTGGACGGGGTCTTATTAGATTTGTTATTGTGTGAGTCCCCCCAAAAGCAGGGTAGAGGTTCTGAGAGGGGCTGGGAAGGCTAGAATGATGGAGGCAGGTTTACTGGAAGAGACAGCCTGGAGCCAGAGCTACAGAGGGATGGAGGGGGGGTAGAGCGGTGGAGGGGGAGGGGGTAGCCCCTGGGCAGGTAGAGAGAAAGCAGGTGGGTTTTTAAAAATTAATTTTAATGGAGTGACATTAATAAATCAGGGTACATATGTTCAAAGAAAACATCTCCAGGTTATCTTATCATTCAATTATGCTGCATACCCATCACCCAAAGTCAAATTGTCCTCTGATACCTTCTGTCTGGTTTTCTTTGTGCCCCTAACCTCCCCCCTCTCCCTCCCTCTCCCCCCTCCTCCCACCCCATAACCACTGCACTCTTGTCCTTGTCTCATAGTCTCACTTTTATGTCCCACCTATGTATGAAATCATGCTGTTCTCAGTTATTTTCTGTTTTACTTATTTCACTTCGTATAATGTTATCAAGGTCCATCCATTTTGTTGTAAATGATCTGATGTCATTATTTCTTATGGCTGAGTAGTATTCCATAGTATATATGTACCAAAGCTTTTTAATCCACTCGTCCTCTGACGGGCACTTGGGCTGTTTCCAGATCTTTGCTATTGTGAACAATGCTGCCACGAATATGGGGACACATTTCTTCTTTTCGAACAGTGCTATGGTGTTCTTAGGGTATATTCCTAAAAGTGGGATAGCTGGGTCAAAAGGCAGTTCGATTTTTAATTTTCTGAGGAATCTCCATAGTGTTTTCCACAGTGGCTGCACCAGTCTGCATTCCCACCAGCAGTGCAGAAGGGTTCCCTTTTCTCCACATCCTTGCCAGCACTTATTCTGTGTTGTTTTGCTGATGAGCGCCATTCTGACTGGTGTGAGGTGATATCTCATTGTGGTTTTAATTTGCATTTCTCTAATGATTAGTGATGTTGAGCATTATTTCATATGCTTATTGGCCATCTGTATGTCCTCTTTGGAGAAATTTCTATTCATTTCGTTTGCCCATTTTTTGATTGGATTGTTTGTCTTCCTGTTGTTGAGTTTTATAAGTTCTTTATCAATTTTGATTGTTACCCCTTATCAGACGTGTTGTCGAATATGTTCTCCCATTGTGTGGTTTGTCTTTTTGATCTGTTCTTATTGTCTTTAGCTGTGCAAAAACTTTTTAGTTTGATATAGTCCCATTTGTTTATCTTGCCTTTTATTTCATTTGCCGAGGAGATAAATCGGCAAATATATTGCTGCAACAGATGTTGGAGAGCTTGCTGCTTATGTTTTCTTCTAAGATGCTTATGGTTTCACGGCTTACGTTTAAGTCTTTTATTCATTTTGAGTTTGTTTTTGTGAATGGTGTAAGTTGATGGTCTAGTTTCATTGTTTTGCAGGTAGATGTCCAATTTTCCCAACACCATTTGTTAAAGAGGCTGTCTTTACTTCATTGTATGTTCTTTCCTCCTTTGTCAAATATCAGTTGTCCATAAAGCTGTGGGTTTATTTCTGGGTTCTTTGTTCTGTTCCATTGATCTATGTGCCTGTTCTTATGCCAGTACCTGGCTGTCTTGAGTACAATGACCTTGTAGTATACCTTGATATCTGGAAGAGTAATACATCCTGCTTTATTTTTTCTTTTTAAGATTGCTGAGACTATTCGTGTTCTTTATTGGTTCTATATAAATTTTTGGAATATGTGTTCTATATCTTTGAAGTATGTCATTGGTATTTTAATTGGTATTGCATTGAATTTATAAATTGCTTTGGGTAATATAGAGATTTAAAAAAACTTTTTTTTATTTTTTCATTTTTAGAGAGGAGACACAGAGTGAGAGAGAGAGAAAGAAAGAGAGAAAGGGGGGAGGAGCTGGAAGCATCAACTCCCATATGTGCCTTGACCAGACCAGTGCAGGGTTTTGAACTGGCAACCTCAGTGTTCCCAAGTCAATGCTTTATCCACTGCGCCACCACAGGTCAGGTGGTAATACAGACATTTTAATGATGTTTATTCTTCCTAACCATGGCACGGGATATACTTCCACTTGTTAGTATCTTCCTTGATTTCTTTTATCAATGTTTTATAATTTTCCCAGTATAAGTCCTTAACCTCCTTGGTTAAATTTACTCCTAGATACTTCATTATTTTGGTTAAAATAGTGAAAGGGATTGTTTCCTTAATTTCTTTTGCTGACAGTTCATTGTTGGTATATAAAAATACCTCTGATTTCTGAGTATTAATTTTATATCCTGCCACCTTGCCAGATTTATTTATCAGGTCCAGTAGTTTTTTGACTGAGACTTTAGGGTTTTCTATATACAATATCATATTATCTGCCAATAATGACAGTTTTACTTCTTTTTTTCCAATTTGGATGCCTTTTATTTCTTCTTCTTGTCTGATTGCTGTAGCTAGGACTTCCAGAACTATGTTGAATAAGAATGGTGATAGGGGGCACCCCTGCCTGGTTCCTGATCTTAAGAGGATTGCTTTTAATTTTTGCCCAATTAGTATGATGTTTGCTGTGGGTTTGTCATAGATGGCCTTTATCATGTTAAGGAATGTTCCTTGTATTCCCACTTTACTGAGAGTTTTGAGCATGAATGGGTGCTGGATTTTATCAAATGCCTTTTCTACATCTATTGAAATTATCATGTGATTTTTGTCCTTCCTTTTGTTTATGTGATGAATCACATTGATTGATTTGCGAATATTGAACCAGCCTTGCCTCTCCAGAATAAATCCCACTTGATCATGGTATATGATTTTTTTAATATATATATTGCTGTATCCAGTTGGCTAATATTCTGTTGAAAATTTTAGCATCTAAATTCATCAGGGATTGGTCTATAATTTTCTTTCTTTGTGTTGTCGTTGCCCAGTTTTGAGATCAGAATTATGCTCACCTCATAAAAGGAGTTTAGAAGTCTTCCTTCCTCTTGAATTTTTTGAAATAGCTTTAGAAGGATAGGAGTTATTTCTTCTTTGAATTTTTGGTAGAATTCACTTATGAAGCCATCAGACCCAGGACTTTTCTTTTTCGGGAGTTTTTTGATAACTGTTTCGATCTCATTTGTTGTAATTGGTCTGTTTAGGTGTTCTGATTCTTCCAGATTGATTTTTGGAAGTTTATATGATTCAAGAAATTTGTCCATTTCATCTAGATTGTCTAATATTTTGGCATATAGTTCTTCATAGTATTTTCTTACAATGCTTTGTATTTCTGTTGTGTCAGTTGTTATTTCTCCACTGTCGTTTCTAATTTTATTTAATTGAGTCCTCTCTCTTCTTTTCTTGGTGAGTCTAGTTAAAGGTTCATGGATCTTGTTTACCTTTTCAAAGAACCAGCTCCTGGTTCCATTGATCCTCTGTATTGTTTCCTTAGCCTCTATGTCATTTATTTCTGCTCTGATCTTTATTATTTCCTTTCTTCTACTGGTCCTGGGCTTTATTTGTTGTTGCTTTTCTAGTTCTTTTAGATGCGGGGTCAGGTTGCTTATTTGAGCTTTTTCTAGTTTCTTATGGTAAGCCAGTAGTGCTATGAACTTCTCTCTCAGTACTGCTTTTGCTGTGTCCCATAAATTTTGAGTTGATGTATGGTCATTATTATTCGTTTCTAGAAACTTTTTTATTTCTTCTTTGATCTCATTGTTAATCCATTCATTATTTAATATCATGCTATTTAGTTTCCAAGTGTTTGAGTATTTTTCAGTTTTCCTTTTGTGGTTAATTTCTAGTTTCATGGCATTGTGGTCAGAGAAAATGCTCGATATAATTTCAATCTTCTTAAATTTGTTGAGACCACTTTTTTGTCCTAACATGTGGTCTATCCTAGAGAATGTACCATGAGCACTTGAAAAGAATGTATAGTGTACTGCTTTAGGGTGAAAAGTTCTAAATATATCTATTAAATCAAGTTGATTTAGTGTATCCTTTAAGTCTGCTGTTTGTTTATTAATTTTCTTTCTTGAGGATCTATCTAGTGATGTTAGTGGGGTATTGAAAGCCCCTACTATTATAGTATTGCTGTTAATATCACCCTTTATATCCATCAACATCTGCTTTATGAATGTCGGGGCTCCTATGTTTGGTGCGTAGATATTTATAATGGTTATATCTTCCCGTTGAATTGTTTCCTTTATCATTATGTAGTGTCCTTCTTTATCTCTTACTTTGTTTTAAAGTCCATTTTGTCAGATATAACTATTGCTACCCCAGCTTTTTTTTCATTTCCATTTGCATGATATATTTTTTCCATCCTTTTACCTTCAGTCTATGTGCATCTTTTGTTTTAAGGTGTGTCTCTTGTGGACAACATATGTATGGGTCCTGTTTCTTTATCCACGCAGCTACCCTATGTCTTTGATTGGATCATTTAATCCATTCACATTTAAGGTTATTATTAATATGTAGTTGTGTATTGCCATTTTATTCTTTAAAGTTGTATTCTTCTTTTGCTATATTCTTTCCCCCCTTTGAACTGTTCACAACAGGCCCCTTAGCCTCTGTTGCAGAAGTGGTTTGGTTATAATGAATTCCTTGAGGTTTTTTTTTCTGCGAAGCTCTTTATTTCTCCTTCAGTTTTAAACATTATCCTTGCTGGATACAAGAGTCTTGGTTGTAGGTTCTTGTTCTGCATTACTTTGAATATATCTTGCCATTCCCTTCTTGCCTCAAGTGTTTCTGTTCAGAAGTCGAATGTCATCCTTATGGGGGCTCCTTTGTAGGTAATAGCCTTTTTTTCTCTAGCAGCTTTAAAAATTTTCTCTTTATCCTTTAGCTTTGGTATTTTAACTATGATGTGTCTTGGTGTAGATTTCTTTGGGTTTCTCTTTAATGGAGTTCTCTGTGTTTCTCAAATGTGTGAAAAGTTTTCCAGCCTTAATTTAGGAAAGTTTTCTGCTATGATTTGATTGAACAAAGTTTCTATCCCTTGTTCTTTCTCTTCATCTTCAGGAACCCCTATGATGCGGATGTTATTTCTCTTCATGTTGTCACAGAGCTCCCTTAGAGTTTCCTCACATTTTTTGAGTCTCTTTTCTTTTCATTGTTTTTCTTATGTGCCTTTTTTTTTGTTGTTGTTCTCTAAGTTGCTGATCAAAACCTCAGTTTCATCCATCCTGCTTTTAATTCTTTCCATTGTGGTGTTCAGTTCTGATACTGTATTTGTCATTTCTGCCTGATTCTTTTTTTTTATTATTTATTTATTTTTATTTTATTCATTTTAGAGAGGAGACACAGAGTGAGAGAGAGAGAGAGAAAGAGAGAAAGGGGGGAGGAGCTGGAATCTCAACTCCCATATGTGCCTTGACCAGACTAGTGCAGGGTTTTCAACTGGCGACCTCAGTGTTTCCAAGTCGACGCTTTATCCACTGCGCCACCACAGGTCAGGCCTGCCTGATTCTTTTTTTATTATTTCAGTTCCTTTTTTTATGCTTGTTATCACTTTATTTAGCTGTTCGTAATGACTATCCATTGGTGCTCTAATCTCTTTGAACAACCTAACTATCATTATTTTAAACTCTGAATCTGGTTATTTGGTTATATCTGGTTCATTCAGGTCCTTCTCTGGGGATTTCTCTTGATTCATTTGGGTTGCATTTCTTTGCTTGCCCATTTTTTCTGTGTATAAGAAGGGTGTGGCTACTGGAGTTCAATGGGTGTTGCCTCTGTTTTCCCTAGGTGTTGTCAGTCTGCAAGCCCGCCACCCCCTCTGCTGCTGTCTAGGTGGGTTGGGTATGGGCGTTGCCGATACCGGCCCATAGCGGCTTAGATGTGATTTCTGCCTCTCTTCTGCGGGAGGGGCTGTGTTCTCGTGCCCAGCTCTACAAGCCTCATCCTGTCTGGGCTTTCACCTCACCCCCACAGGTGGGGTTGTGCTCCGCACTCAAGCCACAAGCCTCAGCACCAAGGGTATGGGTGAGCACCTTTGCTCAGCTGCGGTCCCTGCCTGTTACCGGGCTTCCACACAGCCCCCGCAGTCAGAGACTGCTCGCTGCGGTTTCTCGGGGTGGGCAGGGCTGCTGGCGTGCAGTCAGCTGCGAGCCTCTGCCTGTCCCGGGCTTTAGCCTCACCCCTGGAGTCAGGGCCGGCTCTCGCAGGATTGCAAACCGCGGTTTCTCGGACCGGGCAGGGCTGCTGGCTTGCGCTCAGCTGTGAGCCTCCACCTGTCTCGGGCTTTAGGCCCACCCCTGTGGTCAGGGCTGGCTCGCTCAGGTTTGCAAACCTTGGAAGCCAGGTGATACTGCGTGCCCACAGGGCCCTGCTCAGCAGCAGATTTCTGCCCATTCCTGGCCTCCTGCTTTTCCCCCGCTGGTGTGGCTGCAGGTGGGCCCGCAGCTGCCAGACTGCTTTCGTGTGTCCCCTCCGCCCCTGCTGGACTAGACCAAGCTCACACCGGCTGGGCCTCCACCCCCACTGACAGAACTGCGTTACTGCAACCCGCCACCACTGTCCCTCCAGCAATCCCTCAGCAGTGTGGGTAGGGGCACTGCAGTTTAGACCCTAACATTCCATACTGTAGTCCTGGAAGCTCCCTCCATCTAAGCAGCTCTGCTCTAAGTGCCGCGGGAGAGCTTGTTTGGCTGGTGTCCTGCCTCCCTTTGCTGGTATTGCTAGTTCCAGGGGAAATTTTTGTTTTCAATTAGGGAAGTGACTCAGCCCAGGGGTTAGGGTGGCTGTCCCTCAGCGTGTTTTTCCCTTGCCTTCCAGTTCATACTCTCTTCCCAGTGCTCCGGTCTTCTCCTCTGTTCCCTTTCCCCGGAGCCCCAGGTACGTGGTTGTGAGATAGGTTTTCTGTGCTGTTCCTTTAAGAAGAATCTTGGGTCTGAGAAAACTGTCTCTTTCTCATTAACAGTATGCTCACTTGTTTCACAGTTCAATACTTTCCAAACGCCTCTTCTAGGCTCTGGGGATGTAGGCTGGGGCTTTGTTCCTGGGACCCAGTTCCCTTCCTCTCCGCTAAACTCTCTTCCCACCACGCGAGTCTCTCCAGGCTGCTGTTCGCTCCGGGGAGCTAGGCAGCCCTTTCCACATTTTTGCTTTTCCTACCAGTCTCAATGTGGCTTCTTCTGTGTTCCTTGGTTGAAGAGTCCACTTAGTTTAGTTCAAAGTTGGTTTATTCAGATGATGGTTTTTAAAATTAAGTTACAATCCACTTTGGTCTGGGAGTTGGAAGTTAGTACGTCTGCCTACTCCACGCCCTCTTGCCCAAGAAACGGCATCTTGCAGGTGGGTTTTGACTCCCCTTCAGTCAGGAGCTGTGCCTGTGCTCATTTGCATCTCATCATAACTGGAGTGGGTGCTGTTTGGAAGCTGGGGGCTATTCTTAGAGAGTTCCTCATTTGGAGATGGGATCTGCATCAGGGTGCTGACTCATTAAGAGGGGAGGAGCAGAGTGCTAGCAGGTGCTAACTGCATCTGACATTAGTGAGCAGAGTTACATTTGGGATTCATCCTCTTCTGGTTTGACATTCTCTAGCTTCCTGGAGAGGGTGACTCATGAGCCCTGTTTCCCCCTGGGTGTCTACGGGCATAAACGGGCAGTGGGGGCCCAGGGAGTATCTGGTGCTGGTCTGGGTGGCACAGTGGCGTGTCACAGGAAGATGAGTTATGAATTCAGAGAGGAGCTGATGGAGATTATGCTGGGGCTGACCCCCCATAAACTGTCTCTTGGTGAGACCCCTGACTCTAGAATCCTTTGGGCTTGCCAATATCAGCTCCATTGATTGTCCTGGCTGCGTAATAAATCATGTACCTGCTGTTATTGCCAGGGTGCCATCATTCTTCCAGTTCCTGGTAAAGGCAAAGATATGCTATCACTAGTCCTTTCAGAAAGTGCCTGTCTCCAGTCTAATCTTAATAGCACACTCCCTCCCCATCTCAAGCAACCTTGACCCCCACATAGCCTGTTAGGAGATGGGGCACTGGAGGCTGCCCAGATTATCAGGATAGCAGGTGATGGAGAGCAGAGGCTGGGGTGATGCTTACAGTCTCCTTTGTTCTTTCTTTTGCCCAGCCTTGAGCAGACAAGTCACAATAAACTATTTACCCTTTGGATGTTGAAAATGCAAAGGGAAAGGATTTGGAAGAGCAGTAAAGGAGTTCTAGCCTAGTTGTGCAGGGGGAGATTACATTGTCTAATCCCACCCAGAGGCACCATGGGTCCCCAAACAAGAAATAGTTATGAGAGGCCTGGGGGAGAGAGCCTGCTAGCTGAGACTCGCCCTTACATGAACTTTATTTGACTGCATGCTGACTCAGAATTTGTAGGCAAGGCATACGCGCCCATTTTAGCTAAGCTCCACAAATTACAAAAAACATTTCCAGGTGCCAGAAGTTCCAGCCTCGCTGGGAACAAAATCAGGTAAGAACAAAGCAACAGGGGAACAATAAACACCCAAACTAAGAGACAGTGACTTCCGAAGTTCAGACACCTCTTCCAGGAAGCCTCTGTCCTTCCCCTGGTAATCTATTGCTTCTTCCTCTGCAGTCCTCATGTGGCTAATGCTTCTGTTGTTGCACAGAATTAGGATTATACTTTCATATATATATCTGTCCCTTTCATTAGTCCCGGGTTCAGCAGCACACTACAGTCCATGTAGTTTTTGCAAAAAGTGGGTTATTGGAGCATGGCCACACATTTATTTGTACATTGTCTCTGGCTGCTTTTGTGCTAGAAGGCTAGAGTCCATTCTTGCAATATAGACAGTCTGCAAAGCCCAAAATATTTACTATCTGGTCCCTTAGAGGGAAAAGGCTGCCAACCCCTTTTAGACAGTAGGCTTGTGGAGGGCAGGGGTTGGCTCTTATTCCTGTCTTGATCATGAGGCACACTGCTTCGCACATTAATGATTAGGTAAAAGAAGCAGTGTTCAAGCAAGAGAGACTGAAGAGCATCACGGGTAAATAGATCAATTACTTAGGAGCAAGAGCCGTTTTCAAGGACTTTAAAAGCCTTCATTTACATATTCAGAGTTGATAAGCTAATTGCATAACAATATTGTCCTAACTTCAAGCAGTCCCTCAAGTTTCATTAGATAATACCTATTAACCTAGTTCAAGGAAACCTGCTGTTTCCTGACAATAATCAAGTTTGATTTCCTTAGTCCAGATTAACTCTTTCCCCACCGCTCCAATCTCTCTTCAGTCTGAGTTAGATGTTAGCTAGCCAGTTCCTCTGAACTGAAAATGAGACTATGAAAATATCTAGCAGAGCGTTTCTCAAACCATGGAGGCCGGCGACTCCAGCTGCTTTGTCCTTTATGCGCTAAAGACCAGATACTCAAGGCCTCCAAGCTTCCTTGGGGCTAAGAAAATGTCTGCAACATGGAAATTAAAAAAACAACAACATTGCCGGCCTGGACAGTTGGTTCAGTGGTAGAACATCAGCCCGGCTTGTGGAAGTCCTGGGTTTGATTCCTGGCCAGGGCACACAGGAGAAGCACCCATCTGCTTCTCCACCCTTCTCCCTCTCCTTTCTGTCTATGTTTCTCTTCCTCTCCCGCAGCCAAGGCTCCACTGGAGCTAAGTTGGCTCAGATGCTGAGGATGGCAGTATGGCCTCCACCTCACGTTTCATCAGAGCAATGCTCCAAATGGGCAGAGCATCACCCCCTAGTGGGCATGCCGGGTGGATCCTGGTTGGAAGCATGCAGGAGTCTGTCTCTCTGCCTCCCCGCTTCTCACTTCAGAAAAATACAAAAAAAAAAAAAAGCCAAACAGAAAAACAAAATAAAACCATTGCCTTCAAAATTAACATTCCTTGCAACCAAACAAAACCAATGTGAAAGAACGTTTAATTAAAAGTCTACTAAACTAAGGTGACCAGATGTCCCTCTTTTGGGGGGACAGTCCCAATTTTTAACAATTTGTCCCACGTCCCATGGTGTTTTAAAAAAGTCGTGATTTTTGGAAAGAATGCACGAAAAGCTAGGGAACGGCGAGAGAACAGGAAGGGAATATACTGTTTTCGCCGGGGAGACACCGCCTCCACCTGGAAGCACCAGCATTGCCGCAAGAGCTGGCTGCCCCGTGCGGGGCCAGAAACAAAGAACTTCGGGTGGGATGTACCTGCTGGGGCGGCAGCTGTCAAGTCCCCTAACTGCCCATAGGCCCACCAAGCCACGCTGGTGTCCAGCGGGAGGCAGGGCTGGACATGGGGAGTGTGGGCCGCACCCGCCCGCTGGTGCAGCTCCGGCATGGGTTTCGGACCGTGTAACCTGATCCTTCTGACTCACTCAAAATTTCCCATATAGTAATATTTCCAAAAGTGATCATTTTAATGAGGTATCATTATTAAAAAAATAGATTGATAAGGAAAAGGTTAAATCTTGGGCATCAGCAAAAAATCACAATAGAGAACAAATGGTTAGAAATATTTCATCATTTTGAAACAAACCATGTTCCATACAATAATGTACTAAAAATTGTGGAATATGTGCTGTCTTGACCAGGAACTAATGCTGCGTCTGAACGCATTTTTTCTACGGTAAATCAAGTGTGGACATCAGAAAAATCACAATTAAGTGTTTGGACTTTGAAAGCCATTTTATGTGTGAAATATAATTTAACAAATTCTTGTGAAAAACTTTATGACCTTTTTTTAAAAAATAATTTATTTAATTGTGTTAACATAGATTCTCATGACCTTTTAAACAACGACAGCAATCTACTAAAAAAAAATCACTCACATGAGAAATATGCCAAAGAATAAAATGATACTACACATAATTTTTTTAATGTATTAGATTTGTGAATTGTATTTATGTTGAAATTTAAAAAAGTATAGCACAATACTATTTTTGCATTCTATGCAATTTTTTTCATATAGACCAAAATTTTAATCAGGAACCCCCCACCCCACCCCCACCCCCGCCCTGGTCAATGGTGTCCCGCTTTACCAATTTTAAAATCTGGTCATCTTATACTAAGCAGATGACATTATGCAAGCTTTGGCTCAACTCCTAGAGTTATTTATAAATTATATTAAAGGGGGGAGGCAAGTCCATTTTACACTGTTTGGCACGACGTTGGGGTGGGCCTCCAGACATGGAAATGGGTGCAAGGGCAGATGCATGTTTGGTGGGCCCCAAAGTTCATGCAATTTTAGGGGCTCTCTTTAGGACTACAAATACAGTAGTATGTTACTTTCACAAACATCACACAAACGTATGAGCAGGTTTTGTTAGGGCACTTCCAGAGCCATGGAATTATCTGGGCCAGTGAGGAGTGCTAGAGGCCCTCAAAAAAATCCTTTTCTCAAAAAAAAGAAAAAAAAAAAAAGGCTCTGGCTGGTTGGCTAAGTGGTAGAGCGCTGGCCTAGCATGTGGATGTCCTGTGTTTGATCTTTGGTCAGGGCACACAGGAGAAGTGACCATCTGCTTCTCTAACCACCCTTGTTGCTTCTCTCTCTTTCTCTTCCTCTCCCACAGCCATGGCTTGAATGGTTCAAGCGAGTTGGCCCTGGGTGCTGAGGATGGCTCCATGGCCTCGCCTCAGGCACTAAAATGGCTCGGTTGCCGAGCAGCAGAGTGGCGGCCCCAGATGGGCAGAGCATCACCCAATAAGGGGCTTGCTGGGTAGATCCCGGTAGGAGCACATGCAGGAGTCTGTCTCTCTGCCTCCCCACTTCTCAATTAATATATATATATATAAAATCTGCAGCTCAGAAATCAACGCACAAATAAATGTGTGACACAGACACAAACACACCCCCTAACCTCCCAGTGGGTGGGTTGTTAAAACAATGAATGTAGTCAAATCAATGGTGAAAGTGCAATTAGCCTAGGCTTGGAGAGTCCCTATTCCCAGGAACTTGTAAAAGGTTCTGAGAAGTCCTATAATTCAGAACATTAACTTTACTTGACTCAGAGTTTCCAAAGCTTGGTTTTTACTCTTGGCAAATATTTTTGTTTTGAACAACTGAGAAGCAGTCTGAGGATGGCTAATGTATTGTCCCCCACCCGCAGGTGCAAACAGTAGGTCAGAAAGTTGCTGTTCTACCTGGCCCGGCCCGGGGGCGAGGGGTGGGCTGAGAGGACAGTGTCAGACCTTTGCCATAAGAGATCTGTAATGTGATGACAACCCTTCTTCAAAAAAGAAAAGAAGATTCTGTGGCTCAGACTTATCTTGCTCAGAACTTTATTGTTTTTAAAGGTGTTTTTCCTTTTTATAGGATTTATTGGGGGTGACACTGGTTAACAAAATTAAACAGGTTTCAGGTGCACAATTCTCGGTCAGAATTTTAAAAGACCATGGTGTTGTGACTCAGATGAGGATGAAGTAAGTAACTTGCCAGAGGCCTCACACGTCTCACTTTCTATTAGCACTGTCTCATTTGTGTTTTCTGGAAGAGTTTGGTGGAAGGACAGTGACATAATTTGTAGGTCCTTATGCAGAATGAAAGTAGTGGGTGTAAGGTATTTTTCCCCGGGGGCCAGAGCCACAAAGTGTGGAACAGCGAAGGCTTTATTAAGTACCACGCATCCCACCCAACGAAGTCTCCCAGCCCCGGGGACAGAGGCTAGGGAAGTTGCCCGAATTAAACTGCGTGAGAGGTATTTAAAGGGGTCCTCTAGGGTGGGCGAGCTAATATAACGTGGTGAAATCTCACTGGCTGATGGACGGTCACTCTCTTTCCAAGGATCTCTGGGAAGTTTCTTTTTGGCATGCTTGATTGTGGGTGGCCCTAGCCAAATTCCTGGGTCTGAGTTCCTCATGTGACCATCCCCCATTATCCACCAACCATTTGGAACTTACTGAGCACATTGGGAGAGTGCAGATAGCAGCGCAATAAACCACGCGAGGGGCCCTTCTGAGCTTGGGCTCCAGAGTGACCACACTGGTCTTGCCACTGTGAAGCCTGTACTGATTTGAGGTAGAATTGTTCACTTTTTTCAAGTTCAAAGTTCTGAAAACATTTCAAGTCTGTACGGAAGGTCCTGTGGTTTAAGAGAGGACAGTGATGTTAGCATCAGATCCTTTTGCAACCTGGGTTTGCTGGTGACTGGATGCAGGTAGATGGGTTCAGCATACATTGACTCCCTCTCTCCAGGCTTGTGATGATTAACCACTTCTCTCAGGGGACTCAATCCAATCGTCTTTCTTGGAAACACTTGGTAATAATGACGAGAGAGCGGGAATTTGGGAGGGAACTTGCTTTCTCCAGGCCCTGCATGTTCAGTGGTGGCAGAACCGACCATGCCATGTACTGCGCCAGAAGTACCAGCAGAGGGTGGGGGCTGAGCCTTTGACTACCTCGCAGCAGCTTAGGCTTTCAGAGGGGGTGGTCTCTGCCCATGAGGCAGAGTGGATGTTCATAAAAGATCTTTGAGCTGCTGCACTCCAACAAGCGCCTCTAATCTGCTCTGGGCCACAAGTGCTCCTCTAGGCCTGCAGAGTGGCTTGCATCCTCTCTTCCAAGAAAGAGGGACTCTGTCCAAAGTAGTGAGAGAGAGGTATGGAACCTGAGGATGTGGGGGATGGGGACAGCATGCAAGTGCCTGATTCTCTTACCTCCAGGCCAGTGCAGGAATGTGTCTTTGACCATGGAGAACAGACATGTTTGTGTTCAGCAAGCTTACCCCTTTTTACTGTTGACATCTTTTTGGTTCCTGGCAGTGAGCATGCATGTCACTGCCTGCAGAGCTGAGGGGAGAGGCAGGAGGGAGAGAAACCGGGGGCCTATGGGGACCTCTGTGCTCTGTGGGGCCATGTAGTGGGGGAGCCTGAGACCAGGGAGGTGGGACAGCCACGGTGGACTTTGTCCCACTGCATGACCTTGGCTAAGAGGCTTCTTCTTAAGGGAGGAGGGGGAATCTTCCATGTTTATCTAGTGGTTTATGCCATGTGGCTTGGGGGAATAGAGTCACCTCTACCTAATACACGCCGAAGGTTAACCCAGTATTTGTGTGTCCTGTGTTTACTCTCTTGTTCCCAGAGCACAGGGTTTTGAGACAACCTTTGCTGAGATACACATTTCAGTGAGGGCAGGTTCATCATTAGGATGAGAGCAAGAGTGTCAGCACAGGTACAGATTATGTATTTGTTTCTAATTACAGTAGAGAAACGCTCATTAATTAATAACTTTCTGGTGAGGGGAGATGAGTCCAGTCACCTCCCTTTCTCTTTGAAGGCTAGCTTTAAGTTTTTCCTGACAACCTGTCAGTGGTGTTTGCCTTAGAAGACTCTCCTTATTGTTTCAACTGACCTTCTCTATGATTTTGGACAAATACCTCCCTTTCTTGAGGTTTCTGCTGTCCCATCTATAAGCAGGGGACACTCTCTTTTCACAGCCATCTCACTGCCTGGAGCCCAGAGTGCAGGAGCAGGACCCTGGAGCAGTCTACCTGAAGGGTAAACAGTCTGAGAAGCTCTCACAGGATGTGTTCCTAGAAACTTAGTGGATTTCTCTACTTGCACGGTACGCCTCCGTGCTGACCCTGGTCTCATGGTGGGTTTTCTAGGTAAGGCAGGTGGGCTTTCTCACTGGAAACATGGGCACCCCAACAGTCACATACTGACAATGACAACTTGTTCTCACTAGGCCCATGCCGGCGAACCTATGACACGTGTGTCAGCACTGACACATGTAGCTATTTTCGATGACACGCAGCCGCATACCAGAGAAGTATGGGGCCTCATGCCAAGAAGGACATTTCATCCTCGGCTCCTGCACGGCCAGGTGCAGTAGCCGAGGATAAAACATTAGCTGTAGTGTAGACACTGTGCCAGAGGTCTGTAGGCCAAAAGATTTTTGTTATTTAAACTATAAATGTTGCGAAATTATGGTTTTTTTCTCAAAGTGACACACCACCCGAGTTATGCTCGGTTTTTTGGCCAATTTTGACACACCAAGCTCAAAAGATTGCCCATCACTGCACTAGATTAAGCCCTGCCTATGTCACAGAAATAGTAATGAGAGCCCCCATTGTTTACTGAGGGGTGACTGTGGATGAGGGGATGGGGGGCGGAAATGCACTGAGGGGTCAACATAGAGTAGCCCATTTAATTCTTATGACAGCTCCTTCAGAAATACATTATTTCTGCTTTGTAAGGGAGTTAGGTGATTGCCCAAGGCCACACAGTCAGCAAGTTGTGGATCTGGGATTCCACCCCAGGCACTCAACTCTGAAGCCCCTCTAGTCTTCAGTTGAACGCCTATTTAAAGATTCACTAAAACTAGGAATGTCCCCTTCTCTGAGCCACAGTCTTCTTTGATTCTTATCACCAAGAGGCCAGATGTGAAAAGTCAGAGAGAGCCAAAATGGTCTATAAGCTCCTTTTACTCTTACAAAATGCAGCGTCAAGTCATACCGTGGGGTTACCCACACTGCTCTCAGCCTCCCTTGAAAATAGGCATCAGTCGTCCAACTGGGCAGAACCAGTGGTGGGATTCACGTAATTTAACAACCAGTTCTCTGCCCTGATGACTGTCTTAAGTATAAAAGAACAATATACTGAAAGGTAGTTTATTATTTCATGCATTGAATACTTAAATAAAAACAATAAAAGAGGTACACAAAACTAAATTGTTATAAGAGTTTTAAAATATTAATGAAAAATACTAAATCATACCTGACAAAAAACAATAAAACTGTTATTTAAGATATTTTCACATTTTTCCATATTGCTTCTTGATTGGTGTCCTCACTTGCAATTTTCTTCACCTATGGATGGAATGAACATTACTCTGGGAACTTAGAATACGCTGTTGCTCAGATGAATATGAAAAAAGAGTAAGGAATGTTAATTTGTGATTTCCACATTAGGCAGCTGCCCCGGTGCCCACCTTAGAGTAAAACCCTGATGACAAGTGCCATTTTAAAAACTGGTTCACCCAACTCAACAAAAAATCAGGTATTGGTTCTGCCAAACCGGTACGAACTGGCTGAATCCCAGCACTGGCCAGGACACAGGCTGGGTTTGCCCATTCCTTGTTTGGGGGGCATGGCTGAGGTGTGCCCTGCCTTTGGCAGCACAACCAGGGAAGCAGCCCTGGCTGGAGAAGGGTCAGAGGGAAAGGGGACAGGTCCTCCTCCTTCTGTGGTTTTTCTCAGGGAGAAATGGTGGGCCAGCAGTGACACCTGCTCACTGCTCTCTCACTTCATTTGGGACACTGAGGAGCAAGTAGTTTTCACTGTTCTTTTACAGAAACATTAAAAAGCAAGAAAGCATGGTTTTTAGACTTTTCACACAATTTGCAAACATCATGCATTTTCTTCCCCCATCCACCTCCTGGAAAAAGACACCCAGATTCAGCAGTCATTTGCCTGACACGGCAGATGACAGCTATAGTCATGGTCCATTCCATTGCCACATACGATGTCAGAGGGTCTAGGGATATGAAGTGTTTTTGGCTACAGAGTTTTTTGGCCACAGAGCTTCTCCCAGCAGTGTCTGAGTTAGTGTGAGCCTTTGGGTGTGCCTGACAGGGTCTGCCTCCTTCCCTTGGAAGACTCAGATGTTGAAGCTCAGAGTGGCAATGACAGAAGGCCCAGCCAGGTGGAGCCAGCAGCTGCAGCAAAAGCAGGTGTCTTGGGGCGGATTCCGGGACTCCTTCCACTGACCTGTTCTCATGCACAGACAGCTCAGGGGCCAGAGAAAGCCTCTTTACTTTCCGGATTTCCTTCTTGTCTCCTGTAGCCTTCTGGCTAATGTTCAGATTTGCTTCTTCCTAGCTTCGAACTCATACCTCCTAGAAAGTTCGATGCAAAGCTGCTGCTACCTTGAACAAGAACAGAGAATCCCAGTGGGCTTATAGAAGAATGAAATCAGTCTCAAGCCCCGATCTTTCTGAGAAGTTGTTATTAAATTCTGTGCGTGGTCCTGACTTGGATTTAAAGATTTACAAGAAGACAAATTCCAAACAGATGCCTGTTAGGGCCCTGGCAGAGCAGCTTAAAGATAACATTTACATTCTGCCCGGGTTTGCATCTCTCTTTTCCCTGCTCGGCCTGTCTCCCGCCTCCAGCAGGATCAGTACCTTGGTTGAGGTTACGTGGAGGTGGCCACATTCTTTTAAGCTGTTTGCTCAGTGCGTGGTTTGCTCTGCTAACAAGCCAGGTACTTCTTCCAACAGGCCTGTTTGCCCAGTATTAGGGCTGTTTGCCGAAACACCTACACCAATCCGAGGGGGCTCAGCTTTCCAAACAGTTGGTCCCCGCCTCTGTCAATCAGTAACACCAATCAGGTTCCTGAAAGGGACTGCAAGCGTGGCCAAGTCCAATATTTGCCTAAACACGGCTCACTCTTCCTGCACCTGACTCTTCCCTGAGCTTGATAAGGCGGGTGTTTGTCAGGAGCACAGGCTGCTGGGAAGAGACTGTGCTGCAAACAGGGTGCCTCTTCCAAGCACAGGAGCAAACGCGATTGCTCTTTTATGAGAGGCGATTCAGTGAAATACATAGCGATTACCTGCTCATCCAGCCCTGGTGTAATTAAAAATGGTAGGAGCAGGGCTCTGGTTTCCCCAACGCTGGCAAAGGAACATGGGTTTCGTCTTGTGAAGCTGGAGGTTGGATCCAGGGGTTGGCTTTGAGTCCTAAGAGACTGGAGGAACATGAGGATGTTATCAAGCTCTGGAAATCAATTCCCAAGAAAAATCAAAATGATAATGAGAAAATATATTCTAAAAGGAGGGTGACGTTTAACAGGAACAGGCTTTTCGTGGTTTGGAAGTCAATAGACGTGTTGGTTCCCAATATTGTGTATGCACAAGTGCTACTGAATTTGTCTGCTTTAAAATGGTTACTTTTATATTAGGTGAATTTCACCTCAGTGGGGGGGGAAAAAAAAGGTGAATCTCAATGAGCCCAGGAAGGACATTTACATTTGAGAGGCTCTAATGCCTAACTCAGGCTTTGGCTCAGAGTAAATGCTTACTAAATGTTTATTGAGAGAACAACCTAACATTTGCACAGTTAACAAAGCTCTTTGTTACACATTAGCTCATTTCATCCTTAAAGAGCCTTATGAGGTGGGCAGGGGGAAGCATTCTCCCCCTTGAAAAGGGGGAACTGAGGCTTAGGAAAGAGTGTGGCTTGCTTCACACATCCGCAGTGGCAGTGCTGAGATATGAATCCTGAAGTCTCTAGCTCCAAAATCAGTGCATATAAAACATGGCTCTGGTATTTTGTCTACTTCATGGGTTCCAGGATGACAAAGAGATAGGGTCTTATAAATATCCCCTCCCTCCCTCCGGCTTCTTTTAAGGTATTTATCACTAAAAATATGTTAAAACTGGCACCCCCAACCCCCAGTACTTAGCACAGTGCTTGATAAATATTTGCTGATTCATTCAGCAGCACAGACCAACCTCTGGTTGCTGTGGCGACTGTCCAGAGCAAAGCTCAGGCCGATTAGGGTATCAGTGAAGCCAAGGACTCTGGGTCTGAGTGTTTAGGACGAGGAGCTGGGTCTGTGGCGGTGGCTCCCAGATGCCTCTGCTGGGAGCAAGGTGTTCTCTACATACCAATGGTATGGGAGCCTGGTGGTGGTAGGGCCATCTTACCACTGTCCCTTATCAGTCTTGGTGGCAGTGATATGGTCTCTGGTTCCAATATTAAGAATTTTAGGAAGGCAGAACATTTTAACCCAGCGCACAATCTGCTGAGGAGAGGTGGCTAGGGCTGGGGCTGATACGGATGGGCAGCTCTGTGTGGGATCTGTGTGTGGAGGCAGGGAGCCATGGGGGGCAGGAGGAGCAGAAGATTATCTCCTCTCCAGGGTGTCCTCTGCTCCCTTCAGGAAAGCTCCCGTCAGCCAACTCCCTCACCTAGAACTTCCATCCTGGTTCTGCCACCAAGAAACTGTTGACTTGAGATGGGGGCACCTAATTCCTGGGAGCCTCGATTTCTCAGTTATGAAATGGTGCCAATACTTACTCACTAGGTCATTGAGAGGTTGACCAACAGGATGCAGAGGTTGACTGGTACAGTGCCAGATGCACAGAGCCCCTCTTCCCAGACTCCAGCACCTCTCCCTCTGCTCTGAGCTGGACTGAGCTTCCTCTCCACTCCCCAAAGGGTGTAAAGTTGGCTCACAAGGAGCTGCAAGAAAGAAATAATACAAGTGGCTTGAAAACTGAAAAGCTTTCAGGAGCTAAGCAGAGAGCAGCTATGAAAAAGACAGGCCACAGGGCAGTGCTTAGGCAGTGGTGAGGACTGAGGTAAACCAGAGATTTTGCACCCTGCCTGAAGCCTCCTAAATTCAAAAGAAAATTAAACTTGCTGAAGGATTTAGTAAGTTAATAAAGCTGGGGGAAGTAATTTTGAAACCCTTGAAACGATACAATGAAAGTTGGGACAGGAAAGGTGTATAGGAGGTTGATGACAAGGGGAGAAATAAAAATGCCGTAAGTCCCTACAAGGCATGCTATGTGTTTGGCTCTGAACTTCTCGTTGCCAAACCAATAAAGGCAACATAATCAGTCACATGCTTCTTATTTTCTATGAAGGAAAAAAACATCGCATTTCCAGTTAGCCAGCTCTAGAAGACACCTTCGGGGCATCATTTAGAGTATCTTGACTTGTGTACTAAGGGTGGGGTGAAGGGCACAGTCCTCTAGTGACAGTAATAAGCAGGTGCAGAGGAGTTAAAAGAACACACACAATAAATTTGACTGAAATTAGGTCTGCTTTTATTGCCACGATACATTGACAATTATAAATAATGTCAGTGATAAAATACTCCTCCATGAAAAACAATATTTTTGTTTAAAGTATAAATAATTGCGGTATTGTAGATAAAAATAATAATGAGTGTAAGTATATAGGCTCCACATTAGGGCAGTTTTGTTACTTATCCTTTAATAAACTTTTTATTGGACATGGAAGTTGATTTGGAGAGGTGGTTTCCAAACTTGGAACTACTGTGTGCATAGAAGAGTTATTTTTGTTAGGCGATAGAATTGTCTGTATTCTTTTTGGGTACAGTTGGTCCTCCAAGCCCCTGTGGTGTCATGTAAGTTTATGTTTAAAGAGTAGTTTTGAAATGAACAGTACAGTGATTATAAAGAGGGAAAAGATTCAATTTGAGTTCTTTCAGCCATTCTAAGTAACGGCTGGAGTTTATTTTTGCTTAAAATTTAAAATGGTAAATTGTATGAACTGTCAGGTGTTGTTTTTGTTTAGTGATGTATATTTTAATTCATACTTGACTTCTTTTACTAAATTTTAATGTTTTTAAAATTAAAACTTTTCTTTTAGTTCTTTTAAAACAACAGAACACAATCCAGAAAAGAGATGTTTCAAAAAAAATAATTATACCTTTTGTTAACATTTTGGGCTTATTCAAATCCTATTATTAGTTACTGGGTAATTATTTACATAAGTTATTATTATATCAGGCTGTAACCAAAGGATCAAAGTTTGAACTGATAAGAATGTATAAATCATGGTGTCTTTCTGTCCTGTGGGAAGTTGGAGTAACTTGTAATGTCTTGCTGTATTGGGAAGCCAGTAACTGGTTCATAATTATTTTGAAGTTCTAAAAAAATTTCAAGTGGGGCACCTGTACCAATATGAAATCCCACAAATTCAGTGGAGCACAAACAAAGGAAAATGAAAAGAGAAAAAGAGGAGGCAATCCAAACAATGTCTGGATGTGTTTAATACGTGACGCTTTCAACATGCATTGTCAACAAAAATTCTGAAGAGATGACAACTGGTGTATCGAGTGTATCTATGTTATGGTTATTCATGACATGTCATGTTTTTTTGTTTTGTTTTTTTACCAAAATTAGTTTTTGTTGTATGGAAGAGGAAAGAGTAGAATAAAAATGACCTGCCTGGTTGTCATGCACTCGAGCTACACTACTGATTTCCCACTTCTGGTTGGGCTGTGTGGACTGGGTACCCTCATTTGGGGTTCTTGTTCAAGGGCCAAAGTGTGGCAGTCAGTTACCATTAAAATCCCTCTCCTCACAGGTTCCCACTGCCTTGTGAAGGGACCTCTATTTGGGTTCTTATGTTGCCAGGAGCAGACACCATTTAGGCTGGCTCAAGTCAACAGAGGTCACTGTCCTGTCCACCACCCTGCCTTATCCTTTCCCCAGGTGCTGGGGCTGGCAGGGAGACCGGGGAATGTCACCAGTCTGTATTCTGGAAGGACAGCTCACAGCAGTCCTTCCATCTGCTGTTTTTAGATGGCTGTTTTTAGAGTGGAGTCACCTAAACGAGGCAAACAGGTACAACGTTTCTCCAGAGGTTGTCTGGGAAATTCTTACCGATTCCATCAACACAGTCAACAAACGTGTGAAGTGGCTTCTTTCGGGCTAGGCCTTGAGCGCACGGCTGCAAGAAACACAGGCCAGATGTGGCATGTGGCGCTAGGATGTTCCTGAGCTTGGCTGCCAATCCGGGAAGTAGGAGAAGCTCTAAGAGATGAGAGCTACAGAGTCTTCAGGGGAGGTTAGAGGGAGAGGAGAGAACTTGGCTGGGCTGGGAGCCTTGCAGAGTCCAAGACAGCTGAGAGAGAACATATTTGGAAGGTTGATCTATCCTGATCATATGCTGTGTTTGTACCCAAAACCAACACTCACCAGCTGTGTGAATAGAGTGATTCTCCACCCCCTCCTTCCCCTTGGCCTTCTGGGACTCAGCTCCCTTTTCCAGCTACCTCCTCTGAGAAACTGGTGTGGAAGCAATAGTCCAATCTTACCACTGGATGCAGTGGTGGGATTCAGCTGGTTCGTACCCGTCTGGCAGAACGGATACCTAATTTTTTGCTGAGTTTAGCAAACCGGTTGTTAAAATGGCACTTGTAATCAGGATTCTTTCTAAGGTGGATGCCTGGGCAGCCGCCCAATGTGGAAATCACAAATTTACAATCCTTACTCTTTTTTTCACATTCATCTGCTCAACAGCGTGTTCTAAGCTCCCGTAGTGATGTTCATTCTGTCTATAGGTAAAGAAAATTGCAAATGAGTATGCCAATCAAGAAGCAATATGGAAAAATATGGAAATATATTAAATAACAATTTTATTGGGTTTTTGTCAGGTATTATTTAATATTTTTCATTAATATTTTAAAATTCTTATAACACAATCTAGCTTTGTGAAACCTCTTTTATTGTTTTTATTTAAGTATTAAATGCATGAAATAATAAATACCTTTTGGTATATCTTTTTTTATACTTAAAACAGTCATCAGAGCAGAGAACTGGTTGTTAAATTATTTGAATCCCACTGGCCGGATGTAGTGAGGACAAAGGAAGGTGCTTGTAAAGCTCTAGTCCCTCTGCAAAGGAAGTGATTAATAAGTGCTTATTGATGTTGTGGTCGCAGGGTCACCCAGAAGACTCCCCTTCAGATGGTTCTGGAGGCTGGCTCAAGGAGAATCAAGGGCTTAATCTGCAGCTTCCCTCAGGGGAGCCCTGTCTGCAGGGGTTGGGCTGATTTGGTGCATGTGGTTCTCTGGGGAGTGAACCCAGTCCAAACTTGGATTGTCTAGGGGAGCAGACAAACACCATGGTCCTAGTATAATATGATTTTCCTCAAATACAAACCATCTCCGTGAAGCTTTGGAGAGAAGCTGGAAAACTCTTGTAAGATATATATATATATTCATTTTTGTTGCTAATAATAATAATGACAATAATTCTTGGGCTTCTGCCTGAGATCATAGTCTGCCATAGGCAACTTTCATCACTCACCCAAGGACTGGCTGCACACCCAGAATAAGAATTTCAGCACTCCCTACCCTCAGAGCCTTATTAGGACTCTGCCCATGATCTCCTGATGTGTCTCTAGACTTGACACCTGTGCAAGGTCCCCTGAGTGTGCCAGGTCACATACTTTAGTTACTTTTGATACATCGCCTAATTTAATCTTACAGTAGCCCAAGTGAGGTAGGTCAACTTATTTCCACTTTACTGTGCCTCTGAGGTCAGCACTTGTCCAAGTTCAAGTTCACACAGCTTTCAAAAAACAGTGCTGGGATTTGAACCCCGGTCTGTTGGAGTTCTGAGTCCAACTGCGTTCAGCTTCTTTGTTATTTGACTGCAACAGTCCGGTTTCTGTAAGTTATAGACCAAGATGGCCACCCATGAAACAGGTTTCTGAGCAAAGAAAGGAACTTAAAATAAAGGTCTTGACCTACTGCACTGAATGCACTGAAAGGTCTTAGATGTAGTCACTCCCACGTCAGGGCAGAAGTCATCTGGAGCCCTCTTAAGGTGGCGAGAACCTGTTGAATTAATAAAGTGTGTTGAAGTGATGTCAGGGGCCACACTTAATCTACAGAGGACATATCACTATTGGGAGCATTTTCAAGCCCTTTCCAATACCCTCTTCCACACCAATAATTGATAGTTAAACCTTGAATTGTCCTTATTTGTTCATTAATGTACATCCCCCAAGGGCTCTCTGTGCAACACTTTATTACCCTGGATTGAGTAATATACAAAATAATAAAACATTGTTTTTTTTCTTTTATTAATTTTAATGGGGTGACACCAATAAATCAGGATACATATGTTCAAAGAAAACATCTCCAGGTTATCTTATCATTCAATTATGTTGCATACCCATCACCGAAAGTTAAATTGTCCTCTGTCACCTTCTATCTGGTTTTCTTTGTGTCCCTCCCCTCCCCCTCTCCCACGCTCTCTTCCCTTCCCCAACCCCGTAACCACCACACTCGTGTCCATGTCTCATAGTCTCACTTTTATGTCCCACCTATGTATGAAATCATGCAGTTCTCAGTTTTTTTCTGTTTTACTTATTTCACTCCGTATAATGTTATCAAGGTCCATCCATTTTGTTGTAAATGATCTGACGTCATCATATCTTATGGCTAAGTAGTATTCCACAGTATATATGTATGAAAGCTTTTTAATCCACTCGTCCTCTGATGGACACTTGGGTTGTTTCCAGATCTTCGGTATTGTGAACAATGCTGCCACGAACATGGGGGCGCATTTCTTCTTTTCAAACAGTGCTATGGTGTTCTTAGGGTATATTCCTAAAAGTGGGATAGTTGGGTCAAAAGGCAGTTCGATTTTTAATTTTCTGAGGAATCTTCATACTGTTTTCCACAGTGGCTGCACCAGTCTGCATTCCCACCAGCAGTGCAGGAGGGTTCCCTTTTCTCCACATCCTCGCCAGCACTTGTTCTGTGTTGTTTTGCTGATGAGTGCCATTCTGACTGGTGTGAGGTGATATCTCATTGTGGTTTTAATTTGCATTTCTCTAATGATTAGTGATGTTGAATATTTTTCCATATGCCTATTGGCCATCTGTATGTCCTTTTTGGAGAAATTTCTATTCATTTTGTTTTCCCACTTTTTGATTGGATTGTTTGTCTTCCTGTTGTTGAGTTTTATAAGTTCTTTATCAATTTTGGTTATTAACCCCTTATCAGACGTGTTGTTGAATATGTTCTCCCATTGTGTGGTTTGTCTTTTTATTCTGTCCTTATTGTCTTTAGCTGTGCAAAAACTTTTTAATTTGATATAGTCCCATTTGTTTATCTTGCCTTTTATTTCATTTGCCCATGGAAATAAATCGGCAAATATATTGCTGCTACAGATGTCAGAGAGCTTGCTGCCTATGTTTTCTTCTAAGATGCTTATGGTTTCATGGCTTACATTTAAGTCTTTTATTCATTTTGAGTTTGTTTTTGTGAATGGTGTAAGTTGATGGTCTAGTTTCATTTTTTTGCGGGTTGATGTCCAATTTTCCCAATACCATTTGTTTAAGAGGCTGTCTTTACTCCATTGTATGTTCTTTCCTCCTTTGTCAAATATCAGTTGTCCATAAAGCTGTGGGTTTATTTCTGGGTTCTCTGTTCTGTTCCATTGATCTATGTGCCTGTTTTTATGCCAGTATCAGGCTGTCTTGAGTACAATGGCCTTGTAGTAAACCTTGATATCCGGAAGAGTGATACCTCCTGCTTTATTTTTTCTTTTTAAGAATGCTGAGGCTATTCGTGTTCTTTTTTGGTTCCATATAAATTTTTGAAATATGTGTTCTATATCTTTGAAGTATGTCATTGGTATTTTAATTGGTATTGCATTGAATTTATAAATTGCTTTGGGTAATATAGACATTTTAATGATGTTTATTCTTCCTAACCATGAGCACGGTATATGCTTCCACTTGTTTGTGTCTTCCTTGATTTCTTTTATCAATGTTTTATAATTTTTCGAGTATAAGTCCTTAACCTCCTTGGTTAAATTTACTCCTAGGTACTTTATTTTTTTGGTTGCAATTGTGAAGGGGATTATTTCCTTAACTTCTTTTGCTGACAGTTCATTGTTGGTATATAGAAATGCCTCTGATTACTGAGTATTAATTTTATATCCTGCCATTTTGCTGAATTCATTTATAAGGACCAGTAGTTTTTTGACTGAGACTTTAGGGTTTTCTATATACAATATCATATCATCTGCAAATAGTGACAGTTTTACTTCTTCTTTTCCAATTTAAATGCCTTTTATTTCTTCTTCTTGTCTAATTGCTGTAGCTAGGATTTCCGGAACTATGTTGAATGAGTGGTAAAAGGGGGCATCTCTGCTTGGTTCCTGATCTTAAGGGGATTGCTTTTAATTTTTGCCCATTTAGTATTATGTTTGCTGTGGGTTTGTCGTATATGGCCTTTATCATGTTAAGGAATGTTCCCTGTATTCCCACTTTACTGAGAGTTTTGAGCATGAATGGGTGCTGGATTTTATCAAATGCCTTTTCTGCATCTATTGAAATTATCATGTAATTTTTGTTCTTCCTTTTGTTTATGTGATGAGTCACATTGATTGATTTGCGAATATTGAACCAGCCTTGCCTCTCCAGAATAAATCCCACTTGATCATGGTATATAATTTTTTTATATTTTGCTGGATCCGGTTGTCTAATATTTTGTTGAGAATTTTAGCGTCTAAATTCATCAGGGATATAGACCTATAATTTTCTTTCTTTGTGTTGTCTTTGCCTGGTTTTGGGATCAGAATTATGCTCGCCTCATAAAAGAAGTTTGGAAGTCTTCCTTCCTCTTGAATTTTTTGAAATAGCTTGAGGAGGATAGGAGTTAGTTCTTCTTTGAAGTTTTGGTAGAATTCACTTGTGAAGCCATCAGGCCCAGGACTTTTCGTTTTTGGGAGTTTTTTGATAACTGCTTTGATCTCATTTGTTGTAATTGGTCTGTTTACGTGTTCTGATTCTTCCGGATTGATTTTTGAAAAATTATATGATTCAAGAAATTTGTCCATTTCACCTAGGTTGTCTAATTTTTTGGCATATAGTTCTTCATAGCATTTTCTTACAATGCTTTGTATTTCTGTTGTGTCAGTTGTTATTTCTTCACTCTCATTTCTAATTTTATTTATTTGAGTCATCTCTCTTTTTCTTGGTGAGTCTAGTTAAAGGTTCATTAATTTCATTTACCTTTTTGAAGAACCAGCTCCTGGTTTCATAGATCCTCTGTATTGTTTTCTTAGCCTCTATGTCATTTATTTCTGCTCTGATCTTTATTATTTCTTTCCTTCTACTAGTCCTGGGCTATATTTGCTGTTGTTTTTCTAGTTCTTTTAGATGCAGGGCTAGGTTGCTTATTTGAGCTTTTTCTAGCTTCTCATGGTATGCCTGTAGTGCAATAAACTTCCCTCTCAATACTGCTTTTGCTGTGTCCCATAAATTTTGAGTTGATGTATGCTCATTATCATTCGTTTCTGGAAACATTTTTATTTCTTCTTTGATCTTATTGTTAATGCATTCATTATTTAATAACATGCTATTTAGTTTCCAAGTATTTGAGTATTTTTCAGTTTTCCTTTTGTGGTTAATTTTTAGTTCCATGTAATTGTGATCAGAGAAAATGCTTGATATGATTTCAATCTTCTTAAATTTATTGAGACCATTTTTGTGTCCTAACATGTGGTCTATCCTAGAAAACGTACCATGAGCGCTTGAGAAGAATGTATATTCTACAGCTTTAGGATGAAAAGTTCTGAAGATATCTATAAATCAATTGATCTAGTATAATCTTTAAGTCTGCTGTTTCTTTATTAATTTTCTTTCTTGAGGATCTATCCAGTGTTGTTAGTTGCGTATTGAAATCCCCTACTATTATAGTATTGCTGTTAATCTCGCCCTTTATATCCAACAAAGTCTGCTTTATGTATGTCGGGGCTCCTATATTTGGTGCATAGATATTTATAATAGCTATATCTTCCTGTTGAATTGTTCCCTTTATCATTATGTAGTGTCCTTCTTTATCTTTTATTACAGCCTTTGTTTTAAAGTCCAATTTGTCGGATATAAGTATTGCTACCCCGGCTTTTATTTCATTTCCATTTGCATGAAGTATTTTTTTCATCCTTTTACCTTCAGTCTATGTGTATCTTTTGTTTTAAGGTGTGTCTCTTGTATACTGCATATGTATGGGTCCTGTTTCTTTATCCACGCAGCTACCCTATGTCTTTTGATTGGATCATTTAATCCATTTACATTTAAGGTTATTATTGATATGTAGGTGTTCATTGCCATTTTAGTCTTTAAAGCTGTATTCTTCTTTGGCTATATTCTTTCCTCCCTTTGAGCTGTTCACAACAGGCTCCTTAGCATCTCTTGCAGAATTGGTTTGGTTTTAATGAATTTCTTGAGGCTTTCTTTGTCTGGGAAGCTCTTTATTTCTCCTTCAATTTTAAACATTAGCCTTGCTGGATAGAGTAGTCTTGGTTGTAGGTTCTTGTTCTGCATTTCTTTGAATATATCTTGCCATTCCCTTCTGGCCTCAAGTGTTTCTGTTGAGAAGTCAGATGTCATCCTTATGGGGGCTTCTTTGTAGGTGATAGCCTTTTTTTTCTCTAGCAGCTTTAAAAATTTTCTCTTTACCGTTAGCTTTGGTATTTTAACTATGATGTGTCTTGGTGTAGATTTCTTTGGGTTTCTCTTTAATGGAGTTCTCTGTGCTTCTTGAACGTGTGAAATGTTTCCCAGCCTAATTTAGGGAAGTTTTCTGCTATGATTTGATTGAACAAAGTTACTATTTCTTGTTCTCTCTCCTCTTCTTCAGGAACCCCTATGATGTGAGTGTTGTTTCTCTTCATGTTGTCACAGAGCTCCCTTAGAGTTTCCTCACATTTTTGGAGTCTCTTTTCTTTTTTCTTCTCTGCTTTTTTGCCTTTGTTTATTGTGTCCTCTAACTCGCTTATTTGATCCTCAGCGTGATTCATCCTGCTTTTAATTCCTTCCATTGTGGTCTTCAGTTCTGATACTGTATTTGTTATTTCTGTCTGATTCTTTTTTATTATTTCAATTTCGTTTTTTATACTTGTTATTTTTTCATTTACGTGTTCGTAGTGACTATTCATTGTTGCTCTAATTTCTTTGAACATCCTAACTATCATTATTTTAAATTCTGCATCTAGTAATTTGCTTATATCTGGTTCATTCAGGTCCTTCTCTGGGGATTTCTCTTGATTAATTTGGGTTGCATTTTTCTGCCTGCTTATTTTGTCCATATATAGGAAGGTTGTGGCCACTGGAGTCCAGTGGTTATTGCCTTTTTGTTCTCTAGGTGTGATCTGTCTGCAGGCCTGCCATCCCCTCTGCTGCTGCCTAGGGCGGTTGGGTATTGGCGTTTCCAGCACCGGCCCACTGTGGCTGTTGCTGTGATTTCCGCCTCCCCTCCACGGGAGGGGCTGTGTTCTGGTGCCTGTCTCTCCAAGCCTCAACTTGCCTGGGCCTTCGCCTCGCCCCCACAGGTTAGGTTGTGCACTGCACTCAAGCCACAAGTCTCAGCACCAAGGGTAGAGGTGAGCACCTTTGCTCAGGTGCAGACCCAGCCTGTTCCTGGGCTTCTGCCCAGCCTCTGCGGTCCGAGCCTGCTCGTCACAGTTTCTCGGTTTGGACGGGGCTGCTGACGTGCACTCATCAGTGAGTCTCAGCCTGTCCGGAACTTTAGCCCCGCCCCTAAGGCCAGGGCCTGCCTGTACAGGATCACAAACCCCGGTTTATTGGGCCGGGTGTGGCTGCTGGCCTGCGCTCAGCTGTGAGCCTCTGCTCATCCGGGTCTCTAGCCCTGCCCCCGCGTTCAGAGCCATGTCATGCACACAGGATGGAAAACCGGGGTTTCTCGAGCTGGGCTGGGCTGCTGGTGTGCGCTCAGCTGTGAGCCTCCACCTGTTCCTGGTCCTTGCCCCGCCCCCATGATCAGGGCCGGCTTGCGCATGCTCCAGGGTCAGAGAGCAGATCTCTGCTTGTTCCTGGCCTCCCGCTTTCCCCTCCAGGTGGGGCTACGGACGGGCCCGCAGCTGCCGGACTGCTTTTGCGCGTCCCCTCCAACCCTGCTGGGCTAGACTGAGCTCACACCGGCTGGGCCTCCACCCCTGCTGACAGAACTGCGTTTCAGCATCCCACTGCCACTGTCCCTCCAGCTAGCCCTCAGCAGTGTCAATGGGTGCATTGCAGCTCAGACCCTAACACTCCATATTGTAGTCCTGGAAGCTTCCTCCGTTTAAGCAGCTCTGTTCTAAGTGCCACGGGAGAGCTTGTTTGGCTGGTGTCCTGTCTCCCTTTGGTGGTATTGCTAATTCCAAGGGAAATATTCATTTTTGATTAGGGAAGCAACTTAGCCCAGGGGTTAGGGTGACTGTCCCTGAGGGTGTTTCTCCCTGTGCCTTCCAGTTTGCACTCTCTTCCCGTTGCTCTGGTCCTCTCCTCTGTCCCCGTTCCCCAGAGCCCCTGGTGTGTGGTTGTGAGAGAGGTTTTCTGTGCTGTTTCTTTAAGAAGAATCTTGGGTCTGAGAAAACTGTCTCTTTCTCACAAACAGTATCCTCACTTGTTTCACAGCTCACTACTGTCCAAACACCTCTTCTAGGCTCTGCGACTGCAGGCTGGGGCTTTGTTCCTGGGACTCAGTTCCCTCCCTCTCTACCAAAATCTCCTCCCACCACGTGAGTCTCTCCGGGCTGCTCTTTGCTCCGGGGAGCTGAGCCGCCCTTTCCACATTTTTGCTTTTCCTACCAGTCTCAATGTGGCTTCTTCAGTGTTCCTTGGTTGAAGAGTCCACTTAATTTAGTTCAAAGTTGGTTTATCCAGATGATGGTTCTTAAAATTGAGTTATAATCCACTTTGGTTCTGGGAGTTGAAAGTTGGTACGTCTGCCTACTCCATCGCCATCTTGCCGTCCCCATAAAACATTGTTTTAAAATTATTTTTTAATGTGGACTTTCCAGCCATTGACTGCCCTCTCTGATAGGTCTGAATTAGTGAGTTTTAATAGTGTGTAAAGAAGCAATAAAATAATCATTACTAAGATGACGGAGTGCTTCATTCAAGGCAGACATTGCATTGGGCATGTCACATGCATTGTCCCACACAGCCGCCCCAAACTCCTGAGATGGGGGCACTATGCACTCCCACTTCCTAGACATGGAATGCACGCTCTGAGGCATTATGCTTGCCGAAGGTCCCAGGGTGGTGGATCCAGTGGTCAAGCCCAGGCTTGTTACCTCTTGCTGCAATATCCGCTGAAAGTGGTCAAGGTGCCTACTTTGATGGTGCCAAATGAGGCTGAGTCTTTGGGCCTGGGAGACCCATGTTAATAGAAATAATAGGAAGGGAAGAACTATAAAAGAAAAGAGAAATCAAAGCATATTGTGGAATACTTAGGACTCCTTACTGTTAACCTGCTCAGGATTGACCACCCCTAAGTGCCAGGTGGGCATACACAGGTAAGTGACAGGGAGGATGATGGTTCATTTATATGTCAAATTGACTAGGCTAGAGTGGCCAGTCACTTGGTCAAACACCAGTCCAGATGTTGCTGTGAAGGTATTTATTAGATGTGGTTAACATTTAAATCAGCAGCGTCTGCAAGTAAAGCAGATTACCCTCTATGATGTGGGTAAATTTCATCCGGCAGTTGAAGACCTTAAGAACAAAGATTGAGTTTCCCCAAAAAGAAGGAATTCTCATTCAGACTGCCTGGTTTTCCAGCCTGCTGCTCTGTGGGATTTGAACTCAGCTTTGCAACATGAACTCTTACTTACACTCCAGCCTTCTACTTGCCCTGCAGATGTTGGACCTGCCAGCTCCCATGATTGCAGGAACTGATTCCTTAAAATAAATCCTTCTCTCTCCCATTTTCCCACTCACTCTGTCTCTGTATATACACATGCACACATACAGCCATACACATATATGTGTGTATATGTATCTATACATACGTGTGTATATATGTATATATCTATCTGTACATATATGTGGGTATGTATGTATGTATGTATATATCCATCTGCCTACCTATCTATTCTGTTGCCTATGACTTCTGTTTCTGGTTCTGGTGGTGATGTGATCTTGTGCCTCAGGAAGCTCACAGGTTACCATGTTACTGAAGGATGACTGGCACAGAAGCAGATGATGATAGGAAAGGGTCTAGGCTTCTAAAGTGGTAGGTAATTTTTTTGTAAGTGGTGACAACATTGGACTATACATCAGGGGCTTCCAGAAGAAAGTCAAGAGTGAGAGAGAGGGGTTGGGGAGGTACAGCCAAGACCCCATTATCTAAATAATAAACCTGAAACCTCTTTCTCCCTAAGTCTTAAAGGATCTGATGTTTGCTTTATTCCAAACAAGAATTAGCTCTAGAGAAACCTCATGACAATGAAAAGCAATGCTATCACGTCACACACGGTGAACACATGTCTCCGAGAGCTTTGTATCAGAGTGGCAAAGGTACTGGGTCAGGTGACCAGGAATATGCGTCCACAGGTAATAGCGATTATTCACGCACATTTTATTTCAGTGCACCTCTATGCTGTAACAAAATAAATTATGGCCCCCACATAACTGTTTCTTTTTTACGAGACTTGACTCCCTTGAGAACAAACCAAAGAAACTAAAACTAATGGCTCTCAGGGTTTATCTGGAATGCCACTCAGAGCCCACCTGGGCTTCAGCTGCCTTGGCCTGGCCCAGGCGGCACGGTTGTGCAGTCTGACAGGTGCACACCAGCAAAGTCACTTTCAGGCATGGTCTCAGCGAGGGACGCTCTCAGGGAAAGCAGAGGGTTTCCAGTCACAGAATGGAAATCAAATGGGCCTCTAATTTTCTGGAAAATTTAATTCTCCAGAATGTGCCAGAGAATCAGTTTCTCCCCTGGAATCCTTATAGTTGGTGGCCTTGAGGCCGCTCCTGCTCTTAGCTTTTATTCAGATATCACCTCAGTAGAGAGACCATGTCCCATGAGGAGCACCAGCTACACCCTCTCATCTCCCCCACTGTTCCTACTGGAGAGAAGTGACAGGAAACTGCATATCACTGCCATTTTACAGAAAGAGACACTGAGGTGAAGAGAAGGGTGTCACTTACTTCTGGTCCTGGTGGTGCCTGTGGTGAACCCAAATAGGAGCACAGGGAGGACAGGCCTGTAGGCGCTGGCCCCAGGGAGTCCTGGTCCCTCACTGTGGGAGGACAGGGTACCAATTAGCCAGGTTTTGCCAATAAGAACTGGCCCAGCTACTCCTAAGAGATCCAGGCCAGTGATAGGTGAGTGAGTGGGTAGCTTTAAAGTCATCATTCTTTTTCTTCTTTTCTAACAGTTCACTCAGATCCAAGGGAGTCCCCTCTGTGGCAAGGCTGGGGAAGCTCCTGGGCCCTCTCCCAGGGAAGTGAGGGGAGGGTCCAGCTGCGACTACTCTGAACTGTATGTGAGGCTACTCCCTGGGGAATACGGATTCCAGTCACAGCCGGAGGGGCGGGAGAGACATCCTCTAATAAGGTAAAAGGTGCACATGGTCTGGATACCTGGATTTTAATCCCAATTTTTCTTTTTTTATAAACTAGCTGTTTGACTTTAGGCATACAGTTTAAGCCCTCTGAGCCTCTGTAAAATAACTACCCCTGAAGTCTCTCAGTAGTTGTAAATAAAATAACAAATGTGACTACGTTGCGTGGACTATAAAACACTGTGCCAACGCTCCCCGTCATAGTTTCCAATACACCCTAAAGGGCGTGGGGAAAGGAAGGGGTCTAAAATTGGGGAACTCAACCTTCTCTAATCTTCTCATGTTACAGTGAGGTCAGTGATCTGCCCCAGATGGCAGAGGGGGAGGAAGCAGAACTGGGGTTGTGTAGCAAGGGTGAGAAGGGAACACGGGCCCATGAACTGGACCATGAGAAGTACTTCATGAGGACCTGAGGGGGAAGGCACTATGGTCAGTGACAGCAAGGCTGCAAGGCTGGAGGGAAGCAAGGTGGGCAATAACCCCAGTGCCCTGCTGAGGAACCAGTACTGTCACTTGGGGGAAAATACCAGCCCTGTTTACCAAAATCTGTGTAGGAGCCACCAAGTGCAAAGATGCAGGTGTGGGTGTGAGTCTCACCTTGGTGTGACTTCTGGCCCAGGAACAGGGTGAAGTGAGCAGACTACCACAGACCAGGGGCCGAACAGGTGGGGCAGGGAAGGCAGAGTTCCCAGGGAAAAACCTGGCACTCTCATCCCCTGAGGTGAAGCAATGTGGACCACAGTTATTTTGCCATCATTATACTGTGCTCAAGTCACTTTTGGATAGAATTTAGAAGACATAAAGCAAGAGGCAAGATGCATACCTACACAGGTACTGCGCCCGCTTACCTCTCCAAAGCGAATTTACCACTAAAAATGACCTGAGAATCTGGTAACAACAGGAAGTCAGCCACAGAGGAAAGACTCCATATCTAGGTGAATGTTGATCTATCTCTCTTGTATTCCCCTTTTGGTCTCTCTCATGGTCTTACATTTCACCATTAGAGATTTATTCCTTTGGTTATTCAATCTCCAGAAATTCTTTATACAAGTGTAAAAGTTCCTGGGCGTGGTCCAGCTCAGGCAACAAGGATCCAAAATTGTTTCATGGGGGCCTGAAGGGCCAAAGGGTGTGTGTGGAGGAGTGTAGTTAGGACAGAGATTATCATCTCTGCTTTACAGAGGAGGAAGTTGAGACTCAGACAAACAATGAAACAATCAGCAGTCTGAGGTGTGGGGAAGCAAACCCTCACTTTCTCACCCCAAATTGTGTGTCTTCTTCAGAGTTGTTCAAAGCCAACTCACGTTTGTTTTAGAGAAAATAATCATTCATGGCCTCCTCACTCTTCCGTCCAGTGTGACCCAGAACACATAAGAAGCATCTGGTCCTTCCTCGAGGTGACCCATTCTTAGGTTGGATGGAAACTGTTACTTGTGTGTCCAGTCCTAAGTAATAGACCTGTGCCAGGCAAAGGAGTCTCTCCCTCCTTCTTTTTGGAATTAGAACTGAGACCATAGAGACATTGCAATTGGTGTCACCCTGGAGCTTGGAGGTCCAGTAGACTCAGGGTGGAGCGGCCTTTCCAGGGCTACAAACACGCTCAGGTTTGGAGTATGTAGAGAGTCAGTGAACCAGACAGGAAAGAAGGGGGCAGAGGCATAAAGAGCTCTGAGGAAAGGTCCTCCAGGGAGGGTCCCAGTCTGCCTGATCAAGGAGAACACCTACTCCCAGGGCAGCAACCCTTAAAGTGTCTGCCCCGTGGGATGCAAGGGCCCATGGGATGCCAGGGTCGGCGTGGAGCAGTGTCTGCTGAGGTTGTCTCCACGTTTCCTCTTTCAGACTGGGTGTATTTATTGATGTGATCTTGTACTTGTTATATCATTGAGTTTGTGGGGCAGATAAATTTAATTCTTAGGTTGCTGGTCTTTGCATCAAGAGGTGCCACAGCTGTAGGTGATAAAGGGATTACTGAGCCTCCTTGCTAACCCCAACATGTCACCTGAGAGCCTGTTCCTGAGTATGATGCTGTGTATGCGGGGAACTTCGGGGCTGTTTCTTGGGGAGGGCAGGCGTTTTGTGCTTGCAGGGAGGAGGATGAGCCCAACGTTTGGTGACCCAAGGAGCAAGTGGACCACGAGTCATTGTGAATGAAGTTCTCTAAATGTTTCCAGCTCCCGACTTCTGAGCCCCCTGGGTGGGATCGTACACTCAGGCCCCTTGTGTCCAGCTGGGCCTGAGGCCTCAGCTGGCCTGTGAGTGGTGGGGGAGTTTTCATGGTCTACTCGAGGCTCTACAGTCTCTCGCACTGTCACAGTAGCCAGCAGCATTCAAGATGGTGGCTGCTCCCTCGCTCTGGATCCGGAGAGAGGAGGCATGGCGCGTCACCTTTGCATTAGAAGCCAGTTCACTTCAGGCTGCTTGTTAACACGACACCACCCGGTGTGCTCTGACCACCCTCCCCATGGCTGCTGGGCTGTTGTGAGCTAGGGGAGCCCTGGGCACTGTGACATCCCCAGGGGCTCCCTGCCAGCTGCACTGCCATCCCTCAGGCTGTGGGACAACAATGCCCGACAGCAGAGGGCATCAGAGGTCTGTCTCCACTCTACTGATGGTGTCAACTCTGAGTGTTGGTGGAGGGCGCAGCAGGAGGGCGGAGCCCAGGCCTGGGCATGCTCCTCTGTCATGACAATGTAGCTGTGGCCAAGTGTTAGAAACACGCGGGTTCGTCTTCCCACGCCCATGCCCCAGTAAACTTCAGAGAACATCAGAGAGACCAGAAGCCTATGCCTCCACCATGGCCTCTAAAGAGTAGGCCTTACTCTCACTTCCTCTTGTGGCCTGGCTTTGCCTTGTTATCATTGGACCCAGAGTATGGCTGGTGGGGAAGCCGGACAGAGTGTCACCAGCGCTGCTTGCACACGACTGCTGCCCTGGCCCAGAGCCGTGTGCTCTCAGGCCTGTCCCAGGCTTCTGCTCTGGAAGGATGCCTCCAATCCCATCATGCCACTCCTGTTCATACAACGCAAGGCTCTCATGTGTGTTGACACGTAGCCCAGCTCCAGTTCTTGTCTTGGTGGGGAGTGGAGGTGGAAGGTGGAGGGCAGGACTCTCAGCAGCAGTTTCCTAGACCCGTGATGGTGAACCTATGATACGTGTGTCAGCACTGACATGCGTAGCCATTTTCAATGACACTTGGCCGCATGTAGCCGCATACCAAAGAACTATGGGGCCGTATGCCGAGAAGGACGTTTCATCCTCGGCTCCTGCATGGCCAGGTGCAATAGCCGAGGATAAAACATTTGCTGTAGTGTAGACACTCTGTGCTGGAGGTTTGTAGGCCAAAACAATAGAACTCCGGCACAGAGCGTCTAGTTCTGGGACTTCCTGTTAGGCCGTTTTTCTTGAAGTGACACACCACCCAAGTTATGCTCGGTTTTTTGGAGAATTTTGAACACACCAAGCTCAAAAGATTGCCTATCACTGTCCTAGACGGACACTGCAGTGTGTATGAAGGGTCTGAGAGTGTAGTCAGCACAGTGGGCTCTGTCCTGGGAGTTGGGCAGCTGTGAGATTGCCCCTAACTTCCTTTCCCTCCCTGGGCCTGAGTGTCATCTTTTGTAAAAATGGGCTGGAACCTTCCAAGCGTGGGCCGCTTCCAGCTTCCATAACCTAGGCTTCTAGGGTCAGGTATTGCTACCCAGGAAGGGGAAGACAGCCTGGCCCTGGGAAAGGGTAGGAGGGAAGAAAGGAGGGAGCCACAAGGGTGGAGGGAGGACAGGGGGAAGGGTGCGAGGGAGGGGAAACTTGGGCTCTGAGAAGCGCTGGTGAGATGGGCAGTTGTCCCGGCAGTGGCTGGATTACCTGCAGCTTTTCTCCAGTGTGGGCATATCTCTCGGTGTTTACACTCTTCCAGACCACACAAAGACCAAGGTCAGGTCAAACATTACACCTCACCCAGGCTGGCCCAGAGTCAAAAGGAGGAGGCTACCAATAGCCTCTAGTTTCTGTCCCTCCCTCCCTGCCTTCTCTGGGTGCTGGTCCCAGTCTCCTGGGGCCGACCCTCTCCTGCTGGGACCAGGGTCTGGCCTGGGGTCTGGAGCCCCAGTCAGGCTTATTTTCTGGAAGCTCAAGCAGATTCATACCCCAGGTCCTCACCTTGTGGGGTGGGGCGAGGAACATCTGCTTTCTGCTCAGAATGCCTCTGTTGGCCCTTCCTAGTCCTCACCAACTAGCCAGCCTCCCTGGTTAAAAGAAGGCGCTGAACTTTCCTCAGCAAGAGGCCAGGAACACTGGAAGGCATCTTCTGTTTGGGATTTTGCTGGAGAAGCCAGGCATCTCTTTCAATCCTTCAACCGTTGCTCTGCTCCGAGCCTGGAAGCCTGGCATGGTAGCAGGCCACTCCCTGACTCTTCGGCTCTCTCAGTGCCTCCATTCTGTGGGCTCTGGAGGGAGTTGGGGCACTGCACAGCTAATGGTAAGCAGATCCAATTTGTGAGATGTTTTTGAGTCTTGTCTTTCTCAAGCTGGTTGAAAACTCTTTAGGGCCTGGCAGATGGGTTTCTGGTGCTTTTCCTCCTCCTGACTGGCTGGTACTGCCATGTTCATTCCCTGGTGAATAGCTTTTTATTCCTTCAAGTTTACCCACTGCACTGTTCATTCACTCCTTCAGTCATTCATTGAGGACCACGATGGCTGAACGCCCCAGGGCTGGGCGTACAGGGCCAGAATATGGTCCTTGAAGGGGCTGATTTTAGTGGGTGGGAGACTTGTAAATAAAGGTCTTGGAATTCATGGTGGTGAGTGCTGTGACAGTGGCCTTCAAAGGGTTCTATGGGTGCATGAGGGTGGGGAGGAACCCAGCCCTGCCTAGGGAGGTGAAGGCAAAGTTTGAGTTAGGTGTTGAAGGACACTTGTAAGAGTTCCCTAGGTGGGCGGTGAAGGGTGGGAAAAAATTTTTCAGGAAAGGGGAAACACCTAGACAAAAGATGTTGGGGGCAGAGACCAGGGTCCCTTCTGGGTTGAAGTGTTTGGTGTTTGTGGAGCAAATGCATGCAAACGGGGATGAGGCTGAGAAGAGGCAGGACTTGGATCCTGGAGGGCCAGGGGATGCAGGCCAAAGCTGTCAACAGCAGCTCGTAGGCCATGTGGAGGCCAATGAGGAGATGATTGTCCCAGTTCAGGAAAAGAGGAGGGGGAGGTCAGCTAAGAAGGATGAGGTTGGGGAGGGGTAGAGGAATTGCTCTGAGAGATCCTGGGTGGGCAGATGCTGCCCAGTGACTGACCATTTGAACATGGTGAAGTGGCAGAGGGAGGAGGCAAGGCTGAGTCCCAGGCACCCAGCACAGGTGACTGATAGCTTGGAGCCACCTACCAGGGTGTTGGAGAGGAACATGTTGGGTGTGGGCACAAGAGTAGATTCAGACCTGGATATGCTGAATTTGAGATGCCCATCGACACCTCAGGAGAGGTTCTCCAGCCAGCATTTGGTGTCGAGTTTGAAGAACTGACTCAGTTATCATCATCCTTTGGGTAGTATCTGAATCTCTGTGGTACAAACAAGATGATTAAAGGGAAGAGAATAGAGGGAGACAAAAAAATAAAAAATCCAAGTAAGAGCTGTGGAGAGTGCTGACATTTAATAAGCAGGTAGAGGATGCACAGAAAGGGGTGGGCAATGGTGTAGGAGGAAGGAGTGATGGAGGCCAAGGGAGTCTGTGCATAGATTAAGGCAGACAAGTCCGGGGTTGGCCACTGGCAGGAAAGTCACAGCGATGATGGTGAAACATCTGGAGAGGATACTGACTGTGGTGCTGACCTGTGAGAGGGGGCTCCCCTACCCCCTCCAGCATCACAGCTCTGATCACTGCACTGGGTACTCAGTGCTTATCATACATAGCATGTGGCTGGAAACCATTTGACCAAATGACTGTGATGTCATAGAAGAGAATTTTTTTTGTGAGGGGGGGGCAAGTGAGACTTTAGACCTAGGCATCTCACCTCCCCCACCTCTCTGTCCCCAGAGTGAGTCACAATTTCAGAAAGGTAATGACAAGGGCTTTCCAGTTATCATTCTGGTCTGGAAATGATAAGCTAACTTGAGAAAAAAATGGGGAGATCTGTTTGGAAAGTCATGAATGCTCCTCAGCTGAGGTGTGAGATCTTCTCCCCAGGGGTTTTCCGCAGTCCCAGCCCCACCGGTCACCTCCTGGGTGGCCTGGTCTATCGGAGGGCTCGCACTTACTGGGCTCTGGAGGCTATGCTTCTCTTTGGAGGACTGGGTATCTGGAGATGCAAGGCTAGCCACCACAGGGAAGTAGCACTGAAGTAAAAGCCCTAGCTTGGGTTCTAGTCCAGGCTCTGCCATTATCTCGGGTAGTTATCTCGCTGGGTCTCAGTTTCCCCATCTTTAGAGCAGGCATTTTAATCCTGCATTAAAAGGGAGTATCCTAAGGATAAGGTGGGGTAACAGGTGCAAAGGTGACATGAAGAGTAGAAATGGCTGTATATGTGCCTGAGTTCCCTTCATTCGATCAATTTCTCATTCACGCATGCATGCATTAATTCAACAGAAAATGACAAAGTGCTCGCAAGTTGCTATAGTTACAAAATATGAAGAGTTAAGGGCGTAACAAATGGGCAGACTTGCTCTCTCACTGTCTGTGGGGGAGAGAGAAGGTAGAGCTGATGGGTCTTTGGGTATCAGAGCCAGTGGGTGCTGCTGCCTGTGGTTCTGTGATGCCATGTGTTCCTCTCGCCCCATCCTGGTGGGGAAGAGTTTATACTGAGTAGGATCAAGGGTTGTTTTTCTGCCTCACCTATTATTTGGTAGCAATGGTTCACCAGTCATTGACATGGGCTAAGTCACTACCCCGAGATGTGTGAGAAAAAATCCCCAGGAAGCAGATGGTCATCAGAGACCAGTGGCCACAGTTGGGTCTTTTTTTTTAATTCGGTGAAAGGAGGGGAGGCAGAAACAGACTCTTGCATGCACCCCTATAGGGATCCACCCAGCAAGCCCACTAGGGGGCAGTGCTCTCTCCATCTGGAGCATTGCTCGGTTGCTCAGCAACCAAACTCTTTTTAGTGCCTGAGGCTGAAGCTATGGAGCCATCCTAAGCACCTGGGGCCAACTCATTCCAATTGAACCATGGCTGCAGGAGAGGAAGAAAGAGAGAGGGAGAGAAAGCAGGAGAGAGAGAAAGAGAGAGAAGGAGAGAGAAGCGATAGGGGGTAAGGGTAGAGAAGCAGATGGGCGCTTCTCCTGTGTGCCCTGACTGGGAATTGAATCCAGGACATCCACATGCTGGGCTAATGCTCTACAACTGAGACAACTGACCAGGGCCTTGGGTTCAAATTGAATGGGGAACTTGGAAGATGTATTGAACCTTGATGAGATTCAATCTTCCTTCTGCGATTTAGGACTCTCTATGACTGTCCTATGTGTCTTGTGAGGAGGTGAGAGAACTTTGAAGTATCGGAAAGATGCTTCCTCCTCCTCCTTCTCTTCCACTGACAGCAATTCATCGGCATTGACATCATGGATCAGCCACCTTGTGGGCTCCACCCTTCTCTTCCCTTCTTCCGATGGACCTGTCTGTGATGTATCTATTCAGTAGGACAGCCATCAAAGCGTGTCCCTAACTTATCCATCTGTGGATCTAAATGACCACTGTGTGTCTGGCTTGCTGGTCAGGGTTTACTGATTTCTTGTCATGAATATTCTCTTACAGTGTATAGAAAGTTGTAACCCAAAGGGTTCTGGGCTTCAGAATCGCAAAACATCAGAGTCAGAGGAAGACTTGGAGAGCGTGTGCTTGGGCCAATAAGAAAAGGTGGATAAAAATATTGGTTGAACGGTGCACCTTAAATACGGTGGCTTTTTGCCAATCCTACCAACCTTCTGCCCTGCTGTGAATCTGCAGGGCCCGGGTGAGGGCGGTTCAAGTAAAGGGTCCCGCACAGGGCTCCCCATCCATCATCAGGCATCCACACAGCTGTTCAGATTTGGGCAGCCTGGATAAGGAGGCCCCGGGATCGTTGGATTTCACAGATCATGCTTTGAGGTTTAACTATCTGTAAATGACTTCAAGGTTCATTACATGCTGCCATTTGTAGATTAGGTCATGGGAAAGAAAGAGATTTGGCCTGGGGAAGGTCCTGTCCATTGTCCAGCATCTCATCTCAGTGTGGATTGACTGTTCTCTGCCTGTCACTGAACTCTCAGACTCAATGAAGTGATAGCAAAGAAAGTGGCAGAGAGGAGGGGGTCAAGGGGTCTGAGAAAGTGAAGGCTGTAAGCCAAAAAATAGAAACGTGAGATCACTTAAAATTTTAAGTTGTATTTTATTTTATTATACGGGAAAAGTTATATGTGATACTAATATTAGTCAATTGAGGGATTCACAGAGTTCTTGTGATTTTTTTGGTGGGGGGATATGTTACAGAGAACTGAATGTAAAAGCAAATACTAGAAATAAGTGCAATGCCCCTCAGTAGGAGCCTGAGGTTTTATTCCTACAGAACGCCATACAGGAGTTAAACATGAAAGTGATGCTTTAGTAAATGAAACACGGAAGGTATAAAGAAACATGTGTTAAGTAAGAATCAATTTATGTCAGTTTTTAGAAAGCTTATGCATATATATATCCCTGGAGAGACCTTGTTTTAAAAATTTCCTCCTCTGACCAGAGAACCTTGGAATCCCATATCCTAGGATGTGAGTGACGCCCCCGTGGGCACCCCTGAGAGATTAGCCCTGGGCCAGCCGGAGCGCTGCATGGAGCCCGGAGTACACTGCATGCTTGGGGAAGCCTGACCTGGGGCAGGTAAGGACACCTCTGGAGTCAGGCAGTTCGTGGCTTCTACTCTCTACATTGGAGGTGAGTTGTTCCTTGCTTCTGAGCCTGTTTTTCTCACTGATTCTTCCATATGGAAAGACACAACCACAGCCCATGGGACAGAGAGAGCATGGACTTGTTCCCCTTCTCCAGATGGCTGAAGTTCCATCCTGCAGGTCTTCACGCGGGCAGGACAGGGCTTCCCATGGGTGCAGAGATAAGGCCACCCAGAAAGGCAGCCAGGCTTCTCTGCATCCCCGACATTGCACCTTGTGCAAGGTGAATGGTGCCTGAAGGTTTCTCTCTTGGAGAGAAGTAATGAGGGGCCTGCCCCTCGGGAGCTATGTCCTCATTCCCCAGGCTGCGCACAATTTCCTGGCTGCTGGACAGCCTTCTGGGGGCAGGACTGGACACCCCAGACCAATTTGCTCAAAGCCAGTTTGCCAAATGATCAATTTGCTAAATGACTAATTGACCATAGGACTAAGGATTTGTTTTTCAAATTTGGGTCTCCTGCTGTTCTGTGCAGTGAGCGGCTCTGGCAGCCGAGTTGTGCAGGAGTGCCCCAGCGTGGATGCTGAGCCTGACTCCAGCGTTCAGTACTGCGCACAGACAGGCTGGGCTTGCTCACCACCACCCAGCCCCTGCGTCGGCTTCTGTGTTGCTTGCTAGGTGGGCACTCTCTTCAAATGCATTTCTGTCTTCTCTCTCTTTGCAACTTTACCCATGTCTGTCCTTGAACATGGGCAATGAGAGTGTGTCCCCAGTGGAGGGGAGGCCTCGACCCTTCCTCTGAGTGACTCAAGACCTTGCACTGGGGCAACTAAAGGAATGGATTTGTATACCTGAGCTGTGGTCTAGTGTTCACACCCTTGTTAACATCATTGAGCATCTAAGTTGAAGTTGGAATAGATGTCGAAATAGTGACCATATCTAAGTGAAGAAATCTAACATATATTTATTTGTTAAATTTTAAAATCTGAAGTTGAGTTTAAAACCATCTCATTGCCAGCACATAGGACCATAAGATTTGCTGATTATTTCAACTCTTGATTTTCTGTACCTATTATTTATAACTATATCTGTATCTGTATCTATTTTTGTATTCTTATCTGTACCTACATCTAGCAGGAGGAAATTAACCAAAGCAGAATAATTCCAAATATTTTGGGATACTTTGGAATGTGTGACAAGTTTTAATGCTAGATTTTTCTTCTTAGTAGGCTTCACTTAGATTTACACCTCTCTGTTTCTTTTTCTTCTTTTTTGCCTTTTCCTCCGATGACCATAACCTCTTACACAGAGCACTGAACAGGTAACCTATAGGCACGTTAATTAATTTCACTGAGTCTCAATGTTGTCCTGCGCAAAGTGAGACCACAACACCTACCTGATGAGGTTTCTGTGAGTATGGAGAGAGATAATGGGGGCAGGGAACACTGTAATCGTTCACGGGGTTGTGCAGATGTAGTGTGTTAATATGGCATGAGTTCTGGCTGGGGGAGCAAGTCTTGATGTCTCTCATCCTTTAGAAGAAAGATGGTCTATGCCAGGAGAAAAAGTTACCATAGCTAGGTTAACAACCAAGAGCTCTTTCTTTGTTGACATTCTTAATGGACTTTCCACCTGCCCAGGCTAGATTCTTTGTTGGCCGGGGAAGTTCTGCTACTGCTCTAGCCTCATCATAGCACCCTCTTCCCCTGAATGGTTCTGAGCTCCAAACAAAGTGACTACAGATTTCTGGATGGTTCTATGCTGCTTCCTGCCTCAGGACCTTTGCACAGGTTGTTTCTACTTTCCCATCTCCCCACAAAGGACCATCTTCAGGTTTTACATAAAAGATGACATCTTCTGTGAAACTCCTGTGACCTTCCCACAAGGGAGCTTGCCCTGATGGGTATTCTGTCCTAGCACTTGCACTTACTTGTTCTTCATAGCATCAGTTAAACAACAGTTAATTAAGTCATTGTCTCATTATTTGTTTAATAGACTGGTCTGTAAACAGTGAAGTTGGAGACCATGTCTTGTACATTGCTGTGTCACAGCATGGAACCCTGTGCCTGGCATGTGGTGGGCGCTGGGGAAACACTTTTTGAATGGATGCATGAATTTGGGGCAACAAGAAAGGGCAGGCTGAATGTCTGCTGGACGCTCTCTTTGTGACATTCTGGCATTGCCCAGTAGAACTTGACTTTGCTGCCTGCCAGCAAACATTATTGCATGAGGTGGAATAGGGGTCAGCCTGGGTGATGCAGAGTGTAAGGTCTGTTGGCCTCTGAGGACGGAACTATCTCTGGGGAGTGGGATGGTTGGCGGGCAGCATGGAGGGCTGAGGCTTGCAGCTCAAGCAAATAAGGTTGTAGGAAAGTCTGGCCAGCTGTTGGCAACCCCAGGAGGACCTCAGTCAGTACCATCAGCTGTTAGGGCTGTGAATGACTCAGGAATGGGTGGCCTGGGCAGGCAAGCACCCTTGTTCTGGCAGAGCCCAGGGTAACCCTGGGAGGAGGATTGCTTGAACTTGGTCAAGCTCCTGTCATTTCTTTTTCTTACCTTCTCATCCAGCCTGAGTGGATGGAGGCAGACCGGGCCACATGGTCTCCAGCTCAGGGGTCTCCAGTGGACGGGGCACGGAGAAGCCCACATCCACCAGTTTCTCATGGGTGCCCACCCCTTTCAGCTACTTCCTGGTTCTGTGCTGGCCCCTCTTCTCTGCCCCCATGTCACTGGGGGAAATATATATAAAATAATAAAAAAAAACATTAAAATAATGGCCTTACCAGGCAGTGGCACAGTGAATAAAACATTGACCTGGGATGCTAAGGACCCAGGTTCGAAATCCCAATGTCACTGGCTTGAGTGTGGGCTCATCTGGCTTGAGTGCAGGGTTGTTGGCTTGAGCATGGGGTCATAGACATGACTCCATGGTTGCTGGCTTGAGCCTAAGGTCACTGATTTGAGCAAGGGGGTCACTGGCTCAGCTGGAGTACCCCTTCCCACCCTGGACAAGGCACCCTGAGAAGCAATTATTGAACAATTAGTGACACAACTACGAGCTGATGCTTCTCATCTCTCTCCCTTCTTGTCTGTCCCCCTTGTAAAACAAACAAACAAACAAACAAACAAATAAATGGACAATGTATGGAATTAGTTGCACTCTCCTCCCCTGCTTCTTATGCAACATATTTTGTGGAACTAGAGAATGTTGGAGTTAAGGGGAAGCTGCTTCAACCTGAACCTTTGAGGAGAAGGAGGCCAGGACACCCAGAGGTCAACTGAGACCCACTGACGGCCTATCAGGCATTAGGGGTGCTTGTCTTTGCTTCCAAATGTTAGATACTAATGCCTTAAACCACTGTGAGGTGCCATATGGCTGGGGGGCAAACAGCTGAGAGCTGGGCTCTCTGGGAACAGGGCATGGGACACAGCCACCACAGGGGGGAGAGTACTGACCCAAGAACCAAAAGAGCATGTACTCTTCTGCTACATTCTGGCAGGTGCCTCGGAGGTGCCGCCCAACTTTTCAGAGTCTCAGTTCCCTCATCTGTTCAAAGTCTCCTGCAATTTTAGGAGTGTTTGTTGTGCAGTCTGGGCCTAAAGTAGTGGGAAGCTTTTGAAGAGTTAAAATTGTAAAGTGAGTAGTGTGGGAGGGGTTGCTTCCCAGGCAAAGGAAAGACCTCAGTTTCTTGAGGGCCCTCTCTGAGGGGCCACCCGTCCCCAGTTTCCCAGGGCCTGACTGACTGTGGACGCATCTCTCATGCACAGTAATAAGGACCCCTGTCCCTTGATGCCTAACTTGATCATGAGATTTCTGTTAAAAAAGCCTGTTGGGTGAAAATACACTGAGTTGTGCTTTCTTAAGAAAAAGTCAGTGTTTTCTAGCATTTGGCGAGATGGCTGCTGAATGTTCCTCAGTGCCTCGGGACCATCTTGTCCTTGCCTCTGATATCCTGGAAGTCGTGGCCTTGCAGAGCCAGCAGGGGCCTTTGATAGGAAAGTTGTCCTAGGTCAGCATCACTGAGGGAGAACAGGGCACATCTCCATGCTCTTCTCCCCAGTCATCAGTGGTGGAGGGTGTTACTCCTGTGGAGGCCCCTCCACATTCAAACAGGAATGACCTGGCCATGTGGCTCTGTCAGCCTCTCCCTCTCACTTGTCCTGGCTTCTTTTTCCCTAGAGCAGAAGAATGTGATACCAAGCTTGTGTGTGGTCCATCTTTTTCCTTTCTGTCCCACATTCCACCTTCCCTTTCTTTTCTCTTCCCAGAATCCACACTAAGAGATCTGTGAGCAAATCACATGCAGAAGCAATGGGAGTGGAGAGGTGGAAGAGGCCAATGGCACTCCAGTAGTCAAGGTGGCCTTCTGGGAGGAGGCAACTCCAGGCTGGGCTTTAAAAGAGGGGTTGGGATTGGAGAAGCAAATGCAGGAGAGTTCAGGGATGGGTGTGGGAAGCCCAGCTCAAGACAGTGGTATGGCATGGGGGAAGTGGGTGGGGTATGTGTGTGTGTGGGACTGGGAACAAGACGGGCTAAGGGAAGGTTGAGCAGCCAAAGCTGTGACGTTTTCTTTGATGGAGAATCCAGTAGTCCCTGGCTGCTGTTGCTTTAGCTCAATGGTTCTTAACCTGGGTTCTATCGAACCCTAGGGGTTCGATGAGTCGGTCTTAGGGGTTCAGAGAAGCCTCTGCCGCAAGGCCAGAATAAAGTAATATCGTAATTTGTTGTGAGTTCATGCACTTTGTTGGTTTTGTTCTTTGAGCAAGGTGATGTTCATGCACGGCTCATTTTGTGCCCCAGTAAAAAAACCATGTACCTATGTTTTGAATTTGGAAAAGAAAATCATATTTTATTTATCACTAAAGAAAGGTTCGGTGAATGCGCATATGAAACTGGTGGGTTCGGTACCTCAAAAAAGGTTAAGAACCACTGCTTTAGCTAAATAAATCAGTCACTGTGATTTTGAAACCACAGTTGGCTTGTTCCACAGTGATGGCAACTAAAATTATGGATTGTAATTGTTTAAACACAAGGAGGTGTTTTGACCTGAATAGTAATAATGTGACAGTCTTCCTTTGGTGTCTTCCCGCAGCTGGCCCATGAGTCACCACCCGTCCACACACCCCGCTCCCTTGGAGAGAACAGAGGTGATGCTGGGCCAGCATTCACCTGGGCCTAGTGGTGGCATTCTTTGGGTTTTTGTGAGGCAGGTCATGGCGATAAAAAGGGCTGATGGGGGCTGGGTCACATTCTTGCCTGTAACTTGGTGCTAATAGCACCTGGCAGGGCTATCAGGAAAACCTGACAAGACACCAGGGGAAGGCCAACCCCGGATGTCTGAGAGCTGTGACTGCCATGAGGAGCAAAGCCAAGTGACCTTATTTTACAGATGAGGAAACTGAGCCCCAGGGGAATCTTGATTGAAGTCACGCGCTCACAGAAATTTGGGGTTTTGAAAGGCCTCTGTCAGCGTCATCTCACCAGCATCTGAAATCACCCTGCACCATCACAGGGATGAATGCCCTTTCTGGGCCTCAGCCTTCTCACCTGTGAAAGAGAAGTCATATACACCTGCCTGACACAGCACTGATGAGGATACATGAGGCGACGCATGAGAGCTGCGTGGGGCCAGGCACGCACTCAGTGAGTGGTGGGCCTCCCACCCATCCCTCTGTGGCTTCATGAGGTAGAGGCATCAGTGATGCTCACGGCCACCACCACCCCCTTCCTTGCAGGGAGAAGCTCTGGCTTTGCTGGGGATGTCCATGGTTGATGTGACGCTGATAGTGCCCAGGTGTGAACTCCTCTGAACGCCCTGGTGGGGCTTGCTTTCTTCGCCAACCAGATGCCAGTCTCCCCTTACAGCTTTCAAACTGGATGAGTTTCCTCTTGTCTATCTTGTCCAAAAGCCCTGTGAGAAGGGGGGCATGGCATAAAGTGGTATGCCCTTTCCCTGCCCCAGCATAACCTCCAGAGCCCCATAAATATTTCATGGTACCCGAGTGCAGAGTGCTCACTTTGCAGGGAGGCTTGGGAGGGCCGAGGTATTCCTGCAGCAGCGTCAGGACCTAAAAAGCCTGGTCTCCTGAGCCCACTCCAGCGCTTCCCTGTGGCCCTGCTGCATCCACAGCAGAGCTGTCCTTTTGGATTGAGCTTTTGGGTTTCTCTGCCCTGAGTTTGTCCCCTACCCCTTGCTTATCTGACTCCCACATGTCCTTTAGGCTTTAGCTCAGATGTTATGGCTTTGAACCCTCACCTTGACCTAGTTGAATCCTCTTGTGTTTTGCTCTCACTTTATCATCTGCGATAGAGAATGCTGGTTCCTTCCTGATAGACATGATTATGGTCTTCTTTTATCAAATCCAAACTTCATAGGAAAGCAACACATACAGTTAAAAGACCACTTCTCACAGCCTTTCTGACAGCTAGGAAGTTGCTGGATAATGTTTATGAGACACTGAGAAAGAACCAGCTACTTTTTTTTTTCTTTGCATTTTACTTTTTGCACCTTTCCTTCATTTTGCCTGGAACGCAGATGTGATGGCTGGAGCTCTAGCAGCTGTCTTGGGCTTTTAGGTTAAAGATACTAAGGATGCTCTCATATTCGGGCAGAAGCATACCAAGAGTTTGAGCCCCTGAAAGCTCTAGGGGAGCCATGGCTCCAGCACTGGCTGTTCACTTTCAGACCTATTTTATGTAAGAGATAAACCCCTTCTTTGTCTGCATCACTGTCACTGGATTTCTATTCTTGGCAGCCAAACTCAATTCCAATTGATAGAACATTCTTCTATTATTATTATTATTATTATTAATTTTAATGGGGTGACACCAATAAATCAGGGTACATATGTACAATGAAAACATCTCCAGATTATTTTATCATTCAATTGTGTTGCATACCCATCACCCAAAGTCAAATTGTAGTACTTATCATAGTTTATTCTAGTTATATGCAGATCCTTTTAATGCTGCCCTCATTAGACAGTGTCCTTAGTGAGGGCAGGAGCCCTACTGCCTTGTTTACTCATGTATCCCCAGCAACTAGCACAGTGCCTGGCATTGTTGGTGCTAGTAAGTGCTTAGTACACGTTTTGAATGAATAAATGAATACATCAATGAGCAAATGCATCCCAATGAGTACCTGGTGTCTACATTGGGGCCCACAGGATCATTTGAGAAAAGGGCAACTCTGATAGTGGCCTTTGTAATAATTATGAGAAGCAGCTTTGGCTGACCAAGATGCTAGGGACTACTTTTTCTTTTCTATAAACAGGTCCCTGAATGTTATCGCTTTATTTTCCCCCCTAATCTTAAAGTCTCTTTTAGTGGACTTTCCTATAATCTCACTGCTTATAATAGCTATTTAACAATAGACAAGAAACAAAATACACAGTAAAACTAATTATTTTCTTTTTCAGCTTATGCATGTGGAAACATGAGCCTGGGAAATATTGCTTACATATAGAAAAATCAGCAAATAAGATCAAATAACAAATTAGAAATGGATATGTATGCTAAGGTAATGTCTATGTAAAATTACTACCTGTGGAAGATAATATACAAATGGGAAAATACCAAAAAAAAAAAAAGACTGTTGATTTCCTTAAGGGCAAGGCTGAGTGATGGGTTACTTTTTCTTTTCTTTTCTTTTTTTTTTAGTGAGAGAGAGAAAGAGAGACAAGGACAGACAGGAAGGGAGAGAGATAAGAAGTATCAACTCATAGTTGTGGCACCTTAGTTGTTCATTGATTGCTTTCTCAGACGTGCCTTGACTGTGGGGCTTCAGTCAATTCAGTGATCCCTTACTCAAGCCAGTGACTTTGGGCTTCAAGCCAGCAATGTTTGGGTTAAAGCCAGTGACCATGGGGTCATGTGTCTGATCCCATGATCAAACCGGTGACCTTGGGGTTTCAAACCTGGGTCCTCAGTGTCCCAAGCTAATGCTCTATCCACTGCACCACTACCTGGTCAGGCAGTTATATGGTTTTTAAAAGTTTAATCTTACTATATTAGTAATTATAATTTCCCATAATATAATGGTAATAATATCGTTGAGAGGCAGAACAATACTAAAGTTTATGGGGATAGGCAATGTTTCCTTGAGATTTTTTGTCACATAATAAAATGGTACCCAATAAAAATAGGATAGGATGATGCCCTGTATGTCTTCCACTGTGGTGGGTCAGGGCAGCTGTGGGTCCTGAGGGAAACCCTGACCCAAGGTAGTTCAGCTACATTTCCACCTTCTCTCAGTGATGAACTGGGACTGATTGGGTTCTCTTCATGAGTAACAATTAGCAAATACCCCTGCTCATGCAACAAAGGAAAGCTGTGCCTGGGCTGACACTTCTCTTTCTGTTTGGGTCATTGGTATAACCCGGTGCTGTCCAGCTGCATTGGGTCTGGTGGCACCTCACAGCACTCCTCTGTTGTGACAGGAGGCTGAAAAAATGTGCTCCCTGTGGTCTTCAAAGTTTTTTGTTTTTATTATTTTGTTTGTTTCTTTCAACATATCTTTGCTGAGGCTGAGACATAGCTTGATGGATGTTTGATTAATGACTAATTATTGACCAGTAGGCTGATAGCCTCCACTTAAGTAGATTGAGCAAACAAATCGCTGAATATGGTGTCAAGGTCATATAGCTTACTCACCTGCCAATCACCAGGGCACATTGCTGATACACTGAAAGGAAGCAAGGAATATGGATGACATGAAAATACCAAAAGAAGAAGGAGTCAAGTTAGATCTGAGAGTGGGGAGGAAGGGGTGAGATCCTCAGTGTTGAACAAAAGCCATTCAGAAAATAGATGATTTCTTAATAGATTCTTGGTCAAGAATTGTTTGATGCAAGAAACAGAATTAGTATAAACTTAGCTCTAAATAATAATAAAAAATTAATAATAATAATAACAACAACAATAAGTTTGTTGGAAATCTATAAGGGATCTTATTGTACCCCAGGGCAGGGATGGCAACCAGTCTCTGAGAGAGGCTCAAGGTAGAACTTCTAGAAAGTTATAAGAGACCCAGATAGCTGCTTGCCTGTGGTCTGTATGTCTTCCTCTCTGGGGCATTGTGGTTTTTTTTATCTCAGCCACTCTGAGCAGGTCTGTTTCATTAATTTTCTTTATCTTCTGCACACCAGCCTTCTCTAGTTTCAAAAATGTTCACCTCAACCAGGGAATGATCCCTCAACTCATGGACTCAACATGAAGAGTTGAAATTCAAATTCCCAGAAGAAGAAATCTGATTGGCCAATGGCCACCCAATGAGGTGCCTCTCCTCAGTCCTATGTCTGTCTCTGTTCCAACAAGGTTTATCTAGGTGCAGGGACTGGTCCTGTGGATGGGAAGGTGTTCCTTGGAGAAGGGGCACAGACTGACTTGCAGGCAAATTGGCCAACGTGTCTGCTGTTGTGGGAAACTTGAACAGCTTGGGTGTCGAATAAAAATATCCACCATGTACTTTTAAAAACAAAGAGCTTCTGAAGCATAGAGTCCAGGTTGTCATTAGGGCCTACATCATAGCTGATATCTCAGGAGTTTCCCCCATCATTTCCCAAGTCTTTGGAGAGAGCAGTTAGCAGAAAATGTTAATGACCAATTTTAGCAAATGGCCATTTTGGCACTTCCAGGCCACAGGGGCTGGCCCGCGCTAGTTTTTAGAATGCCCCCTGGATGATGCTGGCAACTTGTTTAATGTTGGCCTAGAGACACGCTGTGGCTCAGATCCAGAAGCCCAGTGCAGCCCAGATTCACTTTGCTGGGGGCGAGGAGAAGCCACTCAAGTATTCCACGTGGTTCTCTCATCCCTGACACTCTGTGGCTGGTCTAGTCTCACTGTGCGGCTGCTGGTCGTAGTTGTGTGGGCAGTGCACAACCTCTGAGGTGGCTGTGTTTCTGTCTCGTGTCAGAGTCACTCAGGGACCTTTGTGGCACCCTGGCTTCCCAGTTCTGTGCTGTACCTCTGAGGTCCCCTCTGGAAGGCAGGAGGGGTACTCTCTTGTGTCACTCTTGCACCGTAAGCAGCCCTGGCTCCTGGCGTCTCTCCTGCGTTTCCTTGACTCCTCCTGGATGGCTCTCAGGAAGAACCTGATGTCCATCTTTTCAGCCAGATTTGGATAGATGTCACTGTAAGTCTCTCTCTTCGATGACATTTTTGACCTTTCACTGTGGCATGTTCACTGTTATGGCTCCAGGAAAGGGCTATAAGCCTAGCTGTTCTCAGTTCTGAACTTGCACCTATAGCTGGCTCCTCCCTTACAGCAAAGACTGGTCCCAACGTAGAAGCTGTTTTTCTAAGTCTTCATCAAAAAAACATAGCAGCTTACTTAGCTTATCATGAGGATGCTGTACTCTAAGATACCTGTCCTGAATGGCAGTGTCGTCACCTTGTAGGCTCTCATACAGTGGGTGCTTGGTTGATGGATGACTTCACCGTCTTACTCAGAGGCAGATTAAGGTTGGTTGAGGCCCTGGGCACAGAAGAAAATATTGGGCCCCTTACATTAGAAAAAAGTGTCAAGTTGGGGTTTTGCGGTGCCCTTCAAAAGTCACAGCCCAGGATGCGTGCCCTGTGCGCCCACCTTTAAATCCACCTCTGGTCTCACTGCTTAGTCAGTTGAAACCAACGGACCCCAGTCCCCATGGACTATTCCCTGTAGATCCCACCTGGGCTGCCTCATCATTATTTTTGCTGATACCCCTCCTCCCCCATCAAAGGACAGCCTCTCCATATAACCTTTTCTAGTTGCTCTGGCTTCCCTGGAGTGTTGACTTAGCCGCAGAGCATGCTCCCTCTCTAACCTGCTCATGTTTGCACAGTGGAGGAGCGGGCAGCAGGTCTGCTCAACTCTGACCTGAGCACACAGGTTCCTCTGTCTCTATAGGAGCATCCCATGGAGAGGTGCGGCTGGGGTGGGGGTTTGCCGAGGAGGGAGGTCCAGCTTCCTGTTCTGCTGTCGGTGATCACAGGCTGTTCTAATGCCTCTCAAACAATATTTAGAATAACCCTGGCACCAGCGTTAGGCTGCAAAGTCAATATTGGCTGAGCAAACACGGCAAATAAGGATTTACTATTTGCGTAGCTATGAGTACTAGTGTGCTCCGGCTGCCTGCCTACAGAGCCCTGGAAATGAATGAGCAAGGAGGTGGTGTCTGGGGGTGGAGAGGCCCTGGAGATGGGCTAGACCAGGGTTTCTCACCTCAGCTCTATTGGCAACTGGGGCTGGACCATTCTTAGTTGTATGTTGGGGCTGTCCTGTGCCTTGTCGCAGCCTTTCTGGCTTCCACTTTCTAGATACCAGTAACACCCACGCACCAGAAATGGCAAACAGAAATGTCTCTAGACATTGCCAAATGTCCCCGGGGGCCCATCTCTCCTGGCTGAGACCCACTGACTGCCCTGGGCCAGGCCCTGGAGCAGGAGGGTGTGAGGGTGAGAAGAACCTCCTTTAACCCTCTTGCTCACCAGTTTGGCTGGCCAGTCTTCTGTGTGTATGGAGAGAAGTCTTTGTTTTTGCTTTCTTTCCCCAAAGTTAACGCATAATTCTCTGTGTACCCCTACATGCCCCCACTCTCTCCCTCTTCTCTCCTCTGCACACCTCTGTCCCTTGGACAGGGTTAGAAGGCATGCGAGGAACCTGCCACGCATGTTACTTCCCAAAGGTCCTTGCTGGCGGATGCCTCACAGACAGCCAGCAGCCTTTCAGCACTTCTCAGATCACTTCCTGATTTCCTTAGAGACTTGGCTGGGGGCTGCTTAATGTGACTAGACCCCCAGCTCAACAGCCCAGGGTAGGAAGCACTTCCTCCAATGCCACCCATTTGGGGAGACACCCAGGAAAATGGGATTTGTATGTAGAGCATCTGGGAAGAGGGTCTTGGGTACAGCCCAACCCAGCAGATCCCCCAACTGTTACCTTGTCCTGGTTCCTTTGCTCTTGGTTTCCTTGTTCCCACCTCCCTATAGGTGTATTTCTCTTCCTGTGGGGAAGGTGGGGTGTTGAGAGGCTGTGGCTGTTCATGAAGCCTCAGGGACAGCGATGGGGATGTGGAGGACAGTACTGGGTCTTTCAGGTTGGCTCAGCTATGGGTCTCACTCTTCTCTCTCGTGCACCCTGAGGCTCTGTTTCAGCTTTCATTTGGACAGAGGCTTCCACTGTTTATCACAGAAAACTTGCAGTTGTGGTAGAAAATGATTTGACTTTCAAGCCAGGGAAACTGAGTTCTAATCTATGTCCCCCACCTACAGGCCACATTCTCTCAAGGTGATCCAACTGTTCTGAGCTTGAGTTGTCCCACCTGCAATATAGGCCTAGTGACAGTACGCTTAGGCTATTACGACGGTTAAATGTGACAACACTTGTGTGTGTGGTAGCAGTCCTGTACACGATGTCAGTGACACTCAGGAAATGTTCCTTCTTGATGTCCTTCACCTTTCACCTACCTGCTCCAGGTTCAAGGCCCAGACTAAATTCAGCCCCCACCAGATAGCCTCTGGGGCATCACTTCTCATGGCCCCGTTGCCTCTTCCCTCTTTGACAGATGGAGAACAATAGAACAATGGCATAGGATCAAAAGACCTATCTTTGAATCCACTTAGTAGCTGGGAGACATCAGACCAGTGACTTAACCTCTCTGTGCTTTCCGTTCCTCATCAGTGCAATGGGCCTGATAACACTGTGCTCAAAGGTAACCGGAAGTTAGGATAGGGCAGTGTAGGTCAGAAATGTTGATACAGTTATGAAGTCCCCAGAATAATTTGTTTAAAATGTAAATTTCTCTGTCCTGCTGCCCAGTGCTTCTGATACTGTTGGTCCTGGGTGGAGCCCAAGAATCTGCATTTTAGATAAGCAGGCAGCTGATTGTGCTGTAGATAACCCAGAGACACTGTCCAGTGTGTGTGTGACTCCAGTGTCCTGGCCTCACCAGACAGTGCATGCTGAGGCACCCCAGTGCACAGACACACTATTCTCTCCAGAACAGCTCCCTTGCAAAATCTTCTCATGTTCTTCTGAGATTTGCCCCCAAAGTGCCACATCATGTTGCAGTCACCAGTCAGAGCCTGTCTGGTTCTTTCTGTCCTGCCCTGTCCTTGTTCTTTGCTCCTGAGGCTGCTGAGTGATCCTCCCTATTACAGACATTGTCTGTGACAAGGCCACTGAGTCCTATGTGTCCAGAAGTATCATGATACCATGTCAGTTGAGGGTACAGGTTCAAAGCAGAATATGGGACTATAGGTCTGTGCAACTCAGAGTCACAGTTGCTACAGGGCCTTGAAATTGTACAGAGTGCTCCAAAGTGCCCCATGCTAAGAGCTCCTCAAGGCCTCTGGCCAATACTCTTATCCTTATTGAAGCTGATAACAGTCCAAGATCTGGGCAGGGGCCAGACGCCATTCCTTCCCCACAGGATGTGAGCTCCCAGTGCGGCAGACATGCTTCTCCCTTCCGGCTTGTCCCTTGGCAGCTCAGGAAGGGCTGAGGGCAGGGTATAGACCTGGCAAAGGCTATTAGAACTGGCTGGCATTGCTGAGGAGACAGGGAGGCTCTGTAGCATGCTCTTGGCCTCTGTACTCAGCTCTGTGCTTTCACATAAACACTACTGCCTGATCACAGCCTGAGGCTCAGGCCGCCACTGCTCCTCTCCTCACCATGAGAGTACACCCCAATGTTCATGTAGAGCCTTGACAACTAATCACAGTATCCCCTCCTAAAGGACTGCCATCATCCCAGGGGATGCTTCTCATCCACACCTCATGTGCTTCTTAAACCTTTTCATATCTGAAGGTCATCACCACCACCATCCCGTGGTATTTTCCACATCATTAGTTTTATCCTACATTTTATTTATTTTTATTTTCCAAGTGAGAGGAGGGGAGATAGAGAGACAGATTCCTGCATGAGCCCTGACGGGGATCCACCTGGCAACCCCCCATCTGGGGTGGATGCTCTGCTCATCTGGGGCCATGCTCACAACTGAGCTATTTTTAGCTACTGAGGTGGAGGCTCCACAAGCCATCCTCAGTGCCTGAGGCTGATGTGCTCGAACCAATTGAGACATTGGTTGTGGGAGGGGAAGAGAGAGAAAGAGAGAGGGAAGGGGGTAGGCAAGGTGTGGAGAAGCAGATTGTTGTCTCTCCTGTGTGCCCTGACCTGATATCAAACCCAGGACATCCACATGCTGGGCTGATGCTCTACCACTGAGCCAACCGGCCAGGGCTCTACCCTACATTTTAGGGATTCCCAAAGCTGGCTGATCCTCAGGACCACTTGGGGAGTGTTAAAATATAGATATCCATGTCCCAGAAAGGGACTCAGAAACTGAATTTGACATGCTGAGAATGACCAGCCAGTTTGGGGGCCATCTGACTCTCATCATCCTCTGTTGCAGCCCTCTCTGCAATACAGCCTGACAGTAGACTGGCTACTCCCTGCCATAGCCAGTCACCTCCAGGTCCCTTACTGGCTGTACCTGGGTCCCTTGTCAGGTCACCTTAGCTTCTGACCCATCTCTTTTCTTCCTGTTTCTCAGCTTCCTCTTGTCTCAGTCTATGCCCTTTATGTCAGCCAGACTGCAGGAGCCACATTTTCATATGGGTGCCATCCCCTTGTGCCCTGTCCCTGCTTGCCTCTGACTATACCTATCTGATAAAACAGAGGTCAGTTAGCCTTTTTCACTCCTGTCACTGGATTCACTGCAAGATACCCATGCAAGGAGTCTACTCTCCCTTGAGTATGCTGGGATACCTGGCATCCTCCTGTGAGTCATCAGCCCCGTGTCCCAGTCCCTTCCACAGCCATTTCAAACTTCCTCTGTTTTTCCTCAACCCCACGTTCCATCACCCCACCTCATGTACCTCCTCTCTGCTCAGCGAGTTGGACAGGGCACCTGCCCTCTGCAGCTCACAGCCTCGAGCAGGAAACAGACACATGACCGTTATCAGTGCCCTTGTCTATGAAAAGGACCAGTGCCTTGCCCAGCCTCCTGCCTCTCTGGGGAAAATAAAGCCTGTAGGTGAAAACTGCCTCAAACCAGGAGCCTTGTGGCATCCACATACCTCTGGTGCCCACACCTCTGGTCTCCTCTCCCCTGCTCTCCCTGGAAGACGTGTTTTTCCTGCATTGCAGGTCACTTCTCCTCTGCGCTCTGGCTCTCTCCCCCGGCCCCCTAGGGGCATGTGAGAGCTCCCCCTCTCACATGTCCCATCTCTTCTCTATCATCTTGTTCCTTGTCGCCTGATTCCTTTCATTTTATTATTGGTGATAATATTAATTGTTTGCTGAACTATGTTCAGGTAAGGGTCATTGATCAGATTCCTCACAAAGAACCAACCATAGAATAAAACAGGCAGGTGGGCAGGATGAGCATGAAGAGAGCGGGGAGCCAAGAGGCCTTGGAAGGAAGGGGGCTGGGCTAGCCTGTCCCTGAGACCTCTTCTTTAGTCATCACAACAACCCCACAGGACAGATGTTACCCCACTTGGCCTTTGAGAGGTGAGGTGACTTGCCTAAGGTTGGTGAGCTGCCCTTTTGGTCAGTTAGAAGGAAAACAGAACCAATTCTGGGTGTCTCTCTGCCAACAGTATTCATTCAGGGACCTAGAAGCTGAGGCAGCTGCTGGAGGGGTGGAGAAGTGAAGGTCAAGAAGCCATTGACAGAGGGCAACTGCAGGTTCCAAAAGGGATCATTCCCCAGAGCTCACCCGGAAGCTATGTGTCACCGCCAGGAGTCTTATGCCTGCAGCTTGCAGCTGTAATCCAGCCAGGGCAGGTGCTGGCCCAACCGTGGCAACCCTCACCTGTGCTGCGTCTGCCTCCAGCTGCCTCTGGGGGAAAATGGCCTGTTCTTCCCTGTGCCTTTCCTCGACCACCAGTGAACACGGAAGGCGTGGGTGACTCACTGTGGTCTGAACCGTCAGGCATCTTCGTTCTTCTGAAATAGTGCCTCTTGCCTTAGAATCCAACCCAAACATGTGAGGAATCAGTTTCTAGTCCGTGGTTTTGAAATTCTTTTAGAAGCGGAGTCCAGATGTTGCCCCGGACTCTGCTCCATACAATGGGTGTTGCAGGACTGCTGGGCTCCCTGCTGACTGTCCTCTCTGGCCTCCCCTGAACCAGGGTGCCAATGACCAGGTTCTGGAGAACATCACACAGGAGGAGGCCAAAGAGCTCCCCCAGCTCAGAAAGTCCTGGCAGGGGGCAGAGGATGGTGGGAGTGGAGTGACAAGGAAAAGACCTCTGTTGTTATCTGCTCACCTTTGCCAGGGACTTCTATAGGTCAGTGACCAGACTTCTTTGGAAAGAAATGGGCCCTCAAGGTTTAATATCTAGGAATGGAGCTGTAAAGGAAGTTGTGTCCCTTCAAAGACAGTTTTCCATTGACTCCATCTTTTCCCAGAGCCACTTTGGCAGAAAAGACAGCAGGGGCATTCCTTGTTAACAAGCAGTGTCCTGGTCAGGATGAGGCCTTCTTTAAGTAGTCTCAGAGTCCATAGTCTTTATCCATCTTTCTTCCCTAGTTTCTGTGGCCCCTGGGCCAGTGTGTGTGTGTGTGTGTGTGTGTGTGTGTGTGTGTGTGTGTGTGTGTGTGTGTGGTGTGTGTGTGTGTGTGTGTGTGTGTTTGTGTTCACTTAAGTGAGAGAGACTGGATCCTGAATTCTTTTTGGTAAATTGCAAAAATTATGAAAGGTGTTAAAATCCTGGGCCAAGACAAATGTAATTTTGGATTATTAAGTCCACATGACAAAAGAGTACTTATTAATTTTTATTTATCCTGAGTGGAATAACAGGAACTAGCAATGGGGGAAAAATAATTGTCTTTCTTCTCCTTCATAAGAAACAGCTGATTTGGAGAAAGCTCTAAAAATGGTAGCATAAGATCATAGACTGTTAGAATGGAGAGAAACCTTTATTTGCTCTAATTCAGCAAACACGTATCTCTGAGGTCCTGGAAAGCAAACAGGAGACTGTTGCCATCCTCAAAGAGCTCAGGGTCTCGTCGGGGCAGTGCTAGTGGGGCCAGGGCAGCAATGGGAGTGTGGTCAAGGAATCAGGTTAGGTTGGGTTTTCCCTCACTCTCTGAGGGAAGGAGAGCCAGGGAAGGCTTCCTGGAGGAAGTTATATCTGAGTTGGGTTTTGCTATATGAATAGGAGTTTGGCACACCCGCAAAAAGAGAGTTGGGGACAGTCTTGTCAGAAAGAATGAGAACAGGGGCTTGTTCTACCATGAGGTAAGTTTGGAAATCAGGCAGTCTGAAGGCATGAGGTGGGGGGAGACAAGGAGAGAGAGGTGGGAAGGCCCAACTGCAAGTTGAGCTGAGGACTGGTCTCTGATGGGGGCGGGGTCTGTGCGAGGGCGGTGAGGCTGGGAAAGGGAACGAACACCCCAGCGGTGCCAGAGAGGAGCAAGGCTGCAAGCAGGAGACACATCTTCCCTTTGGAGGGGATTGCAGTCACAGGAGATAGAACCCAGGTGGGGGAGCATGTGAAAGGAGAAAAACGTTGGACTGCTGTGACAAATTGCCTTGACTTTAGCGGCTCAACACAACACAACTTTGTTTCCTCACAGTTCTGGGGACCAGAAGTCCAAAATCAGCATCACGGGACTAGAGTCAAGGTGTGGGAAGGGCTGTCTTTTCCTGGAGGCTTTGGGGGACACTTGCTTCCCAGGTGGCCTTTTTCTGTGTCTGGAATCTGCCAGCATCCTTGGCTTCTGGCCGTCACCCTTCTTCTAAGTATACACCACTCCAGTCTCTGCTTCTACCATTATGTTGCCTCCCTCTGTGTGACTCTGAGCGTCCTGCCTTCTGTGGTCGTAGATGTCCAAGGCCCACCTGAATCATCCGTGGTCACCTCCCCATCTCAAAGTCCTTAGCTTCATTACACTTGCAAATTCCCTTTTATAGTAACATTCAGTTTCCAGGGAAGGCTACTACCCAGCCTGCCACATGGAAGCAAGGGACTTCAGAAGATGTAGCCAATACAGATTGGTTACTGATTGGGGGATCAAGGCTGGGGGTGAGAAAAGAATGGCTGAGATAACCCCTCTGGTCACTGGTTTGGCAGTAGCGGAATGGTGGAAATACCCACTGAGATAGAGATGGAGGGAAAAGCAGGTTTGGGGAATAGGTGTGGGGAAAGATGGAGAAAAGTGAACTGTGTTGTTCATCATAGTTGAGATGTCCAGTGAGGAATCATATCTATAGAGTTGAAGGGGGAGGTCTGGGCAAGAAAGAAATCTTAGTCACTAATGTGTAGCTAGCTGGTAATCTAAACTGGGGGTGTGAAAAGGGATAAGGTAACACAGAGATATACAAAAAAGTTTTTGAACATTATCATACATCAGAATCACCTTGGGGGAAGGTTGGCAGGTTTAGCAAATGAAATGATAAGATGTGTGGTGAGATCTCAGTTTCAGAAAATCAAGTAACTTTATAGTAAAAAAACATTGCCTGCACCTTCAGGCATCCTGAATTTTATCCAGCCATCCTCCTTTGGTAACTCATTGAAAGGCATGTTTGCGGGCTCCCTTTGTCTGGGGACAAGGCCTGGACACCTGCATCCTCAAAAGTGGACTTGGGCATCTCAGCACTTAGGGGAGAGAAGGAAGAAGCAAGTATGTGAGCCCAGGGAGGAAGAACAGGAGAAGCGGGGTGAGCATGGCTGGAGTGCTGGCACTGGGCACCAGGAGGCAGGCGGTGAGCATGGCAACAGTGCATGAGAGGCTGGAAGGGGCATGCTAAAAGTGTGGGGAGGGGTCAGTGGTGAATGCAGCAAAGTCTCCTGGGAAGGAGCACAGGAAAGATAGGTGACAGCCAGAGGAGATGAAGGAGGGCTTCCTGGAGGAAGAAGTCCTGAAGTGGAGTTTTCAGATCTCGGTAAGATATACACAGTATAAAAGGCAAGGAGGAGAGTGGGTGCCAACTGGATCCTGAGTGAGCAAGGCCAACTGGGAATTGCAGAGGGCTGAATGAAGGCTGGTGAGAAGGATATCGACGGAGACCTCTCAGGTTTGAAAGGGTTCTCCTGGGGTGAAAGGACCTTCACAGAAATGCCGGGAGGACAAGGTTTAGGGGGAGGGCCATGGAATGTAAGGTTCGTGAGAAGACTTTGATGTGGGGTTCTTGTGGGACCACTGAGAGGAAGTTGCTTGTGGGAAAGACCCTGGAGGTGGGAAGAACAGCACAGATTAAGGCCAACTGGCGAGAGTGAATGGGGTAGAGGCAGATGGAACAGTAAGGACACATGGCTGATGACAGAGAAAGGAAGAACAGGAGATGAAGTCACACAGTCAGCTAGAGGAGGTTCCTGCAGTGACCATATCGGAAAGTTGGTCATGAGCCAGATCCTGTGCTAAGTGCCTTCTGAACATCACTTTTTATCCAGCAATTTTGCACCATCCTGTTTTACAGATGAGAACGTGCAGGTTCTATGGGGATAGAGGACTTGCTCATACCACATAGCACTGGCCAGAGCCTGGTGTGTGGTAGGTGATCAGTAGATATGTGTGAAAAAGGTTGACTGATTGACCATAGCAATGGATGGATAGATAGTTGATTAGATGGATGAGTGTGTAAATGGATAGATGGATGGGTGGATGGATGGATGAATAAATGAGATAATTCAAGACAAAGCATGCTGGCTGCCAGCTCAAGCTCTGGCCAGTCCTGGACCATGCGGCCCGAATTCTCTCCACCTCAATAGCCATAATGATAACCCTAAGGATGAGGAGGAGGAATAACAGTTTCACCTGCTCTTGATGTGCTGGGGGCTTTGAGAAATACCCCCCCCCCTCCACTTCCCTCAGCCTGTCCCTCCAAGCCAGGAGACCACCGGCCCTGGGCTTTTCCCTTCCTTTCCAGAACCTTTCCTTGCTGCTCCTGAGACAGCTCCATGCCAACTCCACAGCTGCCCTTATGGAGATGCTGTTTGCTTTCCCTGCCTCAAGTTTTATCATTTTCTCCAGGAAAATATTTGTCTTCCCATTACTTTAATCATGCCTCTTGGGCCCAGGGGTAGACCTTGGAGGGGAATTAGTTCTGGGTTTTGTTTGCTGTGCTGGGAGAACAAACAGACTTTTTTGACTTACCTGTGTTGTCCTGGTAGGTGGACCCCGTGGAGTAAACATGGGGGGAGACCTGCCTCCTGCCCCTTGGACCTTCAGAGCACTTAAAGCAAGAGGGCTTCCCTTCAGCACAGCCAGCAGGCCAGGCTGTTCTCTTTGGTTTCCTGGGCCAAGCCTGGGTGTCTCAAGAGTTCAGGAAATACTCACTTTCCTCCAGTAGTAGCCTGGCTGTAGGATATTTTAATGCAGCAATTTTGAACCTTTTTCATCTCATGACACAAAAACTATTTCATCTCTGTGGCACACCAAAAATTATATTTTCTGCCAATATGACCAAAAAAATAGGTATAATATTTATTGATTCACACACACACACACACACACACACACACACACACACACACACACACACAGTAATTACCTACTCTTTGCTACAAAAAAAAACAGGTGCTCATACTTGTATATAAGTGTTTCTGGTACCAAGAATTAACCAATCAGACACAACCTGATTGGTTATTATGTGATGCAACTCTATTATATGACCTACGAATTTATGGATCAAGACTGGGCATTAACACTGTGTGGCTATTGTTATGATGTTGGCTGTTGTCATTTTTTTGTTTGACAATCTAAGGGAAAAGAGGTTAGTTCCCCTGACTAAATAGTCAGGTATTTCACATCTTAAAAAGTCTGCAGCACACTGGCTGTAAATTGCTGCTTTAATGGATTCATGTTGGGGGGGGGGAGGCTTCCAAATGAAAAGGTTCTAGAGCCATATGATGGGTGGGGTTAGGAGTGAGGCTGTGACTGGGAAGAAACTTGAATTTGTTGGTAGTCAAAGGGCCTTGGCTTAGTCAAAGGGCCTTGGCTTGAGCATCAGAAAGATCTGAAGGACTTCAGTTCTGGGTGAGCTACTTGCCATATGAGTGTGGCTAAGGGTTCAGCTAGTCCTCCATTTACCCCACAGACGTCCAGTGAGCAAGCCCTAGATGCATCCACTATTTCAGGCATTGGGATCATCAGTGGACAAAACAGGGAATGGCCTCGGTCCTTTGAAACTACAGGTCAGTAGAAGAAGGTGGACTAATATACTACAAAGGAGAAACATGTATCATGTTAGAAAGACTGGAAAACAGAGAGCAGGGTGAGGGAACAGGAAAGTTTGGATGGGTAGGGGTGCAGTATACATAAGGTGGGCAGCGTAGGCCTCATGAAGAAGATGCTATCTGGGTCAAGACTTGAAGGAGAGAGGTACAGAATACCAGGCACATCTGATTCCAAAGCCCAGACTTATAAGCCTCTGCTCCCTTTCTTCCTAGGGTATGATAAGGATTCATTTCTCCTTCACCCCTCTCTCTTTTAGAGTCTCTGGGCATTCACCCACCGGGGGGACAGACATGATGGTAGTATTGCCAAAGCAAAGTGTGGGCATACTGTGGTGAGAGAAGACAATCATCAAAATGGCCATGATTGATTGTGGGCTTGAAGCTGACTCTTCTTGGGAAGACAGGTTAGACCAGGGGGAGAATGCCCAGCTGGTGAAGCTCGGGCTCATTCAGGGATGCCCACTGTATTTCCTAACTGGGCCCTAAGACAAATAAACTAAACCAACCTTTACCCACAGCCTTAAGTAAGAACCAGGCATTTCCAGGTGCTTTCCCAGTCATGTTCTCAGAACAGTCTTATGAGGCAAGCAATTAGCTAAAGACAGTGAGACTCAAAAGTTAGAAAAACTATTGTATTGCTGACTGGCTGGAATATAAATCTGGATCACCTGATTTCACAGACCTACCAATGTTTTACATTACAATCATTATCAACTTCCCCATCTGAACAAGCACTCACATCTTTGTCACCATCACCACCATCATCAACATTACCAATACCATCAACATCAATATGACAGTGACATCACTGTCAACATCACTGTTACCATCAATCTTGTCTGCAGTGGCCCAATGATCACAACAGCGGTGTAAGGGTCTCACAGGTAACTAGGTAACAGGCAACCCTAGGCGCTGGGTGTCAGACCACTGCTCTCAGCTTCAGCTCCCTTATCTACCAAATGGGGATAAACATCTACCACAGAAAGTAGCGAGATGATGAAATCAGTCTTTTATTTCCTCCACTCCACTGAAACTGCTCTTATCAATATCATCAATGACCTTTATATTTGTTGTCATGATACTTGCCCCTCCTCAGGAGCATTTGAGGTGTCTGACCACATCCTCCTCCTGGTTTTTGTGATGCTCACATTCTGATTTTCCTTCTAACTCATGGACCCCTTTTCATTTGCAGGCTCCATCTCTTCTACTGGATCCCTAAATATTTGAATGTTCAGGAGCTTAGATGTAGTCCTTCCAGCCTTCTGTCCCAGCTAACCACTTCCTCCCTAGTCCATCCAACCATCCCACCTGGCCACCCCCAAACTCTATGCCAAACTTCATATCTCCAGGGGATGGTCAGGGATGTGGGCCTTAGACTGGGCTGAGGAGACCTCCTCAGGAAGGAGGGCCCAAGAAGGGACTGAAAACAATCTTCAAGGAGGAGATATAGGGTCAAATCGGCGCAGAGATCTTGCCAGGTAATTTGAAGTGTCTGTCTCTTGAACCTGTATCCCTTTAACCTTTCAAGTGCTCACTGTATCATCGCTATCTCAGGTAATCAGAGCTCTTGGCCTCCTTCCACCTCAAACAGGTCCACACTGAGATGTCAGTGACAGAGAACCTTTTAGAGAGTGGCCCCCACCACTTGGGGGTTTATACTTGGCAAAGAACTAAGCAAAGGGATCTCCAGTTAGTGGCTGATGTAGTCATGCTTTTCCTGGAAACTCTGAAATAGCACCCCTTTGGGGGCTACTGTTTCTGCTCCCACACTGGGCCCATCCTGTAACAGATGGTCTGCTGTTGGACAGTTCTCATGCACATGAGCAGGGGTATCTTTTTAGGTCTTTTTGGCCTCGGAAGCATTTTGAATCAGATGCCAGGAGAAACAGATTGCCTATCCTATTCTCGGGGCTGTGGGTGGACAGCTTTGAGAGGAGATCTTTTCCAAGACTGTTTCCCCTTCCATCTTCAGGATGTGACATGCTTCATTCTGCTCTTGTGAGGTTGGCTTAAGTTTTGAGATTGCTTTGGGAATGACCTCTGCCTCTACTGCTAGGAGAGCTGCGGGTGGGTGAGTTACTGTGGGATCACCCTTGGTGCCATTTCCACAGAGTTATCTCATTGCTTACACTACAGTCTGCTTCCCACTTCCAGATTAGTGTTCCTGCTCAAGAACTACCCAAAATCTGCTTCTCCTAATATGAAGTCCCAGGCTTCAGTCTTATCTTCAAGGTCTCTAACATCTTCATTAGCTTTTCCTACTGTGATCCTCATTCCTTCTTGACTGCCTCACTGTGTGGTTTCAGGGTAAGTTTGAGCCCCACAGTTCATTAGTAGTAGATTGTTTTTTTTGGAATTGGCTACTTAAGAAATTACATGATAAGAATGTGCATCTAAGCTTACTGGTCTGGTAACTGGTAAGATGCCCTAATGGGGGTCAAGTCCTCCACGGAAGAGATTCATCTGAAGGGAGAGACTACTAACACACGCTTTACCCAGATGTACATAAATTGAAGTTAGGAACACAGAGTGGTAATTATTTCTCAAGCCTTTTCCTCACCTGGCTCCTGGACTTTATTTGAATCTCACGAGGAGCAGTGTATTGGGGTGTGCGTGTGTGTGCATGTGTGTTTGTGTATTTCTTTTGGGGGGCTCTGTAACACCATCTGAACTAGCTCTTTTACTGATCCCTGAAACTCACTGGATTCCAGGCAGCACTGCTGCAGGACCCCTGACAATAGACCACAACAGAAACAGAGAACCATCCCTCGCCCCACAGACCTCACTTGTTTTTCTCTGCTCTTTTATAAACATTAAAGCAATTGTTTACTATTTTACAATATTGAGGCATTCATTTTTCTTACTCTTTCTGTCCCACAACAAACCTGTGATAGAACCAAGGCAGGGGTTATTATAGCCAATTGTCTGATGAGGGAGTGAATTCAGGGAGATAAAAAGAAAAAAGATGGTTCAAGGTCCCACAGGTGGAAAGTGATGAAACCAAATAGTGAACTTGACTCTGAAGACCAGGCTTTTTGATTGGACCATATTTGGTCCCCTCCCTCCACAAACACTGCCTTTCTCTGAGTTTTCCCCTAGTCTCTGTCTCTCTCTTTCTGTCAGTTCATCACTTTCCTCCCTGCATCTTTCACATCCTCTATGCTCTGTCTCTCCCCCTCTCCTTCTTTTTCCCCCTTCTTTTTTTCCTGAAAAGCCAAAAATGCTCTCTCATCTGATACACCCAAAGCCTAGTTTCAGGAGCTTTCCTGCTGGATTCTTTATATCAAAAGTGACTTTACATAAAGATGTGTTTGTTGGGAAATGCTCCGCTTCCATGGGGAGAGAAACTAACTGGTGACTTTCTGCTTCTTGTATCAAAACCAAAGCGTTGTTTGCAGACAGTATATAAAAATTACAAGCACCATAAGTCATTGGGCAATCTTTCCTTGAACCAATTAGATGCCGACATCTGCTTACTGTTTATCTTCTGACTGAGGAAATGGAAAAGTTGACAAATAGTTTAACCCAGCAATAGTCATTTTAAAAAATTTTTTCCCTTCTTTGTGAGCATGTTTATAGAACTCCAATCTGCCAACATCTCCTAGTCTCTCTGGGGCACTGGTTAAAAAAAGAAATGTAGACAAATATTTATATTCCATGAACTCAAGTTGGTTTTCATGTTTAACTGATTTCAGATGAACAACAGTGGCCCTTAATGTGGTTACAAGAATTTGCCATTAATTTTCACTTAAAATTGGATCCAGCAGGCGTGTATACCTACACTGTATTCTATTCCTTAATGATTTGTCTTTTAAACACACAGGCCTCTTTCCACTGTCTGATTGGCACAGTAGCTTAGTGGCGGCATCAGTCTCCTATTACATGTGAACAAAAATAAAGTTCAGGAAATCACTTCTCTTTTGGAGCTGTTTGCACAGAGCATCTGAGGCAGGCATCTGGGGTGAGGCCCACAGGAGAGAGGTGGGCTCAGCACACCATCCTTCCCTGGTGGCCAAGATGCTGGCTCCAGCACTCAGCAGGAGATAGGGCTGGCTGGCCAGGGCACACAAGAATGTGGTTCAAGGTCTCAGAGCATTTTAAAAACTTCTGGGCCCTGGCCAGATAGTTCAGTTGATTAAAGCATCGTCTTGATATGCCAAGGTTGTGGGTTTGATCCCCAGTCAGTGCACATAGAAGAATCAACCAGTGATTGCATAAATAAGTGGAACAAATCAATGTTTCTGTCTCTATCTCCTTTCTTGCTCTTAAAATCAATAATAATAATAATAATAATAATAATAATAAAAAAACAACTTTCTGGTGTCTTTCTATCTTGGCTTTGAGTGCTCCAGGTTAATTTATAAAGTTTCAAGTCTTCCCTCCCTTAGTCTAAAACATTGACATGCAAGGGTGAACAGAAAGGGACTGTGACAAAAAAAAAAAAAAAAGTGAGCCAAAGGAATAAGATTCTCCTTTCTGAGGACAGTCACTCTTGGTATCAAGAAGCATTTAGCGAAGCAAGATGGCGACGGAATAGGCGGACGTACCAACTTCCAACTCCCAGAAGCAAAGTGGATTATAACTCAATTTAAAGAACCATCATCTGGATAAACCAACTATGAACTAAACTAAGTGGACTCTTCAACCAAGGAACACTGCAGAAGCCACATTGAGACTGGTAGGAATAGCAAAAACGAGAAGAGGGATGCCCAGCTCCCCGGAGCAAACGGCAGCCTGGCGGGAGGAAAGTTTGGCGGAGAGGGAGGGACCTGGGTCCCAGGAACCAAGCCCCAGCTTGCAGTCCCAGAGCCCAGGAGAGGCGTTTGGACAGTTTTGAGCTGTGAAACAAGTGAGGGAGATCCCAGGCCTACAGTGTGGAGTATTAGGTCCCTTCCTACTCTGCTGAAGGCTGCTTGGGGGTTTGGGGCGACAGAACGCAAAAGGCGGTTCTGTCGGCGTGGGCAGAGGCCAAACCGGTGGGAGATCGGTCTAGCCCAGAGGGTCGGAGAGGACGCGTGAAAGCGGTCCGGAAGCTGCGGGCCCGCCTTTAATCCCACTTACGGGGACAAAGCGGGAGGCCAGGAACAGGCAGGCCCTGCGCAAGCCAGCCCTGACCGCGAGGACCGGGCTAGGATCAGGGACGGGCAGGGGCTCGCGGCTGAGCTGACGCTACCAGCCCCCCCCCCACCCCCACCCCCCCGGGCCAGAGAAACCGCGGTTGGCCAGTATATGTGCGCGAGCGGGCTCCGAACGCGGGGGCGGGGTAGAGTCCGGGACGAGCGGAAGTACACAGCTGAGCAGAAGCCAGCAAACAGGCCCGCCCCAATAAACCTTGGTTTCCAACCCTGCGCAAAGGACCCTGGCCTTAGGGCGGGGCTAAAGCTCCGGACGGGCAAAAGCTTACAGCTGAGAGTACGTCAAAAGCCCCGCCTAACCCGCGGAACTGTAGTGAACAGGCTCCGACTGCTGGTTCTGGGCAGAAGTCCGGTAATAGGCTGGGTCCGCAGCTGAGCAAAGGTGCTCACCTCTACCCTTGGTACTAAGTATTGTGGCTTCAGTAACAGCCCCTCCCACGGAGGAGAGGCAGAAATCACAGCAAAAGCCACAGTGGGCCGGCGCTGGCAACGCTCATACCCAACCACCCTAGGCACCGGCAGAGGGGGTGAGGGGCCTGCAGACAGACCACACCTAGAGAACACAAAGACAACATCTACTGGACTCCAGTGGCCACATCTTGCTTATACACAGAAAATGGGCAGGCAGAGGAATGCAAACCAAATGAATCAAGAGAAATCCCCAGAGAAGGACCTGAATGAACCAGATATAACCAAATTACCAGAAGCAGAATTTAGAATAATGATAGTTAGGATGTTCAAAGAAATTAGAGCAACAATGGATAGTCACTATGAACACCTAAATAAAGAGATAACAAGTATAAAAAATGAAATTGAAATAATAAAAAAGAATCAGACAGAAATGACAAATACAGTATCAGAACTGAAGACCACAATGGAAGGAATTAAAAGCAGGATGGATGACGCTGAGGATCGAATAAGCGAGTTAGAGGACACAATAAACAAAGGCACAGAAGCAGAGAAGAAAAAGGAAAAGAGACTTAAAAAATGTGAGGAAACTCTAAGGGAGCTCTGTGACAACATGAAGAGAAACAACATTCGCATCATAGGGGTGCCTGAAGAAGAGGAGAGAGGACAGGAAATGGAAACTTTGTTCAATCAAATCATAGCAGAAAACTTTCCTAAATTAAGGCTGGGAAACACTCCACACATTCAAGAAGCACACAGAACTTCATTAAAGAGAAACCCTAAAAGATCTACACCAAGACACATCATAGTTAAAATACCAAAGCTAATGGATAAAGAAAAAATTTTAAAAGCTGCTAGAGAAAAAAAGGCTATCACCTACAAAGGAGCCCCCATAAGGATGACATCGGACTTCTCAACAGAAACACTTGAGGCCAGAAGGGAATGGCAAGATATAATCAAAGTAATGCAGAACAAGAACCTACAACCAAGACTACTTTATCCAGCAAGGCTAACGTTTAAAATTGAAGGAGAAATAAAGAGATTCCCAGAAAAAGAAAGCCTGAAGGAATTCATAAAAACCAAACCAATTCTGCAAGAGATACTAAGGGGTCTCTTGTGAACAGTTTAAAGGGAGGAATGAATAGAGCAAAAGAAGAATACAGCTTTAAAGAATAAAATGGCAATAAACAACAACATATCAATAATAACCTTAAATGTAAATGGATTAAATGATCCAATCAAAAGACATAGGGTAGCTGCATGGATAAAGAAACAGGACCAATACATATGCTGTCTATAAGAGACACACCTTAAAACAAAAGATGCTCATAGACTGAAGGTAAAAGGATGGAAAAAAATATTTCATGCAAATGGAAATGAAAGAAAAGCCGGGGTAGCAATACTTATATCAGAAAAAATGGACTTTAAAACAAAGGCTGTAGTAAGAGATAAAGAAGGACACTACATAATGATAAAGGGAACAATTCAACAGGAAGATATAACTATTATAAATATCTATGCACCAAATATAGGAGCCCCGACATACATAAAGCAGACTTTGATGGATATAAAGGGAGAGATTAACAGCAATACTATCATAGTAGGGGATTTCAATACCCCTCTAACAACACTGGATAGATCCTCAAGAAAGAAAATTAATAAAGAAACAGCAGACTTAAAGGAGACACTAGATCAACTTGATTTAATAGATATCTTCAGAACTTTTCACCCTAAAGCAGTAGAATATACATTCTTCTCAAGCGCTCATGGTACGTTTTCTAGGATAGACCACATGTTAGGACACAAAAATGGTCTCAATAAATTTAAGAAGATTGAAATCATATCAAGCATTTTCTCTGATCACAATGCCATGAAACTAGAAATTAACCACAAAAGAAAAACAGAAAAATACTCAAACACTTGGAAACTAAATAGCATGTTATTAAATAATGAATGGATTAACAATGAGATCAAAGAAGAAAAAAAAAGTTTCTAGAAACAAATGATAATGAGCATACATCAACTCAAAATTTATGGGATACAGCAAAAGCAGTTCTGAGAGGAAAGTTTATTGCACTACAGGCATATCATAAGAAGCTAGAAAAAGCTCAAATAAGCAACCTGACCCTGCATCTAAAAGAACTAGAAAAACAACAACAAATAAAACCCAAGACAAGTAGAAGGAAGGAAATAATAAAGGTCTTAGCAGAAATAAATGACATAGAGGCTAAGGAAACAATACAGAGGATCAATGAAACAAGAAGCTGGTTCTTTGAAAAGGTAAACAAGATTGATGAACCTTTAACTAGACTCACCAAGAAAAAAAGAGAGAGGACTCAAATAAATAAAATTAGAAAAGACAGTGGAGAAATAACAACTGACACAACAGAAATACAAAGTATTGTAAGAAAATACTATGAAGAACTATATGCCAAAAAATTAGACAATCTTGGTGAAATGGACAAATTTCTTGAATCATATAACTTCCAAACCTCAATCTGGAAGAATCAGAACACCTAAACAGACCAATTACAACAAATGAGATCGAAACAGTTATCAAAAAACTCCCAAAAAAGAAAAGTCCTGGGCCTGATGGCTTCACAAGTGAATTTTATCAAAAATTCAAAGAAGAACTAACTCCTATCCTTCTCAAGCTATTTCAAAAAATTCAAGAGGAAGGAAGACTTCCAAACTCCTTTTATGAGGCGAGCATAATTCTGATCCCAAAACCGGGCAAAGACAACACAAAGAAAGAAAATTATAGGCCTATATCCCTGATGAATTTAGACGCTAAAATTCTCAACAAAATATTAGCCAACCGGATCCAGCAATATATGAAAAAAATCATACACCACGATCAAGTGGGATTTATTCTGGAGAGGCAAGGCTGGTTCAATATTTGCAAATCAATCAATGTGATTCATCACATAAACAAAAGGAAGGACAAAAATCACATGAAAATTTCAATAGATGCAGAAAAGGCATTTGATAAAATCCAGCACCCATTCATGCTCAAAACTCTCAGTAAAGTGGGAATACAGGGATCATTCCTTAACATGATAAAGGCCATCTACGATAAACCGACAGCAAACATCATACTAAATGGACAAATATTAAAAGCAATCCCCTTAAGATCAGGAACCAGGCAGGGGTGCCCACTTTCACCACTCTTATTCAACATAGCTGTGGAAGTCCTAGCTACAGCAATCAGACAAGAAGAAGAAATAAAAGGCATCCAAATTGGAAAAGAAGAAGTAAAACTGTCACTATTTGCAGATGATATGATATTGTATATTGAAAACCCTAAAGTCTCAGTCAAAAAACTACTGGACCTTATAAATGAATTCAGCAAGGTGGCAGGATATAAAATCAATACGCAGAAATCAGAGGCATTTCTGTACACCAACAATGAATTATCAGCAAAAGAAATTAAGGAAACAATCCCCTTCACTATTGCAGCCAAAAAAATAAAGTACCTAGGAGTAAATTTAACCAAGGAGGTTAAGGACTTGTACTCGGAAAATTATAGAACATTGATAAAAGAAATCAAGGAAGATACAAACAAGTGGAAGCATATACCGTGCTCATGGTTAGGAAGAATAAACATCATTAAAATGTCTATATTACCCAAAGCAATTTATAAATTCAATGCAATACTAATTAAAATACCAATGACATACTTCAAAGATATAGAACACATATTCCAAAAATTTATATGGAACCAAAAAAGAACACGAATAGCCTCAGCAATCTTAAAAAGAAAAAATAAAGCAGGAGGTATCACTCTTCCAGATATCAAGGTTTACTATAAGGCCATTATACTCGAGACAGCCTGGTACTGGCATAAGAACAGGCACATAGATCAATGGAACAGAACAGAGGACCCAGAAATAAACCCACAGCTTTATGGACAACTGATATTTGACAAAGGAGGAAAGAACATACAATGGAGTAAAGACAGCCTCTTTAACAAATGGTGTTGGGAAAATTGGACATCTACCTGCAAAAAAATGAAACTAGACCATCAACTTACACCATTCACAAAAGCAAACTCAAAATGGATAAAAGACTTAAATGTAAGCCGTGAAACCATAAGCATCTTAGAAGAAAACATAGGCAGCAAGCTCTCTGACATCTGTAGTAGCGGTATATTTGCCGATTTATCTCCACCGGCAAATGAAATAAAAGGCAAGATAAACAAATGGGACTATATCAAACTAAAATGTTTTTGCACAGCTAAAGACAATAGGAACAGAATAAAAAGACAAACCACACAATGGGAGAACATATTCGACAGCACATCTGATAAGGGGTTAATAACTAAAATTTATAACGAACTTATAAAACTCAACACCAGGAAGACAAACAACCCAATCAAAAAATGGGCAACAAAATGAATAGAAATTTTTCCAACGAGGACATACAGATGGCCAATAGGCATATGAAAAAATGCTCAACATCACTAATCATTAGAGAAATGCAAATTAAAAACACAATGAGATATCACCTCACACCAGTCAGAATGGCACTTATCAGCAAAACAACACAGAATAAGTGCTGGCGAGGATGTGGAGAAAAGGGAACCCTTCTGCACTGCTGGTGGGAATGCAGACTGGTGCAGCCACTGTGGGAAACAGTTTGGAGATTCCTCAGAAAATTAAAAATGGAACTGCCTTTTGACCCAGCTATCCCACTTTTAGGAATATACCCTAAGAACACCATAGCACTGTTCGAAAGAAGAAATGTGCCCCCATGTTTGTGGCAGCATTGTTCACAATAGCGAAGATCTGGAACCAGCCCAAGTGTCCGTCAGAAGACGAGTGGATTATAAAGCCATGGTACATATATACTATGGAATACTACTCAGCCATAAGAAACGATGACATCGGATCATTTATAACAAAATGGATGTACCTTGATAACATTATACGGAGTGAAATAAGTAAATCAGAAAAAAAGAAAAACTGAGAACAGCATGATTTCATACATAGGTGGGACATAAAAGTGAGAATATGAGACATGGACAAGAGAGTGGTGTTTATGGGATGGGGGGAGGGAGGGAAGAGTGGGATAGGGAGTAGGGGAGGGACGCAGGGAAAACCAGATTGAAGGTGACAGAGGACAATTTGACTTTTGGTGATGGATATGCAACACAATTGAATGATAAGATAACCTGGAGATGTTTTCATTGTACATATGTACCCTGATTTATTGGTGTCACCCCATTAGAATTAATAATAATAATATATATATATATATATATATATATATATAAAAAGAAGCATTTAGCCTTGGTGGCACTCAGTTTCCTGTTTAATTAGTGTAACCATATAATTTATTGAACAATTTTGTAGGGGATAAATGTCAAGTTGGATGGAACATTAGGAAAATAGGCTTAAAGTAGATATAAGGCCCAGCCATGACTAAAGTATGACAGGGTTCATAAGGTTTCTTAATCATATCAATTTACCCATATTAACTTCAAGAGGAAGAGTGTGCTTCCGGAGGGCATTGGGAAGGATGAAGGCCTTTCTGAGCTCACTGCAAAAGAATTCCTTGCTGGATTAGCCATGTCTGCCCTGGTCTCTAAGAAGGGAGGGGCATCACCTATGCCATGCATTCACCCCTCTTGCATTGGAGATCTTCACAGCCCTTTCATTTCTGTTTTTGTGATAAAAAATAATTGAGACGTGAACCATGCTGGAGGTTGAGACCTAGAGAGCCAGACCCAGAGGCTTAAGGCAGTGCTTTTCAGACTTGAATGTGCATTCTAGAGTCTTGTCAAAAATGCAGGTCTGAGTCAATAGGTCTGGAGTAGAGCCTAATATTGTTTGTTTGTTTGTTTTAAGCGAGAGAGAAACAGACAGAAAGGAAGATGAGAAGCATCAGCTCGTAGTTGTGGCACCTTAGTTGTTTATTGATTACTTCTCATATGTGCCTTGACATTGGGAAGTAGAGGATCCAGCTAAGCAAAGTGACCCTTTGCTCAAGCCAGTGACCATGGGGTCATGTCTATGGTCCCATGCTCAAGTTAGCGACCCTGCACTCAAGCCAGATAAGCCCATACTTAAGCCGGCAACCTCAGGGTTTCGAGCCTGGGTCCTCAGCGTCCCAGGTCGATGCTCTATTCTCTGTGCCACCACCTGGTCAGGCCCAATATTTTGCATCTTTAACAATCTCCCATGTGATGGTGATGTTGGTCTATGGGCCACACTTTGAACAGCAAGGATTGAAGGCAGTACTTGAACCTGGGGCCATGCCTTTTCACTGCAGGCTTAACAGCTTCCGCATGCTACTGACATTTGTTAAGCATCTTCTGCAAGTATTCTCCTTTCCAAGGATTTTTCACACATCATTTAGTTTATTCCTCTAGACAGCCTTTTGATGTTGGATGGATTATTTCCCACCCCTGCCACCCATTTAAACCATTAAAAAAAAGCTTTTTGCAGGTGCAGTGGGTTTTAGTGCCTAGCTCAAAGTCTGTACACAGCAGAGCTGGGATTCACACCCAGCTCTTTCCCCTGCACCAGGCAGGCCCTTTGAATGCCTCACTCGTGGGCACAATTGTAGAACTAATGTAGCGAGTGCCCTCAACTCAAATAGGGCAGATCTTGGAGCTGTGCCAAGGCATTGGCCTGATGCCAAATGTGCCCTCAGATCATCTCAGAAGGCCAAGTTCTGCCTTAGTGACCCTCAGGTTCACCATTTGAGATGATTATTAGGCAGAAAGGAAACATCCTGTAATCCTGGGTTTATAGGAAAGAACCCTTTCCCACCTTATGAGGGTCTGGACCAGACAGACCCAGGTTGAAATCTAGCCATCCTGACCTTATTTGACCTTGAGCAAGTTACTTAACTTCCCTGAATGAAGGCCCTTTCACTTGTAAGAAAAAAAATAATGATAAATATTCTTGCTTTTTCAAGTAGTTGGAAGATGAAAATTAATAATGTAGTAAAATGAATGGTACACAGCATAGCACAGGTGGGGCACACAATATTCCCTTCTGCCCTTCTGAAGAGCTGTGATGGTTCAGTGTTTGTTATTCACTGTATAAATATTACCACTTTTGAGTTTCCTTCAGTGCAATGGCATACCCAAAATAAGGATTCCAAGTAAAATTTAATGTGACACTTTTCTTATGTACAATAAAAATAGAAAACTCTATTAATTACTAAATATTGTTGATATTAGGAAAAAAACCATACTGTTTTCTTTTTACCAGCAAAAACAGGTTTATTTGGGAATAGCAGAAAATTACAATTCAGGATGGCATGCTGTAGCAAAAACTATAGGCAAAACCAGCAAACAAAGGAGAGAAATGTTACTTTATATTGTAAAAGAAGGAAATTTAGGTTGGGATGTAGGGGAGACTTTGAATGAAAGTCCATTAGAGGGAAGTGAAAGTTCAGGGTGGTGATGATTTCTCACTGACTGACTTGCAATGGTTCTTACTGGCTGGGCTTGTTGCCAGGTAAGGAGAAAGTTTTTATTCCTCTGCCTGGGGTAGTAAAGTAGAGATATTGCTTGTTGGAATGCAAGGTACTCTCTCATCTTCTTTATTCATTTTCACACTATCATTCTTTCCTGATAGAACGCCCCCTCCAAAAAAAAGAAAAACGATTTAAGCAAACTTACAAACTTGTACTCTAAAGTAACATGTTACTAAGAGATAGAGTCAACACAGACAAATTTGAAAACTAGAAGCAAACTTCAAATGTCCCTGCTGTTATTTGGCATTAATGAAATTAAATTATTGGTAAGTGTTGCAACTTCTGCCCTCTTGTTTCCACAGTGAATGGTGTTAATGTTGCTAAATGCTGTTGTCACAGAATGTCCCTTAAATATTTTTTAATTGGTTTTAATTTGGACAAAGAATGTTCTGCTTAAGATACAGATGCAGAAATTATCAAAAAGGAAATTGACATGTAATATTCTACAGAGAAACTTAGGCATGCTGTATCATTCTGTACTCCTTTGGCAAATATACAGATACTTAAAATTTTGTCAATTTCACTTGAGGATGGTTTTCACAAAGGGGCAGTTTAACTGGTAATGCTCCCAATGGGCTACTGGAACATTTATGTTCCACTTTTTGTGTGTTCTTCACCAAGAACTTTTCATCCACAGGAATTAAGATGGTAGGAAAAAAAACAGTAACACACAAACAAGTCAGCAATGGCACTTAATCCTAAATTTTAGGTCTATTTAGATAATTAATGTTATTAACTATCTGTGAAAAAAGATAAGCAATATAAAATATTTCTTTAAAAAATACTGTTGAAGATCAAAATCCTGTCATCCTGACACTTGCCAAATAAACAGGAGGGAGCAAATGATGCAAGTGTCTTTTTGTTATTGTGGTTTCTTGGCAAAAATTTGGTCAAAACAGTCTTTCTTCTCTTTTCCTTTTTTCCCCCTTCCCTTCCCTTCCCTTCCCTTCCCTTCCCTTCCCTTCCCTTCCCTTCCCTTCCCTTCCCTTCCCTTCCCTTCCCTTCCCTTCCCCCCTCCCTCCCTCCTTCTGTCTCTCCCTCCTTTCCCTTCTTCCTTCCTCCCTTCCTTCCTCCCTTCCTTCCTTCCTTCCTTCCTTCCTTCCTTCCTTCCTTCCTTCCTTCCTTCCTCCCTCCCTCCCTCCCTCCCTCCTTCTGTCTCTTCCTCCTTTCCCTTCTTCCTTCCTCCCTCCCTCCCTCCCTCCCTCCCTCCCTCCCTCCCTCCTTTCCTCCCTTCCTACTTTCCTTCCTTTGTCTTACTTTATTTCAAAGCTGATAAATATAGTCAGAACTTTTTCACCTGTCTTTTAAGGTATTAGCATAGTTCTATATGTGTGAATGCATGATTCATTAAAGAATTCTGTATGCCTTCAGCTAAGGGAGGAACAACTGCTCTGATAGCCCTGTCGTTGCAAATATCAGTTGAGGTGCCTACAGCCTCTTGACCATAAAGGCAGAGGGGTCCAAATCGTATATACATTTAGGCATGCCATACTCTGTTTCAATGTCATCTGGAATTAAATAGGTATTACAAATATTTCTTCCCCAAACTAAAGTGGATTGAAATTATGCAGAGGGAAACTGACAAGTACAGCGATTACTATGATATAGTAACACTTATGTACTATGTAGTAAGACCTTGGATTTGCTTAGCCAGTAAGATACCGAGAGTCAGTATTTGAATATTCCTGTCCAACAGAGGTAAGTATTTATAACCACGTAGGAGATTGGACACAGGAAAGATACACTTGAATATTAATGAAATTTTACTCACTTGATTGTCAGGGAAGCCAGTGTAGCTTTCACCAGTTGTCACGTGGCTCATTCAAGAGACTCTTACAAGCCAGTTGTCTAGGTGATTGCCTAGCTGGTTCCATGGGAACTTTCAGTGCATGAAGGCCCCTGAAACAGTGCCTCATCCTAGTCTGGCATGGGTCCCTTGGTTTCTTCCTCTCACAATCACAACTCCTGGTGATGAAGGCCTCCAAAGCCTGGTCCCAGCTTCAGTCCTAGCTCCCCCTGACCCAGGGTCCCTGCCCAACCTGCTGGCCTCTCCATCCTGAGCAGGATTTTGGCTCTTCTGCTCTGGTCATCTCCTGCTTTGCTGAGTTTCTCTTCTGTTTCTTTCCTACTCATTCTTTAAGATCCAACACAGAACCTGAATTAATCAAGGTCCTGGCAAGAAATGAATAATGATGCATCAGCAAGAGTGACTGAATGGTGTTGAAGAGGGGACTGTTTAAGAGAGTGGCTCAGCACAGGGGAAGAAACAGGAGTTGTGGCAGCACTCTGGGCCTTTGAACACTGCAGGGCTACTACTGTCCTGGCGTGAGGGGCGTGAGGAGCGAGAGAACTGTGTCTGTCAGTGCGGCTGCCTGGTGGGAGAGCAGGCCTTCACTAGAGGAACCTGGTCACTGGTCACTCTCCCGTGCCGAGAGGAATCCAGAGGAACACGGGGCCTTGCTCTAGCCTGCTGCTGTCCATCTCCTGCAGGTGGAGGACCAGGTGTCTCTAGTGCAGGGTTGGGGAGAGGCTGGAGCCTCCACCTCCTCCTCGGAGCCACCCTGGGGGATCCAGCCTGGAGGCGCCTGCTGTTTTTCTGAGCACTGGGGCACACATGGCCTTGAGGAGCTGTCATGTTTCTTTGTGTTGTCTTGCTGCAAGCATGTTGCTCTCTCCTGTCTCCCCACTTACTAAGTTCCCTGAAGCAGGAACCTTAAGTTACTGTCTTTGTATTGCTCATATGGAAACAATCAAGTATCCTAGGATTTCTTGGTTGTGTCAGTTTTGAACATTCTGTCCCTTTGTTGTTCCTCCTCCCACTCCCCACTCCCCCCTGGGCATCAGGATCTGAATGGGGGTGCTGGTAGATTTTGGAAGAGGGTGGTATTAAAGCAGGGGTGAAGATTTTGAGGGTCCTTAACCTGCTTTGGAAACAAGAACATTAGGGTTAGCAGAGAGAAGCTGAAGGCCACAGCCAAAGAAGTGGGGATGAGGGGGACAGGAAGTGTCATTCAAACCAAGGGCCAGAGTCAGGCACTGATATGGCTGTGAGCGGGGAGCACAGGGCCAGAGCTACCTGAGAAAGTGAGTCACCATCAGGGAGACATTGGACTGTGGGAGGGTCTTGAGTGTAAGGTAAAAAATGACCATAGAGCTACAGTGTAAATTCCTGTTATCCAATATGGCCACATGTACCTAGTTAAATTTAAGTGAAATAAAATAAATAAAAAATTTAGGTCTTTGGCCATACCAGCTACATTTCAAGACAAAGATCTATCCTACTGTGTTGGTCAGCACTAGTTAGAGCATTTCCGCCATCACGGGTTGCTCTATTGTGCAGCCTAGTCAGGAACATCCTAGAGATTCTAGGGTCCCCACAATGCTTTAAAAAATGCCTCTTTGATTTGATCAGTTCTTATTGGTCCTAATATCAAACAGACCTGGCTTCAAATCTTCACTTTGCTAGGGACTCATTGTGAGATGAATCCCCAAACCTCAGTTTTCTCACCTAGAAAGTAAAGAGAATAATAGAGGACTAACTAGATAGAGCGTTGAAAGTTGTCCTGAATGGTCATGGATGCAGAGGAGCTGTTTAATAAATATTAGCTCCCAGCCTCTCTCGCAACCACAGGGATATTAACTAGTGCGTACTAGGGCTTGTTCCACCCGCACGGTGCTACACAGTTGATTGTGATCACCTCATTGTCTCCACAGTAGATCTGTAAGAAGAGAATGTCCTTGTTCCCATTTTGCAGACGAGAAAAGGGAGCCTCAGAGAGATGAAAACACCCATTCGATGTCAGGAAGTGGTGGCGCCAAGCTTGTATACTTGATTAAAAACTGTCACACATTGTTCTCTGCTTTTTCTTATGTCTTGTCTAGCCACCCAGGCTGGTCAGGACATCCCTTAGGACTTCATTTGAATTCTACATCATGTTGGCATGAGCCTGGGATGATGCCTGGTTGCTAACTGGCACATCCAATGTCGATAAACCTTTAATATAAATACTGGACATTTTATCAGCCTGAATTATTGGCTTTAACATTGGCTCCCCTACAGGGGTCTTGAAAACAAATCCAACAGTGTGCATTCCATCTTTGTCTTTAAATAAGTGCATAGCTGGCAAAGGACTTCAGAGCAAGGAGATTTTAGGAGCACCATGATCTTGGGCAGAGAGGGTAAATGTTGGTTCTTGTCTTGGGGAGATTTTAAAACCCCAGACAGACAGCATTGAACTGTGGCTTTGAATGTAAGCAGCCTTAAGTGGGGATTCTGGTGTGTCCTTGGGTAAGTCATTTATATTCTTGGAGTTTCTGGGGGGGTTTTGCCTAGAAAAGAAAGTCTTACCTCTCCTGTGGGTAGTTTTGCATATTAGACGGTTCCAAAGGCCAATGCCTGGACCCAGCGCCCAATGCCCAATGTCTGTAGCAAGCATGCCCTCATCCCCACCCCAGGAAGCTTCCAGGTCACTCTAACCTCTTTGTTCATTGAAGGGAAAGGAACCTTTATTGACTGGATCACACATTTTAAAAGAAACTGAAGTTGTGTCCTGGGAATTATGCAAGTTATGTTAATTTTGTCCTTGATTGGGAAGTATCTCATTTTCTCATGTATACATTAAAATAAAAACTAGCGATGCAGAGAGATGGACTGCAAAGTCTGATCATACTCCCGGCCTTCCCCAGAGCTGGGCCCTGAGCTCCTGACATGTCTGCCTAACACAGGGGGCCTTGGGGGACCTCAGGGCCTGCTAATCAGCTCCTGCTGATGATACAAGGGAGGCCTTGGGAACCTTGGTGCTGGCGCTGAGACAGTTTGAAGGAGAAAGAAAAACATGTCAGAACCCATGTAGGGTGCCGGGGGTGTGTGTGATAAAGACAGGGAAGCTCCCGCAGTGAATCAAGGAACCTTTGTGGCCTGACATTATCAGGTGGCATCAACATGCAGAGAAAGCTGGGTGCACTGGTCCCTCAGACCTCCTTCAATCTCTCAAGAAGTTATTTCCTCTGGTGAGTCCCAGCATGACCAGTGTTTCCCTGGGTTACTAATTGGGGTCTGCAGGGAATTGAACACCTCTGGGTGGGAGCCACTGCATTGTCTGAAAAAGCCATGTCACTAAGTGTTATACTGAATGACATTGTCTCTAAGAAGGTTGGGGTGCAGCACTTTAGTGTGGAAAATACTGATTTTAGTCAGACATCCCTGGGCTCCAACCCTGGCTCTGTCTGTTGTGCTTAGTGTCACCGAGTGAGTCCTTCATCTCTGTGATATTTGGAACACCAGCTTTGTACTGAGGTTTCCAAGGAAATCATGCCTTTTAACTAACACAGCAGCTTGATGGAGCTGACAGTATTACTATTGTACAGATGTTAAATTGAGCCTTCAAGAAGTGAAGTGGCTCCTAACCTCTCTTCCTCTCTTCCTCTCTCTTCTCCCTTTCTTGATCACTCTCACACTTTCTTCCAAAAAGTTTTGAATGCCTGCTGGTTTTACCTATATTGCTACCTTTAAAAATATTTTTGAATTCAAAGATGCCTACTTGGGCTATTTTCCACTGTACACCTGGGTCATGCTCCCTTGGGCTGCAGGTCAGCCACGTTCACCCAGGTTGGAGGGGTCAGAGTTCTTTCCTCCTCTGCAGATCAGACACTCTGTCTGTACAAACAGTGACTTTCCTCCCACCTAACTCAGGACCCACGTCCAAAGCTCTCACTTACCACAGGGCAGACACCTTGTGACAAGTCACTTGTGGAGGCATGGCCCTGCTGGTTTGATAGCTGGTCAACACTGGGCCTTCCACCACCATACCCCCTGGGCAGGAGATCAGGGCTCTGGGTTCTGGCAAGGACATAAAGCCAGGCAACAATGGAGAGAAATAATGGGAAAGTTTTTCTAAAGCAAGCATTCTTGACCATTGTCCAGCCTCTAGGGATGCTGTATTTTGAGAAAAATCTAATTCATGAAGTGGGTTTGGGACTGAGGCCTGAGGAGGCAAGTCAAGGAGCTCAGAAAATATTGGTGACCTTGAGTGCTGGACAAGGACAGGTCCTGAGATGACCGTAGGAACCCAAGAGGAATTGTTTTGTCAAACTATCTACTGGCAAAGGGTCGGAGGGGAAGTCCTGGGATCTCTCTCCTCCCTCTCCACGAATTGAAGAAAAGCTGAACCCACTGATCCTGCTCTGTTTTGTTCCTTTACTGACTGACTCCCAGGGCACATGGCGGTTCTAAGAGTGGTCGGCACCTGTGCAGGATTTTAGTCCAGCGCCAGGCTGTGTCAGTGGGAGCCAGAAACCAAGCCGCACTACCCTAAACTGAGTGACATGCATAACTGACCCTGCACAGCTAGTTTCTAGGGGACCCACTCTTGGAACTTGCTCCTGCTAAAGCTCCATTTTCAACACCCCCAGGTCTGTTGGCCAGAGATCAGGGCCTGCTTCTGAAATCTCCTGCTTTGTCTATGGCCTCAGCTCTTGCCCCTCTCTCTGGACACTACTTCTTTAAAAGTACTACCTTATTTTTATAGTTATGGACTCTGGCTCAGCTGTAGAGAGAGGTGGCTGAGGACTGGGCCAGAGAGGGGAAGGGACTTGCTCAAGGTCATACAGCTTGTTGGAGAAACACTGGGGCCAGACTATCTCTGATTCCCAGCTCAGGGTCTTGTCCCTCAAAGTTCCTCACCCCAGGAATCAATACGTTGTTATCCAGCTCTGATCAATGATTCCAGGCTGCCTTCTTGGCTTAAAACATCACCACCTACAACCACTTGGACTTTTCAGACATCACTGGGGGCATAAACAGCAAAACAAGAAACAAAAACAAAAATTCCCTGGCCCTGATCTGAGAAGCCTTCACTTCCCGAGTCTGAGAAATGGGTTTCCCCCTGGCGTGCCGTGACCAGTGTCGTTCTGCCAGGGGAAACAGCCTGTTCTGGGATTAATTACATGCACTCCCTGCCTCGTGGGTGCTTTATGCTGGTACATTTGAGTGACAACATCTTCTAGAGCACCAGCCCTGCTATTTGTTTTCATTGGGCTGTTTTCACTGAGGCTCTGACCCCCCAGGCAGAGCCAGGGACTCAGTTGCTACACAGGGAGGTTATCTCCCCAAATGAATTTTATCTCTGGTCAGGTAGCTGGAGCCCTCACTGCCAGTGGCTGTCAGTACAACAGTGTACACCCATCCTTGTGCTGGGAGATGAGGCTGCTGGACCCACTGTGTGGCCCATGCTGATGGCCTGCGATGCTTTGTGAGAGAAGGTGTCCTTCATGTGGCCCCCTTGTACTTTTTACAATGAAAATATAGCTTCTGGTGATGGAGGGCAGAGATGGCCCTGCCCACCCTCACGTCCGTGCATCCAGCCAGGGACCAGTTCAGAGCACAGAGATACGCTGGAACAGAACGCATCTCCATGTGCTTCCATACCACTCAGGCGGGGCAACCCATTGGCTCTTGAGCCTGCTGTTTCCTTCCACGCTTTTGCTCAAGCTATTCCCCTGTTAGGAATGCCCTTCTACTGACTTCCAACTGCTAAGAATCACATCCACCCTCCAGGACCAATTCTACCCCTACTAAACAGTACGCTCCTTAAAAATGAGGTTGAGCTCACATAGGCTTGTGTCTCTAGACAGAAGGGCCTCACATGTATGCCTCATAAATAAATGAATGAATGAATGAATAAATGAATGAATGAATAAATAAATAAATAAACAAAACTCTGATTCTTTTTCTTCCATGTTGATTCCTTTTTAAGTCCTTCTGAGAAACCCCCCAGGCCATAAACTGTTTCCCTCACACTGGGCTGACTTCCTGGGTGTGCTTCGTGATGGTTTGGTCTCTCAGTGGCTCCAGTACCTAGGCCGTGCTCTGCTCTGTTGGGGAAATCTCCCTCTCGTGTTTATAACACTCAATTAAACTGTATCTGAAAGAAGTTCTAGGAGAAGGGTAAGGCAAGCTGACCAAGGTTATTCCAGGGGGGCCAGCTGAGGCAGAAAAGGACAAATGTAGTCATTGGTCCAGGTGGGAAAGGAAGCAGGCCAGGTCATGGAAACAGGCTGGTACATTGGAGACATGTGATTGGGCATGTCTCATGGATTTTAGAGCTTAGGCGATGGAGTAAGATCATACTGTGCAAGTAGGCCACCTGATGACTCCCACTGGTGCTTCCTTACCACCACACTTTGACCCAGAAAGGAACACCCATGGGCACAGCCCTTCTGCCTCTGTGCAGGTCTTGAGTTGGCAGATAGAGCCAGGATTTTGGCTCTACTTCAACCATTATGTTGCTTGGTCTTGGCCCATACTTTTCTTCCCTTTGGATTTCAGTTTACCCATCTTTAAAGAGAAGCCTGTGTTTGGCACTGTCCTAGCAATTTGTAGAAATGTTCAGGTGCCTCCAAGGAGTAGCACACTTGACTCCCACTGTGTGGGTGGTGAGGGGCAGAGGAAGGAGAGATTTAGGGCATCTTATCCCTGATCCAATAGCAGGCAGCTCCACTTATGCCCATTCTCATGGCTGGGGTTTTGCAAGAACTTCTTATAATTAAAGAAAGATTTTCATTGCTTAAAAAGTCCTTGAAATAAGTAAATCAGAAAAAAAGAAAAACTGAGAACAGCACGATTACATACATAGGTGGGACATGAAAGTGAGGGTATGAGACATGGACAAGAGAGTGGTGGTTATGGGATGGGGGGAGGGAGGGAAGAGTGGGATAGGGAGGAGGGGAGGGACACAGGGAAAACCAGATTGAAGGTGACAGAGGACAATTTGACTTTTGGTGATGGGTATGCAACACAATTGAATGATAAGATAACCTGGAGATGTTTTCATTGTACATATGTACCCTGATTTATTGGTGTCACCCCATTAGAATTAATAATAATAAAATATATATTAAAAAAAATCCTTGAAAATCTCAGGTATAACTGATATCTGGGGTCCAAGGCTCTCGTTAAATGCAAGCCTCATGGCTACAGTGACGGGGGCCCTCCCAGGGGGTTCCACACGGCTGTGCCTTCCGCAAGGCCACCATTATTAGCAAAGTGGGACATCTATCACAAGACAGCTGGGCAGCTGGGTGGGTGGAGGCTGTTCTGGGGAGTTTCTGAATATTGGTAAGTGTGAATTGGGCGCCAGAGTTTCCATTTCCTCTGCCCAGTACCCTCCTTCAGAAGTGAACTTCAGCAAGTGCAGGTGCTAAAAGTTTATGGTCCAGAGGGAGTGTGGGTGAGAATGAAGGGCTGGGCCCAGGTGGGCACCCTGCATTTCCACTGTGGGCAGTACACAGGCGGTGAGAAGCCCCTCTCACTCTTCCCAGGAGCATGTCCCCAGTCAGCCTATGTGTTCCCCAGCCCCCAAGTGTCTCTGCTTGTCCTGAGTGCCTTCAATTCAGACAACAGCCAACCTGTGACATGGGCAGCATTGGCATGGACATGAGCATTCCTGGTCACAGTGTGGCCCTGGTCCCTGCTCACATGGATGCAGCTGGGTGCACCATTGAATTTCTTTGACCTTGTATTGTGATTAAAAGACACAATAGGTATATATGCAACACTTCAGAGTTTACCACTTTCCTATCTTTGATTTCACTGGGCAGGAGGCAGGTAAGGGACCTCTGTGACGTCAAGTGAGAGGCATACAGGGGACCTAACCCAGGTGTCTGGATTCTAAACGCAGTGTTTTTGCTTTCCACTCCAACCCTTCCCCCTGCCCCCAACCTCAGGCTGCCCTCAGCCTTGTTGCAGACTGCTCCACTGTTAAAAAAGGAATCATTGCTAAAAACATTTTCTTGGCATTTCTTACCCTGCCTGACTTATTAAGACAACAGTTTAATGGTATGATCTTACCACCATTCATCTATCCATGCAGTCTCTCAGCCTCTCTTTGTTTACACACTTTTCCCATTTATTCAGTTGCTTACCTCCCTCGCTTAGCCATCATTCATTCATTTATTTAATCATTCAGGTTCTTGTGGAGTGTTTCCTATGAGTTCAGCTGATATTGACAACTTTAGGGAATAAAAATAATGCTCAGTTGTGCTCTTGACTTTGAGAAGTTTATGCTTTAACTGAGAAATGATGGGAAAGAGTGTAATATGTGATTTCCCAGTCACAGAGGATATATGTTTATTTGTTATTAACTACTAAATGCAAATAGATATTACTTGCTTATGTAAGCCCTTTAATTTCCTGAAGTCCTCAAAATGTTTAGGTTGGGTTGATGCTGTGATTTTGCAGTTAAGATATAGGAAGTTCCTGGTAGCTGGGTGGTCAAGGAAGGCTTCTCAAAAGCAGTGGGATTGGAACTCAGTTTGGGAGGTTAGGGAGGACTTGTGAAGGTGAAGATTAGGAGTTCAGAGGCCAAGGATAGGGTGTGAGTAGAAGGACAAATGAAGCCTTCTTCCTGTCTATGGGGCTCTGGAAAGGTAGTCAGGCAGGTGGGGTGGGTGTGGGGAGAGGGGGAATTGGTGAGGATGTGGGCAGGGCATGTGGTGGGGCAGGTGGGGGAAAGGGAGAGGTTCATGTGCAGGAGACTGTGCCAGACCCTGCCTCTGGCCCTTCTGGCCTGGATTGCGTGGCTCTGTGCCAGGTAGACCTGCCGTGTGACAGGCAGCAGCTCTTAGCAATGTTCCCTTCAGTGTTGACAAGAAACATGAGCTCTGCTTTGAGTGGGTAATAAATGGCTTCTGCCTCTCTCAGCCCTTGGAAATCCAAATGTTATCACATGATTCTCTCTCTCTCTCTCCTTTTAATTGTTTTTTTTTCCTGTAGAAAAGAAAGTAAAGAATGAATGTGAGTAGAAAAGAAAAGAAGGTATAAAGAAGAGGAGGGGGCAGGGAGAAAAGAAGAGAGAATGATGATGGAAAGTAAGAGGTGGAGAAAGAAGAAAGACAAGAAACTGAGTAAGGAAGTGAGAGTTAAAGGGGTCCTGGAAGGGGGAGAGCAAGAGAGGAAGAGGGAGGGGGAAAAGAAGAGAAGAGATGGGGAAGAAGAAAAGGGGAGGGAGAGGTATGAAAAGGAAGAGAGAAGAGAAAAAATGGGGGACAAGGAAAGGCAATGCAGAGGAGTAAAGAGAATGGGAAAAGCCATTGGCATCTGCCTAATCCTCTCTAGAGCTTTGACAATTCCTTGCCAAAAATCATTGGGATAAATATCTCGATTCCTCAGAACCACATACCACAGAATGACAACCTGTCTTTCCAGATGGCTGCTCCTGCTTCTGCATAGAGACCAAGGAGCTCCTGCCTGGGGTCCTCCCCTTTCCTCAGCCTCCAGTCCACTGCAAGCGGCCATGAGCACCATCCCAGGTGGGTCAGGACTGCTCACATGCTTAGTCTGTGACAAACAGAGTCCCAGCCAGTGACTGCAGCAGTTGTCACAGATAAGTCTCTCCCACCTTTCTGTTGAAATGACCATGAAGACACCCATTCTTGAGGGAAAAACCAAATACACACAACATAACTCAGAAAACTTGGGATGGGAGATATTTCCCTAACCTGATAATGAAACTTCATCTTAAAATAGGAAAAGACAAAGATATCCTCTCTCAACAATATTGCTTAAAACATTTTCTTTCTAGCAAAGGCAAAATTTCATGAAGTGTTTGTGTGTGGGAAGCACCTTCTCTACTGAAAATAAGAGAAAAATTATTACTAATTTTAAGTCATGTGATCATCTATCTAGAAAACAAAGAGAATCAATGGAAAAACTCTTAGAATTTATAACAGAGCTTGGTATAGTGGCCAAAAGAGGTGGTCTCCCTAATAATCTCAGAGTCCTCTGTGGCCCAGTCCCAGCACAGAGTTATACTAGAAGGGAACCTAACCTTGACTCTTGAAGGAACCTTGAAGAATCATGGGGATTTGTACTGTAGGCATTCTTAAGAAGGTTTATCACACCCAGAGGTTTTACACATCCTGCTTCATAGAAAGTTGTCCAAGTTGTCCAGAATTTCTCTCTAGACACTCTTTCCTTTTCCCAAAGCTACACACTCCTGGCAGCAATAACTACCGGCATAACTTCATTCAGATGATTCTTCCTTTTAGCAGCGCTGTCTACTCTCCCACCTCCACTTTGTCCTTCACCTGCAGTCCCCACTGCCCTTGTCTGATCTTGAAGATGACTGGAGGACCTGACATCCGTATATGTCTGGCTGTCCCCACACCCACAGTGAGGGAAGGGCTAAACCCCTGGAGCATAGTTCTTCTTTTGCTCTCGACAATTTTCTTATGGATAACTGAGAACATTGTTGGTAAATATATGCTCTTCTTTGATACACAGATAAATATACAAAAACAAATCACTATCCCCTATAACCACAATAAGTCGACCCAAGATAAAAGACAAACAAAAACATACTCTACCTCTGAATGATTCTCAGTGATAATTGTGTGGGACATTCATGAAGAAAGTGTAAGGGAAGACCTGCATAAGTGGAGAAACAGAGCATATTTTTGATTGGGAACAATGAGAAGATGTTAGTTTTTCCTGAATTAATATAGCAAAAATATAATCAAAATCTCAATGGACAAAATGAACTAACCACAAAATAGAGACAGACTCAGGTAGAGAGCAGCCTGGCAGCTGTTGGAGTGGGGGATCTGGGGGGTCTTGGGGGACATGGAAGGACTGAGCAAAAAAGACAAAACTCATGGACATGAACAACAGTGTGGTGACTGCTGGGGGAGATTGGGGGCTGATAAATAGTGATGAACAGACTTGACTTGAGGGGTGAACATACAGGACAGTGTACAGATGATGTGTTATGTGTGGTGGAATTGTGCACCTTAAAACTTGTATAATTTTGTTAACCAGTGTCACCCCAATAAATTCAATAAAAAGTAAAAAAAAAAACAACTCAACGGAAACTTGGTAATTTGACAAAACAATGCTAAAATGAAACAAAAAAATAACAAGCTAATAATAGCTAAGAAATATCTGAAAGAACAAGATGACACAATTTGCTTTACTAGTATTAACATATCTCTTAAAAATACAGCAACTGTACAGCATGGTGCTGGCTCCAAAGCCAGCTAGCAGCCGCTGCACATGACTAATCACTGTGGGACCACCTGTACGGGTACAGAAGCCACACGTGATAAAAAGAAGTTTTGGAAATCAGTTGGGAAAGAGTTGAATTGACACAGGATGTTGAAAAAAAATTGACTACTTAAAAGAAAATCATATTAGGCTTTTACATTTTTTCTCAAGTAAATTTTAGATAAATTATAGCATTAAATATAAGAAACCTTATAATAACAGAAGAAAACATAAGTGAATATTTAAATTATGTTAAAGTGGGTAACACCTATCTAAGCTTGAAAAAAAAAAATCAAAGAAATTACAAAGAGAATTGCTTATGCCAAACTTCTAAATACATATTTAAAAAGAACTAAAAAAAAAAATAAAGAAACAAATGACAAATTAAGAAAAATATTTCAATCTGGCAAAATGTTAATAACCTTATTGTATAAAGAATTATTACAAAAGCCTAAAAACAAACTAATATCCCAGTAGAACAACTGGCAAAGAACATTCACAAAAGAAGACATACAAATGGGTAACACATGCCAAAAGTGTTTAATTTTACTCTTAACCAAAAAAATGTAAGTAATACAATAAGAGCCCATTTGCACCTGTGTGATTGGTAAAGTTGATGATGGTAATAATCATACTGATTATGAAATAGATGTTAGTGACCATGGGATGACATGGGAACATATACCAGCATAAACTGTGTAGTAGAATTTCAAGAGTTTTTATATTTTTTGACTCAGTTCTAGGAATCAGCATGTTCATCTCAACATTATTTATCAGTCCTAAATATTGGAGATAATTGAGATATATGGCAATAAAAGATTGATAAAATAGAGTATATTTATAAAATGTACTGGAGAATACATGTTAAAAAGCATATACCAAGAGAATAAAAACATGGGAATATGCTTATAATTGAGTGTTAAAAATTAAAAATAGTCAAAGCCCTCTTTCTCTGTGTGTGTGTGTGTGTGTGTGTGTGTGTGTGTATGTGAGTGTAATGAATCTTAATTTTCTACTCTTCTGTAAGAATTATGAAGGAGAACCAGAATTAACATGGTCTGTTACTAAACTTCATACCCTCAGTTCTCTCACCTATAAAATGGGATCATAATGATTGACTCTCAGGGCTGTGTGAGGATGAATGAGATATCCTACATGAGCATGATGTCAGTTGCACTTTTTCATACTTGTATTTTCTTTCTCCAGCAAGGATGGGTTTTTCTAAGGGCAGGAACTAAGCAGCTCCTTTGCCTGTCATAGAAGGGATTGGACTGATGTTCATAAAAATCTAAAGGTAAACTGTTTAGTTCCAACCCTGACTCAACCTCACACTCCTTGGAAGACCTTAGGCTACTTGCCATCCATCCTTAGGCTTCAGCCTCTTGGATTAAGACGAGGGAACAGCTGTGGTACCTTTGAGAGCAGTTTTGATGTGATTGTGACTTAACCTCACAATTAAGGTTCACAGTCTGGGTCAGGATGGGGCTTGGGGCAGGGCTACTGACTACAGACAGATGGAGTGACTGATCAACAGACCCAATAATTTTGTTGGCATGTGCTGGCAGGGTTTTCATCTGTTTCATTCACTTCTACATTCCCAGTGGTTAGAACAAGATCTGGCACCTTGTGTGTACTCGACACCTGTGGATGGAGTAAAAAATGGGTAGGGAGATGGATTAATAGGAATCCAGAAAGACAGGCTGGTGACTGACTTGAGATGGGTGATTCCAGAACCTCCCCCATGGGCCTTGGGGGATAAGAGAGGGGAAGGTAAAGGTGGTACAGGAGGCCACAGCCTCGGGGGCCTCCACTGACAGCCTGGTGGAGGCTGGGGCTCGCAAATCCTGCCGTGTGCACATTGAATAGGTTGGGTGTTGGTCTTAGGACCTGGATGGAGCCTGGCCCTGTTTTACTTGCATATATTTGAGCTTCACTTTAATCACTAGAGGTTAGTATTATTATCCGCATTTTACATACAAAACAATGATTTCAGGGAGAAAGGAAAATTCACCCCAAGGTCACAATGCTTTTAAGTGGAAGTTAGGACTTGAACCCAGGTGTGTGTGACTCCCAAGCCCTTGACTTTGAAGCTATACTCTGCAAGCGTATCTCTCCCTGAACTTCTCCCTTCAGGAGAAAGGAAAGAGGCCACTTTAGCTGTGTGCACATCTTGGGAGGAGTCCTGGCTCTGCCCCTAAATCATCTATCTTCTGGATCTGAGTGTTGTGTTGGGAATGGGCCATCAGCTGGTGATGGATCCCCACTGTTCATCATGTCCACATGGCACTCTGACATGTTGTGCTGGAGTATAATCAGAGTGATGGTGTCATAATCTATGAGATGTTCATCATCCCAGGGCTGCTACCTTGACATAGTACCTTAGCTTGCTGTCAGCAGGACAGCCCCTTAATGTATTTCTGTAATATATCACCTGTAGAAGGTGGCCATGGAGGCCTGCTGACACCAGTCTGCTGGAGCCCTTCCTATGAGGCTCCCTGAGTTCTTGGTTCTTAAAAATTCTTATATACTTGCGAGTTTGTGTGAGCATACAGAGAGCAGAAGAGAGGGAGGCAGAACAGAGAGACAGAGAAATGGAAAGAGGATGAGAAAGAGAGGCAGGAAAAGAGGCACAAAGAAAAAGAAAGAGATGGGAAGAGAAAGAGGACAGTAAATAATGGAACAACAAAAGGAGGGAAAAGAAATGGGTATTAGGGGGAAAGATAAAGGCAGCAGAGAGGAAAGGATAAAACACAGGAGGGAGAGTTCGGAGGAAACAGAAGGGAACAGGCAGTGCAGTGGCTGGGTCAGGGTAGAAAGGCCACAGAGAAGTAGGAGAGAAGCAGGACACAATGTAGGCACGCCAACTTTGGAGCTGAACACAGATGTGTAAGGAACCATTCTCTTGGACTTCAGTGGAGATCTTGTTTCCCTGAGGGTTGGAGGGGTTGAGGAAGAGAAGGTGTACTTGCTGGGAGGACATGAGTCCAGGACTAGAAACTTCACTTTCTCCCTCCACCTACAACGAGGGTGGCTTCCAAGTCTGCCAGGACCTTTCTCATTCTGCCTTCATTGTTCCAGAGTCACCTTGGTGGGAAGGATCCCCAAAGCTGCCTCTTCGACCTCAGCGCCCCATGTCTGAGTAAAGTTGTCCAGGGGGCAGGTGGGCATGCGGTGCTATGCCTCTCTCTTTCCCCCAGTCCCTTTAATTTTGTAAAGCAGGCCCTGGCCCATTGGTCTAGCAGTGTGGAAGTCCTGTGTTTGATTCCCAGCTAGGGCACACAAAAGAAGCGCCCATCTGCTTTTCCACCCCTCCCCCTCTCCCTTTCTATCTTTCTCTCCCCCTCCTGCAGCCATGGCTTGGTTGGAACAAGTTGGCTGAGCTGAGGATGGCTCCATGGCCTCCCCTTAGATGCTAAAATAGCTTGGTTGCCAAGAAAAGGAGCAATGGCCCCAGATGGACAGAACATCACCTGGTAGGTGGGTTGCCAGATGGGTCCTGGTCAGGGCCCATGCGGGAGTCTGTCTCTCTGCCTCCCTGCTTCTCACTTAAGAAAAAATATTAATTTTATAGAGTAGTTTATACACATGGGCTTCTTATCATGTTTTATTTGCTTCACAAATTACCTCAATTCTCTAAAAACACAGGAGTCTGGAAGCTGACTCAGCAAGCCCATGGACTTCCAGTTGCTCCAGCGCCACTTCTTGAAAGACTATCTTTACTCCATTGAACTGCTTTGGCATTTTTGTCAAAATCAGTTGGGCATACTTGTGTGGGTTTGTATTTCTGTATCAATGTCTGGGGTCTCTGTTCTGTTCTCTCAATCTATGTATCTACTGTTACATACATGCTGTTACATACATGACCTCAATTATAGTGTCAATGTAATTCTGAAATCTGGTGGACTTGTTCCTCCCACTTTAATCTTCTTTTAAAAAATTGTTTTAGCTATTTTGAACCTTTGTCTTTTCTTACAAATTTTAGAATAATCTTGCCACCAACAAGTCTTTCTGGGATTTTGATAACAATTGTGTTAAAACTGTATATCAGTTTGGAAGAATTGACATGTTTACTGTGTATAGAGAGTCTATCCATGAATACAACATGCTTGGCCATTTATTTAGATCTTCTTTGATTTCTTTTTTCAGTATCATATAGCTTTCAACATATCACTCCTGTTTATATTTTATTAGATTTACAACCTAAGTTTTCTTTTTTGAGCTATTATACGTGGTATTGTATTTTTTTTTGTAGTTAAATTTTTTATTGCTTCTAATACATGCCTTGACCAAGGCGCTCAGGCCAAGCTAGTGACCTCTTGCTCAAGCCAGCCACCTTGAGCTTCAAGCCAGCAACCTTTGGACTCAAGCCAGAGACCTTGGGATCGTGTTGATGATCCCATGCCCAAGCCGCTGAACCAGCACTCAAGCTACCAAGCCTGCCCGCAAGCTCATGAACCCATTCTCGAACTTATGAGTCCATGCTCTAGCCTGGGACTTTGTGACCTTGGAGTTTCAAACTGGGGTCCTCAGCATCCCAGGTCGATACTGGGCCACCACTGGTCAGACTATCTTTCTCACTTTTACTCTTTTTTAAAAATTCTTTACATTTAAAAAAAAATTTAATTATTGTGTTTACATAGATTCTAGTGTCTCTGTGAATGCATCCCCCCACCCCCCTCCCCCGTATTCCCCTCAACATCTCCCTTGTCCTCCTCCCAACTGCTCCTCCCCCCAGTGGCATTGTATTTTTATTTTGTTGTTCATGTGTTCATTGCTAGTATGTAGAAATACAATATATTTTTGTGTGTTTATCTTGTATCCTGTAATACCAGGTCACTGATTAGTTCTAGGAGGGTTTTGTTTTTTTGTTGTTGTTGTTGAGTTTTTTTGTTGCTATAGAGTTCTTGAAATTTTCTACATAGACAATCATGTTATCTGCACAGAGGAATATTTTTTATTAGTCTTTTTATTTCTGTTTTCTTGTCTTATGGCATTAAAACTTTCAGAACTATATTAAATAAATGTGGTGAGTAAAGATAACTTTCTTGTCTGTTCTCAGTGTTAGAGGAAAAGAATTAGAACTTTCACCATTAAGTATAATGTTAGCTAAAGGCATTTTGTAGATGCTTTTTATCAAATTGATAAAAACCCATCTATTCTTATTTTTCTGAGAATTTTTATCATGAATTGTTGAATCTGGTAAAATGTGTTAATCTGTTATTAATGCTGTTGATTACATTAACTGATTTCTAAATATTGAACCAGTGTGCATGTCTGGAATAAACCCCATTTTGTCATAGTGTATACTTCTGTATACACTATATTGGTATATGTTTTGGTATTTATTTAGTGCTAAATTCTATTTACTAATATTTTGTTAAGAATTTTTTCATCAATACACTTCTTTTTAAATTTCAAGCCCTCAAATTAAGATGCATCTTATCCATGGGGAAGTATGGTAAGTCTCTTAATTATCATTGTGGATTTGACCTTTCTCCTAATTTCTCTTTCAGTTCTATTAGTTTTTGTTTCAAACATTTTGCATCACTGTTGTTTGATGAATTTACATTTAAGATATATAAGTCTTTGTGGTAGATCAATCCTTTTGTCATTATGTTTCTCTCTTTCTCTGATAATTTTCTTTACTACAAAGTCTACCATATCTGATTATTAATATAACCATTCTGGCTTTCTTTGATTAATCCTTGCATGATATATTCTTCTCCTTTCTTTTACTTTTCAACCTGCCTACGTCATATTTGAAGTGAGTGAGTTGTGGCATTTAATTTAGTCATGCTTTTCAATTCAACCTGCCAGTGTCTGTCCTTTAATTGGTGTATTTAGACCATTTATATTTAATTTAATTATGGATATGTCAAGGTTTAATGTTGTTTTCTGTTTCCTCTCCCTGTTTTTTTGGCTCTCTGTTTTCTTTTCCCTGCCTCTCTGTGGGTTCCTTGAGTATTTTTTCGAATCCTATTTTGATTTATCTATAGCATTTTGAGAATATCTCCTAATGTCTCTTTGCATAGCATTTTAGTGACTATTCTAGGCATTACCTTATATGTACATAAGTTATCACAATCTACTGGTGTCATCATTTTAACTGAAAGTATAGTGTAGTAACCTTACCTCCCTTCATGTCTCTTTACTCTTCCCCATTTTAAATGGTCTTAACCATTTTCCCCACAGACATTTAAAACCACATCAGATGGTGTTATAATTGTTTCTTCAACCATAAAACATAATTTACAAAATTCAATTAGCAGAAAGAAAGCCTTCTTTTTTTTACCCATGTTTATGCTGACCATGTTCTTTATTCTTTCCTGATGTTCCAAAGTGCCTTCATTTTGTGTTGTAAACAAATTCTCCTATTTTCTCTTCATCTCTGAATGATATTTCTGCTGAGTTCTGCATGGACACTCTTTTCCCTTCAGCGCTTGAAAAATATGGTGCTGCTTCTGGCCCTCATGGTTTCTGACAAAAAAGTCTATTGTTATTTAAATTGCTTCCTTATATAGCTAAGGTCATTCTTTATGGCTGCTTTAAAGATTTTTTTTCTTTTTCTTTAGTTTCTAGAAGTCTTCGTATTGATTTCTTTAAATTTATCCTGTTTGCGGTTCACTAAGATTTGGAAACTTTTCGGCCGTTCTTTCTTTAGTACTTTTCAATTCTGTCCTCTTTTTCTTTTCTTTTTGGGACTCCAATAACATAAAGTTAGATTTTCTGTTATAGTCACACAGATCTCTGAGGCCGTATTTATTCATTTATTTTTAAAATTTCTCTTGCTTTTCAGGTTGAGTAATTTTGATTATTCTATTATTTTATCTTTCAGTTCACTTCTCCTCTGTTCAATTTTCAGTTCATTTATTCCCTCTGTCCCCTACATTCTGCTGTTGAATGCATCCACTGAGTCTTCTTTTTTAATTTAATTTTATTATTGTTAATTTTAATGGGGTGACACCAATAAATCAGGGTACATATGTACAATGAAAACATCTCCAGGTTATCTTATCATACAATTGTGTTGCATACCCGTCACCCAAAGTCAAATTGTCCTCTGTCACCTTCTATCTGGTTTTCCCTGTGCCCCTCCCCTCCTCCCTATTCCATCCTTCCCTCCCTCCCCCCACCCCCTAACCACCACTCTCTTGTCCATGTCTCAGAGTCTCACTTTTATGTCCCACCTATGTATGAAATCATGCTGTTCTCAGTTTTTCTTTTTTTCTAATTTACTTATTTCACTCCGTATAATGTTATCAAGGTCCATCCATTTTGTTATAAATGATCCGATGTCATCATTTCTTATGGCTGAGTAGTATTCCATAGTATATATGTACCATAGCTTTTTAATCCACTCGTCTTCTGACGGACACTTGGGCTGTTTCCAGATCTTCGCTATTGTGAACAATGCTGCCACGAACATGGGGGCGCATTTCTTCTTTTTGAACAGTGCTATGGTGTTCTTAGGGTATATTCCTATAAGTGGGATAGCTTGGTCAAAAGGCAGTTCGATTTTTAATTTTCTGAGGAATCTCCATACTGTTTTCCACAGTGGCTGCACCAGTCTGCATTCCCACCAGCAGTGCAGAAGGGTTCCCTTTTCTCCACATCCTCGCCAGCACTTATTCTGTGTTGTTTTGCTGATAAGTGCCATTCTGACTGGTGTGAGGTGATATCTCATTGTGGTGTTAATTTGCATTTCTCTAATGATTAGTGATGTTGAGCATTTTTTCATATGCCTATTGGCCATCTGTATGTCCTCTTTGGAGAAATTTCTATTCATTTCTTTTGCCCATTTTTTGATTGGATTGTTTGTCTTCCTGTTGTTGAGTTTTATAAGTTCGTTATAAATTTTAGTTATTAACCCCTTATCAGATGTGCTGTCCAATATGTTCTCCCATTGTGTGGTTTGTCTTTTTATTCTGTTCTTATTGTCTTTAGCTGTGCAAAAACTTTTTAGTTTGATATAGTCCCATTTGTTTATCTTGCCTTTTATTTCATTTGCCCGTGGAGATAAATCGGCAAATATATTGCTGCTACAGATGTCGGAAAGCTTGCTGCCTATGTCTTCTTCTAAGATGCTTATGGTTTCACGGCTTACATTTAAGTCTTTTATCCATTTTGAGTTTGTTTTTGTGAATGGTGTAAGTTGATGGTCTAGTTTCATTTTTTTGCAGGTAGATGTCCAATTCTCCCAACACCATTTGTTAAAGAGGCTGACTTTACTCCATTGTATGTTCTTTCCTCCTTTGTCAAATATCAGTTGTCCATAAAGCTGTGGGTTTATTTCTGGGTCCTCTGTTCTGTTCCATTGATCTATGTGCCTGTTCTTATGCCAGTACCAGGCTGTCTTGAGTATAATGGCCTTGTAGTAAACCTTGATATCTGGAAGGGTGATACCTCCTGCTTTATTTTTTCTTTTTAAGATTGCTGAGGCTATTCGTGTTTTTTTTTTTTTGGTTCCATATAAATTTTTGGAATATGTTTTCTATATCTTTGAAGTATGTCATTGGTATTTTAATTGGTATTGCATTGAATTTATAAATTGCTTTGGGTATTATAGATATTTTAATGATGTTTATTCTTCCTAGCCATGAGCACGGTATATGCTTCCACTTGTTTGTATCATCCACTGAGTCTTAATTAAGTTTTGATTATTGTACATTTTTTCAGTCCTAAAATTTTCATTTGTTTCTTTTTTATATCATCTATTTCCTTACTGAGGCTATTCCCCCACCCCCATTTGTTTCAAGCATGTTTATAATTTTTCACTGAAGCATTTCATCATGGCTGCTTTAAAATCTTTGTCAGATCATTCTTACATCTTTGTCCTCTCAGTGGTGTCATCTATTGTCTTTTTCTTCCCATTTAGTTTGAGATCTTCCTTTTCGGTATGACAAATGAGTTAAAAATAAAATTAAGACTTAGATATGTTCATATTATGTTATGAGATTCTGGCTCTTGTTTTAAACCCATCTGGTTTAGCTGGCTTTTGTTGACACCCTTCCAGCTGGGAAATGGTGGGAAGACACTTACTTGTTACTTACTGCAGAGTGGAGGCAGAAGTCCACATCTACCACTCAGCCATCATTAGTGTGTGAGGAGGGTGCTACATTTTCACTGGGGGTGGGGAATTCTGGCAGTCTCCACCTTGTTCCCACTGAGCTATGGTAAAAATTTTCACCCTTGTTAAAGTTGGTCTCCTTTAACACTGCATCCCAATGCCTTGTTATTGCCAAGTAGGGTGGAGGTCTGGACTCCCCACTTGATATTGGCTGGCACCGGTTGGGAGCAGGTCACAGTTTTCTTCTATGCTGATTGTTTAGAGTTGAGTGGTTATTGTTTAAATGTTTTCAGTCTTGCTAGGTATCCTTTCACTTGTCCTTTGGTTGGAGAGAGCAGGCTTTTGTTAGGACCTTTTGTCTGCACTGATGGAGTTTCTGGGTGGTTGGCTTCTTCAGCTCCAAGTCTGGGGTATCTGAAGCACAGAGAAAAGCAAGGAAGTGAGTGTGTAGTTCCTTGGATCCTGAGGTCCCTAGCAGGTCATCCTTCTTTTCACCTTTCAGAGTCTTTCTATGTTTGCTTTATATATAATGTCCAGGGATGTTGTTGTACTTAGCAGAAAGAATAAGTAAAAGAACATCTATTCCATATTTTTGGAAGCAGAAATAGATCTGACCTTATTTTTTAAGCTGCTGAACTCTTCCAAAAATATTGTAAGTGGTAGTTCAATATTTTAAGCAGAAAAAATGGAGTTGTTCTAGTTGAAGTGAAAGTGGAGATTGCTGCCCATGACCACTAGTTCCTGTCCCAGGAGTCCTTGAACTATCTCCCAGAGTTCTGGGATTCCATGAGAACATAGCTTGAGACCTAGGTTTTTAAACACCTTTTCCTTCCTCACAATCTGGAACACATTCACAGGGGGTACTCCATGGAGGAGAAAACTCTCAAGGACTTGACAGAATGTAGATTTTGGACAAGTAGAAGCTGTCTGACTACTTCCCAGTGACAGCAATCACCTGCCCATTAACCCAGGCTGCACTGGCCACCTTCTCTTCCCTGTCTCACTCCCTCACTCTTTTCCTGTGATTGCCTCTCAAATAAAATATTTTCTCTCAAACAAGCTATTTTCTCTCAAACACTTGTCTTACTGTCTCCTTTTGGGAGGAGTTAAACTAAGGTGAGACACACACGAAGTTAATCAAAGTAACAATGCTGTGTGTATGGTTGATGGTGACAAGCTGACCCAGAAGTGACAAAGAAAGCAATCTGTCCTGCCCCTCTGAGTGCATTTCGTGTCATTATTTCAGATTTGATTGAGCTGCTGCCCACCTGCAGTGCCCAGGGACCCAGATTCTGGTGGGTAGGACAGTATCCCTACCCCCATAGCTTGCTTCTGAGATCGTGATGGGTACAAACAGCCATAGCTTGGTTCAGGGGTATTTATTTGCCAGTGGGCTTTTATGACTTTGTTGCTGCTACTGTTATAGTTGCTTGCTTTGGTTTACTCTGAAAGTGCCTATTCTTGAAGCTGTGGGCTGCTTCCCTGTCTTAGGCCTTTTCCCCTGTGTTAAATGTGGGCCTGATTCCCTGATAGGACTTCCCTCTATGGTCTTAGGGCCTTGCAGGCTTACAGGGCCCTAGCTCTACTCTAAGGCTAGAGTAGGAACATGAGCAGGGACTGGGGCCGAGGGGCTCCCACTTTGCCTGGCCCTGGACACATGGTGTTTGTCAAACCAAGCCCTGCAGATCTTAATTTCCATTACTAACTTATGGGTTGTCATTTGCTTTTTGTTCCCTAGGTGGGTAGTGGACAGACTCCTGAGTCTTTTGAGGTTTCATCTCTGCTCTTAATCCCGAAATGTGATTCCCTGGTGGAATTCCAGGTGCTTGGATAAGCAGTATAGCTTGAAGTGTTCCTCAGTAACTTCCTGTCCTGTCAAAGCAAAACAAACGCAGGGGAACTTCAGTCACAGGGCAGTAGATGGAGAATTGTACCCTGAAGCCAGCCTGGCCTGCAGAGAAGAGTTGTACATTGGCTCAGGCTGAGGGTGAGCCAACACCCTCAGATTCAGAGACCTGGGTGAAGAAGAGAAACCCAGTTGGTTAGCATGCATTTTGTTCCATTTGGTTACTGGGGAATAATTAGTCCAGCCAGTTATTTGTAAGGCAAAGAATGGGGATTTGGAGAGCCTGTGTCTGCTCTATCGTAGGACAACAGGGGAGGGTGAGTCCTGTTTAAGTCAGATGGTGAATGACAGTAATGGGCAGCAGGGGCAGGAAGCCTTTCCTGGAACACATATAGGTTGGAGGGGGATTTCTCTAATTCTCCCTATTTCCCAGGATTATAGGGTAACATTCAACATTGTCTGTCCTGTTCTGGAAATTGAGTGAACTCTGCAGGAGACATAGACCAGACCTGTGTTTCTCCATGGGGACAACTGGGCTCTTGGCTGAGTGGGCTGTTCATGAGAGCTGTCCTTGGCTGGCAGAGGCTCCCTGGGGGTTCCTACGGGGGTGGTGGTGGTGGGGGGTGGGCTGGGGTGGGAGTGGGCTCCCCAGGCTGCCACAGAGTTCCAGACAGCTGGGAGCAGAGCCTGGCTTTTCTCCTCCCACTCCCCACCCTCCCAGCTCCAAGCCATCCCCTCCCCCATCTGCCACACAGCTGTTTTGCCAACATCACTGCCTGATTATCTTTCAAGTGGGTCCTTGGAACAGATGTTTTCTGCTCCTGCCTGTGTGGAAAACAAATAGGCACTGTGCTGTCACTGCTCTCCAGGGGAAAGTCCCTCTGCCACTGCAGGTTCTTTCTGAGAGACCCGGGGAGGGCTATGCAGTGTCTCCAGCATGCCCCTTGACAAGCATCTGCCTCCAGACAGACTTCAGGGGCTCCATGCCGCCTGACATGCCTGTGGCCCCTGTGGGGCATGGACTGAGCAAGTTCACATAACAGAATCAAATTTCATCCTGGGAGAGCAGGGTAGGGTGTTCATTGCCTCCCCAGGTTATTTAACCTTTTGAAAAAATGTAACCATCTCACCCACTTTGGTTCTAAAGGTCCTCCAGGGGTTTGTCCCCAGGTGAAAATATCTTTCTGTTTCCAGTAGCCTCACCAGCAAGGAAAAGTTGGCTTGCCTTTTGAGGTCAGTGTTATAAAAGCAATAGGCTTATAGCTTTTATGACTACAAAAAAGTCAAATGTGAAGTTGAATGTGCCTTTTAAAGTGTGCCTATTTTATCACCTCACCCCAACTGAAGATCAGGGCCCTGGGCCTGGCCGAGCCAGGTAGCTGCCTCAGGACTGGCCCAGGATACCAGGAAGGCCCTTCCGCCTATCGGAAAGCAGCTGTCCCTCTAACCAGCAGTGTGCAAGCAAGTGTATCCTCAGAAGCTCACTCGACTCACCCCCTGGAGGTGAGGCCTGAGGACACAGGTGTGGGAGTCCTTAGCACCTTTCCTGGTTGGCTGCCCCTGCCAAGTTCCCCAGGAACAGAGGGAGGGACCCAGGCGGGGAGCATTCCTGGGGAGAGGACTGGGCATCAGAGAAGACATCAGCAGCATCAGAGAGGGATGTCTGAGGATGCTGGGTTCTATGGTCAGAAGGCGGGAACAGTAGCCATCCTGGTATGTGCAGAGATATGCCTGACCACCGGTGTGTCTACCTTCCTTGGCCAGGGGACTCTGGGAGCTGGGACCAGGGAGGACACAATCACATGTGAAATATATTTGAGGTTCTGTTCCTAAATGTTTCATTGACTTGTATGATATATCTTGCTTGTCATATGTTCTACTCCCCCACTCATTTGTCTTCTGGTCCACTGAGTCCTGCCCCACTCCACTCTGGTGTGACCCCCCCCCCCCTACTTCCCAGAGGTGTGTACATTGCCCCACTCACAGGTACACTCCTGTGCTCTTTCCTTCTACTGAGCAGGGCCAGGCCCAGCTCGACTGGTCCTGACACACCTCTCTTAGCCTGTGAGACACCATTCTCTCCTGACTTCCCTTTGATTCCTCCACCTCCCCCTGCTATCTTCTCTGTTGCCTCCCAGTCCCCAAGTGCAAATGCACGCGGTTCTCAGCCACGGGGCTCTGTCCACCTCCATCGTTTCCCTAGACCGTGTTTCAAGCACGTTAAATGGCATCCAGACACTCTGAGGTGATTGCTAAACATGCAAAGAGACTCCTGAGACCCATCCCCAGAGATCCGTTTCTACAAGCACCCTGGGGATTCCTGTGCTCATAGACCAGGGAGCCCGCACTGGTGAAGTTGCACACTGATGCCTCCTCAGTTTACGACTCCAGCTCAGTCCTCCCCGTAGCTCCAGGCTTAGAGCTCCAAATCTGCTTGACATCTCTATTCGGACATGACCCAAGCATCTGAACTTTAGGATTTCCAAAAGAAAACTTGGTTTTCCTTCCCAAACCATCTCTACTTAGCTCTATCTCAGAAAATAAGAACACCAACTCCTAGCAGCTTCCTCAGATCTTCCTTCCCACCTACTCTACTCTTTTGGACCAGTCTCATGTCCAATACACTGGCAAGTTCCTCAGCTGTGTTTACAAATATTTCTCCTGTCTGCTGCATCTCTGCCCTCTGGTGCCATTGCCTGTTTGCTCCCAGCCACTGTAATCCTACCTGAATGATGTCTAAATGGTCTCTCTGCCCTAATTCATTCCTTCACACTAGCCAAAAGAAGAAAGAAGAAAAGAGTATAAAAATGCCATGGTAGGGAGGAGCAAGATGGCGATGGAGTAGGCGGACGTACCAGCTTCCAACTCCCAGAACAAAAGTGGATTATAACTCAATTTTAAGAACCATCATCTGGATAGACCAACTCTGAACTAAACTAAGTGGACTCTTCAACCAAGGAACACAGAAGCCACATTGAGACTGGTAGGAATAGTGAAAATGCGACGAGGGCTGCCCGGCTCCCTGGAGCAAATGGCAGCCCGGAGAGACCCGCGTGGCGGGAGGAGAGTTTGGCAGAGAGGGAGGGATCTGGGTCCCAGGAACCAAGCCCCAGCCTGCAGTCCCAGAGCCTAGAAGAGGCGTTTGGGCAGTTTTGAGCTGTGAAACTAGTAAGGGAGCTCCCAGGCCTACAGTGTGGAGTATTAGAGCCCTTCCTACTCTGTTGAGGGTTACTGAAGGGTATGGTGGTGGCATGACGCTGAAACGCGGATCTGTCGGTGTGGGCAGAGGCTAAGCCGGTGGGAGCTTGGTCTAGCCCAGCAGGGGCAGAGGGGACGTGCGAAAGCGGTATGGAAGCTGTGGGCCTATCTGAAATCCTACCTGTGGGGACAAAGCGGGAGGCCAGGAACGGGCAGAGATCTGCTCTGTGATCCTGCGCAAGCCGGCTCTGACCGCAGGGTCGGTACTAGGACCAGGGACGGGCGGGGGCTCGCGGCTGAGCTCACGCTACCAGCCCCTCCCAGCCAGAGAAACCGCAGTTTGCCATTCTACGTGTGTGAGCGGGCTCCCAGCGCGGGGGAGGGGTAGACCCCAAGATGAGCAGAGCTCACAGCTGAGCCCACACTATTATCCCCTCCCGGCAGGAGAAACCGTGGTTTGTCATCCTACGTGCAGGAGCGGGCTCTGAACGCGGGGGAGGGGTAGAGTCCGGGACGAGTGGAAACTCGCAGCTGAGCAGAAGCCAGCAAACATGCCCGGCCTAATAAACCTTGGTTTGTGACCCTGCACAGAAGGGCCCTGGCCAGGAGGGCGGGGCTAAAGCTCCGGAGAGGCAAAGGCTCACAGCTGAGAGCACATCAAAAGCCCCGTGCAACCCGCGAAACTGTGGCGAGCAGACTCTGACTGCGGGTTCTGGGTGGAAGTCCGGAAACAGGCTGGGTCCGCAGCTGAGCAAAGGTGCTCAACTCTACCCTTGGTGCTGAGGCTTGTGACTTGAGTGACAGCCCCTCCTGCAGAGGAGAGGCAGAAATCACAGCAAAAGCCACAGTGGGACGGCGCTGGCAACGCACATACCCAACCGCCCTAGGCAGCGGCAGAGGGGGTGGCAGGCCTGCAGACAGACCACACCTAGAGAACACAAAGGCAACACCTACTGGACTCCAGTGGCCACAACATGCTTATATACACAGACAAAATGGGCAGGCAGAGGAATGCAAACCAAATGAATCAAGAGAAATCCCTAGAGAAGGATCTGAATGAACCAGATATAACCAAATTACCAGAAGCAGAATTTAGAATAATGATAGTTAGGATGTTCAAAGAAATTAAAGCAACAATGGATAGTCATTACAAACACCTAATAAAGAGATAACAAGTATAAAAAACGAAATTGAAATAAAAAAGAATCAGACAGAAATGACAAATACAGTATCAGAACTGAAGACCACAATGGAAGGAATTAAAAGCAGGATGAATCACGCTGAGGATCGAATCAGCGAGTTAGAGGATACAATAAACAAAGGCACAGAAACAGAGAAGAAAAAGGAAAAGAGACTCAAAAAATGTGAGGAAACTCTAAGGGAGCTCTGTGACAACCTGAAGAGAAACAACATTCGCATCATAGGGGTGCCTGAAGGAGAGGAGAGAGAACAGAAAATGGAAACTTTGTTCAATCAAATCATTGCAGAAAACTTCTCAAATTAAGGCTGGAAAACACGCCACACATTCAAGAAGCACACAGAACTCAATTTAAAAGAAACCCAAAAAGATCTACACCAAGACACATCATAGTTAAAATACCAAAGCTAATGGATAAAGAAAAAATCTTAAAAGCTGCTAGGGAAAAAAAGGCTATCACCTACAAAGGAGCCCCCATAAGGATGACATCGGACTTCTCAACAGAAACACTTGAGGTCAGAAGGGAATGGCAAGATATAATCAAAGTAATGCAGAACAAGAACCTACACCCAAGACTACGCTATCCTGCAAGGCTAACATTTAAAATTGAAGGAGAAATAAAGAGCTTCCCAGAAAAAGAAAGCCTCAAGGAATTCATTAAAACCAAACCAATTCTACAAGAGATACTAAGGGGCCTGTTGTGAACAGTTTAAAGGGAGGAAAGAATATAGCAAAGGAAGAATACAGCTATAAAGAATAAAAGGGCAATAAACAACTACATATCAATAATTACCTTAAATGTAAATGAATTAAATGATTCAATCAAAAGACATAGAGTAGCTGCATGGATAAAGAAACAGGACCCATACATATGCTGTCTACAAGAGACACACCTTAAAACAAAAGATACACATAGACTGAAGGTAAAAGGATAAAAAAGATATTTCATGCAAATGCAAATGAAAGAAAAGCCAGGGTAGCAGTACTTATATCTGACAAAATGAACTTCAAAACAAAGGCCGTAGTAAGAGATAAAGAAGGACACTACATAATGATAAAGGAAACAATTCAACACGAAGATATAACTATTATAAATATCTATGCACCAAATATAGGAGCCCCGACATATATAAAGCAGACGTTGATGGATATAAAAGTCCAGATTAACAGCAATACAATCATAGTAGGGGATTTCAATACCCCTCTAACAAAACTGGATAGATCCTCAAGAAAGAAAATTAATAAAGAAACAGCAGACTTAAAGGATACACTAGATCAACTTGATTTAATAGATATCTTCAGAACTTTTCACCCTAAAGCAGTAGAATATACATTCTTCTCAAGCGCTCATGGTATGTTTTCTAGGATCGAGCACATGTTAGGACACAAAAATGGTCTCAATAAATTTAAGAAGATTGAAATCATATCAAGCATTTTCTCTGATCACAATGCCATGAAACTAGAAATTAACCCCAAAAGAAAAACTGAAAAATACTCAAAAACTTGGAAACTAAATAGCATGATATTAAATAATGAATGGATTAACAATGAGATCAAAGAAGAAATAAAAAAGTTTTTAGAAACAAATGATAATGAGCATACATCAATTCAAAATTTATGGGACACAGCAAAAGCAGTACTGAGAGGGAAGTTCATTGCACTACAGGCATATCATATGAAGCTAGAAAAAGCTCAAATAAGCATCCTGACTCTGCATCTAAAAGAACTAATAAAACAACAGCAAATAAAACCCAGGACAAGTAGAAGGAAGGAAATAATAAAGATCAGAGCAGAAATAAATTACATAGAGGCTAAGGAAACAATACAGAGGATCAATGAAACCAGAAGCTGGTTCTTTGAAAAGGTAAACAAGATTGATGAACCTTTAACTAGACTCACCAAGAAAAAAAGAGAGAGGACTCAAATAAATAAAATTAGAAAGGACAGTGGAGAAATAACAACTGACACAACAGAAATACAAAGCATTGTAAGAAAATACTATGAAGAACTATATGCCAAAAAATTAGACAATCTCGGTGAAATGCAAAAATTTCTTGAATCATATAACCTTCCAAATATCAATCTGGAAGAATCAGAACACCTAAACAGATCAATTACAACAAATGAGATCGAAACAGTTATCAAAAAACTACCCCCCCCCCCAAAAGTCCTGGGCCTGATGGCTTCACAAGTGAATTCTACCAAAAATTCAAAGAAGAATTAACTCCTATCCTCCTCAAGCTATTTCAAAAAATTCAAGAGGAAGGAAGACTTCCAAACTCCTTTTATGAGGCGAGCATAATTCTGATACCAAATTCGGACAAAGAGAACAGAAAGCAAGAAAATTATAGGCCTATATCCCTGATGAATTTAGAAGCTAAAATTCTCAACAAAATATTAGCCAACCGGATCCAGCAACATATGAAAAAAAATTATACACCTTGATCAAGTGGGATTTATTCTGGAGAGGCAAAGCTGGTTCAATATTCGCAAATCAATCAATGTGATTCATCACATAAACAAAAGGAAGGACAAAAATCACATGATGATTTCTATAGATGCAGAAAAGGCATTTGATAAAATTCAGCACCGATTCATGCTAAAAACTCTCAGTAAAGTGGGAATACAGGGAACATTTCTTAACATGATAAAGGCCATCTACGACAAACCCACAGCCAACATCATACTAAATGGACAAAAATTAAAAGCAATCCCCTTAAGATCAGGAACCAGGCAGGGGTGCCCCCTTTCACCACTGTTATTCAACATAGTTCTGGAAGTCCTAGCTACAGCAATCAGACAAGAAGAAGAAATAAAAGCCATCCACGTTGGAAAAGAAGAAGTAAAACTGTCACTATTTGCAGATGATATGATATTGTATATTGAAAACCCTAAAGTCTCAGTCAAAAAACTACTGGACCTTATAAATAAATTCTGCAAGTGGGCAGGATATAAAATTAATACTCAATAATCAGAGGCATTTCTATATACCAACAATGTACTGTCAGCAAAAGAAATTAAGAAAACAATCCCCTTCAGTATTGTACCAAAAAAATAAAGTACCTAGGAGTAAATTTAACCAAGGAGGTTAAGGACTTGTACTCAGAAAATTATAAAACATTGATAAAAGAAATCAAGGAAGATACAAACAAGTGGAAGCATATACCGTGCTCATGGTTAGGAAGAATAAACATCATTAAAATGTCTATATTACCCAAAGCAATTTATAAATTCAATGCAATACCAATTAAAATACCAATGACATACTTCAAAGATATAGAACACATATTTTAAAAATTTATATGGAACCAAAAAAGAACACGAATAGCCTCAGCAATCTTAAAAAGAAAAAATAAAGCAGGAGGTATCACTCTTCCAGATATCAAGGTTTACTACAAGGCCATTATACTCAAGACAGCCTGGTACTGGCATAAGAATAGGCACATAGATCATTGGAACAGAACAAAGGACCCAGAAATAAACCCACAGCTTTATGACAACTGATATTTGACAAAGGAGGAAAGAACATACAATGGAGTAAAGACAGCCTCTTTAACAAATGGTGTTGGGAGAATTGGACATCTACCTGCAAAAAAATGAAACTAGACCATCAACTTAAACCATTCATAAAAACAAACTCAAAATGGATAAAAGACTTAAATGTAAGCCGTGAAACCATACACATCTTAGAAGAAAACATAGGCAGCAAGTTTACCGACATCTATAGCAGCAATATATTTGGCGATTTATCTCCATGGGCAAATGAAATAAAAGGCAAGATAAACAAATGGGACTATATCAAACTAAAAAGTTTTGCACAGCTAAAGACAATAAGAACAGAACAAAAAGACAAACCACACAATGGGAGAACATATTTGAAAACACATCTGATAAGGGGTTAATAACTAAAATTTATAAAGAACTTATAAAACTCAACAACAGGAAGACAAAACATGGGCAAACGAAATGAATAGAAATTTCTCCAAAAAGGACATACAGATGGCCAATAGGCATATGAAAAAATGCTCAACATCACTAATCATTAGAGAAATGCAAATTAACACCACAATGAGATATCACCTCACACCAGTCAGAATGGCACTCATCAGCAAAACAACACAGAATAAGTGCTGGCTAGGATGTGGAGAAAAGGGAACCCTTCTGCACTGCTGGTGGGAATGCAGACTGGTGCAGCCACTGTGGAAAACAGTTTGGAGATTCCTCAAAAAATTGAAAGTCGAACTGCCTTTTGACCAAGCTATCCCACTTATAGGAATATACCCTAAGAACACCATAGCACTGTTCGAAAGAAGAAATGCGCCCCCATGTTCGTGGCAGCATTGTTTACAATAGCAAAGGTCTGGAAACAGCCCAAGTGTCCGTCAGAAGACGAGTGGATTAAAAAGCTTTGGTACATATATATATGGAATACTACTCAGCCATAAGAAATGATGACATCGGATCATTTATGACAAAATGGATGGACCTTGATAATATTATACGGAGTGAAATAAGTAAATCAGAAATAAAGAAAAACTGAGAACAGCATAATTTCTTACATAGGTGGGACATAAAAGTGAGACTATGAGACATGGACAAGAGAGTGGTGGTTACAGGGTGGGGGGAGGGTGGGAAGGGTGGGATAGGGAGGTGGAGAGGGACACAGGGAAAACCAGATAGAAGGTACAGAGGACAATTTGACTTTGGGTGACGGGTATGCAACACAATTGTATGATAAGATAACCTGGGGATATTTTCATTGTACATATGTACCCTGATTTATTGGTGTCACCCCATTAAAATTAATAATAATAAAATATATATATTAAAAAATGCCGTGGTTTCTATTGCTTCCTTTAGTGGCTTCTCATTGTGCTTAGGTTGAAATCCAAATACCCCCAGGCCCTGTGACATGTGTCCCCTGCATGCTTCTCTGCTGCTCTCTTGTCACCGAGGCCTTGCTCGGTGACAAGATGTTCACACTGAACATCTTTTGGTTTCCTGAACGGTCCCAACACTATCTTTTCTCTGGCCTTCTGTAATGCTGTTTCCTCTATCCATAATGTTCTTCCCTATTTCTTCAATGACCCAGACTCCTCTTCATTTTTTCAGTCTCAGCTTTCCTGGTCTCATTATTATTAATATTATTATGACCTCCATCATATTATTTTTATTTATTTATTTATTTATTTAATTAACTTTAATGGGGTGACCCAATAAATCAGGGTACATATGTACAATCAAAACATCTCCAGATTATCTTATCATTCAATCGTGTTGCATACCCATCACCCAAAGTCACATTGTCCTTTGTCACCTTCTATCTGGTTTTCCCTGTGCCCACCCCTTCTCCCTATACCACCCTCCCCTTCATCCCCCCATCCCGTAACCACCACACTCTTGTCCATGTCTCATAGTCTCACTTTTATATCCCACCTATGTATAAAATCATGCTGTTCTCAGTTTTTTTCTAATTTACTTATTTCACTTCGTATAATGTTATCAAGGTCCATCCATTTTGTTGTAAATGATCTGATGTCATCATTTCTTATGGCTGAGTAGTATTCCATAGTATATATGTACCATGGCTTTTTAATCCACTCGTCTTCTGACGGACACTTGGGCTGTTTCCAGATCTTCACTATTGTGAACAATGCTGCCACGAACATAGGGGCGCATTTCTTCTTTTCGAACAGTGTTATGGTGTTCTTAGAGTATATTCCTAAAAGGGGGATAGCTGGGACTAAAGGCAGTTCGACTTTTAATTTTTTGAGGAATCTCTAAACTGTTTTCCACAGTGGCTGCACCATTCTGCATTCCCACCAGCAGTGCAGAAGGGTTCCCTTTTCTCCACATCCTTGCCAGCAGTTATTCTGTGTTGTTTTGCTGATGAGTGCCATTCTGACTGGTGTGAGGTGATATCTCATTGTGGTGTTAATTTGCATTTCTCTAATGATTAGTGATGTTGAGCATTTTTTCATAGCCATTTGGCCATCTGTATCTCCTCTTTGGATAAATTTCTATTCATTTCTTTTTCCCATTTTTAGATAGGATTGTTTGTCTTTCTGTTGTTGAGTTTTATAAGTTCTTTATAAATTTTGGTTATTAACCCCTTATCAAACGTGCTGTCCAATATGTTCTCCCATTGTGTGGTTTGTCTTTTTGTTCTGTTCTTATTGTCTTTAGCTGTGCAAAAACATTTTAGATTGATATAGTCCCATTTGTTATCTTGCCTTTTATTTCATTTGCCGGGGAGATAAATCGGCAAATATATTGCTGCTACAGATGTCGGAGAGCTTGCTGCCTATGTTTTCTTCTAAGATGCTTATGGTTTCACGGCTTACATTTAAGTCTTTTATCCATTTTGAGTTTGTTTTTGTGAATGGTGTAAGTTGATGGTCTAGTTTCATTTTTTTGCAGGTAGATGTCCAATTCTCCCAGCACCATTTGTTAAAGAGGCTGTCTTTACTCCATTGTATGTTCTTTCCTCCTTTGTCAAATATCAGTTGTCCATAAAGCTGTGGGTTTATTTCTGGGTTCTCTGTTCTGTTCCATTGATCAATGTGTCTGTTCTTATGCCAGTACCAAGCTGTCTTGAGTAAAATGGCCTTGTAGTAAACCTTGATTTCCGGAAGAGTGACACCTCCTGCTTTATTTTTTCTTTTCAAGATTGCTGAGGCTATTCGTGTTTTTTTTTTTTGGTTCCATATAAATTTTTGGAATAAGTGTTCTATATCTTTGAAGTATGTCATTGGTGTTTTAATTGGTATTGCATTGAATTTATAAATTGCTTTGGGTAATATAGACATTTTAATGATGTTTATTCTTTCTAGCCTTGAGCACGGTATATGCTTCCACTTGTTTGTATCTTCCTTGATTTCTTTTATCAATGTTTTATAATTTTCTGAGTACAAGTCCTTAACCTCCTTGGTTTTATTTACTCTAGGTATTTTATTTTTTTTTGGCTGCAATAGTGAAGGGGATTGTTTTCTTAATTTCTTTTGCTGACAGTTCATTGTTGGTATATAGAAATGCCTCTGATTTATGAGTATTAATTTTATATTCTGCCATCTTGCTGAAAAGTACTGGTCCAGTAGTTTTTTGACTGAGACTTCAGGATTTTCTATATAAAATATTATATCATCTGCAAATAGTGACAGTTTTACTTCTTCTTTTCTTATTTGGATGCCTTTTATTTCTTTTTCTTCTCTGATTTTTGTAGCTAAGACTTCCAGAACTATGTTGAATAAGAGTGGTGAAAGAGGGCACCCCTACCTGGTTCCTGATCTTAAGGGAATTGCTTTTAATTTTTGTCCATTTAGTGTGATGTTGGCTGTGGGTTTGTCATAGATGACCTTTATCATGTTAAGGAATGTTCCCTGTATTCCCACTTTACTGAGAGTTTTGAGCATGAATGGGTGCTGGATTTTATCAAATGCCTTTTCTGCATCTATTGAAATTATCATGTGATTTTTGTCCTTCCTTTTGTTTTTGTGATGAATCACATTGATTGATTTGCGAATATTGAACCAGCTTTGCCTCTCCAGAATAAATTCCACTTGATCATGATGTATGATTTTTTTCATATATTGCTGGATCCGGTTGGCTAATATTTTGTTGAGAATTTTAGCATCTAAATTCATCAGGGATATAGGCCTATAATTTTCTTTCTTTCTGTTATCTTTGCCCGGTTTTGGTATCAGAATTTTGCTCGCCTCATAAAAGGAGTTTGGAAGTCTTCCTTCCTCTTGAATTTTTTGAAATAGCTTGAGGAGGATAGGAGTTAGTTCTTCTTTGAATTTTTGGTAGAATTCACTTGTGAAGGCATCAGGTCCAGGACATTTCTTTTTTGGGAGTTTTTTGATAACTGTTTCTATCTCATTTGTTGTAATTGGTCTTCTTAGGTGTTCTGATTCTTCCAGATTGATTTTTGGAAGTTTATATGATTCAAGAAATTTGTGCATTTCAGCTAGATTGTCTAATTTTTTGGCATAGAGTTTTTCATAGTATTTTCTTACAATGCTTTGTATTTCTGTTGTGTCAGTTTGTATTTCTCCACTGTCCTTTCTAATTTTATTTATTTGAGTCCTCTCTCTTTTTTTCTTGGTGAGTCTAGTTAAAGGTTTTTTCTAAATTTCTTTTTTTTTATTATTTTTATTTATTTTAGAGAGGAGACACAGAGCGAGAGAGAGAGAGAGAGAGAGAGAGAGAGAGAGAAAGGGGGGAGGAGTTAGAAGCATCAACTCCCATATGTGCCTTGACCGGACCAGTGCAGGGTTTTGAACTGGCGACCTCAGTGTTCCCAGGTCGGCGCTTTATCCACTGCGCCACCACAGGTCAGGCTAGTTAAAGGTTTTTCAGTCTTGTTTACCTTTTCAAAGAACCAGCTTCTGGTTTCATTGATCCTCTGTATTGTTTCCTTAGCCTCTATGTCATTTATTTTTTCTCTGATCTTTATTATTTCCTTCCTTCTACTTGTCCTGGGTTTTATTTATTGTTGTTTTTTTAGTTCTTTTAGATGCAGGGTTAGGTTGCTTATTTGAGCTTTTTCTAGCTTCTTATGATATGCCTGTAGTGCAATGAACTTCCCCCGCAGTACTGCTTTTGCTGTGTTTCATAAATTTTGAGTTGATGTATGCTCATTATCATTTGTTTCTAGAATCTTTTTTATTTCTTCTTTGATCTCATTGTTAATCCATTCATTATTTAATAACATGCTATTTAGTTTCCAAGTGTATAAGTATTTTTCAGTTTTTCTTTTGTGGTTAATTTCTAGTTTCATGGCATTGTGATCAGAGAAAATGCTTGATATGATTTCAATCTTCTTAAATTTATTGAGACCATTTTTGTCTCCTAACATGTCGTTATCCTGGAAAATGTACCACGAGCGCTTGAGAAGAATGTATATTCTACGGCTTTAGGGTGAAAAGTTCTGAAGATATCTATTAAATCAAGTTGATCTAGTGTATTCTTTAAGTCTGCTGTTTCTTTATTAATTTTCTTTCTTGTGGATTTATCCAGTGGTGTTAATGGTGTATTGAAATCCTCTACTATGATTGTATTGCTGTTAATCTGGACCTTTATATCCATCAAAGTCTGCTTTATGTATGTCGGGGCTCCTATATTTGGTGCATAGATATTTGTAATAGTTATATCTTCGTGTTGTATTGTTCCCTTTATCATTATGTAGTGTCCTTCTTTATCTCTTACTACAGCCTTTGTTTTAAAGTTCATTTTGTCAGATATAAGTACTGCTACCCGGTTTTTTTTTTTTCAATTGCATGAAATATTTTTTTTTATCCTTTTACCTTCAGTCTATGTGCATCTTTTGTTTTAAGGTGTGTCTCTTGTGGAAAGCATATGTATGGGTCCTTTTTCTTTATCCATGAAGCTACCCTATGTCTTTTGATTGGATCATTTAATCCATTTACATTTAAGGTTATTATTGATATGAGGTGTTTATTGCCATTTTATTCTTTAAAGCTGTATTTTTTTTTTCTATATTCTTTTCTTTCTTTGAACTGTTCAGAACAGGCGCCTTAGTATCTCTTGCCGAATTGGTTTGGTTTTAATGAATTTCTTCAGGCTTTTTTTGTCTGGAAAGCTCTTTATTTCTCCTTCAATTTTAAATGTTAGCCTTGCTGGATAGACTAGTCTTGGTTGTAGGTTCTTGTTCTGCATTACTTTGAATATATCTTGCCATTCTCTTCTGACCTCCAGTGTTTCTGTTGAGAAGTACGATGTCATCCTTATGGGGGCTCCTTTGTAGGTGATAGCCTTTTTTTCTCTAGTAGCTTTTAAGATTTTTTTTTTTATTTCATTACCCTTGGTATTTTAACTATGATGTGTCTTGGTGTAGATTTTTTTGGGTTTCTCTTTAATGGAGTTCTGTGTGCTTCTTGAACATGTGAAATGTTTTCCAGCCTTAATTTAGGGAAGTTTTCTGCTATGATTTGTTTGAACAAAGTTTCCGTTTCCATACGGGTGCCTGAAGAAGAAGCTCTTTCTTCTTCTTCAGGCACCCGTATGATGCGAATGTTGTTTCTTTTCATGTTTTCACAGAGCTCCCTTAGAGTTTCCTCACATTTTTTGAGTCTCTTTTCCTTTTTCTTCTCTGCTTCTGTGCCTTTGTTTATTGTGTCCTCTAACTCGCTGATTCGATCCTCAGCGTGATTCATCCTGCTTTTAATTCCTTCCATTGTGGTTTTCAGTTCTGATACTGTATTTGTCATTTCTGTCTGATTCTTTTTTATTATTTCAATTTTGTTTTTTTATACTTGTTATCTTTTTATTTAGGTGTTCATAATGACTATCCATTGTTGCCCTAATTTCTTTGAACATCCTAACTATCATTATTCTAAATTCTGCTTCTGGTAATTTGGTTATATCTGGTTCATTCAGGTCCTTCTCTACGGATTTCTTTTGATTCATTTGGGTTGCATTCCTCTGCCTGCCCATTTTATCTGTGTATAAGCATGTGGTGGCCACTGGAGTCCAGTAGGTGCTGCCTTTGTGTTCTCTAGGTGTGGTCTGTCTGCAGGCCTGCCACCCCCTCTGCCACTGCCTACGGTGGTTGGGTATGGGCATTGCCAGCGTCAGCCTACTGGGGCTGTTGCTGTGATTTCCACCTCTCCTCTGCAGGAGGGGCTGTCACTCAAGCCACAAGCCTCAGCACCAAGTGCAGAGGTGAGCACCTTTGCTCAGCTGCGGACCCATCCTGTTTCTGGGTTTATGCCAAGCACCCCCGGTCAGAGCCTGCTTGCCACAGTTTTGCGGGCTGGGCGGGGCTTTTGACATGCTCTCCGCTGTGAGCCTTTTCCTGTCCAGAATTTAGCCCCGCCCTCGAGGCCAGAGCCCTCTTGGGCAGGGCCACAAACCACTGTTTATTGGGCCTGGCGTCTTTGCTCATGTGAGCTCAGCTGCGAGCTTCCGATCAAACCGGACTCTACCCCGCCCCTTCGTTTGGAGCCAGCTCGTACTTGTAGGATGGCAATCCGCAGTTTCTCCGGCCAGGTGGGGTTAGTAGCGTGAGCTCAGTTGCGAGCTTCTGCTCATCTCCATGTCTACCCCGCCCCCGTGTTCGAAGCCCACTCGCGCAGGTAGGATTGCAAAACGCCGTTTCTCCGGCCGGGCGGGGCTGGCATCGTGAACTCAGCCGCGAGCCTCCTCTCGTCCCTGGTCCTAGCCCCGTCCTCGCTGCCAGAGCCGGCCTGCGCAGGGTCGCAGAGTAGATCTCTGCCCGTCCCTTGCCTTCCGTTTTTTTTCCCACAGGTGGTGTTACAGGTGGGCCGCAGCTGCCGGACCGCTTTCTTGTGTCCCCTCCGCCCCTGCTGGGCTAGAATGAGCTCACATCAGTTGTGCCTCCGCCCAAGCCGACAGGACCGCGTTTCAGCGTCCTGCCGCCACCATCCCTTCAGCAACCTTCAGAGAGATGGAAGTGCCCTAAGTCTCCACACTGTAAGCCTGGGAGCTCCCTCCCTCTAAGCAGCTCTGCTCTAATTGCCGTGGTAGAGCTTGTTTGGCTAGTGTCCTGTCTCCCTTTGCTGGTATTGCTAGTTCCAGGGAAAATATTTGTTTTCTATTAGGGAAATGACTTAGCCCAGGGGTCAGGGTGGCTGTCCCTCAGAGTGTCCCCGTGCCTTCAGTCCACACTCTGTTCCCGCTGCTCTGTTCTTTTCCTCTGTCCCTGTTCCCCGGAGCCCCGGGTGTGTGGTTGTGAGAGAGGTTTTCTGCGCTGTCCCTTTAAAAAGGATCTTGGTTTTGAGAAAACTGTCTCTTTTTCACAAACAGTATCCTCACTTGTTTCACAGCTCACTACTGTCCAAACGCCTCTTCTAGGCTCTGGGACTGCAGGCTGGGGCTTGGTTCCTGGGACCCAGGTCCCTCCCTCTCTGCCAAACTCTCCTCCCGCCACACGGGTCTCTCCGGGCTGCCGTTTGCTCCGGGGAGCCAGGCAGCCCTCGTCGCATTTTCGCTATTCCTACCAGTCTTAATGTGGCTTCTGCAGTGTTCCTTGGTTGAAGAGTCCACTTAGTTTAGTTCAAAGTTGGTTTATCCAGATGATGGTTCTTAAAATTGAGTTATAATCCACTTTTGTTCTGGGAGTTGGAAGCTGGTACGTCCGCCTACTCCATTACCATCTTCGTTCCCCCCATCATATTATTCTTAATTAAGGCTATCTGTCCATTCTTTCATAGTATTTCATAGTTTGTAATTATATATTTATTAATGCTTATTTGTGTCTCCCCCATCCCCTCTTCACCAGCCAGTACATTCTGTGCGGGCAGGGACTGTGTTTATTTTTTTACTTAGCACAGATTAGTACTTAATAGATATTTGTTGAATAAATGGGCTAAATTTTATTTCATCTAGTTACATTACATTTGGCTACAGCCCCATTAGTTTGTTGCACTTTATTCTGTTCAGATTTGCTCAAGTTTGTTCTATGCTGTGTCACTTTATTGAATTATATTCTGTTCTGTTCTACTCTACTCTGCTCTGCTCTGTTCTACTCTACTCTACTCCATTCCATTCCATTCCATTTATTCTATTCATCTTTTCTATGCTGTTCTATTCAGTTCTTATCCTGAATTCTGTTCCACCCTGATCAATTCTGTTCCAACCTATCCTATTCTAGTTTAACCTGTTTAGTAGATTGCACACTCTTTTATTTGGTTTCGTGCTGTCTTGTTCTATTATTTTTTCCATTCCTATATCTTTCTATTGGCATTGTACTATTTTTATTGGTTCTATTCCATTACATTCTGTTCCAGCTCATTCCATCCTGAGGGATTTAATCTCATTCTGCTCCATTACATTCCATTTTACCCATGTTTCCCTCAAAAATTTGGAAGGCCAGTTTTTTCCCTAGTCTTTGGAGGAGTCCCTGAGATGGTAAGGGAAGGTAATGGCACCCTCGGCATTGAAATAGCTCCTTCAAAGGGTGAGGGGATGGCAGAGAGACTGTCACAGGGATCTGAGATGCCTCGTGGCATGAAGGGCTTGGTTAGGAAGAGGCATGATGTCATGAGGGAAAGGAGCTGGCCTGAGTGTTGCTGGTACACTGAGGACACAAGCCTGGGAAATTTCAGAGGTAGCCCAGGGTTAGGGTAGGTCAAGGGTGCTGAGTAATGGGAGTAAAGGGTTGACCTGTTTCTCTGACATTTTCAAACAAGGGATATCCCATGGTATGGAGACAACTGTTTGAACCATCCAGCCTGCTGACAGCAGGAGAAGCAATATGGTTCAGTGGAATGAGAATTGTTGGGGAAGATGCTTAACCTTTTGGAACCTCAGTACTCCCATTCAGTGAAATGGGGATAATGGCATCTACCTTGAGTTTCGTGAAGAAAAATAGCTTAGACTCTTGTATAGAAGGCTGGACAAGCACTCAGCTCAGCACCAGACCATTTATTTGTAAGTGCTCAGTGAATGCCCATGCTCTTCCCCCTTGCTCTATCTGATATTGCATGGCTAGCTCTGAGCCTCAGTTTCCTTAACAATGCAATGGTGAAGTGGGTGAAGTGTGAATCAAGCTCGAGGTGGAACCCGAGAGAGTAGAAGATGGGTGACAGCTTTTCCAATGCAGACCAGGGGCTGAGCTGGTGAAATTTACACAAGACCTCTGAATATATTCAGAATCAGGGAATTAGGAGATGTCGAAGGAGGCTGCCAAAAGGAATTTATCTCGGAAGTGGAGCTTGGGGAATAGCACTAATATTTTCGGAAATTGAAACTCCAACCATGAAATTGCCTATCATTTATCATACATGGTCTCTCAAAGGGGAAACGGGAAAGCATTTAGTCTTATTGCTCTTTAAACACATGATGGCTGAGCATAGCCATCTGGGTTTTGGCTTTAAGAGATGATGTATCTGAAAGGGTCCGGCCAGCAAGCCCTTCCAAGCTGATGAAAGTCTGCTATCTGCAGACTCTCCTATAACAGGAGCCAAGCATGGGAAGGGGCTATCCCAGGGGTCTCGGGGAACTGGGTGTGGTACAAATTCTGGCATGGGTGGATGCTTCCAGATTGTCTCCAATCTTCCCCAGCCCCTTCATAATACCCAATAGCCATCTTAGTTCCAAGCTTCCCTTTGAAAGTGTCCCCCTGCTAGCTTCCAGTTCTACTTATATGCTGACGATGATCACATTTCTTTCTCCCAGACCTACTGGTGGTATTACACCACCTCTATGTGCAAGACTCCTGGGTCTCTCCACCTGCAGTGCCTTCAGACTCATCAAATGTAGTATGCTAGAATTGCAGACACCATTTTTTTTTGTTCCCTTCCCTTTAACAGGCTCCCCAGCTTGGTGAAGGACGTCACTGCTGCCTCAGTAGCTAGAACTGGCTTTGAGGCATAGTCACAGTCATGTGGCACTCTGCTACTACGTGGTTCATCATAGCTTTCTGGAGCGGCTTTTACCCAGGGGCCTCACGGTTTTGATTTGAACAGGTGTCCATTTGAGATGGTAAGGAGGAAGAGTGGAGATGGGGCGGGCATGGGCCAATGCTTTCTCAAGTTACCCTTCTGCTCCCAGGAAAGGGACTGTGAAATCTTTGTCACCATTTACTGCTGAGGATCCTGAGGTTGCAAGAGCCTGTGTACGTTGTCCAAGGCCACAACGGTGAAAGTGAGACTATGAGATTCTTCTCCAGCCTTGTGTTCTTTCTCATGAACAGAGCGGGTCCCTGGGACCATGGTATACACTCACAGAGTCAGAGGACATGAGTTCTCACTGCTGCGCTGACGTCTGCTGTCTGCTGTGCCAGTGTCTGAGCCCTGAAGAAATGGTGATGTCTACAAGAAGCATTATCTGGGTCTCCACATGCTCCCACCTTTGCACTCTTGCTCACAGCTTTGGGCGCCATCTCTGTGCTGACGACACCCAGACCCCTACCTCTAACCAGACCTCTCTACTGAGTTTGGGAGTGAGCTGCCAGCTGCCTCCTGGATGCTTGCCCCTGGAAATCCCCCAAGCATCATTAAGTGGACGCGTTTTTTTGGGATATCTAAGTTGCATCCTGGAAATCTTCGCACTTACCCCTTATTTACTTCACTTCCATCAAGAATTCTTTTTGGTGTTTTAGGTGTAACTGACTTTCCTCTCACATTTCTTCAAGAATCACCAGCAGCGGTGGTCATGTAATGAATGTGTCTCTGTACATCTTTTGGATTATCCTTTCTGCTGTTAGTGCCTCTTGTAAGACTCTCTAAGGCAAATGCCTGAAATAATCCAGTCCCAGTCAAAGGTGGGGGTGGGAAAACTTGATATCTCTTGAAATATGTTCCCATTTATTAAACATCAAGACTCAACAGTTTCCCTTTATATCTTGGTTACCGGGAAGCTCGGAACATAACATGTTCAGTCTTAGCAATTACATCAACCCACACTGTACTATATATTTTTCTTTTGTAAATTTTTTAAAATTGTGGAAAGATAGATACAACATGAAACTTAACTGTTTTAATAATTTATAAGAACGTGGTTCAGCAGTATTAAGGACATTCACATTGTTGTGTAACCATCGCCACCATCCATCTTCAGCACTCTCTTAACCTTCCCACACTGAAACTCCACACCCATGAAACAGAAACACTCTATTCCCCAACCCCCCAAGTCCCTGGCCAACCCCTTCTACTTTCTGTCTCCATGAATGTGACTATTCTAGCTACCTCCTGTAAACGGGATCATACAGTATTTACTCTTTTGTTACTGGCTCATTTCACTTAGCATAGTGTCTTTGAGGTTCATCTATGTTGTGTCATGTTTCAGAGTTTTCTTCCTTTTTCAGGGCTTACTAATATTTCACTCTTTGTGCAGACCACATTTCATTTATCCATCCATTCATCAATACATACTTGGTTTGCTTTTATCTTTTGGCTTTTAATTGTAATACCTATTTTACATTTGAGAAATTGCTTCTCTTTGGAATAAGGCACAGTAACAATGATAACAAAGCCATTAACTAACTAGCTAAGTGGCTTGTACTTTCTTACTCCTGACTCATTCCTCAGCCCAGAGCAAACTTCACCCCCAACTCCATGGAAACTGCTTCGATGAAGGTCACCAGCCAACTCCATGTTGCCAAATCCAGTGGAGACCTCTAGCCTTTCTTCTACCTGCTACTGATACTGACCCCACTGACTACCAGTTCTTCTAGAACCTTCTTCCCTGGTGTCTGGGATAAAACTCTGTCCTGTTTTTCCCAGTTTCCTTTGTTCTTTCCCTTTGTTGGGTTCTTTCCCTTAGTTGACCCTCCAAGGTGGGCACTCTCCATGGCTCTATCCTGGAGCTGCCCTCCTCACTCGACATGATCTTTCCAGGAACTCCTGATCTTCATGCCATTGTGGTCAGGTCATTGCTCCTCCTTGCTGTTGACTCCTAAATCTTTATCACTGATCCTGAGCCCCAGCTGAGTGTCACCCTCACATGTCCAGCTGCTGGTCTAGTACATTTATCCCTGAACCCTCCACCATCACCTTAGATCCAACACGTCCAAATTATGGTTTATTACAGCTTGCCTTAGCGAGTGACATCATCTACCCATCTACCTGGCTGCCTAAGTCACCAACCAGTGAACTTGATTCCAGTTTATCATCCCACCTTGCCAGTCTTACCTCCTTGGTGTATTTCTAAGGCTGATCTTTCTGCTCTAGTCCTTCTCCTCTTTCCAAGATCAGGTGTCGACTTCCTTTACCTGGAGTATCAGAACTGACTGTGAACTGGCCCCTCTTCCCTTAGTTCTGCCCTATTTAAACTCCTCCTCCATGGCTGTCAGATGGATTTAGCTCACACACAGAGCTGGCCCTATTGCCTCTGTCAGTAAAACCTCTGGGATCTTCCTCCCTGGTAACTGCAGGATAGAACCTGAGCTGTGAGGTTAGCATTACACCTGCGCAGCCCATCCTCGCCACTGCATTGGTCCCTCTTTCCTCAGATGTGTGCAGAGTGCCCATCACATGCCAGCAATGGTGGGTGGTGTCGTGCGAGCAGATGATAAAATGCTATGGAATGAGGAAGATGGTCTAGCCCTGCCTGGTCAGATGGGAGCTCTCTGGTTATGCTTGGTGCTAATGAGCCCGAAGCGTCCAGTCAGGCGGTAGGAGGTTGACCCCCACCCCTTCCCCGCTCACTTCGGGAGGCCCCACCCTCTGCGCTGTCCAAGTTCTGCTGTAAGAAATAGAATACATTTCAAGGGTGATTGAGCTCTGAAAGTGCCGTGGCTTGGCAGGTGGCACAACACAGGTGTATAGGTAATTGCTGCACACAGGGAGGTATGCAGAGATGCAAGCCCTGGGCTGGTCCAGAGGGGCAGGATGGCTGAAGTGGAGAGGTCTGCCCAGACGGCTGAAGCGGAGAGGTGCAGGTGATTAGAAACTGAAGGGCACAAGTCCAGGAGAACGAGAACATGTGCATTTCTTTACATTGAATTACCTCAGGCTTGAGTGTCTATCCTATGGAGCTGGGAAAATTCAATCGAATGGTACTAATTTCCATGGTGATACCATTGCCCTAGCCTTCATAGTCCCTTCAGAGTCAAAATTTTACTAGAAGTTTTGCCTAGGAATATGATGCCCAAGACCACTAAGAGAATCCCGCCTTAACCTATCCAATTTGCAGGTGAGCCGGTGGAGGCCCAGAGAGACCAAGGCAGCTTAGCTCTTACATAATGGTTCACCTACCCAGGGCTTCCCAGAAGGGTCAAATCACTCGTGGGCAGATAGTGAGCCCACTCGCAGTAAAGAAGGGTGTGGGCAGGAGGAGGCATCTCTGACACCAATGAGGGAGAAGGAAGGGGCTTTGGGGAAGAAGTGGGATCTGACTAGGAGCTGGAAGGATGAGCTGAGAGTTGGAGAGGGTTAGAAGGGAAGGGCATTCCTGGGAGAGGAAACAGCCTAGACAAAGTCATGGCATTAGGATGAGCTAGCATGTTTTTGCTATTTAATATGGCCTTTTGCTGGTGACTTCTCAGGTTGGTGTCAGCTCAGCCACCCCTCTTTGAACTTTAAGCTTGTTGATTGGAGGGTAAAGGACTCTCATCTGGCCTGCCCAGCTGCCCCTGCTTACTTAATCTTCTCATCAGCCCGGAGGGACAGATGCTAAGGACTTTGGTATGCAAATACCGAAACCAAGGAAAAGCCAAAGGCCTTTGGGCTCAGCCCTGTGCTGCCCACAGCTTGCATGGCAGTGGACAAAGACGGCACACTTGTGCAAACTTAGATAATCATCCGTGAAGAGGAGAGTAGGTGCCCAGTGACTCCAAGGTCAGCTTCTGCATCCCCTCCGCAGACTGATTGTCATCTGCAGAGGTGGATTAAGGTGGGTTGAGGGCCCGGGCACAGAAGAAAATATTGGGCCCCTTAAAGAAAAGAGAGACAGGGAAAATAAAAATACATGTTAACCATATTTTTAAATAAATAAAAAATATCATTGTACTATTAATGTTAAAATTGCACATATGAAACCAAACTTGGTGTCATTAGAAAAAAGTATAAAGTTTGGGTTTTGCGGGACCCTTTAGAAGTCAGGCCCAGGGCGTACCCGTGGTTAAATTTGCCTCTGGTATATGACTCTCTTTGGGTCTGTTCTGTGGGGATAGTGGAAGAAACTATGAAGGCTGAAGCCCTGCTGGGATCTCAGCTCTGCTGGGACCTCAGGTCTGCCCCTCACAGGCTGAGCTGTTTTGGACCAATCAGTTCCCTCTCTGCCTTCCTCTCTCCAATCTCTACCATGAAGAGCTGGACTGAACAATCTCCAAGGCCCTTCACCTTTGCTGTCTCTGGGTCACTGAGCTACATCTGTGCCTCTAACTTGTTCTGGGATGAAAACTTGGCTCACCTCTGCCTCTTTAACTCTCCCCAGCCCTGGAGCAGATGCTTTTTGAGTCTTTTTCACCTTAGACCTTTCAAGGTCTGAGACTTATCTCAAAACGGCTCAGGCAAGCAGAGTTCATCTCAAAGTAGGCTCACCCTCCAGTCCCAGCCCCACCCTTTAGAAGATTTTTGTGCCTAAATTCCCCTTTGAAAACAGGGACATTCACCCAGGGACACAACTGATGGACCACCAGAGCTGTGATCATGGGAGCTGCTCATGACTAAGAGGCTGCTATGGACAGACATGCTGAAAATTCTATTCACATATTATTTTGCATCCTTACACACCCTCTGCCAGAAATGGAATTGTTTCCCTGTTTTACAGATGAAGGATCTGCAGCCCAGAAAGGTTGAGCAACTTGACAAAGCTCTCACAGTTTGTAGGAGGCAGAGCTGGAATTAGAACCCAGAACCTTGTGACTTTAATGCCTGAACCCTGCTACGGGCCATATCCCTGAGATGCCCTATCCTGGTTGGACCCTAGGGTGCAGACCTCATACAAGTGCCCCTGCCTGCGGGGTGTTCCAACAACCTCTCCTCCAGGAGGCTAGAGGTCTATAATCCTGAGACCAACACCACCAGGGACCACCAGACACTTTGGGTGGTCTTTCTGCGTGTTTGTTGGAGGGGGCTCCCTCTCTGGCTTGAGCAGGCGGGCATGCACGGCGGCTGTCTCCAGGCAGCAATCGGACGAATAACCGATGGTGATTAGCTAAATCATAACATCGCTCATACCATGCATAAGTGATGAACCAACTGGTGCCAGGCCAAGATGAGCGGCAGTGGCGGACAGTTCCCCCTCCCCCCTCGCCCCAATCCGGAGAAGCCAACACCGTGATGCCTCCCTGTGCTCCCTGGCACATCAAGTGCTGCGACAATGAATATAGATTGACCTTATTATAGCAGCCGGCTGCTGGTGCCAGGTGCAGCCAGGCATACTTTGCACAAATTAAAGATGTCAGCATGTAATTTACGGTTCATGGCGGAAAGGGAGTAGGTGGGGGAGGCACCCAAGCAGGTAGAAAGGAAGGCGGCCCAGCTTCAGGAGCTTGCACCAGGAGCCCTCATACTAATGACAGGGAGATGTAGCCATGGTGTCATTTCCCTTCCAGTTTGCACATTTTTAGCTCTTCCTTGCTCAAAGGGAGCAGCTCCCTCTCGAAAGCACCTCCACACCACGCTTGGCGTGCATGTGTATATATTTTTTCAGCTAAATTACTGGTTTTACCTGAGGAGCGTAAGGAGGTATGCTAATTTACAGCTGGGCAGACGAAGCTGCAGCAAGGGGCACTGACTGGGAGCCTGTAATACAACATCATTTCATGAACACACGGAGAGCAGCCTGACACCAACAGGCTGGGCCTGTGAGTAAAGCTGTCATCGTTCCCCCTCCCTCTCCCTTCTCCAACACGGAGAACAGATTAAACTCTAAGTAATAGATCTCGGGTTCCTTGCCAGCCCACTGCTATTCACAGTACACAGTTTGACACAAAGAGTAAGTTATACATCACAAACAACAGCCTCTGCTCTTTACTGCCCAGAATTAATTTTCCATTTGCTGAGCTTCCTTGTTCTCCAAGCCTGCTTTCCTGTCTAGAGTGGAGTGGAACTCTCTCCACCCTAGAAAAGGCAGGGGAAGGACATCTCTGGTCAGAACCGGATAAGGTGGCCCAGTTCTGGTTAGCACCCCTTGGTTTATAGAGGAGGAGACTACAGCCAGAAAGGAAAGGTGACTTTCTAATATCACCCTGTGTCTCTATGGCACAGATGGAGCTGAAGCCCAAGATGTCTGAAGGATGCAGCAGGTGCACTTTTTCCCCAGCAGGCAGTGCCCAGGAGGCGGGGTGGGAGAGAAGCTGGGGGACTCCTAGACTTCCTGAGTAGGGGCCATGCTCTGTTTGCCCCTGTCCCCCTGCCGTGCAACCTCTCTTTTCCTTCTCTGCCCTGACCTCTACCCCAGAAGGGGACCTCTAGAGACTGCTGATGCTTCTGGCTGCTACCTGGGTTTGGCCAATGGAAGGTGGCAGAATAGGATGGGAGGAGAGAGAGGCTGGGCTATCTCTCTCTGCTCCCTGTTGTGATGCTATGGCCCTGGGAATGACTTCCTCCCTCTGTGGGACAGACACGCTCCCATGGTCCAAGCTCCTTTGGGGTCTTGGCAATGTCACCTGTCCTGACCTCTTTAGGTTTGGAGTGCTAACAGTCATTTGCCATCCTTACTCTCCCGGAGTCCCATCACCCTTTGGATTCCCTTAACTCTGCCTGCCTCTGTCGACAGCCCCTCAACTTGTCTCTTCAGTCTGTTTCCTGCAGGGGTGCCCTGAGTGGCACCTGGGGAACCTATTCTTTGTTGAGGACTCAGGGTTGTCCAAGCCCTCTGTCTACCGGTAAGCACATGTGGCAGGCATCCAAACTCCCACAGCAGCTTAGGGAGGTGGGGCCAGCTGGGAGCTCTCTGGCATTAGCCCAGTCATCCTTTCCCACAATGGCTCTTCGTCCTCGTCCTCCCCACCTGACAATACACTTGGGGGGGTGGAACTCAGGGCAGCCCAGTGAGGTGATGTCTGCTTAAGCCCATCTAAGAGGTATAAAATGGAGGCTTGAAGAGGTTAACTCACTTCCCCAGAGTCACAAAACCTTAGGTAGCAGAGTCTGGCTTTGAACTTGGGGCTAGCTGGCTCTAGTGCTAACACCTTCCTCTATGCTGCGTGGGAGGTTCACCTTGTTTGGATTCACATAGGACACACGTGTGTACACACACACACACACACACACACACATACACACACACACTCCAGTAAGTGAGCATGGGCAGGGAGGCGGGGCCAGAATTGATGGGGACTACAGGTTGCAAATAGGTGGATAAATCAAGGAGGCCTTTTGGAGGAGATAAAGGAGTACTGAAGGCTAATGAGAATCTGAATGAAAATGTGTGGTCTTAAGCTTTACAGCCACCCTCAGGTGGCACCAGAGGCACAAGGATGGTTGGGGAGAGGGGAATCCTTTTTTTTTAGATTTTTAAAATTTATTTAATTTTAGAGAAAGAGAGGATAGAGAGAGAGATAGAGAGAGAGAGGGAGAGAAAAGGGGGAAGGAGTAGGAAGTATCAACTCCCATATGTGCCTTGACTATGGAAGCCCAGGGTTTTGAAGCGCAGAATTCAGTGTTCCAGCTGCGGAATCACAGCCCTCCCCCAACCCCATTTTGTACTGGGAAGTAGAGAGAGAGCCTACAGAAAGGCTCAGTGTCCCACAGCAACCAGTTCCAGAGTCAGGGCTAGAACTCAGGTCTCCCGGCTCCCAGCACAGTGCTGTTCCAGGGGGCAGGGGAGAAATGCAGCCCCCCAGACCCTGGCCTTACATGCAGCTCCTCCTCCCGCCCCCACAAGCCACCCTGCTGTCAGTCTTCAAGATGGCAAGCAGTGGGTGGATGAAGGTGGTGGCGAAGTGAGAACACGCCTGGAATAACATGACATTTAGAAATATGAATCAGCTGATACTTTCTGTTTCCTCCTCCTCCCCTCTATACCCCCCCCCTATTTCCACCAGGCTTCTCTCTGAGCAGCAGGAACACCATCCTGGGCATCCAGTCAGGGAGTGGGAGCCGCAAGGGCCCACCCACCTGGAAGAGTAGATGGAGTTTGAGCTGATTGCAGAGGCCTGGGCTCCAGGTCAGCTCTGCCTCTTCTTGCTGTGTGACTTTGGGAAGGGCACTGCACCTCTCTCGGCCTTAGCACTGAGACGTCCACCATTGGTCCTCCTGATGTTCTTGAGCTGCTAGGTGAGGGATGACCCTGTAAGACTCTATCCTGAGCCCCCTTTTTTTGCCTTGTTGTCGTGGAATTCCACTGCTAGTGTCCATTCCTTTGTTTATTGAATAACTGGGGTCCAGGATAGTGCAAGGGTGAGGATTGGGGTGTATATGGGGCAAGGGGGGTGGAGGCTAGAGATGGGAGGGAGCTAGGCAGAGGCAGAGAGTGGACAAGTGAAATCTCAGCAGCTTAGACAAGCTTGTGGGGTCCCAGCCTCACCTTCCACATGCTCTCAACTCAGGAGCTGATAACTCAGGAGCAGAGGCCCAGCCCAGGTCCACCCACTCCTGGTTCTGTATCAACGTGCAGGCAGGGAAGAAGACAGCAAAGGTTCCCTGGGCTTCTGGTGGTCTGTACCCTCCTTTAGGCATCCCTCAAGTTTGGCTGGACAGCCCCTCAGGCAAAGGTGCCTGGGCCTCTCTCTCCTCACCTTCACCAGGCCCTGCGGCAGCCAGTGAGTGAGTCAGCTCCTTGCGTCCGTGCCCCTACACCTAGATTGGACTGACTGACCACATAGCCTCACAGTCTAACACACTGCTGGATGCCCAGCAGATCCCCCGGGGCATCTGCTGGATGGAGGCCATGTGCTGGCTGGGGACCTCGCAAGGGCAGGGCAACCTATTGGAAGGAGAGGAGCCGTTTGTGTTCTTAACCCTCATAGGTCCCTCTGCCTCAGCAGGAGGGCATAGCAGAGCTGTGCCTGTCTTGTTTACCATTGTGTGTGCAGTTTCCCGGGCGGGGCTGGTACATAGTAGGTGCTCAGTTAATGTTTATAGTGGGGGCAGGGAGTACAGGAAGGAAAGAAGGAAGGAGGGGCCGGGCAGGGTTGTGCTGGTTGTTCCTGGCCCCTGGCTTATGTCTCCTGACTCAGCAGGAGATGTAGAAATAGAAACAGGCTCTGCCATCCGCCCCCACTTTCCTCCTGAGGCCTCTCCCCCCTTCTGATGGGGTGGTCCTGGAAGCGAGGGTAATGAAGGGCACTGCCAGAAGCTCCCTGCAAAACAGAGCTCCATTCTAGAGAATAGAGAAAGTTTGCCACAGTTCTTCAGATCACCTCCTCTGAGGAGCCCTCTGGCTAGCGGGAGCTAATCAAAGCTGAGCACCCCAAGCCCTGAACCTCAGCAAGCCACCCTAACCTCTAGCCCCACTGAAGGTGTGTGACTGTCAGTCCCTGTCTGCGTAGGAAGGACAGGGTTTCGCTGGCCACTGAGTGAGGGTGGGTTTTGAGGGTAATGTGCCCTTGAGGGTGGGACACTTTCCACGTCTCCTGCCGCTCTGGATAAATGACGACAGGAGTAGAAGAATAAGAGGTTTGTTTAGGAAATTCTTCTGACTTCCCAAGACTATTCATGACAACCAGTGCATTAGACCCCCTGAATAATCTGCAGCGGGACTTTGCTCCCCCCCCCAGTTACCTCCCCCCCACACAGAGGCAAGGTTTCTGAGACCAGAAGAGGGGGAGCTGGCTGGAGGGGCAGCAGCAGGAATGTGTCCTGAAGTCTGAATGGACTTACAAAACGGGGCACAATGAGGACACGTTTCCACGGGGATGCGGCCTCAGGCTCCCCACTCAGAACTACAGTTCCTGAGCACGCAGGATCCCAGCAATAAAGCCGCTCGGGCCAACAGATGAGGAGCTGAGGCCTGGATGTCACGCTGCAAACTAGAAACCGTCTTTAGACTCTACTCGTTCCTTCATTAACCAGGCTGCACAAGCATGCCAGAGAACTTAAGCTTGCTGATGTCAGCGTGGTGCTAACAGGATCTCAGATGAGCATCTCAGAAAAGGTCCTAAAGAGACAGGGTGGGCATGGCTGCTGGAACCCGTCCCTAAAACTCTTTGGGCAGGCGTCAGTACAAGGAGGAGCAAAGAGCAACAATCTCTAAACTTCTCAATTCTGCCTTTCTATCAAGAAAAAAAAAATAGACAGCACAGTCACCAATGTATGGCTATGTGTTTGTTTATTCATTGTGCACATTCAAATGCAGTCATATATTATGTATACAATAAAAACATACATAAGATTTTACAATGTAAATAACTTTCCTACTGTTTTCTTTCCATGCTCCATTACCACATCTAGACCCAGGGGTTAGCCAAGCACATGGGCTTGGGAGCCCCCCGACCTATGATTGAAACCAGGTCTTTCCTGTCATGATCTGGGTGGCTTTAGGCCAGCCTTCGAGCCACTGTTTAGTCCTCTGTACAATGGGACAATATTTCCTCCTTTTCTATGCTGACTTAAATGAGGGGCTTGGTGCAGGGCCCGGCAGCTTGCAAGAGCTTGAACATTGTCACTGTGGTGATGATGGTCACACCTGGGCTTGCTCTCTTTTTTTGCTAAAATTAATGATACTCAACTCCAAGTCCTATGGGCCTGCAGGCTCATTTTCTGCACTGCCTACCATCACCACAGGTGGACAAGACCAAGTCTCCCCTGGCTGACCCTGATGGCCCTAGTGTTCATGAGGACAGGTGGGCCTGGGACTTGGTGGAAGACTGGCAGACTGACTGGCATGGCATCCCTGCAGGATGGGGCTGAAAGCCGGGTCAGGTTTCAGCTCGCCCTGTGTTACTTTTAAAATAATGATAGTGTCAGGTGGGGTTCCAGGGCTGGTCACGGTTTTGATCCCTCCCTAACTTCATAAGGCAAGTCCATGAATTATACAGTGCCAGAGCAAGCAGTGCCAAGTACGGGTGCATCCCACCCGGGCTTAATAAGGACACTGAAGCTATTCTTGGAAGGCATTTGCAAGTCAAAAATACAGCGCGTGGGGATCTGATGTAGACGTCAGATTCTGAGGGTTTCAGCTGGGTCAGCAGGATTTCATGTTAATTCCCATCAAAAAAAAAAAAAAAAAAAGAAATGATGAAAGAGCGTTGTCGTACTTTGTTTTATTTTTAATTTTCTTTTCTTTTTTTTGTGTGACAGAGACAGAGAGAGAGATAGATAAAAACAGACAGACAGGAAAGGAGAGAGATGAGAAGCATCAATTCTTCATTGTGGCTCCTCAGTCTTTTTAGTTGTTCATTGATTGCTTTCTCCTATATGCCTTGGCCGGGGGTGGGGGCTACAGCAGAGTGAGTGACCCCTTGCTCAAGCCAGCGACCTTGGGCTCAAGCCAGCGACCCTTGGGCTCAAGCCAGCGACCATGGGGTCATGTCTATGATTCTGTGCTCAAGCTGGATGAGCCCACACTCAAGCTGGTAACCTTGGGGTTTTGAACCTGGGTCCTCTGCGTCCCAGTCCGACGCTCTATCCACTGTGCCACCACCTGGTCAGTCTCTCTCTCTCTTTCTCTCTCTTTTTTTTTATGATAACACATATGAAAAAAAGGGCCGGCCTCTTTCCCCCAACTTCACCCCCTCTCCCAGGATCACCACCAAGTAATGTCAGAGCATGTCTGCAAACCCCTCACGGATTCATGATGGGGGTGGAACATTTCCTCACTGTGGAATTTGACAGAGTTCCTACCAGTAGAGCTTTCTGTTAAATAGTAAGACCATGAAATTTATTCTATTTTTTCTCTTATTCCCGTGAACATTTTGTATGACTGCTACCTTCTAGTCTCTAGAACAAGCATTTACCAATTGTTATGAACTCAGTTGGGAGAAAAAAGAAACCAGTATTTTAGCATTTATTAAACCATGGAACTGGCATCAATTAAAGAAATGAAATTGCACTGGAGGAGGAAGAGGAGAAGGAGGAGGAGGGGAAGGAGGAGGAGGAGGAGGGGGAGGAGGAGGAAGGAAAGGAGGAGGAGGGGAAGGAGGAGGAAGAGGTAAGAGGGGAAAGAGGAGGAGGACGAGGAAGAGGAGGAGGAGGAGGGGGAGGAGGAGGTAGAGGGGAAGTAGGAGGAGGAGGAGGAGGAGAAGGGGAAATAGGAGAAGGAGGAGGAGGAGGGGAAGGACGAGGAGGAGGAGGGAGAGAAAGAGGAGAAGGAGGAGGAGGAGGGGGTGAAGAGGGGAGGAGGTAGAGGGAAAGGAGGAGGAGGAGGGGTGAGGATGGGAGGAGGTAAATGGGAAGGAGGAGGAGGAGGGGAAGGAGAAGAAGGAGGAGGAGGAGGAAGGAGGAGGAAGAGGAAGAGAAGGAGGAGAAGGAGGAGGAGGAGGGGAAGGAGAAGAAGGAGGAGGAGGAGGAAGGAGGAGGAAGAGGAAGAGAAGGAGGAGAAGGAGGAGGAGGAGGGGGAGGAGGTGGAGGAGGTAGAGGGGAAGTAGGAGGAGGAGGAGGAGGAGAAGGGGAAATAGGAGAAGGAGGAGGAGGAGGGGAAGGACGAGGAGGAGGAGGGAGAGAAAGAGGAGAAGGAGGAGGAGGAGGGGGTGAAGAGGGGAGGAGGTAGAGGGAAAGGAGGAGGAGGAGGGGTGAGGATGGGAGGAGGTAAATGGGAAGGAGGAGGAGGGGAAGGAGAAGAAGGAGGAGGAGGAGGAGGAGGAAGGAGGAGGAGGAGGAAGAGAAGGAGGAGGAGGAAGAGGAGGAAGTAGGAGGAGGAGGAGGATGAAGGAGGAGGAAGAGGAGGAGGAGAAGGAGGAGAAGGAGGAGGAGGAGGACGAGGAGGAGGAAGAAGGAGGAGGAGGAAGAGGAGGAGGAAGAGGAGGAGGAGAAGGAGGAGGAGGAGGAGAAGGAGGAGGAGGAGGACGAGGAGGAGGAGGAAGGAGGAGGAGGAAGAGGAGGAGGAAGAGGAGGAGGAGAAGGAGGAGAAGGAGGAGGAGGAGGAGGAGGAGAAGGAGGAGGTGGAGAACCACAGTGACGGTGGGGAAGCAGGTCTCTGCTCCTGGGGCAGGGTTTCATGAAAAATGCAGAACCTGGGTCCCAGAAATGCATGGCTCCTACTCTGACATTACTGTGTGGGTTCACCTGTGGGTTTGTTTACAAACATGGTATTTAAAGGGAAAGGCAAGCAGGTATAACGCAGCAAGAAATGGGAGGAACAGAGGCAGGGACATCCAAGAGACCTTGAGGAAACTCTTTCTCTGGCTGTTGATGGCAACAAAGGCTCATGGCTTCTCTAACTTGTCTCCTTGGAAACTGGAGTCAGTAGCATCCTCATCTACACAAGGGCCAGGTGTATTTGGGAAATTTCCAAGTGTAAACCCATTGGTAAATGGTTGACACCTTGTGAACAAAAAACTTCTGAGGCCAGAAAATATCCTGGTGCTTAAAAGGTGTGTGGACCAACACTTTTCAAACTTATACACACATATATGCACACACATGAATCCCCTGGGGATCTTGTTAAAACACAGATCCTGATTATGGGACAGGGCTGAGGTGTTACATTTCCCAAAGAGTCCAGGTGAGGCCGGCTGCTCTTTCTGGTTGACAGACCATGCTTTGGGGTGGGTGGATTCATTCTTCCAAGAAGATGTTCATTCCAACTCCTGGGCCACAGAAATGCCAATAGCTGCCCTATGGCTTCTTGTCTGCTTCTAGACCAGTGCTCTAGATGGCCAGTTACTCAGTATGCAGGGTCGGTGGCAGAAGACAGAGCATTGGACCACGAGTCAGGAGAAGCACTGGGTTCTCCTTGGACCATCTGGCTGCACTGTTCAGCTGTGTGACATTGAGTAGCCTGCCACCACTCTCTTTTCCTCATCTACTGTTGGGTGAGGGAAGATCCCTATAGTACCCCATGCATCAAGTAGGGTGAGATTCAGGGGCTGGCTAATGCTCCAGGCAATGGCAGCTGTGGAGAGAGCTACATAACCATGAGTTCCAGTCTCACTCCTGGTACCAGTGGTGTGTCTCTTTGGGCAGCTTTGCTTATCTCCCTCAGCTACAATGGTCAGGATGTTGGCTGTGTGACCGATGGACACCAGCCCAGGCAATTTCCAGAGAGAGATGTGGGATCTGCCTTCTTTTTCTTTTCTCCTGGGGCTGCACAGTCTGTGTCCCAACAATCAGACTGTGTAGCACTAGCACCGACTTGAGCCAGGCCTCCCATCCAAGTCTCCCAACCGAAGCCTTCCTGTGTGGGGGCCTGGCAGGTTGGCAACAAAACTCATGTTCACAAGGGGTAAGTCAATACTTAGTTGGTTCACCTTAGAAGGGAACCCAGCCTGTGTAGTAGTGTGACACTTCATCTGGGCAGCTCTGTGACATAAACCCCATTCATGGTTCCAGGTTCTTGGGGGTAACCAATGAAACCTCAGTTAAAGTTGGATTTTGAGTGATAATCGTTTCCTGATTACTTTAGATGAAAGGAAGGAGGTGCATATTTGATGGAAGCTCAATAAACCAGGAAGATTCTGAGAGTCATTGCTACCTGGAGTTGGAAGAGGAGAAAGCTTATGGAAACTGCCAAGCTGCAGAGGAGGGAGATGTTGGTATAAAGCAGGCCAGGGATGGGGTGGAGCAGTAGGACATCCAGGTTGAAGCCTCTCGGTGGCAGAAGTTAAACACATGTGCTGAGCTGTCTGTCATTACTAGTTGCCAACTCCCTGTTCTCCTTCCTGGGAGGCTTCTCTCCTGCTTGTTGGACTCAGGCAGGACACATGACTTGAACCGACCAAAGAAACCCGAATAGAGGTGGCATCCATTTTGTGGGAAGACACTGCTAGATCTAGTGAGTGTTTCCTCGTGTTCCCCGTTGTGGTTGCTTAGTCAGCCTGGTCCCTAGGGTGGGATAACAGTAACAGAGAGGACAACCTACACTTATAATAAAGCAAGAGAGAGAAGCAAACCTTGAATGCCTTAAAGCACTACAATTTGGGGGGGGGGTATTTGTTACTGTAACATAGCCTATCCTGTCCTGTCTCATGTACTGCATTTGGGCCAATGTAGAAAGTAACCATTGGAAACTGGGATTTACTATACCTCAACGTGTCCTATTTGCCTTTTTTGAATTGGTCAGCACAGGGATCTCTGGAATGTCACAGCTGGAGAGAGATATGAGTGTTCTGGGCACCTGATTCGTTTACCTGGGTTCTTAGAGCTTAAGGAGTCAGGAGTCATAGTGAGAGGGATGATGAGAAACAAGTTAAGGATTCAAAAGACCCCTCTCATTGCTGGTTAAGGTTAATGCCAACTTTACAGAAAGATATAATTATATTTATTTAATCACCATAAGTGTCATTATTATCACAGATGACATTAATTTTTAAGAGGAAAAAAAAGAAAATATGCCATGTTTCTATCTTGTGCATATGCTGATTGAGTGAAGAGTGTACATCAGATACCAACTTAAAATAAGGACATAAATATTTAATTGTTTGCTTGTATATATACATATCTGTATATATCATATGTGTCTATGTAGGTAACAGAGCACTGGTTCAAAACTGGGTGCCACTGTGACTTCCCAAGGGACATTTGGCAATGTCTGAAGATATTTCTGGTTGTCTCAATTGGAAGATGAAGGGGGTGGCTGATACCCAGTGGGTAGAGGCCAGGAATTCTACTAACCATCCTACAGACACAGGGCACCCAGATTCCTTAGCCTGAAAGTACGTAGTGCCAAGGTAGAGAGATCCTGGCCTGGGTGTACTTCTGAGGCCAGGAGTCTTGTGTATGTGACAGCACATGGAGCACCAGCACCTTTCTTCAGGACATTGTTGACACACAACTGCTTGAGCCATTTAACATCATCTTGACTGACTCATCTAAAAGAAACCACAAGTCACAAACCAGTGAGAGGCTGGCCCAGTATTCCTTATGAGACAGCCTCCACATTCCTGACAACACACGCGGATTCAGGCATAGCTGCCCATGATGACGAGTGTTTATTGACATATAAGGTGTCATCATAACCCCACTGGGCTGGCAGCTGCACCTGTGGGAAGGTAAAGGGGAGGAAGAGAGGGTAACTGGAGAAGGCAGGGCAAGACATGATGATGATCTGAGCATTAGTTTATCATTTAAATCACGTCAAATAGAAAACAGGGACAGGCCAGTTAAAGCAGCAGAATGGAAGCTGCTTTACCACCTATTGAACTATTAGGAATTAAGAGGTGGTGGGTAATTCTAGGAGCTAGGACTGAGCTGAGTGTTCTTTCCTTGCTGCACCATGGGTGCCTTTGGCTAGGACAGCGGAGAGCAGAGGCCTATTTAAAGGCTGGTGCGCCTTGGGCCCCGACTTCTGAAGGGCCCCGCAAAACCCCAACTTTACACTTTTTTTCTAATGTAAGGGGCCCAATATTTTCTTCTGCACCCGGGGCCTCAACTGACCTTAATTTGCCTCTGGCAGGGAGGGTAATGCCCAGAGCAAAGTCAGTTCATTTTAGGACGGAAATTAAAATGGGTTCTTCTCTCTGTTTCATAGCGACCCTGGAGCTGGTAGGAGGCAGACAGCAGAGCAGGGGTCTTCCCCTTCCATTCTGTTTACAGCCACCCACCTCTGTGCCTCTAAGGTTCACTGGGAGGTCCAGGGAGCAGTTGCTGAGCCATGCCCGCTGTGTAGAGGGAAGGAGGGCAAGGGGGAGGAGGGAGGGAGGCTGTCTTTGTTCAGAGACATCAGCTTAGAACCTGTTCAAATTGGCACACTGTTCTCATCACATGGGCTCTGAAGAGATCCCAAACATGGCTTCCAGGAAGCCCCAGGAACTCCTGGAAACACATCTGGAGTTGAGACAGAGGAAGCCAGTCTGAAATAGCCGCTGTGATTGGTAATGCGTTTGCCTTCCCCGTTGTTACTTGAGGGAAGCGTTTCCCTTGGGCACTGGCTGGGACTCATTCAGCTCTGTGACAGCCTGAAGACAGTCCGATGCAGTATGTGCTGTGCCAGGTCCTTGACCCCTTACCCCACCTCTGAAAACCCAAACGCTCTGACCATCAGAAGGTTGTTATAGCTCTCTTGAAGGCAAGTCCTAAACTCAAGTGACAGGAGATTTACAGTCCTAATTATCCCACTTCCTGCAAATATTTATATGTTTTCTACAGAAATACTAATGTACTTGATTACAAAGTGTTCTCCAGACCCACTGGGTGTTACACAATATACCGTTATGCACTATACAATTCTTGTACAATCTTACGTTTCTGAATGTTGAACTATCTGGCACTAAAATAAGTTATAGTAGTCCTATATTACTTGCATTTTACATATAAAGAAAGCTGATGGTCTGAGAAGAATTTTTATCTTGCTGTTTACCACAAAGCCCCCGAGTGAGGGACAGACTCGGATGCAGGGTGCTGTGACTCTCAGCCTGCCTCTCAACCCCCAGGAACAGGTCCTGTGCTTTCTCTGTGTGGGAATTCAGAGGGGAGACAGGCAACATTTTCTAATGGCCCTGTGACAGCTTTCACATCCTCTGTTCTGAGGAGAAAACTGGGCACCCTCCTTCTTACCACAGGTCCCTGCTTGGATCTAGCACTATAAGATCTTCGTAGAGCCTTTTTAGTTGGTTTTATAATAAACTTCAAGAAACTTTCTGTGTTGTTGGATATGTACTGTTTCTGGACATAGTGGCAAGAGGAGATATATTCATGGAAAACCTGGAGTTTAACAGACTTCTGTACTGTGGATGTGTCCATGTGACCCAAATACAATAAACCCTTGGGCATTTCTCTACACTGTCTCCTCTGTGTCATCTCTCTCTCTTTCTGAACTCTTGCTTATCCAGTGCCCCTGCCAGTACTGCCACCCACCCCCACCCCAATGCCATTCACATTCAGCAGTTAATTCATTCAACAAATATCTACTAAGCCCCTGTTGCTGCTGGCAGTGTGGTCTAAGAGGTTTTATGGCTTATAGGAATCACACTGATCCTACAGACAAAAGTTTGAGAGTGTAGTGTACAAGGGTTTGGATGAGACCCCTCCCTGCTCTGGACTTCTCTTTAACCAGGTGTGAAGTAGGGATATACAGGAGACCCTGCTAAACCAACCAATTGACCAACCAACCAACCAACCAACCAACCAAACCATTATTAGTCACAAGGTATAGAAACCTCACATAAATAGGATTAAAACAGAAAGAAGTACAGTGTGTCCATAAAGTCATGGTGCACTTTTGACTGGTCACACAGTCAAAAGTGCACCATGACTTTATGGACACACTGTATAGGCCTTGGCATAGTCTGACCAGGGCTTCTCCTAATTCAGTCCTCTGGGTGTTCTTTTAATCTTTAGGGTAGCTCACTTCATGATCACTGAGAAGGGCTTCCAGCAGGCAGCTGCTGTGATCACGTAGGTGTTTCACAGCAGAGGAGAGAAAGGTGGGCTGTTTCCATCCTTAAGTACAATTATTAAACTAATTGTTCAGAGCCAGCCTTGTTCTGACTTAAACAACAATTAGTTTCTATGGGTCAGAGTCTGACCTGGAGAAGTATTTAAACATTTTGATCATCGCACCTGGAAGGAGAGTGCTGCTTTTAACAGTCAGTCATCAAACAAAAGTCTGGGATTTGCAGCTGACTGGCTTAATTTACCTAAACCAATCCCCACTGCAGAGTACTTAGGATTGCCTCACTTAGTTTGGAATGGTCAAGCCCACCCCTGAAGCTGAGGTGGAGGTCAGTTCTGGTCGCACAGCTCTATGAGGAGTGGAAATAACAAGGTTCTGGGGTTGCATGCAGAGGTGCGACCACAAGTTTGAACCAGCCAGCTCTAAGGTCTCTTTCTCCTCATACTTTCTTTGTGTCTAGGCTTCTACCCTGGCACATGACTTTGCAAGGATTCCCCCCCACATCCATCTTAATGTTGTCTTGAATTACTCCTTTAGTTTACTCTAGTCACAGGGTCTGAGTGCTGCTGCCATTGTCTGGGGATTCTATCATCGATTTTTAATCTAAAAATATTCCTCTGAATCTGCAGCTCAGGAGATGGGGAACCCAGACATGGGCACAGCTGGTCTGTGGTGTCAGCCTGTGCTGAGTGGGGAAGGGGGCTGAGGACAAGACATCTGCAGAGCTTCCTCACTGCCTGACACCCAGGTGGCACCGAATACGTGAATGCTAATCCAGTTTTTGAAACATAAGAGTAATAGTGACTTGTTGTAAAAAGCTCAGAAGGCTATGTGAAAAATACTCTTTCCCTTCTAATCCTCCAATTTCTAATTCCCGGAGTGAGTCAAGGTCATCCACTTCTAGTTACGTTCTATGCATATTCCCACGTGGATAAACAGTGTGTGTGTATGTGTGTGTGTGTGTGTGTGTGTGTGTGTGTGTGTGTGTGTGTAATAAAATTCTTTATAATATGTAGAGTGAGGCAAAGTAGGCTTATAGTTGTTTGCATGAAAAATAATACAATAATTAATAAATAATATTATAAGAATACATTCTGTGTTTCACGTACTCATAGATGTGACCCTGCTTTAGCCCACCCCTGTAAATTACATAGGGATCATAGTATAAACAAGTGTTTGTTCAATGAAGAAATGAATACCTAAAGCCACACAGGGTGCTCGTACTATGAGAGGCTCAAAAAGGATGGAGGTCACATTTATCTACGCTATCAACTACAGTCTACCCAAAAAAAGCCCACACAAGTAATTTCAACAGAGAGATTTTAATATGGAGAATTGATTTAAGAGGTTGAAAGACTGGTAAGGCAGAAAGTGGTCATTGAAACGGTAACTGCAAAAAAAGCAGCTACCACCCTTAGGGTGGAAAGCAGGGTTTGTGGAGGGGCAAAGAAAGAGATGTCGGTTGTTGGAACCCAAAAGCTAGGAGAAGAAACCGCAAAGCTGGGACCTCAAACTGGGCAGAGGTGGCACTGGCTGACTGGAGCTGATGCCTCTGAGGGGAACAAGATGTGGATGGTTCCAAGAGGGTGACAGAGGGGACTGAGCTGTGGCTGTGGGATGAAGTGTGTGGTTCAGGAGATACTGCCAGGATGGGGAGCCAGTGGGATAGATAAAGTCCCTCATCCCTCTCTGCCTTCCATTGTCCTCCCAGTGATGGGGAGAAGGGAGCCCAGAAAAGGAGGAGACATATGGGCTGCAGAGTACCTTCTCAAGCGTCTCTAAGTGAGGAAGACAAGGGTAGGTGTGGCACTGAGAGCTGAGTGTATAATCACCAGGGCACCTCGTTTCTGTTTATTGCAACCTTTGTGCAGATGAGAAAGAAGCATCTCTCTGGGCAGAAATGGCCCTGTGTTGGCACATGGTCTGGTGAGCAGAGTGGGGACAAGGGGTCATGATGAGGATGCACACTGTGCCAGGGCGTACAACTGGGCGGAAAACAGCAGGATGGATTTCAGCTCTCAGTTGTTGTTTTCCTCTCTCCTTCCCCCATGAATGCCTGGGGTTTGGGATGATTTATAAACAAACCTCTGTGGTCTCTGGTATCTCATGGCTCATTGGTTACCTACCTGACTCCCCTCAACATGGGATCCAAGGCCTGAATTAAGATATATGCTTCTGAAAAAAAGCACAGAAACTACTAACATTTCTCAGCAGACCTGGGAGAGGAGGCTCTTTCCGAGGGACTGGGTGTGGATGACCATCCAAGATGGGGGACTTGGGAGTCTTCAGAGCCTGGATATGAGAGAAGGTTGAGAGGCTATTTCAGAATTCTTCATTGGTAGAGTTTTCAAATTGGATGGGATCCTAGATATAACTTAGCAGGAAGGATCATAATGACAATAATAGTTGTCTTAAACTGGGTGAGAAGCTGGAGAGGAACACACGGACAGAGAGGACACACAGACAGAGAGGAGAGAAGGCCGGCTAGGCAGGGGGTGAGGCTGATGCACATGTGGCTACAGCAAGGCCTCGGTTGTCCTGTGGGGACTCTGGACCGGATGGCCCTTACCAGTGGTCTCCAGTGACAGTTGACCTTGTATCTACTCATCAGCCAGGCATTGGCCATGGCCCTTTTGAATGGAGGTAAAAGCTCGGGAGGGCAGTTTGCTGTGGTCTAAGAGGTTCTGATGGGGGCACAATAAGCTTCCTGTTTGCTGGAGCACTGGTGTCTTGGCTTCGGAGAGGGCAGAGCAGCATGGCACACCTACCATAGTGAATAATGATGATGCTACCACATATTGATTGTCCACACCAGCGATTTTCAACCAGTGTGCTGCAAGAGGTCCACTGGTATGCCATAAAAAAATTAAAACATGTACTACTGACCATTTATTCAGGGGTACTGGCCTCTTTTCCATTAGATTGTCAGATAAAAAGAAAATGACAACAGCTAACACAACAATAGCTGTCCAGTGTGAATGAATCCAAATTATACCTATTATTTATTCATTTTTGTCAGACTGGCAAAATTATATTTTTTTGGTGCACTGCAGAATTTTAGTAATTAGCTTATATGGGCTATGAGATGGAAAAGATTAAAAATTGCTGGTCTACCACCAAGCTAACAGCTTTGCTTAAACATCTTCCGAGTCTCCCCACCCCAGTAAGTAACATAACATCCAAACCCATTGCTCAAGATGAAAGCATCCTGGACCCTTCCCTTCCCTCCACTCCCAACACCACAATCCAGTAGGAAGATTGACTGGCTACGCTGCCAACATATATCCTGAATTTGTCCACGCCCCTCTGTTCCCATCACTCTGGCTCAAACTGTCAAGTCTTCTTTGGTCAACAGCTTCCTAATCAGTCTTTCAGTTCCCATCATGGTGGTCTTGCCATCCATTCTCCATTCTGCACCCAGAATGACCTCAAAATAATACTCTCTCCTGTATAAAGCCCTTTAATTGCTTCTTGTTGAACGTAAAGCCTGAACTCCTTGCCGGGGGATGCAAAATCCCACACTATCAGTTTCTGTCTTCTCCTCAGCCCCTGTTTTTCAGAAACCCAGAGCTTGTCTGGGGACCACGCTGGCCTGGCTACAGCACAGCCAAGCTGAGTGTTGAGTAGGAGGAACTCGGGAAGAAACAGCCGGCCTCGCTCTTCCAAGTGAGTCAGCTAGTAAGTGGAAAGGGAAGCCCCTTCAACGAATTGTTAATTGCGTTGGAAACTACCCAGCCCTTTTTGTCCAAAGCTGGAGGAAAATTTGATTCTTTGGTCTACAGGCTTGGGGCAAGTAGGCACAGAGCTGAGGTTGGAAACATTCTTAACATGTGTGTTTTCTTTGGTCATTAAAGGAAAAAAACAAGCTCTTGCCACATTTGAAGGAAACCACGATCCAAATTTACAAGTAGTTACTGGTTTCTGACTGCGATTAAGACATAGGAAGACTGGAGCTAGGCAGTGGGCTCCTGGAGTGTGAGATGGGCCCCTTTTAACTTCTCGGAGGGGAGACAGGGCAGAGGGAAAGGAGACTGACTCAACACTCATGGAAACACTGTGTCAGACTGTGTGTTGGGTTCTCATACACCCAGGGGTGCTAATAAATGGACAGTAGGCTGGGAGTACCTGGAACCCAGGGCTGGGCAGGCAGTGAGGCTGGTTCCCAGTTAAGGGGCCGAGTGCGCACTCTAGGGCAGGGAGAAGACTTCCCTCTCCGGAAGAAACCGGGGCTCTAAACAAGCATCACTGAAATAACAGACTATCAAATCGCTTTCCCAGCACAATTCTGCTTTTCTCTCCCCCCCTCCCCCCGTTTCCTTCCCTGGCCTAGGAGCACTTTGGAAGGACACACTGTGCCCTGGCAGGCCCCTGGAGGCCACCTATCTGTCCAATGTTTTACAATCCCCGGCCACCACACACTGGAGGTGGCCTCCTGTCTGGGAGGCCAGTTGGCACCTTGGAACCCTTTCTTGGAAAAAGCAAATGGTTGGTATTTGAGCCTCCTCCTCAGCGATTCCTTTGGGTGGAAATTACTGCCCAGGGAACACAGGAGTGACATGGGAGGTCATGGGCTGGCTTCAGAGCAGAGCAAAGGGGGGCTGGGGACAGTTTTGCTTTGTGAGCAAAGTCAGGCTAACAGGAGAGGGAGGGAAAGAGGGGGGCATGAGAGCAGGCAGGAGGGAGTCAGCTCTTGGTAATTTGAAGTTAATTTTGATTGCCTTGGAAATCGCCATGCAGCATCTAGTCCTGCCTTTGATGGTCAAAGGAAACATCTGATTTTATTCCTCCTCGGCACTTGTGCCCCCCGCCCCCACCCCCCAACCTCAGTGAAGTGAATTAGGCAAAGCAGCATGGAAGCTGCAGTTGGTGTCATTTCCAAGGAAAGAGTCAGGCTAATTATTGGTTTGGAGTGAGCAGAAACGAGGTCCATGTTTCCTGCTGCCCCACCCTGCTCATGGTCACATTCATTGGTTTCTTCAAAGTCTGGCTTTCTGCAGGCCTTCATTACTGTCTGAGGCCCTATTCCAACCACCAGGTGCCTGCATCATGGGAGACAGTCAGAGGGCGTCACAAGGCAAGGCCCACAGGAGCAGCAAACCTGGATGCCCACACCAAGTTACCTTAGAACACTGCTCTGAATTTGCAACGTTAGCAGGCAGGGGTCGCCAGGGAATGCTGCCTCATTTTTTTTTTTTTTCTGTTGCCTCATTGCTATCATCTACTTAGCTGTGAAAACTAGTGTCATGGAAGCTTCCTTGCAAGGTAGGCACTGTGTTCTTGTGTCAGGAAAGTCTACAATGCACCTCTGCATCGTATTTAAGCACCCATTGGGGAAGCTCACCAGCGTGGTTTGGAGTCCCTGTAGAGCAGTTTCAAAGGATCACCATGTGAATAGGATGCCAGTGGCCCATGAGGAGGGGCAGGGAGAGGCTCAGCCCCAGGATGGAGAGAAGATGGAAAAACTGTCATCTCAGAACAGCTTCTTGATAGTGGTGAAGACTTTCTTCTTTTTATTTTTCTTCTTTTTCCAAGTGAGAGTAAGGGAGATAAAGAGACAAACTTCCATATGTGCCCCAACTGGCTCCACCTGGTGACCCCCATCTGGGGCCGATGCCTTTGCCCATCTGGGGCCATGCTCGCAACCTAGCTATTTTTAGCACCTGAGGTAGAGGTTCCATGGAGCCATCCTCAGTGCCAGGGGATGATGTGCTCAAATCAATCGAGCCATGGCTGAGGGAGGGGAAGAGAGAGAGAGATAGAAGGGGGAGGAGAAGGGAGAAGAAGCAGATGGTCGCTTCTCCTGTGTGCCCTGACTGCGAACTCAATCCAGGACTTCCACACACCTGGTAGATACTTCATCACTGAGCCAATCAGCCAGGGCCACTTTAATTCTACCTGAACTGGGAGCCTTATCACCCACTGGAAGGCTACTAGAGGTACTGTCAACCTATAAATCCTCACTGATGCAGGCCCCACCTGGGGGACTCCAACAATATTAAAGAGAACTTTCTTTTTAGGGGCTCCACATGCACCACTGGGAATGTATTTCTTATGTGGAAGCCAGACACTAACTCGTCTTCCCCTGCAAACATGCTGGCCTGCACCTTAGGAGCCATCATAAGAGACCTTCAGATGTGTTCATAAATACCACTAGTAGATCGCTGAGTGCCCAGAGGACTGTGGCTGCTAAGGGGAGCTCCCCAGAGAGACAACTATTTGTGCACACAATGGTCAGTTATCCCTGTTTTGGAGTCCTCTACTTAGAAAAGGGGGCACATGAAAATGAGTCCCCTACTTCAGCTGACCTCATATCATCTTGGGCCCTGGCAGGACTCATGTCAGCCTCAGCTCATTGACCAGGTCTGGTAATAGGTCATGATGTCCCACCACACTTTTTCTTGGCAGACTTTTGTGATGCCTAATACATCCTGCTCTACCTGGGTCACTGCCACGGGCCACATGGAAAGGGCAGTCTAGAAATGTAAGGCAGAATCTCCCTGGCTTTCTCAGGAAGCCCCTTATGCTTTGGAAGGCTGGTCCAGTCTCAGGCTCTGGGGCGATCATGGCTGAGGTCAGTACTGCAGCTTGGTCTCCTCTTACTGCTTGGAGAAGGACTTCTGGGAATTGTCTTAATTAAATGCTGCATGGGAATAACAGAAAAGATTGAGTTCCACTTTCTGCCAGTCAAATTAATCAGAGTGGCTGGTTAGAGTTGGGTACTCTAGGGAAAATTTGCCAGGAGCTAAGAACCAAAAGTGAGGGGTGGACATTGTTGGGAGACAATTCTCCATGGGCCCTTGAAGTTTCTGCGTGCTTAGCGAGCAGAGGCGCCACCTGCCTTTATTCCCGACTATCTTTTCAGGAATGTTGTATAACAGTCAGCCCCTGGGAAGAGTGTCTCCCTCCTGGGCTGAGGGCAGGCAGTCATGCTGTTCCTTATCAAAGATTCACCTTTCCCAAGCCGCGGTGGTTTCTTGTCTACAATGCAGCCCATGGAGTATGCAGGTGACTTCGGACCCTTTCTCTGCTGCCTTGTGGGATTTGGGGCTTGGGAAACCCAGGCAAGAAAATGCTGCTATTCTGGATCTTGCCATTTCTGCCCCAGGAGCCTTGTGTCTTCTGCCAGCTGCCTTGAGAGTTTGGAGAGCTCACTCAGTAGCTTACAAGTAGGGTAAGCCTTGGATACCCCACAGTCCTTGACAACTGTGTCTGGTCTAGACCAGCCTATCGTGTGGTGGGCACATGAACATTATCCACCACATGCCTCAGGAGGATAAAGGTCTGAGGCTTGAGTGAGTGAGGGTCACCATCCAACACACTTCTCTCTCCAGGCCATGGAGTCACTTCTACGTACAGGTCACAAAGGCTGGCTGCAGAGGGTTAGAAGGGATCTCTGGGGGGTCTCAAGCCATGAGGGTTTCTACCATGACCCTCCACACAGCACTGCTTCCGTTTCCCATTGGTCACGCAGGGATAGCTAGCAGCACTACTTGGGAGGGATTTTGTGTGGACTGGCTTGGCAGGCTCCACGCAGGAAGCCCTGATGAGTGCAGCACTTGCCATTGTTGTCTTTGTTATTCTCATTGATGACATCGTTGCACTGAGAACCTCAGATTCTTCATAAGGCTGGCCTCCCCCTCCCACAGCCTGCCTGTAATCCAAGTTTATCTTTTTTTACACTGAAGTTGGCCAATTTACATGGCACCCCTCACCACAGTCACTGAATGTGCCTCTAATCTAATTAGACTAATTTCAATTCCCTGGGTTTAATTACTTTTAATTTAATTAATTTAGAATGCAGTACACAGGGTGATTAATTAGGAAACATTACTGGGGGACTAGGAAGGTAGATTGTGGTATATAAGCATTTAAATATTATTGTGGCCATGTTCACCAGTTGTCACCCCACACAGGAGGCTGAGAGGGCCCCCGGAGGCGCTGGGATTCCCATGGAAGTCGCCCGGCACCAGAGCTCTCTCATGTCCCTGCTTTGAGTAACAAGGGGAAATTCTCATTTGAGGAAGCCAAGAAGAGGAAGCTGGTTCCAGAGACCATAAGCTTGAAACTAAGGCACAAATGAGGTGAGGTGAGGACCAACTTTGTGTTTCTGCGGGTCTATACAGTGTGTCCGTAAAGTCATGGTGCACTTTTGACCGGTCAAAAGTCAAAAGGGCACCATGACTTTACGGACACACTGTATTTCACTGTCTTATGTATACGACAAGAAAGCCAACCATAGGTCTTCCTCTGACCTATCACACCACAGTTTTTTTTTTCTATTGAGTACTAGGAATAATAATAGTAATAATAATGTTAACAAACAGATATATAGTGTTGGGTACCAGGCATGCTTCTATGTGTTTTTATATGGATTAACTCTTCTGATTGTCATGGGAATCAAGCACTATGAGGGAGGCGCTGTCCTTTCCACTGTCTGTGGGAGAGATCTGAGCACTGAGTTGGCTGCTGCGGGTATTTATTATTTGTGTTGTACAAAGAGACAAATCATAGCGGAGTTCAGTCTGTAGCAGGCAGGTTGGGGAGAGAGACAATTTTGGGCTGGCATTGTTTTGGGTAGCCTCAAGTCACACAGGTTTGCCTCCTCCATCTTGGAGAGGCTTTACTAGCAACAGTGAGCAGTGGTAAGCCCCTCCTGGGGGGGGGGCAGCTATGCCTTTAGATGCTTGTCTGGTGTGTTGACTCCGACATGGCTAGCCCGCCCACCCACTGCTCACTGAGCGGAGATTGCCTGGAGGGGTCCTAGTAGCTCGGCTGGGACCTGCACCCTAGAGGTGTGGATGAGGCACTCTCTCTCACTTGGCTCTGAGCTTGAAGAGGCCATGGACTCTGTTTGCTGGTCCCCTGGAGGCAGAGCTGAGCCAGGCCCTCCACCCTGAGCTGGGCTTTCCACCCTAAAGTTCAGCTTTTATCTCTAGGTCACTTATTTTTCAGATGGGTTTATGGAGCCTGCTCAGGGCTCTGACCTCTGTTTTCCTGGAATGTCAGGCCACAACAGAGGAAAGGGAAGGAGCTGGCATGGTTCAGGACCCACTCCCTGATGCACAGGCAATGTCTGATATAGGAACCATCCTCACTCTGCGCCCTGAATGGGGAGTACAGCCAACCGGTGAAGGCCACAGTGAGACTCTCTAGGAGGAAAGATCTTCTAATAGCCTGAGCTGTTTTAGCTGGAATGGGCCCTGTGAGGTGCGGGAGTCAAGGAAGGGGTTTAAACAGAAAACCCATCAATCATCCATCCCTGGAGGGGTTTAAACAGAAGCTGATTATTGGCAATAATTTGCTCACCTGGCTTCTCTTTTTGGAATGTCCTTTCCTATCCTTTCCTGCTGGTTAACTCCTATTTAATGTTTAAGACTCAATTCAGACATCACTTCCTCCAGGAAGCCACCACAGGCTGGGCCAAATAACCTTTGCATTCCTACACTGCTATGGATGTATCTTGACCTTTGCACTCACCATGCATTGAAGTGACCTGCTTCTGAGCTTTGTTCTTTCACAGCCTGTCTCTGCTCCTCCCCAGGCTGAACTTCTTGTCCAGGAAGCCAGGAGGCAGCAGAGATGCTTAGGTCTGGTCTCCAAGCCCAAAGTCCACATTCTTTCTACCACAACACACTGCTGCTCTTCTAGCAGGGGCCCCAAATTCTGTGATTTGTGAGGTCACGGGCTCATCTGTGAGTTGTGTAACTTAGGTAGCAGGAGCCATGCCACCGAGGGCAGTGTGCCATCTATCTGTGAAGCAATGCCAGTTGCCGATTCTTGAGTGTAACCACACAAGTGCACCCCACCTCATCAGACCGCGTGCTTACTGTCTGGGACCTTTGTGGGGTCACGGAGAGGTCAGGAAGAAATGAAAACCAGGCAGCCAAAGGCCTGTGTCTCCGACAGACCTATGGGGCTTGTTTGAGCCCAAGCCAGGCCCTGTCCACCCCCCACCCTCGCCCCATCTTAGCACTCTCGTTCCTTGACTTAACAAAGGTGAGAAGAGCCTGCCCTGTGGTTTTAAGGCTGGGTTCCATTTCTATTAAGATCGCTGCTGGCCCCATAAGATTAACTGACAGTCACCCCTGTGAAAGCTGATCCCCTTTCCCTCACACCTCAGCAGATTAAGGGAGACCCTGGCGCTGAGTTATGGGGATTTATGGGAATGTGCAGTTGCTGGCTGTTAAACGCTCACTCTTCGGGATGTTGGCAGCCTTGCGTCCTATAAATCGTTGCTGGTATATATCTTCATGTTTCCCTGCCAGCAGCGCGGAGGCCTGCAGCACCTTTTCCGTGCAGTAGCCGTGAAAATATTGAAGCCAGGCCCAGAAAAACACCACCATAGAAAGGGGAAACTCTGATGTTTGCGAGCTATTTTCAGACAACCCTTGCCAAATCTTAATTTTTCTAGTTTACAAGGGAGGGATCCGGACCATCTGCCTGCTGTCAACTAATGTTTGTTTGGATGAAGATTTTATTTTATTTTTTCCTTCCCTCCCAATCTAGCACTCCTGTTCTTACAAGTAGTTTATTGGACTTCATAAATGTCAGCTTTTTTTGCAGGCATTTCATAAGCAGCTTATGATTTAGTATTTATTCAAAATTGAGCAGTCAGCGTCTGTAATCAATCTGATGCGAGAGTAACAATGAGACTGGAGCTTAAGATGCACCAAGACCACATTTGCTGTCTCCTAACAATCTCTAAGATTGCATCTAAAGGTGTGGGATGGGCAGGGTGATGGAGTAAATAAACATGTATTGGGCACTTAGGGTGTGCAATTTTGTGATTGTGTCAGTCATTGATTGCCAAAATACTACTGCATAACAAACCATTCCAAAGTCAGTGGCTTACAGTAAGTGATTTTTTTAGCTTCTTGATTTAATGCGCCAGCTGGGAGCTCCTGTAATCTTGGCTGAGCTCTCCAATTGTCTGGGGCTAGGATGGCTGTTGGTTGATCTTGGCTGGCCTCATCTGAGACATCGGGGGCAGTGCAGGTTCACTCCTCTACCAGGTCAACCTGGGAATGTTCTCGTGGAGATGGCACAGTGCAAAAGCAAGCAAACCTAGTACTCCAAGTGCTTTCCCAAGCTTCTGCTTGCCTTACATTTGTTAACATGCAATTAGCCAAAGCAAGTGACATGGCTTAACTCTGAATTGAAGTAGGGGATAGACCCCACCTCCTTGTAGTGAGAGAAATTACAAAGCCACAGGAAAAGGCCATGGGACAGGGAGAGGTAAAGAACAGGGGCCCCTTAAGGGGCCCTTAACATGGACATGCTCATGGACATTCAATTATCACAGTGATGCTGGAAAGCCCATGAAGCTGGCGGCTGTCATAACCCCAATATTCAGATGGAAAAAGAGAAATTGAGAGATGAAGGTCATTTTCCCAGGATGTTTCAGCCAGTAGCAGTGAAGCTGAGATTCTTCATTAGTGTAGCTTCTGGCTTGCTTTTGACTTCCTGAGACTGCTTTTCCCTAAGAACAGCTGAAGCAAGCGTAGTTGGATGTTCTTAGAAATCATTGGTCCACCCTGTTATTATTCAGATGGCAGAATCAAAGCCCACAGAAGGAGAGGGGAGTGTTCGCATGGCCTCACAGCAAAGTGACAGGACCCAAGAAAGTCAGGGCTCTCAGGCAGCCTGGGGACACCCCCTCCCCAATTCTTCCTATTCTCTTCTGCAGGAAGCCTGCTGAACATTCCAGGCCCCCACCACTAACCATGCAAACAGTACCACCCTGATAAGCTCTGCAATGGCCTGGCTCAGTAATGGTAGCCTTAAGAGAGCAAAGTCATTCCTGAAGGGGTTCTCTGGGAGAGCAAGAAAGATGAAGCCTTTCTTGCTAAAGGGAAATGCTAAATGCTGAAGGTCTTCCATGATGTTGTTATTAAATTCCTGCCTTGGTTGATACTGTGGACTGACTTATATCCCTCAACAACTGCATGTTTTATGTGCCTTCCAACCATTGTATGTTGAAGCCCTAACCCTCAATGGATTGCATCCAGAGACCATTGAGGGTTAGGGCTTCAACATAAAATGGTAATTAAGATTAAATGAGGTCAGAGGGTGGGGCCCTAATCCAATAGGTCTGTGTCCTTATGAAAAGAGAACAAGAAGGAGTTTTCTCTCTCCCTGCAGTGAGGGGGCAGCCAACTGTTGCAAGCCAGGAGGAGGGTTCTCACCACAACCTTACCATGCTGGCACCCTGGTCTTGGACTTCCAGCCTCCAGAACTCTGAGAAAATTAACTTCTGTTGTTTGAGCTGCTTAGTCTATTGTATTTTGTTAGGGCAGCCCAAGCTGACTAATATAGTTGGGGAACCAGTTTATGTATTTGCTCAGGCATTCAGCCAATATTTATTGAGCATATCTTGTGGGTAGACTCTCCATGCTACATGGGGTGGGAACCTGTGATTTCTCTTGGAAGAGTATTTGAAGGTCTTCCATGCCCCAGATTAGTTTTCTGTTTTTCATATAAGCAGCCTGCAGAGCCTTCAACGCGTAGGTTTTTTCTTCTGTATTACAACACTACGGGCCCAGGAGAAGGATGCACCATTACCTGGCTAATTGTCCTGATGGCCCTCTGCCTGGATCCTAAAGCAGCCAGGGGCCTACGGGAGGGGTTGCTGTGCCAGCTGTTACCCCCCTACCCCCCTGCAGAGTTCCTCAATGGCTCATGTGAACAGGAAACCTTTTTGTGGTAAATTGAATCTGATACTTCCTAAAGACTTCAGAATTATGGATTCCAATGTCTGGTGGAGAGACCTCGACACCTCAGCTCTGCTCTTCCTGTTCTTCTATTTCCATGTGAGCACCATGCCAGTGTTCCCAGCATCTGGATGGGCACATGCAGCCAGGAGTGGCTGGCATGGACTGGCATGGCCAGTGGGATAGGTTGCAGCTGGAATGCAGGCCAGGAAGAGTGAGTGCTGGTTTCTCTTTCACCATCAGCTTCCCTGGCTCCAGGGACCAGCTTCACGTTACAAACGTTGGCAAAACTTGTGAAGAGGAGAGTGAGGCTTATGCGAGAGACCGAGGTGCTCCTAAGAATTGGACTTACCGCCCCCCTCCACCTGAGGCCCCGGCTTCTCCTACCCACCTACCTCCCCTCCAGCTGACCTGCCTTAGCTCCCCTGCCTATCCTCCATCCCCCAGCCCCCCCGCCCCAGTCCAGCTCCTCCATCCAAACATCTCCAGGGACAGCACAGTGCCCGAGAAAGAGCTGGCCAGGTCTAAGTTAGACTCCACTCAATGGCCATTTATCCCCGACAGTCAATAAACCCCCTGAGCCTGTTTCCTCCTCTGTAAAATGGGAGGATATGGGTTATTGTGAGTTTGCTATAAAAACCGTATAGTACACCCTAGAGAATGCCTTGCTCATGGACATTCAATTAATATTCTTTTATCATCCATCCCCTCCCTACTCCTGCTGACCTGACTCGGCATGGCACTTTCTTATTCCTTCAATAATTTAACATTGATGGTTTATTAAACAGAGGTTTCCTAATGAGGTGTTATTGACCTGGTAGAGAGCAGACCTTCCCCTGTGGGGTTGCCCAGGCCCCAGGAGGAAGAGCGACAGATGGGGGAGCTGGTGGGATGGTATTCTCTTGCCAGAAGGGAGGGGCCGGAGGGCGGCTGCAGGTTCCTGTTCCTTTACCCTCACGCCTTTGAAAACCTCTTGGTCTCCTGAAACCCCAGTTTCCATGGAAATTGAAACAGAGTAGGTTGACACTCACAGATTCTCACCACTCCTTGCTCAGTACTCAGGGCTCAGGCAGCTTCAGATCTGGGATGGAGGTTGGTTACCCACTGGTCCATCTGTGCAACCGCAATGCCATGTGTTTCCCCAGAACCACTCTTATATTCAGAGGATCCCCATCATGGCTTCATTCCTTCAGGTGCTAATGAGCAATTTTACCTTCAAGAAGTCTCCATGTTAGAAGACATGTCTTTGTGTTGGAGAATTCTTTAAACCCCTTGGTGGCTGATGTCTAAGAGGCAAAGAGCTGGAGATCCCTGGCACTAGTTTCTGGCTCTGACACTAGAAGTGTCACTCTCTGACATTGAAGAAGTCACTTCCCATCTCTGGGCTTCAGTTTTCTCAAATATAAAATTAAATTCTTAGGTTATGTAGAATGTAGGGTTTCAAAAGAGGGGTGTGGATCTGGAATCAGGCCTGTCTTATTTCAAGTCTAGTGCTTTTTTCTGCATTGCCAACCTAGAAGTGGGGCCTAAGATCAAGGTCGGATGGCCTGTCAATCATGTGGCTGTCACTTTGAGATTTCTAGTGGGGCTCCAAAGTGGTGCGACTTGAGACAGGTGGGTTTTATAGAGGGTGGAGTGGAAGGGGCATGGGGTAGAAAAAGGCAGAGGTAGCCTCCTGGGGATAGAACCTGTGCTCACTCAAACCTATTATACTTGGTGGTTCAAGTCCAAGTCTACTTATAGACGGAGCGAGTCATTCCTTTTTTATAAGGCTTTCTCTGACCTTATCAAGCCCCAAATTCACTCCCTTTCCTGACCTTCTGTGACCCTTAGCACAGCCTTACTGCTATCTCTTGCTTCCCCTGCTGTTCTCCAGCTGGCCCCATAACTGCTGTTTCATGCTTTGGCTCACTGTCTCTCATTGGAAGGCCTTTCCTTTCTATCTTTATCTCCCAAAGTCCTGGCTGTGGCTGAAGGACCTGATCAGAAGCCGCCTCCTCCAGGAAGTCTTCCCAGGCATCTAACTCTCCCTCTATGCTCATTTAGCATCCTTCAGTGTCTTCCCATTGATATGACACCAGGTCAAAATCTGTGGCTTAGTTCCCCAGCCTAATCTCTTGTTATTGCCCTTCCAACCATTCAGCTTCAGGTCGGCAAGAATGTCTCCTGCCTTCACTCAGGTCTTAAGTTGCTTCTTCTTATTAGAATGGTTGCTCTCAGCCCTGTCCTCTTGGTGAGGATTCTGAAGGACTCTAAGACCCAGCTTGCATCTCTATACTGGTGGTAAGAGTTTATTAAATTTGTCTTTTGGTCTGTATTCTCTGCTTTGTCATGAGTCAGTCTCATGCTCAAGTCTGGTAACCCTGGGTTATCTGTTTCTAAGGTCACAGAGGCCCTGGTATATAGCAGATCTCCAATAAACAAGGCAATGAAGAGATTTCTCCTGTGTATGCAACATAGCACCCAGAAAAGGCTGGGGCCCAGGTAGGTGTGTTGATGGGATCTTGATTGAAAGCTGAGTTTGCAGCAGCTCTGGTATGGCACGTTGGGACTGGTGGAGCAGGGAAAAAGTTTCTGTAGTGAGGGTGTGGGGGTATGTGGGTATGGGTGTGGTCTCTGTGAGCATGCTTGTCAGGGTCTTGCTTCTCTGCCATGTATGGGGGAAGCTTCAGTTCCCCAGAACCTTGTGCCTCTCTCCTGAGATCCTTTCTTCCTGGGTGGGGGAGAGCAGGATCTAAAATCAGGCCTGTCTTATTTCAAGTCTAGTGCTTTTTTCTGCATTGCCAACCTAGAAGTGGGGCCTAAGATCAAGGTCGGATGGCCTGTCAATCATGTGGCTGTCAATTATGACAGAGTTGGGCGGGCTGCTGGTGCTACTCCTTCAGCATTCCAGGAGAGGTCCTTGAGTTGGGGAAAGAGATAGTGTGGGGAGCATTGTGCTCTTGAAACTGGAGGTGGCTGGGTTTTTTCCTGGGAGTACTGAAAAGGCCAAAAGAAGCCATTTGTTCAAAAAAGTCTCTTGGCCCACTTTTATCTAGTAGGGTAACTTTGCAAGGACTGAGAGTAACCCATAGGTTGGGGTTCCTTTTAAAAAGAATTAATAAAGACATTACCTTCTTTCCCCCACAGTATATCTACATTGCAACCAGAATGGATGAATCTAGCTACACATCTCTGGCCACATCTTACTCAACAATTTTTGTCAATGACTAGAATGAAAGTACACATATATGGAAAGGATGAACATTTATTGAGAATCTCCTGTATCAGCAACTACAGCAAGTATTTTACATAGATTTAAACAATCAATGTTTCATTTATGCCCATGGCCTATCTGTATTATCCCTTTCTAGACTAGGCAAGTGAGAGTGACTTACCCAAGGTCTCACAGTCATTGCTGTAATAAGATTTGGAAGCCAGATAAGTCTGACTCTAAAGTCTAGGGCATGGATTCACCCATGGCACTGAACTGCCTGGTCATCAAGGGTCTTGTGGGGAAGTGGTAGAGTGGATAATTTCAGGGAAAGTAAGAGTCAGGATCAGAGGTGGATTAAGGTTGGTTGAGGCCCTGGGCACAGAAGAAAATATTGGGCCCCTTAAAAAAAGAGAAAGAGAAAAGGGAAAATAAAAATACATGTTAACCATATTTTTAAATAAATAAAAATATATTATGTACTATTAATGTTAAAATTGCACATATGAAACCAAACATAATATCATTAGAAAAAAGTGTCAAGTTGGGGTTTTGTGGGGCCCTTCAGAAGTCAGGGTCCAGGGCACGTGCCCGCTGTTAAATCCGCTTTTGGTCAGGATCCAAAATGCCTCAATAGGACTAAAATGAACATTGGGCCAACATTAATGCATACCAGAATGAAAGGCCACAGAGAGCTTTGCTTGCCCTGGCATTCAGAAGACCCACCAGACACATACAGAATGTGGGACACCTGGGTCAACAGCACAAGTGAACGACTTGGGGTTTCAGTTGACAGGAAGTCTCATGTGAGTCAATGGTGGGAGGTAACAGCCAGCCAAGCTGGCCACTGTGGCCTCCACAGTGGAAGTACAATGAGCAAACAGGAGAGAAAAGACTCCTGAGGCAGCTTGTACCCAAGAAGTGAGATCAGGACTAGGAACCCCAGAGTTCTGCAAAGTAAATCACCATCACCGACAGCTTGCAGGCCCCCCAGGCATGGCTGCTGTGGTGGGAGGGGCTACTCATGCTGTTGGCTGTATCACTCTCCTCCTTTATCATTATCAAAGTGCATCAATGTATTTTGGAGCAATTATAAATCCTTCTTGACTCTTATGCCTTTGCCTTACCTGCTTTGGGAATACACTTACTTACTCCATTCTGAATTTTTATTAATGTAACTTGAGTGAATGGAGAGATTCCCTTGACCCAGTCTCTGCCTGAAGTCACATTCAAAGAAGCACAATCTAGAAAGCTGAAGAAAGTCAACGACGGTCAGTATCACTACACATCTCAAAGAAAGGAGAAAGGGAGATGTCCCCTTTCTCTTCTCTATCTCATTCTCTTGTTCTTCAGTTCTTCTGTGGAAACTTTCACTCCACCCCACCCCCAAACCCTCTGACATGGCATCAACCTGGCATGCCCTTTGCTTTCGTCCCCCCACATCTCCACTCTACAGGGCACTCCGTCCTTCTCCTCCCCTTCTCCCTTATTTTTTTTTAGTCTTCTTTTCACTTTACTTCTGACCCAAATTCCTCCCTACAAAGAAGATTCCAGAACCGATTCAGCAAGCCAGGATACCCCCCATTTACCTCCAGTCTCCCCAGTGCTGTCTGTCTCTCCCAGGAACTGGAATGGCCAGGTTAGAATCATTCTTAGGGCACTATATGGGGAGATGCTGGATAGGCCAGGGCCATGGTTTTGGTGATGGTGATGTGGGTGGCAAACATAACAAAGGGAGGAAGATGGGAGGGAGGCTGGGAACACTTTGCTAACAAAACTCGTCCTCACTGTGTTCACACATGGTCACTGTGGGCGGAACAGCCTGGCCACACATGCCTATGAGCCTCCCTGCAGATTGTCATGTGACATCTACTTGCCGTAAACAGCAGCAGGTGGTGGCTCTTTTTCACCCTCAATGTCCCCACCACTGTGCACAGTAAGTACATTTCCATGACCTTGGCCTCCTCCTCTGCAGAGTTGACTTTTGAACCTTTAATGTGTCCCCTGAGGTGTACTGGAAGAAGGCAGATTATGGAAGAGACAGCACTCACCACGTTTTTTATGTGCTCCACCATTCTTCCTTCCTCCTGTGCCGCTAGGTAGGGACTCCGTGCTTGTTCTGACAATAGGCTGAGACTGAGGCAGTTAAGAGCTGATATGCCTCCTCCTTCCCTCTTTGCTGTAATGACATTGAAGATCCTGCATTCCTAATGTCATGCAAAGTGGGGAAGGGTCTTCCAATTTGCACTGTACCTTATAGGAACAAGAAATAAACTTCCATTATATCAATTCAGTGAGAGTTCAATGTTGTTACATCCACATAGCCTGGCCTATCCCAGTGAATACCCAGCACATCAAAATTAACTGGATAATTGACTGAGTTCTTTAACATGATGGAAGAAAAAGCTGTCTCTGGAGCCATCCAGAGCAGCAGAGTGACAATTCCTTTCACTGTCATCATCATCTAGCACAGAGGGCACTTTCTGTTTGGTAACACCTCACATGGGCTCCTTCGTCCCCTACTGACTCTGCCAGTCATCATCCTACACAGTCAAGTGGGCACAGTTTTAGAGGTTTGCCAAGAACACATCTTTACATCTGCTAAGAAGTGTCTGCTGGAGGGAGAACATTTTAACAGAATAATTACAGGTGAAATAGACTGTCTTAGAAGGCGATAAACTCTTTGTCTCTAAAGCAGTGGTTCTTAACCTTTTTTGAGGTACTGAACCCACCAGTTTCATATGCGCATTCACCGAACCCTTCTTTAGTGATAAATAAAATATGATTTTTTTTCCAAATTCAAGACATAGGTATATGTCTTTTTACTGGTGCACAAAATGAGCCGTGCATGAACATCACCTTGCTCAAAGAACAAAACCAACAAAGTGCATGAACTCACAACAAATTACGGTATTACTTTATTCTGGCCTCTGTGGCAGAGGCTTCTATGAACCCCTGAGACTGACTCATCGAACCCCTAGGGTTCAATAGAACCCAGGTTAAGAACCACTGCTCTAAAGTGAGCAACTGAGGATTGGATGGAATGGCAGCCCTGACGGCGGAGAAGCTGAGTTGTGGGGAGCACAGTGGTCTGGAGGGTGTTTAAGTCCCATCCAACCCTGAGAGTCCTCAGCACAGAGTGTAATAAATTTCTTTTGAAGGTGGATGAACCATTACATTTTGGTCACTAAGGAAGAAAAGGAATTACAGAATAAAATAACCTGGTCTCATGAACAAAGAATTATAATGCTGACATTTTTCTTTCTTAAAGGTATAGTATCATGATATCAATATTCTTATCTCTCCTGGGGTGGACAAAAAGTGAAAAATGGTGACAGAGGCATGGGAAGCCACAAGGAGGGCTGAGCTGAGGGAGGGAGGGGGTCACAGCTCTGAGACAGACCAAAGTCACGATAAGGACCCGTCAATGCTTTCATGCATGAAACTCCCCATCACCCCCCAACATCCTGAGTGCTCAGAGATCGCTCCATCTGTGCTATTGTCACACATCCTAATATATACCTTAACGTATTATTGCAGTCTCAGAAGGGAAGGAGTAGCCATTCTTGTTGTATAGAAGGGCAGGGAGGTAGTTGGAGATATTTTCCCCAAGATCACATAGCAAGTAAAGGGGAGATCTGAGACTAGAACCCAGACCCTTTAACTCAAACTGACCGATTTCAAAATAAAAGCGTGTGTGTATTTCCTGGCACCAGAAGCAGGGACTGAAGTCAGTTGACACACTCCTTGGTTCCTGAGAAACTCCCACTCTGCATGTGACTTTGGGTGGGGTTGCTGCAGGGAGAGGGCAGCCCTGAACTGCTTACTGGCAAGAAAGGTTTTCTTGGGAAAGCAATTGATGGTGGAGGACGCGGCAGAGTCCTGGAGTTCAGGCCGTGACTCCTTTGACCCATCTGGAAACAGGAGGAAAGATGATGTTCACTTCACAGAACTTCAGGGAAGACCCCGTCAAAGGATTGGGTGAGATGTTCTGAAAACCCCAAAAGAAAGCCGGGTTCTTGTTTAGAATAGGAATGCATTCAACCACAAGTGACAGGGGAGAGACCATGGTGGGCTCACAGCTGAACCTTTGTATTGATCAGGGCAGGGGTCCAGGCAGGCCGAGATGGCACAGGCATGCCGCTGAAGGCCTGGCCTCTTTGTGCTCTTCTGTTCTAATGTTCTTCTCACCAGGTGACCTCATCAGCACAGGTGGCTGCTGCACGTCCAGGCCTCGTGTTCGAGTTTTAGGCAGGAGAGGGGAGAAGGCGGAAGGGTCAGTGCCCAGATGAGGAATGTGAAAGTCGTGTTAGCGATGCTCACATGGGCCAAATCTATCATCCGGTGGCCGGCCTGCAAGTCCACGGGCGCTGGCCGGCCCATGAGCCTCTCTCTCCCATGCGATCGCAAACAAAGCCGGGTTCTGATGGAGAAGAAGGAAGAACTGGGATCCATGGTGGGTGGCAGCCAGCAGCACCGCCAGGGTTCTTTTACTGAGACTAGCATGGATTCACAGTGATCTTTTAAATTCAGCTTCTGGATTTGAGTGAAAGTCAATTGGGTTGCCTCATCTTTTGCGGAAAAGATGAAGCCACAGTATCCTACTGTCAGAATGGGAAACTGAGGCAAGCTGAGGACAAGAGGAGGGTGAGCACTACTGCAGGTCTGAGGTTCAGTGCCCCACCCCCCATCCCGTTGGTCCAATTTCATCAGCTGGTTTACTCAGCCTGTTCGTGGGGGGCTGGGCAGCGGAATCTGAGGAGCTCATTTCTAGTGCTGTGTCTGCGTGGTCTCCATCCAAAGATGTCTATTCACAGAATTCCTCCTGACTCCTAGCAACAGAGAGAAACAAAACCACTGCAGCTTCATTGCTGAAAAACACAAAACAGACGTATTTGCCTAACCAGCCTCAACGGGGAGCTTTCCTTCTGGGAGGAAACACTATGGACTCCAGTCCAAGGCTAGGCGTTCCGACGGCTGGACTCTGCACTGAGACATCCAGGGAGAAGGAAACACTGCTGGGGGTCGGGAGCCTGTGTCCCTGACCACTGATGCATGGGCCAGCACAGTGGGTCCGCTTAAGAAACTTGAGGCCTTCGCCAGATCCCCAATGCCACAAACCTCTGTAGCCAACTCTGGTTTCACAGAATCTGTGTGATATTTCCCTTTTCTCTTGTTTTCTGTTATTAATTTCAGCTATTGTTTAATTTCCATTTTTTACTTTCTTTTTTGTCTGCTGGTTGTCTAATTTCTTATGATGTATATTTAACTCTTACTTGCAGGCTTTTTTCTTTACTAATGAATGCATTCTGGGCCATACATTTTCCCCCCTGTTGAGCTTTTCTCAGAATCCCATAGGTTTTGAAATAAAATGTTCCCTTTTTTATCTGTTTCTAGATGATTTTTAATTTTGGTTTTAATATTTCCTTTGATCTGGGGGTTATCTAGAATAGTTATTCATTTTCAAGTAGTTAAGAGTGTTTTCTGACACATTCTTATTATACACACACACACACACACACACACACACACACACAATGACCGTGTGACCGATCAAAAGTGCACCATGACTTTATGGACACACTGTATATATAAAATTGTTGGATTATAGTAATAGATTGTGGCCTGTAAAAGAAATATCTAATTTTAAATTAAAAAAACATTTTTCTCTGTGCCCAAGTATGTGGTCACACTTTAGAAAGGTTCTCTGGGAAGGGAGGGCTGAGCTGGTCAGACTGATGCAGAAAGGTGTGGAGTTCTGAAACGTCCTTGTTCCTCAGACAAGTTATCCAGCTTCAGATTTTGCTTCCATTTCTTTCTAGCCATGTGTTTGTCCACAGACAAAATGCAGACTTCTTCTGTGCCTCACTTTCTGCCTTTAAAGTGGGAGTAATAATAATGCCCACTTCTCTACATTGCCGTGAAGATTATGTGAGGTCATGTAGGTAAGCATGCCTAAGGTGGTGCCTGGCACAGATCAAGCACTCGTGAGATGGGAATGTGACTCTTTTTGTTATTGTTCTGTTGTTTTGCAGAAAAGGAGGAACCTTTCTTGTCTGTGTCCTAACTTACCCCTACTCCATCACTGTGGTTGCTGCTTATCGCACGGGCTGGAATAACACAAGAATGGATGGGTCAGTCCTCCCTGGGAGGTGAGATGCCTGAAGCCCAAAGGGAAGGGGCACTTGCTCAAGGAAACACAGCAACTTGGTGGCAAAGCCAGGCTTCAAACCCAGGTCTAAACTGGCAAGTTCCCTATGCCCCCCTCCCCTCCTCTGCTAGCAGCCTCTCTAGTTTCTCTCTTGAAAGAAAAGACAATTGACCAAAGGTTAGCCTCTGTGCTGCTGGGAGATCTGGAAGTTCTGGTGGAGTGTCTACCTCTGAGCTTTGTCATGTTACAGCTCCGCCATGTGGGAAGTGTGACTCTGAGGTGAGGAAGTTCCAAGTGAAGGCTATTGAAAGAAAGCTGAATGCTTTGGGCATTGCTGTTTCTTTGCTCAGTGGGGGCAAGGGGACAAGCTGGGATTGATCTGGGCGAGGGGTCCTCCAAAGCACCCTGAGGGTTACCTTCAACCCTCTGGGCCTCAATCCTTCATCCCAGTCTGCCTTGTTTACCTCGCCCTGAGACTGGCCCTGGCAAAGGCGGGTCCTCCCAGAAACCCTGTCTGCGTCTTGCTGGCAGGTCCTCTCTGTAGCACACCTCATGTTACTGATGGGGCTCATGGAAACCAGAAGGACTGGGGTGACAGCCTGAATTGTACTGTGGGAGCCTAATTAAGAAGTAAGGCAAAGTGGGATGTGGTGCTAGTTATGCCTGTCTACCAACATCTGAGAGGGGCTGGCAGTGAGCCTGGGGCACAGAGAGCTCAAAGGCATGAAACCTTCTCTGTGGCCAGAGGCCAGGGAGGAGAGAAAATTGCAGGACTGAATTACAAGATGGAAGGTGGCTGAGCTATCTGATTAGGGCTATTGATCTTGGGAGCAAGTGACCATGTCTTGGCCAAGGACTCCTTCTACCCTTAAGCATCACATAACCATGCTGTACATCAGGGGTGCCCACACTTTTTCAGCTTGTGAGCTACTTATAAGATGACCAAGTCTAAATGATCTACCTACAATAAAAATGCAAAACATAAATTTATTTCTTCTATATTATCATTATTTAAGTTACTATTATTTAATATTGTGTATTCTTCTTTCACCTTTCTCCTTCTCAGCTCTCTTTTCAGAGGAAAGTCAATGTCATAGTTTTTATCAACAGTCTGAAAAAACCGCTCCACATTTCCCTTCTTTGGAATAGCAATGGCACACAGACAGATGAGGCAAACGCACTTAGAATATGACATAGTGAAAAAAATCCCCTCCCATTCTATATGAAAGCGGTAGGTTTTAGGCTTCTTACTCGGACCAGCTACGGCACTCATTTTTATACCCTTTGTTGTATTTATTTTAAATAAATTGAAGGCTAACTACGCGCAGCAATGTAACTGAACAAGTTAGCGCGGTTTAACGCGCATGCGTAGGGTGTCAAAAGCTCAGATGTCAGATTGGCTACCCTGTATGTCAATCAAAAGACAAATGTCTTTTTAATGTCATGCGATCTACCCACACTTCCTTTGCGATTGACCAGTAGATCGTGATCGACGTATTGAGCACCCCTCCTGTACATGAACCATGTGTGGAAAGGGTACCTGTAACAAGTATAGTAGCACATGGTAAGCACATGCGAAGATATGTCTGGGCAGTAGGTCCCTGACCTCAGACACAGGCACATCCTCTGGGGTGGGCTGCCACCAGGCAAGGCTTGGGATTAGATGCTGATTCTAGTTGCTTCTTCATGCAAGATTAAAAAAAAACTATATGGACACTCATAATTATTGTAAAAATTAATTAAGTCAACGAATGCAAAAGTGCCTTGTAAATATAAGAACACATAGAGAAGAAAGCTATGGCAATGTAGAAAGAACTTAATTAGAAAGTGCTAGCTGATTCTTTTCTATGGCCCCAGCCCTCCATTAGCAGCTAAGCAGAACCAAGCACAGTTAGGTCTTGCTTCCTTTTTGGGGGGTCGTTTGCTTTCTCAATGTGATATGCTTTGCAAATGTTGCCCTTCCCTCCCTCTTCTTTCCAATTCACCTTGACTAAGCACCTATTATGAGCTAGGTTCTGGGATATGAGCTGAGTAACACAGCGATCACAGTCCACGAGGGGAGAAACCTGAACAAATATATAGGTACGAAGCTCAGCATGGTGGTCAGGAGTTGTCACAGAGAAACAGGTGGACTCTGAAGGCACAAGGCAAAGTGACCTTGAGCAACAAGCCCAGGAACAGCTCCGGGAAAGTTCAGTTTGATAGAAGGGGATGCCTGAGGCAGACCTTGATGAAGGAGCAAGAAAAAGGAACAAAATCTTCATAGGGAGCCTGGGCAGAAGGAACAGCAGGCACCAGGACACGGAGGTGTGGAACCTGCCCACAGGAGGACATCAGTGAACTATGGCAGCCTAAATCCCAAATTTTGATCCTAGGTGCAGATTGGAAGCCTTCGGAGCTCAGAAAAGTCAATCGCCCTAACAAGTATACACGTGGTTAAGTGAACGCATCTCAGTGTCAACCCAGAGTGGGACCCAGGCAGTTTGCCTGGTGAGTAGTGGGCCCAGTGGGAAAAACACAGGGTTTGAAGTAGACAGTCCTGACTTCTAATTCAGGCCCTGGCCCTTCCTAGCTCCGTGACCTTTGGATCATTATGAACCTCTCTGAACCTCAGTTTCATCATCTCCAAAATAGGGACAGGTGACCCGAGCATTTTCTTGGAAATCTTTGTTCTTGTTTGCAAGGACTAGCCAGAAATTTGTCTGGGTAGGTAGACAGAGGCCAATTTATACTGAACGTGGAACTGGGGAGATCCAGGGAATAAGTTGTGATCTCTGCCCTTGTAAAGTCCGCAGTGCAGAGGAAAGCCAAGAAAGAAGCCAAATTGCAATGTATTCTGGACTGAGTTAAGACCAACTGAGGCCAGGACATGTAGGAAACCAGAGGAAAAGCCCTTGGCCCAGCATGGGAAGTCAAAGTTTTCTTGGAAGCACTGTATGAAGAACTGGGAGCCTTCCTGACAGACAAGTGGAAGTCAGCAAGACAAAGAAGGGAACTAAGGAAGTGGGAGGCAGAGGGAACAGAGTGGGCAAAAATACAGAGCTGAAGACAAAGAGCAATTCTATGTAACTAAGGCACAGAGTCTGAAATGGGGAGTGATGAGGCTACAGAAGGTAGACAGTGAACTTGAACTCTGTGTTAGGGAACTCGGACTTGATCCTGTATGTAGTAGGAAGCTACTTATGATTGACAAGCACAAGAGAGAGGATTAATCAGGTTCTGTCACCAGTATGGTGACTGTGAGTGGGCCAAGGGAGACAGATTGCAGAGTCCTAGATGCCAACACAAAAGGTCTTAGGTCAAGTCCATCATATAGCAACTCTGGAGTGCCACTAAGCTTCCTTCCCAGGACAGGGCAGGAAATGTTCCCCACACAACCCTCTCCTGCTCCAGCAGGGATGGGCCCAGGCCGCAAGCACTCTCTTGCAAGGCCAGCTCATCAGGGCAGCTCTCTGAGGGGATGCCCTCTTCTAGCCCTGGTGGTCTCGGGGCTGCTCTAGCTGAGGCCCACTGGGCTGCAAGGGACAGCTTTTGCTCAACCAGCTGATGACCTCGTGAGAAGGATAGGGTGGTATTTCACAAAACCCTAGGGTGAAAAATTCAGCCACGCCGCTGAGGAACTAGAATCAGGAACTGCAAAGTCACGCACGTGGATTTTCTCTTCCCTCAAGTTGCTCTTCCCCTTTCTCTTCTCTGTCTTCTGGGCAGGTCTCTGTTGTAGGGAGCACAGAGCTGGCCTGGCTCATACTTCCCACCACCGGCTGTGAAAATTCTGCTGCTCACCTGGGTTGGGGAAGAGTCTAACTGGCTCAGTGCAGGTGCCACTTGAGCGGCCTCAGTACAAGAAAGGCAATGTTTCCTACACAGCACTGTGGTAGCAGTTAGGCATGAGCAAAGCAAGGACTATAGGCCAGTCACAGAAGGTCACGAGGGCAGAAAGACCCGGGTACCTAGCAATGGGCAAAACTGGGAAAACAAGTACCTTGCCCCCCTCCCCCAGTGCTTGCTCTACTAGCACATTGCTGGTAATGGAGATTAGACCCCACTAGATGGGGGAACAAACAAGAGGGCAGGAGAATAGCCTTTAGCATTCACCCCTAGAGATAACATTTAAACCTCAGTTGTGTCTCAGCTCCAAGCCTAGAAAATCAGCAAAACCAGGCTGACATAAGGACCCGCTGCCTTGACTAATCATCTCCTGTTCTGGCAACAAGCAATCAGTGGACACCAAGACCCTAAAAGGACACAGCTGGGGAGGTCTCATCCATATTGACATCCTCAACTGGGACTTTTCCTAAGATCTTCACCCTTAAAAGCCCTTAGGACAGAGGACCCAGCACTCTCCCTGGGCCCCCCTTCTTTTACTGCCAGGCATGTTTCCTTGCCTTTCTTTGCTTCCTAAGCTGTAAGGGTGCCCATAAGACTTGCAGCCAGGAGCGCAATGGGTAGCAGCAGCTCATCCTAGGCTAATCTCCTAAACCTGTCTCCAATGCCCCTTTCCTCTGACTTTCCAGTGGGCCAAACTAGCCTGCCTATGCTCATTTCTTCCCTAAGCATTTCTAGAAGGGAAAAGCAGCTCTGCCTGAGCTCCTTCCTATTGCTGCTTCCATCCTAAACCCTTCCTTGTTTCACTGTCCCCAGCTTTAATAAATGCAATCTCAAAACCACCTGGACTCCTGTTGAGAAATCTTTCCTGTACAAAGTCAAGAACCTACATACTACCTGGTGGCCCTAGACTGATCTGCCCTGGCCAGGTCCCCTTTCCAGTAACAGCATGGCTATAGAGCCCACCCTGTGGATATGTTGGGGGTAATTCTTAGGGAATGGGTACTGGCACTCGACTGGCCCCCACAGGCTGTCTATTCTATGTAGGCTCTGACCCTGGAGGAACAGGGTCAGTCCAACAGCTTTTGGGTGAGCCTGCCCTCAAGATGCACAATAGCCGAAATCCATAGGGACCTCCATTTAGCTCTTCAGGGAAGGAGACTGAGACGGTGAATGTGAAACTTAGTCTATGCTATTTGTGGACAGGGAACTCAGAAGCTTGAGAGGGCCTTGTCTTTGGGGTGGTGAATAGGGGCACTGCAGGTCTCGGCCAGTCTGCTGCAGGGCTTCAGAGCAGCTCCAGAGCCCAGGGGCTGGCTGGGAGATGGCAGCTCTTGGAGGAGGCAGCTGAGTGTCAGGGGCTGGAGGCCAAGCAGCAGGACTCAGTAGTCTGGCTGAGGAGGGCCCGGGAGGGACTTCAGGGTGGGTTTGCAGTATTCCTGGGTTTCAGATTCCTCTCGGACTTTGCATAGCACCAGCTTGAAAGACCAGAAGAAGCTATTTGGTTATTATTTTTTTTCCAAATGTGGAGGAATCTTTCCATTTTCCCTTCTCACACGTTTCCAGATGTTGGGCTTCCTGAGAGTTCTCATAAATCAGGAGGTTCTGCAACCATTTTCACATGGAAGGGCTATCCTGTATAGCAGAGGAGGTCATCTGCGGCTGATGGGAGTCAGTGTGGGCTCCCAGGACAGGGGTTGTCACAAATTGGTTAAGAATGTGACGTCTGCGCCACCCAATTTCAACTCCAGCCCCTGTTACTTAACAGTCGAGACCTTAGACAAATTGCTTAAACCTTGTCAAGACTCAGATTTCTCACCTGTGAATGGGAGGATGAAGGCCCAGTGAGGTTCTAGGGATTTAATGAGACACCCAGAGAAAGGCTCAGTAATGTCAACAGTTTTGATTATTACTGCCTTTGCTTTGGCATGCACTGAAGGGCTTCAGCGGGATCTTTTGTGGTTAATTTGTTGCTTTTTAGAGGACAGTCATAGTGCATCCAATATGCTAGCCATCCTTGTTGCCTTCCCAATGTTTTCTAAACTCCCCCCTCCCCCCTATGTCACCACCTCTGGGATTTCATGGACTTTTTTCTCCTCAATTAACACCCCTTTTGAGAGCTGCCAGGCCAAGTCCTCGTAATTCCTCAGGGTGCAGCTCAGACCCACCCTCCTTCATTATAGCAGTCGTCCTGAGGAGAAATTCACCTGTTCCTCCCCTACCCGCAAGGCTTAGAATTTCAGCTCAGTTCTGTTAGAGAGAGACAGCATCATTCAATGCGCCACACTGTATCCTGTTACACCAGGTCACTGCGTACCACTAGCTGTATAACTTTGGCTTGTTTGTGCCTCAGTTTCTTTATGTGCCACATGGAGCTAATACAGAGAGGTTTTTTTTTCATAGGGCTGTTGTGAGAAGAAGTGAGCTGGGACTTACACAGCTCAGGCAATGTAACCTGGTGCCTAGGAAGGGCTTGCTGAAGTTGGATATTTCTATGACATAATCTTCAGTAACATGACTTTTATTGGCTGTGTGGTCTTCTAATGTGTGAGCAGCTCATAATTTATTTAACTAACCCTCGTTGTTGGGCAGATAGGCTGTTTTCAATCTTTCCCTTTTATAAATAATCCTGCAGTGAACATCTCGTATATAAATCTTTCTGTTTATCTCTGATGGCTTCCTTAGAAGAACTCCCCAAATCTTGCTTGTCTTAGAACAAAGTCCTGTCTCCCAGACTTCCCAATGATGCCCTTTGAAATAAAAGTAAAGCCTATTTTCCATCAGAGGAAGAAACACATGGAACGTATTAACCAAGAGGTGGTTTGAGAGGAAGGTAGAAATTGGTTCAAGATGGGTTTGCGTCCATTTCAGGATGTCTGACACAGAGTCAGTTGTAAAACTCCCCTCACACCCCCTTCCCTGAGGAGAGGCCGAGTTTGATCCTGAGGGACCACTGATTCCTCTCTTTGAGGGAATTCTAAGGGGCTTTGATGTTCTCAGTGTTGCCAGAGAGGCAAGACAAATCAATAATTGAAGCCAGTGTTTGTGGACAATACAGGACTCCTCCAGCCGGTAGGGGGCGATATCGCCTGTCTCTATCCGGTCGGGAATTGGTAGATTTTTTGCTAACAAGGAATTCTTCTGTTGTCTTTAAATTTTGGTTTACTCTTTATATATTTCTCCTGCCTGTTTTCTCCGCCCCCCCCCCAGCTTTATCTTTTCAGATTCACTTTAGTTTGTCATTTATCTATTCATTAATTCATTCAAAAGCAACCTATGGCCTGCTTCCTCTAGGCCAGGCATGAAGACTGAGCCTCAGTTTCCTTGTAGGCACATGAAGATTGTTTTCAGACTCCCTAAGACTGGCACACTTGCTTTGGAAGCCCCATCTCACACATACTAAACATACTGAAATCTACCCATGTTCCATATTAAGTACTTTTTTTTTCTGTTAAAAAGAATTGTTTTTTATAATTTCACTTTTGAAATGATTTGCCTGCAAGTATTCATTAGATTTATGGTTGGCTTTGATGTCTCAGCAATTATGGGTGTACGCTAGAATTCTTGCAAAGTGAGAAAACCTAACCTGTACACCATTTTCAGATATAATGAAAATTTTATGAATTTTTATGAATACTAAATGAAACCATTAATGAGGTTGATGTCGTATTTTGTTTTTGTAGAGGTTTCATTAAAATTTTATTAATTTCTATTGCAGAGTTTTCCCTTCAGGTTTTAGATCCAATAATTTTGTTTGCCCACACTTTTTCATGGGTCTCTGGTAAGCCCTCTGGCCCACGGTGCCCAGCAGCTGTAGAGCCCTGCTGGGCGTGGAGGTGGGGAGAGAAAGGCTCAGCACACGCTCTATGGAGTGCCCAGGTCACAGGGCACAGGGAAATGTAATCTCCCCTAAATCTACCCAGGGCAGGGGGAGTCAGTGAAGGCTTTAGAAATCAGACACTGCCCAGCCAGAAGGTGAATGGTGAACAGTTCTCTTAGCCGTCAGGAGGGGAAGGGCATGCCAACCGAGGAAACAGCATGCACAGAGGGGCTGGCCCAGGAGAGAACCTGCCAACGAACAGGCTGACTGACCACTCAGCTCTGCCACACTGACCTCCATGCCCTTGTTGCTCAGGCCAGCTGCACAATCATTGCCTGAGAGTTTGTCACCTGGGAGTGTGTCAGAAATGCAGAGTTTCAGCAACCCCCCACCCCCGCTCTCCTCAATCAGAACCTTCATTTTCACAGACTCCTGGGAGATTTCCACACACCCCAAGGTCTGAGAGGCAGGTTGTAGTTCCCGCTGGACCAGGCACAGGCCTCCTGCGGAGATTAGGGTTGCAGTAGTGGAGGAGGGTAGGGAAATGGTTGGCAGCCTGAGCAAGAGCAGCAGTTGGTCTGCAAGTTGTTGTCAAGTTTGAACCAAAAGTCTGTCTCTGGGTGCCCAGCTTAATCTTTGCCTGGAGTGCTGGGGTGTCTCCATTTAGAGACCCTTCCATCCACAGGATCCACCCACACTGTCCCTTCCATTAGCTCCTGCTCCAGGCAGCCTGTCTGGCCTGCTGGCTCCCTGACCCAGCACACTGCCGGTTACCTAATAGACTGTAGGCTGTGTGCTTAATTTATTCCTGAGAGTAATTGATCACATTAGGATGAACAAGGGGAAATACCAAGAAGAGAAGGGAGAGGAGGCATCAGTAGGCAGGGGAAGGGAACCTGCTGCAGTCAGCTAATTAGATGTATCTCTGAGGCAGCTCTTTTCACAGAAGGGTCCACCATGCTCTTGATGGCTGACCACCTGCTTCCCTGTCTCCATGTGTAGTTAGGTTTTCTGAATGAGGGGTAGTAGAAAGAGCTCTAGACAGAGCAAGAAATCTTGGCTTCTAGGTCAGGTGATCTTTGGCAAATCACTCCTCTCTGGGCCTTAGTTTTATTAACTGTAAAATAGGGAGGATGGGATCTGTGGTTTCCTTTTGTTTGTTTGTTTGTTTTTTTAGTTTTATTTATAAAATTAACATGGTGACATTGATCAGTTAGAGTACGTGGGTTTCAGGTAAACATTTCTATAGTATTTGAACTGTTAATTATGTTGTATACCCAATACCCAAAGTCAAATCATTTTCCATCACATTATATATCTGTGGTTTCCAAACACAGCTGATATCAGAATCACTAGAGATATTTTTGTAAAATGTAGATTCCAAGGTGGCATCTCCTCAACCCTGATACAGTCACTCCTCCTGTCGCTGACATGCTGGTCCAACGGGCACTGCTGGGTTGGAAAGATAAGCTCAGAGCTTCTACCCAGATCTGACATCTTCAGATTGTTGATAAGAATGGATTTTCCCATAACCTCTTGCAGAGCATTAATACAGTCCTACGGGAAAGAAGACAAGAAAGGCAGGAGTCCTATCTCCTACTCTTGGTTCTGTCATTAATTCATTACCTAATATCATTTTCTCCCCGAGCCTTACCTAACTCACCTATGCAGATGGTGACAATGTCACTGGGCTTTCATCAGAGTGCTTTGTCACTTACTTCCTTGGGAGGTGGAAAAGTATAGCTGGCCAGTGCCCACCTACTCAGAGATTTTGCTTTTGTATGTCTGGGTAGCTCGGGATGGTTTTAAAGGCTGCCAGGAAATTTCTAAGATTAGCCAGGGTTGTAAGCAGTGACTGTCCAAAGGCATTGCTGAATGGGACCAGGCAGCATCCGGTTCTGGGAGACCACTGCCATATTGTCAGGAGGTATGGACCCCAGGAAGATCCTCACTCACCCTTTGACCCCCAAGTGAGTCTAGATGCAACCTATCAGTGGGATACCCCACTGCGTTGCATCAAACAAATGGAAGACCCATGTTCAAACCTGCAGCTGTCTCTGACAGGGTAACCTTGGGCAAGTCATAGGAGCAACCTGAGTCTGTTTCTTTGTCTATAAAATGAAATCAAAAGTAACTCCATCCTCCCAGCCCAGTTGGAAGGATTAACTGGAACAACTTGAAGCCTATGCTCTTGAGTGGTCATGCTCTGTGAAAATTGTTCACCCCTTCCCAGCTGCCCTCCAGCCACCTGCACTGGGACCAGTGGGAACCAGTCTGGATAAATGTTAACATCTGTCACTGTAACAGAAGTAGGGCTTGGAGAAGGTCTGCTGCCACATTGGGCCAGCAAGCCCGCCATGAAAGACCCCTGGCTCTCAGTGCAGTGGTGTAGGTTGCTGTTTCTGGAATCACTCCACTTTGGACAGCCAGCTGCCTTGCCCAGAACTTTTATGTTTTCCCTACTCTTTTGGAACCTTGCTTGATACCTGAGCTGGTCAGCAGGGGCCTTCATGCTGTAGCCAGGGAGACTGCAACCAAGTCCAGTTAGTCTAAAATATCCTAAACTGTCGCTGTCTCTCCATCCCTCCTCATCACCTGATCCCAGCTACCACAGAGGCAGCATTGTTGCCCTCCGCAGATGTGTTCTCCTCATAGCAGCCAGAGGACTTCTTTTAAGAGAGAAATCAGATCATGTTGTTAATTTTGACTGGCTTCCCATTCTCTTTGAATAAGATTCAAACTGGTGCATAAGGAACACCCTGGAATGCCTTCTCATTCTCTCTCCCAGACCTCACACTTCTCCCCCCGCGTTACGTGGTCCTGCACAAACTGGCCGTCTATTTCTCATCTCATGCCATGCTCCCTATCCTTATGCTCTCTGAGGCAGAAAAAGTGCTTTAAGTTCTCTTAACCTGTTTGTTACTTGTACTCCATCTCCTGAGTCCTCTGCAGTTAGTCAGGGCATGTATTTGCATTCCCGACAGTGGAACATGAGTAGAAGTAATGCATGACACCTCCAGGTTTGGCCCCAAATGTCCCAGGAGCTTTTTCGCTTTGCTCTTGGCTGCATGCAGAGGGTAAAATAGACAATTACAAGCAGACCTCAGGGGATGGTAAAGCAGCTAACTGGAAGGAGCTTGGATTTTGATAGCTGAGTAAAAGACCACCCACCCAATATCTGATTGGTTTTGACAAGAAAGAAGAATAAACTTTTATTGTCTGAGATTGCTGGGACTTGGGGTTGAGTGCTCTGGCAGCTAGAATCACTTCCCCTGATGAATTGCCTGTTCTTGGTCCCTGGAATAAGTGAAGATTCATCCTGTGTCTCCCATGGTGTTACCTCTCCCTGTAATGCTTTTGCCAGTCATTTCTCCCATACTTGTCTCTTTAGCTTCTAGGTCTTCATTTAAAAGACACAACCCTACTGTTAGCCTATATCTGTGTTCATGTCTATGTTTTATAGCACTTTTTTCGACTTGGGTGTGTTTTTATTATTTGTTTTTCACTGTATGTCCCCTAGAATGTAAGCTCCCCAGCCTGAATCAAGGCTGTCTTACTCTCCTTTGTATAGACTATGCCAAACAAAGTATCTGACAAAAGTAGTGATTTAACAAGTATTAACTGATGGATTAAATGAATGAATAAACCAATTATGGATGATTCACTTTAGTTCAATTCAGATATTTACTGGGCACTAACTTTGTGCAAGGCATTTTACACACATAACAGGCATTTTCTATTTAATTATCATTAAATCCCTAGTGTGGAGGTGAGATTATTATCCACACTTTACACTTAAGGGCCAAGAGACACTGTTAGAAACCGAAACACAGATCCAATATGCACAGCACCCCCGCCCCTGATCACCATCATATTCCTGAAAGGTAGGTATTATTATCTTCAATTTACAAAAAGAAAAACTCAGGATCAGACAGACCAAGTCAATTTACCAAGGTCGTGCAGCTAATGAGGTCATGAAGCTGGGAGTCAAACCCAGACTCAGGGGAGGGAGCAGAGAATGGGAATGCGCCTATCTTACTGTGCTGTTCTTCCTAAACTCTGACAGATTCATTAGAAATCCCCGAAGAAGCGTGGGTAGAAATGAAGACGTGACATTTCTCCAGAGTCCTATGAGCTTGGTTTGCAGTGGGATTTTACTTTAATGTCGGATCCGTTCTTCCCCACAACGCCCAGGATGAGGGGCATCATTTTGTAGCCTGGGATGGCAGCCCCTACGTGGTAGCTGAGCTGGTTGGGCTGGCTGGCCACCACCACTGGTGGGAGACACGGACACCCAGGTTCATCTGGGGAAAGCAGCCGGAACTGTTGATAGGCAGAGAAAATCTGTGATTAATTATGGCCGATGAAAGTATGAAGTAATGAATCCTGTTTGAGGTCTGCGCAAGCTGATGGGCCTGGCTCTCTGGACGCATTTGGAGGCGGCGCAGCCCCTTCCGAGACCAGCAGTAAACTTGAATGGCTGCGAGTTCTGCCACTTGGCAGGATGCAGACTGGAGGGTGCATAGGACTCATGAATTCTCTGGGGCAGGAGCTAATTAGGGGGCAATTTTTTCAATTATGGAACACTGAGTAAGCCTCTCCCCAGCTCCCCCACACTGTCCCTCAGTGTATTCACTCCGTTTGTTTCTCTTCCTTTTTATTTCTTTTTCTTTCTTCCTGCTTAATCTCTTCACCCTTTTTCTTCCTTTACTTCTTAATTATGTAATGCAATGACAGCAATTATTTGTCATTTGGAAGAGAAAATTGTCATGGAGCTTTTGTTTCCCTCTTGAAGCCCCAGCTCTTCTGTGGTGAGGGTCACATGTGATAAATGTTTAGTATGCTCGCTACCCCTACCCCACTCCCACCTGGGTTGGCGTGGCAACAAGAACACATTCTCCTGTGATGCCTAGGACACAGGCCTGCTGTGATTGAAACACCATTTGTAAAAAAAAAAAAAAGAAGGCATTAAAAAATGGAGCAGGACGGAGTTTAAAAGAGCCACAGCCCAGAGCCTATGCAAGTCATCCAGGTCGAGGCGGTGGGACATTTGCTTTGGGAAATTTGGTCATTACTCTGAGCTAATAAGCCAGCCTCAAAGTCAAGAATGCAAAACAGAAATGGAGCAAAAATGGGGAAAAAAGCCAAGGAAAAAAGCAGCACTCCACCAGAAATGGGAAAACTTAAATGACTTTGTTTAAATGTCACGAGACTCTCAAAACCCTGTTCTCATATGTATGCAAGTTAATTAAATGGAAAAATGTCAAATTAGTTGCTTCAAATATTAATGGCAGGAATTATCCCAGATTCTAGAGCCGGCAGAACAGAGGAAACGAAACTTATAAGGCTTAACCCTTTTTTTGATCTCCCTTCTCTTGCAAATTAGATCTTTCTTTTGTCCATGAAAAACCCACTGACTGTTGGAAGGTTTTGTAGGTTTCAGGACCAGAGCTCTCCGGTGGGTGTGCACTCTGGGAGTCTCCCTGTGACACAGGACTCCCAAGTGGCATTCATTTCCGTATTGGCAAGTTTGTGTGAGGGATTTAAATCCCCAGTAATATGAATATACGAATGGTCTGTTTTGGAGTCTGGGGAATTCCCTATTTTTTTTTCTCTTTTGGTTTATGAAGGGTATTTTGGTTTAAAGGGCCCATTAAAATGCAAAACAGGAAGAGATTGCACAAAAAGGAATGTCAATGTTCTATTCACCAAATGTTTCATCAGTGCCAATGGAGTCCAAAGACTGTGCTGAGCAAAATGGTGAGAAAAGAGAGCATCACATGCAGACTCCAGGGTTTTGAATCTGGAAGGCGGAGGCCACGGGGCTCCTTATCGAGTCTCATGTTAGCATGTGGGAAACCAAAGCCCCTGAAAGACAAGGAACATTCCCAAATCTAGTAGCTATTGAGTGATGAGTCCAGCTCTTTCATTCATGTGACATAGTTCCTGCACGTCTTCCCCATGGACTTCTATATATTAGGGAACAGCAGGGCAAATAGACACAAGACAGTGCCTGCCACACACCCAACCCTGCAAAAGGAAGGAAGGAGGTGGGAAGAGGTATGGTGAGTGTCAGGGAGCCCTTACCTCCATCGACCAAAGAGCATTGACCATTCCCTGTGATAGCCAACTGCATAAGACACGGTTTCTCTTTGTTATAGTAAAGGCAGGCAGGCAGAGAAGAAAAATACTGTTTATTGAGACGTTATGGCTAGTCACTGAGTAGACACACTCAAGATCATCTCTTATGATTTGATCATCAGTTCAACCTAAGCAGATAAATGCAAGCCCTGTTTTACAGATTAAGAAAGTTGGAACACATCAAGCAAAGAGGGAGGCTGAACCTAACCTTCAGGCACTCATAATCCCACAGTAGGCAGTAGGGCATCTGTGTACCAACAGCTGCAGATAAGCAACACAGATGTCAAATAATGGGGGTAGGGTCCAATTCCCCAAAATGGTTTCCTTAGAAGGAAGGAGATCTTCTGAAATGCTCTTTGGGGAAACCTTATAAATTTTTATACTTCTTTTTTGTATTAGTCAGTGTGGTGAGCTGAATCATGGACCCCAAACACATCCTTATCCTAACCTTCAGCACATATGAATGTTACCTTATTTGGGAAAAGGGACTTTGCAGCTGTGAGCACCCTCAGAGGGGAAGACTGTCCTGGATCAGTCGGATGGAGCCAATGGCATCACAAGGGTTCTCATAAGACAGCAGCAGGAGAGTTAAAGTGAGGAGTTGGAGATGTTGCAGCAGAAACACATTGGTGTGATGTGCTTTGGAGATAAAGAGAGCGGTCATGAGCCAAGGAGTACCAGTGGCCACTGGAAACTTAAAAAGGCAAGGCTACTCGCAGGTTTTCCCCTGGAGCCTCCAGGAGGAGCCAGCCCTGCCCACACCTTGGCTTTAGCCCAGTAAGACGGATTTTAGATGTTGACTTCCAGAACCATCTGAGAATAGACATGTGTTGCTTTAAGTCACTCAGTTTGTGGGAATTTATTACAGCAGCAATAAGAAACTAATATAGTCAGTTATCTCTAAGTAATAAACCTTATTACTCTCAAAACCTTCCTCATTCCTGGACAAAGGGGGTGGGCTGGGGAAGAAGTGCTTTGGATTATATATTAGTTTGAGTCTCTCCACCCAATTCATTCTGGGACAGTGGCTGCAAGGCGTGCACTCTTTCCATGGCAATGGTAAAAATGGGAGAGAAAACTAGCAGACACTTGGTTATGCCTGTTGTCATTTCAGCTCTCAGCCATTTACTTCTGCCCATATTCAATTGGACCAGATAAGTCACATGGCCCAGCTGAACATAGTGGGGACTGGAAACGTATGTCCCCAGTCCAGTGGGAGGTATGGCAAAGACATATGGCAAAGGACAAGGAGGTGTGGTTCTAATACTGGGAAGGGGTACTTCAAGTTGGGACCTGCCACGCTTCTCCTGAAGGTTCATAATGCACACTGACCTGAAACTACTGAGTTCTGCAGTAAACAGGTCTGTCTGTCTTTGTTAACACTGTCCTCCTCAAATGTGTGGGAGTAGAAAATCCTACTATCATCCTACGGTGTGGATATTTTGAGACATGCCTCATAGGCAGCTTTTCTTTAGGAACTCAAGGAGGGAGAAGGCGGCAGACCTGACTGGTCCTTGAAGAATGAATTCAACTAAGCAAATGATGAAGCTGAAGGAGTTTGACCAATGGTAGATGAAACTGAAAAGTGTTTGATGAGTTAAAGTCCCTTTCTTCGAGGAACTTTTTCATGAGAAGCTCACCAAATATGCCACTGCCCATGGGTCAGGAGAGCCTGAGATGATACCTTGTTGTCTGAGAGAGAAAACATAGCCGGCTTGGAGTCGGGTCTTCGTGAACCCAAGTGCTCACTGGAAATTCCTCAGGAAGCAGGCACACCTCTCCTGCTGGCTGGGCTTCCTGCAGATGTGTGGATCAGGAAGTGCTGCTGAATACAGAGGCAGGTAGAGCAGGTTTTCCGTAAGAGTCTGACCATCTCGGGCCCACCAGGGGAAGCTTCCTGGGATGGAGATGGGAACTCTGTCCTCCTTCCTATGAGGACTTAGTTGAGGAACAAGCAGGAGAGCAAGAATCAAGTTCCTGGCGTGGGTGCCGTCAACCCCAACTTGAGAGAGGGAACAGAACTACTGAATGGCATCTCACACTGACTCCAGGAGAGGCCTGGAGTGTGGGGCGGGGCCTTGGACACCTGCGGGCCCTCCACCTTGCTGAGAGTTGGAATAAGAGAAGTTGGCTATCACTGCATCCTGCCTGGGGAGGGCTGGCCCCTCTGCCAGATGGTGACTTACTTGACACACTTAATTAACCTATTTCCATGTAACACTTTTTACCGGAGGCCATTACAGTCTAATAAAGGAACAATAGTGTCATAAATCCCAGGATCAATAAAGGGAGAGCAGTGAGGCTGGGAGGGCTTCCTTTGAAAGATCCAAAGGGGCTTCAGGAATGAAAGTCCCCTTGAAATTGAAGGACAAGGGAACAGAATATTTGCTAGCTCACTCACTCACTAGCTCAGCACATATTTAGAGAGCTCAGGCCATGGGCCAGGCTCTCTTTTAAGTTCCCAGGGGAGAAGCACTAGACACAGCCTACCAGGGGAGAAAGACACAAGAAAAGAGATGTCACAGTTCAGTGTGGTCGATGTTATGAACAAGAGCCAAAGGGAAAGACTTTCCAGAGGCAGAATATTTGAGTGGGTTTCTAAAGAAAAATAGGAGTTTTCTGGGTGGAGAATGAAGTGGGAAAGAATAATGCTAAGAGAAGGGGGAACACATGGAAAGCTCGGAGGCAGACAAGGGGCATGGTGAGTCTGGGGAATAAGTAATATGTGAGAAGCAGAGAGGGCAGGCATGAGAAACAGGAGAGGGTGTGGCTGCAGAGGTATATTGAGGCACGGTGGGGAAAGCCTTGTTTGCTGGGCTGAAGTTTGGTATCCTTTGAAATCCGGAGAAGCTGAAGGAGTTGGAAGTCACAGTTATCAGCAACAAGTAGTGCAGAGAAAACTTCTAGTCTTGGTGCCTTTTGTACCCCTGGGAACTAGCCTGGCACCCTGGTAGCTTTGCAGGAGCCATTGGTCCTGCTCTCCCAGGTCACCTGGGTAGGGGCACCATGACCGTCTCTGCTCTGTGCCTGAGCAAAAATGTACCTTCGCCCAGTGATGGGCACGGAATCAATTCACAAGCAGGGCTGCACAGAGTCAAGGAAGACAGCAGGGGGGGACCAGTCCATTCCCCTGGAAGGAAGACTCTGATTAGGAGAAGCCCATGAGGGTATCTTGAGAAACACATGAGATGGTGACCCCAGGAGACACTGTCCACTCTTCCTCTGTCACCACACCAGTGTGGCAGGCTTGCCTGGGACTGATCAGACTAGTTACCCCATGTAGACTGGTCAAGGCCACCTGCTCAGTCTACTCCCCCACTTAAGAAAAGAAGAAGCCACACAAGTCTGTGTGTCGTATTCAAGAGGAGAGTTTGTTCTTAGCTTTGCCACCAACCAGTGACCTCACTGCAGACCACTCCCCCAGTCTCTCGGAATCTTTGTGATAAATGGATTTTCTTCTGCAACTCTCTCTTTTACCCAGACATCCCATCAGTCACCAAGTCCAGATGAATTGACCACCCAATATATGTTTATTATCCTCTAGTTGAGACTTGGGCTTCTGACTCGTCTTGCTTCCCTGCTGTCCAAGGTCTGCCTCATATCTGTGAGGAACCAGGTGGTAACATGTAGGCTTTGTGAGCCACATATATCTATGTTGCAGATTTTTCTTTGGTGGAAACAACCCAAATGTCCATCAACTAATGAATGGATGAACCAGATGTGATCTATCCATTAAAAGGAATATTATTTAGACTTGAAAATGATCTATTTGATACATTGGTTGACCTTGAAAACATGCTAAATGAAAGAACCAGTCACAAAGGTCCATATATTATAAGGTTCTTTTGATATAAAATATCCAGAATAGGCAAGTCCACAGAGGGAAAGTAGATTAGTGATTGCCTAGGGCTGGGGCAGAGGTGGTAACATTGGGGCAGGTGATGGCTAAAGGATATTGGGTTTCTTTTTGAAGTGTTGAGCATGTTCCAGAATCAATAGCAGTAATGTTTGCACACTTATGTGAGTATGCTAAAAGCTGTTGAATTGTATACTTTACGTGAGTGAAATGTATGGTATGTGAATCATATCTCAATAAAACTGTAGAAAAAAGTTATAAAAATATTTTTATCTAACAGTCCATACAAAAACCTTTTTTTTTTTTTTTTTTTTTGCCCATGAGCTATGGTTGTACTGATCCAGAGAGTCTACATTGCTGCTGAAATGAATGGCTTAAAATGCGGAACTGATGTTGTTACTCCCCTGCTAGGAAATCTTCAATGGCTCCCCATTACCCATAGGGTAGAGGACAAATTCTTTGGCTCTCATTTGTGATCTTCCACATTATGTCCCCAACCTTTCTTCCTAGTCTCATGTCCTTCCATTCTTGACACAGATGAGTGTGCAAAGCCACTGACACTTTATCCACAATGAAGCCTGTGACTTGGTTCTGTTGTGCCCTCCACCTTCCATGTTTTGGGAAGTTCTTACCCACATGTCAGATTCTCGCTCCTGTTTCCCTTTCCTCTGTGGAAGTTTCCCCAGCCTCCCTGGGAGAATCAACTGCAACTCTAGTATATGTTGTCTTGTATTATTATTGTATTGGTTTGATTAAATCTATGCATTCCTTCCAGAGACTTGAACTACTTGGCAACAGTGAAACGGGAACCACGTCTTTTCTTCCTGGCCCAACCAATGCTCAGTGCAGGTGCCTGGTCTGCAACCAACATTCAGTAACTACTTTCTTGCAATGAAATCCAATGAGAAGCAGACTAGTTAAAATATGTCATCAAAATTTAGCAAAATTATACTGGGGAAAGAACTCTTACAGGCTCTTTCATAACCTGAGCTCCTCATTTTTTTTTTTTTTTTTTGATAAAAACAAGGCCCTGAGAAAGAAAATTACTTTCCTGGAGTAACCCAGTGGTTTGGGGCTGAGGCCTCTCTGGAGTCTGGGTGTCCACTCCCCACCCAGAGGCTCCTGCGTGTGCACCTCCACGTCTCTCTACAGCAGTGGTTCTTAACCTGGGTTTTATCGAACCCTAGGGGTTCGATGAGTCAGTATCAGGGCTTCTCTGCCGTGGTGGCCAGAATAAAGTAGTACCATAATTTGTTGTGAGTTCATGCACTTTGTTGGTTTTGTTCTTTGAGCAAGGTGATTCTCATGCATGGCTCATTTTGTGCACCAGTAAAAAAATATACCTATGTCTTGAATTTGGAAAAAAAAAATCATATTTTATTTATCACTAAAGAAGGGTTCGGTGAATGCACATATGAAACTGGTGGGTTCGGTACCTCAAAAAAGGTTAAGAACCACTGCTCTACAGTCTCTTCCAACACGAGAGCTCTTGGATTCACGGTGTTCTTGCCACAACCAGATTTTCCAGCCATTGCCTTGGCGAAGCTAAGCCAAACCTCCCAATAGCCAGCAGCTTGGTTCTCCTCTTTCCCTCCCTCCCACACTTTTTTTTTCTTTTATTAATTTTAATGGAGTGACATTAATAAATTAGACTACATCTGTTCAAAGAAAACATCTCCAGGTTATCTTATCATTCAATTATGTTGCATACCCATCACCCAAAGTCAAATTGTCCTCTGTCACCTTCTATCTGGTTTTCCCTGTGCCCCTCCCTCCTCCCTATTCCTCCATCTCCTCCCTCCCCCCACTCCATAACCACCACTCTATTGTCCATGTCCCATAGTCTCACTTTTATGTCCCACCTATGTACGAAATCATGCTGTTCTTAGTTTATTTCTGATTTACTTATTTCACTCCGTATAATGTTATCAAGGTCCATCCATTTTGTTGTAAATGATCCGATGTCATCATTTCTTATGGCTGAGTAGTATTCCATGGTATATATGTGCCAAAGCTTTTTAATCCACTCATCCTCTGATGGACACATGAGCTGTTTCCAGATCTTCGCTATTGTGAACAATGCTGCCACGAACATGGGGGCACATTTCTTCTTTTCGAACAATGCTATGGTGTTCTTAGGGTATATTCCTAAAAGTGGGATAGTTGGGTCAAAATGTAGTTCGATTTTTAATTTTTTGAGGAATCTCCATACTGTTTTCCACAGTGGCTGCACCAGTCTGCATTCCCACCAGCAGTGCAGAAGGGTTCCCTTTTCTCCACATCCTCGCCAGCACTTGTTCTGTGTTGTTTTGCTGATGAGTGCCATTCTGACTGGTGTGAGGTGATATCTCATTGTGGTTTTAATTTGCATTTCTCTAATGATTAGTGATGTTGAGCATTTTTTTCATATGCCTATTGGCCATCTGTATGTCCTCTCTGGAGAAATTTCTATTCATTTCTTTTGCCCATTTTTTGATTGGATTATTTGTCTTCCTGGTGCTGAGTTTTATAAGTTCTTTATAAATTTTGGTTATTAACCCCTTATCAGACGTGCTGTCGAATATGTTCTCCCATTGTGTGGTTTGTCTTTTTATTCTGTTCTTATTGTCTTTAGCTGTGCAAAAAACATTTTAGTTTGATATAGTCCCATTTGTTTATCTTGCCCTTTATTTAATTTGCCTGTGGAGATAAATCGGCAAATATATTGCTGCTACAGATGTCAGAGAGCTTGCTGCCTCTGTTTTCTTCTAAGATGCTTATGGTTTCACGGCTTACATTTAAGTCTTTTATCCATTTTGAGTTTGTTTTTGTTAATGGCGTAAGTTGATGGTATAGTTTCATTTTTTTGCAGGTAGATGTCCAATATTTCCAACACCATTTGTTAAAGAGGCTGTCTTTACTCCATTGTATGTTTTTTCTTCCTTTGTCAAATACCAGTTGTCCATAAAGGTCTGTGTTTATTTCTGGGTTCTCTGTTCTGTTTCATTGATCTATGTGCCTGTTCTTATGCCAGTACCACACTGTCTTGAGTACAATTGCCTTGTAGTAAACCTTGATATCTGAAAGAGTGATACCTCCTGCTTTATTATATCTTTTTAAGATTGCTGAGGCTATTCGTGTTCTTTTTTGGTTCCATATAAATTTTTGGAATATGTGTTATATATCTTTGAAGTATGTCATTGGAATTTTAATTGGTATTACATTGAACTTATAAATTGCTTTGGGTAATATAGACATTTTAATGATGTTTATTCTTCCTAACCATGAGCACGGTATATGCTTCCACTTGTTTCTATCTTCCTTGATTTCTTTTATCAATGTTTTATAATTTTCCGAGTACAAGTCCTTAACCTCCTTGGTTAAATTTACTCCTAGGTACTTTTTCTTTTTGGTTGCAATTGTGAAGGGGATTGTTTCCTCAGTTTCTTTTGCTGACAGTTCATTGTTGGTATATAAAAATGTCTCTGTTTTCTGAGTATTAATTTTATATCCTGCCACCTTGCTGAATTCATTTATAAGGTCCAGTAGTTTTTTGACTGAGACTTTAGGATTTTCTATATACAATATCATATCATCTGCAAATAGTGACAGTTTTACTTCTTCTTTTCCAATTTGGATGCTTTTTATTTCTTCTTCTTCTCTGATTGCTGTAGCTAAGACTTTCAGAACTATGTTGAATAAGAGTGGTGAAAGGGGGCACCCCTGCCTGGTTCCTGATCTTAAGGGAATTGCTTTTAATTTTTGCCCATTTAGTATGATGTTGGCTGTGGGTTTGTTGTAGATGACCTTTATCACGTTAAGAAATGTTCCCTGTATTCCCACTTTACTGGAGTTTTGAGCATGAATGGGTGCTGGGTTTTATCAAATGCCTTTTCTGCATCTGTTGAAATGATCATGTGATTGTTGTTCTTTCTTTTGTTTATGTGATGAATCACATTGATTGATTTGCGAATATTGAACCAGCCTTGCCTCTCCAGAATAAATCCCACTTGATCATGGTATATGATTTTTTTCATATATTGCTGGATCCAGTTGGCTAATATTTTTTTGAGAATTTTAGCATCTAAATTCATCAGGGATATTGGCCTATAATTTTCTTTCTTTGTGTTGTCTTTGCCCGGTTTTGGGATCAGAATTATGCTCGCCTCATAAAAGGAATTTGGAAGTCTTCCTTCCTCTTGAATTTTTTGAAATAGCTTGTGGAGGATAGGAGTTAGTTCTTCTTTGAATTTTTGGTAGAATTCACTTGTGAAGCCATCAGGTCCATGACATTTCTTTTTTGGGAGTTTTTTTTTTTTATTAATTTTAATGGAGTGACACCAATAAATCAGGATACATATGTTCAATGAAAACATCTCCAGGTTATCTTATCATTCAGTTATGTTTCATATCCACCACCCAAAGTCAAATTGTCCTCTTTCACCTTCTATCTGGTTTTCCCTGTGCCCCTCCCCTCCTCCCTATTCCACCCTCTCCTCCCTCCCCCCACCCTGTATCCACCACTCTCTTGTCCATGTCTCATAGTCTCACTTTTATGTCCACCTATGTATGAAATCATGCTCTTCTCAGTTTTTTTTCTCTTTTACTTATTTCACTCCGTATAATGTTATCAAGGATAACTGTTTCTATCTCATTTGTTGTAATTGGTTTGTTTAGGTGTTCTGATTCTTCCAGGTTGATTTTTGGAAGATTATATGATTCAAGAAATTTGTCCATTTCACCTAGATTGTCTAATTTTTTGGCATAGAGTTCTTCATAATATTTTCTTACAATACTTTGTATTTCTATTGTGTTAGTGGTTATTTCTCCATTGTCATTTATAATTTTATTTATTTGAGTCCTCTCTCTCTTTTTTTTGGTGAGTCTAGTTACAGATTCATCAATCTTCTTTACCTTTTCCAAGAACCAGCTCCTGGTTTCATTGATCCTCTGTATTGTTTCCTTAGCCTCTATGTCATTTATTTCTGCTTTGATCTTTATTATTTCCTTCCTTCTAGTGGTCCTGGGCTTTGTTTGCTTTTGTTTTTCTAGTTCATTTAGATGCAGGGTCAGGTTGCTTATTTGAGCTTTTTCTAGCTTCTTTTGATATGCCTGTAGTGCAATGAACTTCCCTCTCAGTACTGCTTTTGCTGTGTCCCATAACTTTAGAGTTGATGTATGCTCATTATCATTCATTTCTAGAAACCTTTTTATTTCTTCTTTGATCTCATTGTTAATCCATTCATTATTTAATAACATGATATTTAGTTTCCAAGTGTTTGAGTATTTTTCAGTTTTATTTTTTGTGGTTAATTTCTAGTTTCATGGCATTGTGATCAGAGAAAATACTTGATATGATTTCAATCTTCTTAAATTTGTTGAAACCATTTTTGTGTCCTAGGATGTGGTCTATCCTAGAAAATGTACCATGAGCGCTTGAGAAGAATGTATATTCTACTGCTTTAGGGTGAAAAGTTCTGAACATATCTATTAAATCAAGTTGATCTAGTGTATCCTTTAAGTCTGCTGTTTCTTTATTGATTTTCTTTCTTGAGGATCTATCCAGTGATGTTAGTGGGGTATTGAAATCCCCTACTATTATAATATTGCTGTTAATCTCACCCTTTATATCCATCAAAGTTTGCTTTATGTAGGTTTGGGCTCCCATATTTGGTGCGTAGATATTTATAATAGTTATATCTTCCTGTTGAATTGTTCCCTTTATTATTATGTAGTGTCCTTCTTTATCTCTTACTACAGCCTTTGTTTTAAAGTTCATTTTGTCAGATATAAGTATTGCTACCCCGGCTTTTCTTTCATTTCCATTTGCATGAAATATTTTTTTCCATCCTTTTACCTTCAGTCTATATGCATCTTTTGTTTTAAGGTGTGTCTCTTGTAGACAGCATATGTATGGGTCCTGTTTCTTTATCCATGCAGCTACCCTATGTCTTTTTATTGGATCATTTAATTCATTTACATTTAAGGTTATTATTGATATGTAGTTTTTTATTGCCATTTTATTCTTTAGAGCTGTATTCTTCTTTGACTATATTCTTTCTTCCCTTTGAACTATTCACAACAGGCCCCTTAGTATCTCTTGTAGAATTGGTTTGGTTTTAATGAATACCTTGAGGCTTTTTATTTGTCTGGGAAGCTCTTTATTTCTCCTTCAATTTTAAATGTTAGCCTTGCTGGTTTGAGTAGTCTTGGTTGTAGGTTCTTGTTCTGCATTACTTTGAATATATCTTGCCATTCCCTTCTGACCTCCAGTGTTTCTGTTGAGAAGTACGATGTCATCCTTATGGGGGCTCCTTTGTAGGTGATAGCCTTTATTTCTCTAACAGCTTTTAAAATTTTCTCTTTATCCTTTAGCTTTGGTATTGTATCTATGATGTATCTTGGTGTAGATTTCTTTGGGTTTCTCTTCAATGGAGTTCTGTGTGCTTCTTGAACATGTAAAATGTTTTCCAGCCTTAATTTAAGGAAGTTTTCTGCTATGATTTGATTGAACAAAGTTTCTATTTCTTGTTCTCTCTCCTCTTCTTCAGGAACCCCAATGATGCGGATGTTATTTCTCTTCACGTTGTCACAGAGCTCCCTTAAAGTTTCCTCACGTTGTTTGAGTCTCTTTTCTTTTTTCTGCTCTGCTTCTGTGCCTTTGTTTATTGTGTCCTCTAACTTGCTTTTTCGACCCTCAGCGTCATCCATCCTGCTTTTACTTCCTTCCATTGTGGTCTTCAGTTCTGATACTGTATTTGTCATTTGTCTGATTCTTTTTTATTATTTCAATTTCATTTTTTATACTTGTTATCTCTTTATTTAGGTGTTCATAGTGACTATCCATTGTTGCTCTAATTTCTTTGAATATCCTATCATTATTTTAAATTCTGCATCTGGTAATTTGGTTATATCTGGTTTATTCAGGTCCTTCTCTGGGGATTTCTCGATTCATTTGGGTTGCATTTCTCTGCCTGCCCACTTTGTCTGTGTCTAAGAAGGTTGTGGCCATAGGAGTCCAATGGGTGTTGCCTTTTTGTTCTCTAGGTGTGATCTGTCTGCAGGTTCGCCACCCCTCTGCCGCTGCTTAGGGTGGTTGGTATGGGCGTTCTCAGTGCTGGCTCACTGCGGCTGTTGCTGTTATTTCTGCCTCTCTTCCATAGGAAAAGCTGTGTTCTGGTGCCCGGCTCTACAAGCCTCAGCCTGCCTGGGCCTTCACCTCGCCCCCATAGGTTGGGTTGTGCACTGCACTCAAGCCACAATCCTCAGCACCAAGGGTAGAGGTCATCATCTTTGCTCAGCTGCGGACCCAGCCTGTTTCCGGGCTTCTGCCCAGCCCCCGCAGTCAGAGCCTGCTCGCCACAGTTTCTCGGGTTAGACTGGACTGCTGTCGTGCACTCAGCTGTGAGCCTCCGCCCGTCTGGAGCTTTAGCTCCGCCCCCGAGGCCAGGGCACGCCTGCGCAGAATTGCAAACCACAGTTTATCGGGCGAGCGGGCCTGCTAGCCTCCGCTCATTCAGGCCTCTAGCCTTGCCCCCGCATTCTGAGCCAACTCACACATGCAGGATGGCAAACCACAGATTCTCGGGCTGGTTGGGGCTGTTGGTGCGCTCAGCTTGAGCCTCCACCTTTCCCTAGTCCTAGCCCCGCCCCCGCGGTCAGGGCCGGCTTGTGCAGGGTCCAGGGTTGCAGAGCAGATCTCTGCCCATTTCTGGTCTCCCCCTTTGCCCCCGCAGGTGGGGCTACAGGCGGGTCCGCAGCTGCCGGACCACTTTCACACGTCCAGTCTACCCCTGCTGGGCTAAACCAAGCTCACACCTTCTGGGCCTCCGCCCCCGCTGACAGAACCGCGTTTCAGCATCCTGCCGCCACCGTTCCTCCAGCAACCCTCAGCAGAGTAGAAAGGGGCACTATAGCTCAGACCCTAACACTCCATACTGTAGTCCTAGAAGCTCCCTCCATCTAAGCAGCTCTGCTCTAAGTGCCACAGGAGAACTTGTTTGGCTGGTGTCCTGTCTCCCTTTGCTGGTATTGCTAGTTCCAGGGGAAATATTTGTTTTTGATTACGATAGTGACTCAGCCCAGGGGTTAGGATGGCTGTCCCTCAGAGTGTTTCTCTCTGTGCCTTCCAGTCCACACTCTCTTCCCACTGCTCTGGTCCTCTCCTCTGTCCCCATTCCCCGGAGTCCCGGGTGAGTGGTTATGAGAGAGGTTTTCTGCACTGTCCCTTTAAGAAGAATCTTGGGTCTGAGAAAACTGTCTCTTTTTCACAAACAGTATCCTCACTTGTTTCACAGCTCAATACTGTCCAAACGCCTCTTCTAGGCTCTGGGGCTGCAGGCTGGGGCTTTGCTCCTGGGACCCAGGTACCTCCCTCTCCGCCAAACTCTTCTTCCGCCACGTGGGTCTCTCTGGGCTGCCGTTCGCTCCGGGGAGCTGGGCAGCCCTCTTCGCATTTTTGCTTTTCCTACTGGTCTCAATGTGCCTTCTTCAGTGTTCCTTGGTTGAACAGTTCACTTAGTTTAGTTCAAAGTTGGTTTATCCAGATGATGGTTTTTAAAATTAAGTTATAATCCATTTTGGTTCTGGGAGTTGGAAGTTGGTACGTCCGCCTACTCTATTGCCATCTTGCTGTCCCTTAGAACTCTAGCTGCTGTCCTGGCCAGATAGCTCAATTGGTTAGAGCATTGTCCCGATATGCAAAGGTTGCCAGTTCAATTCCTGGTCAGGATACATATAGAAACAGATTACTGATTATATCTGTCTGTCATTTCTTCTCCTTTTGGGACCAACTGTCTTGTGCTCCTCTTCTGTGGCCACTCAGCTCCTGGATCAGCGGGTACCATGGGTTTTGGTGACCTGAAGAGTCCTGCCAGCCTCCAGGTGCTCACACAAGCAGATGTGGCAGTATTTGAGGCAGTCTCCGGGCCATCACCTGCCAACCTGGCTGAGGCTGCGCTTCCTCCCTCCCACTCTTGAGCTCCCTAGAAGGGGCCAATCACCTCCCGAGCAGACTGGAGAATTCGCCAGAACCACTGGGCCCCACAGGCTTTGGGAACAATGAGTTCCCAAAGAGTAAGGCTCAGACTGATGTAACTGGAACTGGAGGTTGAACCCCGACTCAGGTTTGGATTTCAGTTTGATTTATTGCACCAGCTACTTGTTCCTCATGTTTTTTTCTATGTCCTGGGGACACCACAGGCTGACTGTGGTTGTCTCTCTCTTTTAGTGTGTGTATGTCTTGAGAGAGAGAGAAAGAGAGAGAGAGAGAGACAGAGACAGAGACATACACACAGAGAGGTAGAGAGGTATTTCTCAGTCAGTTGCAAGATCAAAATCCTTACAGGCTGCTCAATAATTAAATAAGATTCTGAGACTTCACTAAGGCTTATTCCTTCTATACAGGAGCACATGTGGCCAGCTTCAACCTCCATGGCTTACAATTGGGGTCCTTCTATGCACCAGGCACTTAATCCCTTTAAGCGTCACAACAAAGCCGTGCAGTAGGAGGGATTGCCCTTGTGTGAAGGATGAGGGAGTCAAGAAAAGGCCCTGGTTAAGATGTTGGAACCTGGACCTGGAGTGCAGCCTTTGTTTCTGCCACACTAGTCCTTGCCCCTTCCCCCCTTTAGGAAGAACATCCTTTGGCCAGGCATCAGGTTTCAGCGATGACAGACATGTGGTTTTCACCTTTTTAGAACTTTATTCATATTGTATGGTGCTATGTGCCCACCAGTCTCATGGATAGCTTTACTAGAACTGATTAAACACAAAGCTATTTTCTTGGCCCACTTTGTTTTCTATTGATTCTCTGACTTCTCAGGCTTAGATATCAGCTATTCCAACATCTCTAATTTAGCAGCAGACAAAACTAAAGACCTGGGAGGTCAAGCAAATTGCATGTGATCATCTAGCGGGTTGATGACTGAGCTGGGGCTCAAATCCTTGACTCCTATTTCTCAGCTCTTTTGGTCACGGGTACCTTCCTGCTACGGCGAGCTCTCTTTCTCCATGGAAACACATTGAACTATGCCTCGTCACTTCCATCTTATCTTCAGGGAGCAATTTTCCTCATCTCAGGTGTATCCACATCTTTGTGATGCTATCTTGTCTCCAGGGTGGAAATAGCGCACTAGACTAAGAACCAGAAAATGCAAATTCTGTCATGCTGCCTTCAGGGGCCTTGAGTCCCTTGTCCATGGCACAGGGCCAAATCTGGAAATTAAAGGTCACTTAATCCAGCCTTCCCCATTTTACAGCTGAGACATTGAGGCCAGAGAGGATAGACGTGACTAACCCAAGCATACTCAGATGATACAGTTGATCTAAGCCTAGAAATGGCCACCATTGCTTCAAGGTATGTCTACAGTTTTGAAAAGTTATTTGCTTGTTCCTGTGTGTCTCAAGTGGAAGAAAGAGAACAGTGGATCCTCATCTGAGGAAGTGTAGCTGTTGCTTAGTGTTATCTGAATTGTGAGTAGATTATCTGAGAGGAAGTCAGCTCCCTGTGCCAGAAGATGGCCAAGTGGAGATTGTGTAAGTCCCCCAAGGGAGTGTGGAGCAGGGATCAAGTTGAAGGGGGCTCAATGACTTCAGTGTCCAATCCAAACCACCCATGACTCCTGCCTTTCCGCCCAGGAGAATGGGAAGTGGGGGTGAGGGATGGGGGGTGCATGGAGGGACTTCAATGATAGAAAAAGCCTCCATGAGAAGAGGTCTTATTGTTGGCCATCAACCAAAGATTTTGTGGGATGTTCTCTCAAATGCAGGTCTGAGCCTTATAATTTAACCTTTGTCCCCAAGGGGATATCTAACTAGATGAAAGGCCACAGCGCTTAGAGGATGCTGCAGAGCCTCTTTCTGGGGAAATGAGCCCAGGAAATGGGTGAGGATTGTCCCGGACACTTAGCTGGAATTGACAGGCAGATGAAAGCCCAGGAAATGGCCCATCACTCAATTCTGGACAGCAGCCTGTACATCTGCAGTACCAGGAACTCTGGACCTCAGCATCCAGGGACCCTTGGAGGGTGGGGTCTAGGGAGGCCTCTTCCAGTAGGTGAGGATCTGGACACCGAAGCTGGCCCTGCCCCCATTTGCTGTGTCTGTGGGTAAGTCACTTGGCACCTTTGAGAGGGTTTTACATTTGCGTAAAGGTCTTGACGATGCTTCCCTCTGGGGTATAAGCATAAGCACTCCCTGAGAGCAGACACAGGATGTTCCTAACACAGAACTGGGGGGCGGGGGGGAAATTGGTTTGAATCCCACATCTTGATTTACTGAGTTGGGTAGTCAGTCTTCAAAGTATCTTCCTCAGCTTGGGGCCAGCCCAGACTGCGTGCGGTTTCCTCTACCTGTGTGTCTGCACATGTGCAAGTGTGCGGGCATCTGAGGTAGCTGCTTGTCACTGGCTCTGAGGGTGCCAGGCATCTCTCTCAGGCCTGCCCACGATGCCATGTTCCAGGATGCACCAGACATGGGTATATTGCAGTGAGTGCTGACAGGGCACATCTTTTATACAGGTAGGAGCATGGTGTGGGTATTGCCCCAGAAAATCATATCATGATGCAACTCACAGAAAATAGAACAAAATCAAGTAAGCAATAGACTTTTTTATAAAATTTTAATTATCTCTCCCACAGATTTTCTTAAATCTTTGATGCCTGATGTTACCTCTATTTTAGAGTCCGGTATAAGTTCGGATCTCATGTAACATTAAACCACAGAATTAGTTATTTTCTTTAACTATCCTAGGTCTTCTAGGAGAGCACCTTCACTGACAGCTCGTCTATTCCCCAAAAAGTTTGAGAATGACCGGCAGCCACTGCTCTAAGAGGAAGATTGTCCTTCAATGGTGGCAAATTTGGGGTCTGGATGTAGTTCTCTGCCAGTCCACCTTTGACAAGCAGTCTCACCTCTCTGGGCCTCAGTTTCCTGGCTCTGCTTGGACAACAACAGTGCCTGCCCCATTCTACCTCACAAGTTGGTACAAAACTTGAGGGGATGAAATGCCAACTCAGTTCATTCCTGTTGATTCTTCTATAAGTGACTTCCACAACAACTGGGTACAGACACTGTGTAAGTGTTATGCCATGCCCTGGTGCAAGATGTACCTTCTGCCCCCATAAGCTCACAGTCTCTTCTTGTTTCTAGAGTGAAATATAGTTCCATGTGCCTCTCTGCAGAGTTGGCACACAGCCTGCTTGCCTAAAATTTTTTTCTGATGGAGTTCTTACCATGCTTGTCTCCCCTCCTACCCTACAATGCTTTTAGCCTTGCATAGCACACATGTCTACCATGCAAGACTGTAAAACAGGAGATACCTCTATGTACTTTCTTATCTCTATGGCAATTTAGGTCTTTTAGGCTCAGAGAGTAAATGGCTCACCAAGGTGACATAGCAAGATGGCGGCCAAGGGGAGAGCAGGTCTCCTACCTGCGTTCCTTTAAATCTTTTCCCAAGATTTAATATACATTTATTTTTAAGATGTGGGATATTTGATATAAAGACTTTATACTGAACAAATGATATTCATTAAGCAAAGGAAAAGGGGAAAATGTACATTATCTTGGTTACATTTTTTTAATACAAACATGCAGATTTTTATCACTGAATAAAAACTCAAATTGTGTTTCTTCATCTGAAACTTCAACTGAACCTAGAATTTTTTTCTCACCTTGATTAGAAAGAAAATGCATCAACAACTACCCAATAAACCCAGAAAAAAATAGATTGAAAGTGCTTTAGCTGCTGAGACAGTAAAGACTGTCTCACATCATGCTATGAGGTGCCATCTGGCAGGAGATGAACTATCTGTCTCGCTAGCAGGCCACCAGATTGTTGGCTCATGCTACTATACATGGGTGGTCAGGAGGGTACGAAACTACAGAGACCCAGTGAGTATGTACAACAGAAGGGTCACATGTATACAGAGCAGAGTTCCTTTCTTTCCCAGCAATGAATTGCAAAGCAGAGAGAGTAGGGGACACTCTGAGCTTGAGTGGCTCAGAGCTGTCACTATGTCACTGAGGGACAGGAGGAATGGCTGGTCTGGCACTAGCATATCATTCCCTGCTGGGTCTCAGCAATAGTGAGGGAGGGTGTTCTAGGGCAGGCCCCTCCCCCTTTGTGGACTACACCCAGAGGTGCCAGTGTGCAGAGAGTAACTCCAGGTTGTTCACGTCCACGGCCCTAGCTGGTGAAAGCAGGACCAGGTCACCTGACATGGGCTTTCTGCCCGTCATGACGGGGAGAGATGATTCTCGTCCTTGGCTCTTCCCAAAGACGCATCTCCTGAAGTTCTTCCACAGGGATCACCAACTAGAAACCTGTGAGTCTTGTGTGCACTGCAGACAGGTTTTGTTGGACCAGGATTTTATTTTCAGTAATGGCAATGGTTGCCAGCATCAAAATATAAGAAAACCTGGCCTCTCTTGAGAACTTGGGAACTCTGGCTGCACAGCATGGAGCTGGTTGAGTCCCTGATACCCTTTAGCTAAAAAGGTGTCTGCCTTAGTCATTTTCATGACATGCCTGGCTCCATGGCACACGTGCTGTGATCTGTGCCCAAATCTGTGTTCATGTTCTAGATGAGAAAGCCGAAGACCTGGTTTAAAAGTCATGGAAACCAAAGGCCTGAGCATGCTTTGCCCCTCCCCCACCAGCCTCCTTTCCAAGCAGCTTCAGGCTCTGTTGACTACAAACAGCTGGGCCAACAGGAGATGCTGAGACAGACATGGGCCTCACCGCACACTCCATGGTGGAATGCCCCCCCCCCCGCACCCCTTTCCCCAAAACCATCCTGTTTCTGAAATTGAAGATCCCAGGCAGGCTGGCATATACTTCCCACCCAGGGTCTGGGGTGTATTTTCTCCTTCAAGTCATTATAAGCTTGACATCTCCAGCAACCGGGCCTCGCAGGCGGAGCTGCCTTCCCTGACAACCCCGGGGTGCTCAGACAGCTTAGACACTGGCCCTTCCCTCTGTTCCTTTTCCATATGACATGCTGTAGCCTTTGGTCTGGGTGCAGCTTGTCAGCATTAAATAAGCACTTGCAGTTGCTCATAACAACCCTTTAGATCTTGGATGCCTGGGCTGTGGAACTCTGCATATGTATAGGTTTCATTTTCACACAACAGGCTGCTTAGCAGATGGGGACCCACACCACCTCTGACGTTGAGCTGTGAGCTAAGACATGGGAAAATAGGTGGCTTTTAACCAGCCCCTATCGCTGCCAGCACTCAACCTTAGAGAATTTTCACAAGGAAGAGAGAAAGAGAGAGAAAAAAACAACCGAAAACCCAACAACAACAATACACACACACACACACACACACACAAGCCAACAAAACCACAGTTTTCCTTGCTCCCCTCCCCCTGACCAGATGGCAGATGGTATGGAACCAATAAAACACAGATTCAAACATTTGTTTATTTAACTTTGAATGTAATATGGCTTTGTGGTCCCTTACGAGGAAATGCCAACCTTCCAACCAAAGAAATGACAGATTAGAGTCAAATCTCAGGGAGGCAGTTGGGAGAGATGTTCCTGGGGAACATATGGAAAGCAAGGGGGGCATACTTAATGGCTGGACCCCAAGCCTCCTGGCTCGCTTACCTCTCCGAGACCAAGCCTAGGAGGTCTTCATGGGCACTGACTGATGCTTGGTTTCTGTGGCTTGTCTTTTGCCGAGGTTCAGTCCAAAAGGCAGCCTGCCACGGGAGGAATGTTTCTGCATCATCGATGGAGCAGCTGTGGAGGACGTTGCTCTGGGCCACCAATGCGAAAGACCATGGGGAAAAGGCTGACCTTTTTCTCCTTGGCTGAGGCAGGTTGCTTTGGGTTTGTGCTATCAGAGAGGGAGCCCTCTGTGATGTTCTGTGGTTCCCCTTTTTTGCTTTGGCTTCCAAGAGACCCAGAGCTAAATTATATGCTTGGTTGAAATAACCATATCCATTAGTTTAGATTCTTTTAGTTAAAAGTAGCAGAGACCCAACCCAAGCTGCTTTAAATAAAATTTATCAGGTCAAGTAAGCGCAGAAGGCTTCAGAGATGGCTGGACTCAGGAGTTCAATGTTACCAGGGCTCCTTTCTCCACAAGGCAGTCGCTATAGCCCCAAACTGCTCCGACTACTCCCAACTCACTTCCTATGGGTTCAGCAACCCCGGTACAAAGAGCATCTTTTCTACGAGCCCTGTAAACAAAGTTCTATTGGAAGTCCTCGCTGATCCAACATGGCACATACACTCATTTTTTAACCAATCACAGTGGCCAGAAACTTGGGTACCCTGATTGACTGCACTTGGGCCATGTGACCATCTCAGGTAGAAAGAGGGGCAAGATTAGCCCCATGCTAAACATATGGACTATATTCCTCATAGGAAGTATGTGGGGAGTGGGAGAGGTAACTAGGAGAGCAGATGCCAACTTTAGCCTGGGATTCGGGCATAGACTTCTTCCTCACTCCCTTTAATTCATTCTCTCTCTCTCTCTTAACTGTGTGAGCACACATGTGTTTTTCATGGTAAGCAATCTAAAAATTATTGAACGTAGAAATAACTTAAGCTGAATGAAGGAAGGAATAGAGGAACAAGTGAAAGACTGAGGTTACTCTAAGATATAGATTCCTTGGCAAAACAGAACCATCACTGACTCAGAATGCCAGAACCACAGGAAGCTGTAGAGCTTGAACTATTTATAGTATGGCCCATAAATGAGGTTGTGGGGGCCCAGAGAGGGTGGCCCCAACTCTAGAAGTAAATTATCTACAGAGCATGGAACTGAGAACCTGAAGTCAGGCCCAGGGCTCTTCTTGTTCCCTGTCTGACTGTGGCTTCCCACTTTCCCATGTTGCTCTCTCTCCCAGACCTGACCCTGCCTTTACTCTTCAGACCCTTGTCTTGGATTCTTGCTATGAGTTGGCTGGCAACATTTCTTGCCAATGTATCAACTGATAAGCATGAAACTGAATTCCCTGGGACTATGCATTTGATATGAATTTCCCCAGAATGCATCTTTAAGAATAATCTTTGTATTGGTTTATTAATTGCTGAGTAACAAGTTAGCACAAATATAGCAGCTTAACACTCATTTACTTTCTCACAGTTTTGACGGTCAGGAGCCTAGGCAGGGCCTAGCTGCATCCTCTGTATGTAGTATCTCCCAAAAGATCAGTCAAGGTCTTGGCTGGGCTGCATTCTTATCAGGAGGTTTCCATGGGGAAACATCCACTTCCAAGGTCACTCAAGTTGCAGCTGAATTCATTTTCTTGTGGCCTAGTCACTGAGGGCCTTGAACATGGACTTCACATGCCCTTAGGTCTTAGAAGCTGCCACCTGCAGTGTCTTGCTCCGTGAGCTTCCTCAACACAGCTGCTAACTTCATCAAGCCAGTGAGGGGACTCTTACTCCAGTGTGCACATGATGTTTTATAGAAAGTGACATCATCATGAGACTGATAGCTTATCACCCTTGCCATATGATGTCATCTGATTACGGGAGTGGCATTCTATCACCTTTACTATAGTCTGTTTGCTAGAAGCAAGTCAAAGGTATGGCCAGCGTTTGGGGTTAATAGGGTGACCTTAGGGTCTCCTTCCACAATCTCTCACACCTCGGTGAATTGCCTCTATATAGCAAGAGGCCCCACTCCATGCAGTCAGCACACTGTTTCTGAAGATAACCACGCCTATCAGCAGGTAATGGCCCATAGAAAGCACATGGCTGAAGGTGGCTAATGGCCCATAGAAGGCACATGCTGAAGGTGGCATGTTTGAAGGGTCTGAGCTTCACAAGGGGTAAAGCCTCCCCTTGGGCTAGGAGGGCAGGACAGGGGGTCAGAGTAGACTTCCCAAAGAAACTGACACTGGCATAGCTTTGATGAATGAGTAGGTAGTTTAAAGGAAGATAAAATGGGTGTCAGAGAAGGCCAAGATGTAGAGGCAGAGGCTGTGGCAAGTCTAGGGGAGCCACAAGGAATCCCGCATGGCGGATACAAATGCATTGGCGTGATGCAGGTGAGGCCACAGCGCTGAGGGACTGAGAAGCCAGGGTTACAAATGTGTCCTCCCTCTGTGACCCACAGAGGGCCTCCCAAGGCCATAATAGGGAACTGGGGGCAGTGGCATGATGAACTTGGGGCCCTGGGGATGAGGGACCCAAAGCAGGAGCCTGAGCAGAGAAGTGGTTGCAGCAGGAGCCAAGCCTGGCTCGTCCGTCGTCCATCTGTCCGTCTGTCCGTCTGTCTGTACCCACCCCCACAGAAGGGCCCGGGGAGGCAGCCCTTCTTAAAGCCACTCAGGCAGCCCGGCTGTCAGCATGACAGGCTCTGCAGCCTAGCAGCTGAATGAAAGAAGACAAAGTCCCAACAAGCCCTGTTTCACTGCCCTTGACCTTTCAGTAGAGCTCTCAGTGCAAAATCTGTCATCTATTAATCTGTTAGAAGTTGACAAAAGGAACTTTGATCAGAGATTGTTTTTCCCCCACCCCCATCTTAAGTTTCCTGATGACACAAAATAGCCCATTTCAGCCGGAGGGCTGGAAGCACAGCCATCATTCCTGTGTTCACTTCAACCCCAGTGGCCTTGCCCCACATCCGTGCCTTTTCCCCTACCCCAGTATTAATTGGGCTGTAAGTGGTAGCATGTGTTCCTTTTTAGGTGTCAGTTGGAGCCTGTTATTTGAACTTCACAGCTATTTGGGAACACAGGAGTGGTGCTCTGGCCCAAGATGTGAAATAGAGCCGTCCGGAACAGGTCCCATGCACCCCTATCTCCTGACTTTTTTCCTTTTCTATCCCTTGATGTTTTGATGTCTTTAGCTCTCACCCCCACCCTCCCCATCTCTTTCTTCCTGGTGGGGCTCCCTTATCTCTGCGACCCAGCTCTCAGAACCATGGAAGTTCACAACCAGGAAAAAACTTAAGAGACCCACACACTGTAGTTTCTTGTTCAAATAAATTGAAACCCAGAGAGGGAAATGTTTTATAATGAAAATAAAATTTGCTAAGGATCTGTTATATCCATGGTCCTTGAGTGTTCTCTCATTTCATCCTCAAAGTCTCAAAGTAACTCTGTGAGTTAGGAATCACATCACTATTTTTGGGACAGGGAGATAAGACTCTGGGTGGCTAGGCACAGGGGCAGATTGTCTGGGATTCTGTCCCGCCTTTGACATGTACCTGCTGTGTGATCTTGGGTAAGTTGCTTGGCTTCTCTGTGTTTCAGGTCACTTGTCAATAAGTGGGTTTAGTGATTGTACCTACTTCAAAGAGTTGCCATAAGGATGAAATTAATATTTTATGGAAAGCACTTGATAAATATCAGTTGCCTCCCTATAAGCTGACACAGCACAGTACCATGAGAACACTGCCTCTGGTGTGAGGTGCCCTTGGTGTGAATCTCAGTTACACCCATTAGCTTTGTGAACTTGCGGAAGTCACTTATTTTCTCAGTGACTGTCACACTGTCTACAAAATGGGAACACCCCTGATGGTTAGCGGCCCCTTAGTGAAATGGTTGCTTCTCTACATGATTACCTTCTAATAAGTGTCACCAACTGACCAGCCCCATTTCACTCTACAGAGATTTTTCATCTGACCTTACTGATCCATTTTAAATATAAATAGGCTTCAAAAATTATAAGTATGATATATCAGAGACATGAGAAGATGTTGCATGCAAAAAACAAAAACAATGTAAAAAACCAAAAAATCAAACTTAGAATAAAACAGAGCTCTGAAAATTTAAATTAACAGACCAAAAATAAGTAAATAATTAATTAATTAACTTATTTTTTAACAGACCAATATTTGTAAAAAAATAAAATTAACAGCACATTTGGAACATGATACTCCTCTATAAGTGACACAAAAGAATAGATTAAAAATTGGAAAGAAAATTAAAAGAATTGAAATCCATCTAGACATTCAATATCCAAACAATAAGAGCTCCAAAAAATGGAGGCAATAATTTTTAAGGAAAGGATACAAAAATAAAATTCTCAAAACTGAGATCATGAATTTCCTTGTTGGATTCTACCACATGCTCAACACAACAAATGACAAAAAGACCCACATCAAGGCAAATGACCATGAAATGTCAAAATATCATGAATAAAGAGAAGATATCAAAAAAGGTTCTAGGAAGGAAAAAAATAAACAGCAAAACAAAAACAGAACACAACAATGCTCGTGTAACAGAATAAATATGAGATGGCATTGAATTTCTCAATAACACTTCTGGAAGCAGATTTATACCTTAGAATTCTATACCCAGCCCAACTGTGAATTAAATGTGGGCTTCTTTGCAGCATCACTGAAAACTGTAGAAGCAAGGCAGCACCATCCCAATTCTGAGGAAAAGTGAGTTGCAATGTAGAATTTATGCCCAAATCAAACAACTCAACAGGGGTTCTAAAGACATTTTAAAAATCAAATTCCTTTCAAATTTTCCTTCTACTTTCCCTGTCTCTGAATGCGACTGGAATGAGTTTTCTGCTAAAATGAGGGAGTCAGCCAAGGAAGAGGCAGATGTGGGATCCAAGAGCAGGTGACCGAAAGGGGGAGAAAGAGCTGGGATTCCTGAGATTGTTTGAAGAGATGCCAGGAGAGCAGCCATGGCCCCAGTGTGCCACTTCATCTTGTCCTGTCCATCATGGCCCTGCTTTCCTGTAGCTGGCGCTGCAGATCCCCTGACAGCTGACTTTCATTCAAGCCCCATCTGACTTCCTGAGTTAAATCACCCCTTGCCTCAGGTCCTGGACCAGCTTCCTGCTACTCCCCCCACAGGACAATGGAGTCTTCTGGAGCCCTCTGAGCCCACAGACTTGAGGAAGACTCTGGTACTGACATCTGTTGTCTGGGTGCGAACAATCCACCCTGGTTGCTTCATCTTCTAAACAGGATAATAGTAGCACCAATGTCACAACATCACAAGCTTTGTTTGTGAGGATTAAATGGGTGCGTGTTTACAAAGCACTTAAGAGGGCGTCTGGCACGTAGTAATGCAACCTTGGTGTGTGTGAAATCAAACACATTACGTAGCAATGTGGAGGTAAGGTTATAGTAGCTTAAAAATACAACAGCTTAACACTGAGCCATAGTGGAGGTGAATTTGCTAGCTTCCATGGTCTTGTATACTTAGACACTCCCGAATGTTGTCCTAGTGGCATTTTAACTTGCAGCTCTTGGACAAGCCTGACCACATCTGCTCCTCCTGAGGGCATTTTAGCAGTTCCTCATAGCTCTGAGGAAGAAGCTAGAGTCTTCTCCTCAGCCCACTGGGCTTGCTCTGCTGCTCTCTCCAGTCACCTTGACCCAACCGTCCCTTCCCACCCATCCTCCAGCTCCTCTTTGACTCTGCTCCCTCCTGCCTCAGGACCTGCAGCCATGCTTCTCCCTCTGCCCAGACTACTCTTCCTGCCACCAACCCTTCTTTCTTTAGCTGGTTCCTACTCTTCATCACCCCTTGATTCTCAGTTAGGTCACTGTTTCCACAAAGAAGTTTTTCCTGGACCCAGAGGAGATTACACATCACAGGACTTGTTCTCATGGATGTCCCAGGGAATGTCGGTATGACATCGGTAAGTCTGTGTGTCATCCATTCGCCCAACATAAACTTATGGCATGTCTATCCCATGCCAGACACAGTTTCTGGTCTTGATGATACAGCAATGAACCAATTAGAACCTTCCACCCTGGGCGGGTATACTATCTAGCAGTTATTTGATATCCTTTATTTTATTATTTTATTTATTCATTTTAGAGAGAAGAGGGGGGAGGAGCAGGAAGCATCAACTCCCATATGTGCCTTGACCAAGCAAGCTTGGGGTTTTGAACCAGTGACTTCAGTGTTCCAGGTCGATGCTTTACCTTCTGCGCCACTACAGATCAGGTTGATAGCTTTGCCTTACTCACCATCAGCCCCACAAAGGCAGGAATCCTGTGTGACCTGCTCACCTAGGGTGTTCCAGGCAGAAAACAGGTTTTAATAACCCTTTGCTGATGATTAAGCCCCAGGAACACTGTCATCTCCCCTGAGAGAGTAAAGAAGGAGCTGGGGGCACCCCACCCCCACCCCCCGTTAAACTTGTAAGGATTTCCTAGCAGCTCTGGCGGAAACAGAGGTGCTGACAAGAAGTTTAGCAACAGGTTAAAAAAAAAAAAGCGAAGCCCCACCCAGGCGGAAGGTGGTTGAGGTCTCTCTGGTGAGCATCCCTGTTCCAGCTGCTCCTCCTCACCCCCTATTCCTTTGGCTTGTTTGTAACTGGGCCAACCGCCAGACTGAAGGCTGCAGGGGCATGGGGGAGGAGCATGTGTGAGTTGTAATCTGGTGACTAATCTGGAGATGGAGTTCTGGCCCTTGCGGTTTACCCAGGCTTTTTTGTGTCTGATTTTCTCTGACCGTTCATTTTGCTGTGAGGTTTTGGGTTTTCCCTGCAGCTCACATGGAGACATGCCAGGACGTTTTGCAGCAGGCTGGGAAGTCTTGGGATGGAGAGCTGGGGAGTGGAGGTGAGACAGGCTGCGGGGTGTGCAGCAGAGCCTTCCTCTAAGGCAGTGGTTCTTAACCTTTTTTGAGGTACCGAACCCACCAGTTTCATATGTGCATTCACCGAACCCTTCTTTAGTGATAAATAAAATATGATTTTTTTTTTCCAAATTCAAGACATAGGTATATTTTTTTACTGGTGCACAAAATGAGCCATGCATGAACATCATCTTGCTCAAAGAACAAAACCAACAAAGTGCATGAACTCACAACAAATTACGGTATTACTTTATTCTGGCCTCTGTGGCAGAGGCTTCTCCGAACCCCTGAGACCGACTCATCGAACCCCTAGGGTTCGATAGAACCCAGGTTAAGAACCACTGCTCTAAGGACTCTGGAGTAATCCCCACACACTCGCCTGTTTCTTCCCAGGCCACTTGGCCAAAGAATCTAACAGACACACCAAAGAGACTCTAGTGTTTAACATTCTACTGTCCCCTGGAGAAAGGTGAGGAGAGGGGTAAGAATTAAGAAGCACACTGTGCTAAACAGGTGAGGAGTAGTAGATGGAGTCTTTTGCACCCAAACCGAGCATGGAACCTGGTGTAGCATGTGAGTGTCACAGATGCTGCCCTAGTGAGCTGGAAGAATTTGGGACCTCAAAGCAGATGTTCTGGGTTTGAGTCCAACACAATTACCTCCGTCGCTATTCTGTAAACAATGGACTTTATTTTTTTCGTATGTCCACTGTGTGCTTAGTCCAGCAGGATGGGCACAAAGAAGTTAATTATTGAATGTTTGTCCTTGGAATAAGCACTTACTGTCTTTTTTGTTTGTTTGTATTTTTTTCGAAGTGAGAAGCTTACGGGGAGGCAGACAGACAGACTCCTGCATGTTTCCAACTGGGATCCACCTGGCATGCTCACCAGGGGGTGATGTTCTGCCTATCTGGGGCATTGCTCCGCTGCAATTGGAGCCATTCTAGCGCCTGAGTCAGAGGCCATGGAGCTGTCCTCAGTACCTGGCCCAGCTTTGCTCCAAGGGAGCCTTGGCTGTGGGAGGGGAAGAGAAAGATAGAGAGAAAGAAGAGGGAGAAGGGTGGAGAAGTAGATGGGTGCTTCTCCTGCGTGCCCAAGCCGGGAATCGAACCTGGGACTTCCACACGCCGGGCCGACATTCTATCGCTGAGCCAACCAGCCAGGGCAGCACTTACTGTCTTTGATCCCCATTTTCCCTATATGACAATCTGCCCTGCCTGCCTCAGAAGGTCATGAGGCTTAAACAGGACAGTGCCTTGCCTATGACAAAGGGTTGCAGCAGGTGTTACATAGCAGAAGCCTCCTAAACAATCTTTAGTTAGCCAACTTGCCAACCTGCTGGAGGCTCTCTAGGCCCCAGGTACATCAAACCCCTGAAGTTAGCAGGGACTCTCCATTTTTTCTGGACACATCTGTTCCCCTCAGTTGAGCCGTGCGTGCATACCAAATGTGATTTGTGGTTTTTCCTCAACCTGTACCTATTACTCTTGCTAAATAATGCAATTATATCTCATAATGCAGTGAAACATGAGTGCAATAAACAGGGCTGTTTCTTTGAGAGCTCAGCTGAGTGCCTGCACCTAATGCATGTATATGGTAGCTAAGCCGCTCTGGAGGACTTAAATGTACAGGAGACAACTGCATAGGTTAGAGAAAAAACAAACTGTGTAAACGGAGTCTTTAGCATTTGGTTCCATGTTCTCACCCACTTAAAAAACAAAACAAAAAACAGAGGCTAGAAATTGTCAGTGACACTTTGTGGGTGTGGTTTATGTGGGGAAGAGAAACAAGAATCCTGCTCAGCCAATGCAAACGATTCTTCTATTCTTCGCATTTTGTGGCTTTTTTGGTCAAGTGGCCCTGACAAAGCTGGATCTCATCAGATTCTAGAGGCCTTGCCCTGTTCCTTCACTGCCTTTTAGTGATATGGAAGGGGAAGCAGACAAGTGCTGACTCCAGCCACACAGTCTGGGGAAGCCACAGAGCTGGGAGAGACTTCATAGTCATTGGACCCAGGTGGTCTCTGGGGTAGACATGTCCACTTAACCCCACTGCCAAGTAGCTGCACGGGCTCCCTGGGAGTGGCTCCCAGTGACTCCACACCACTGAGACAAGAGTCTGGTTCGTTTTGAGTTGTACTCTGGGGAGCATGTTTGTCTCACTTCCATCTCTCCTTTCTGTGTTCCCAGAAGTGTCCTTCTTCTCATCCAGGTGAAAAGCCTCTATTACTCACCTTTAGTTAAGAAAAAAGTAGGTTCAACCTGACCAGGTGGTAGTGCAGTGGATAGAGCATCGACCTGGGATGCGGAGGACCTTGGTTCAAAACTCTGAGGTCCCCAACTTGAGTATGTGTGCTTATCCGGCTTGAGCGTGGGGTTACCGATTTGAGTTGTAAGATCATAGACATGACCCTATGACCTCTAGCTAGAGCCCGAAGATCAATGGCTTGAAGCCCAATATTGCTGGCTTGAATCCAAGATCGCTGACTTGAGCAAGATGTCACTGGGTTGGCTGGAGCCCCCTGATCAAGATACATATGAGAAAGCAATCAATGAACACTAAAATGTTGCAACTACAAATTGATGCTTCTCATCTCTCTCCTTTCCTGACTGTTTCTCTGTATCTGTCTCTTGTCTCTCTTGCCAAAAAAAGAGAGCAGGTTTAGAATGAAAGTTAATAACACTGTACTATGAATTAACTTAATATAGTTTCAAGGTATCAATTTTTCCCACAGGACAGGGTCTTCTTAACCCTTCAGGGGGTCCTTTAGTCTTGCCAAGGGACTTCTCAGCTCTCCCAACCTTGGATCCAGTCCCTCTTCCAATAGACCTACCCTAGGTCCCTTAGGCCCCATTTCTGCAGATTTCTGGCAAAACTGCACCTGACCCCTCCTTAAAGTTTAGAAGGGAAAAATAGTGTACCTTGAAACAAGACAAATTCTAATTCTAGAACTTTATAATGCTGAGACATTGACTATAGCTTACCTTTGCTAAAAGCTGTGATTTTCTCATTTGTACAATGGAATTAAGATCGCTCATTATGAAGGTTTATTCATACCACAATTTTTTTTAGTACCTACAATATGCTCACCACTGTGCTGCAGGTGCTGGGGACACAAAAGTGGGAAAGCTGGAGACCTCAATGACCACAAAAAACGCAGCTGTGCCATTGATTGATGGGCTACACAAGGATCGGCAAACTTGTTCTGTACAGGGACAGATAATACATGTGCTAGGCTTTATCATGCCATTGTAGCATAAATGCAGTCACAAGCAACACCTCAACAAATGGTCCTGGCTCCATTCAAACCAAATGTCACCGAAATAGGCAGTGGGCCAGATCTGACCTATGAGCAGGACTTTGCCTACTTCTGCACTAGAGTGTTAGTACTTTTGGACAGGAAGCCAGCTTCAGGTCACTCCAAGAAGGCAGCTTCCAAATTGTACACTTGTGGACACAGCCGGATGGAGTTCTGGGAGGTCTGCATATGCCATTCTCACCTCCCACAATGCATTGAGCCTTCTGCTTATGTGGAGCTGGATGTGTCAGACCCCAGGCTAGCTGAATGGGATTTGCCAACTTGCTTTGCTAATGGCAGAGTGTCACCTCAATAGCATCTTATTGCTCTTTGTAACAGATGCCACAGATGTATCAAAGAGTCAGCAGAGCCAGTACAACTGGGGACTGTGAGGCAGGGCAAAGCCTCGTCTCTTCTCCAAGCTTCTGTTTGTCTTCTAAAATAAAAGCGTTGAACTTGAGCACGTATAGAATCATTGAGGGTGCTTGTTAAAATGCAGGTCCTGGGGCCCCTGTTTTGGAGACAGCATCTCAAAGTTTAGGGGTGCCTTGGGGGTTCTGGACTATTACTCAGTGACACAGACAACTCTAAAGGCCACTTTGAGGAACACAGACACAGGCCTCTGCCAGCTGTCACATTCAGTGGTGCCACCAGAATCAAGGAAGCCTGTCTGCCTTCACTGGGCTGAGCTGGGCTGTGGTAGGGCTGAGAATGGTAGTGGTGGGATCATTATCTCATCTGCAGGGACACAGCAGGATGTGGTTGACCCAAGCTTTCTGTGAATGGGGAACCAGAGAGCATGGGGAGAGAGTCACACCCTGGTGGGAGGCTAGAACGTGCTCAGTACATATTGGGAAATGAGCGGGCGGCCTCACCTCCTTCTCTGATCTTAGGCAGGTCATCTTGCCTCCCAGGGCCTCATTTTGCTCATGTACAAAATGAGGACAGTGAAGGACCAGTTGTGAGGACGTATGAGAAATATGTGATGTAACTTCTATAAAATATCTGTCTCGATCAGTGGTAGGAAATTCTCTTTCAGTAGCCTGAGTTTCCCAGAGAAAAGACTGGGTTAAGAATGACACGGTGCTCCGTCTTGTGGTGGGTGGCTGCCTCACTTTTCTGGATGGGAATAGGGGAGCAAATGCTGCACTGTGTTTCCTCATACCCTTTCCCAGCACTCTCCGGAGGGCTAGTTGAGACCATGAGATCAGAAGTTCCCTGGTGCTGTCAGAACCATGGCAAAAAATGTCCAAGGACCATCCTTGTCAGTCAAGGAGGTTGTTGAATTTTATAATATCTTTGCTTTCCATTTCTTCTTTTTTAAACTGAGACAGTAAGACATTATGTGCTTTCTCCCCTTCTGAGTGATTAAGAAACAAGCACTGGTAACTAACTATGTGCCCTTGTTCTGTGCTGGAGAAATCTGCAGAAATGGGGCCTAAGGGACCTAGGAGAGGGGGAGGAGGCTCTAAGGTATGCTCCTGGGGCCCTAACCGCAGAGTCCTCACAGTCCAGTCTGTGTGCGTGGGAAGTGAGGCAGCAGAGTGAGGGCTGGTGCTGGTGCTGGCGCTGGAGACGATGGAGAGAATGAAGATGATGATGGTGCTGATATTGTTCTTCAATGTGCATGTAATCGTACAATTTATGAGCGAACTATAGAAATGATTCCTGAATGAAAGTACAGCCTGACCTGTGGTGGCGCAGTGGATAAAGCGTCGATCTGGGAACACTGAGGTCGCCAGTTCAAAACCTTGCACTGGTCCGGTCAAGGCACATATGGGAGTTGATGCTTCCAGCTCCTCCCCCCTTTCTCTCTCTCTCTCTCTCTCTCTCTCTCTCACTCTGTGTCTCCTCTCTAAAATGAATAAAATAAAAATAAAATAAATTAAAAAAAGTACAGTCTTTCAATTGTACATTTTACAAAGCATGTTTCTGACTATTCTCTAATTTGATGTTCAAATCTAACAAAACTCAGCCCATTCCCATTCTACCAGTGAAGAAACAGTATAATAACTTCTCTGAGATCAAATAGGAAGAAAACAGCTGAGTTGGGCTCTAACTTCTTTCTTTTGACCCCAAGAATGCCATTGTCCCCAAGACACTATGACTTTTCTTCTTTTAAATGGCAACGGGACGTTGCAAAATACACATTATCATTAGATAACAACATGAGTAATTGACATATGGGAAGTGAGTGTTAAGAGAGCTCAGGGAGCAGGCAGCCAGGAGACTGGTGGCTACAGGGATCAGAGAGCTCAGTGCAGAGAGAAGTAAATGAGTCGAGCCCAGAAGGCTGAACAGTATTTGGACGTGCGAGTGGGGGAGGTGGGAGAAAGGGTGGCGTTCTTGGAGAGAGAAAATGTGCAGGTAAGAAAAGAAGGAAGAGAGCCTAAGGTGGGTCAGGAAACAGTTGGCTCCTACTCTGCCCAGAATGGGGAATAGTCAGGGGGTCTGCTGGAGACAAGGAGTTGGGGAGAGTTTCTTCCAAAGACCTGGAGCATTTCTCTTTATTTTGCTCCTCCTATTTTCTCTTTGGCATCTTTGTCCTCTTCAACCCCAAGACTGTTTATAATCAAATTAAGGAATGATATAATCTAAGGGCTCTCTGACGTCTTTGCCCAGAGATGGAGTTTGTCACTTCCGACTTTTTCTTTCAAAAATGCCAGGGTGCTTCTGAAACAGGAGAAATGTCAAGTCAGAAGCAGCAGCTTTGACTCACAAAGAGCACATCAACGGGCAGCAGCGAGAAGGGGCTGGCAGAACTTGTGCGTCTGTGAGCAGTTTGCCTGACACTCTCTGAGGCCTGGGAGCCCTCTGGGCAGCCTTGTTGTGGGAAGAAGCATGTGGTTTTCAGAAACTGGGTGACTCACCACATAGGCAAAGTTTTGGAACAGAGATAAAGCCCTGGTCTGCTGTGACTCTCTTCCAGCAAGAGCCCAGGTCTCAGGTTCTGGGTCACTGCACATCTCAGGTGTCCAGGTAGCTCAGAGTCTTCCATCCATCCATCTATTCATCCATCTATTCATCCATCCATCCATCCATCCATCCATCCATCCATCCATCCATCCACCTACCTGCCCACCCAACCATCCAATCATTCAGCTACTTGTTCAACAAATACTATGAACAGGTACTTTGTGCAGGTCCTGTGTTGGTTCAGATAATATAGTGGTGGCCAAGACTGACATGGTCACCACCCTCATGAGCCTTATAGTCTTTTGAAGGAGAGACATAGTAAGAAATAATTACATGGGTAACTGGATGGCTACTGAGATAAGTGCTTGAAGGAAAATACAGGGGCCCTGGCTGGTGGCTAAGTAGATAGAGTGTCGGCCCAGCATATGGACATCCCAGGTTTAATCCCCAGTCAGGGCACAGAGGAGAAGCAACCATCTGCTTCTCTCTCGCTCCCTCTTTCCCTTCTCTCCCAGTTTCCTTCCACAGCCAGTGGCTCAATTGGTTTGAGTGTGGCCCCAGGCACTGAGGATGGCCTGGGTGGTCTGAGAGTGTCAGCCTCAGGCACTAAAAACAACTCAGTACTTGAGTGCTGGCCCTAGATGGGGTTGCCCAATGGATCCTGGTCAAGGCACATGCTGGAATCTGCTTCACTATTTCCCCTCCCTTCACCCATCCCCCAAAAGAAAGAAAATACAGGTTACTCTGAGGGCAAGAGTATAATAGAAGAGCCTGGCTTGATCTGAGAAGAGGTCAAAGAAAGCAGAAGCTAATGCAAAAAGATTTGGGGTAGGGAGGCTGATCACCATATAATCAATTTTTTAGTACATTTGCCACCACCCAATTAGGAATGGTAAGAAGGTAGAACTCACCTCTGTTCTTTCAAACCATCTCTCTTACTTTCTCTTTCTCTCTCTCTCTACACCTGCACATAATCCATGATGAGTTAATGGAAAAATCATAAACTTTGGGGTCTCATATACCTGGGTTCAAATCTCATATTCTCAACTTACTATCTCTGACTTTGAATAAATTACTTACCTTTCTAATCCTCTGTGTCTTCCACCATAACGTGGGGATAGCAATGATGGCCTCTAGAGATAGTTTAGAATGTGGACTGAAATAACTCCTATCCCTTTCTGGCCTGTGGTGGACTCTTCGTAACCCTGGTCAGACCTCTACCTCCTGTATTAAACAGAGTTACAGCAGTGCCATTCTCCTGAGCCAACTGAGCCCCGAGCCTATAGTCTGGACTCACTCACTGCTCCTGACACACGCACAGCCGCCTGCCTTAGAATAGGTAGCTGTGACCCAGCTGGAAGGTGAAATTGACCAAATCAACCAAAATTAACTGCAGTTTACCATTAGATTCTTCTCTTCCAAGTTGCCAAACTTCAATAGCCTCTAGAGTTTCAAAATAGTTGCAGGATACCCCCTCTGCCCGTGCATTCTCTGTCTAGGTGGGAAGGCCGATTCCCAGGGTTTCCTACTTCACGGTCTTCCCAGAATCCTCATTGTATAATACAGTTAAAAATAGGATCACATATGCAGGTTTTAACTTTCTTTTATCTAATTAAGTCAATAATGATTTGTGTCTTCAATTTTGATGGCTGAGTGATATTTTTTGTTGTTATAACTATACTGTAATTTATTTAACTAGTCCCTATTGCCATACATTTGAGTCTATTTTCACTTTTCTTTATCACTATAAACACAATAATCTCAATATATATATATATATATATATATATATATATATATATATATATATATATATATATATATATTTTACTACACACACACGTTTCTACACATCTTTGCTTCCTTGTCTAATTATTGCATTAGGAAAGGATTCTGAGGTACATGTGGAAGAGAAGGGGGACAAAGTACACAAAGGAGACAGGGCTTCTTAGGCTGAGGGAGCATCTGAAAGTGCTTCTCACATTTGGGAAATGTTGAGAACTATAAAACTATCCAGACTCTGCTTTCTGTCAAAGTCTCCCTGACCATTCCAGTGCAGGGGGCAACATCTATATTCCTGGATGTGTTGAGCTGTGCCTCCCAGGGCTCCTTCCCATGAACCTGCCAGTTCCCTCAGTGTCCTGGGCTATACTCTATGCCCCTGGAACCACAGATCAACTCTTAATAACCTAGACAGTCATAAAAGCCAGGGCATGTTTTAAGAACAGTCGCTTTAGGTCTCAAAATATAGTGTGTCCGTAAAGTCATGGTGCACTTTTGACAGGTCATAGGAAAGCAACAAAAGACAATAGAAATGTGAAATCTGCACCAAATAAAAGGAAAACCCTCCCAGTTTCTGTAGGATTATGTGGCAGCATGTGCGCATGCGCAGATGATGACATACACCGTGTATACAGCGGAGCAGCCCACAGCCATGCCAGTCGAGATGTGGACGGTACAGAATAAAGTTCAGTGTGTTTTGTGGCTCGCTAAATTAGAATCCATGATCAAAGTGCAACATGAATATTGGCATGTTTATAACAATGTGCCACCACATAGGAATAACATTACTCAGTGGGATAAGCAGTTGAAGGAAACCGGCAGTTTGGTGGAGAAACCCCATTCTGATAGGCCACCAGTCAGTGATGAGTCTGTAGAGGCTATACGGGATAGCTACCTAAGGAGCCCTAAAAAATCTGTGCGTGCATGTGCTCGACAATTACACCTAAGCAAGTCTACAGTTCATAAGGTGTTAAAGAAATGTCTCTGTTTTATGGGGTACAAATTGCGGCTGTTGCACACTATCAAACTGGCAGATAGACCCACATGATGCATGTTTGCTACAGATATGCTTCATGAGATCGACAATGATGCAAGATTTTAGCATAAGATTGTGTTTAGCGATGAGGCGACCTTCCATATCTGTGGACGTGTTCATCACCATAACATCCGAATATGGGCTGCTGAACATCCTCATGTCTACGTTGAGTACGAACGGAACATCCCTAAAGTGAACGTGTGGTGTGGCCTGATGCGTGATAAGGTAAAAGGCCCATTTTTTTTTCGCGGAGCAGTCTGTGACGGCAAACACCTATCTTGACATGTTGGAATTGTATGCAGTGCCACAATTTCCAGAAGGTGTCATCTTTCAACAGGATGGCACTCTTCCACACTACGCCACCATTGTTTGTGAGTTTCTAGATAGAACATTCCCCCGGCGGTGGATAGGCAGGGGTTCTGTCAAGCCATGGCCACCATGACCCCTGGATCTGACGCCCTTAGACTTTTACTTTTGGGGTTATGTGAAGCAACATGTGTACATTGAACGCATCTTCGACATTAATCACTTAAAACAGAGAATCACAGACGTAAATTCACTCTGGTACACCAGACGTCCTTACCCATGTGTGGCAAGAACCTCACTATCGTTTGGATGTGTGTAGGGCAACAAATGGAGCCCACATTGAACTGCACTGAATAGCTATGAAATTGGGAGAGTTTTCCTTTTATTTGGTGCAGATTTCACATTTTTATCGTCTTTTGATGCTTTCCTGTGACTGGTCAAAAGTGCACCATGACTTTACGGACACACTGTAGTGCCCAGAAGAAACATATTTCGTATGTGTTTAATCCACTGTGTAACAAAATGCAAAGGTTGGAGATCATCCATTCTCCTTTCTTTATTTTAATTTAAAAGGAGCTATTTGATGCCCCGGAAACCCTTTGAGGCTTTTAATTGCCTTGTAGACCTAACAGTAAAGGATTCTGAGAGGCAGAGCTGTTGGTGGTTCTGGGTGAAAAACCCAAGAACCAAAAATAATGAGTTGGTTAGACATAGAGTATCTCAGAATTTTGGAAGTGGCTTAGGCCTGGGTTCCAGGTTAGTGTTCTGAGAGAGGATAAGTGGCAAAGTGAAGGTTGTATATGTGTTGTTATTTATAGGGTGCCAAGCCAGCAGCTGCCTACCTCACCCACAATACTGGAAACTTCCCATTATAACAGTAGGTGAAGATCAACAAGGAGGTCCCGTATCCCCTGCCCCCCCCACTGGCACACAGTGCTGCTCGAGGGTACAAGAAACTACAGCACTATTTCTCAAGCAGGGATATTTTGACTCCCTCCCAAGAGACACTTGGCAAAGTCTTGAGGCATTTTTGTTGCCCACCTGGAGTGGGCAATGCTGTTGGCATCTAGCAGGGTGGGGACCAGGATGCTGCTAAATAACCCACCATGCATAGAATAGCCAGCCTTCTAACAAACAATTATCCAACCCTAAAGATCAATGCTGCCAAGGCTGAGAAACCCTGGTTCTATTTGGGGTATCTCCAGGAATATCCATTTTACTCCATGGTAAATCATTTAAAACAGTATTTAAAATTAGAATAAGTATTAAGTGTAAGTAGTATAAATTAGAATAAGTATTAAGGTGTAGTGAGGCAAGACATGTTTTTTTTCTCCTCCTCACCTCTCACCCTATTCTTTCTCCCATACCCCAACACACACCTTCTTCCTGGGACTTAATACCCATCAGAACCTCGTTGGAAGCCACACTGAGCAGGAATAGGAAAGAGGTCATTTGTAATCTATCTCATAGCAAGCCTAAGGCACAATGGAGGTAGACCAGCATGCTGCTCTCTGAAAAGCCAGGGGAAAGGAATAGGAGAGGAACAGTATGGGCTAAGAGATGAGAATCAGGTACAGGTATGGAGAGGTTGGGTGTGGGGCGAGAGCAAGCTCTGTCACTCACAGGAGCAGAGGGCCTGGAAGATCCTGGGAGAACAAAAGATTCTAACTGGGCTGATGAAAATGGAGAGGTAACTTATAGACCATGGTTTAAAAAGTAAATATCTGTACTGTCAAAGGCTGAGAATTATTCCGTAAACAGCCTGGGAAACTTGTGGGAGGCAATGAGGGGTGGTGGGAACAGAAAGAATCATCCAGACTGAGAAAGATGACGGTAACTTAGAGAGCAACCCTTTCTTCGTCACCCACCCCAAACCTCCTGAGTGCAGTGTGTCTACCTGGCGACTTGGGTACCTTGGGCTGGTCCAGCAGCTCAGGCTCTTCTCCTGCTCTTGTCTCCTTGCCAGTCTCCTGAATCCTCATTGTTCATACCACCTTACGATGCCCTCCCCTCCTCAAGAACCAACAGTGACTCCCTGTGGCTCATCCCATCATATTCAAATACTTCTCTGTGGCTTTCCAGTCCAATTATTATTTCAATGAGTGTTTATTATTAATTACATGTTAAAATTGAAAATGCAATACATGAGCATGACATGACCAAATAACCCAACAGCACCAAAGTATAAACAGTGAATATTGACTTTTACTCAGACCCTCAAATACACCAGTCTTCCTCCTCAGGAACACCAGAAATGCACTATACATATCAAAGGATATATGTATGTGTTTTATTTTATTTTTTAAAAATAAGACATGATATACTTTGCTCTTCATTTTGACTTCATTGCTTATAGTATATCTCTGAGATCTTTCCTTTTTAGCATAATATTCCATTATACGAAGGCACCTGACTTATTGACTCAGACCCCCAACTGAAGAACCCAACTAAAAGATTAGTTCTAATCTTTTGCTAAGATAAGCAACACACAACAAACACCTTGTATACCTCCTTTTGCTTATGAGCAATGCACAACTATATCTAAGAACAAATCCGTAGAGGCAGAGTGGCCATGTCAAAGGGCACATGCATTTTCTGTTCTAATATTATAAACCGCTCTGCAGAGTGGAGTGCAGCCTGCTTCTGTCCTGTCTAGTCACCCTCTGTCCTCATAAAATGTGGTGATCTTTGCCAACCTGGTAAGTGAAAAATAGCTCTTGTTTTATTTTGCATTTCTTTGATTATGATTGAAGGCCGGGTATTTTTTCATCTTTTATCTGTTTGAAAGTCATCTGTCTTGCTTTTCCTTCACACTGGTTGCTTTCATGGCCTTTGAGAATTTCTCTATAAGGGTATGGAATAAATATTTATTGACATCCACTTACGTGTCAGATGCATCAGAGATGGCCTCTGCCCACTGTCCTCCTGTATCTGCCCTTCCCAAACCGGGCTCCCATCCCCTGTGCCTGTATGTGCTTGAGGAATGAATGTATCTCATTTTGTTTTTTATCATCCTTTAATTCCTAAACAACTAATTATAAAAAGGAATACATACTCTTAGTAGAACATGTAGAAAAGAGTAAACAAGAAAAGAAATTTAAATTTCATGTGATTCCAGTCACACTCAAACAAACATTTTTAGGGCAGTCCCTTTAATATTTTACTCTGCATATATATGCCCTTCTTATAAAACTGAAACCATACTGTAGATATGTTTTGCTTTGGGGGAGGGTCACTTCTCTTTAATCTTATGTTATCGCAAATTCTAACACTATTCAAAAACATCATTTTTACTGGCCAAAATTTTTTTCATATGAATATTCCAAAAAAATTTTTTTAACTAACACCCTATTCATGGATTTTGTTTCCCTCCCTCTCTCCCTTCAAATTTATCTACAGATGTTCATTTATATCTCTTACTATTTCCTTCAAATGGATTGCTGGAATGTTTTTATCGTTTTTGATTTGGTGGCTTGGCTAGTTCAGAACATATTGCCCTTCCTGCTCATATGTCTGGATGTTGGACAGTTAATAACCCCACTTCTTACCAGCACGTGCGCTAGATGCGACTTTGGCTCTGCTGGTGGGATGACATCTGTGAGTGTGACTGAAGTTGAGTCATGTTGGGGAAGGGCAGGGGGAAGGAAGCACAGACCAGGGCAGAAATGGCATGTGTCTGGAGCTGTGAGCGAGGGCAGTCACTTCTGTTCTGGAGCTTTCTGATCAAGGCTGAAGCAGCAGCTGCATTGGCAGCTGGTTCCATGTTGTGGATCTCAGTCCTAGAAGCCCAGCCTAGGCTGTGTTCCTGTCACTTCCTTATCATTCTGCAGGCTGTCTATGCTCTGCAATGAATCTCTTTCTACTTTAGCCAGCTAAGTGCAATCTGTTGTCCACAACTAAAAACACAGACCAACAATCCGTGTGTGTCAAACATCCTCTGGGAAGGTGGTACCAATGCAATGTATGGTCCCGCTAAGTTGTGGAGGATGTGAGGCTGAGAGCATGTCAGCAGGCCTGATTCTCTGAGGAAACAGGGTCAGGGAAAGTGCTCCTCAGGAGAAATGCTAGGCCTGAGGCCCCGGCTGCACTCGTGCTGCTGCTCGTGAGAGGCTTTTGAACCCTTATCGTGTGCCGCAAATTGGGCCATGTTCTTTTCATATGTTACTCTTATCATTTTTACAATTTTATGAGAGATGCGGCATGATACCCATTATACAGAGGAAGAAACTGAGGCTCAGGGAGGTTATTTGATTTGCCCAATGCCACACAGATAATTCACAGAGAAGATGGAAACACACCTAGATTGGTTGGACCTCAAAGTCCACATTTGGTTTATGGCCATGAGTTTTCCTTGATAGTCTATTTTTGTTTCAAGGTTTCTGTGCCTTTCAGTAGAAACTCGCACTTGCTCCTGGCTTCCTCTCTGAACTTAGTGACATCAGGCCCTTTGATGCTGTTTCCTTCCATCAAGATGGGACTTCCTGATCTCCAAGTCCCTTCCACACTGTCTAATCTTTAAAAAGAAGCTGGGTGAGCATCCACTGAATGAACCAAGAATGGGTCAACCAGCCCCTTGTACTCAAGCCAGTCTCAGACCTTCTGGGCTTGAGGATTATTGCAGGGGTAGTATGAATTATGAATAATAACTGATGTTGGCCAGGCACCTCCTCCAGTGTGCCCAGACATGGTACTGAACACTTCACGTACAAGATCTCATGCAGCAATTAGTGGCCAGGCAGGTTCTTAAGCCCACAGTTGTCTGATGCCTAAGCCCATGAGCTCACACCACCTCTGGGTAGAGGGGCAGTGGCGGAAGGGCGTGGTGGGGATGACAACCTGAACTTCTGGTCTCAGGCTGGCCCCCATAGACACTGAGGGGCAGAGACCTGGCTAGTAGAGGTCTTTTTGAAAGAATAACCATTGGGGAGAGAATGCTGGGAAGAGGTCCGAGGCTTCCCATGCTGCAGACCCAGGGCACAGCCCTTATTGTAACCAAGGCTTCTGCTGGTGGGGCTGCCAGAGGAAGGCAGAGGCCTGTGTCTGAGCAGGCAGGAGCTCAGAGTAACTTACTCTGGCTCTTTTGGGGAGATGACCAGGTCAGGTGAGTAGGTCTGCCACCTACTTTTCATGGACAAAGCCTGTTCTTGTTCACTGAAGTAGCAACTATAAGATGACATGAGAAAATAATGGGTAGTTTAGCACCCACCCTATGACTGTGCAAGTTATATGTCGTTACCTCAATCTTTTGAATCAAGTGTCACTGTTCTCATTTTATGAAAGTGGGGACTGAAACTCAGGAAGTTTAGGCAAAATGCTTAAGATCACACTGCTCAGGAAAGGCCTTCACAAGTCAGTCTGGGAGACTCTGAAGCCTTCCCTAGCTCCAGACCCCAGCACACGGGGAGGGTCCTTTGGGCACCAGCATATGCCTCTTGTCTGGCAATGTGGAGAGCTGAGCTCTGCAGGGCAATATGGCAACATATGAAAGGCCTGCTGCCTGGGGCCCACTGTCTAATTCAGTGCTCCCTTTGAGAACTGGAAGGGGCTGTGCTGATGCTGGGGTCTTGAACCAGATGGGGCCACCTTAGGCCAAAGTGTGAAGTGGATGACAGTGGTTGTGGTAGTGTACTCGTGCCACTTCACCAACATTCTCAGGAACTCCTATGTTCTCGGGTCTCTCACCATCCCCCCACCCAAGCACACTCTGCCTTCATGTGACTTCTGGATGGTCAGAGATGCCTACAAAGATGACTAATTCCCCAGTAACCATGTCCTCAGGCATCTGGGAGAAAGGTCTGCTAAATGAACTGACAGAGTCAACAGTTATGACATATGAAGTATCTCTTTATTTAACCAACATCTTTAGGAGATCATGACACCTTATTCCCATGAATAAAACTTTAGTGGTAGACATAGGCTCTTGGGGAGAAATGTTGAGGTAGAACCAATGAAGAGGAGATTCATATATAGTCTAAAAAAATCATAGTATCATAAAATCTCAAGTGACCTAGTACAATCTCATTCCCTAACCTGAAAGTATCCCCACTAGTGGTCCTCTAGTGTCAGCATTCTCACTCTCTAATGAGACAGTCTATTCCATGTTGAGCAACTGCTCAATAGCTTTGTTGAGTAACAGCTAGCATGATCCATTTTTTCCAGGACTCCAGCTGGTCTGTCTGAGAGTGGCTGGTCAGGCCTGACTGTGTTCCAGTAGAACAGGTGTGCATTTTGTCCTGTGACAGTACAGAACCAGTCACTCATCCTCACACTTGAGATCAAACATTTGTCACCTCTCCAGGGTGGCGACAATCAGCTTGCCTTATTTTTCTACCTCAGAAGAATCCAATTATAGCAGGTCCATTCTTGGGTTACATGTCATGGAGTTCTCTGACATCAGGTTGTATTTAAAGGCTCAGTGCTGAGACTGTCCCCAACCATACCCCACCAGCCTTGTTTGGCTCAGCTTTGTATTGTCTCAGCTTTTGGTAACATGTAAATCTCTGTTGAATGTTATATGTTGTGAATGGTGATTACAGAGGTGTGTGACCAGGCCTTACCCTACATGGCATACAACACAGTCTGATAGGTGCTATGCCTGAGAAAGAAACACCAAACTAACCACAAACAAGATAAGTTTTGATAACCGAACTTCATAACTGTCTTTCTATGCTTCCTGAAGTGTGCCATGCTCTGTATTGGAGTAAACAGTATTACCTAGAATATAATTTGCTACATCAAGATTTGATTTAGACAATACATTCTAGAATAGGTGACATACGTGAAGGAATAGATCATTGGTATATTCAGAGAATACTTTCTGGAGCAGGTGGCCTTCAGGTAGGTTCTAAAGGATAGCTAGAAGTAGGTATACAGAGTGAAGTGGTTCAGCGGCAAAATAACAGTGGCTCAGACACAATGGAATTTTATTTCTCCCTCATGTAACTTCAGTAGTCCTGGGCTGACATAGCAGTTTCAATACTTTGAAGACTCAGGGCCCATCTGTCTTATTGCTCAGATTGCTCTGCCATCTCAATCAGCAGCTTTTACCATGTGGTACAAGGTAGCTGCTCCAGCAACTGTCAACATATCATGAGTTCAGCTTACGGAAGAAGGGAAAGTGGGAGTTCAGGAAATGCTATTTTCATTGAGGACAGTCATGACCCAGAACCTGAATGCAGATATCACTTCCTCTCATGTCTCACTGGTAGACCTGTCTTGTGGCCACACCCACCTCCAGCAAATGAGCCTGGGAAATGTAGTTCTTAGTTCTGCTCTTACAGGCCACAGTGAGAACAGAATCTTGAGGAGGACCAGCAATCTTTGACACAATGAGAAGCCAATCCTAAGAAGCAGGAAATGTGCATGACTCGGCCTGGGCATCTGGGCATGTGGGGGTGAGGGAGGGCCCGTCTCTGAGGAGCTCATATACCGCACCGGGGAGAAGGACAAGTCTAATGGAGAATTTGAAGACACCGGGCTTTAATCCTCAGGTAGGTAGGGCTCATTGGGCACTTTGTCCTGAGGGCCCAGAGATTGTAAAGGGACCCTGGTGAGCACAAGAGTGAATTCGTGAATTCCACACTTGAGCTTTGTTTTATAAATAGACACATTTCTGATCAAAGTATTTAAAGTTGTACCTTATTTAATTTTTATTATATATTTTATTAAATTAATTATTAAGTTAATAACATAAGTTTCAGATGAACAACATTATATTTTGACATCTGTATACTCTATTGAGGGCTCTATACCAGAAGCCTAGTTTCCTTCTGTTATCATATATTTGACCCTTTTACCCACTTTGTCCTTCCTCTACCACTCTTGATTAAAAGAAGATGTGGTGTGTGTACACACACACACACATATACATATATATATATAATATGTATATGTATTATATATATGTATATATATAAATATATATAAAATGGAACACTACTCATTCTTAAAAAGATGAAATATTGCCATTTGTGACAACATAAATGGGTATTGAGAATATCATGCTAAGTGATATGTCAGACAGAAAAGAACAAAAAATATAATTTTACTCCTATGTGTGATTGAGAACAAAAAATAATATTGTACCCTATATTAAACATTAAGAATAAAGTCACCATAAGACCCAGAAATACCTCATCTGCGTATCTACCTGAAAAAAATTGAAAACATTTATTCCCAAAGACATATGTGTTCCTATGTTCACTGCAATGTTATTTACAGTGGCCAAAACATGTAAAAAACCAGTGTCCTTTGATAAATGATTGAATAAAGAAGATGTGGGACATATATATAATGGAATACTACTCATGAGAAAAGATGAAATACTGCCATTTGCGACAACATGGATGGACGTTGAAAATATTATGCTAAGTGAAAAAGTCAGAAAGAAAAATGTAAGAACCATATGATTCCACTCATATGTGGGATATAAAACTAAAAGCAAAAAATGAACAAGCAAGAAAAACTAACAAAAACTCAGACACACAGACAATAGCATAGTGGTTGCCAGAGGGAAGGTGGCTGAAGGAGGAGTAAAGGATAAAGGGGTCCAATATATGGTGATGGGAGATGATTTGACTTTGGGTGGTGGCCACACAATGCAGTTTACAGAAGATAGGTCACAGAAATGTGCACGTAAAACCTTTATAATCTTATTAACCAATGTTACCCCAATGCATTTAATAAAAAGAAAAAAGCTTTCACCCTATTTAAATCGGCAGAAGTTTGCAATCTAAATAAAAACCTTACAGGTCCTTTGCAGCTCAGAAAAGTTACTTTTCTGTTGGTCTTTTTCTGTATATTCCACATCACATACACCATTTTTTGCATAAATTCACATACCTGTGTAATTACTTTGACCTGACTGGAAGGATCTGCTATGGGCACTGTTATTTTATTCTCACAGCAACCTAATGTGATCGGCATGCTATCCCTGTTTGAAAGATGCTGAAGTTGACAAAGATCAGCCAGCCCCTTATGCAGTGCTCTCTTTGTACCATGCCACCCCCGAGAAATAAGTGGGTGTCTGCAGCAGTATTTTCCAAAACATGGAACAATGGAACACTAGGCCCTCACATCAAGCTATTTTTTTAAAAAGAGAGATATTTGTGGTCCAATGAGTCTGGAAAATGATGCATGTCTTTCTACGTGGAGATCCCCGGATCATAGAAGCAATAAATCCTATAGAATTGAACCCATTGGGACTTTAAAGCATTGTTGTTTCCCATACTATGTGATCAGAGAACAATCTTGTACATCTGGCCCCTCAGGCTACCTCTCTGCTCCTTCATTCCTCTCTGGCAGGGTTCCCCCAGCTTGAAAAAGTAGGAGGTTGACTGTGAGGGGACCACAGGGATAGTGTCAGGTTATCTGAGCAAGTTGCTTGGGGTTTTGGAGAAACAACACTCCTTCTTTTCCCCCATTCAAATTCAGAACACATGGAATGATCAGAAGGAGATTAAAATGTTAGTTTTATTCTGATAAATCTTATACATGCAGGTGGCTCTGGTCTGTGGGCAGTTGGGTTGCACCTACACTTTCTGAATCAGCCAGACTTCACCATCCAGGCACAGACTCACTGGGCTGACGCATTGTCCAGTGGGCAGTAGCAGGACTGAGGGCATCCCCACCACAGGCAGGCAGGTCCCCAAAAGGAGTAACCCAGAAAGTCAGTCATCAGGCTTAGTCTCCTCACCCAAACTCATAATTCAGGTAAGTTGCTACTCCCTCCCAATGCTCTAGGCCTCAGTTTCCTGACTTGTCAGATGGAATGAATGACGCCCACACTACCTGCTTCCAGGGTTGTTATGAGGATGAAACAAATGGTGGTGGAGAAATACATTGATTGAAAAATTCTGAATACTAAATTACCTTATTTGGTTCATTAGGTTAGAGTTTATGTTAAGTCACTCAGTCATTCAATCATTCATTCATTCATTTGAAGAGTGGATATGTTAGATATATGCTAAGTGCTGGGAGAATAAAGCACAGATTTTCAGCTGGGGCCTCTGAGCCACCACTCTCTCCCAACATGTCATGGCCAGTCCCACTTCTGTCCCCATCTGACACCTTTCTATTGATATAAATTCTATCTAATATATGAGATAGTTCTTTACCCGTTTTCTCTGGTAAACTATTGTTCACTTTGGCTATCCCTTTCTTGGAGCCGATCAAATGCTTAGTTCCTGCAATGCTTATTGTCACACTTGCATTTCTTCTGTGGTTTTACAAGACCAGGGGTCATATCCTCACTTCAACTGCCCCAGAACCCTGTCTCAGATGCAGGACTGGGTCAGGGATGGATAATGACAGAGGGACTGCTGATGGACTTAGCCAGCTGGGGAAGTGGTGTGGTGGCCATGATCTCATTTTCCTCATTCACTGGTATGTTTCTAATTCGGTTTTATGAGATTTTTCTGGAGCGTCAGCTGTGCTGTTCTGAGCTGGGCCGTGGAGGGCAGACTGTCCAGAGGTGCAGGGGAATGGCATGTGGGAAGGGCTTGGCAGGAGGCAAGGATGGTTGAGGCCCGTCCTAGCCTCCAGCAGGGTCTCAGAATGTTCTGGCCCACTTTAGCGTCTTAAAAGAGAAATGTCAGGGAAAAAATACGTGAGAAGATTTTGGTACTGTGAACCACAGGGAGAACATAGAAGAAGGCCAAGGGTAAGGTCCCCCAGGCAGATCAGACAAGCCCTGAAGAGTCCAGGCACTTGGGACCACGGGTTCAAAAATGCTATCTCATGATTAGTGCTAACCAGACAGGGGACCTGGATGTGGAATTCCCCAGAAATGACTCAACTGCACTGGATCTGGGTCTTTGTGTGACTCAGTGCCTCAGTTTCCTCATTGATAAAAAGGGAAAGAGTTGGACTTAAAGTTCACAAGTCATCTCCGTCTTTAATTATTAAACTTGAATTGGTTTTTTTATATTTAAAAGTCGGACTATTTTACATTGAATCTGGTGATTTGTAAACATTCTTTAAAAAATCCAGATTGTCCACAAATCCTAGGCCTACGGGACAACACCTTGTGTGGCAGTGCCCCCTGCCCTGCCCAAGTCCTGCAGTCGTACCTATCACCCCCAGTCCTGGCTCTCTTCATCCTGTGGCATGACTTTATGGTCCCCATAGTATTCGGGTTCGTCCCCGACCCTCACACTGACCACATACTTCCTGTGGTTCCTTCCAGTGAGAGCACTTAGTGATTCAGGGTGCACCTAGAGCGTGAGCTCACGCAGAGTGGCATCTGGGTGGCCTGGCTCAGGAGCCAGCCCAGCCCCGGCACTGACCTGCTGACGGACCCGAGTGAGCTGCCTCCATTCACTGCCTCCATCTTCCTCATCGGTTACACAAGGGTACTGACTGGGTCAAAACCATCAATAACATCTTTTCAAGTTCTCACATTCTGTAACTATGAAAATGCCATTTGCCAGAGTAAAATGGAGCTATGATTTAAATGCTTGGAATTTGGCTGCCCCGGCCCCTCACCAAACTTTGTGAAGGGGTGTGAGAGGCAGAGAGGGAGGAGGAAGAGGCAGGGAGGGGTGACCTGGGGGAGCCATCACCAGTGACAGCTGAGAACGTCCTGGGCTCAGGCTGACCCTCCCAGTCCGGTGGGGGGAGTTGAAAGAGACCCTGTGCCTCCTGGCATGCTGTCCAGGTCAATGTCTTGGAATCCCCCCAGCCCTCCCCTTTCCAGAAGCCCGAGGCTCTGGAATAAAGCTGAGAATGTACAAACAAGCATTCAAAAGGGAGGACATGTAGCCAAATTCTCTGTCAAGCCATGTTAGCGGAGGTTTCTTGATGAGGCCCTCGGGTCAGGGGAACGTTCCGGCTCATGGGACTCAGCGGAAGGAGCGCTTTGGGGTTACGAAACTGCTGGGTTTGCTCCTGCTCTCTCCTAACTGGCTAAGACTTTATTTATCTGGGTCTCAGTTCCTTCCCATTTCTCAAATGCGATTGAAACAAACAAAAAGTGCACCTGTTCTATCTGTCTCCTAGGGGGGTTGCTAGTGAAACTCAAAGAAGAGGTGAAAACCCCAGGAGCGGGCCCATGGGGTTTCTTGAGAAAGTCTGTAGTTTTCATATCAGGCTTTCTCAGGGACATCCTGACTTGCCCAGTGCCATTGGAGGTCAGGCCAGTGTCTTCCCATAGAGCCCCCAGTCAGAGAGTGCCCTCCAGCAGCCAGAGCCCTGAACAAGGACACGCCATCTGGGGTCCACATATCCATACACACTTGCTGCCGAAACTATAGCCTTTCCACTGCTAAGCAAAACAGCCCCCACTGCGAGGAGGCCCACAGAGGGGCCTACAGAAGGCTGGCAACTTTGGCACCAGAGCCCCGATGCAGGCAGGCCTTGGCAGCCGGCCACTGGGAGCTACGGACTTGTCAAGATCTGCGGAGACCCTTACAGCTCTGAGTTCCCAGGCAGTGCTGTGAATTGTCATGGAAGAATGAAAGGACGCTGTATTTAAAGTGCTGGATTCTGTCTCACCCTGTCCTAGACAGCAAGGTGCTGGTGGCCAACCATTTCATTTCCCTGAACCTCAGTTTCTATATCTATAAAATGGGAGAACATGCTGGGCTGGCCTTCCTCACAGCCTGGTTGTGAGAGTGGATACTGTTCAACCCCTCAGGGTGACTTCTGCCCCTGGGCCTGGGGCTGAGCAGGTAGGCCTGGTTGTGAGAGTGGATACTGTTCAACCCCTCAGGGTGACTTCTGCCCCTGGGCCTGGGGCTGAGCAGGTAGGCTTTCTAGTAGGAGCAAGAGTGTGATGGAAGCCCCTACGTAGAAAGTGGTGAGAGCAGGGGATAGTCAGAGGGCCAGCCTAAGGAAGTGTGCCTCTCCCAGAGTGGCCATTTGCTGAAAGTGAGAGCTAGGAGCAACAAAGTTTGAACCCTGGTCCTGCTACCTGAAGCCCTGGGGTCCTGGGCAAACCAGTGCATCCCTTCCAACATTCTCTGCCTCTGGAAACTGGGGCCATTATTCAGACCTCACAGAGTATTCTGAAAGATTAAAATGAAGTGTTAGTATATGTAAAATGTCTAGTGCGGAGCCAGGCACCTGGGTATCGGGTGTGGGGTGGCTGACAGAAGCAGCTGCTAGTGTTTTTGACAACTTTTTTGGATATAACTCCCTCTCTCCACCCAGGAGGCTCTGGGTGGGTGCCCACTCTGGGTAGGAGACTGGCTCCCAGCTCAGCATGGAGGAGGTTAAGTGTTACCTGGCTGGAGCAACATGCCCCAGTGGGGTGCCTCTCCTGGGCCTGCTGCTGTGTCCACTGCCCTAACTGTGCTCTTGCTGTCGGGGTGTTTGTCTTATTCCAACACCAGAGCCAGACATCCCCCATTTTTGACTTACCTTATATTCTCTTGACTGTGGCACCTGATCTCAACTCGTCCTTTTTCCACCTGCCTTGATCCAGGGTAACAGGGTCTGAGGATCCACGGGCCCAAGTAATCCAGCCTTGGAGGAATCAGGGGGAGCTTATGGACCTGAGGACAGTCCAGGGCTCTCCAAGGAGGCTCTTGTCCCTCACCTCCTGCCCCCATGGAAGCAAACTTGCAGCTGCCTGGGGCAACAAGCTGATTTCTACCTGACTGGAATTTCCTCCACAGGCAACTCCAACAGGACCACTTTGAATTTCTATGAGCTTTTCCTATAGCTCCATGACCAAGGGCACAAGGAAGCTCTGGAGCCAGACTGCCCGGGTTCAGATTCCAAGGCCACAACCTAGCTATGCAACGTTGAGTAAGTTACATAAGCTTTATGCATTGCATTTCAATGTGGATAAAAGTCCTACCTCACAGAATCACTGGTTTCTTCTGTGAATTGCTTGTTTATTTAAACTGACCTTGCTGTGGACTTTTGAGTTTTCTTGCCTGAAAGGTGTTGATTCTGGCTGAACTGAGGCTTAAGAGTTGAGCCAGGATGTGGGCATCTTGGCTTCCAGAGGTTTCCAAGGTGAAGGAAATGAGCCAGTTAGCCTGGGAATGCACCAGCCTCCACTCCCTGCAGGAAGATGAATGGGACAGCTTCCCATACAGAGTTGAACAGGGAGAATGGACAAACTAATTGCTTTGATAGAGAATGCTATACCAAATTATCCTGGTGGTTTCTCTGATTTTCCAGATTCCATGAAAGATTGGAAGTATGGAGGCCAATCTTAGATATGGGCTGGCTTCTGGGTAGGAGTTCTGACACGGTCTGGAATTAGGTTGAAGTGATTGTCAGGGTCAAGGAAAGGGGAGGCTAACCAGACAGAGGAGAGGCCAGCTCATTATGCTCCCTGGAGTGAGCAAGGACCACCCAATTCAGAGCCTGGCTCACCATCTTGGCACTGGGCATAACCATGGTCCCATGGCACTGTTTGTTCTTTCTTTCTTTTTCTTTTAAAGTTTCTCTGGAATTTTTTTGTGCCCAGAAATATGGACCACCAGAGCTAAGAAGGCCCTGAAAGATTGTCCAGTGTTAGGAGAAGAGCCAAGCTGAAAAAGGAAAAGTGAAAACAAGGATGAGCACACACGTATGTGGTCCCATTTACGAGCTCAGAGAAGCTTAAATATATTTGTGAAGTATATCTGATAAGAAAATGAATAAAGCACACACTTACAAAAGACTTCTCTTCCCAGAATTGTTCTACTGAAGCTCTATGTGTCTCACGGCGATGGTGTGTGTGTGTGTGTGTGTGTGTGTGTGTGTGTGTGTGTGTGTGTGAAAACTTCTTATCCACCCCACCCCCCCCGGGTGGATAAGTTTCAGAATGGGAAACTGAGGCCCGAGGCAGGCCCCTGATAGTGGCCACAAAGAGCAGGTTGGACCCTACTTTTGGGTCTGGGTCTCTTCTCTGTGATGTCTGGACCCAACCATTGTTCATTGAAGGGCTGCTTCTTGCCTATAGGAAATTCTCTTTGTATTTGAAGAAGTAAGTCAGAGAACCAGCTGCAGTAGCAGGTGTACAACCAAAGGAGGAGTAATTCTTTTTTTACACTGACCTTCAATGAGCTACCATTTCCAACTTGCAGGAAAGTTGTACTTTATTTCCCTTCATTTTACATGTATGTGAGCCAGTTTATATATATACTTTAGGGTTTTCTTTTTGAGCCTCATATGCAATCCCTATAGAGCGGATGACACACATCACAGACTGGGGTCACTGGGACAGAGAGGGCATGGGGCTGGTCCCAGAGCCAGTGTCAGCATCAGGACTTTGGGACACGTTCCTTCTCTCTAAGGGAGCCTCAGAGGCACTCTTTCTTCTTTTCTTATAAGTAGAAGGCTGGCTTTCTGACATTCCTACCACCCCCGACCCCCCACTGCCCAGCCCCCAAGTCTAAAATATTTCACTCTCCATGTCCTCAGAGTCCTCCTAACCTTGGTCACAGGATCACATGCTCCTCTCCAGAGCTCCTTCCCTTGAATGTCTCAAGAGGCTGCCACACTGCTCAGTGAGGTGATTGGGGCCTGGTTGGGGCATTCCTCCCCCAAAGAGGCCACGCCCAGGATGCTAAGTGACAGTCACTGAACTCAGCAAGGTCAGAACTTCAAGATGTCTGACTCTAAAATTAGTGCTCCTTTCCCGTCTCCAGCAGGTGGGTGGGGGTTTAGGGCCTTGTTTTCAGAAGGTTGAACTCAGCAAGCTTTCTTGGAGAGACCACGCGGGAGGTTGAGCCCTGGGTGACAAGGGGGCTGGGCTGAGGGTACAGAGCTGCGGCCCACCAGCCAGGTGCCCTTCTGGTGTCAGCCACTTTCCACCTCTCTCACACTCTGTGATTCATCTTGCTGAATCCGGCCTCATCGGAACTGCTGGAGTTTCCGGGCCAATAAATCTTTACTTTTCCAGAGTTGTTCTAAATGCGTTATTCCCCTGAGCAAGTCATCTCTTCATTGGAGGGTGGTGCTACTCCTCTTGGCTGTCTTTGTTGTCTGCTCACCTCCCTTTTGGTCCTGCAAGTCTGCCCAGCGTTCTTCCAGTACCCGTTTCCCCCCAACTCCTGGTACTCCAGAGTGCAGCTGCCCCCTACAGCTCACCACATGGCCATGGTGTTGCAGATAAAGACAATTCACAGCCTCTCTGGGCACTGGGCCTGCAGGCAAGTGCAGCTGACTGAGAGAAACTCAGGCACAGCTCAGTTCAGGGAATTCCCAGCTCTCTTCATAACCAGGCAGCATTGTGCCAACAGTTAGACGCCCCGTCCCCTCCTCAGTGTTGTGCCTCTCTCTTTCTTCCTGGTTAGCCTTGCCAAAGATTGGTTAGTTTGGTTGGTCTGCTCCAGAAATCAGGTCTAGTGTTTGTATCTCGTCTTCCATAACTGTCACCTTGTATTGCCTTTTTTCTCTTTCATCCCAGAAGAGCTGGCCAAATTCTTTCTCTACTTTGCGGATTTGTTCTTCTGGGTCATCAGGCCTAGTTTTCATTACCTTTCTCCGAAGTGCTTTTGATTCAGCTACTATGTTTTTTAGTCACTTTGTAATCCTTTCTCTCCTGTCCACCTTACTTTTTCTATCCCCTCGTTACTTCACCTTGAAATGAAGTAGAGTTGTCCCCCCTATCCACAGGCATGCCTGAAACCCCGGGACTCCCAGAGGATGCCTGAAACTGCGATAACACCAAACTCTAGATGTGTTATGTTTCCCCCTAATGTACATACCTATGAGAAAGTTCATCTGATAAATTAGACACAGTAAGAGATTAACAACAATAACTAATAAAAAAATAGAACATTTATAATAGGGTTATAAAAGCTTTGTGAATGTGGTCTCTCTCAAAATACCTTTTGATAGTGTACTCACCCTTCTTGGGAGGGTGTGAGATGGTGCCTACATGATGCAATAAGGTGAGGTAAATGATGTAGGATTGTGATGTGCATCAGGCTGCTACCAGCCCTCTGATTGGGCTACTAAGTAACTGACAGGAGGGCAGCATATACAGCCCAGGAACATTGGACAAAGGGGCGATTCACGTCCAGGGAGGGACGGAGCAGAACAGCACAAGATTTCATGACACTGCTCAGGAACAGCATGCCATTCAATACTTATGAGTTGCCTAATTCTGGAATTTTCTATTTAACAGCTTCAGACCATGGTTGACCCAGGTTATGAGAACCGTGGAAAGCAAAATTAGGGATAAGGGGGACACTCAACAGATTTCTCCCTGAGATTTTCTGCTCCTTTTTTAAGGAGGTCATGCCTTTTTTCCCATTGAGCTTCCTGAGATGGTGGACAGATACTCTTCTGGTGTCTACAGCTGGGGCTTGTTGGTCCTTAATTTCTGTTGTGTCTGTGCTATGCTGGGTTGGGACACTTAACTCCTGCCTGGATCTCTGGCTCTCTGAGTTGCTGTTGGGGGTAAAGGAGTTCCCCCACTAGCTGGCATACTCTGGTTATTCAGCTTCTTCTTTCTGGACCCAGCCCCAGCTGTCTGGTGAGAAGTGCCCCCAACTTTCTGTTTCCTGTAATCTTCTGTTTCTTGCCTAGTTGTAGACAGATGGTGGCATAGAAACAGGGGATGCTGCAGTGAGGAGAGGTAACAAGACCCTGCTTCAAAGTCTGCTCTTGAGAGATGAAAAAGAGTGACTGCTCCTGTTTCTGGTGGGTGCTGCTGTGAGTCACGGAGACGGGACTGTCGAGAGAAGAAGTGGACTATGTCTTTCTACTGCTCCCAGTGGGCCTCTGCTTTGCAAAGGGCCTCTGGGTAAGTTAGGCGACATTGCTGGGAATTCTCCTTTTCTCTATATTTCTAGATAATTTAATGAGAAGTTTGAAAGGCTAATCAGTGAGCCACTCACTATTTTTAGCTAGGTAGCTCACTTCCAATTTTTAATGCACACTTACTATTTAATCCCTCTTTTGCATTGATTTCTTCATTTTTCAAAAATAGTTTCTGATTTTTAACTTGGGCACCAACCCTGTCTTAGTCCAGGTGGCCTGGGTGAGGCTTTGAAGGTAAACCACATGACCTTGACCTTAGCCAATCAGCACTTTGCATTCCTTGGTCACAGGTTCACGGGTAGGCATGTGATGGGAGACTGATACAATCAGAATGAGGTTCAGAACTTTTGCAGAAACCCTAGAAAGGATGCTCAATTTTCCCCTTTACACCTGAGTCTGAAGGCCTGTGAGCTGAGCCCTAAAAGGAGCCTAAGAATGAAGCTGAGGACAAGCATCTTGGGGATAGCAAGTAGCTCTTGATCCAACCTTTCCTGAAACTGGATCTACTCCTGAATCTTTTAGTAATGAGAACCAATACAGTCTTTTTTTTGTTTAAGCCTTACTTGAGTCAGATCAGTCACTTAAAGTAAAATTGAGTCATCATTTATCCAAATGTGGTGTGATCACAGGATTAAAAATAATAAAAGAAGAAACAAATATAAGGAAGATAGAATTCCAAATACTTACAGTAGTATCTTTTAAAAAATATTCTATTATTGCTTTAGAAAGAGGAAGGGTGAGGGAAAAGAAGAGAGAGAACAAGAAACATTGACTTGTTGTTTCACCTATTTATGCATTCATTGGTTGATTCTTATATGTGCCCCAACCCGGGATCGAACCCACAGCCCTGGCGCATTAGGATGGCACTCTAACCAACAGACCTATCAGGCCAGAGCTAGGATAGTATCCTTAGATGGCAGAGTTGTGGTTTATTTTTATTTCTCTGTTTGTATATTTTATTTCATTTTTCTGCATGTTTGTAACTAGTATGTTTTGTAAAAAAAAAAAAAAGAAGAAGAGCTAACAAACAAGGAGAGCCCTCAATAAATACGATGTTTACAATTTGGTTCTTCAGTTTGGAAAAGCAAAGAGGCTGAAGGGGCCACTGTTATGTCCCTGCTGAACCTGTGGAATCAAAATCAGGCACTCTGGCCACCCACCAACGCTGTGACAGACCCCTACAGGGCTTCCCTCAAAGCTGAAAGAGGACGTTTTTTATGAAGGGAGACACGAACTTATGGCAGCTGTTTCTCCACAGAGAGTACAAGTTAAAAATAGAAATAGTTTTAAGCATTTTTGAAATGTTCCTGGATGGCAGTTCTGTTGTAAAATTGCAGAGGGGTGTGTGTATGTGTGTGTATGTTAGGCATGGGGCTGTCTCTGGCCTTGAGATGGGTGTCAGGAAGGCCCCCAAACTTTCCTGACCAGGCCAGGGCCTCCTGAGCTGACAGGCATGAGTGTGGGTGCTTTTCATACTGGATCTATATGTTCTAATGGTTTCCTTTGTCAGGGATTTAGTGAGGCAGGTGGTGGTGCTCATGCGCCCACTGAGCATCCAGGGCTGAGAGGGCACGTGGGCTTTAGCACTTGCTGTGTCTTGAGTGGCACAAAGGTTGAGTGAACTGCCTGGAGGACGGAAACCCAAATCCCGAGTTACCTCTGACTGTGGTCGAACGCAGAGTCTTCGTGCATCCAGGAAATCAAGTCGGGGCAAAAAAAAAAAATGTTAAAATGGAGCTAGCCTGGGCTAGGGAATTCCACCCCTCCCCCACCCCCCATATGATAGAGAGATTTGAAAGTTATGCAAGATGGTTTTTCTCATGTGACATTTTAATATCTATTTTCTATAGCATTGTTTCTCAAAGGGTGTTCCCTTATAATCTGCTCTTGGAATGAGAAGCAAGGGAATGTGTTTGCAGCAAAATTTGTTTGGGAAACAATTATGTATTCCACAGCCCCGTGCACATTAGCATCGTAAAGGCTTTGAGAAGTCCCCATGGTAAAGGAACCTGGTTGATTGAATGATCACAGAACTCAATAACTGGGGGGGGGGGTCACCGACATGCTGGATGGGATGAGGTATGAGGCCAAACAGGCAGAAAGTGACTATTCCTGATATGTGGACAGGGGCTGCTCAAAAATGGTGGAATTTGGGATATGGATGGGTGGACCAACTGAGTAGGTTGTGCATGTCACCCCCAGGGCATTTAAAGCATAAGGTAGATTATAAGATCTCAGAGTTCATACCTCATTTTATAGAGAGGGCCACTGACATCCACAGAAGGGAGCTGTCACCAGGGCTCTTGGTTGTATACCATAAATGACAACCTAGGAGAAAGATTTGCTGGGGGGTGTGTGGATATCAGGGTACACACCGAACCTATTGGACGCCTGGAGAACCACATTCAAAAACAGCTAGAAACCCAGAGAAGGTGGTTTGCTGAAAGCATGGCCAAACTATGCCACACACTTGAGTGAGGTGTTGCAGCTGGGGTTGTGAAGTACAGTAAACTGGCCTGTGGCACTGCATCATTCAGGGTAGGAAAGGTGGAGTGGCTGAGCACAGGCCATGTGCCCCTCCCAAGCTGTCAGGGTCCCTGGCGGGAGGACAGGCATCTGACTGTTTTGATTTCTGCAGTGGAAGCCTGGAGCCCGCCTCTCACAGAGACTCACATAGGAAGGAAGCTCGCCTGTTTGGTTGGGGGGAGAGAGAAGTTACAGATGCCATCTCCTACTCTCCAGTGCACATGATGTAACCAAGTGTACTCTTTTCTATAAATCTTGAAAATCCTGATTTAATTAACAGCACAGACCTCAATGAATTTCTACTTACCATGGAAGGATAGGATTCTGAGATAATTTGAAACATTCACTTGTACTGTTCGCCTTGGGTTTCCCACCTCTCCCCAGTCTTTACTTACTGACCTCATGTGCAGTCATCACAGCAGAAATATACAGAGAGAGGGAAACACACGTGCTATAGCTTTTGAATTTCAGGTGAATATAATAGCCTGAGAGCCTCACAATTGTTGCCGTTTAGCATCAAGATACCGAGCCTGTAGGGTTTCAGACTGATGTGTGGCAGTTAAGCCAGGTTTTCCCACTTCCCCAGATTAGATTACTGCTTCCCTGAGCAAGAAACAGGAGGCCTGGGGAAGGAAGGTCTCTGGGTGGTCCGGCTGCACTTTCCGTGCACCCACACCCAGAAGTGGAAATAGAATACCCAATAGTTTGGGGGATCTGAGGGCAGGGTGACAGGTGCACCACTCCCTGAGATAGGCTGGGGGGCTTTTCTCAGTGTCGCATGGGGAGCAGCAGGATGTTTTCACTGATGGCCCTGAAAGCCAGCAAACCCAGTGGGCCTCCCGCCTAGGGAGGTGGGGGCGTGGAGCAGACGCCAGCACACACCCACAGCCCAAGAATAGCAGGAATGAGGGCTCATCGCCAGCCCATGAGGGTGCCTGTGTGGACAGGTGACCTCAAAGAACTGGGTGTGCCCCCCTGGGTGCCCTGACCTGATTTCCCTGCACCTCAACTGGGTGCAGCCTCTGGAAGGAGAGAAGGGGAAAACCCTGCACCGGCTAAAATGGAGGTTCTGCCAAAAGCAGGAGGAGTAAACATTTTCTTTCCTTTCTCACTCGAATTCGTGGGTGTCATTCTAACATACAGCCACTGTGATACACCCTAGCTTGACGGTGGGGATACGTTCTGAGAAATGCATCTTTGGGCAATGTCCTCATTGCACATACATCAGTGCACTTACACAACCTAGTGACCTGGCCTACTGCTGTGGTTGTAGTCGCTGCTCTGTCCTAAGACTGGCGGCGTCATGGGTTTGTTACACCTGCTCCACCACAGACACATGAACAATGTGTTATACTACTACATTCGTATGGCTATGGCGTCGTTAGGTGACAGGAATTTCCAGCTCCATTATGAACTTACGGGACCACCATTGTATATGTGGTCTGTTGTTGACCAAAACATCATCATGTGGTGCAAGACTGTGATACAGAAAAACTAATCCATGATCTTAAGAAAGGTTTCAAGCGCCCTGGCCAGATAGCTCGGTTGGTTAGAGCATTGTCCCAAAGCACAGAGGTTGCTGGTTTAATCTCCGGTCAGGGCACATATAGGAACAGCTTAATATTCCTGTTTCTCCCTCACTGTCTCCCTTCTTCCATCTAAAATAAACATAGCCTGACCTGTGGTGGCGCAGTGGATAAAGCGTCGACCTGGGAACACTGAGGTCGCCAGTTCAAAACCCTGCACTGGTCTGGTCAAGGCACATATGGGAGTTGATGCTTCCAGCTCCTCCCCCCTTTCTCTCTTTCTCTCTCTCTCTCTCTCTCTCTCTCTCTCTCTCTCTCTCTCTCTCACTCTGTGTCTCCTCTCTAAAATGAATAAAATAAAATAAAAATAAAAACAAAGTCCTCTTTAAAATAAATAAACATAAACAAGTTTCAAGCACCTCTCTCCTTGAATTATTATCAATCAGACTTTGGTTACGCTTACTCACATCCTGGATTAAAACTAGAAGATGGACGGCCCATGGGCAGCTTTTTACTGGGAGAAGGGCTGGCCCTGGTGGTCATCTTCTGGGTTCTGCTGTGGTTTCATCCCCCAGCCCACCAGGCTGCATGTTCAGGAGCAGGTAGGGTCCCTTGTAGAGCACTGGTCCCTGGGGCTGTACACTAGGCGAGTCACCCTTGTTCCTGGTCAGGTGGTCTTAAACACTGCTGAGAGGATGTTGAGAAGAGTCCTTTGAAAACCCCAAATCTCTCTAAGCCTCCCCTGGGGGGTCAGCTTCCACATCTATAAAATTAAGTCTCATTGCTTTGCTCCTCATGGTAGTCCAGCTTGGACATTCAGTATCTGCCAAATGCAGGCACCTTCCCCTCAGCGCATTTCATCTCTATGACAGCCCTTCCAGAAAGGCTGTTCACCCTTATTTGCACATGTTGGAATCAGGGTCACAGAGGACAAGGAACTTTCCAAAGTCCAATTGCTTATGCATCAAATCTAAGACTCCATAGATGGTGGGACACACCATTATTTCATAAACAATAAGGAAAGAAAAAGGGCTGCCAATTATACCTGCTAAAGGGTCACACATTGTGAGGCACATTCTAAATTTCAGAGACATTAAGTTTGTGAGGAGGGAGCCTTAGAAGTGATGGGCAGTGGCGCTGAGCAGATGGTGGATAAGGGTGCAGCACCAGGTCTGAGGGACTTCAGAGCTCATGTCATTACATTCAGGCAAGTTGCCACATGGGCCACCTGCTGCTATGAGACTTGAAAGAGCCCCAGAAGAAACAGGACTCCCAGGCATACAACGTGCTATACAGACACACAGGCTAATGGTGATGAGGGTTGTGCCGACGGCTGGAATGGAATAAACTGCTCACTGATTCTTGTAGAGGAAGCCTTGGTTGCACGAATTCCCAAGAATTTGAATGTGGGTGGAATCCTGTCACAGTGCAGAAAACTGACTCCTTGTCTATGGCATCTTATGTAATCTTAGAAGCTAACTTATCCAAGAACTAATTGGCTTAACCTAGACTTGGTTCACTTATGGGGAATAAACTCCAAAACCAGGGTTTGCAGAGTTTTGGAGATCTAAGGAAACTTTCAGTTGATGAGAAAAGACAGAACAGAACAAAATCCAGAGGAACACCTGTCTCCTACAGGGCTCTGCCCTGACCCAAGTCTGGGGCTGCAGGAGGCTCTGGGGCCTGCCTCTCCTTGGGTGGGTTGGAACACACTGCCCAGGGGCCCCACACTTGACTGGGGATGTGTTCCAGTCAAATAGAGTGAGGAGTGTCCACAGATCCTGGTGGAAACTGCCTTTGCTGGAGCCCCTCCCCCAAATCAGATGGCCCCTCAGATAGAGCCTGTCCCCATGGCTTTGGGCACTGGGATCTGGGGTTGTCATTCACCATCTGTGGTGCACCCCTCTGGATGTGGCCTGTCTTCCCTGGTGATTTCCTGACACCAGTCACCATTGCCACTGCTGACTAGCGCACACATAGCATGATTGGCCCAGCGCTTTAGGGACCTGATTTCATCAAGTCTTCTCAAAAGCTCTCCCAATTAGGAATTATTACCTCTATTTTAAAGATGACAAATCTGAGCATCCACAAGGCTGAGAAATAATGCATCTAAGACCACAAAGCACATGAATAAGAAGAGAGGTCTTATACAAGTCTTCATGTGGTGCCTAGAATAGTGCCCGAGCCTGTGTGAGCACTTGATACTGCTTAGATGACTGAAACATGCCTTATGACAAAAATACATAAAAAGTTTGCCAGGGAAACCTATCGTTATTTAATTTTATATGTCTGAGCAACTGCTTTTGTGCCCAGTGGACCTACAGAGGAAGTAGGTTCCAGGCAACGGAGGCATAAATAACACACACACACACACACACACACACACACACACACACACACACACACACTTCCTTTAATGACCCAGCTGCAATTGATATACTGCTAAGTAGCGTTTCTTGTACTAGGGAGATTCTATTTCCACACTAGCAGCAGATTTGACCTTTGTGTCAGCTGCCAGCTGCTTATAATTCTGACAGATGCAAGCACATTTCTGGGAAGCTGTAGCCACTCAAGACCTTGTAGATCAACAGCCAAGGCTGGTGGCTTTGGTAAGATTGATTGGCCTGCAAGAATCCCATTTACAGCCCGAACAGAGCCTTGGTTTACCACGGCCTGGGCACTAATGACTTCGACAGCTCCTATCTAAATCTGTCAGCCCGTGCTGATGGCGATAGGAAAGAACTCTATTTATACGAAGCAGCAATTAGAGGAATGCTCGCCAAGGGGGAGCACTACTCCAAGTAAATCCCCGGCCTTCCAAATGGTGTCATGCTCGTGGTTATTTTAATCTGCTTGGAATTTCCAGGGATATTAATGTGACGGGCCATTGTGGAGGATTAGCCAGGTTTATTTCTGCTGACATCTCAGAAAGCAAACTCAGGTTTTCAAGACGTGCCTGCACCTCCTGGTACACGGGTGGGGGAGGTGGTGGTGGGAGAAGCAGCTGTTTGGAGGGGGAACCTCTGTCCTTTGGGCTCGCCAGCCCACCTCACTCTTTCTCCCTGCCTTTCTCCTGCCATGCCTGTGGCACCTCTGTGTTCTGCCCACCACCCCTGAGCCCCTCCACTCTCCTTTCCCTGTCTGCTCTGACCTCTCCTTGTTCTCCTCCGTAAACAAGCCTGTATCTGAGACGGTCGGTCTTTAAGACACAAGTGTAAGGGTACCATCTGACAGTGTGGTTACAACTGACCTAGGGATGGCAGTGGCATAGGGAACATAACTGGCACCTGGGGCAGAACACTTTATTGGCGCCCCCCTGAGGGCGTAGTACACTTTTCTCATTTGTCTTGGAGACTATTTGGCGCCCCTCTGTGAGTGGTGCCCGGGGCATGATAGACCCCCTTCCCCCACCTTGCTACACTACTGAGGGATGGAGTTACCAGGAAAATACAGCATGCTCACTTTTATATAAACAGCAAATAACATTTATTATGTATTATATTAATTGAGTGACCTGAATTTTTATTTCTAAATCTGGCAACAGTACATAGGGAGAGGGTGAGTATAAAGTAGAGATAACAGGCCCTGGCTGGTTGGCTCAGTGGATAGAATATCAGCGTGGTATATGGACGTCCTGGGTTCAATCCCCGGTCAGGACACACAAGAGAAGTGACCATCTGCTTCTCTCCTCTTCCCTCTTGCCCTTCTCTCCTTCTCTCCACCCCCAGCCCTCCCCCATAGCCAGTGGTTTGATTGATTTGAGCATGACCCCAGGCACTGAGGATAGCTCAGTTGATTCAAGCATCAGCCCCCATGGAGGTTGCCATATGGATCCCAGACAGAGAGCATGTGGAAGTCGGTCTCACTATCTCCTCTCTTCTTCTTTAAAAACAAACAAATAAACAAACAAATAAATAAATAGAGCAGGGAGACCACTGCTGGACAAAAAGTGTCATACTTTCATCCATGGGTTGAGTTTTTCCTCTGTCTCAATCACTTTATTTATTTATTTGATTTTTTTTTTAAAAGAGAGACAGAGAAAGGTAAGGGTTGGGGAGAGCCTGAGAGGGATCCTTGTATCTCTTCTTGTAAGGGCACTAATTTCATGATAAGGGCTTTACCCTCATGATCTCATCTAATCTTAATACCCCTATAGACCCCACCTCCAGATGCCACCACATAGGGGCTTCAAGACATGCATTTGGAAGAATACAAACACTCAGTCTGTAACATAGTCCTCACAACAACTCTATGAAATATGTGCTCTTGTTATTCCCACTTTACAGATAAGAAATCGAGCCAGCGTGAGGTTGTTACGAGCAGAAAGAGGAGTTAGGACTGAACCCACCAATGTGGAGTTTATGCCTTAACCTTATTTCTGGGAAGATTTGCATAGGGGTCATGACCCTCTTTCTCAGTTTCCAAAGAATTTATCTTTGGGGATTGCAAGACGCAGACTCTTGTTCCCCCAATAGGTGCTTACAAAACACTTGTGGGCTGCAAGGTACTGACCATGGTAGACACCACGAGGGACAGAAAAGTATGTGGACCACAGTTCCTGCCCTAGGTAGCCGAACAGTGAAGATGAGTCCAGCACCCCACCAAATGCTAGCTCTTTGTTCTTCCTCTGGAGTGTCCTCTCTAACTCGTCACTGCTCTACAGCCCCACCTCAGTCTGGTTGAGAATCTGGCTGGCTTGAGCATGTTCTGTTACAATAGACTGCTTAGAGTGGCCTGGAATCTCTAATTTGTCCTACATCCTGCCCCCCAAGTCAGCTCACAGCAGCTTCCTTGCCTGCTCAGAATCCTTTAACAGCTCACTAATTTGTCTTTCACAACTTTCAAAGACACTTTTTACTTGCTTGCTGTCTCCCATGCCCTGCCCCCCAAGGCCTCCACATGGAACACAGATGGAGGTGCAATGTGATGGGGCCCAGGATGCTGCAGCCTCCATTCTGCCCCAACTGCAGACCTGGAAACTCCATTGAAACCGAGTTCTCCAGGCAGCCACTCACAGCCAGTGGCCTGGACATGCAAGACAGCACTCCACAGTCTGGCACCAAGACCCTCCCTCCATGTCTGGGCTATAGATTGCGGTTTTCCTGGGTTCACCCGGCAAAGTATTATGTTCCAGCCTAGACAAGCTGCTGTGTGTCCCCTGGACTAGCTGGAGGGTTTCCAACTGTGGGGCCTGAGCTTGAACTTCTCAAAAGTCTAGCTCTTTAATTAGACTGTTGGTGTGACCTTGGCTTCACTATGGAGGGTGCTTCCAAGGTTAGAGCGAGGCCTGCTAGGAGGCGAGAGTCCAGGGAGAGAGTTGGAAGTCAGAGACAAAAGCAGTGACTTTGGGGTGACAGGAAAGACCAACATCAGGGGCAGGTAAAGAAGTCCCAGGACGCAGGAGTGGGCAGTGCTATTGGCTAAGCTAAACACCTCTCAGAAACCTTTAGAAGAGGGGCGAGCTGGATTCTCTCAGCATAATCTCAGTTTGTCAGCCAATGGGTAACTTTGAGAGTAAGAAAGATTTGCTTTTAACTTTCCCAAATCTGGCCTGACCAGGTGGTGGCGCAGTGGATAGAGTGTCGGACTGGAAGGCAGAGGACCTAGGTTCGAAACCCCGAGTTCACCAGCTTGAGTGCGGCTCATCTGGTTTGAGCAAAGCTCACTGGCTTGAACCCAAGGTCGTTGGCTTCAGCAAGGGGTTACTTGGTTTGCTGTAGCCCCCTGGTCAAGGCACATATATGGGAAAGCAATCAATGAACAAATAAATGCCACAATGAAAAACTGATGATTGATGCTTCTCATCTTTCTCCGTTCCTGTCTGTCTGTCCCTATCTGTTTCTCTCTCTGTCTCTGTAAAAAAAACACACAAACAAAAAAATAACCCAAAAACACTTTCTCAAATCACTTTGGTCTCAGCCCAGCAGATACAGGCCGCCCCATGTCAAGCCAGGTCTTCCAGGGTGAGAATGATTGGCTCATCTGTGACTTGGCCTGAAGCTGGGTTGCTGGGAGGCCTACAGCAGCACGTCTGGGCATGTGGACATGTAAGAGTCAGAGTGATTATTGCTATTCTAAGAAGCTTAGGACAATTCCTCCTGGAAATAATTTTAGACTGCAGCAAGAGCCCAGGGGTGTCCAAAACTCAGCTGGGGACCGAGAAAGATATAGGTGTGGCCTCTCTGACTACCTGGTCCAACCAACCATCAGGCCAGGAGGTGGTTTATTGGATCCCTGGTCCCTCCTCCTGGAGACCTGCTCATAACAGTCCCTTCCTTTGTTCCTTGGACAGGGCCCCCATTCTTCCCAAAAAGGTGACTGCCGTGCACTAATCTGAACCTAGCCAGAGTGAGCGTGCATGGCGGGGATGGACAAGACACTGATGCTTGCAAGCAGCCCAAGGTTTGAGTCCAGACTGGCCACTTCCCCATTTGGCACTCTTGAGCAAGTCTTGACTCTTCCCGTCTTTGTTTTCTCACCTATAAAATGGGAAAATCATTGTGCAGCTATAAAATAGTAATTTTAGAAGTATGTGAACAATGCAAGCATACTGCCAAGAGAGTTACTCAGGCTGTATTTGGGGTTTAAATAAACCCAGACTTCCTCAAATGATGGAGACCTGACCTAAGCTTCAAAAGTCTACATAAGTATGGACTTCAGCCCTGCCTTCAGGCGTCTACAGTCTTGTGCGGGAGTCACATGAACATGGCTTCCTACTCTGGTGTGGTGTGTCAACCTGGGAGTGTGCAGAGAAGGGGAGGCCAGGTGGACAGAGTAGCCACAGTGCTCCCTAGTGGAGGACAATGGGGCCAAAGGCTGATTCTTGAGGGAGAGGTGTGATGGGGCAGGTAGAGGGCCAGAGATTGATGCTGAGAGCTAGGACCGGGCAGCACAGCGGCTCATAGCTGTCAGTAGGAAATTATTTTCCATTTCTTAGAATTTTGTAAAGGGCAGGTAGTGGAGAATTGGGAAGCAAAGCCAAGGCCTATGTTCTGCAGAGGCCCTGGGGAGTGACCCCTCATATGAAAGCACCTGGCCAGGTTCTTTGTATCTGACAACCCTTGCCTCCTTGCCCAGAAATCTCCCCTGCTTTGATATGATTACAGTGAACCTTCGAAGAGACATCTCAGGTATCTCTCAACACTCCCTTATTTTCCTTCCACTAGAACAAACAAATGTTTCAAAGGGCAGATGGCACCATTCCTCTTCAAGACCTTCTTATCATTCTGCTTAGTTTCCTCAGATATACACAGGCTGTCCCCAGGTTATGAATGAGATAGGTTCTGTAAGTCTGAAAATGTTTAAATATTTAAATGCACAGAAAGTTCAAAATAAATATTGTGTTAAGACAAACTTTTAAGTTGCATTTAATAGGTAAATGTGCCTTTTGCAACTTACATACAAATCAGTGTAAGAACAAACCTATAGAACCTCTCATTTGCAACATGGGGATTGCCTCTAGCTCTTTACTGATATATATATATTTCTGATGTGTATATCTATCTATCTATATATATGTATGTGTATGTATCTATTTCATGAGAGAAAAGAACTATTGACTCTTAAACATTTGGAGTTGATGCTTTCATTCAGAAAAAGATGGAATAGGTCTCCCTTCTTCTCATCCTCAACCTTTGCTAAAGACTACATGGCAGGGTCCTAGTGCAAACAGACACGCTATGCCCAGAGAAGAGCTGACATGATGGCTAGTGTAGTGTGTATGTGGCCATGAGCCCTGTTGCTGGACCCTTGGAGATTATCAGGCTTCTGTGCCCAGAGGAGGAGGTGTGTGTTGGTCTTTCTTCCTTTCCATCAATCTCCCACTCCTCATTGTTTCCTCACCTCCCCAACTCTCACAGGAAGTGTTCACCACTGGGGTCAGCTTTGCTCTGAGGGTTGGCTGGAATGAAGGCACCATTGACAAGTTCAAGGGGTCCTTGGCTGCAGAGCTGGTTTCCCTTTGAAATCTTCAGCTAGAGAATGTCCTCAATAAAAGCAGACTGCAGTCAGAGTGCAAATCTTATGTAAGACTTAGCTCATGAGTGGAATGATAGAGTGTACCACTATAGATTCCACATGGGCAGATCTGATTTTTAAATCAATTTAAAATTCCATTTGGAGACTTTCTTCTGAGTGGAAAGTTGGTCTACTCCTTTGAGAGCATGAGGTCAGGTTTGGACAGCAAGGGCTGGGAGTGCCGGTTATGACCGAGACGGAGAGCTACTGTCAGGATGTAAAGAGCTCCAAGCAGCTCATAGCAAGTGGGTAAAGTAGATCAGGAAGGGAATCCTGCTAGGGAGTAGGCATTATAGGACAAGGCCAGCCACTCTGAGTTCAAATCCCAGCAAAAGCACTGAAAAGCAAGTCAGTTACTGTCTCTGAGCTCAGCCATGGTTGGCGGGGAATGAGTAAAAAGAAAAAGAATCCAGAAAGAACCATGTGTTCTATGTAAAGTTTTATCGTCAATCCCTGAAAGGTGCGTAAGTGTGCCTGTTTGGGTGTGTGGTTATACCTGTGGTCAGCCATTGTCCATTTGTACTGCACCCACCTAGACAATAGTTACATAGCCATTGTCTCCCAACCCTAGAATGGGCTTCCTCACCTGCCAGGCTTCTGTCCATCTGTCAAACATAGATAGTAAAAATAGTTGCTTTTCCTCCAGAGCCCACATGGCAAAAGGAAATGAGCAGGGAGGGGTTCTGGAATCTAGAGCCACAAATCAAGTCCACTGCTAACACAGACCAGCTGTGTAAACTATTTCCTCTGTCATTTGGCAAATGTTATTTTCCCTTTCTGGGATCAGTTTGCCCACGTGGAGAATAGGTCAGAACCACAGCCTGCCCTGGGGTAAAGGGGATTGTGAGTGGGGCCGTAAGCAGGGGTGCGCAGAGCAGCCCAGCGCATGGAGCACTCCGATTGGCAGGGAGGGCTCGGGTAGGCTCTGCTCACTCACAGGAGGACAGTAGACTGTTTCCTTCTCTTTAGGAACCCCCCAATAGGCGGTGGCTGAGGAGGACGGACTGTGGGATCACTCTGCCTCTCTGACCGCTTTGGGCCAGTCTCCTAACCTCTCTGGACCTCAGTTTTCCCATTAGTAGAATAGAGCTAATCATCACCTCTTTGTCCTCAAAGTGCTTAGAATGTGGCCAGGCTTGTAAGCTGCCTCCATTACTACTTGTTCAAGGCTCCATGTCTCTGAATCACACCTTACCCTAAATTTAGTCTCCGAATAAAAGGAGAAAAGACTGGGTTTCCTGCTTGTTTTAGTTTGGTGAGCAGTGCCTCTCTGAAACACATGAATCCATCCCTTGGCACAGCTTAAAACATGGTGAAATTTTAGATGAAGCTTGGCTGCAGACAGTGCGATCGATTAACTGTGGAGGCAGGTCCTTCTTTCTTTCATCCTTGAAAGCCACACAAATCTAGCCAAATAGATTAGATTATCACTATATTGCACCGCCATCCAAGCTCCTCCCATTAAATGCATTAATTAGCCAGTAAGACTGCCACAAGATCCCACCTCCCCCTTAAAACCACTGCTTACTGGGCTGATGTTTCTGCAGAATGGGGAAACTGCCTTTGGAAGGATACAAAGTGAGTCAATTTAGACATCTTTATCGCTGTGGCTCCACCAAGGACCCAGAGACAAAATAAAGAGATTCTTGTGACTTTCTTCAGCTCCTACCTATCTCCTCTCTGAGAGCAAATAGATTCCAGTTATGCGGAGCCAGTGAACAGGAAACATGGAATTTAGGCCTGAAATTTCTACTCATTCATCAGCGATTCAGTTTGTTTACCCCGCTGATGGATCTTTGTGCTGGCCACCGTGAACGTGCAGCAAACTGGTTTGATATCACATAGAAGAGCTCCGCATTCAGCGTGACTTTCCAGGTGTGCTGCCACACAAAGGGCCTGATGTTCCGGTGATTTCTCATTGAAACCTGGAGTCAATCACACAGCTTTCAAGATCCCTCCCGCCTGCCTGCCACGTTGGACCCCACTTTGCCTGAATGCCGTATGGCTGTAGGGGATGGACACGAAGACCCACATCAAAACTCCAGAGGCCGGGCTAGCGGAGGTGGCCTTGGGTGAAGTGTCTTGCCAGCCCACAGGGGTTGCCCTGGGGGTGAAATGGAAGGTGAAATTATCTTCAGGACTCTGCAATCTGCACAGTGAAAGTGGTCACTTTCTCATCTGCCCACTCTGTTCTTGTCTGGTTGCTTCTCTGACGAATTAGGCTGGGTCACAGCATGTTCATACCAGGTAAGAGCTGTAGAACTTCTAGAGTGTTCTTCCTATCTAAAGGACTGCATGCTGTTTGTGTTACCTACAGCAGTTTTTCCTGGAGGGTTTGTTGGTGCTTCATTGGCGTCATGGGCTTCAGGGTTCCATGGGAGTAAACTGAAGAAACTTCTGGCTTGGCTTGAGGTCCCGGAGGACCAGGCACGGGGAAGGAAAGGCCCTCAATCTTCTGAGGAAGGTGACCCTAAATGAGAATTGGGTCAGTATATTAAAGGTCAGAATTCAGTCGGGCAGGGGAAAGAGACAAACAGAACTCCGGTTTCTGTTGCAGAAGGAGTGATGCTCTCTGTCGAACCTTGGTAATAGAGCTCCACATCTCCATGGTGAGACGTGGACAGTGATGGAGGAAGGTCACACGTGACTGCAGTGGTGGAAACTCAGACCAGAAGATGCTGCCTGACAGGCTCACGCTGCCGCTTGGCGGGCATGCTGATGACCTCACAAGAGCCTTTCTGGAGTGAGAATGAGGGCTGTGGGAGAATCAATTGCTAATGTTAAAAAATGGCTGATCATGTAGGCATTTGTAAAACATATTATTTACTTTTTGTAAAAGCCCATGAAATAATGATATTATCCCGGTTGTGACCAAACATGCAGCTCAGAGTGATGAGGGGACTTTCCCAGGGTCACGTGGTCTAGGACAGCTGCTCCAGGAGCCCAGTGGTCCACTCTCCTGGATACCCCAACTCCTGATTCCCCCAGCAGAGATATGTAGTCATACCAGAAATGCCAGCCAACCTTCCACTGCCCCTTGTGTGGCTATGTTTCCATTGTCTTGTGTATCAGTTAAGGATCTTTGGGTGTAATTTGTGGAAACTGACTCTATGTGACTTAAGAAAAAAAGAGAATTTAGGGGAAGGAACCTGGGCATCACAGAATCTCCAGCCTCAGTAATTTTGAAGACCTCAGAAGAGGGAGTCAGCAAAACATTTCTCTAGAGCGCTGTCCCCAGAGTGCCTGGACTGGATATGCCACCAATCCTCATTCCGTTCTAGAACCCAGAAGAAAATGATTGGCCCAATTGGGGTCAGGTGTGTATCCCTGGCCCAGGCACTGTTAGCTAGGGCTGAGGGTGCACACATGTGTATCTTGGGAGGCTCCAGAGACAGGGACATTATGGTACCATGGCAGCATAGTTCATGTCTAGGACACCATGCTGCCAATGACAACTTCCATTACTGGAAGATAAAAGCCATGGCTGACATTTTTCTATATTTAAATGCCTCTCCCTGAGCAAAGCAAATGCTCCAACCCCATGGTTGGCATGGGGGTTCTACAGATTTGGTCAGGGGACTTGAAAGCATTTCTTCTTCTGTTCCCACAACTGCAAAAGCCTGCAACTTAGAGTATGATGTGGGCAGAGCAATTGCATCCACTTGACAGGCAGACCATCAAAACACACATCTCACTGGTCATGGCAGCGAGTGTAAAGAAATTCGGGTTTGCCTTTGAAGGAGGAAAAAATGCTGTGTGTGTCTGTTGTCTACAGAACCCATAGGCACATCCACACAGCACCATTAAAGGTCACACTTGTTACGTGAATGTCTGGCACTTTATGTGTTCTTTATTATTGATAATAATTAATAAATCAGCGGTTCAGAGAGTTCTAGTTTTCTCTAGCTATCAAAAATTAGCATATTTTTTCCATTTCCCTAAATTGCTACCTTTTTGATAGTGTGTATGTAATTACTGATTTTTCCCTGATTCCACCCAAACTCACTCTTTGTTAGGCTGGCTCACTTTGCTTGAAAGCTGTCAGATGCTGGTGAGACTGTTTTAAAAAATAGAACTGTTACAATTGATGGAATTAAGTCTAGACAAGGCTAACTTATGTTCTGCCTTTTCTCTTGTTTTCTTTTCTTCTTATTCTCTTCATCACAGTAGAGTTAAGAGAGACAGAGAGAGAGAGAGCAAGAGAGAGAGTATTAGTTATCTTTGATTTGTTGGAACTGCTTCATCAGAATGCGCTGTATCTGCGTTTTGCTCACAGAACTTAATAAAACACCCAGAGCAAACTTCAGGCTGACTTGTTCTCGCCAATTACTGGTGCGGCCTGGGTTTCTCCTTGTTAATTGCTGCGAGCCAGGAAGCTTTACTCAGTGCGCTGTGTACCCAAGCATGTATGGCGTTTAATGAATCATACTAGCTCTGCACTCCAAACAATTAGGTTAATCTAGCTGTTAGTTAGTGAGGCATAAAATAAATTTAATCTCTCTTCTAAAAAAATCAATTATAGCTCTGTAATGTATAATTCAATTTGGGTCATGCTACATAAATTTTCTGTTTTTAGTATGTTTTTAAACTGGTTGTTATTAGATGTTTTTTTTTGCAAGCTGTGTGTGTGTGTGTGTATGTGTGTGTGTGTACACCAGAGGATGACAGGTAGAGACGACTCAGAATCTGGATTTATTAATGAAATGGTATCTCACATGGTCTTTGCCCATTTGACTCAATGTTTAACTTGAACACTTACTGAGCACCAAGTCTCATGGAAGATGGAGAGAAGGTAAAATAAATATATGCCCTCAAAGAGCATATAGTTAATAGTACAAGACCAAGCCACAGAGAAAATTAGAAAACAGTTAAGTGAAACTGGATGGGACAGATAAACGGTATTGAACAAAGAATTTGAAAGTCAAATCTGGATGTCTGGACTCCATTTCTAACTCTTCTATTTACTAGGTGTGTGACCCAAGGTCAGCAATAGCCTGTCTCTGCCTCAGTTTCATGATCTGTACAATGGGCATGGCAGCCCCCTTCTCTCAGGGTTTTTGAGGTAGATCTGTATGTTACTGGCTGGGAGCACACTGCAGAGTCTTCAGTCTGCCACCATGGAGAGGAATGGTTGTAGATATCTGGTCTCCTCAGCTCCCTATAAGCACCTGGAAGGCAGTAGCATGGCTTGCCTTCTCCAGCACAGTCCTTGGCATCCAGCGATGGGCCAGCATGCAGAGAGAATGCTACAGAAGCTTGAGTGACACTTGGAGCCTTACTCAATGACAGGCACCCATTTGCTTTGAGTCAGGCACTGTGCTCGTCCTCTCTGATCCTCAGCATAGCCCTGCATGGTTATCCCTAGCTACAGGGCAGGAAGCTGACACTCAGAGAGATTAAACCACTAACCTAAGGCTACACAGTGAGGAAGTAGGAGGACAGGGATGTGAATCTGGTCTCTCTGTTCTCTCTACCCTGCCTGGCCCACCCCACATGGATGACAGGTACAGGTAGTAAAGGTGACAGAGAGCCCAAGGGAACCTGGAATTCACAGCTCAGAGCTTTTGCTGAGGTCCAGAGCCTGGACACTCTCTCCCAATAAAGCTTCCAGAAAGCTTACCACCACCTACCCTTTAGTCTGCCCATTTAGTTTTGTTAGTGGAATTCTTAGGAAAAAGTACACACCATTACGTCTCCCTGCTAATCTCCTGGCAACAGCTTTGGTACCCAACATTATTAAAATAGTTCAGACTTCGTCCCAACTGTCTCTTTTCAATTTTCTTGCTTTCAGGGGGGTGCTCAGCAAAGTGGTGAGCAGGCATACCTATTGAGCGCTCCTTCCTTCATGGCAAGGCAAGCACAGCAAATGAATCCAGAGCTCCTGAGACAGCCAGGAGCCATGGGTGTGTGCAGGGTAGTGGTGGTGGTGGTGGGTGAAGGCTCAGGGGTTCACAGACTGGTTTCTGCCCATCTGCTGGGAGGCCCTAGGCAGACCCTTTCCCTCTCTAGGCCTCAGTTATCTCAGGTGCTACTGTGAGGATCTCTGCATGTGTTCCTTGCGATTCTGAGAACACAACCACGCTGCAGAATGGAGCCTCCACTGGGCACATGGTATTGTTGTCTGATACACCGCGAACCACTTGGCGCCATCAAGCTGACTTACTCTGCTGAACCTATGGGTCATTAAAAGAAAATCTAAAGCAGTGAATGGGAAGTAGCTTCCACAAAATGATTCCCATCAGAAAGTAAGCCTTTAATTAGCAAAACATCTCACCCAGCTGAAGCATAACTTTCACAGACTTATACCCAGTGATGTTAATTATGAAATGAATTTGCGCATGCATGGTTTATAGGTCTTTGCCTTTAAAGAGAAAAAAAAAGTCAGCTGCGTATTTTGTTTGCATTTTTCCTGCCCTCCGAGAGAATTCACATGGATGGTTCCTGTGTTTCTTAGAAGCTTACCGACCCTCTCGGTGACTTTCACCCTTTGCTTATATTAACCAGCTAAATATTTATTGTATTCCCAATTGCCCATCAGAGCTGATGGGTGAAGGAGCAAAGGGAAGGAGGGTGAGGTGCAGTTCTAGGCTATGTTTAGATGAGTTCCATGCCCTGGAGGGTCCTTGCAGAACAGAGGGTCTACCTCCTATTTCCCAGTTATGAACTAGGTAACTGGGCAGGAAGGGAACTAACTCCCCCAGCACCACGCAGTGAGTCAGTGTTGGCGCCCCAGTCCTGACCTAAGCTCCTGGCTAGGAATTAGCATCTTACCTCAACCCCGACAGCACTCTGGGAGGCACTGAAGCAACCAGGGAGCACTGTACCCACAGTCTAGTCAGATAGATAAGGCATGAGACTTGTGCTCACAGACACACACTTCAGGCATCTTGGTGGACCACAAAATGACAAGGTTAGTGGATTGCAGAATGGTACCTGTTGAAGGTACCAGGAGCTCTGGAGAGGATTTCTCAAAATGAGCAGGAACACCTGGAGGAGGCAGCCCCCAACCAGGTTTGGGGTAAGTATGACCAGTAGAGAGGACAGGGTGCTCCTGCCAGAGGCCCACATGGGTCAGGAGCATCTTGCAGGCAGGTGGGAGGTTGATTTTGCCAAGCTTCCATCCATGTGTGTCTCCGCTTTCCTTCTGCTCATGTGTCTGTCTTCCCCTGGGCAGCCAGAACACTGCTGTGGCCTTGTGGCCACAGAGCCAGTAAGTGACAAGGGATTGACTCTTGGCTTTTGAATTTCAAAAGGTATAAGCAGTAAGTGTGAAGGGGATGTGTGCTGAGCTGTTTTGATCCCCACCTGAAGGAAGATGGAGACTCAAGACCCAGGGCTAGAAGGGGAGGAGTCCTGGTGTGGAGCGGAAGGTGAGAGGCAGTTGAGTGAGCTACAAGTGTTCGTTCTCAGGGGAAGATGGGCCAGTGGCCTGCTCCTTAACTGGCTCTCCACTCTAGGGTGCTAGTAATAGTAGACCCAACCCCTCAATAATGATAGACCCATCCCCTCAGTAATGATAGACCCAACCCATCAGTGATGGTAGACCCAGCCCCTCAGTGATGGTAGACCCAACCCCTCAGTGATGGTAGACCCAACCCCTCAGTGATGGTAGACCCAACCCCACAGTGATGGTAGACCCAGCCTCTCAGAAGGCTTGAGGAACAGCACCCTTCCGCAAGCTATAGCCACATAGCGTTTGTGGTGACACTGGGCAAAAGAAACAAAAAAGTGGGTTTTTGGCTATGGTGTCTAAACAGATGGGACCAAGAATTTCCTATCTCCTGAGGGTCCCAGCAGAGCCGACATTACCTGTACCCGAAGGATTTCAGGTTGGTGGCCTAGAGGGGGCCTCATGATGGGGAGAGAGCCCAGCAGAAGGGGGAAGCCTTTGGCTATGTACTTCCCCCAACAACCACCACCTTCATCAATCTTAGATCAACTCCTGGGAAGGGGGGAGGAGTGGGGAGGACAAGAATACCCTGACATGACTGAGAAAACACTGGAATAATTGAGAAGACTCAGAACTGACCGGCTAGTATTTCCACCAAAGTATATTCTAAATTATTTAAGGAAATTGATCTAAGGGAAACTGAGTAGAGATAGTTGAGATACAAGCACCTAAGTATGTGGGCTAAAAGCTCCATCCTGTGTTTGCATGGAGGGCCATGAGTTAGGGAAGTTGCGGGAGGCAGATGACAGAGTGCTTTGATACTTGTGTGTGGGGGGGGAGTGTCTCAGTTGGTCCCAAGGTGTTCAGAACCTGGCCAGGTCTTCTTTCAGGGTGGACGGGTGGAAAGATGCAAAGTTCTGGACATTCCAGGGGACAGAGCACATGGCTTCTTACCTAGCTCTGCCATGCAATGGCTATGTGACCTTGTGCAACTGGCTCAGCCTCTCTGTGCCTTAGTTTCCCCATTTTAAAACAAAGATAGTGACCTATATAATTGCTAAACCATTGTTTCTCAAACATCAGGGTGCCTGACACTCAAGGGGAAATGGGTTAAAGTGTAGCTCTCTGGTCTGACAAAGATTCAGACACGAGGGTCTGGAGATTCTCGGAGAACATCTCTTCCCAGGATCCACTGTGATGACCTTTGCATTGAAGGTCTGGGTGGGTGCTAAGATCCCCTGGGCTTATTCTCCTTCCATTGTCCCTTGGCCTGACTTTCTTCATGCCCTCAAGGTGTCTTACCTTCTGTGTTATGTGCCCCTGTGCTTGGAAAGTCTTCCCAGCTGTAATACAATGAGACATCCCCCTGGTCCAGATTCTTCCTCTGGGTGGCAACCTCCTCCCCTCCTGCTCTGCCCCATTCTGTGAGGGCAGCTTCCCTCTTGGCCTTCCCCTCCCCTGTTGCCCCCCAGAGCTGCGTAGAAGTGCATAAGGGAGACTTTCTTTGAGGCACTGTCCTGGGTGCTGGGCATGTGCAGGGAGGGACTGACACCCTCAGAGATGTCCAACACAGCCCTTCCCCATGGCCTCCAGCCTTCTCGATGCTGTTCTTCATGTTCATCATGCTTTCCTTCATGCTCATCATGCTTTCCCCTGCTCTCTGGCTCATGGGTTCTACTTTTTTAAAAATTATGATTTATTTATTAGTCATATTTTTCTTCTGCTTACAAATGTAAAAAGAGATATGATAAAAAATTTTCAAACAGAGCAGCATAAGAAGCAGAAAATTCCTTATGCCTGATAGGCTCCTCCAAAATAACAAAAGTTAATGCCTGATGTGCCAAAGATCAGGTTTTTGAAATCAGCATGTAAATAAATAAAAATAAATATATATAGGTATTTTGAAGCAGAAGTGCAGTTATTCCACACAATTTTCTGACATCTTTCCTCAGTGAGAAATTGTATGCCCTTACTTATACATGCCCTGTTACATGCTACTGTATGGAGATACACCACATTCTTTTTCATGATCATATGTTACTCCACAGAGTTAATTTAACTACTTCCTCATTCATAACATTCAGGCACTGTCTTAATTTTTTACAGTTACAAACTGCAACTAACTGCACACTGTTGTCACTAACATTTTTGCACAGATACCTCCATGCATTTGAACAGCTATAGAGGGCACTCCTAAAACTGGAATGGCTAGATGAGAGGGTATGATTATTTCACTGTTAGTTGTTATTGCCAACTTGGCCCTCATAATGGACTGCTAACTTGTTCTTGCGCCAATATTTTGTAAGGGGCTATTTCTCCATACATATTTCCTGCCAACTTTGGCATTATCTATCTTTTAACTCATTGCCAAAGAGATAGATGAAAGCATCTTTTTATTATTTCCTTTTTTCTTATGAGGTTGATCAGTTTGAACTGTCACATTTTGACCTCTGCCCATTCTTTCTTTTATTGGGTAATTAAAAAAAAAACCCACATAAGTAAGACAATTACATGGCTTAAAAATGCATCTGTGCAAAAGGGTGGAAATGAGGATGAGAGCCTGGCCCCAGGCCCCCAAGCTGTCTGCTCTCAAGTTAGACCATCTGGCACTGAGGACCTGGCATGGAAGAGCCCATGCAGAGGCCTGTCTTTCCCACTGCACAGAAAGCAGGGGTACAGGTTGCACTTGACTGGTGCTGCCCTCTCTGTGGGCACTCTGCTTCTGGGCTGCAACTGTGGCCAGAGCCACCTTACGGGACAACGATGGTGGTGGCAGCTGGGAGTGCTCACCTGTCCCTGACCTGCCCCTGCAGGTGGTGCAAGGCCCACAGGCAAGCAAGGTGGGTCACAGGCAGGGCCCTGGGCTGCAGGCAGGCAGGCAGGTGGCAGAGGTGGGGGTTAAGTCCCAAGTTCATAGTTACTGCCTTTCGAGACTTTGTTTAAGCAGCTATGGCTTTCAGCTTCCCTACTTGTAAAATGGAAAGAGTGATGTCAGTTTCAAGGGCCCCTTGTGAGGCTCAAACAAAAGTGTACAAATAATACTAGAACCTTCCCTAAGTGAGTGTTAAATGCTGATGCTCCAATTCCACTGGTGGATCATGTCCTTCACAGCTACATGCTGACTCCCTCGAGCAGGGGGCGTGATTTTGTCCGTTGTTTCACGTATAACACAGTGGGTATGAGGTGGGCTTTGGACCAGAAAGAGCTGTGTACAGTGTGTTTACTGGCCGTGTGGCTGGGCAGATTACTGAACCCCTCTGAGATGCAATGTCCTTTGACATGAAGCAGACATCACTATTTCTTGGTATCTTGTGAGTAGTTAATGAGCTGTGCTGAGAGACTGGGGCAGGGTGAAAGTTCAATCAGTGTTGATTATGTTATTTTCATCTTTAATAAGTGTAAATTATTTATAACACTGATCTCAACCACAGTGGCATTCTCCCTGTCTCTCTCTCTCCTCTCTCTCTCTCCCACTCTGAGCTTTAGAGAGCGGCTCACAGAGAAATGATTCCTGCCGCCCCACCCCCATTGGTCTGGGTGAATGCCTGTGGGCCACCGGACCATCGGACCCATGGTCCTGCAAGTGTTTCTCCTGCTTCTGTGTTTTCACTCCAGATACTGGGCTCCCTATGGGCCAACCCACACCTGGCTGTGAAGGAGAGGAGGGTCCTTTCAGGTGAAGCATTCTGAGAAGGTCTTCTACTGTCCCCTCGTCTGCTGTCTACAGTGCTGACAAAATCCCACCATTTGCGGGAAGCCTTATTTACCCTGGGGTTGACATTTGTCTTTGATATTAGAAACCTGCACCCAGGCTCTCGACATGTTTCTATTTCATAAATATGGTCCACAGTGCCCACCTCTGCCTTTTCTCTGGAAGACCCTAGACAAGGTATTTAATCTCTGTATGTCTTAGTTTCCTCATCTGGGAAATGTGGACAAGATGGCACTGACCTCAGAGGGGTGAGGTGACTGAGATAAAGGAGCCAGCATGGCATGGTGCATAGTCAGTGTCCACAAAATGTAAGCAAAGGTAACTCTTACCTCCAGGGGCGTGGTCTCCACCCTCCATGGAAGGTGCTCAGTCTATGAATTCCTTTCTCTGACTTCTGATGCCTCCTAGCCACAGTCATCCTTGACCTCTTGAGTGGATCAGATGGCCTTAAAGGTCCAGTGTGATAGCAGTGGGAAGGGGGCTGATGGTGGATCCTCCAGAACGCCCTTAGAGGGTCAGCCTGGATGCAACTCTTGAGAAGGCAGGGCTGCCTGGGAGGCTATGCCAGAGGCTGAGAGCAGGGCTGGGGATGAGGTGTTCCAGAAGGAAAGGAGGGAAGAGACAGCTGGAAAATCCTGGCCATGGACTCGTTGAACAGCTTCTCACTCAGCTCTCCTACTAAATCTGTGGCTTTTGGTCTCATCATTTTCTGGACCTTAGTCTTCCAGTCTATAGAATGGGAATGCAGATGTTAGGAAGGCACCAGTGGAAGATACAAGACTTCTTTTGACCCAGCTTCAGGACAGCATGGCCGCCTCATTGTATTGATCAAACAAGCCATGAAGGCCAGCCTGGGTTCAAGGGGCACAGAGTCCACCTCTTAATGGGAGTCATGTCTAAGAACTTGTGGCTGTCTGAAATCCACCGTGACATGCTTTCCAAGGAAAGGGTCTTCTGAGTGTTCTGTTCACTGCTATAGGCACATCAGAAGTGCTCAGTAAATGTGTATAGACTGAGTGAGTGAATGAATAAGTTTTATAGTGCATGCCAAACCTGCCTCTGACAGTAAGGCTTCCACACCTAGCTCTGGCCATGGGGCCTTCTCCTACCTTGCCTTCGTGTTCCACCTTTCCCTCCTTCCCTCTGGGCCTTGGGCTCCTTCCTCCCCCACAGATGACCCTGGGAACCAGGCCTTGAGCTCCCTGAGGGAACATTTGGGCTCGGTGTCATGCAGGGAGGACTTGAACAGGAGTTTCTAACTGTACACATGCTGTAGGCACATTTTATATATAGCAGGTCACTGAATAATGTCGTGTTGTTATAATGTTGAGAAAAAATAACCCATTTATGGCCAGAGCTGCTGTCTGTGTGGGGTTTGCACATCCTACCCATGTCTGCATAGGTTTCCTCCCCTGTCCCCAAAATGTGCATGGTAGGTGAACTAGGGTGACTTCATTGTCCAAGTCTGAGTAAATGTGGGAGGGGTTCTTGTCCGGGGAGGGGCCTTTCCCATGCCTTGAGCTGCTGGGATCAGCTCTGGCCACCTGTGACCCTGAACTGGAATCAGCGGGCTTGAAAAGAATTCTCTTATCTGTTTCTGTTTATCTTTCCTAAATTTGAATATAGCTCATATTCATTTTGATGTTTCACATTGGAAGTTCTTGGATCTTTATTCAGAAGGTTGGTGATGTTTTTGTGACCGAAAATATGCCATTGGAACTTAATTCTCATTGCTATCAATGAGCCTGTGGTCAAATTGGTTTCGTCATACGCCGTTTCTCTTAAAGTAGCATTTTCAAGAGCCTGTTGATGACGTTGGTGAGGAGTTACTGTATGTTAGTTCATGAATCACAATCACTGATAAGATAGATGCAATCCCATTTTATAGATGAGGACACTGAGGCCCAGAGAAGCCAAAGCTTTGCCTCAGAACACATAGCCAGTCTCACCTGAGGTGTCTCCACAGAAGTAGGTGCTCAGTATCTCTGAGGACTGACTATTCCAACCACGGGTTGCATATGTAGCCAAGGTGGCATCTCCCCTTGAGGTTCCAGGGCCCACTGAGGTGAGGGTCTAGAGTGTTCACTTTTTTCTCCCCTGGAGGCCCTGTTTTTGCCACCAACGAGGTGCACCCTGCCACCCTGCCAAGGAGCTGATTTCATATTTATGAACCAGCCAGGTATGAGTGTTTAGCTGAGTGTACAGAGGAGGAAAAGGAGGAGGAAGAGGAGGAGAAGGAGGAGGAGGAATAATTGAATAATGTATTTACATAACAAACTAATGTAACTGCCCATAGGCTCCTTATAGGTCCCCACCTCTCTCCACCCCACCCCATGCTGCCCTCCCACCCAGGGCTTTCCCTCCCCTCAGCCATCTGTCTAAGGGACAGTGGTGCTTGGCTCTGCACCACTCAGCTGTTGGGGCTGACATCTAAATGACAAATAATATTATTAAAAGGAGAGAATTAAGGTGTCTGGAAGAAGCCTGTAATGGGGTGGCCTATGCAGGGGACTCGACCCCCAAATCAACAAACAAAACCCTCTACAGGTTCTGAGAGCCTGTTACAAGAACACCGAGAGGCCCACAGGTGGGTGGCTGGGTTTTTCATCTAGCCTACCTGCCTGCCGCAAACCCTCAGGGCTCCAGGGGCGAATCCTTACGCATTTGGGGGTTCACCTCCTCTTCTGCAGAACTCTCTGTGGTATAGGGCTCTGTGTCAGCCACCCGCAATGACAGCAGTCAAAGAGATGAGTCTGGGCACGATGCCACTCACAAGAAAATTCCTCTTTTGTGGCTGCAAAGACAAGCTAAGTCAGCGCTCCTGCACCTGCCCCAAGCTGCCTTCTGGGTGAGCCCTGGTCAGGGCTCACTTGGGGTTCTGGAACTAAAGGTTATTAGCTCATAATCACCTTGTTCATGGCTGGCTGGGAGGTGTGCAACGAGTCTGACCCCAGGCAAGGGGAATGCAGACAGGTTCTCTGGCTGCAGTTTTATAAGGGTTCACCAGCCTCTCCCTGAATAAAGGTGGACTGCAAAGTTGGGCTGGGCATTATAAAGGATAGTAGGAGGCAGTAACTGTTGGCTTGCCAGCCCCGCCTCCCATGGGCCACTAGTGCAATAAGCCAGCATTATTCAAGTTCATCCCTGAAATGGTGGGCAGAGCCCTGTGCAGGCCAGAATAGTCTGGTCTTTTTGTCCTGAGAACAGAGGGGCAGGTCTGGCCAAGTTAGAACCCCTTTGAGTCAATTGCACATGGGCGATTTAGGTGTCTCTGAACCTCGGGTGCCTCGTTGACAGGGAGGGAGGAAAACGGTGCTCCCCTCGCAGGGCTTGGGCACAAACCATTCCTAAGGATTTTTCCAGAAAGAACGTGGAGTGCAGTCTTAAGGTGTGAGCTCTGGCTTCCCCTTGATGACTAACTTACTGAGAAACTGGGGGTCATTTCCATGGCTCTGAGATTTCTTTGATTTGTGTCAACTGTAAAATGGGGTCACTGGTCCCTATCTTGTGAGCTTGCTGACAGTGCAACGTAGCAGACATACTGTTTAGAAGATGCCTGGACACAAGCCCTGTATGTAGTAGGTACTCAATGAGCATCCAAAGCTGCAGTACCGGGCCTGCTGGGACCTGCCCGTGGAAGGAGCCATAGGCTCCAGAGAGGAGGAGACCCAGATGCTAAGGAGCCAGCTTCCCACAGGGAGGGGGCTGCACTTCTGTGCATTCGGGGAGGGCAGAACTGTGTCCATTGACTAAACATTGCAACCAGAAGGATTTTAATGCAAAAGGGAGAGGAACCCACACTGCCTGATGGACAGAGAGCATCAGTGAGTGTGAGTGCCCTAAGCCAAGATTGGTGGGGATGTCCTGGGAGCAGGGAGCGGGGGCAGGGGAGGGGGCTCCAGCAACAAAAGAGGAAGGAGCCGCTGGGTGATTTGTAAGGTTCATTCTGGGATATATGGTCATGAACTGGGAGGGAGCTCCCTCCTGGGAACCCAGTCTGGTGGGTATGCAGTAGGGGCCCAATCGCCTTTACCTGGGAAATTGGGGGAGGGGGCAGGGAACAAGTTGGCTTGGCTGTGAGGCAGAGGCAAAGTGGACCTGCAGGAGCTCCCTTCATCCTGACCCTCAGACTCAGACACAGGAGAGAAAGCCGGAGTACAGCCTGAGACTGGGGTGGGGGATGGATGCTGGCACTTCTCATTCTCCTATACTTATCCCTGCTGTGCTCCCTGTGGATGAGGCAGTGAGAACTCTAGACCCTTTGCAGGAGCAGGTCAGAGGCAGGTGGTAAGTGCGTGCCTGGCAGAAGCCAGGAAGCAGCACCTCCCTGGCTAGCTCTGGGTCAGGTCTGTGCACAGCCTTCTGGATTCACAGTGTTTTGGTTAGCACTACAGCCCAACCTCTGAGGAAAGGACTACATGTCTTCATTCCCATTGTACAGATGAGAAAACTGAGGCTCAGAGAGGAGCAGGGGACCAAAGGGCACCGCTGGGGTTGAACCCAGACCCTCACTCCTCTCCAAGCACATTCTTTCCATGCTCTCACGCCGTCTGTGAATGCGACTCCCCTCCCACTCCAACCCACTGACCCCCAAACTGTCACTTCCACCCTTCCTTCTCCTCTTAACTTTCCCAAAATAAATATCATTATTAATATTTGCCTAATTAACACATTGGCTGAATGACAGAAAACATGCAAACATGTTTTGCCAAAGAAACGGTCTGATTAAAACTGCAGTCTGTCTAATTAGATCGAGCTTTCTTCATTAGTTTTCCCATTTCAGATGAGCCTTCTCCCTCCTCCAGCTCCTTCCCTTTGTGCTAACCATCCTGGGAACCCGTGCCCGGGGAGGCCTTCTTCCTTCATGGTTCTGCTGCCATGCCTGCACTGCTGGCACCCTCTCTCCCTCTGAGGCAGCTAATGGCAGAGCTGACCTGTGTGAGCATGAAGCTGAGCAGAGAACACTGCTCTGAGGGTCATGTGCAGGCCATGGAGCTCAGGGGCCTAAGACCTCCTCCAGGATGGATGGTCAATTGGTCAGCAGTGCCTGAGTTCTGGTTTGAGACCAGGGCCCCGAGGGGTTTTAAAAGTCTATTTAAAAAAATAACTCTTGGTTAACAAACAAAGCAAAACCAGACAAAGCCCCTAGGTTCTCTCAATCAGATTCCACAGGCAATGAAATGCACATTTAAAGACATCAATAAGAATAACGCTCAATAACATTGGCTGACTACCTACCACGTGGCTCACATTTGCAAATGGTTTCACAATTCATCTCCATATTTACGCTGTGAATAAAAAGTTATCACCACTTTACAGAAGAGAAAACTGAGGCTCAGAGGAGGCCGCAAGGCGCAGAGACTGGACTCAAACCCAGCATGGTGCTGTCCCCCACTTTGGTTCCTCCCTCCCGGAGACTCCTGTCTGGTGTCTGGGAAAGCCCTTCTCCCTTCTCTCATTTTCTCTTCCTTCCTCTGTTCCAATGGCAGTTCTTTTGAGCCAGGGCAGTTCAACCCATCCTGTACTGGGGTCTGTCTGAGCCTCAGGACTGGCCTAGGATGCAAGGGCCAAGATGGGAAGGGGGCATGGGGCAACATGACAAGTGAAGTCCGTCACAAAGAGGGGCTGGGGTGTTTGGTCTGGGCGGAGGAGGCGGCTGTCGGAGGTGGGTGGGGACGTCATGTTTTTGATCCACCCATGCTATGAGGCTGTCCGTTCACGTGCCTACTTCTGACAGCAGGCTCTTTTAGTTTCCATTCTTGAGTAGGTGAGAAAACTGAGGCTCAGTAATACAGTCAGGGTCACACAGCTAGGAAGTGGCTATAGGGTCTCCCATGGACATGGGAGCAGACAGGTTCTGGGGACACTGGGGCTTGGGCACAGAGGGCAGGGGCTAAGGCTGGACCTTAGCTTAGGTCCAGAAGAGACATTTGCACCACTGTGGATGGACGGCTTTGGGAAGGCGTGAGCTCCTCGTCATTGGAGGGCTGCTAGCAGGGGTGGACCGGAGAAGCTCTAGGGCTAGGAGCCTGTGTCTGAAGGCTACTTTCCTCTGACAGGTATTTATCAAGCACCCATTGTGTGCTAGGTGTTGTCAGGGGCTGGGGTCCTCTGGTGAACCTCCCCATGGAGGTGGCTGGCTAAATCATCTCCTTTGGGTGAGCCTTTCCTCCCTTGTCTTGAGAGTGTCCAGCTGCCCAATTGCCCTGCACCATTCCTTTAGGTTCTTCACACAGGTCCTGAGGACCCAGGACTCCTGTTGGTGCCCGCCATAGCCTGCCCACCTGCACCTCAATTCTTACACTGGGGGCAGAAGAGGGGAGGTGCATGAGGGAGGAGATGCTCCTCCCTGACTCCTCCTCCCTAAACCCATATGCCCTCAAATGATGACCCAAATAAATTGGGAGACTCTGGGAAGCTTCTTCCTGGGCATGTCCAGTGAGAGAGCAGGTGGTCCAGGGGCCTGGTAGCCCAGTAAGGGAGCATGTGGACACAGGTGGTTAGTTAGTACAGAAGCCTGACAGGTGACCCAGGTACTTCATCCTAGGGACTGAAGGTTTGAGCCCTGTGTCTGGGGCATGAGAGGGAAACCCAGCCCTGCCTTCAAGGAGCCTGTGGTCTAAATGGGAAACAGCTAAGTGCCACCTCTGTTTCTGCTCTCCTGAAAAAAGGACTTGGGTTTGAATCCCAGCTCTGCCACTTGTTTTCTCAGTGATCTTGGGTGTGTTTTTTTTACCTCTCTGAACCTCTGTTTCTTCATCGGCAAAATGTAGAAACAAAAATACTTTGCAAGATGGTTGCGAAGATTAAATAACTTCATGGGAACAAAGCACCCCATGTCTTCCCTGGCATGTAAGACAATTCCAGTGCTCTTCCAGTGGGTGAGTTAAAGTTTGAAGACACGTTCAAGTTCGAGGCAGCATCTTTGTCTCGGTGGGTAGGAGGCTATCGGTTGATCTATGATGGCTGAAGTCCCTTCCCGGAATCCCAACTGCCTTCCAGCTTTACCATGTTCTGGTTTTCCCACTGATGGGTCTTCAGATGCTCCAAGATGAGTCACACTCGTCCTGTGGGCCTGACAACACTTGATGTTTTACCTAAGCCTCCGTGTGTTCTTCTGACAAATGGGCACAGGCCCAGTACTCCCCCAGGTGGTTGGAGGCCTGTTGGCCAATCTTACCAGGATGCAGAAGACCCAGAGGGAGCATGAGCAGAGGCTGAAGACACGCCTCATTAGACAGTTACAACACTCGGGGCTCTGTCACCATGGCAGCCAGCACTCCGTAGACCAGGTGGTTTTTATTACTGAACTTGGAAAACTTTGCTGTGGCACCAAAAATGAGTCTTTATCCTGTTGTTAATAGCATGTCTCTGATTAGCATGTATCTTTTCCCCTTCTTAATAACCTTTGCATTTCCAAGCTGCATTTATAATTAAGTCATTAATCCCTTACTGGAATTTCTTGTTTTTCTGAATCAGCAACCAGAGGCCCCCGTCTGCCTGGCGTGAATGGAAGGGCAAGAGCTCCACCAAATTGCTCTAGGAATGTCATTCTAATTATTGGATTCTGACCCAGCAGCATGCTGATAAGCTCTGGGTTGAAAGCCGCCCTATCTCAGAGGAACTCACAGCCTGCCCAAGGCCTCTTCTCTCCCCCTGTGGCATCCCTGCCAAGCAATTAGCCTCTGAGCCTGCCTGAGAGCTGGCAGCAGGGGGAGCAGGTTCCTGTACGGGCTGCAGAGGAGAAGGCCAGGGCCAGGGTGTCCTCTGATTGCGTTCCCACAGAGGCAGGCCACCTCAGGTGTCTCGTTCCCTTCTTCCCTCCCCTTCAGTGCCAGCACTGGGTTCCACCCTACTGGACAGGAGCATGGGCAGGGGCTCGACATATAGATCCTGTGCTTCTGTGACAGGCTGACTTGAATCCCCTTGAAATTTATATGTCGAAGTCCTAACTCCCAGGACCTCAGAATGGAACTGTAGTTGAAGATAGGGTTGGTCTTAAAATAGGTTGTTAATTTAAAATAGGTTTATTAGGATGGGTCCTAATCCAAGGTGACTGGTGCCCTTATGAGAGGAGATGGGAACACAGACACACACACACAAGATGAAGATACAGGAAGAAGAAGAAGACCACTGACGACCTACAAGCAAGGAAAGAGATCTCAGAAGAAAACACCCCTGACAACACCTTATCTTGGACCTGCAGCCTCCAGAGCTGTGAGACTACATATTTCTGTTGGTTAAGCCCCTGATTTGTGGCACTTCGTTGCAGCAGCCCTAACAGTCTAACAGTGGCCTGCCACGTGGGATGCATTCTGATGGGCCTTCAAGTGCTTGGAGGGTCCCTGAGAAAAACAGGGCTCCCGGCTCCCGATTCCAGGCTGTGTTCAAGTGAAAGATTTCTCTTGTACAATTTTCACTAGCGCCTTGTCTCCAGGATTGGCTCCTAGAAGCAGTAACTTGGCCAGGACATTACCCAAGACCTTGAGAGTGAGTCTAGGCCAGTACCCCATAGGCAGAGCCAGGACCCCTGTGCCAGTTTTCCAAGGGCATCATCAGGGGCCAGCACAGAGTTGAGCTGGACATTGGTTCAGGCACAGGTCATAGCTGGAAAGGCTTGCCTGCCTTTGTGGTCTGTAGTACCCCAGCATTAGGTTCAGGTGACCTGGCTGGGGCTGGACGGGTTGGCTTGAAAGTTAAGAGGACTGTCAGATGCCTAGAAACTTGTTCCTATCCCTCTGTTATCACCTCCTCTCTGTACCAACCCTAAACTGATCCCCTTAATCTCTTCCCTGAGACCCTGCAGTGACAGCACTGCATTCAGCATGATTTACCAGGTGCTGTGCAGTCTGACTCCTACTGACTCTCCAGGCTCATTTCATGTACTTTCCCCTCCTGTTATGCTAACTTTCTCACTGTCCCTATCATAATGTGTCTTCATAGCTCATTCATCTTTCCATTGTCCGTCCAGTCATACAGCTAATAAATATTTGCTCAGTGTGCCTCTTGTGCTAAGCTCTGCAGATAATGCTATGCCAACATTTGCAGCTTTTCACCTAATATGCTAACTGTCTAGCAGGGAGCCTGGATGTCCAACCCATCGAATGACTTGCATTGAGACCATAAATTGAGAAGCACTGTGAAGGGAAGAATCAGGCAGGGATGGGCATATAGACGTGTGGGGACTGGTTGGGCTGGCATTGAGAAGAACTGTGGGAGGGGAGGGTATGTGAGCTGAGGCCTGGAGCATGAGAAGGAGTTAACCAGGAGAATAAAGAGGAAGAGCACATGCAAAGTCCTTGAGGTGGCAGGGCATTAGAAGAAAGCTGAAGTGACAGGACCAAGAGCAAAGAGAAGGTAAGCAGGGCCGAGATTGGAGAGAGAGGCAGGGGCGAGGCACTGAGCTGGGTGCTCCTGGAAGGTAATGTGTGGTTCAGTATGCCTTCTTGTCCCTGGGACATTATCTGGTTTGAGCTAGGACCTAAGTATCTGAGGAATGCTTGAGGCTGTTACTGGTCATCTTTTACATGTAGATGGCAGTTATTTCCAACCAGCCAGCAGCCTCATGCCAGCTCCCAAGGGCATAAGGGGTCAACACAGAATTAAGAGCATGCAACCAGACCCCTTAGGGGCTATCTCTAAAAGGTGTTGTTATGGTCATCTGTGGACTCTGGGCTCCAGGATCCATTTTTCCTCTTCCCTGTCAGTGTTTTGAGAGGCTTTCCTCCAATTCTCTGGGTATGGGTCACTCAGATTTCTGCTGGGCACCCCCATGCAACAGTCACTTTGTTTCTCTGGCTCGGCCCCACCTATTAGATCACACACACATGCATGTGCACATACACAACACAAACATCTTGAAGTCACATGGACATGCCTGAACTGTACTCACAGAGCAGGCCAGCCCAATACCACAAAGCATTTATCATATTCTAGTGCTGCCCTTGGTGACACTCATGTTTGAAACCTCCTCAGGTGACAGTGCTGCAGCCAGGCCAACAACAGCCAGGCCTGTGTTCCATTCCACAGGATATCGGTCACCTGGGCACCTTGTGAAACAGCACCTACTGTCCCCTGTGGCTCCCTCTCTTTTTGGGGCTTGATCCATGGAGCTGAGCCAGGGAACCATGCGCTGAAGGCAGACAATGATGCTTTCCCAGTGCCAAGCCCTCTGGGCTTCCCCCAGACCTGGATACAAGCCAGCACTTGCAAAGCTGACCGTGGTAGCCCACCTCACAAGGTCACCAAACATGTTTAGAAATATCTGGATCCTTACACAGACATGACTCAGACTCTGGATTATAATCAGTGGGCATTCCATTTGGAGTACCTTTTTTTACTCAGCATCTTTAGCAGGTCTACAGTGTCACAGTCTATATAAGCGTACTTTCTGACAGCTCCCCCAGTAGTCCTTTAAGTGAAAGGCTCACTTTACATAAGCAGTCCCCTATTGTGGGACAGTTAGCTTTTTCCCAGATTGTTGCTGTTATAATTGTTATGCATGGAGCATAAAGATATATTTGATGGTGACTATGTAGTTTCAGAACAAAAATGACCAGGTTAGGAAGTATGAAAGACTTTGATCCATGGAGTCAATTGCCATCCAACTGGCCTGTAACAACTCATGTGTCCACCAACATTTCACATGGGTAGGCACCAGATTGTTAATGATAATTGCTGTAGGGAGGGTCTGCCTGTCTGATTACCTCTTGTTAATAACATCAGTAATAATTCTTGAAGCTCGGGGTTTTATAAAGAGCAAAAGAGCCTGACCAGGTGGTGGCGCAGTGGATAGAGTGTTGGACTGGGATGCGGAAGACCCAGGTTCCAGACCCCGAGCTCGCCAGCTTGAGCGCGGGCCCATCTGGCTTGAGCAAAAAGCTCGCCAGCTTCGACCCAAGGTCGCTGGCTACAGCAAGGGGTTGCTTGGTCTGCTGAAGGCCCACGGTCAAGGCACATGTGAGAAAGCAATCAATGAACAACTAAGGTGTTGCAAAGGCAATGAAAAACTAATGATTGATGTTTCTCATCTCTCTCTGTTCCTGTCTGTCTGTTCCTATCTATCCCTCTCTCTGACTCTCTCTGTCCCTGTAAAAAACAAAAACAAACAAACAAAAAAAGAGCAAAAGAAATTTGGCCAAGGACTGAATGCAGACCAGAGAATCAACTGTATCAAGTTTCCAATCAAATATTTAAGCATAAAGATTGGTCTTCAATAACAAATATAGCTCTAGCAACTGTGTGGGATGTGTTAGCGGCAAGCTCATCTCCCGGGTTGCACAAGCGAGGAGGAAATCCCTTACTCAGTGGGTGTGGCAAGACCCTGCCATTGCTCTGGCTGCCTCCCATGGTCTGGGGTGGGAGTCGGGTCTGCTTCCCAGGCCACCCTGGGCCCCGTGCCTACAGTCCACACTCCATCAGGCACTCATTCCCTTCATTGGAGCCAGCTTGACACTAGCTGAAGAACCCTCATTCTAAAATTGCACAAAACTGCTTTTCAGAGGAAACATCAAATGGCGGATGACACCGGTGCTGCGGGAGGGCCCAGAGGCCCAGGGGGCCCTGGAATGGGAAGCCAGGCAGCTTCTGTGTAGGATTTGGCAATGGCATCGAGGGTGGAGGTCGTGGCTGGGGTCAAGGCTAGTGCCAAGGCAGCGGGGCTCATGGAGGCAAGGCGGAGGACAAGAAGTGGATCCCAGTCACCAAGCTGGGGCGCCTGGTCAAGGACATGAAGATCAAGTCTCTGGAGGAGATCTATCTCTTCTCCCTGCCTATTAAGAAGTCATTGACTTTTTCTTGGGGGTCTCCCTTAAGGATGAAGATTTGAAGATTATGCCCATGGAAAAGCAGATACACGCTGGCCAGAGGACCCGGTTCAAGGCATTTGTTGCCACTGGAGACTACAATGGACATGTTGGTGTGGGTGTTAAATGCTCAAAAGAAGTAGCCACTGCAATCCATGGGGCCATTATCCTGGCCAATCTCTCTATTGTTCCTGTTCGGCGAGGCTACTGGGCGGAAAAGATCAGCAAGCCCACACTGTCCCCTACTAGGTGACAGGTCGCTGTGTCTCTGTGCTGGTGTGCCTCATCCCTGTCCCCAGAGGCACTGGCATTGTCTCTGCCCCTGTGCCCAAGAAATTGCTGATGATGGCTGGTATTAATGACTGCTAAACCTCAGCTAGGGGCTGCACTTTGCCAAGGCCACCTTTGATGCCATCTCCAAGACCTACAGCTATCTCACCACTGACCTCTGCAAAGAGACTGTGTTCACTAAGTCTCCCTATCAGCAATTCACTGACTGTCTTGTAAAGACCCACACCCGAGTTTCTGTTCAGAGGACCCAGGATCCTGCTGTGCCCACCACACAATTTTATATAAGGAAAATAAAGTGAATTACGCTTTAAAAAAATTGCACAAAACTGACATATCAAGGGCAGGGTCTTCACCAGCTGCCTCCTTAAAGCTCTGCCTGTTTTTGCTCTTGTTTGTTCTTCCTCAAGTCTGCTCCAGAAGCTTCAGGTGAGACACTTTCAGTGGTGGGACTCAGCCGGTTCGCACCGGTTCAGAACCGATACCTAATTTTTTGTTGAGTTTGGCAAACTGGTCATTAAAATGGCACTTGTAATGAGGGTTCTCTCTAAAGGGTGCCTGGGCAGCTGCCCAATGTGGAAATCACAAATTTACATTCCTTATTATTATTATTATTATTATTATTATTTTCCAGAGACAGAGAGGGACAGACAGACAGGAAAGGAGAGAGATGAGAAGCATCAATTCTTTGTTGTGGCACCTTAGTTGTTCATTGATTGCTTTCTCATATGTGTCCTGACTGGGGGGCTTCAGCAGACCGAGTGACCCCTTGCTCAAGGCAGCGACCTTGCGCTCAAGCCGGTGAGCCTTGCTCAAACCAGATGAGCCCGTGCTCAAGCTGGCAACCTCGGGGTTTTGAACCTGGGTCCTCCACATCCTAGCCCGACACTCTATTCACTGTGCCACCACCTGGTCAGGCCCTTACTCCTTTTTAACATTCATCTGCGCAACAGCGTGTTCTAAGCACCTGTAGTAATGTTTATTCCGTCCACAGGTGGAATAATTGCAAGTGAGGGAGCCAATCAAGAAGAAATACAGAAATATCTTAAATAACAGTTTTATTGTTTTTGTCAGGTATTATTTAATATTTTCATTAATATTTTAAAGCTCTTATAACCTAGTTTTGTGTACCTCTTTTATTATTTTTATTTAAATATTAAATTCATGAAATAATAAACTACCTTGAGATATATCTTTTTTTTTATACTTAACATGGTTATCAGGGCAGAAAACCAGTTGTCAAATTATTTGAATCTCGCCACTGGACACTCTCCAATTTGGCAATATGTCTCCAGCAAGCATCTGATACATAGTGGTCATCTCCCTCTCTGCATTTTGGTGATAGGAGGTATTGGTAGACCTTTCCACCAGAAGAGAAATTTTACTTCATATACATCACTTCTGAATTTATACGTAGGCCATTTTCTAGTTGTGTAAATAAGCATGCCCCACCCCACCCCCACCCCCACCCCAGGGAGCAGCTGTGGTTGAAATTTCCACATTTGCATATGTATGAGGAGGAATGTTTAACTCTTTGTGCTATACCTTCTCCATCTGTTACCTGAGGTGGAGTTCATGAGAGGATCCTTCTTAGGGACCTTTTGTCTTTTTGAAGAACAGGACAATTCTTATGATGAGTCATCTTTCACAACAAAAAGCAAGGCTACAATGGGACAATGACAGGCTTCAAATACAGGCCTTTTTTGTTTTGTTTTGTTTTAGCATCCTTGAAGGTGATAGGAAAGGTATGATTTCCTATTTGGCTAGCTGTATCTGAAACCACAGCTCTGTCAAAAACCCAGGAAACAAGTGAGTAATTGACTGTAGTGACCACATTAGGCAGGAATCACACTGCCTGGTCAAGTCCTGGCTCCTCTGGGTAGAGCTGTGTGTCTTTGGTAGAATCACTTAGCCATTCTTGGCTTCAGTTTTTGTGTGTAAATGCAATATAATAACAGTATTTACTTAATGACTCCGTAAGAAAGAAAAGTGGTAATCCATGCAAAGTACTTAATGCAGTACCTGGCACACAGTAGGGACGTAATAAGAGCTTTCTGTTACTGTAATTATAAGCATCTCATTTTCAAAATCCCAGTGTTCCAGCAATAATTACACACCATATATGGTATCTTACAGCTCATGGATGATTTTCATTCTATTAACCCTTTGAATTCTCACAATAGTGAGGGGGAAAAGTTCATCTTCCCGCTCTGAGCATATCATCCTCACCTCTGAAATGTGAGCAATCCCACCTCCCAGACTTCCTACAGGACTGCAGCAAGGATCCCACAGGGAGGTCTACATTGCGGGTCACTGTAAGCGCCACAGCACTGTACAGATGGAAATTGCCCTTTGAGCCCGCACTTTTGTAAAGCTAAATCTTTCCTCTGACCACATAATAAGTTTCACAGACACAATGGGCAGCTCTGGCTTCATTCATGCTCTTGCACTTGAAAGCCACAGACAGACAGACTGTAATGAGGAGTGCTATGTGGCAGACAGACTTGGATGTATTCCTCTGTGACTTTGGGCAAGTTACTTAACCTCTCTGAGGCTCAGCTTCTTTAAAATCATATGGTTCTGCTTATCTCAGAGAATTGCTGTAAAAATTCAATGAAATAAGTTAGGTAAAACAACCACTTACCAAATGCTTACTGAACCTCCATTCTGTGCTGGGCAGGACTAGATGGCAGGAACAGGGTGCTGAGCACACAGATAAGGTCCCTGTCCTGTTGGAGTGGAGGAAAAAGGCCAGAACCACATATAACAAGGGTGCATTCTGATGCCAGGAGCACATATTTTGACAAAATTAGACCACAATCAGCTTCAACAAACAAGTTATTTAACATTTCATGAGACATATCCACAGACAGGACTCTCCCAGTGTTGGCTGAATCCTGGCTCCCTTATGCAGTCTAGGGTAACTCTTTCCACCTTCCTGTCCTGCTCCCTCAGCTACTGAGGCTTGTCTCCGGGCTGTGCCTTCATGGTCACAAGATGGTGTGAAGCTCCCAGCGGACTTTCTCACATGACATTAGGAAAAGGCAAGGGGAGAACAAAGAATTTCCTGGTATCCATTTTTGGTTTTCTTCTTAAGGTGAAATTCACATAACATAAAATTAATCATTTTAAAGTGTACAATTCATTGGCATCTTATACATTCACTATATGTGTCCTAATTCAAGTTCCAGAACATTTTCTTCACTCTAAAAGAAAAACTGTGTGTTTGTTTTTTAAGAAATCTTCCCAGAAACTCAAAAAGACTCAAGTCTCTATAACCCCAACTGAATCACATGATCATTTTAAACCAATCATTGTCACGGAGAGTGGAATTATTATAATTGGCCAGTTGAAAGTCCTTCCTACTCAGCAATTCCTGTAGCACATGTCTATGACCATGAGATTCCTGAACAAATGCATGAATTGATAAATGATGATTGGACATCATGATAGATGTCCAATGTGTGCTCCTTTCCCATATGAACAAATGTCGGGTGATGGGGCAGAGCATACTCTGGCCTTTCCAATTTGTCAAAAATTATTTTTAAAAAAACAAAAAACCAGCCCTATGAGGAACACCCAGTGCATTGTTGGTGCCTGGCAAAGGCATCTCTGCCATTCAAGAACAGCGTGCAATGTTTCAGAGACAGCAGCAGAACCGGCACCTGGAACTTGGTGCTTTACCGGATTCTCATGAATTCCCAATTACGCTGCTTTTCTGATTTTTTTCATTACCCCAAACTGACTGCTCTTCTATTCTTTTTTTTAAAATGTTACTCAGAAAAAGGAGGCCATATTATGCACTTTTGAGGCTCCTGTTTGCAGCCACACTGCCTTTTATAGACCATTCTGAAGCTTGTTTCAGGAGCTACCTAAAAAGCCAAAACCGGGACAGCTAACACCTGCACAGAGCGATCATACTTCCTGCTGGAGGCCGTGCTTCCCCTTCCTCCTCCTCGTATTATGATGGCCAGTGAGAATGGTGCATTGCCTTACCTGTGTGATAGCATTTCAGATGCAAGGAACATTCCAGATCATCCCCGAAGCCCCCACCAGAAATGAATCAGCTAATAAAATTGTAATCTTCCCTCCAGTCTCTCCCATGGTTCAAGCCACTCCTGGTTGTTCCAGGTGACAGGGTGGACCAGAAAATCCCATCACAATCACAGTTGAGCAAAGGCAGTACCTGGGTGAAGCAGGAGTTGGTAATTGATCTCCCATGTCAGAGAATCAGTCATCCCTTCATCCAACCAATACCAGTGGAAGACGCATGTGGCCCAATGTGTGCAAGGTGGCAGCAGACACACAGTCGTGCTTCTGGACTCTGTTTCCTTGGAGCTTCAAGCTCGTATGAGTCAAATAACCTTCAAGTATATGGCTGCACATTGGGAACTCTCTTTACGTTTGCAGTATCAACACTGACCTGTCCATTGCTAGAAAGGAACAAGAGCAGTGAGAACGGTCTTGTTGCCAGATATTTCCAAATGCCCATAGAGCCAGGCAAAGGGGGCAGCCTGGCCATTTCCTTTTCCTCGGCCCTTTTCACATCCCCTAGAAGCTGCCTTCAAGGAAGTCCAGATACCCGCCTTCTCAACGTATTCTGGGTATAAGTATTTCGCTAGTATCTGATTTGAAACATATCTTTTCATAGCTGGATGAGCACATGGTAAAGCATGAGCAGTAAAATATTAATTGTAGAAGCTAAGTTGGAGGTTAACAATTTTCTTTTTCTTAAAGGGCCAGATAGCAAATATCTCCCGCATTGCAGGCCATGCATTCTTGTCGGAAATGCTCAGCTCTGAAGTTGTCACCATAAAGCCGCCATAGACAATTCGTAAATGAATGGACCTGTCTCCAATAAAATTTTATTTGTGGACATTAGAATCTGAATGTCATATAACTTTCATGTGTCACAAAATATCATTTTTCTTCCAACCATTTAGAAACATAAAAATCATTCTTAGCGCCTGACCAGGAGGTGGCGCAGTGGATAGAGCGTCAGACTGGGATGCGGAAGACCAAGGTTCGAGACCCCGAGTTTGCCAGCTTGAGCACGGGCCCATCTGGCTTGAACAAAAGCTCGTCAGCTTGGACCCAAGGTCTCTGGCTCCAGCAAGGGGTTGCTCAGTCTGCTGAAGGCCTGCGGTCAAGGCACATGTGAGAAAGCAATCAATGAACAACTAAGGTGTTGCGATACAAGGAAAAACTAATGATTGATGCTTCTCATCTCTCTCCATTTCTGTCTGTCTGTCCCTATCTATCCTTCTCTCTGACTCTCTCTCTCTCTGTCTCTGTAAAAAAAAAAAATCATTCTTAGCTTATAGGCCATATAAAAATAGGACACTGGTCAGACTTGGCCTGTGAGCCCCAGTGGCCCACCCCTAATCTAGGTGGTGGGAACATGGATGTTCTTTTAACTTTTGGAGATATTTGAACATTTCCACATAAAATGTGGGAAATTATTTCTACTAAGCCAATGACTTATCTTTTCTCTATGTTTCGGTGTTTGTCATCTTAAAAGAATTTTGGAGGGGGCCATATCAAAGTACTTATTTTGTCACTATTTGTCAATCCTTTCTTTATGGTTGGTGACTATGTACCTTGTTAAGGAAACTTTACCTTTCTGATAGCACAGAGATTCTTGCCTGCCTTCTAGGCAGTCCAGCCATCTACCTGTGTGTGATGAGAGCTTGGGCTATGACTGTACTATCTCCATGAAGACCATCTGATGCCCTTGGTTGCTGGTCTGTCCCTCCAGCTGACTGGAAGGCCTTTTCAGTCGCCTGCCAAGATCCTCTCATTGCAGGTCTGTCCCTCTGTCTTTCCTTGGGACACTTCCCTTTCTTCTTATTTTTCCTCCCCACCCCCTCTCAGGCTTTCCCTCCCTCTCCAGTGGGTCCAGAAGGGGTAAGGATAGCCTTCCTGACCCTGAGCAGTGGTCTTCACGGTCCATGCTGAGATGGGCTGGGGTCTCCAGGCCTCAGACTTGTTTTAGGGAAGGCTCTGGCCACACACACCATTGTCATCTCATCATTTAAATACTTTATTAAGTTGATGAAGTGTCTTTTTCACTTTACATTGCCTTACCCAGGACCTCTCCCCACCAGAGGCAGGAGGAGAAAAAAAGGGGTTTGAGATTAAGAAAGAGGTCCTGGCCAGTGGCTCAGTGGCTAGAGCATCAGTCTGGCATATGGACATCCCAGGTTCGATTTCTAGTCAGCGTACACAGGAGAAGCGACCATCTGCTTCTTTTTCCCTCCCTCTCCCACTTCTCTCTCTCTTCCCCTTCTATAGCCAGTGGCTCAATTGGTTCAAGCATCAGGTCCTGGGTGCTGAGGATAGTTCCATTGGAGCACATTAGCCTCAGGCACTAAAAATAGCTTGGTACTGGAGCACCATCCCTAGATAGGTAGATCTCAGTAGGGGCACATGTGGTAGTCTACTTCATTGTCTCCCCTCTTCTCACCTAAAAAAAAAAGGATGAAAAAAGAAAATTCCAGTCACTCCCCAGAAGGAAGCAAGCAGAAACTGCCACTGGTCTCATGAAAGCTGGCATGTGGCCTGCACCTGCCTCTTCCCATGGAGGGACCCAGGCAGGTTTTTCTAGGGCCCCAGTGTCCTCACATGTGAAGGAGAGGGATGGGCTAGGGTTTCCTAATTTTTAAAGTCCACCCGCATTTGCCCTTGACTGATTAAAAATGGCCCCCTTCCAGCCACTGACATCACTCCATGGCCTCCTCAGGGTTTCTTTGTGCCAGCAAGAGGGTGACAGGTGAGCATTACAGACATCTCCTGTGGTAATGGCCTTGTCTCTGGTGTCCCAGCCTCTCTGCCAGCCCTCTGCCCCTGCGTTTAAAGCCCCTCTCCGAACTCTCTCTGGCCTCCTCCATTTCTTCAGCAGCACCCTTCCCCTCCCCCCCCCCCCCACACACACTGATTAGAGACCATCAGGGGACACAGGCATCAAAGGGCCCTGTGACCTTGGCCAATACATTTCCCCTCTATGGAACACTATTTCTTTGTTCTTCTTCTGGTAAAAGATTTTTCACCCAGAAAGTGTGAAATTTCAGGCCTCAAACTGTCTTCACTGCAAACCTGAGCCTGTGGTGGCCACTCTTATCCAGGAACCCTTTTCCTCCAGACCAACTGAGTTCCTGCCATCGTCAGGTATTGGGGAGGGGCCTGGAGGTTTCCATGAGTTTCCCTGACTTGGTCTCCCTCAACCTCCTTCTAACACAGCTGCATCCATTATAGCTTTTTCTTTAAATTCAAACAGGTGTCTTTATCTCTTTGAACAGTCTGGCAGGGTCTAGCTGTGACAAAGGAAGGCAACCACCTCTGTGGCCAGGGCACCCAGCTCTTTATCCTGTTCCTTTGGCCCTGCCATTTGAAGATCATGGGATGTGGTTGATGCCAACTCATCGAAACTATGCAAAGAGAATATAGAAGGGAGAATGACCCACTGCCCACAAGCTCACTGGAGCTCTTCCTGCCTCCCCTGAGGCAAGACCTGCTCCCACCCCACCTCCCCGGGGCATCCCTCGCATGGGAAGGCCTTGCCTTGGAAGCCAAGTGGGACAGGTTCCTGCCTTGGTGTGGTCTTCCTGTGTGACTGGGACTGTGCCCAGCTAACCATCTTCTACCGTGAGCTTGCAGGGTTGGAACTCTTAACACTGTCCTTCCTCCGAGGAAGGCTTGGCAGAGGGATGGGACAGGAACTGGCTCAGGCAGCTCTCCCTTGTCCCCCATACCAGGGATTCCCGGAGGCAGCTGCAGTAGAAGGCCTGGCCAGAATGGGGATGAGGAAAGCCTGCCCTTGGGGTTTTGTTCAATATTATTTTTTAAAGTAGAACTTGAGTTGTTATTCTGGCATGATAAAAACAGACCTGGATTCAGGTCTTGTCCTGCACTTAACAAGTTATGGGACTTTGGAGTAACTCATTTAACAGTTCTAGGTCTTAGTTTCCACAACTGTGAAATGGGGATAAGAACAATACCCACCTTATAGAATGTCTGTCAGGGTTAAACATGAGATAATGAATGTTCAGAACATTATTTATCAGAATGTTAATTCTGATCTGTTCTCTCATGGTTTGTTTTTCTAATCTTAGGTAGGCACCCTGTGAGGGACAATGAAAAGGAACGCTTTTAAGCTCAACAAGAGGGGGAAAAAAAGTGGAGTTGCCCCACTCAAGGGTGGGATTGCAGTGGGGGGGTCCCCAGGTTGTGAACATCCTCACTGGTTCTAAGAAACCAGACCTCAGAGGCATGGCCATGAGCAGACACAAGGAGGCCAGGTCCTGGCTTGGGGCTGCCTGCTGGGCCCAGAAAGTGGAACGTGTTTGGGCTTCAGGGGCTTTTGGAGCTCACCCCCTGTAGAACTCGGGGACACGCACAATGTCTTGTCCTCTAAGGGCCCTGCTTCAGTTCCGGGTACCATGAAAGCTCTCGTAACCTAACATTCCCGGGTGGGATGACATGGGAGTGGGAGAAGAATAGTGGCCTCATATGGACATGTGCGCTATGGTCTAGGCCCGTGATGGCGAACCTATGACACATGTGTCAGCACTGACACACGTAGCCATTTTCTATGACACACGGCCGCATGCGGCTGCACACCAGGGAAGTATGGGGCTGTATGCCAAGAAGGACGTTTCATCCTCGGCTCCTGCATGGCCAGGTGCAGTAGCCAAGGATAAAACATTTGCTGTAGTGTAGACACTCTGTGCCAGAGGTCTGTAGGTCAAAACAACAGAACTCTGGCACAGAGCATCTAGTTCTGGGACTTCCAGTTAGGCCGTTTTTCTTGAAGTGACACACCACCTGAGTTATGCTCGGTTTTTTGATGAATTTTGACACACCAAGCTCAAAAGACTGCCCATCACTGGTCTAGGCTCACATCAACCCAGGTGACAAGTTGTTATTGCCGAGCCTGGCAGTAACAGGAACTCAACATTCAGTAAATGGGAGCTGTTCTCAGTTTTCCCTCTGTGAACTGGGGGTCGTCACAGGGTTGTTGGGAGAATGGAGGAGGACTTAGAACAGCCTGGCACACTGTGAAGCGGAGTGGAAACATTTGCCGTACTGTGTAATTCCAGTTTGTGTCCTCTTGCCAAGGTAGTCTAAAAATGGAGGACTTGCTTTGACAAGGTTAAGGGCATGTGTGAGGGTCCTGAGGCTCCTCCTTTACCACCATATTGCCAACACCACTGTTCCAGGGTAATCTATGGAGTGGCTCTCGTGAAGGCTAGTAAGCATCTTTGGGCAGCTGCCCATGTACCTGGAGGACAGAAAAAATGAAGTGCAACTAAAGGATGATTTTAAACAGCCTGATTTTGTTTTCCAAGATGACCTCGGTAGCCCTCCTGTTGGGTGAAAAAAGGCATTCAAAGGTGGGCTTCTTGTTGTAGAGGGTTTCCTACGCCTTTGTCTCATGGTCCTAACTGTCAGTGCACAGAGGGCACAAGTGCCTGGTCCCGGTGAAGCTATGAGTCAGCCTCAGCCAGGGAAAGAACTGGGACAACATGGAGACCCAGGGTAAGAAGGAGACCACCTTGCATGTGTGGAAAGGTGCCGAGAAGCCCAGGAAGTCATCAGGCCACACAGAGAAACAAACCTGAGAGACTGAGACTCTGGGGTATTTGAACACCAGCCAGCCTGGTACCTGTAGGGGAGCAATTGACAAAGTGGGATTGGGTTGGGCAGCGGAAAGGGGAGACACGAGGCTGGGTCTTGTGAGGGGCTGACCCCAGAGCTGGCAGGGCCAGCCCTTTGGGAAGTAGCCCTTGCTCTCTCCCGGCTCTGTGCTCGGGGCCGCCCCACGGCCCTGCTGGCCCAGCTGAGTCTGCATCTCTTTTAGAGATAAGCCTTACCTCAGTCTTTCCTGTCCAAGGACCCTGCTGTGGGACTCATTTCTAGGGAGTCCTGCTCAGTCATCGCATTGTCTGGGTCTGACATGAGGGTTCAAAATGTGAATATAATGGAGAGTCAGCACAAGGGGCCAGATCTTCCCTTCGTCAAGGAAGGTCACCTTTAAAACCAAATTATTCCCAGCATTCTATAAAATAAGGAGTTTTTACTTTTTCTACTTGAACCTTGGAAAGACATAGCTTTGGAATCATCCTTGACCACCCTCCCCTTGCCCTCACATTTAACCCACCAGCAGGTCCCAGCTGCTCTGCTCAGACTGGACCCAAGTGTGGTCAGGTGTTCATTAAGAAAAAGAACGCCAAATACCAAATTCAAAATGAAACAGAATAGTGAGTATTATTCGGAATGAAGAATCACAACAAATTACAAATTACATGTTAAAAAGCTGACAAACATTCATTCACCATTTAACAGTGTTTTGGTCAAAGACAAACAACATATACTTATGACGTCTCATAACGGAGCTGAAATATTACTGTTGCCTAGTCATGTTGTAGCCATCCTAAGATTGTAGCACAATGTATCACTCACATGCAAGCATGTGTGCCTGCATGCATGTGTGTGGGGGGGGACGATGCTGGTGTAAACAAACCTACTGAGCTGCCAGTTGTATTAAAGTGTAGCACATGCAATTATGTACAGTGCATAATACTTGATAATGATAATAAACTACTGTGTTACTGATGTATGTATCTACTATACTATACTTTTTATCATTATTTTAGAGTGTACTGTTTCTACTTACCACATTTCCCCCATGTATAAGATGTATTTCCCCATGTATAAAATGCTTCCATGTATAAGACTCACAATGCTTGTCCCAAAATTTGAAAAATAATGTATTACATAAAGTTATTGAACTCAAGTTTTATTCATCATAAAATTCATACAACTCCTTATCAATGTCAAAACTCCCATCCATTAGCTTGTCCTCATCTGTGTCTGATGATGAATCAGTCTTCAATAATGAGTGCAAAAACAAGTGTGAAAAAGTGGAAAATGCAAGTAAAAAATCTGCAACCACTGTATAAGACGCACCCAGTTTTAAGACCCCAAATATTTCAGAAAATATACATGGGGAAGTACGGTATTAAAAAACAGTTTTCTGTAAAACACTATGCCATGTTAAGTTGACAGCAGCCTCATACATCTCCTGATTGCTGTGTCTCTTGATTGTATCAGTTTCTCTGTGCTTAATTTAATCTCATTTTGTCTTTTACAGTAACATGCTGTACAGGATTGTAGCCCAGGAGCCATAGGCTAGACCAGATAGCCTAGGTATGCAGTAGGCTGTACCATCTAGGTTCATACAAAGTGCATTCAACGATGTTCACACAATGATAAAATCACCTAATGACACATTTCACAGACTGTATCCTAGTCATTGAGAGGTGCATGACTATACCACAGATATGACAAAAACCTAGGGAAAAAAGTAACACAGCATTTAATAGTTACATGCCTGATATACCTTTAAGATACTTTTTCTCATATTTTTTGGCATACTCTTGATCCCCTCTTCATATGTCAATACTTTTGTGTTACTGTTTTCCATAGGGAGAATAGAAGAACAATTCTGTCTTCCCTTTGGTATTGTCAAATGAATTTTATTTTTTTATTATTGACCATTTAGAGAAGTTATTTTCCAACTTTGCAACTCATTGCTATTGAGCCATTTAAAGTTTAAGACTGTTGTCAAATGTGGAGAAATCTCTATCAAATGGCCTTCATCAATGAGCTGTCAACATATTCATACACTGAATTAGCGAGTATGTTCCAGACCAAAAAGCATTTCCATGGTGGCCAGATGTGAAGAGAACAAGAATCGCCACTTAGAAGGGTACAGAGCTGATGACAGGAAGGATTTCCTCAGATTCACTTCTGGCTTCCCAGATTTAAGGCTTCTTTTCCTGCACAATCAGCAGACAGAACCTGGTTTTGTCAAACACTTCCCACTTTCTTATTTCTCTCACCTGACCAGCTGGGGAACTTGGGTACCAGAGGATGTCCCTGAGGTCCTGCTGGCTAATCTGGGCATGCTGACCTTCTATCTGAGACATGGTCTTTCAACAAGAAGCAAATCTTCCCTGTGCTTCGGAGTGCTGAGCACAGCCAAGACTGGCTGAGGGCCACGTCCTCGGACAGGGGGACCTTGCTGGGGCATGCCTGCTGGCCTCCAGGCCCGCCTATGCCGCTGGCTTTGTAGAGAGCAGCTCCGCTTGCTCTGGCCGGAGATGGTCACAATGCTGGTCCCAAAAAGGACGCCCCCCTCAACAAGGCTGCCATGGATCCACCGCCTGGTATAACCCCTCCCTCTCTCCATCCCCAAATTTTGGAGATTGATTTCTGGGCCTGTTCTCTTCTTTTAAAAAAAGCAATAATAAGGCATTGTCACTTGGGGGAAAGATGATTAAATTTCAAATTACTCCACCTGCCAGATAAGATCGCAATCTCCTCATGCAGGCGGGCCAGAGACAAGCTTGCTGGCAGGAAACAGGAGCAGCAGCCCCTGGGCTGCCTTGTGGGGTGCCTGAGAACGAGCGACGTGCCTAAAGCGACAATTCAAGGGCGGCAAGCGTAGTAATGAGGGCATTTGTTATACTGTAAGGAGCTTTCCAGAACATGGAAATTACGATGCTGCAATTATGATTGTGACTTGGTGAGGGAAATCACATCCATCCCCCATTCGCCCCCCTGCTCCTTGCATTAAAAGACAGAGGTGATGGAGGGAGGAACAAAGGGTCCTTGGGGGTCTTTGGGAGTGAGGGGTCATGGCAAGTTATTAAACACTTTAATAATGCAGAGAGCTGTGGCTTCAGCCCCAATTCATGGAGGCTTTGATCAAACCCAGCTTGGTGGCAGGGCCTGCTTCCTCGGGAGACGGCAGGGACTCTGCAGGCTGGTGGGCTGCAAGCCCAGCCCTAGATTGCAGAGCTGTGTAGGGACACCTTGTAACAGGCTGGCTATTTTGTTTTCTTCCTGATGCCTTGGAGACAAGACTCAGGTGGTTCTGTGCCATCCAGGCTCATCATCAAACTCAGATGAAAGCAGGTGTCTGTGTATGCATGGGCATGTATACCCACACCACACACTCACAGGTTACACCAACATCTAATGACAGGTGTACATTGTGGAAGTTATGCAAAGACAGGCTGGTGTGTGGTGTCCTTGCACACTTAAAGAGGAACACTAGACCACAAAGTGTGGCCACAAACTCACTGAGCTCAGAGTTGGAGAAACTGGTGTGTAATCATGACAGCTACTCTGAGCTTAATACAATTAGCATCTTTGGGTCTCAGTTTTCTCATCAGTAACCTTATACCCCTTCTTCAGGGAAGCCTTCTGACCTCCCATACTTCCTTTTAAACAGCACTTATCTTTCCTGTTTAAGTCCTGGCTGGCTTACTGGCTGTCTACTCTAAGCAGCTCCGAGCTCCAGGAAGCCGATGCCCCACAAGACCAGCCTTTGTTAGGCCCTCAGTGAATATTAGAGGGAGTCACTGACCTCCAGAAGCTGTTCTTATTAAGAATTCTACTTCATACTGGAGTATTTAGAAGCCAGGTTTAATAAATTGATAAAAATAGTAAGTAATTAGTGCAGGGGTCCCCAAACTTTTTATACAGGCGGCCAGTTCACTGTCCCTCAGATCGTTGGAGGGCCGCCACATACAGTACTCCATACACTGACCACCAATGAAAGAGGTGCCCCTTCCGGAAGTGCAGTGGGGGCCGGATAAATGGCCTCAGGGGGCCACATGTGGCCCACGGGCCGTAGTTTGGGGACCTTTGAATTAGTGCATCAATGATCAACATGGATGTTAAGGCAACTGTTGTTACGCCCCATCCTTTGTGTCAGGGCTGTAGGCCTCTAACATTTGCAGAAAGTGGAACAAGAATGTAAGTGGTCATCCCCACAGCCTAACCCTCTCTAGTCCCCCTCAGCGCCCCCCCCCCCCTGAGAGGCCTGGCACTCATGCCTGTGGGTATTCCATCTACAGTCTACCTGTCTCCTCCCCAAATAGCTAGCCAAGTCACCCAGTGGACCCGGGGCTGCACAAATTAACAATGTGGTCAGAACTTGATGAAATGGACCCTACAAAAAGATTTGCTCAGGCCCCAGAAGCACAGTCAGGATAATTTGGGGAGTGAATTTTGGATCCTGGGTTCCAGAATGTGGTTTAGAAGGAGAGGGGCACCAGCTTGGAATGGACATTGTCCTCTCTTCTTGCTCCTGGGGCGGAGCATGACTAGAGGTAGCCCGGGCTCTCCTGCCCAGGTCTGAGGATGGTGCAGACTTGAGTGCACAGAAGAACACCACTCCTTCCTACCCTCAATCCGGACTCCCTGCGGAGCCGGCACCCTCCCACTACTGGGTCACCCCCTCCCGGTTCACACCTTCTGGCAATGTTTCTCTTCAAATGCAACTCTCTCCCCTCCTCAACCCTCTCCCCTCACCACCCAGGTGGAAAGGGCAAACCCCCCATGCTCAGCCCCATGGCAGAATAAGACCCAGGCCCATTTCTTGTCTGCCACTCAGGATGGAAGTAAGAGAGAAGGGAGGCTGGATAAAAGACAAACTGTGGTTTTTGTTTAATACTGACCTTGGCTCTGAGCAGTGTTTCAGGGTGTCTTGGCGGCAGGGGTGGGCAGTGTGGTGAAGCCTGCCGGAGTGAAAGGTTGCAGGGCATTTTCTGGAAGTGGAATTACAACCAGGTGGGAGCAGTGGCTTTGCAGCTTCACTCTGAGCTGGAGTTCTGGCCTCCCAGAGCCGCTGTTGTGGAGGTTGTGAGGCTACATTATTTTTAAAGTGTCCAGCTCTTGATCTGACATGGAGGAGGGGCTCAAAAAATGCCTACTACACATAGAAAGGTGTGAACGTGACTCTGAGACCCAAGATTGGCTCTCAGCACCCCTGATCTGCAGTCCAATGTGCGTTTTTCCTGCTAGACAGACTTATGTTGCACACTGGTCTGGCTCCGCATGTGAAGGACCCTTGGTCACAACCCAGCTTCCTGTTGTAAAGATAAAAGGCTACTTAAAATTTCCTGTAGATGGCACGTGGAGTCCAGATCAAAGGACCCCGCTGGGATCACTATTTTAAACCTCAGTTCTCTTAGCGGGTAGTTGCCCCAGCCACAGTGGTCAATACTGAGAGAGAAGCCACTGAGCCTCCCTCTGCTGCATGTGGCAGGCACTGCTTGTTAGGGGCTGGCATCCCTGGCAGTCTCAGCCCTCTAGAAGCTGGCACTGACCTTGGCACATCTCTATAAATGTGTGTCGACGGACTGTGTAGCTGATTCCTGAAGTCCTCCAGGCTCCTTTTGAATCCTGTGAATTCCTCCTTTGCACGTGCATCTGATGAACTAGTTAGTAGTTTTCCATCCCATGGCCTATTAGGAGTACAGGTCTGGTGGTCAGGGTTTCTGAAGGCCAGAACACTGATGGCTGGACTAGAAAGTACCAGGACAGACAGCAGCAAGGAGGACTTGGCAATCTTGGCTCAGGAACATTAGTTACAAACCACAGAACAGCTCTGGGCCCCTCAGTGAGGCAGGCCCCTTGCTTGCGGGATGGCAGGGAACTCACAGGAAAGGGAGTCAGTCTGGGATGTAAGCTGAGAGCAGAGGTGATGTGTGCCCTCAGTCTCCAGGCTGCAGGAGTGTGGGTGGGCTTGCTCTCAGATCTTCCCTCCTACCACCTCTCACTTTGCTCCAGCAGCCAAACCCAGGGAGGGAAGGAGCCTGGCTCAACTTGAGGCAGGACCTGCTCCTAGCTAGGGTGAGCAGTACCTTGGTTGAGAGCCCTCCAAGGCTGTGCCCAGAGAGAGAGCCTCAGGTGCATCCAGCAAGAAGAGTGTTTGCTGGGCAGCTAGAAAATCATGATTGGCAGGACTTGGAGAGAATGGTCACTGGTGGCTGGGGGTCTCTTGATTGGCTGATCACAAAATAAAAAGCATAAACACCTCCCTCTGTCCAGTTTTGTGAGCAATTTTACCAATGTGTGCAATTTTACCAATGGTCTCTTTGGGACTGTTCAAAGGTTGCTTACAGGTAATCCAACACAGCCAAGTTAGCGAGGGGGCGCTAAGATCAATACAAGTGCCGTTATTTCACTTATCTCCAGTTTTTTGTTTGATCATTTGTTTGGTTTTTGCTTTTCATTTCTTGAAAAATGGGAATGAATTGAGTAAGTAGATCATGGATTTTGCCCATGTAAGTAGTCCAGATTAAAAAAAAAAAACTCTAAAGTTCAAACAGCCCTCAAATACCAGTTATTTCCTTTAGTATGGACCAACAATTGTCAATCTTTTTTTTCTCATGGCATATATAAACTAGTTACTAAAATTTTGCAGCATACCAAAAAATAGATTTTTTGCTGATCTTACAAATAAAAATAGGTACAACTTTGATTGATTTACCAAAAGAAAATGATAATAATAGCAATTACCTACCATTTTTACCCCAAAGTTACTTTTTAAGAAATACAAGTTACTTGCATATAAGGATATCCAGTACCAAAAATTAACCAATCAGATGCAACCTTATTGTGTGACATGACCAATAAAATGCAACTTTATTATATGACCTATGTATTCATGGTCTAAGATAGGTATTAGTACACTGGAAGCTATTGTGTTGACTGTTGTCATTTTTGTATTTGACAACCTAAGGAAAAACTGGTCAGTGCACCTGACTAAAAAAGGTCAGGTATTACATAATTTAAAAATTCTTGTGGTGCCGGTTAAAAATCACTGGTCTAGACCAGCACCGTGGATCCTTTAGGTGCCACTTGTTAGAGCAGGAAAGAATGGTACATTAGAACGATTTACATATGAACTGCTTAATAATTGTAAAAAGAATATATAATCCTTAAATTCAGATTTTTAGTTAGTTGGAAGTTGACTTTTCGGAGCTCTCCCTGAAAGCCCAGATCCAACAGGTATTCCCATTTACTCTTGGGACTGAGACCCAACACTGGCAAAGGGGACACAGACCCCCCCTTGCTTTGTTCTTTCCACGAGGCCAAAAATTATTAGCAATAGTCGGGGAGTCAAGCAGATCTTAGAACTGGTGTCAGCAGATCTGAGAACTGGTGTCAGCCATGACTTGAAAAGCTGTGGGACATTGATTAATTACTCCAACAATCTGAGCCTTCAGTTTCCAGACAGTGTAATGGGGTTGAACACACCTTGGCCAGCCTGAGTGGAAGGGACAGGAATGGCTTGCAGTTAGCCTACTGAGACTGCTCAGAGCATTATATGAGATACAGTGTGAGAAGCACCTGCCGTTAGACCTGGTAGAGAGGAGGTACCAGTGAGGTTAACTGCATGGAAAGGTGAGGGAGAAGGAGAAGACGGGCTGCATCTGTGTGGTGTGACAGCTACCCAGATCCTTCCAGACATGCTAGCTGCTACCTGTAATTTCACCATTAAAGCATCTTCCCTGTAACCTGAAGCATTGATCCCAATTAAAATGCTAATTATCTCCAATGGGTCTACTTTTTAATTTTTTTTTTTTTTTTTACTAGTCTGTCATTGACCCCAGAATGTGAATGAGCATTCTGAGAGCTGCATTTCACAGATAGAGGAAAGAAAAGATGACCTGTTTATTCTCCCAACACACCCATCTCTACAGCCTTACTTCCAGTGTTGCCGTTTAGTACTTCCCACTGTTGGCCACACCCCTGCCTTTGGCCTTGCCCTTCTCCCCGCCTAGAATGCTGGCCTTGCTCCTTTTGGCCCTGCCTGCCAATGCACAGCTTAAGTCCCGTCTCCTCCAGCTCATGCCACTTTGTCTTTTCTCTTCTCCTCCAGGAGATCCTAGTTCCTCACTCTGTAGCCCTTAATACAGGATGAAAGAGTTTGGTGCAGTGGTGATTTGGGAAGGGCTTACATGTGGATAGCATGCCCTGGTTCCACAGGCAGGACAATTAGTCAAGATAATGCAATGTGGTCCTTGGTATTGGATAGACTTGCGCTCACATCCTAGTTCCTCCGCCATGGGACAGTGAGCATTCATGAGTATCTCCAAGCCTCTGTTTCCTCCTTCATAGAATGGAGGAACTAGCAGGAGGAATAGTGTGATGATGTATGTAAAGGGTCCCAAGAATATTAGCTACAACCTCAGTCTCATTCTTCCCCTCTTCCATGGATTTTATAGTAAGTCTATGAGGTAGCCTGAGCATTAACATCCCTCATAGACAGATAGATAAACTGAGGCCCAGATAGGTAAGAAGTCTTGCCCGGGTCTCATGGCAGTGAGGCCTATCCTGTCCCCTGGATCTCTCAATTTTCAAACTGATGATCCAGCCAGACCCTCCCTAGCTCCTGCCTCAGGCTCCTGCATTCACTGAGGGGAAGTGGTCTGTGGCAAATCAGTGGGCTGGGACAGATCGTGAGAACAAGAAAGCAGAAGCAATGAGAAGGATACCCATCAACAGCCCCGAAGACAGGGCTCTGCTCTGGGAATTAATACATTGTGGCTTTCCTCTTTGTTAAGTAAGCATTCTCTAGCAAGGTCATCTGTCTCTCGTGGTCTTTCTGGAATGGAGTTAACCTCGGTTTGGTTTTTTTTTCTGCACTTCAACTGTTGACAGTGAGGTCGATTATGAAGTGGGCAGCCGCCACCTTGGAGAGGAGGGAGCTCGGGGCAGAGTGACATCTGTGCTGTGAGGGTCTGTGCTCCTTCTTTTACGGGTGGTAACACTGAGGTTGGAAGGTGCCAGCTGGAAACCTCTATGCCAAGAGTTCCACATGTCCACTAACAGGAACTACAATACTTGGGCTGGTGAGAGAAAGGCCAGGGTAGAAAAGGAATGCCCCTCCTCATCCCTCTACTCCCTCATCAAAGCCCTGGGAACTCTCTTCTGGGAACCAGGCAGAGCTCTTAGCATAGCCAGAAGGGGTCAAGGGGACCTTTCTCAAGCGAATGCTGCTCCTGGCTGAGTTCTGGAGGGCAAATATCAGTTACCTAGAAATTCTCAATGTGGGCACTACCAACCTTTGGGCTGGATATGTCTTTGCTGTGGGGGCGTCCTGTGCATTACAGGATGTTTAGCAGCATTGCTGGCCTCTCTGTCTGGATGTCAATAGCACTCCCTCAATGGTAGCCACCAAAGATGTCTCCAGACATTACCACATGTCCCTTGCATTGAGAACCACTAGAGGAATAAAGGTGGCATCCCAGCTAATCAGAGTTTCCTGGACCCAGACAGCTTTGACACATTCAGGGGCCCTCCAGTGCTCTGGGGTAGGGCCTTGGCAGGAACTCTGTGACCTCGTTGTCTCTGTGGGGGCTGCACAGATCCACCCAGACCAAATGGTGAACCTTTCCTAACATGGGCAAGGGGCAAAGAGAGATGGACTGTGGACCAGAAGCAGGGACAGCTGTAAAGGTACTAATAACCATCTAGGCCTAAGGCCGCTGACCAACTCCTGCTTAATGGGAACAGAAGAGTCTGTCTTCCATCAAAGCGTCCACTAGAAAGTCACCCGTATAACATGGATAAAGGAGACAGATGTGTTTAAACCTCAACAACAGATTAGCTTGTGGACCCCTGTAGCGGATGCCTGCCTGAGCATGTGCACATTACCCACCTCCCCAGAGACCAGTTGGCCCACCATGTTTCCAGGTCAAGTCCTTGCACTGGACAAGTTGCCTCATGTTTATTGTACCTAATTCCCAGCCCAAAGACACCTGACTATTCCAGTTTAGACCTCACTTGATAGCTGCGAACAGCCACTAAATCCCTCTCCTCTCCTGTATAGAGCTGGAAGCAGCTGCGGTATTTGCATGCTGGCTCCCTAATAAAAACACTACTCCAGCTTCCTAACTTCGTTTGGGGAATTCCTTGCCCGTGTTTGTTTATGAAGCCATAGCAGCACCACTGTAATTTCCAGGGTTCTAATCAAGATCAGCCAGGGAGAGCTGGCCTCACCTGGCTGGGGAGTGAGAGGTGAGGAAGCTGGTCTCACCTGGGGGGGGGGGGGCGCGGCTATCTGAGGTATTAAGCCAGGCCTCACCTCCAGGAAGGGTCCAATTTTCTCTTACAAGGATCCCCAAATCACCCATTATCTTTCTTTGGTTACTTCCTTTTGATTTGGTGGCCTGGAGGCTCAGAGGTAAATCATGTCTTAACTAGGCTCCTGAAGAGTTTTCCCAGACATTTAAATGGTTCAGGAAACCTCTTTTTGGTTTTATTTTTGGCTACTTTAAAAAAAATATGTTTGAATATTGTGAACTGCCTCAAATACTTTCAGGAAGTAGGTGGGATGTCAGTCATCATCAAATACACTTCAAGTGTACCAACAACATTTCCTCCTGCCCCTGTTAGAACACAGCACTCCTGTGTTTCTTTTGCGGGAGGACTGTCTGTATTAGAGCGCTGATAAAGCAGACCTCAACCAGGTTGAGGCTGGGACTGCCGGAGCTGGAATGGACCATGGGTCTCAGAAAAAGGAAGAAATTAATATTATCAACACCCCACACAAGTCCTTTGCCAATATTTACAACCCAAGCCAATATTGAGAACACCGACATCCAGGAAAAAGGACAAGGCTTCGTGCATCTCCTAGCAGCCCCCCACCCGACTTTCAAACTGTTGCCTCTTGCATGACTGGCCTGCTGTATCTTTGGGGCAGATGAGGCCATGCCAGCCAATTAAAAGAGACCTTCTCAAGCCACCAGCTTGTTCCTATTGCTAGAAATGTCAAAAGAAAACATGAGCTCCTAATGGCCCATTTCACTCTCTAGGTTCTGAGCTCAAGGTTGAGCCTCCACAGTGGAACCCAAATAGCTCATCGCTAACCTGCATCATGCTGGTCCTGGGCTGTGATATGCAAGTGCAGACTGGGAGGGGACAGGCTCAGGGATTCAGGCATTTAACCCAGCAATAGGGTAGCAGCTTCCAAAGGTCAAGACTCAAGCCCAAAGTGGACAATCACCCAAAGCAGGGATCTCAGGTTGAGATCCCTGGCCTTACCTTCTATAGGAGTGCTGCAGGATTTAACCACGAAGCTCTGTGTCTGCTTAGCCTTACCTTGACCATCTCCAGGGATGAAGGATTCATTACCTGCAAAGGATTTTGAGCCAGATAAGAGCAGGCAGGGGCTGAGAGTCTGGACTCACAGGGTTTTGGTCCCAGGGATCAAAGAGATGTGGTGAGGGAATGTGGATGGGGTGTATGATTCTAGAATGAAGGGAGCTCCTTTGGCTTTCTTCTGGACCTTTCAGATCCCACAGAAATATGCAGGACCTGGAAGGATTCCTAGAGGCAGGTGAATGGTTCCTTTGCTAAAGGCAGCTGTGGGCACTTGAGTCACCTCCCTTGGTAGACCTGTGTGGTGGCTGGTCTGCCTCAGTGGGATGCTGAGGGCTATACCATGCAGGTCCAGAAAAGGCAGAAGAAGACAACTGCTCTGAAAGAGGTGAACCTCTGGAACAGCGTGAGGTACAGTGCCCTGATTCCCAGCGTTTGCCGATTCCTGAGGTGTAAATGCTCCCACCATGGTCTATCTCAGGCTGCTAATGCAAGGTCACTGAATCAGGAGAGATGCTGGTCCAAGTTGGCTCCGCATCTCACTGCATGAGAGCATGCCTGGCCTGCTCGCTGCTCTGATTCTAACCTGACCTATAACTCCAGGCCTCAGTTTCCTCATCTATACAATGGGGTAAAGAATGACTGCGGGCACTTCGGTCATCTGGAAGAAGCTGAGTGAAAGGACTTTTTTAAAATTTATTTGTTTGTTTTTTGGAGAACTCATTAAAAAGAATAAAAGAATTTTAAATTATCACATATTTTGGTCTTCTGAGGAAAAACAAAACAAAGAAACAAAGCAGAAAGAAAAAGAAAATGCACAATGAGTAGGACTAACATGACAGAACAGAGAAGTCTGGGGTTAGAATCCAACATCCCAGCCTTGAGTCCAAGTTTGTGGCCTGTGTCTCCACCTGTGAAGTGTGGGTCCCTCTTTACATCGTGACAACTTCCCAGGGTGTGATAACACCCAGGGGGATAAAAAATACATATTTCCAAGAGCTCCACACATGGCAGAAGGAGATGATATATTACAGTGATAGAAATGACAAAAAAAAGGACCAGCCCAACCATCAAAGGGACAATTTATGCTCCAGAAAACTAATCCCTAATTATTCCTTTCAGTTCTAAGGAGACAGGGGCCCAGAAGAGAAGCCGACAGCTCTTCTTTCATGTGACTGCTTAAGTCTGAACCAGGAAGGGGAACAACTGCACATACATAGGCTGGAATTTGAATACCTAATTTGATGAGGCATATAAATTGGCAGTTATTCAAATAAGTACATTTGCATATATAGGATTTAAGGCTACATGATAATTTTTTAACATTTTTTCCATAGTTCAGAGTGAGGACTTTAAATCAGCCTCCCTTCTTTCCAAGGGTTTTAGACAGGGAATGAAAAGGCAGCTGAGTGGGGTCCAGGACTGCCCTCTGGGTATGCCCTCCAGGACTTGGGTGTGGGGTGAGCTCCCAGGGCAGTTGAGCGACCCTTCTCTAGGGTGGATGAAGTGCTGCTGCAGTCACTGCCTCAGGCACCTGGCAGTGGCTTCTGGGCTGACAGTGCTGTCCAAGAGCATGCCATTTGTCTTTGTGGCCGAGGGTCCAGGCTGGTTCCTCTAGGTCCAAATAGACCAGGGCTGCCCAAGGGTGTCCCCTGGACCAGCAGCCTCAGCATCACCTAGGAGTATGTTAGCAATGCAGATTTTCAGGTCCTACCCCAGCCACCCTGGATCAGAAACTCTGGGAGTGGAGCCCACAGTGTGTTATAACAAACCCTCCGGTTGACTGGGATTCTGGTTCTGCGGCCTGTTATGAGGGCTGCCAGAACTCCAGCTACCAAGCCCATGCTCCAGACAGAAAGATCCTAGGAGGAAGAAAGGAAGAAAATAAGGGAGGATGGGAAAGAGGAAAGAGAAAAGAAGAAAGGGAGGAAGGAAGGAAGGAAGGAAGGAAGGAAGGAAGGAAGGAAGGAAGGAAGGAAGGAAGGAAGGAAGGAAGGAAGGATGGGGGGAGGAAGGGAAGGAGGGAGGAAGGAAGGAAGGAAGGAAGGATGGGGGGAGGAAGGGAAGGAGGGAGGAAGGAAGGAAGGAAGGAAGGAAGGAAGGAAGGAAGGAAGGAAGGATGGGGGGAGGAAGGGAAGGAAGGAAGGAAGGAAGGAAGGAAGGAAGGAAGGAAGGAAGGAAGGAAGGAAGGAAGGAAAGAAGGAAGGAAAGAAGGTCATCCCCCTTTAAGGGGCTTCCCTAGAGATCTGTAATGTTGGTGGCCGAGGCCAGGCAGGTCCACATTGGATTCGGGCAGATGGTAGAGAAACTGTGGAGTTGGCAAGCATTGGGCCATTACCATTTAATAAAGTCTCACAAAGGTGGATAATTACACAGGCAGGGGAAACTGCCTCTCAGGCAAACAAACAACAAAATGGCCTCTCACAGCAGCATGGAGGCAATCCACACATCCATGATCCCCTATCTCTCTTGAGCGCAAGAACCCATAGCCTTACATAGACTGTGCACACATGCCTCTGCCACGTGCTCACACACTAATCAAGCAAAGTGCTTGCAGCCGGTAACCCTGTGAGCAAGCCTAACACAGCTGCCCCACAAGATCCCACTCAATGACTTCTATTTTCAGCTTCTTGAGCCACCAACAGCTACAAAGTATCTGGAGATATGTCATTTTTTAGCTAGGCAAATTGCTATCCCCTAAATGTAGGGATTCTGTTAAAAAACAGGAGAATGGATATTGGGCAAGTAACTAGAAATCTCTGTTGCAGAAAAAATAAGTAGGAAAAATTAGCATCTTTTTTTTCTATTAAATATTACTTTTTTTTAAAAACTTTTATTTATTTATTTATTTTTTACAGGGGCAGAGAGAGAGAGTCAGAGAGAGGGATAGATAGGGACAGACAGACAAGAATGGAGAGAGGTGAGAAGCATCAATCATTAGTTTTTCATTGCCGTCGCAACACCTTAGTTGTTCATTGATTGCTTTCTCACATGTGCCTTGACCGCGGGCCTTCAGCAGACCGAGCCATCCCTTGCTGGAGCCAGCGACCTTGGGTCCAAGCTGACGAGCTTTTTTGCTCAAGCCAGATGGGCCCGCGCTCAAGCTGGCGAGCTTGGGGTCTCGAGCCCGGGTCTTATGCATCCCAGTCCGATGCTCTATCCACTGCGCCACTGCCTGGTCAGGCTTAAATATTACTTTTTAAAGATTAAAAAAATGTATACATTAGCAAATGAGGTCAAGTTATTAAGAAAATCATGAATGTCGTAGGCAGAAATCACTTAGTTGCAAGGAACAGAAAACTCCCTGACTGCATTACATAAGAGAGAATTTATTGCATGGATTTGTGGTAATAGCCCAGGTGCCAAGGGAGGGACACTGGGGGGGCCGTGGGGAGACCAGAACCGTGGTTTTCTCTTTTATTGTTCCTTCTGCAGTCCTACTGGTCTCCTGCCTCCAATTTCCTCTGACCTCACCTGCTTTGACTCTTTCTCTCTCTCTCTCTCTTCCTTATGTATATAGCACAAAATGGTCATCTTTACCTACCAGTTCAAGTCCAATGGAGTGGCCAAAAGTCCCCATGAGCCCACTGCAAGATCCCTGGAGGACACTGTGTGGAGAAAGCTTCTTTCTCACTGCCTCTAGTCTGGCCCCCTTTCCAGAAAGGCTCTGAGGTTCTAGGCCAGGCAATGTAGAAACTATTCTTGACACCTGTTTCTACGCTTATTTCCCTCTCTCAAAGATGGGACTGTCAAAGAGGAGTAGTCCCAAGCCCTAGTATCTCACAGTCTGGGGGAGCATGGGTAGTAGCCCCGTTTCTTGAGGAAACAGTGGTGGCTTGGCAGCCTGCATCCTTTACTAGGGAGAGGTGCGGGGAAGCATGTTAAAACCCGGGGAGCAGCAGGACCTAGATTTATGAGATAAGAGCAAGAGCAAATGTGAGAAATGTTGGCTGTGGCCAAGGAGAAAGAACCAGAATAGATAAAATTAGGAAATCTGACTGGGACTTGGACGATTCTAGCAAATGACATGACAGAAATCATGTCAAAAAAATTAGCCCTTGCACTATAATTTCCCAACAGCTAAGAGTAAATAAGACTTAATGTTTTTTTTTTAAAAAAAGTCAGGAGCAGGCCTGAGGCCCCTCCACAAAGTTGGAGAAACCAAGCCAAGCTTAAAAAGTGAGAAAGTGAATTTCATCTCACTGAAACGCCGCTGTACGCTCTCTGCCCAAAGAAGAATTTTTTAAATAGTTCAACTTGCATAGTTGGTCATATATGCAAGGTATTTAAAACTATATTAAAATATAATTCACTTCTGGGTTTATTTTTCTAAACCAGTTTCCTTACAAAAATTTCTCACGAGTGTATGCATATCCCTGATCATACTTTTAAGTTATTTTTTTCTGTATAAATAGAAAAGAACTTTGTCTACCCTCTTTTTCTTTTTACTATATTGAAGCATCACTAACAGCTTCATGACAAACACTGTGCACAAGCAGGGACAGGGAGGCAGAATAAAAACACCCAGCCTCTGAACTGCCACACCAATGGTGTGAGCTCACAAAACGAGTAGTTTCCCCAGCCACACACCTTCAAATGGTGAAGGTGTGGCAAAGCATACATCTTGTCTACCTAGGGAACCTCATCATCAACTCCTTTGGAGAAGAATTTAACATTAGCATTGCAAGAACCCTAAGAATGCTTTCTCTATCACCCCTCAATTCTAGGAATTTATCCTGAGGAAATGATACTCCATGACTACCAAAAGGAAAAAGCTAAAGGATGTCTATTATAAACAATCATCTTTACTGAAGTGGAATATTGGAAGCGTGTATTCTCTAACGTTTCAGTTTGGACGGAGCAGGAGGCATTATTTCCCCTTCATTGAGTTCAATGATTGACATCTAGGCTGCAGAAGTTCATGCAACTGGTGTTAATAAATGCTAACTTTTAGTTTTTAGCAAAGTATAATGCCTGGTGCTTTTCCTTCTTCCTGAGCTCAGTGACATGCCACCACTGCCTGTTAGGTGAGTGGCATTGTCCCCTTACAGACAAGGCTCACTTACAGATGAAGCTTCACTACCCAGGTTTGGTTTCCAGCCCAGGATTTTTTCAAAGAGTTGCAACACACTCCATTATTCTCAGAAACTTTGCCCTTGGCCTGGTGTCATCCCCTTTGGGGTTCACCTCAGTTTTGAAAGGAGAGGGTATCATATCATTTGATATCTTACCAAAGTGAACTTCCAAAGTAAAAAGCCCAAGTTCAAACACATGGAGTTTTTTTTCTTTCCCCTTTCTTTTTATTATGCACTTTATATTCTTTAAGAAGTCTGGACTCATTAATTAATTACAGTGGTAGTAATTATAAGCCACTTGTACTTCTGCAGAGTCCTTCTGAGGAGCTGAGAGTTCTTTATAAATATGAGCTCATTAATCGTCCCAGCAGACCCTCAGGTGAAAGGCAGCTACGGTCCTCAGAGGCTGGGGTGGTAGGGCTACCTGGGCTGGGGCTGCAGGTGCTCTGGTGCCAGGTGCCTGAGCTGCCTGGAGCTCTCTGTGGGACAGCCATGTGCCTGAGTCCCCAAAGCTAAAGGCTTCCTGGTCCCTAGCTTCAAGGGCATCAACCTGTGTTGGAGTTCCAAAATCAGAGAGCCCTCAGCCTAGCACCCTTCTAGGCCATACCCACAGCGCCGAGGTTCTGCCCAGTTCTGCAGATTTCTCCCCTTCCTGACCTCAACTAAAATGCAGAGTCTGATCTCTACATTTTCAGTTGGCTTGAGCAGCGTGGCCTTCTCCTGGGCTGCTGTCTTGCCTTACAAGTGATTTTCTTATTGTCTGTTCCTTGAAAGCTTAGTCTGATCTTCCCTCCGGCTGAGAGTCTCCTGAGAAAGGGAGATCTCATCCTCACACCCCTAGGACCTTCAGTGACTAGCATGGGGTTTGGCATACAGTGCAGGGGTGGGTGTCAAGAAATGTTGACTGATGGGCAGATGAGGTCCTGAGTGGTGGGTCCCCAGTGAGCACCAACAGAGCTCCACCCCTCAGGCCAACCCTGAGCTAGAAGGGCACCTGCTACCCCCAGGTGTTTGACTTTCACATCTCCACATCTTACATAGGCTGCCCCTTACCCCTCCCACCAGGCCTGCCAGAAGTACCAAACCATGCTCCCCTTCTTGCCTCTGCTCAAATGCAACCTCTCTAATGAGATCTTCCTGAACCTGTCCTTGCTCCATGAAAAGTCACTGTCCTTTGCTCTGAGCCCCCACAAATACTGCATATGAAATGGTCCAGACTGTGGCTTTTCCACTTCTTACATTCAGGTCCTTGGATAGACCCCCACATCTTCAAGCCTCTGTATCTTTGTCCTTCAATAATAATGACACATCAACTGGTTAAGGATGTCATGAGCACTTAAACAGAAGCACTCAGTGCTTGGTGCTTAATACCCTATCACTGCCGTTTCTGTCTTCCTTGCAGCGTGAAGGGTGAGGTGGTGCTTGATTATGATAAGGGTGGAGTGACCCCAAATCTCTTATTTTTAAAAAGCTTACCAAGTGACTCTGATATACAGCTACATTGGGAGCCACAAGCCTAAACTAGACTGTATTGTGAGAGGAGAAACCAGATTCCAGAAAGTGGAGGAAAGGGAGGGTGTTGTGTCCACAGTTAGCAACACAAATAGGGGCTGGTGCAAAGATGAGATGTACAGAGCCCAGGATTGGAAGGGACCTTCCATGTCACCAAACCAGTGACATTCCTGATGCTCAAATTCCACCAAATATTCGATACCTAACCACTCTTTTTATTTTTTATTTCTTTAATTTTATTCTCACAAAAAAGGTCTGATTGCCTTCTCATTGTGAAACAGTCACTACAAAGAAAGTAGAATTCCCTTTGGTGTCCATGCCCTACCCACCAGTTCCAGGTTTTCTGTGTAGCCTTCCAGAATTTTTTCTATATGTTTAATTACTTTTAAATTTTATTTTGTGGGTACATGGAGGACATTAATAAGATTGTGCTATATAATTGGTATTCATTCTCAAGGTAATATTATACCTGACATCTCTACTGTATCAGGGGATGGGTAAAGTCATTGACTTGGGTGGGATCTTATTCAGTCATAGACACAGCTGTTGCCCACACTGACATTCCGTTTGGGAAATGTTACTATTATTAAGAGCCAGGGATTAGGCATTAATCAAAGTCATCTGAGTTACACAAAACTCAGTTTCTTAGGTTCCTGCCTGCATTTCTCCATCTTATCTATCAGGAGATACTGAGAGTCCATGCCAATGACCTTACTGAATTTTAGATATGTTACATTTATTGTATTTCTCTGATTGCCCTTTTAGTAACCTCAACATAGAGGACTAAACATGGGCTTCTTACCCAATTTTGGTAAGTCATGGCTCTCATCACTTATGCTGAAATCTTTTCCTGGATCAATATCAGGCTTATGAATACACAATATTTCCATTACTATTCAGCTATTCTCATTTCCACAGTTGTCCCAAGACCAGCACCAACTGTTTGGGGATCTTCTTTGCAAGAAGCTGTCAGGACTCAGGGGTGTACCTCAATAGCCTTAAGAGACTGCACTAGGTTCAGGGAAGCCTGGGTTTTTTGACATCTTCCCTCCATCACAGCTGCACCACCAGCCCATAGCACCCTTTCCTGTCCAGTCTAAGGCTCACTGGCTTGGTCTGAGCAGAAATCAACAGTAGAAAATATTCATTTCTTCTTCATCCCCTGACATCTATGGGAGGCATAGTGGAAAGGCGATTAGCTTTAGGATCAGGTCCTATTCAAAACCAGCTCCACCACTGGCCACCTCTAAGACCTGGGCCAAGTTGCTGAACCTTGATAATCCTTGCTTTCCATTTTTATAAAATGGACAAAATAGACTAAGATTAGGAGCATACATTAGGAATGTATTTGCTGAGAAATGACAGTGTGGTTATGATTATCATCATGCCAGGTGGCTCAGCAACCAACTCTTGGAGCTAAGAAGGAAAATTTTTTTTCCCAATCAGCCACTGCCTGCCTAGGACCTCGTCCACCACAGATTCTTTGCTGATATGACTGCTGCATAGCAGAAGATGGAGTTCTGAGCTTCTATAGCAAATACCAAGAGGAGAAGGAAGTAATTTAGGGCACTTTAGATAAAAGGTAATTCTTTTTGTGACAGCTGTTCTCCTTGATAAGGGAATGCTACGATCAGCCCAGGGTGCCCTGCGTAAGCCCTTCTTCTCTGTGTCCTTCATGGAGAAGACCCTGGCTGTAGCTCACCACAAATACTGCTCTCAGCCATGGACTTGATGAGGTCTGTGCTATCATTAATTAATCAAACTTCTTTACAAATAAGGAAACTCAGTCTTAGAGATGGAACATGATTTGATCAAGGCTCTCCAAAAATGTAGTTATAAAGCCAAGGATAGTGCCTAGGAATTCTGGGGCAACAGCTCTTCTTCTGGGCTCACTCCCCTCCGATCCAGGTTTCTCATAATTGATAAGCTTTCCTGAAGCCGAAAGCCTCAGTGCAAACCGGTTCGCATCACTGTCTCATGCCTCCTTTTTCATGCCCTTTCTCCATGTGCTGGGAGACTAGACTAGGCATCAAGAATCCTATCTCTGTTGTGTGACCTTGGACAAATCACTGTTCCTCTGTGGGTCTCTGTCCAATGAGAAGTTTGGAATAACATGATCTCTAAAGTCACTTTCACTTAGCAGTCCTGGACCCATGTGGGTAGAGCCACATTTATCTTGCTCAAGCCTCAGGAGTGAGCCATTCCCAGGTTTAACCTTAGCCCAACCCATGGTGCCAGGTAAGCATTCCCTTCTGCTCATGCATGCAGGCTTTGTACCCCAATCCCTGAGCTCGGGAGGTGTGGTATGGGGGCACCTTCATGTCACGGTGTGTGCCCTGTGAGCTCACGCTCCTGGCATGGTCAGCATTGGGTCAGTAGCTATTGAGAGCCAACTCTGGAGGCATCCCCAACCCACAGACATGCACACACTGCTTTGGGTATCCTCCACTCCCTACTTCCCACCCCACCTGAATCAGCCTTTGGAAAGGAACTGAAGCAGCTCCTACTGGGGCCCAAGTGACTTCCTGCCCAGGCAGTCGTGTCCGCCAGTGTTCTGAGTTCCCCCAGGGCCACACCTGCAGAGGGATGATAAGGGGATCAGATTCTCCAGCCATACCAGCGGCACCGTCCAAAGATCCAGAATATTTAGCTGTGTTTACCCGCAATAATCAGCTTCTCAAAGACATGTCACAGGGCAGCACTCGCTACATTGATTATGCCTCTTCATATTTTTGGCTCCTGGGGGCAAACAGCTCTGATTAATATTTCATAACACAGATTTTTCTAATATATATATCCCTTTCTTTGTGTTGTTGCTTTTCTCTCCTTTAATTTTTTTTCCTTCTCCTGAACCCCTGAGAGCCTGATAGAGAGACGGAATATTTTACTTTCTTGTGTCTGCCTGCTCCAGTAATCAGCGAACTCAATCACGCTTGCAGTGTTTTTATGAATTAATAACAGGCACTTTGGAGAGCTGGCGGGGAAGGCAGGAAATGCAATCTCTGGAAGCTTAATGAGCGCTGTGGGAAACAGCTACCTCGCTACCTCCAGCCACCACGCCAGTGCTCTAAATCATCGTGTTTGAGATTATCAGCTTCCAGACCAGCCCCAACAGCTTGTGCAGGGTTCCTGAGTGCTCCTGCCCCCACCTTGCTTTTCTCAGGAACAGGAGTCTTCGAGAGGCCGCCATGCCACACCTCCATTATGTTGAAGAGAGAAAGTGATACAGAAGACTTTGGCTGGGCTGGGCAGTGGCCTGGCCTACAGGTTCTTGGCAGCTGTTGTCTTTGCCTAGATGGGTGGGAAGGGCCAGGGTAGGGTAAGGAGGCCTGCAGGTGACCGGGATAAATCCACATAGGGAGACCCTCAGTCCAGACCAGGGATCCGGCATAAGGATCCTACTCAGGCACTTTAGAGATCTGTTCTTGTTAGGACAGTTCAGGACCAGATCCTGAAGAGCTGATGCCATTGACAGTTCCAAGGACTCTAACTGTATGTTGTGAATACTACTTTGTAAAAAAAAATACTTTCAATTCATCATGGTTTGCCCAGTTGTTCAGTGTTTGTGACCAACGCCCCGTCACACCACATGACAATCCCCACTTGAGTTCTACAACCCCAACCCCCATTCACAAGACCTGTCTGTTCACTGATCTTTTGCTTGGATTTTAGGGCAGTTCCAATGGCTATAAAAGTTTATAGGGGGAGCAAGATGGCGACGGAGTAGGCGGACGTACCAACTTCCAACTCCCAGAACCAAAGTGGATTACAACTCAATTTTAAGAACCATCACCTGGATAAACCAACTTTGAACAAAACTAAGTGGACTCTTCAACCAAGGAACACAGAAGAAGCCACATTGAGACTGGTAGGAATAGCGAAAACGCGAAGAGGGCTGCCCAGCTCTCCGGAGCAAACGGCAGCCCGGAGAGACCCGCGGGGCGGGAGGAGAGTTTGGCGGAGAGGGAGGGACCTGGGTCCCAGGAACCAAGCCCCAGCCTCCAGTCCTAGAGCCTAAAAGAGGCGTTTGGACAGTATTGAGCTGTGAAACAAGTGAGGGAGCTCCCAGGCCTACAGTGTGGAGTATTAGGTCCCTTCCTACTCTGCTGAGGGCTGCTTAAGGTTTTGGGGCGGCAGGACGCTGAAAGGCGGTTCTGTCGGCTTGGGCAGAGGCTAAGCCGGTGGGAGATCGGTCTAGCGCAGAGGGTCAGAGGGGACCGCGAAAGCGGTCCAGAAGCTGCGGGCCCGCCTTTAATCCCACTTACGGGGACAAAGCGGGAGGCCAGGAACGGGCAGGCCCTGCGCAAGCCGGCCCTGACCGCGGGGACCGGGCTAGGACCAGGGACGGGCAGGGCAGGGGCTCGTGGCTGAGCTGACGCTACCAGTCCCCCCCCCTCCCGGCCTGAGAAACCGCGGTTGGACAGTATACGTGCGCGAGCGGGCTCCGAGCGCGGGAACGGGGTGGACCCCAAGACAAGTGGAGGCTCGCAGCTGAGCCCACGCTACTATCCCCATCCGGCCGGAGAAACCCCGGATAGCATTCATACTTGCGCGAGCGGGCTCCGAACGCGGAGGCGGGGTAGAGTCCAGGACGAGCGGAAGTATGCAGCTGAGCAGAAGCGAGCAAACACGCCCGCCCCAATAAACCTTGGTTTCCGACCCTGCGCAGAAGGGCCGTGGCCTCGAGGGTGGGGCTAAAGCTCCTGACGGGCAAAAGCTTACAGCTGAGAGCATGTCAAAAGCCCAGCCTAACCCGCGGAACTGTAGCGAGCAGGCTCCGACTGCTGGTTCAGGGCAGAAGTCCGGAAATAGGCTGGGTCTGCAGCTGAGGAAAGGTGCTCACCTCTACCCTTGGTGCTAATATTGTGGCTTCAGTCACAGCCCCTCCCACAGAGGAGAGGCAGAAATCATAGCAAAAGCCACAGTGGGCCGGCGCTGGCAACGCTCATACCCAACCACCCTAGGCACCGGCAGAGGGGCTGGGGGGCCTGCAGATAGACCACACCTAGAGAACACAAAGGCAACACCTACTGTACTCCAGTGGCCACAACTTGCTTATACACAGAAAAAATGGGCAGGCAGAGGAATGCAAACCAAATGAATCAAGAGAAATCCCCAGAGAAGGACCTGAATGAACCAGATATAACCAAATTACCAGAAGCAGAATTTAGAATAATGATAGTTAGGATGTTCAAAGAAATTAGAGCAACAATGGATAGTCATTATGAACACCTAAATAAAGAGATAACAAGTATAAAAAATGAAATTGAAATAATAAAAAAGAATCAGACAGAAATGACAAATACAGTATCAGAACTGAAGACCACAATGGAAGGAATTAAAAGCAGGATGGATGACGCTGAGTTTCGAATAAGCGAGTTAGAGGACACAATAAACAAAGGCACAGAAGCAGAGAAGAAAAAGGAAAAGAGACTTAAAAAATGTGAGGAAACTCTAAGGGAGCTTTGTGACAACATGAAGAGAAACAACATTCGCATCATAGGGGTGCCTGAAGAAGAGGAGAGAGGACAGGAAATGGAAACTTTGTTCAATCAAATCATAGCAGAAAACGTTCCTAAATTAAGGCTGGGAAACACTCCACACATTCAAGAAGCACACAGAACTCCATTAAGGAGAAACCCAAAAAAATCTACACCAAGACACATCATAGTTAAAATACCAAAGCTAATGGATAAAGAAAAAATTTTAAAAGCTGCTAGAGAAAAAAAGACTATCACCTACAAAGGAGCCCCCATAAGGATGACATCGGACTTCTCAACAGAAACACCTGAGGCCAGAAGGGAATGGCAAGATATAATCAAAGTAACGCAGAACAAGAACCTACAACCAAGACTACTTTATCCAGCAAGGCTAACGTTTAAAATTGAAGGAGAAATAAAGAGCTTCCCAGACAAAGAAAGCCTCAAGGAATTCATAAAAACCAAACCAATTCTGCAAGAGATACTACGGGGCCTGTTGTGAACAGTTCAAAGGGAGGAAAAAATATAGCAAAAGAAGAATACAGCTTTAAAGAATAAAATGGCAATAAACAACTACATATCAATAATAACCTTAAATGTAAATGGATTAAATGATCCAATCAAAAGACATAGGGTAGCTGCATGGATAAAGAAACAGGACCCATACATATGCTGTCTACAAGAGACACACCTTAAAACAAAAGATGCTCATAGACTGAAGGTACAAGGATGGAAAAAAATATTTCCTGCAAATGGAAATGAAAAAAAAGCAGGGGTAGTAATACTTATATCAGACAAAATGGACTTTAAAACAAAGGCTGTAGTAAGAGATAAAGGAGGGCACTACATAATGATAAAGGGAACAATTCAACAGGAAGATATAACTATTGTAAATATCTATGCACCAAATATAGGAGCCCCGACATACATAAAGCAGACTTTGATGGATATAAAGGGCGAGATTAACAGCAATACTATCATAGTAGGGGATTTCAATACCCCTCTAACAACACTAGATAGATCCTCAAGAAAGAAAATTAATAAAGAAACAGCAGACTTAAAGGATACACTAGATCAACTTGATTTAATAGATATCTTTAGAACTTTTCACCCTAAAGCAGTAGTATATACATTCTTCTCAAGCGCTCATGGTACGTTTTCTAGGATAGACCACATGTTAGGACACAAAAATGGTCTCAATAAATTTAAGAAGATTGAAATCATATCAAGCATTTTCTCTGATCACAATGCCATGAAACTAGAAATTAACCACAAAAAAAAAACTGAAAAATACTCAAACACTTGGAAACTAAATAGCATGTTATTAAATAATGAATGGATTAACAATGAGATCAAAGAAGAAATAAAAAAGTTTCTAGAAACAAATGATAATGAGCATACATCAGCTCAAAATTTATGGGACACAGCAAAAGCAGTTCTGAGAGGGAAGTTTATTGCACTACAGGCATATCATAAGAAGCTAGAAAAAGCTCAAATAAGCAACCTGACCCTACATCTAAAAGAACTAGAAAAACAACAACAAATAAAACCACAGACAAGTAGAAGGAAGGAAATAATAAAGGTCAGAGCAGAAATAAATGACATAGAGGCTAAGGAAACAATACAGAGGATCAATGAAACCAGAAGCTGGTTCTTTGAAAAGGTAAACAAGATTGATGAACCTTTAACTAGACTCACCAAGAAAAAAAGAGAGAGGACTCAAATAAATAAAATTAGAAAGGACAGTGGAGAAATAACAACTGACACAACAGAAATACAAAGCATTGTAAGAAAATACTATGAAGAACTATATGCCAAAAAATTAGACAATCTTGGTGAAATGGACAAATTTCTTGAATCATATAATCTTCCAAAAATCAATCTGGAAGAATCAGAACACCTAAACAGACCAATTACAGCAAATGAGATCGAAACAGTTATCAAAAAACTCCCCCCCAAAAAAAGTCCTGGGCCTGATGGCTTCACAAGTGAATTCTATCAAAAATTCAAAGAAGAACTAACTCCTATTCTCCTCAAGCTATTTCAAAAAATTCAAGAGGAAGGAAGACTTCCAAACTCCTTTTATGAGGCGAGCATAATTCTGATCCCAAAACCGGGCAAAGACAACACAAAGAAAGAAAATTATAGGCCTATATCCCTGATGAATTTAGACGCTAAAATTCTCAACAAAATATTAGCCAACCGGATCCAGCAATATATGAAAAAAATCATACACCACGATCAAGTGGGATTTATTCTGGAGAGGCAAGGCTGGTTCAATATTCGCAAATCAATCAATGTGATTCACCACATAAACAAAAGGAAGGACAAAAATCACATGATAATTTCAATAGATGCAGAAAAGGCATTTGATAAAATCCAGCACCCATTCATGCTCAAAACTCTCAGTAAAGTGGGAATACAGGGATCATTCCTTAACATGATAAAGGCCATCTACGATAAACCGACAGCAAACATCATACTAAATGGACAAAGATTAAAAGCAATCCCCTTAAGATCAGGAACCAGGCAGGGGTGCCCACTTTCACCACTCTTATTCAACATAGTTCTGGAAGTCCTAGCTACAGCAATCAGACAAGAAGAAGAAATAAAAGGCATACAAATTGGAAAAGAAGAAGTGGAACTGTCATTATTTGCAGATGATATGATATTGTATATTGAAAACCCTAAAGTCTCAGTCAAAAAACTACTGGACCTTATAAATGAATTCAGCAAGGTGGCAGGATATAAAATTAATACTCAGAAATCAGAGGCATTTCTATACACCAACAATGAAATATCAGCAAAGAAATTAAGGAAACAATCCCCTTCACTATTGCAGCCAAAAAAATAAAGTACCTAGGAGTAAATTTAACCAAGGAGGTTAAGGACTTGTACTCGGAAAATTATAGAACATTGATAAAAGAAATCAAGGAAGATACAAACAAGTGGAAGCACATACCGTGCTCATGGCTAGGAAGAATAAACATCATTAAAATGTCTATATTACCCAAAGCAATTTATAAATTCAATGCTATACCAATTAAAATACCAATGACATACTTCAAAGATATAGAACACATATTCCAAAAATTTATATGGAACCAAAAAAGAACACGAATAGACACAGCAATCTTAAAAAGAAAAAATAAAGCAGGAGGTATCACTCTTCCTGATATCAAGGTTTACTACAAGGCCATTATACTCAAGACAGCCTGGTACTGGCATAACAACAGGCATATAGATCAATGGAACAGAACAGAGAATCCAGAAATAAACCCACAGATTTATGGACAACTGATATTTGACAAAGGAGGAAAGAACATACAATGGAGTAAAGACAGCCTCTTTAACAAATGGTGTTGGGAAAATTGGACATCTACCTGCAAAAAAATGAAACTAGACCATCAACTTACACCATTCACAAAAACAAACTCAAAATGGATAAAAGACTTAAATGTAAGCCGTGAAACCATAAGCATCTTAGAAGAAAACATAGGCAGCAAGCTCTCCGACATCTGTAGCAGCGGTATATTTGCCGATTTATCTTCATGGGCAACTGAAATAAAAGGCAAGATAAACAAATGGGACTATATCAAACTAAAAAGTTTTTGCACAGCTAAAGACAATAGGAACAGAATAAAAAGACAAACCACACAATGGGAGAACATATTCGACAGCACATCTGATAAGGGGTTAATAACTAAAATTTATAAAGAACTTATAAAACTCAACACCAGGAAGACAAACAACCCAATCAAAAAATGGGCAAAAGAAATGAATAGAAATCTCTCCAAAGAGGACATACAGATGGCCAATAGGCATATGAATAAATGCTCAACATCACTAATCATTAGAGAAATGCAAATTAAAACCACAATGAGATATCACCTCACACCAGTCAGAATGGCACTCATCAGCAAAACAACACAGAATAAGTGCTGGCGAGGATGTGGAGAAAAGGGAACCCTTCTGCACTGCTGGTGGGAATGCAGACTGGTGCAGCCACTGTGGAAAACAGTTTGGAGATTCCTCAGAAAATTAAAAATCGAACTGCCTTTTGACCCAGCTATCCCACTTTTAGGAATATACCCTATGAATACCATAGCACTGTTCGAAAAGAAGAAATGCGCCCCCATGTTCGTGGCAGCATTGTTCACAATAGCGAAGATCTGGAACCAGCCCAAGTGTCCGTCAGAAGACGAGTGGATTAAAAAGCTATGGTACATATATACTATGGAATACTACTCAGCCATAAGAAACGATGACATCGGATCATTTATAACAAAATGGATATACCTTGATAACATTATACGGAGTGAAATAAGTAAATCAGAAAAAAAGAAAAACTGAGAACAGCACGATTACATACATAGGTGGGACATGAAAGTGAGGTTATGAGACATGGACAAGAGAGTGGTGGTTATGGGATGGGGGGAGGGAGGGAAGAGTGGGATAGGGAGGAGGGGAGGCACGCAGGGAAAACCAGATTGAAGGTGACAGAGGACAATTTGACTTTTGGTTACGGGTATGCAACACAATTGAATGATAAGATAACCTTGAGATGTTTTCATTGTACATATGTACCCTGATTTATTGATGTCACCCCATTAGAATTAATAATAATAAAATATATATATATATATATATAAAGTTTCTAAACATTTACTCTCAATTTCCTTGCATTCTGGTAACAAATGGTGCACAGACAGACTCTGATCCTCATACCATACCACACTTTGAGCAGTGCTGATTCCATTTCAAATGCCACATTCTTAGTTCACAAAGGGAAGTATAATCAGCGAATGAGGCAGGACCCTGTGGCCAGGATCATAGCAGTCATTACCAGAAGGATGGTGGGTAATCAGATTGTAATCAGGAAGTTGTATTGGAAGCAAGACATATGTCTATCTTTCCTTCTCTCCCTCCCTCCCTCTCTCCCTCCCTGCCTCCTTTCATTCCTTTCTGTCTTTTCTTTGTCTTTCTTTTTTGAATTTTTTTAAAGTGAGAAGTAGGGAGGCAGAGAGACTCCTGCACGTGCCTTGACCGGGATTCACCCAGCAAGCCCCTTACTGGGTGATATTCTGCCCATCTGGGGCCTCTGCTCTGTTGCTTAGCAAGCAAGCTATTTTAGCGCCTGAGGCGAGGCCGTGGTGCCATCCTCAGTGCCCGGATCCAACTTGCTCAAACCATTTGAGCCATGGATGCAGGAGAAAAAGAGAGAGAGAGAGAGAGAGAGAGAGAAAGAGAGAGGGGGGGGGAGAGAGAGAGAAAAGGGGGCAAGGGAAGGGTGGAGAAGCAGAGGGCTGCTTCTCTTGTGTGCCCTGACCAGGAATTGAACCTGGAATTTCCACATGCTGGGCTGACACTTTACTGCTGAGCCAACTGGCCAGGGCTTCCTTTTTAAAATTTAGAATTTTGGCAAATGTCATAGCTGCACAAATGCAGAGAGAGAATGGTGTAATGAACCCTCTTTGTGCAACCATCACTGAACTTCAGTCATTAAGTTCAATATTTATGACCTCACCTTCCTTGCAAGGACAGGCCTCCCCCACTGGGTACCAAATGCCCCAGATGCTGGGACACCAATGTGTTTGCTTGGCCACCCCCTTCAGGGGTGCTGTGCAGCTCAGCCCCTTCTGGTAGCTCAGGTCTTTCCCCAGCATCATCCCCTCCCCAGTCTTTCTCCCTGAGGGACAACTTGGTCTTCCAGGTGGGATAGGTCCTTTTGTTGCCCATTCACAAATAATCCTCTGGGTTTCCATTGTAGTAGATGAGGAGTCTCACTGGTTACATTTCAAGTCTTCTTCTTCATTCATTCTCATGTGGTAACTTCCAGGACCTGGGGAAATAGGAAAGCAAGAGCTTGAGGACTGCTGTACACTTTTCCGGGGGTTTGGTCGGGGGCACCCACTGTGAGACCTGCTGTCACAAGCAGGGGGAACACTGCCAAATCACTTCGTCCACATGTGGTGCCAGGGATTGTGCTGAGCAGCAGAGCTCCAAATAGAAGGGTGCTTTCATCTGCCCTCTTGGGCTCACCTTCCACTGTTAAAATGCCTGGATTGTGGGAGGGAAGTCAAAACTGATCACCTGATGAGATGGGAGTTACCGTCCTCCGTGACCCAGGTTTAGAAAGGAAACACGGAGAGGACAACAATGACAATGTTGGTGGAGAGAGAGACAGAGAGTGAGAGACGGATGTGTAGACAGAAAGATGATAGAAGGTGGAAAGAAATATATGTATAGACAAGCAACACACACACACCACCTGACACACAGAGGCAGGTTAGAGAGCCAGAGGTTCAAAGGAAACCTGAACTGGTAATGGATGGCAGAGTGGAGGGAGGGTAAAGAGGGGTGGGTGTGATAAAGATTTAGGTCCCACTGGGTGGTAAGGGTGGGCCCAGCAAGATGTCAAGGCCACATCTTACATGAACACCTTAAGTTTCTAAGGAAGAGCACAGCTCACTGACCACATCTGCAAGGAACTACATATCTGAACGACCAGCAGCCCCATGGAGCAGCCCTCTCCTCTCAAGAGGAAGTGCTGCTTTTGACCAGAATTCCTCCCGAATCATCACTTGCAGCACTGAGGCTTTCTCTCTTTCTAAGGCAGGTGTTCTAGGTAGAGATGGGCTTGCTGTCATCTATCACTCTGCTCCTAAAAGGTAGTCGCCAGACTAGCGGTCTTGGTGTTACCTGCGAGTTGGTGAGAAATGCAGATTGTCAGGCCCCTCCCAGGCCCCAAAAGTCATTCAAAGGTAGACACATTCAAGGGTGAGAAGTGCTGACTTATCACACTCTGAGGGGGGGGGTCTCCCAAATACCTGCTTTCCTTTGTCACTTCCTCTCCCTGCTGAGACTGGGGGCTGGCTGGTGTGCTGCCAGCCTGGAGAAGTCCATCTTCCTTCTGGTAGGCTCTGGGGGGGGCCAAGAGGTAATGGCTTTATATTGATGTCTCCCAAATGCATTTTAGTGAAACCATCTTAAAGATCTAAAGCCTTTAACATCCCAGGGGATGAATTTCTAATGATGCAATTTCAGGTCCCTTGACAAGTCTTGACAAAACATATGTCTAGATAGGAAGGGAGGCCTTTCTGACACAGCTTGGATTCTGCTGTGCAGTACAGTAATAGCTGTCATTCGTGAGGTATCTTAATCTTATGACTCATCTCTATCCTTGTCTTCTTCAGTGAAGTAAGCAAGGCAGCTTTGGGGATTTGTCTTTTATGACAGAGAACTGGAGCTCAGTGAGGTTAAGAGATTTGCCGATAGCCACCCAGCTGCAGAGGAAGGCACAAATCCTCAAGTCTCATCTCCCCAATACTGGACTCATTTTGGATAGAGGTACCATGTAACAGGCCAATCCTGCAAGAAACAAATGTGTGCAAACTGAGCTTCATTTATTTTATTCATTAGAATCTCATCTTAAGAGTCCAATGTCTGGTTCAGCACCAATAGTTCCTTCGATGGGAGCTAGAAGGAGAGCTCCAGGGATATCAGACATCCAGCCCTTACTTTGGGAGCACTGATGTTAAGGCTCTACTTTTTAAAACCCTTTGAAGGAGCAGACATAAGGTACTCACATCACAGCGTCGCCATAACAAAGTCAGAAGTTTCTCTCTTAAAAACAAAGTGAATAAAAAACATCTCAACAACCAGACCCACTCCCATCCCTAATCAACAGGCGTTTCCCATGATGCCTCTGGTTGCAATTCGCTTGAACCGACTTGGGCACCTTTCGCAGCTCAGCTCCTCCTGAGAGTTCATGGTGCAAACTTGAACTGCTGCAAAACACAAAGCCGTGTGTGTGTGACACAAAGCCGTGTGTGTGTGTGTGTGTGTGTATGTTTGTGTGTGTGTGTGTGTGTTCAGCAGCACATGTAAATAAGTGTTTCTCAAATTGGATTTAAGGTGGTTTCACTTCCCTGTGCTCTTCTTTCTGAACAAAACTTACCTTTTCTGTTTCCCATTTCCTTAGACCCTTCCAGGCAGTTTCAAGCTAATCTATGAAAACACTTTGTATCTAAGAGGATTTAACCCATATTATTATCATATTTTACACTTTCCCAGGAAAATATGCCTTTCCAAACTCATCACTGCTTCCCCCACTGCAATCTAGCATCTCACAAAGTGTGTATCCACAGAGCACTAGTAGCAACTTCGTGAAAATGTTTTCCTGGTCACTGGGGTTGGGAAATTCTGGGTGTTCCTGCTGCAGGGTTTCCATCACCAGCATATTCAAGGTTCTGAGAAATCTTGCAGGGTAGAAAATTTTTTGCATTTTTTAAAACCAGCATTTACCAAACTGCTTTAGAAAAAGAGCTCTTAATACCTTCATAAATCCTAGAATCTTGAGGCTGCACCCACTTTAGGGAAATTTTGTCCAAGATAGGAAATTGACTTTCCCCAGGGGAGGGTTCAGGTTACAGACAGGTGAGTCAGAACTTCCTTTGTTCCTCAAGTCACCTGCACACATATCTCCTCAGCCTCATCTCAGGATCTACTGAAAAAGCAACACAAGGCTCCAAAGTTCCCTTCGGCCTCCGGCTAGCTGTGTGATTCTGGTCTAGTCACCCAGCCTCTCTAATAGCTGTAAAGTGGAAGGACAGTCCTGCCCATTGTGTCATGGTGCTGTGGGGAGGCCCAGGAACATGCTGTTTCTTTTTTTTTTCCAAGTGAGAGGAGGGGAGATACAGAGACAGACTCCCACATGAACACTGATCGCGACCCACCCAGCAACCCCCATCTAGGGCTAATGCTCTGCCCATCTGGGGCCATGCTCTTAACCGAGCTATTTTTTAGTGCCTGAGGCAGAGGCTCCACAGAGCCATCCTCAGTTTCCTGGGGCTGATGAACCAATTGAGCCACGGCTGCGGGAGGGAAAGAGAGAGGAAGAGAGTGAAGGGGAAAGGGGAGGGGTTGAGAAGCAAATGGTCACTTCTTCTGTGTGTCCTGACCGGGACACCTACATGGCAGGCTGAGGCTCTATCACTGAGCCAACCGGCCAGGGCCAAAACATACTATTTCTAGAAAATTAACATACACATCATCCTAGATTCCACAGAGACTCAGGAACAGCTGGTTTCTATTTTTAATTTTATTTTTCAATTACAGTTTACATTCAATATTATTTTGTATTAGTTTCAGGTATATACCCCAGTGATTAGACATTTATATAATTCACAAAGTGATCCCCCTGATAATGCCAGTACCCACCTGGCACCACATCTAGTTATTACAATATTACTGACTGTATTCCTTATGCTGTATTTCACATCTTTGTGACTATTTTTTAACTATCAATTTGTACTTCAAATCCCTTCACCTCTTTCATCTAATCCCTAAACTGCCCTCCTCTCTGTCAACCATCAGTCTGTCCTCTGTTATCTATGAATCTAGTTATATTTTCTCATTTATTTTGTTATTTAGAGTCCATATGTAAATGAAGTCATATGATATTTGTCTTTCTCTGACTGACTTATTTCACTTAGCATAATACCCTCTAGGTCAGTGATTTTCAACCAGTGTGCTGCAAGAATTTTTAAAGCATACAATACCTAACAATTTAGTCAGAGTCACTACCTCTTCTCCCTTAGGTCGTCAGACTAAAAAAGTGGAAACAGTCAGCACAATAATAGCTGTCTGTCTGGTGTGAATGAATCAAAATTATACCTAATTTTTTTATGTGTGCCCTGAGATGAAAAAGGTTGAAGATTGCTACCTTAGATTGTCAAATAAAAAAATGACAACAGCCAACACAATAGTTGTCCAGTGTGAATGCCCCTGTCTTGAACTATAAGTATATAGGTCATATAATAGAGTTGCATCTTATTGGTCACATCACATAGTAAGGTTGCATCAGATTGGTTAACTCTTGACACCAGAAATTCTTATAAACAAGTATGGGCACCTGATTTTCTAAAATGTCACTTCAAAAGAAAAAGGGTAGGTAATTGCTATTTTTATTTTGGGGTTTTTTTTTTTTTTTTTGGTAAATCAATCAAAATTATACCTATTTTTTTATCAGATCAGCAAAAAATATAATCAATTTTTTGGTGTGCCATAGAATTTTAGTTATTAGTTTATGTGTTCTATGAAATGAAAGAGATTGAAAATCCATGCTCCAGGCCATCCATGCTGTCACAAATGGTGAGGTTTTGTTCTTTTTATAGATAACGAATATTCCATTGTCTAAACCTACCATTTTTTTAAACCACTCACCTATTGATGAGCATTTGGGCTGTTTTTATTTCTTGGCTATTGTAAATAACATTGCAATAAACATAGGGGTGCCTATATTTTTTGAATGGTGTTTTGGGGCTTTGTTGATTATATACACAGAAGTGAAATTGCTAAGGCATAAGACAGTTTCATTTCTAATTTTTTGAGGAATCTCCATACTGTTTTACACAATGGCTGCACCAGTCTGCGTTCCCACCAGCAGTGCAGGAGGGTTCCCTTTTCTCCACATCCTTGCCAGCACTTGTTTGTTGCTTCATTGATGCTAGCCATTCTGACAGGTGTAAGGTGATATCTCATTACAATTTGCATTTCTCTGAAGATTAGTAAAAGTAATGTTGAGAATCTTTCCATTGGCCATCTGTATATCCTCTTTGGAGAAATGTCTCTTCAGGTCCTCTGCCTATTTTTTAATTGAATTGGTTTTTTGTTTTATTTTGTTTTATTTTGGTGTTGAATTGTATAAATTCTTTATAAATTTTGGATATTAATCCCTTTTCAGACGTATCATTGGCAACTATCTTTTTCCATTCGGTAAGTTGTCTCTTCACTTTATTGATGGTTTCCTTTACTGTGGATAAACTTTTTAGTTTGATGAAGACTCATTTGTTTATTTATTATTTTGTTTTTGTTGCCTGAAGAGGTACATTGGAAAAGAAATATTGCAAAGAGAAATATCACAGATTTTACTATCTATGCTTTCTTCTAGGAGTTTTATGATTTTGAGTCTTATATTCAAGTCTTTAATCCATTTTTTAGTTTATTTTTGTATATAGTGTAAGAAGGTGATCTACTTTCATTTTTTTATTTTGCATATATCTGTGCAATTTTCCCAGCACCACTTATTGAATAGACCGTCTTTACCCCATTGTATGGCCTTGCCTCCTTTGTCAAATATCAATGGGCCATATGGGAGAGGTTTGATTTCTGGGCTCTCTTTCAAGGACAGTGGTTTCTTAACAATTAGACAGTGAGGAGTAATTCTAGTCTTTCCCTAGAGTGGCTACACTAGCTTCTAAAACTTGAGATGACATTTATGACCTCTTGCCTCTCCTACAGAAGCCAGTCTTGGCCATAACACCAGTGATCATGCCTCATACTTGGACTGGGCAGATTGTTGGAGGGAAAGACAGTGCACCCCTTCTGCCATCTTTCCACTAGCTTCTGCATCGTTCTCCCACCTGTCCTTTGTTGTGTCCTTTCCTGAGCCACACTTGTTGGGAGTCTGCACTGACATGCATCGTGCCTGGGTGCACAAAGGCCTGACTGTAGAAATCCCGGGGAACTCAGTTTTGTCTCATACACACATACTTTGTGTGCAGTCAGATGGGGTGGTATTTCTAAGTTCTCTTCTGCAAAAGGGAAAAGATACAGTGGAGCTATAAATGTGTACATTTTGAACAGCTGCCCTCATGCACTGTGTAGATAACTCAGCTGCAGAAAATTAAACATAAACTTGAGTTTTTTGAGATTGGATGAGGGGAAATTTGGCTATTGGCATCTCAATTATTTTTCTGCACCAAGTGCCAAAATCAGGCATTAAAATGCAACAGATCTGCCCCCAGGAAAAAAAGAAAATACATACATATAGATATAGCCTAGTTTTCTCTGGGGAAAAAAAAGTGTGCTGTTGTTGATGTGACATGTTTTTGTAGCACAAATGTTGACTCGCCACCCCATTTTGCTCTTTTATATACACTGAAAGTAAAGAAATCTGAGGGAACACACTTTGGAAGTTCAAAGCACTTTCCCCAGCCGTACTGTGAGCTTTCCTTGCAAGGGAATCTACTCCAGACTCCAAGGCAAACCCTCCAGAAGCCGAGACTGCACGGTAGGGTTTTATTAATTGGCACAAAAGGAGACAGTTTTCCTGTCCTAAGTCTGAGGGTAGGCAGCTGGGAATAATTGTAAGATGAAGGTATGAATGGGGCAGAGTAAAGGAGGGTGATGCAGACAGGAGGGACAAAGGAAGTGTGTCTGTAATGTGGTTGCTGGAGAAATCACCAAAGCTAAGGCAACATCCATAGGGGTCAGGAACTATCTTGTGCGTGCTAGAAAGCGTGCTGGGCTGGATGAAGCATGCAGGCTCCAAACAGATGAGCCTGCATTTGAATTTTGACGTAGAAAAAGTGTTCCCTGGGGAGGAGAGGGATCCTTCCCTGAGAGCCTGTGCAGACATCCACAGTAGTCCAGCCCTAAGTCCAGATGATCCTTAATGGTGGCCCCTGTGGTTGGTCCTCAGTGCCCTTGGCCGCCATTTTGGAGTCTTTCCTCCTTCATAAATGGCTCAAAGGCCCTGGTATTCCAAAGACCCTCCGGTACCTCTTTTTGCACTTGCCCTCTCAAAGGGCTCTATATTCCCCACTGTCCTGGCTACACACTTGTGATGAGCCCTGCTAGGGCTGGGCACCACCAAGGTGCAGTGGGGAAATAGGACAGGGTCAGCCACCGTCCCCAATCCTGACCCAGGGGAGGAGGTAGGTGAGCAAACAGCCCACTGAGATAAGCCCATTGGCGCATGTTGGCAGTGCCTGAGCGTTAAGGGGAGCTCACATTTCTGTCATCTTGGATGGTGCTGGCTCTTGTGCTCTCCTCTGTGAAGCAGAACAGCCATTATCTGGGGATGAGGAGGGCAGTTTCTGCATTGCCTGGGTTTCCAGAAGATCCAGGGCTGTTTCTTATGCACACACACATCACCAAGGCTGGTGGAGCACATGCAGTTAATGAGATGCACTTCTGGGCTGCATGGCATTCTCTAAGTAACAGTATCATTGTCTCCAGTCCTTGTCAATCCCTACCCAGCTGGAGGTCCCTGTGCAATCCCCCGATGTTCAGTCTCTGTCCAGCACCAAGGCTGAGACCTGGGAACCTTGTAAGACTGGCCTGCTCTGCAGGCCCACTGGGCACCCAGAGCTGTGTGTTCACTGGGCACCAGAAAGGGCATCGCTATCAAACCCTAAGTGGAAGGGTGAACACGTGGAGAATGGTGATTTTCTTAAAGCCTGTCAACTTTTATAATATACACTTTTTAAAGTTTGAAAATTATAAAAAAGTAGGAAAAACATGTAAAACTTAAAACAACCTACTATAATCCCACAGCCCAAAGACAGCAGCTATTAGTGCTTGTATTTTCTCTTTCTTTCTCTCTCTCTTTCTTCCTTTCTTTCTTCCTTCCTTCCTTCCTTCCTTCCTTCCCTCCCTCCTTTCTGATTTTCCTGCATGAGCAGCAGGAGCTACATACACTGAGCTGTGCCACTACACTAGAGGGTGGCGAGGGGAAAACTGAACAGAAATCTGACAGGCCCCTAGACAAAGGAGAAGGAAGGGCTGAGTCCCAGCTGTCTTCCACCAGTTCTCAAAGACAGATGGAGGGTGGTGAGGAGCTTTCTGGGGGAAGAGAGGTTAAGAAGGAGAGCAGGGACACTTCTCAGAATGTCAAAGCCAGAGCCTGAATTCAGGCTATGGGGGGACAGGGGCAGTAGGTGGGGTCCTGTGTGGGGTCACAGATGTGACAACGCCCTCACATCCCTGCCCTGTGTGAGCCAAGACAGCTGGCCAGGAACATGGGAAGCTGCTGAGTGACAGTCTGAAAAAGAATAGCAAAGACATGTTACTAAGAACTGCCTGGTCCTTTTCTTCCCCATCCTCCCCACAGGGCGCCCCTCTCCATCTCCTGCTCACCATCTGGGAGCAGACCATCATTCCTACAGGCCTCCTGAGGTTTCCATGCTGTCTCAGTGGTGGCCAGAATGCCATCATCCCACCAAGGAATTTGTCAGACCTTCAGGACCAGGTCACTAACCATTTTGTGACCCAAGAAAGTTTGACATGAGGCACTCAAGATCCCCATCCCTGCCTGAGGTTTAAGAGACAGCTTTACGAGCTGAGGTTTAAGAGAGAACTTTATGAGCTATGCTTTAAGAGATAGCTTACCCCTGGTCTGAGCACCAGGATGGTAGCCAGGACACCTGAGTCCCAGTCCAGGATCTGTTTTTGACCTTCTGAATTATTACTTAGAGTAGCTGATTCACACTCTAGGTTTACATTTTTCATTTGGTCACAAATAACAAGAAGGTTGGTACAAGGCAACCCAGCAAAACAGAATCAAATACGTGATCCAGGAGTCAATTCTGTAGGTCAAGGCCCCTTTGGGAGTCAGCATTGTCCCCACTTCCTTTCTAGATTTGTTGAGACTTTAGGAGCAGCTGTTCTCAGACCTGAGAGTGGATGAGTGTGTCAGACCCCCTCAGAACCTGGAGGCTGGGAGAAAGGAAGAGGGTACTCAGAGCCAGACTGAACTCAGGGGGGGCAGATGAGGGTGGGTGGTGCCTCAGCCACAGGAGGGGGACAGACCCAGCCCCAGGGCTTTATATCAGATGGATTGCTTCAATGTTCCACTTAATCCTAAAATAAGCTGACCAGACATCCCGCTTTTGGCGGGACAGTCCCGATTTTTAACAATTTGTCCCACGTCCCATGGCATTTTTTAAAAGTTCTGATTTTTGGAAAGAATGCACGGAAAGCTAGGGAATGGTGGGAGAATGGGAAGGGAATAGATGTTTTTCGGTGGGGAGACCCCGCCTCCACCTGGAAGCACCCGCACTGCCGCAAGAGCTGGCTGCCCTGTGTGGGACCCTGAAACAAAGAACTTTGGGTGGGACGTACCTGCTGGGGCAGTGGCTGTCAAGTCCCCTAACTACCCATAGGCCTGCGTCCTAGAGGCCGGCATGCGGCTCCAGGCTCTGCGAGGCGCAAGCCGCTTGGTCTCCAGCGGGTGGCTGGGCTGGACGCTGGGAGCACGGCTGCTGCAAGGACGAGTCCAGGCAGGGAGCGTGCACGACCACTCATGTGTGAGTGCTCGTGCAGCTCCGGCATCGGTTTTGCGACTGAGTAACCCAATCCCTCTGACTCACTCAAAATTTCCCATATAGTAATATTTCCGAAAATGATCTTTCTAATGAGGTATCATTATTAAAAATATAGATTGATAAGGAAAAGGTTGAATCTTGGGCATCAGCAAAAATCACAATAGAGAACAGATGGTTAGAAATATTTCATCATTTTGAAACAAACCATGTTCTATACAATAATGCACTAAAAATTGTGGACTACGCGCTTTCTTTACCAGGAACTAATGCTGCGACTGAACGCGTTTTTTTCTATGGTAAATCAAGTGTGGACATCAGAAAAATCACAATTAAGTGTTGAGACTTTGAAAGCCATTTTATGTGTGAAATATAATTTAACAAATTCTTGTGAAAAATTTCATGACCTTTTAAACAACGACAGCAATCTACTAAAAAAAATTCACTCAAATGAGAAATATGCCAAAGAATAAAATAATACTATACATAATTTTTAATGTATTATATTTGTAAATTGTACTTATGTTGAAATTTTAAAAAATACATTACAATACTATTTTTGCATTCTATGAAAATGTTTTTGCTCCATATAGACCAAATTTTTAATCAAGAACCCCCCCCATCATTCCCCCCCCACCCCCCCATCAATGGTGTCCCGCTTTACCAATTTTAAAATCTGGTCACTTTATTCTAAAATCACCCTGCAGAGTATTATTATCCCCATTTTACCCATAATGCCCTTCCAAGGTTTACACAGTTGGGGGTCCCAAATCTCAAATAAGTTTTATCTGACTTCAGATTCAAGGCTCCTTCCAGATCTCTGCAGAGTAGGGCCCAGGAAGAAGGCTGACACTCCTGGGTGTGAGCATGGCCTCACCCTCTTTGTCTTCTATCCTCTTATGTCAACAGCATGGTCACCCTGAAGCTCTTACCAGGAGTGAATGTGGAAGGGCTTTGGGGAAAGCTCTGAGCAGAGGAGACATTGCCCTCAGGCAGGAGAAGGGAAGAAGTTAGGGGTAAGAGGACCAGACTGCTAGTATCTGATAGATACAGTGGCCCTAGGAGAGGGGCAGGGTGGCATGGTCCCCCCTGGCCACAGGGGAGGCTGAGTCTTAGGACCCCTACCCAGACTTGGCACCAGACTCTAGGCCCATCTTTTATCACCCCATCCTTTCCACCACCCCTTCTGGCTCCCCCCCAAATTCTTCACCGCCCCTTTGAAAACTAAGGGTGCAGCAAAGGTGCAGGCAGCTCCTGAAACAGATAACAGGTAATTGCCTGCCTTTGACTTCTCTGCCTGCCTTTGACTCCTCTTGATGTGAAAATAGGATTGGAGTGACTCACTCCAGTTGAAAGGTTAGTTGAAGGTTATTACAGGAAAATTGTTATTCATACATTTTTTTTCAATGGGCCAGATAGCCTAAAAGATTAAATTCACAGAGTGCATAATAACCCATCAGGGCAGACAATGGTGGGGGCGTCCCCAGGGAGGGGTGATAACAGAACAGAGACTCTTCTGAATAATTCAGGCACCAGCAGGCAGGCTCTAAAAGATTACACCAGTCTTTTCATTAGAAAGGAAGGAGAGAAGGCACTTTGAAACCAGCCGGGCATTTCTCAGCACTGTGGGCAGTGCCAACCCGGCCTGGTGCGGCTTCAATTAGAGTCTATCCCCACACCTTGGGGGCCCTGATTGGGGGAGGGGGGCTAGAAGCAGAATGAGGATCTCCGCTGTTTCTTACATGGTGGGTGGATATAGATGCTGACTCCTGAGTGAGTCTGGGTTAACTGGCCTCATCCTGAGTCTTGACGCTCCCAAGAGATCGCCACCAAATTCACCGAGTGGGGCTCTGGATGTATTTAAATGAAAATATGTTTATGGGAAATAGTGGTTAGTTGAGAGTGATGTAACAGATGTTTTTTTCCTGTCCCATCTGCTCCTCTATGCATAACCTCATCTGCACGTGGAGCTGAAAGTCAGAACCACAGGCTTTTTGGGTAGTGAGGGGCAGAGTCAGAATGTTGTCTCTCTGGGAAGGCTCCAAATCTCCTTCCGTGACGCTAACTGCCCTGGTGACCTGGAGCAAGTCCAGACCCCTCACCTGCACAGACCAACAGGAATAAAAAGTGCTTTGCGGGCGGGAAGCTCTTGGACTGGTGCGCCTGTGGCCACGCCCACTTCTCCCAGTGCAGCTGAGTGCCCTGGGGCAGTGCACTTGGTCTCCCCAGCCTCCAATATTCCTGTGCAAAGCCACACAGGTAAACTGTAACCTTTTTAAAGCTTGCAAATCTCATTCTTTCTCCCACATGCAGGCTGATGTGCAAGAAACTCTGGTGCACCCTCCGTGGAAGGCAGGGTACAGGAGAAAGAACCGGGCAGGGACTGGGAGCCAGAGCTCCGCCTCTGCGCAGCCCATGTTGAATATTCCAGTGATCCCTCAGGCTGCCCCCTCTCTGACCTCTCCACTACAGGTCAGAGTGTCCCATTTGAGGAGGCTGGGTGGGGGGACTGGACACAGCATTCTGAGGAATGTCTCACCCAGACCTCTCCTCCCTCAATCCTCAGATGCCTGGAGAAAGGATCAGGCCACTGTCCCTGGGATTGTAGCAGACTTGCTCTCTGACTGCTCCCTTGCTTTCACACACTGCTTAGCTTCTAGATAGTTCCTCACTGTCACCAGACAGGGGATCAGCAGTCATACTGATTTTAGCAAGTGCATTATGGCCTCACTTCCCCCCACACCAAGGCCCAAGGATGGTGCCTTTTCCTGAGTGGGTAATATGCATAGCAAAAGACCTCAGAACTGGGTATTCATCTTTCTCTGGACCAAAAGGAAAAGTAAAGAGATAGTCACACCACAGGGCAGGGGACATGCAGGACACTGAAGACAAAGGGAGGCCTTCAGGGAGGTGGCCTAGGATCAGGGTTCTAGTCTTAGCTCTACCCATTTTAAACCGTGTGGTCTTGGGCTTGTCACTTTACCACTTTGTGCCTCAACGTCTCCAATTACAAATGGTGTCTAATGGCAACTGCCATGCTTCCTTCTCTCCCTGTGGCAAAAATACAATTGAACTGTTCCAGACTATATGGGTGCTGCTGTTACTGTTCATTCCGCAGCAGCTAGGAGCCAAGCCAGCATGAACGCTTCCCGTGGCTGACCTCTGCCTCTCCCAGCAAGCCCAACAGGGAGATAGCATCATCCCCATTTCACACAGGAACAAATAGAAACTCAGAGAGGTTAATTGACTTGGCCAAGATCTCACAGCTAGAAAGTTGCAGGGCCAGAATTGAGACCCAGTTGTACCTTGTTCCAAAGCAGGTACCTTACCCAGTTTCCTGAAGATGCTGGGTAGCACCTCAATCATTTCTGCTCAGTGGCTGTGAGTATGAGAAGGGGCTCTTGGTGTCAGATTGGCAGACAGGAGACTTTTGAAGCAAATGAGAGGAATGAAGGCCCAGCACCATCTCCCCTAGTGGTGAGATGAAGACCCTGGCTTGGATCTCTGACAGATTGGGATTCGAACCCCAGCTTTGACCCTGGGCTCTTGGGTCTCCACCACTCCTCTGTGGAATGGGATGGAACTGCATGTACTCCAGAGAGCTGCCAGAAGGATCACAGTGCTTGAGAGAGAACGAATATAGTACACAGCTCTCAGCAAACATGTGCTCATGCATGTGGGCACATGTTCCCAGGAAAAGGTGGCTGGCGGTTTGGGCCTCTTTCCCTGAGAAGTGATGACACTTGTTTGTTCCTTTGCTCATTTTTTTATCCATACACTCATTCATTCCTTCCCTGAGAGGCCCACTCCCTGCCAGCCTCAGGTGTGCACTGGCACAGGACCCGACCTCATGTGAACCTGTCCTCACGGAGCTCTGAGCACAAGGCAGACATGCCAGCCTTGATCCATAATATCCAGAGGAGGCAGAAGACAGATGTGACAGGATAAAGGCAAAAACCACTTAGGGAGGGAGTGCATGAGAATCGGACGGCGGTTATTCTTTCTTGACTCTCAGGCACAACGCTAACAGCACAATATGATGAGGGGTTGGCTCAGCTGTAAGCTATTTTCCCTGCCGAGAAAGAAGGAACAGGCAGCCGGGAGCCACACAGTGTGTAATAAAGGCTCTATTAAGTACTGTGCATCCTGCCTGACGATGTCCTCTGGTCCTAGGGTTCAGGGGCTGGACGAGTCGCAAAGGATTAAACAACATGGAGGTATTTAAAGGGGCCCTCTAGGGTGGGTGAGCTAATATGACGTAATGGAAGTCTCATTGGGTGATGGACAGTCGCTTTTCTCCCAAAGGGCTCCTGGGCCGTTTCTTTTGGCGCGCAAGAATGTGGGGCGATTCCAGACAAAGACCGGGATCTGGGTTCCCCACATGACCATTCCCATTGCTAACCACCCTACATCAGCTTTTCATCTGGAAGAAATCTAGACCATCATTTTTCAGAGGAGGCCATGGAGGCCATGCCAGGGGGCCTTGCTCAAGGGCACAGTTTAACAAACCACCAAGACCCAATCCCAGATCTTCTGACTTCCAGTTTTAGCATTTCCCCCTCCCTGCTGTATTATCCATCTCCACCTTGTTCTGAGGTGTGAGATATTAGCACCCTTTTACTTAAGGGTTTGCATAGATTGCTCCTGCCATTCAAATGTAGTTCATGGTTTGCTTTCAGTTTCTGGAAGCTTAAGTGAGTACTGTATCTCAGGTAGGTAGTAACTGTGATCATGTGCTGTCATAGGCAGTTGGTACTCAAGATAAAACAGCTGTTGTTGTAAGCCCTAATTAAATCCTAACTCAAGCAATTAATTTAGCCCCCGAGTGCTTATGATTTGAGTATACGGATTCAGACTCTCATTTTCCCTCCTCCCTCCCTTCTTCCCCAGCTGTGTGAGGAGCAGCTTCTTCATGTTAGCCACTGTGCAGGCACAGGTATGGATCTGAAGACAGCACAATTCTTATCCAAACAACCGTATTTATTTGGTAGGGTAGACAAGCAGAGCAGGCACGTGTCCCTCTATGGGTACAGACTATGGAGGCATGCAGACATGGGTGGGATTGCACCACCAGCCCTTGCCATCTGTGCCCTCCTTGGCCACAAAGCAATTGCCCCAAGCCTTCTCCTGTTCTGTACCTTGGCAGGTGGCAAGAGACTTGGAGAAGCCCATGATGCATTCTCTCATTTCATGCAGGACCCCTGAAAATCTCCCAGATAGTTGAAGCAAGGTAACATCTAGAAATTTTGTAATATGGAAATGCAAATGTTAGGAGGGTTGATTCTTTCCAACCCACCCCTATGTATCGCCAAATTGAGCCAATCCCAGAGATAAGACCTTTCATGCTTTGAAGAGACAATTCCACTTGGACATTCTATCAGTTCCCCAAGATACAGGACTCAAAAATAAAGTTCATCCGCATATGATGTGGGATCTTGGATTGTGTCCTGGAACAGATAAAGGCTACCAGTGAATACACAGACACACAAGTATGAAGTCCTGCTCATTCTCCAACCCTTGTATCTCCCCAGTGAGTCCCCATTTTTTTATTTTACAGCTTTGCCTCAGTCCTTTGATCCATTTCATCTCAAGAATCACTTTAGCTGCCTAGGTGTCTCCCTCCCATACCGCCCTCACTCAGTTGTAGGTACAAGATACTACCCATACGTCTCCAATGTCCACTGAGTGCAGCCCAAGTTCCTCAATTGGGTACTCAAAACTTTCTATATGTACAGAAATAAACCACCTATTTATATTTTAGTCATAGTGATCACCTCCACTCTCTCTTCCAGGTGTGATCTTAGCAGACCCCCAAGTATTACAGGAAGGCATCAAGATACAGAAACTCAAAGAAGTAACCAGTAACTTTTGAGAAAAATTTATACGTATTAAAACCTAATCTTCAAATGAGGGTATGTAAAACTGCTGACATCTAAACAAGATCCATGAGTTATACCAGTGTCAATTTCCTGGTGGTGGTACTATCCTGTGATTATGCAGGATGTTACCTTTGAGGAAGCTGGGTGAAAGGTACAAAGATCTCTCTATATTTTTTCTTACAATGGCATATGAATCTACAATTATCTCAAAAAGTAAAAAACAAAAACAAAAATAACCCCAAGCAAACAAAAAAATCTTCCTTATTGAAGTATTTCCCCTATTAGTGCCCTCCTCATTTTCCCATGATTATAACAAACCAGATTCTGTCACAAAAGGTGAGAATATTTTCAGAAGAGATTAGAGGAAAGAGCCTGTAAAGGTGACATTAACTCTCACCTTGGAGGCTTACTATCAGGAAATCCATTTAGTAATCTCATGTTCTTCCAAGTCCTTAGCATCTTCTGTCAGGATGCCAAGAGCTCAGGAGCACTGGAAGCATCATCACTAGCTAGATCTATGGAGTCTCAGCATCTTGGTACCAAAGCTATTTAGTGGCATTATATGTGCCTTACCAATGTCTGACATTAAAACATGTATAAGATGAATACCAAGTGATTGGATACTGTTTGCATTCACACAGCTCTTCCTTGGTTAGACTATCTCTTTCACACTTCATGTGGTCCAAGGAGTGCCACAAAATGGTGCTGTGGACCCTCCCACTTCATGGGCATAGACTCTGACCGGGCTGCTCTAGTTACAGTGATTGGTTCAGGGACGTGCACATGATTCAAGCTAAGCCAGAGTCTTTCAAGGACTTGTCTACTGGAACTGCTTTTTTGTATGAGTCTTGATCCCAGAAAGATGTGAAGTTATGCCTGCCAGCAGTCATCATCCTTAACCAGAGGGGAAAAGTACATCTCAGTAGGAGTGAATGGAGCCCAAACACAGGAGTATGCAGCACGGAGAAGGTGGGGGAAAGAGAGCCCTATGAAGGCTCTTGACTTCCTCTGGATGTAGCCATGCCTGCCTGGACCCTCCAAAGCACTTTCCAGTTACAATGTGCCATGACACCTCCCTTTTATTTTTTTTAAAGCCAGTCTGAGTTGGCTTCTATCACACATACCTCAGAAAGGTATGACTTCTACAAGACCCCAATAATTAATACCTTCATAGCCAATAAAAGAAAGGGAAAAGAGCTTAGTTCTCCTAAATATTTTTCACTGAAGGATTATGTAGCTTGTCCAGAGAAGGAAAGTCGCGTGCCTCTCCCGGGGAGGAAGGGAAGGGTGATGCAGTCCTGAGGCAGGCTGCAAACAACCACTAAATTCTGATGTCTGTTCTCTGAACTTTCTCTAAGCAACTCAACACAATTAGGACTAAATAGCTTTCAATATTTTCTTTAGTTAAAAAATAAGTTATTTTTTTTATTGTACAACTTTTTTGGATATCTCCCCTACTTACATTGAACCCCTCACTGTCCCAACATATACACAGCTATTTAGCTCAACAAGATTATTGCATTTTATTCTTCCTTTTACAATTCTTATAACTTCTCTGCAGCAAATTAGGTGGTGTCATACCAGCTCACCCACGAATCAATCATTAGACCCTCAGGCTTCTGATGAGATTTTTGAAAAGGAGGTTGTTTGGACAAGTGATGAGCACCAAACTTCAGCTAGAGCAATCAAAACCCTCGTCCAGGACTTGGGCACGAGTGAGTGAGACACTCTTCTTGTGGTCATACCTTTAACATTAACCTGGATCATGGGGCTCGGGATTATCCATTGCCACATGGACCAGAGAGGAAGAGGGTCCAGTTTGAATAGCAAGAGGAAAGTAAAGTTCTCATAAGGGACGAGAGATGGAGGCAGCAGAAGTGGCTTCTTGTTCTGACCTGTTCCCAAGGTCAGAGAGCCTGCTTTTCTTTGAATTCTGCTTGACATCCTGTGTCCTAAAAATAGATCTGCCCTTTCTCCTTTTAAGTTAAACACAGATGGTTTCTGCCCCTCCTTGTAACCAACGAATCCTCCAGAAAGTCTTCATTCTTGCTAAACTGTTAAATGCATCCTTTGTCTGTCCTCTCTCCCTTTTCCTCTTCACCCTCTTCTCAATCAAATGTATGGTCACTGACACATGTATATTATGCAGAATATGAAATATGGGTCAATGGATGTTACTATGGTAAAACAAGCAAAAGAGAAGCTCACACTTCTCTGTGCTTGTTAGTGAAAGGCTACAACAATGGCGCTTGCCCTGCTGGCGGGGTCACAAAGGTCAGCCCACGCTCCAGTGTGTGAACTTGTTATTCCCACCAAGTTAGTCAGCTGAAAGTGAGAACGTTTTATTTAAGCAGACAGGTGCCAGCCTCGGTTTGAAACAAAAGACACTCTGGCAGTGGACCCCCCCCCCCAAGGCAGACTGCATGAGACACCTCCACCAGGGCGAAGGCCGGGTGGCAGCGGTTTATCTCTATTGCCAGGCTCCATATTGGAAAGTTGCTAATGGAGGTTTGGTTTGCACTTTCATGACTGTCTGAGATGCATTCAAGGCTAATGGTTTTGAAAAACAAAGCTCAGGAGGTTTAATCCAATGACCCAGGGAGGCTAGATTATCAGCCTCGCAGAGCATTTTTTAGAAATACGTTCTGCCTGGGCCTGGGGTCACCATTCTTTTTCTTTCACTTGCTCTTCCAATTAATTATTGTGTTTTACCACTATCTCCAAAGATAATTGCCTGTCAGTGCATCAGTATGTAACACCTCCGGGTGAGCAATGCTCCTGCACTCCGTCTGTCAGTACTAATAAACATAGGGTAGAGAGAACCCACCTGCTTTCCTGTGATCTCCCAGGATCCGGCACTCTTCATCTTCCTTCTCTCCAAGGATGCTGCTTCCTGCTGCCCTCCACTCATACCACCTTCATCACTCCCCTTGTGGGGTAGAGGCAAGCAGGGGGGACTGAGAACAGAAACCCACGTGCTCCGTGGTAAAAGATGACTGCTTTCCTGTAGATCTGTGCTTGTTAATTTAATTTGGAGGACTACAGGATAGGTAGCTAAAGAGGGATTTTTTTGGGGGGTGGGGCACCTGTCCTATCACCCTCCTGAAAGAGAAGATATAGATCAATAGGCTTTGTAATTACAGAATTGGTTTAAAAAAAAAAGAAGAAGAATTTCAAAATAAATCGTGGCTGTAGGGGTCTTTCTATTCTTTAAGGAAAATGGAACAGTGCGAGAATGCTAGGGCGGAAGCTGTTCAACTGTAAAACCCCGCCACGTTAAATATTTCAATAGGGGAAAGGGAAAAATCCCCATTTCAAATTAAATAGAACCCATTCGGTGAATGTATGAACATCAAATGGAGTACGTGTCAATTAAAGTGGTAAGTAGCGGGTCTGGCACTGAATTCTGGGTGGTTCTGAGGTCTTCCAGGTGTGGCTGGTGCTTTGGGGGAAATCGAAACTAATCCACCAAACGCGACCTGGGATTCTTGCGAGAAACAGATTCTAATCCAATATCTCTGAGTTAATTGGCATTTTATTTTCATTTAAATCCTTATCACAACATTTTATTTTACTTTTTTTTTCTTTTTCAGAGGAAACTACAGTTCTAATGTCTTCTCCGCAGCTTTTGAGGCTCTTGGGACAAATCGGTGGTGTTGTATCATCTTGTGCACAGATCGTGGCTTCTGTCAGAATTTGGGGGGCTGAGGTCGCCTTTCAGTTGTGCTCTGAGTGCAGAGTGGAGAGGAAATGGAATTGTTAATGGCACTGAAATCTTTCTCGGGAGCCAGTGTGCTTCCTCTCTCTGGGGTAAGTGGCCCCCTTGGCACACAGAGCCTTTCCTGCAAGGAGGAACCCCTGAGATGCGACGTGGAGGGTCTGGAATAAACAATCAGGTTACACACAGTTTGAAATTGTGAGGTGGGTTCTGGGCACAAGGATCCCTTCTAGGGTGTGCCACCACGCTCAGCCCAGAGCAGGCATCCAGGATGCCCATTAGGAGCTCCAGGTCATTGGCAAAAGAAGGCCAGCAGCTGTTGGATCCATCTTCCGAGGGAGCCCTCTGCAAGGAAGTCCCTGGGTTCCCGACCATGATTTCCCTGTCTGGTTGCTTTCCCAGGTCGATCCAACCTGTCCCAGTGCCTTGGACAAGCAATACAATGACAACTAGTTGTTCCCACACATGCCCCACCTACTCTGTTCTTAACAGAGTGTCTCCTACTTCATGTGGGCTTTCAGACCCTCAAATAACCAAAGGATGTTTCACTAGGAGCCACTGGGTTAAGACTGCCATCTCCATTATTTTTGACAACTCACACTCCCACAAATATAGGCCTACACACACTTCTTTGCTCACTCTTAACCTGACCTCTCAGCCCCCCAAATGTTCCAGTCCTTTGGTAACACATGCTTCTCCTGGTTTCACCAGTTTGTTGGTACAGAAAGGACCTCAGCTCTTAACAAAGTTAACTAAGGTGCTTCTGGAACACTGTACTCGCCTGCTGATGCAGGACCTCCCACTCCAGGCACTTCCTCTCAAGGATCCACAAAGAAGGTCTCATGTGGATCTCCCAGAAGTCTGTCCTATTACCATTTGAAAAGATCAGCCATGACCACCAAACATTGGTTCTCTCCACCCGTCTCCCCAGTTCTCACTGGGAATTACCTCCACTGCCTGACATCAAGACCCCCAGTTCATGACCACCACTTACAACTGCCATGATGCCCCAGAGTTCCTAGTACACAAGCAGGGGAGAAATGCATGCTGCCTTTGCTCTGCAGGCTGCTTTGTCATCTGGGATCCCAACGACACTGCCTGAGCACCTGGAAAAACAGCTGTCTCTGGTCCCTTCTGTAGCCCTCGCTGCACAGTGTGCAAACATGGGTCAGGGAAGGGGACCATGCTCCCTTCTTCCATGGCCCCTGTGTACCAACTCCCTCCAGAACCTCCCCCACCCCAGCCCAGCTGGAATCCTTGCTCTGGGTATGCTCTGCGTTTTGCAACTCTCTTGGCCAGTGGGTGATGGGCACTGGCACAGCATCCTATGATCTCATAGTCCTTCCAGTGTGTAGTGTTCACCGGCTTCTTAGCAGCACCGCCTGGTGAGAGACGTAATCTCATTGCCTTGAATTCACTCATGAAGCTATAATTTGTTCTTTTCTTTTCATGTCTCAAGTTGTCTGAGGGCAGAGCCCACATCTTAAACAGTTTTGTACTCTCCCCGGGGATGTAGCCCATCCCTGCCATACAGCTGATATTCACTGGCTATTTATGACTGAACCAGGGTCAACATGCGACACTTGGGGTGATATGGAACTTAACCTGGAAGCCCTCAGAGGCCCCTTATAAAACCATGTTTTGTTATATTCTGATTCAGAAATTCTGGAAGAGGTGCCTGGAGATGACTATATTTCATAGGTATTGCAGTTCTGATCAACATCATCATTTGGAACCACAAGCCTAGAACTCAGCCACTGCTCCTAGCTGCTGTGCTTGCTGACCAGGTCCGGGACATGTGGGTTGTTTGGCTGAAGTGGGGTGAGCATGGGCTCTCCTTTTAGCTATGTACCACATCTGACATATACTTTTCTGGCTCCATCACTTTCTGGTACGAGTTTCTCCTTTGTGAAGTCAGTTTCCTGACCTGGAGGGATGCCAGCTTTGCTTTTTCAGGGAGCATCATTCTGACAAGTCACATTGTCCGTGATTGAGGCTGGGTTTGGTTTCATGTCTGTGTGACTACAGAAACCCAGATACAGAGACTGAGATAAAAAAAGGCTGCCACTCACTCCACCAAGTCCTGTTTTTTCTCTCCAAAATGTAATTCACCAACCACTTTGCCATCTTGTCTCTGGTTTCCTAGGGCTCTGGTCCATACCTGGCTAATTTCGCTCAGTTCAACTGAAGGACTTTAGAGTTAGCAAATGCTCTGAGCTTCTTTCTCCCACTCCCCCTTACACCCCCTGAAAGCATCCCTGGACTTTTCAAAATTTCATAATTGACTGTCCACTGAAAGATAATGGGAGATTCCTGGGGAAGTCTGTGGCACAGTCACAAATGAAAACTATTACATGTATATCTTGGGTTTGACTTAAAACTGTATCCTAATTTTGTATCTCACTCTTCAATATAATTGTTCTTCTACTATTAAAAAACATATTTTCGGGGGTTCAAGATGGCGATGGAGTAGGCGGACGTACCAACTTCCAACTCCCAGAACCAAAGTGGATTATAGCTCAATTTTAAGAACCACCATCTGGATAAACCAACTTTGAACTAAAATAAGTGGACTCTTCAACCAAGGAACACTGCAGAAGCCACATTGAGACTGGTAGGAATAGCGAAAACGCGAAGAGGGCTGCCCAGCTCCCCGGAGCAAACGGCAGCCCGGAGAGTCCCGCGGGGCGGGAGGAGAGTTTGGCGGAGAGGGAGGGACCTGGGTCCCAGGAACCAAGCCCCAGCCTGCAGTCCCAGAGCCTAGAAGAGGCGTATGGACAGTGTTGAGATGTGAAGCAAGAGAGGATACTGTTTGTGAAAAAGAGAGCGTTTTCTCGGACCCAAGAATCTTTTCAAAGGGTCAGCGCAGAAACCCTCTCTCACAACCACGCACCCGGGGCTCCGGGGAACGGGGACAGAGGAGAGGAACAGAGCAGCGGGAAGAGAGTGTGGACTGAAGGCACGAGAACACTCTGAGGGGCAGCCATCCTGACCCCTGGGCTAAGTCATTTCCCTAATCGAAAACAAATATTTCCCCTGGAACTAGCAACACCAGCAAGGGGAGGCGGGACACTAGCCAGGCAGGCTCTCCCGCGGCAATTGGAGCGGAGCTGCTTGGAGGGAGGGAGCTCCCAAGCCTACAGTGTGGAGATTTAAGACACTGCTATCTCTCTAAACGCTGCTGAGGGGCGGTTGGCGGCAGGATGCTGAAAAGCGGTCCTGTCCATGTGGGCGGAAGGGTGTGCACTCAGTCTAGCCTAGCAAGGCCGGAGTAGATGCGCGAAAGCGGTCCGACAGTTGCGGCCGCCTGTGACCCCACTTGTGGGGGAAAAATACGGGCAGAGATCGGCTCTAAGACTCTGCGTAAGCCAACCCTGACCACGGGGACGGGGCTAAGACCAGGGACGGGCAAGGGGACCGGGGCTGAGCTCATGCTGCCAACCCCGCCCAAAGGGAGAAACCGCGGTGGGTTGAAATCCTTTGTGTGAGCGAGCGGCTTCCGCGGCTGACCTCACGCCACTGGCCCCGCCCGGCGCGCGAGCGGCTTCCGCGGCTGGGCACGCGAGAGGCGGCGCCCGCAGCACGAGCGGCTTCCGCGGCTGGGTCCACGTGACCGACACCACCTGGCGCCTGGCTTTCGCGGCTGGGCTCGCGCTTCTGGCCCCGCCTGGCGCGCGAGCGGCCTCCGCAGCCCCGCCCGGCAAGTGAGCGCTTTTGCGGCTGAGCTCACCCTACTAGCCCCGCCCGGCTAAAGAAACCGCAGCTGGTGGCCACCCTACGAACGCGAGCTGGCGCCAAACGTGGGGGCGTGGCAGAGTCCTGATCGATCGATCGGAAGCTAGCAGGTGAGCTAACGCCAGCAAACACGCCCAGCCCAATAAACCACAGTGTGCGACCCTACGCAGGAGGGCCCCGGCCTCGAGGGTGGGGCTAAATTCTGGACGGGCAAGGCTCATAGCTGAGAGCACATCAAAAGCCCCGCCCAACCCGCAAAACTGGGGCGAGCAGGCTCTGACTGCGGGGGCTGGGCGTAAATCTTCTGGAAACGGGCTGGTCCGGCAGCTGAGCAAAGGTGCTCACCTCTGCCCTTGGTTCTAAGGCTTGTGGCTTGAGTGACAGCCCCTCCTGCGGAGGAGAGGTGGAAATCACAGCAACAGCCGCAGTAGGCTGTCATTGGCAACGCCCACACTCAACCACCCTAGGCAGCAGCAGAGGGGGTGGCAGGCCTGCAGACAGACCACACCTAGAGAACACAAAGGGAACACCTACTGGACTCCAGTGGCCACAACTTGCCTATACACAGATAAAATGGGCAGGCAGAGGAATGCAAACCAAATGAATCAAGAGAAATTCCCAGAGAAGGACCTGAATGAACCAGATATAACCAAACTACCAGAAGCAGAATTTAGAATAATGATAGTTAGGATGTTCAAAGAAATTAGAGCAACATTGGATAGTCACTATGAACACCTAAATAAAGAGATAACAAGTATAAAAAATGAAATTGAAATAATAAAAAAGAATCAGACAGAAATGACAAATACAATATCAGAACTGAAGTCCACAATGGAAGGAATTAAAAGCAGGATGAATCACGCTGAGGATTGAATAAGCGAGTTAGAAGACACAATAAACAAAGGCACAGAAGCAGAGAAGAAAAAGGAAAAGAGACTCAAAAAATGTGAGGAAACTCTAAGGGAGCTCTGTGACAACATGAAGAGAAACAACATTCGCATCATAGGGGTGCCTGAAGAAGAGGAAAGAGGACAGGAAATGGAAACTGTGTTCAATGAAATCATAGCAGAAAACTTCCCTAAATTAAGGCTGGGAAAAATTCCACACGTTCAAGAAGCACACAGAACTCCATTAAAGAGAAACACAAAAAGATCTACACCAAGACACATCATAGTTAAAATACCAAAGCTAATGGATAAAGAAAAAATCTTAAAAGCTGCTAGAGAAAAAAAGGCTATCACCTACAAAGGAGCCCCCATAAGGATGACATCAGACTTCTCAACAGAAACACTTGAGGTCAGAAGGGAATGGCAAGATATAATCAAAGTAATGCAGAACAAGAACCTACAACCAAGACTACTCTATCCAGCAAGGCTAACGTTTAAAATTGAATGAGAAATAAAGAGCTTTCCAGACAAAGAAAGCCTCAAGGAATACATTAAAACGAAACCAATTCTGCAAGAGATACTACGGGGCCTGTTGTGAACAGTTCAAAGGGAGGAAAAAATATAGCAAAAGAAGAATACAGCTTTAAAGAATAAAATGGCAATAAACAACTACATATCAATAATAACCTTAAATGTAAATGGATTAAATGATCCAATCAAAAGACATAGGGTAGCTGCATGGATAAAGAAACAGGACCCATACATATGCTGTCTACAAGAGACACACCTTAAAACAAAAGATGCACATAGGCTGAAGGTAAAAGGATGGAAAAAAATATTTCATGCAAATGGAAATGAAAAAAAAGCCAGGGTAGCAGTACTTATATCTGACAAAATGGACTTTAAACCAAATGCTATAGTAAGAGATAAAGAAGGACACTACATAATGATAAAGGGAACAATTCAACAGGAAGATATAACTATTATAAATATCTACGCACCAAATATAGGTGCCCCGACATACATAAAGCAGACTTTGATGGACATTAAGGGCGAGATTAACAGCAATACTATCATAGTAGGGGATTTCAATACCCCACTAACAACACTGGATAGATCCTCAAGAAAGAAAATCAATAAAGAAACAGCAGACTTAAAGGATACACTAGATCAACTTGATTTAATAAATATCTTCAGAACTTTTCATCCTAAAGCAGTAGAATATACATTCTTCTCAAGCGCTCACAGTACGTTTTCGAGGATAGACCACATGTTAGGACACAAAAATGATCTCAATAAATTCAAGAAGATTGAAATTATATCAAGCATTTTCTCTGATCACAATGCCATGAAACTAGAAATTAACCACAAAACAAAAACTGAAAAATACTCAAACACTTGGAAACTAAATAGCATGATATTAAATAATGAATGGATTAACAATGAGATCAAAGACGAAATATAAAAGTTTCTAGAAACAAATGATAATGAGCATACATCAGCTCAAAATTTATGGGACACAGCAAAAGCAGTACTGAGAGGGAAGTTCATTGCACTGCAGGCATATCATAGGAAGCTAGAAAAAGCTCAAATAAGCAACCTGACCCTGCATCTAAAAGAACTAGAAAAACAACAACAAATAAAACCCAGGAAAAGTAGAAGGAAGGAAATAATAAAGATCAGAGCAGAAATAAATGACATAGAGGCTAAGGAAACAATACAGAGGATCAATGAAACCAGGAGCTGGTTCCTTGAAAAGGTAAACAAGATTGATGGAGCTTTAACTAGACTCACCAAGAAAAAAAAAGAGGTTTCAAATAAATAAAATTAAAAAGGACAGTGGAGAAATAACAACTGATACAACAGAAATACAAAGCATTGTAAGAAAATACTATGAAGAAGTCTATGCCAAAAAATTAGACAATCTAGATGAAATGGACAAATTTCTTGAATCATATAAACTTCCAAAAATCAATCTGGAAGAATCAGAACACCTAAACAGACCAATTACAGCAAATGAAATCGAAACAGTTATCAAAAAACTCCGAAAAAAGAAAAATCCTGGGCCTGATGGCTTCACAAGTGAATTCTATCAAAAATTCAAAGAAGAACTAACTCCTATACTCCTCAAGCTATTTCAAAAAATTCAAGAAGAAGGAAGACTTCCAAACTCCTTTTATGAGGCAAGCATAATTCTGATCCCAAAACCGGGCAAAGACAACACAAAGAAAGAAAATTATAGGCCTATATCCCTGATGAATTTAGACGCTAAAATTTTCAACAAAATATTAGCCAACCACATCCAGCAATATATGAAAAAAATCATACACCATGATCAAGTGGGATTTATTCTGGAGAGGCAAGGCTGGTTCAATATTCGCAAATCAATCAATGTGATTCACCACATAAACAAAAGGAAGGACAAAAATCACATGATAATTTCAATAGATGCAGAAAAGGCATTTGATAAAATACAGCACCCATTCATGCTCAAAACTCTCAGTAAAGTGGGAATACAAGGAACATTCCTTAACATGATAAAGGCCATCTACGACAAACCGACAGCAAACATCATACTAAATGGACAAAAATTAAAAGCAATCCCCTTAAGATCAGGAACAGGCAGGGTTGCCCACTTTCACCACTCTTATTCAACATAGTTCTGGAAGTCCTAGCTATAGCAATCAGACAAGAAGAAGAAATAAAAGGCATCCAAATTGGAAAAGAAGAAGTAAAACTGTCACTATTTGCAGATGATATGATATTGTATATTGAAAACCCTAAAGTCTCAGTCAAAAAACTAATGGACCTTATAAATGATTTCAGCAAGGTGGCAGGATATAAAATTAATACGCAGAAAACAGAGGCATTTCTATATACAAACAATGAACTGTAAGCAAAAGAAATTAAGGAAACAATCCCCTTCACTATTGCAGCCAAAACAATAAAATACCTAGGAGTAAATTTAACCAAGGAGGTTAAGGACTTGTACTCAGAAAATTATAAAACATTGATAAAGGAAATCAAGGAAGATACAAACAAGTGGAAGCATATACCGTGCTCATGGCTAGGAAGAATAAACATCATTAAAATGTCTATATTACCCAAAGCAATTTATAAATTCAATGCAATACCAATTAAAATACCAATGACATACTTCAAAGATATAGAAAACATATTCCAAAAATTTATATGAAACCAAAAAAGAATACGAATAGCTTCAGCAATCCTAAAAGGAAAAAACAAAGCAGGAGGTATCACTCTTCCAGATTTCAAGGTATACTATAAGGCCATTATACTCAAGAAAGCCTGGTACTGGCATAAGAACAGGCACATAGATCGATGGAACAGAACAAAGGACCCAGAAATAAACCCCCACAGCTTTATGGACAACTGATATTTGACAAAGGAGGAAAGAACATACAATGGAGCAAAGACAGCCTCTTTAACAAATGGTGTTGCGAAAATTGGACATCTACCTGCAAAAAAATGAAACTAGACCATCAACTTACACCATTCACAAAAACAAACTCAAAATGGATAAAAGACTTAAATGTAAGCCGTGAAACCATAAGCTAAGCATCTTAGAAGAAAACATAGTTAGCAAGCTCTCCGACATCTGTAGCAGCAGTATATTTGCCGATTTATCTCCACGGGCAAATGAAATAAAAGACAAGATAAACAAATGGGACTATATCAAACTAAAAAGTTTTTGCACAGATAAAGACAATAAGAACAGAATAAAAAGACAAACCACACAATGGGAGAATATATTCGACAGCACATCTGATAAGGGGTTAATAACTAAAATTTATAAAGAACTTATAAAACTCAACACCAGGAAGACAAACAACCCAATCAAAAAATGGGCAAAAGAAATGAATAGAAATTTCTCCAAAGAAGACATACAGATGGCCAATAGGCATATGAACAAATGCTCAACATCACTAATCATTAGAGAAATGCAAATTAAAACCACAATGAGATATCACCTCACACCAGTCAGAATGGCACTCATCAGCAAAACAATACAGAATAAGTGCTGGCGAGAATGTGGAGAAAAGGGAACCATTCTGCACTGCTGGTGGGAATGCAGACTGGTGCAGCCACTGTGGAAAACAGTTTGGAGATTCCTCAAAAAATTAAAAATCGAACTGCCTTTTGACCAAGCTATCCCACTTTTAGGAATATACCCTAAGAACACCATAGCACTGTTCGAAAAGAAGAAATGCGCCCCCATGTTCGTGGCAGCATTGTTCACAATAGCGAAGATCTGGAACCAGCCCAAGTGTCCGTCAGAAGACGAGTGGATTAAAAAGCTTTGGTACATATATACTATGGAATACTACTCAGCCATAAGAAACGATGACATCGGATCATTTATAACAAAATGGATGTACCTTGATAACATTATACGGAGTGAAATAAGTAAATCAGAAAAAAAGAAAAACTGAGAACAGCATGATATCATACATAGGTGGGACATAAAAGTGAGAATATGAGACATGGACAAGAGAGTGGTGGTTACGGGGTGGGGGGAGGGAGGAGAGGGTGGGATAGGGAGGAGGGGAGGGACACAGGGTAAACCAGATGGAAGGTGACAGAGGACAATTTGACTTTTGGTGACGGGTTTGCAACACGGTTGAATGATAAGATAACCTGGAGATGTTTTCATTGTACATATGTACCCTGATTTATTGGTGTCACCCCATTAGAATTAATAAGTATATATATATAAAAATAAAAAATAAAAAAACATATTTTCAATTAGAAAACAATGAGAAAAACTGTTGCTTAATAAGTTGTATTTATTTTGCGGTATTGCATACCTCTTGATATACTTGGTGCACCATCAGGTAACATTAGTCCCAATATGAGGAGTCTGACCCTAAGCTAACAGAGCTGCAAGCTCTTCCAGAGACAGATCTGAGACAGAGCAGGGGAGATGAGCATCTCCTGACCCCTGCAGACTCTGGGCCCCTGAGGGCTGGGGTACAAGAAAGGTGATGCCTCACGGAGCAGAGAAGGACTGTCAGTGCGGGTTGTGACACCTGGGACTCTGGACTTGTGGGGGAGAGAGCAGTGGTACCAATGGCTGGCCGGGGCACCCTGGTCAAGGTCCTTGAACATGTCAATGCTGGATAAAGACATTAACTAATGATAATGAAAAATCCATTTTTCTTCATCTAACTTCTTTCACATACAGTCATTTTGTCATCCTCCGATAATTCTGCAAGGTAGATTTCATAATCTCATTTTATTGTTTAGGAAACTGAGGCTTGGAGAGATGAACAAACTTACCTAATACTCCATAACTAGGAAGTGACTGAGCCAGCCAGGTCTGGCCAGCTCAGGTTCCTTCCCTCCCTCCTCACTGTGATGCCAGCCAAGAAGAAGAGGGAGCAGACAGATCTGGGTTTATCACTCTTCAGAAATGTCTAGCTTGAAAGGATTCCTTCAGAGACTGAGGTCATTCCAATAGATGCCAACACGCATTCCTCTTTGCAGCCTGGCTCTCCACGAGAACATAAAGACCTCATTACCCTGAACCATGTCGGACAGAGTCTTCCAGTGACCCCACCCTGGGCCGTTCTCCTCCCCTACCTTCCAGCCCTGAAACATTTTCCATTTCTCACACCATGGCTAGCTGACCAGTTCCACTTCCAGTTATTCCTCATCTTCTAACAGGGATATAAAGTCAATAGCAATCTGGAGACCGATTCTAGCATTTTAATCAGAACAATGGAATTGGAGGCCAAAGAGTTCTGTGTTGACAAGACAAAGACCATATTGAAGTCTGCAAGCGGCCAACGGAAAGGAGTCATGACTGTGTCCAGCCTAATGACAGCCAGGCACAAAAGAGGCTATTTACCCAAACTAAGTTTGAAAAATTCTATAGAGTGTAATTTGGACCTTATTGGAGTTATTTTGTCTGTTTCTGTGGATGCTGGCCCCCCTGTCCTTGGCAGGGCAGGGTGCCTCCATAGCTTTCTTGCACATGTTCCGAGTCCCAACCCACTCCTGGATTTTCTGCTTATTAGCAAACACAACTGGAAATTCTTGAGCTGTTGCAGAATGGGTAATTTGGAACTGGAATCCAGTCTTTGACTATGTTCATATGGTGGATTATTGGAGGCCCCTTGGCCAGAGGAGATGTGTATGTTGTCATCATGCCTCCAGCACTGAAAAGGCCCAGCTAGAGACAGGTGGCATCCTCTTAGATCACTGCAGCTGGAGCAGGTCTTAGGCAATGTCTCATCCATTCTCACTTGAGAAACCATGGTCCCAAGATGGGGGTGGGAGTTGTCACAAAGCCAGGATGGCCAACCTTCACAGGGCACATTCACAAAGCCCAGCATTGAAGCCTTCTTTTGTAGTTCCTGCAGATATTGTGATTGCCTTGGCTGGATGGCACTGGGCTGTTTGGTACTCAGCAAAGGCTATTGCAGACCTTGAGGTTTTAGCTTTTGCTTGGTTCTGTTTGATGCTTATTAAGTTTGTGTACTTGGCAACCTCAGCCATTCATTCAACAAACATGTAATGAGCACCTGCCACTCCTATGTTTACCAGGCATTCTCTCAACAGTAATAATAACTGGGCAACAGGCACTGATATAACAGCTTTATCTACAAAAGCTAATTAATCCTCACTGCAGGCCTGGGAGTAGATGAACTAGTGATAACATGTAAGAAAAGAAGTCTGATAATCACTGAAAAACAGATGCTATGTTGCCCGGTTTCCCAAAAGTTGCCTCATTGACATCTATAAAAAGTTAGCTGTGAAATACCCATCTATAAACTCAACCTGGTCATCAGGAGACACCCCAGTCTCTTCCACATTGCAAGTCCCCACCCCCCGCCCACACCTTTCCCATCCTTGGGACCAAACACCCTTCTAAGGGGAAGAAACGTTCTCTTGCTCACAAGATTGTCAAATGTCATGAGGATGGAAGTACCAAATAGGGTGATACTGCTCTTCTAAATATGAGCTACCCCCAAAGAGACCCCCATGAACACTCTGGGAAGACCCTTCAGTTCCCAGTGACCTGGCTGCCCCTTCCTTTGACATCATTAGTCCTCTCCCCTCAGTGCGGCGTGCATGGTGGCTGCTCCAGTTACCAGAGCTGAGTTGTGCAGGTATGCATGCGTGAGTGAATGGATGGATGGATAGATAAATGAATGAGTAAATGAGTTTGTTTCTTTTAATTTTAGAGACCTTGAGAAATTCCTGCCCACAAGAATTTCCTTGTATAGTCTAAAAGGTCACCTCTCCACTATGTATAAATTTCACTCTTGAGTTTTATCATTTTAGGCAGCATAGTCCAATATGGTAGCCACCAGATATATGTGGCTATTTAAATGTAAATCTAAATTAACTAATATTAAAATAAAACTAAAAGTTCAGTTCTCTACTTGTGTGCTCTGTATGTCAAGTGCTCCCTAGCCACAAGTGGTTAGTGATTACCATAGCGGACAGCACATAGAGAGAACATTCCCTTCATCACAGACAGTTCTGCTCTAGGGAACTGCTCCTTCTCCCTCCCCCCCCCCCAGAGACAGAGAGAGAGCCAGAGAGAGGGATAGATAGGGACAGACAGACAGGAATGGAGAGAGATGAGAAGCATCAATCATCAGTTTTTTGTTGCGACACCTTAGTTGTTCATTGATTGCTTTCTCATATATGCCTTGACCGCTGGCCTTCAGCAGACCAAGTAACCCCTTGCTCGAGCCAGCGATCTTGGGTCCAAGCTGGCGAGCTTTTGCTCAAGCCAGACGGGCCTGCGCTCAAGCTGGCGACCTTGGGGTCTCGAACCTGGGTCCTCCACATCCCAGGCCGATGCTCTATCCACTGCGCCACTGCCTGGTCAGGATAGGGAACTGCTTCTTAAATCATCTTTGGGCTCACAGACTTGTGGCTAATACAATTTCCTCCCCAGGAAAAATAAACTACGAGTGCATTGGCCATACCCAAACTCAGACTTTCACTAAACCCAGGTTGGGAACATCTAGTCTAAGTTTAAACCTTTCTTAGAATTAAGATAACCCCTTGGAGAAACAACACAGGAAGCAGCTATCTATACCTGAGTGTGAGTGCATATATGATGCTCTCTGCAGCTCTACCTGTTTGGTTTGGACCAATAGGAAGACTTGAGAGTCCTAAGGACCTTGGACTGGGAGATGGAAGAGAAGAGATCTGTGGAGGAAGAGAGAGGTGATTCTGGCCCTGAAGACACTCATGTACCATTCGATGATTTGGAGAGAAATTTTTTCTGCATCTCACAGCTCATCATAAGCAAGAGCCTGCTGGCAGTCTAGCATAATGTCAGTGCTTAATGCATGCTTACTGCCTAAAAAGATTGAGTTTCTATTATATGACAAGCCTTGGGCGGGGCATTATGAGGAATACAAGATGAATTAAACATGATTCTGTCCTCAAAGAGTTTAGGGTCTCACCTAAAAGAGACAATTATATAAACAGTAACAACAAAGAACAATGGTTATGATTAACTGAGTATATGGAAGGTATCTTGCTATGTGAGATATACATATATATATGTACATATATATTCACATGTAATTATTCCAATAATCCTGTGGGGTAGGCACTATTCTTATTCTCATTTTATAGATGATAAAACTGAGCTTCATGAGGGGAGTAACTTGCCCAGTGATGGAGCAGAGCTCAGATCAGGTCTACATGCTCAAGGCCAGTGTTTGCTTCATGAATCATTTTTCTACAGCTTGGGCACACACAAGCCCTGGTCAGGCAGCTGGGCAACTCTAGGCAAGATGTTTAAAGGGGTGCAAGCATGGGCTGGGCAGTGGGCAAGGCAGGCACTAGGAGCTGGTCAACCTACCTGTATGGGACCTGCAGACTGCTTGGGCCCCCTGCCCAACTGATGGTGCACTGGCAGGCCCACCTGGACGTCCAACACTGCCTGCGCTGTCAGTGACCATGAGCCTTCCTAGCCAGCCAGCCAGCCAGCCAGCTTCTCTTCCCTTGAAGGGGCCTCTGGACACACTGTATTCAGAATGGAAATAATGGTCAATTTGAGAGCACAGGTTCACCTTTCCCATAATTTCCCACTCCCAGAACCTTCTGGGCCAAGCTAATCTCTTTGCATTATTGGGACATTTCTGCCACACACATCATCTCTTTGTAGCCACACGTGTAGTGTGGGACTCTGTCCTCATGTTCCAGATGAGGACGCACGGGCCCAGAGGCATAGTTCACCTGCCATGTCAGACGGGGTCTAGGAAGAAGGACAGGACCAGGGCAACTGCTGTCCTGCCCTGTGTTGTGAGGTTTCCATGGTTCATCTGGTGTTTTCTGGGAGATCTGGAGGCCAAGGGGTGTAGAAACAAAGGAAGGCAGTGCCCCAATATACATACTGGCGATGCCAGATGTGTAGCGATCTCTGCTGGGTCTCCCCATGGCTCTTCCAACTCTCCTGTGGGGTCAACTCAGATATCTGTGCAGCAGTGGTGAGGAGGCAGAGTCTTCTCCCAGGCACGGGGGCCTGCACCACACAGCCAGCCCACCCGCTCCGGAGGGGAGGCTGGTGAGAGGTCACTGGTCTGAACTGAGCCCACCACTGCTGCCCAGTGGCTTAACCTATCTGAGCCTGTTCTTTACCCAGCAAAGACACTGATGCCTGCCTGCTCTTGCTCACCTAACAGTAGAGGCTTGAAGGTCAAAGGAGGTCATCGATCAGGAGGTACTCTGGGCTGCACGTCATTATAAATAGAGGGTATGTGTTTTCTCAGAGAGGATTGTTGAAACACACCCTCAGGCACGCACATGTGCATGTACAGTTTTGCTGTCAGGTTGTGTAGGGATTCTTGAAACACCCAGTTGTGTTCCCAGAACAGTGCTCCGAAACCAGAGAAATCTCCGGCGTGGCTTCCCCTCTGTGAAAGAATCTGGGCTGTGGGAAGAGCAGAAGCCCATTCACACACAGGGGGAGGACAGTCTCAGAGCTAGCTGTCACCTGGGCTGGAAGGAGACTGTCTCACGGCCTCAGAGTAATTGATCAGGATCAGGTGAAAACTGGGAAGGGGCTCTCTTGTCCATTTCAAAGCCAGGAACAGGAAGACCTGAAAGAATTCAGCGACTTGCCTAAAGACAGACAAATAGGAAGTCGGTGCAAGCTCCTGTTGCACCTGCAACACACACCCAGTACCTCACCCTTCACTCAACATGGAAGACACACACATGCACGTGCACACACGCGGGTTATATACAGGCACGCGTATACTTGCCACTCCGGGGCCATAACTAAATGGCCTCTAGAGAAAGAAAGCAAACCTTGGGCTATGCCCTGTGAAGTCTGTTGGAATATGAAGCATGGGAACCCTGAATGCTGCTCCGAAGTCACGCGTGCTGAGCTGAGACCCCTGCTGTCACTTATTAGTTGTGCCACCTTGAGCACCTTGCAGTCTTCACCATGAAATGAGGCTAGTGAAGTACTAGCTTGTCATGTCCATGAAATGAGACAACACTTGCATAAATGCTCAGCCCTTGCCTGGGCTGTAGCTCAAGCTGTTGTTACTGCAGAGAGCAGAGGACTCACTCCATGCAGCCCCACACCTGTGCAAAGGTAAAGTGGAGCCTTGGCCTCACGGAGAGCGCTTGGCTATGTGATGTGCTTTTAGTACTTGTCTCTTCTCGCTTAACAGTAATCCTAGGAAGTTTTTCTAGTTTTCCTCATGACAGGCCAGAGAGGTTAAGTAACTTGCCCCAGGCCACATAGCTAATAAGGGGCAGCACAAACCTGAAGCCAGGTTTGTCCACCTCTAAAGTACAAAGACCTCCTTCTGCTCCACACTAAATCTCCAAGAAGTTCCACCTCATCTCCTGGCATGCAGATGGTTTGCGGGACTGGCCCCCGGGTCACAGATCTGCCTTCTGCAACTGGGCAAGACAGACTCGATGCTGGGCTGAGTTTCTTAGCCCAGGGGCCAGGAATAGTGGCTGCTTTCTCTGTGAGCCAGTCAGCAGCCTCATGTCACAGATCAGGCCTACCTCTGGGGTGGCCTGAACCTAGGACCATGTGGATAGTGAGGAGTCTTCCTGCCTAGGTCCCTGGAGACTGTCTCAGTGTTATCTTGTGGTCTGAGTTTAGGGACGCCAGTGTGCAGTCCCTCAGAATGTGCTAACCCAGCTACTCACAGACCTCCCTAGCCTAGGTCTGTTGGCACTCTTTTACTATTTTCTAAGGTCTGCTTGGACTAAGGTTTCCTCTCAATCCAGAGAAACAGGTTTTAGGCATGGCTGGGGTGGAGTGGGGGTGAGAGGGGAGGATAATTAATTCTAATTGTCCACACTCCTGAGGCCAGAGACAAATCTGTGTCAGTCCAGTAGCAGTGCCAGGAATGGGAAGGAGGAAGGATTTTAACATTGGACAGAATGGAGCTTAAATCCTGGTGTTGCTATGCTCAGCTGAGTGACCTAGGAAAGTCAGAGTGTCCTTCTAGGCTTCATTCAGTCTTACCACCAGTAAAGTGGGACCCGCCTCTCTTGGTCCTCCTGAGATGTAGTGAGACTCTGCATAGGGCTAGCCCAGGACAGGGCTGACCACACAGTAGGTGCTCGGAAACTTTGGTCCCTGCCCTCCTGTGTGCTGGGTCGAGTAATACCAGTCTTGGCAGCCAACCTTCACTCAAAGATACAGAGGCCACCCCCTCACCATGACTCCCTCCCGACCCTCGCCTTGTTCTCTGTCTCAAAATAAGAGCTTCCCGCACCCTCCCCCTCCTGTGTATGCACGCGCAGACGTACACACAAATCACGAAGAATTGCTCCATGGAGACTCAGAACTGAAGAATGCTTGTAACCCCAGCCAATGATCTAAGCCTCAATATATTTTCCTTCCTTTTTATTTTATTTTATTATTTTTTAAATTTTAATTTCATTTAGCCTGGCTTTCATACTAAAAATACCAGCCCTCAGATAAAAGCATGTGCATTATGACTTTGCCTTACTCAACCTTCCAAATTACCGTGAGCACCTGAATAATGGAAAGGAGAAGCCAGATACTCCGTGCAGTGCTCCAAGTCTGCTAGAGCCCTGTTGCCACAGGAAAGGGTCTTTGTGAAGAAATTTATCATTTTTCTCCTGGAGTGATTGTGCTGGAATTGGGGAAGGGATGCAGGACAGCACCGGTCAGTTCCTTTCCCTTCTTTGAATGCAAGAAAACTTTATCTCAGATTAAATCTTGCTGTGGTCCCATAAATCAGGACCCATGATGTACTTCCATGCGTCTGTACCAGGAAGAACCACACTCTCGCCGACCCAGGAGGTTGCAATGTGCAGGGAAGCCATACATCCTCATTTGCCTTCCTTCTGCTTTCGAAAGGTAGTGTGGGTGCACCTGGCCAGGGGAAAGCCAGGGTTTCAAAGCTTCTGTTACCTTCTGTGAAACCAAAACGACCCACCAGGGATGTTGCCTCTGCTGTTTGAAGGCAGCAAAGGTAGTGAGGCTATTTCCTGTGCTGTGGCTGTTCTCCCAGGATGGCTGGCCAGTGCACGGAGGAAGAAAAGGGAAGGGATCCAGCTCTGCTCTGTCCCCAGATGGCAAGGAACCTATTTAGGGAAAGGTGTTTCTACATTTCAATGGATCTGAACCCTGCTGTCCCTGTTGTTCCTTGGAAGTGGTATCTATACTGTGTATGTGTGTGTGTGTGTGTGTGTGTGTGTGTGTGTGTGGTTAGCCTGGCTAACTGGGGGACTGGGGGTCCCAGAGCAGAGCCCAGAACCTCCCTGGATTGTCCCTACTGTCCCCAAACTCTTCACCCAATTTCAGTTTAGTGTCATTTAAAATTGGATGCTTAGGGTTTTGGGAAAGGTGAGGCTGGGGAACTATAGTGTCCCTCCAACAGGCTGGTGAGGAAGGGGTTTTGTCCTAAAGCCAGGCCAGCCCTCTGGGTAAGAGAGGGGTTCCCCTAAAGGGTGCTGTAGAGTCATTCCGTGGACTGGAGGTGAGGGAGGACCCTGGGCTCAGGTGACTAGAAGGAGATGTGACCTGTGGCACCCACACGTGTGCTCCAGAACAGCAAACTGCTCTATCTCTGTGCTGTTTTCTCTTGATGGGAAGGGCCGTGTTTACACTGTAGCTTCACTTTCTCCTATAAACTCCTTTCAGGTGTCCGCAACCCCTCCTTACTGCCTTGCAGAACTAAGGGGTGGAGAGGTGGCAGGAAGTGTGGCTTTCCTCTCGCTCCTTCATTGAGGCCATAGTAGTAGCAGGGTCACAGGGAGAGAGACAGGTTCGGGTGTGGTCAGTGGTGGCTCCCACAGCCTCCCTACACACACCTTGAGAGCAGATCTGAGGGTGATATCTTTCCCCAAATGCACCACAGGAGGGTGGCCTTCCAAGGGATGAGAATGTCTTTAAATTATGCGTCCGCCTGACCTGTGGTGGCGCAGTGGATAAAGCGTTGACCTGGGAGCGCTGAGGTCGCCAGTTCAAAACCCTGCACTGGTCTGGTCAGGGCACATATGGAAGTTGATGCTTCCAGCTCCTCCCCCCTTTCTCTCTCTCTCTCTCTCTCTGTGTCTCCTCTCTAAAATGAATAATAATAAAAAAAAAACCTTTAAATTATGCGTCCAAAGGGTTTTCAGTGCATGTGCATAGCAACGCCAGTGGCATTTATCCCAAGGGTAGAGACAAATCTTTAGATTTTTTTTCAATCAAAATTCTTTATTCTTTCTGTTGATTGGATCAAAATAGAATTTGGCCTCTCAGCTGTGTATTCATTCATTCAAAAATGGATGAGTACTTGTGATGGTTAATTTTATGGGACAACTTGAGCACAGAGGAGGACAGACCTCTGATTGGCCAGGTCTAGTGACATGAACACTCAGGTGAAACACATACCCACCTGAGTCACAGACCCTTAGAATGATAGTTTCCCTAATGAGTGGGTAGACAGACAAACATATCCCTTCACACCTCATGTATTCTCCTCTTCACTTGCTCCTTCCCTCCCACCCCCACCCAAACAAAAATCACCCAAGGGAAGGAGTGAAGTCATTACCTCCTCATACATATCCCTTCTGACACTGGGTCCTGTTCCAAACAACTGGCTTGACTCTGTCCCTCATTAGCCAGTCTGTACTAATCACCTTCTGGGGGCTCACCCCTTTGCAAAGAGCTGCAGGAGGTGCACCAGCTGCTAAACTATGGTCCTAGCTCACGGGGCTCATAGCCTAAGAGAAGTGATGCACAAATACTTACCGTGAAAGTAAGTGATCCCTTGGCTGTGTGGTCAGAAAAAGAGAAGCCAAGGAGTTGCAGGAGGCTTGGGTGAAGCCAGGCTCGATGCTTTGGCATATTTGAAGGGGCAGAGGGGTATGTTCCATGCACCAAACCTTCCCTCAGCCAGTTGTGAGCTGTATGTTGAGGAGTAGGGGAGACTGTGCTTCACATAGGCAAGTACCCTGCTCCAGGGCCAAATGCAAAGGCCTCCAAGGACAGAACTGTGTTTTTCCCTTCCTGGGTACTCCGGAAAACCTCCCAAGATTAAGTGCATCTTGTTCTTGATCATTTCGGGCCAACCCTACTTTTCAAAGTCTTTCTTTAGGTTTGTGACTTGTTTCTGTCTCCATGCCTTGATTTATCCTGCAGTCTCCACCTTTGTCTCTGCAACTCTGTGTGCATTTGTGTCTGTAAAACTCTCCTTCTCTTTGTTTCTATCAATCATGTGCTCTATCCTCAGAGTGAAGATCCAATTGCCTTTACCAAAAATACTTGAGCCCATTGTGCTGGCTGCCGGTCCCCACCACTTACCATGGGTTAGATCTGTTAGCCCTTCCAGGCCAGATAAGGTCCCATGGTCACCATCCGCTGGCATTCGGGCATTCACTCAATGAAAATAAAACTTAGGCCCACAGAGGGCATATGTAACCACTTAAGAAAACCAACTATTCTCAAGTACTTCAACCCCTTTGCCGCCACGCAAATACTCAAAAACAGGAGGTGTGTTCACCAGAGCTGGATCTGTGCTGAGTGTCAGGCTGTGGTTTCATTGGGGAAGGAGTGAGAGCTGAGTGGGTGGAATTCAGAGGACAGATCCTTCCAGGGCAGGAAAAAAATATGTTAGGAGAGGGGAAGCCCACCATTAGCCTGTCTTTTCCACAAGAGCATTGAAAAGGCAAAAGAAGAAGATTGTTCCTTGCACCAATCATGCAGTAGAACACTCACCTTTTTTCTTTTTAGCAGAGGAGAAAGTTGAGGCTCAGGGAGGTTAATTGACTTGCCTAAGATCACACAGCTAGTAAGTGATAAAGTGGGACTCAATGCTGGTCTTTCTGGATTCCATTATTTCACTAGGCTTTTACCCCTTCAATAGGAGAGAGAGCATATGTATTTATTATCAGCCTTGTAGTAAGAGCTTACTTTAAATTCATTTACCAGGTGTGCTGGTAAGGAACTATGTAGCAAGGACATGGGACGCAGAAAGGATAGGTGTTGGTGAAATTCAGAGATCAAGAAAAGTTCAGAAACATGAGTACCCTTCAGAAAGGGAGCTATAATAGAGGGAATAGAGCAACTTGAGGCAGCTGGGGTGCAGGATCACATAGTAGGTGATCAATGTGCTTTCATTCAGGTATATGGGAGATGGGGTGCTGTGTTCTGCTCTGGCATGCTCCTGTGACCCTGACAGGGGAGGAGTTGCCCACCTTTCATGTTCAATGCTGGGGAGCCTGGCATTCCCAGGCTTGCACACCTGTTCCTTCACTCTCCAGCCTTAGAACCTTTGATCTCCAACCTTCAGGACAGCAGTCTCCGTGAGTCTCCATTCTCTTATCCATACCCTGCAGTTGCAGCTCCTCCAGGCTAGACAGGACTTAGTAAGCCCTAGAAACAGCGGTGGCATTCAGCTGGTTTACACACACAGCTTAGCCTGAACTTAAAGCATTAATTATGGCTCCAGCATTGTGTACAAACCTGTCGTTATAAGGTCTTTGTTCTCCCTTCTGTAAAGTGGAGTTTCTGCTCCTCCTACTTCACCGAAATGCCATCAGAAGCAATAAGGCGAGGTCTGGTAAACTAGACTTTGAGGAATATCCCACCAATATCCAAAGCCAAGGTGCTGTTCTGTTTAGTTTCAATTAAAGACCTCAAAGTTCCATTTTCCAACCCGTTAGCAACAAACCATTTGTGCATAGACCTTACTCCCTGTTCACATTAGGGAGGGAACATTAACAACCCTGGGAATATTTACACTGTCACCCAGCAGAAGCAATAAAACTGGGGGGGGGGGGTGATAACGTTTAAATTCACTCTGGTTTATAAAACACTCCGGTTCCAAGTAAACCACCATGGAGAGTCACATGGTGAAAAGAAGAAAAAAAGACAGGGAGACGATAAAACCTCCCCTCTCAAATACTTTGAATCCATAATCATGTTATGGAAGTACTACATTAGCCACGGAAGACTCTCTTATCTGCCGGAAGACTCTCGCTAGCTGGAGAAATTCATAAGTCTGGTGTGTGCATCAGGCTCACCTCAGTGTGATAATAGACTCCCCAGCACCCACTGGCCTCCTATCACCATTATATAAAGGAAGAAAAACAGTTTGTGGAAACAACCTCGTGAAATGAGGCATACATACTGACTCTCAGACCCTCAGTTTCTCCATTTGAAAAATGAGTTGAACTAGATCAGGCTTGTATTCCTTTGTATTGTTTTATTTTACATGTTGTCAAAAGCAAACTGATAAAATCCCGATATGAAATGATAAGGAAAATGAAAACAAAATTTCTTTGACCACCATCAAAGTGAGGTGGGGCCAGAGCCACGGCCACCTGCACTCCTGCCACTTCCCCAGCAAGGGAATCCCCGGTTTGAAACAGTACAGCTCCACGTTGCTCCTCAGATGATCTTTAGAGACCCTTTAAAATGTTACTCTCTGTGATTTTACAATTCTTTTGACAATCTTTGATTCTTCCCTTCTTCTTTGGTTCTCTGTGACACATGGCCTCATTTCCTGAGGCCGTGTGTGCCAAACAAGCTCCGTGTAGTCTGGAGATTGCCTCTGATGATAGGGGGTCACAGATGTGGGTGCGCCTGGCACAGGGTCCGCTGTCTAGCACAGCCCCAGAGGAGCCCCCTCGCTTTCTGGCCCCCAGCTTTGCTAGGGGAACTGACCTCCAGCCCTCCTGACCTCCAGCCCCACTGGTTGGTTGGGCTCCACCAGGAGTTCAGATCAGCCCCACCCTAACAGCTGTGTACTTCTTAATATGGCCTGTGTGTGTGTGTGTGTGTGTGTGTGTGTGTGTGTGTGTGCTGGTGGAGGTCTGTCCCCAGCACCACCATACTAGGGCCATGCTCCCATCCCTGTGGCACTGTCTGCACACCTAGCCTCTCCCACTGGGGCCTGAATAGGTGCATGTGTACAGTGTTTTCAAATAACCTGGTTGATTTTTTCTAATAAAACTGTTTTATTATTGCTGTTCCCAGCCCACCTAGCACCAGCTGTGATGAGAATCACTTGTATGGTAAAGTGCTTTTGATAGAATTGTTCCCCCTGGAATGTAGGGATGAGCTCACACAGCATGCTGTTGGCTCTGCCCTGCTCCTGCTCACCCTGCAGGAGCTCCCACTCCTTCCCTGCAGCTTCCACTCCCCTCCTCCCTTTTCCTTCTATCTTCTCATTTTCCCTCTGATATCCCTTGACTGTCTCCCTGTTTGCCCCCTTCCCTGATTCTCTCCCACTTTTCTCCCTCCCACCCCTACTTCTTTCTGCATCCTCACTACCTGTCTCTCCAGTAGCTGCCCATTTGGGGCCTGCTCAGTTTAGGAAGGCCCCATGGGAGGTCCCAGGCTTCTCTTCAGACAGAGGCAGACACAGCCCAATCCCAATAAGCAGGCCATACTCTGGGCAGCTGCTTGTGCTTTGAGGACCCTCCCCCCATCTCCAGATATGCCCCTGGATACAGAAGGGACAAGCAAAAAGAAGGCAGATAGGAAAACGTAAAGTAGGTTCAGGGAACAGTGAGTAAGTAATCTGAAGGAACAGCTGACGAGGAGCTGCTGACCTACCCAAGTTTGAGGAGGTAGGTCAGGAGCTGATTATAGAAGCCTGAAAAACCTGGCTGAGTATCTCGACTTGACCTGTAGTCCTTTCCAGTCATTAGAGTGCTCGCATCTTTGGCAATACAAACTCAACTTACTTTATGTTGAATCACACTCTGGGTGAGCCTCAGGTCCAGTTCTATCAGGATTCCTGCTTAATCTTTTCTGTCTACATGTCTGCTTGGCTCTAATGAAAACAACAAAAAATAAAACAGGTCTGCAAACAGCAGTTTGGGCAAAGGATTTCCTTGTTCATTGCCAGCTGGAGAGAAAGAGAACACAGTTTCCCATAGCTCTCTTGAGAGCAAAGAAGGGCTTCTTGAGAAATGCTAGCCTAATGTCTCATGGACCAAAATTGGATCACATGACCCTCCCTGAACCAATCATTGCCGAGGACAAAAGGTATGCCTTTACACCAATCAGGCACTTCCTCTGGACCTAGGGCAACCCCCAAGTTCAAGCTGCTACCCAAGGGATGGAGGGGGCGATATGCTAGAGAGAGACCACAACACCTCTGCAGTATAAGGTCCCCCCAGGGGAACCTGGGGTTAGAACAAAGGGAACACGAGGCTCTGGGCTGGCAAAGAGAATCTTCTCAGACCAGCAATATTAGCTGAAGAGTTTGGGGATAATACACTGCCTTAAATGATCACAGAATGCAAAATACACATGCTGCTTTAAATTAAATCTTGACACTCTGAAGAAATTTTCTGCTTAACCGAGTCACACGAGGCTATGCTCACCCTTGTTTTGATCATTATGGCATTTTTAACACATGGAAAATGCACAGTAAGTACTTATCCAGTGAGTGAGTGAATGAGGGAATGATGGAGACAGGCAATTGCAGGCTTTGGCAGAAAAATTTGAGAAACAGTGCAATAAACAGAGGGGGTGCCTAGGAAATTGTTTTTATTTATTTTTTTACTAATAGCTGCCTTATGGAGATATAGTTCATATGATATAAAATCCAAGCTTTTAAAGGGCACAATCCAGTAGTCTTTAGTGTATTCACAGCGCTGCATGACCAACAGCAGTATCGGAACAGTTCTGAGGCAGGTGTGGGGAGACTTACGCCCACAGAGGGAGGGTTCCATGCTGTTAGTAGAAGGGGAAGACAGGGCCCTTTTGGAGGAATGTGCATCTGGCAGAAGCCGAGAGAAACACTAGAAACTATTGCAATGCTAAAGGGAACCAATGAAACCTTGGTTTCAGGGTGGTAACAGCAAGGTTGGAAAAGAAAGGGCTCGTGTGAGAGAGGTCACAGAGACTGCAGACACAGGTGTGAGGGCCGCCTGTAGTGCGCAGAGGGACTGCAGGGTAAAGACGTGGCCAAGCCAACAGGTTTCTGTCACACACACCCGTGCTGCACGGGTGAGCCAGGCTGCAGCCAAGAGCAGGTATGCTTGCCCACCTCACCCACTGGAGGCAGAAACATGAGGAGAATGGGTCCCCAGGTGCGGCTGCATGGAGACGCAGAGCTGGCATGGCCTGCCCAGACTGCTTAGAGCAGCACCCCGGGTGCCACCCGCCAGGCTCAGCCACCAGTAAGTGATGTTTCAAGGCTGGAGCTGATCCAGTAAGGGGGAAACAAAAAGAGAATTTATGTTTCACTCAGGTGGGTCCCCTTGGGAGTCCTGAAACTTCCTGCAACTGGGCCTGGAGGAAGGCAGGGTGACAATCTCCAACTCTATCTAGTAGAGTGTGGTAGGGGATGCTGAGTCCAGCACAGTGGCTTACTGAAAGCTCTCTGCAAAGTGGGCCTTGGTGAGGCCAGACTAAGCAGAAAGGTGGCATAAAAACCTGGGCACAAAAGTGAAGCCCCGAGCCCTGGGCCATCTCTGTCTCTCCCGAGCTACCTTGGCTTTAGAGTCTTCAGTTCTAAAATAAAGGATGGGGACTAGCTCAAAATTGCCCAATTTTTTTTCTCTGAATATTGAGCCCTTTGGGGGAAAGTTGTGGGGATATGCCAAATACTATATTAGCCTACAGGGGCTAGAAGGGCTCTGATTCTCTGTCATAAAGGCAGTTGTTGACCTCTTCTCAACTTAGAATCTCCCCCAAGTATCTGATGGGTGGGTCGGAGTGGGGAGCTTAAAACATCACTCCCTAACCCCATCTAAAAACAGCTTCCCGGCCGGGGTTGGCCCAGCGTGTGGACATCCCAGGTTTGATTCCTGGTCAGGGCACATAGGAGAAATAACCATCTGCTTTTCTCCTCTCCCCCTCTCCCCTTTCTCTCTCTCTTCCCCTTCCACAGCCAGTGGCTCTGTTGGTCTGAGCGCATCAGCCTCAGGCACTAAAAATAGCTCAGTTGATTCAGACATTGACCCCAGATGAGGTTGCTGGGTGGATCCCAGTACAGGTACATGCGGGAGTCTGTCTCACTGTCTTCCCTTCTCTCACTTAAAAAATAAAATAAAGAAAGAAATAAGAATAGCTTCCTAATCTCAGGTGCCACAGTGTCTAAAAACCCTACCTTCACAGTTTTATTGTGGCTTTTGTTCCCCCCCGTCTCCTGTTAAAACACAATGCCGTTAGATGGAGTAACATTAAGTCATTATGAGTTGAAATTTTGGGTGGGACCAAAGGGTGAGCACAAACTAGGTCTAAGTTGAAAGGCAGGATAGGGTGATAGAAGCTGGAAGGTGGGTTAGTAAGGGAAGAAGTAGACCTATATCTGTCACTTAGCAACTCAGAGTGTTTTTAAGGAGGGAGATATCACATAGAACCATTTGTGGCTGCAGCCAAACAAGAAAAAGCCTTATACCCGGGATGGGTTTTTCTCAGATGAAAAAAAAAATCTCAACTAAGCTCAGAGAATAGGGTGACTTGACCCAAATCCCACAGAAAGTAAGCAGCAGGCCAGGATGGCCTTCAAACGCCCAAGACAATGTCCTCTGTGTAGTGCTATGCCAACAGGACTCTGGTGGCTGCCTCCACCCCTGCATGCACAATACCTGGCTCCCTAGCCCCGCGTTGGTTCTGTTTCCAAGAATGATTTCTCTCTCTCTTTCTCTTTTTTTTTTACGGGGACAGAGAGAGAGAGTCAGAGAGAAGGATACACAGGGACAGACAGACAGGAATGCAGAGAGGTGAGAAGCATCGATCATTAGTTTTTCTTTGCCGTTGCAACACCTAAGTTGTTCACTGACTGCTTTCTCACATGTGCCTTGACCGCGGGCCTTCAGCAGACCGAGCAACCCCTTGCTGGAGCCAGTGACCTTGGGTCCAAGCTGGTGAGCTTTGCTCAAACCAGGTGAGCCCACGCTCAAGCTGGTGACCTCGGGGTCTCGAACCTGGGTCCTCCGCATCCCAGTCCAATGCTCTATCCACTGCGCCACTGCCTAGTCAGGCAAGAATGATTTCTCTTGACAGAGAATGGAGGTAAAAGGGAAAGGGAATATTTCCAAATGGTTGATCTGACAGCTGCAAATTTCATTTTGTGCTGCATGTTGACCTCTAATTGTTTCCCAGGTAGCCTGGGATCCAGAGATCGATAAACCTCACAGATAGTTAACATCCCCTCTGGCATCCTCGGCTTTTGGTTAAAAAACAGTCAAATTCCTAGCTCTCCACAAATTTCAGCAGATTTCTCATTTTCTGCAGTCCTAAGAGCTATCATTCAGCCAAGGATCTGCTTGAGGTATGGGCAGTTAATGGTGACCTGAAGGGACAGCTGGGAGGGAACTCACGGAGTTGCTGGCCCGAGTTCCTCATGTCTGAGTGAGAGGACCCAAGACCAGAGAGGCCTACAGTGACCACAAGTGCATGGGAACACCAGCCCCTTCCTCCTGTTGATCTTCTCACACAACCTAGCTACCTCCATAAGGTTATTAATAGAATGCTGGAGTCATGGTTGTTTCGTTAACCTGTCCTCAGAGAGCTTTTACAGAGAAGGCTTGGATGCAGTAGACGATGCAACAGATTTGTAATTATAAACACTGTCAGTCCCCTTCCTCTCCCCTTAATAGTCTGCTGACCTAGTGATGGCACTTTTTCCTCTTGCTGAGCCCCAGTTTGCTCAGCTGTGCAATGTAATGATAATTATTCCTGTCAGAAAAGACTTGCATGAGGGTTCAATGAGTGTTACTGAAAGTTCCAACTCAGAACCTAGAGAAAACTAGTAGAAACATCCCTGAACCTGAGGGTGGCTCAGGACTAATCAGTAGACACCAGGTCCACTTAGTCCAGACATCCCAGGCAGGGATTGGCTGACTGCAGGCTGAACCTCACTCTACAACCAAGACTTGCTAAGGCTGACCTGGCCAGAGTGTGTTGATTGCCCCACTGATTAGTGGGGCCTGGTAGCAAGGATGGAATCGGTGATGCCCTGGAATGCCCCTCAAGGTGCCAAGCTCCACACAGATGCTCAGAAATGTTTGTTAAATGCACACATGCACAAGGGGGTCTAGTTAACATGGCAAGGACTGGGTGGAATCACCCAGCCTCTCTCTCTCTTTCACACACACACACACACACACGATTAGTCAAAAAGCCCAAGGTTTCTATTGGTCTCACAGACTTCATCCAATAGCTGACCAAATCTGAGCACCAAACTCTGACTTCTCATATCCATGTCCGTGTCATATTGGGTCTGGAATTGAATGAAGGCCAGATCCTTTTCTTTTCCTGCCCAACCTCAAAGATGGTACAGTGACCGCCCACTAGGATTTATAAACTGCGGTGTGATCTCAGCATGACACTAATTTAGCTGTGTGATTCTGAGTAACTCACTTCACATGCTGGGCTTGACTTACTGTCTGTGAGATGGAGAGGTGCCTGGGTGTGACTGTCTACAGCGTCCCTGTGAAACAGACCATAGCCCACGAGAAGTGGAAAAGGCGTGGTGAGTCAACGCGCCTAATGCTTTCAAATATTTATCCTAAATTTTAAAATTTTGCTTAAATCAGACCCCAATTTATAAGGCAGAGGAGAACTGAGCTGCTCAGACTGGAGACCAGTCAGCCTGCACCTTCTCGGCAGAACACGGGTTGAAGAGCAAAAGGCTCATTTTAGAGGAGTGAGTGAACCCAGAGAAGCCCCTGCTAAGGTCACATGCTCTTCACAGAAGCTCAAGTCCTTGGGAGGCATGGAAACCTAGTCCTGTGGCGCTGGTTCTGCAGGTCCATCTGCCACCTGAACCCCTGGGAGCTGCCGCGGCGCCAGGCAGCCTTGTGCTGCCCAGCACTCCTCACTGGCGCCTTGCAGCTGTTCTCACAGCCAGACCACTTTAGAAAAGGCTGCCGGGTTGGCAGTTAGAAACAAAGGCATTAGGCCCCCTTTGACAAACAGTGTCCTTTCATTTGCATGTCATTAAGCTGCAGGCCAGTAAAGTGAGGGGGACACATAGCTTTAGAGGCCCTGCCAAGCTGGGCACTAAGGAGGCTGGGGGTGGGGGAGGGGGTGGGGCTTCATTTGCACTTTAGACACTTGCCTGAGCCATAGGGGGGTTTGAAAAAAGAGGGCTTTCTTGAAGAGAAAACTGGTGGTCTGGGGTGGACTTAGGGATGCCTTCATCTCGGTGGTGACCCCAGCTTTTCCCTGTCTCCCTACCAAACTAGGACACAAGCTGGAAAAGGCCTTTTTGGGGGGAGGGGGAGGGGAATGGGCTTTCTTGCTCTGAGAGTTCCAACTTGGCACTGTGTAATGGCTTGGGGGAAGAGAAGCAAATTCTGGATTCTGGGCTCCCCATCCCTCCCTCTCTCTCTCCCCCCCTCTTTCTCTCTCTCCCTCTCTCATGCACACGTACATGCACACACAACTGCCAAGCCAAAAAAAAAAAGGAAGAATAGCACACAGCCCACATTTTCCTGCAGCCCATCCCTGTGTGAGATCTGGCTGCTCTGATTGACAGGACGGTCAGTGCAAGAGGTTTCCTGTGATAGAGAAAGGTTTTCTTGAAGCATTCAACTCCTGACCTTTAAAAGCTCTGGGAGAGAAATGATTTTCAGTCATTTGGGTCTGAGTGAAAGGTATGTACATTGATCGAAAGCAAGGCTTGGGCCTCCTGAGGTCTCCATGTGATGTCATTAAAATCTTACAATCGAGTTATCCTGATGTATTCCAGCAGCTCCCTTCTCGGGATGATGAGTAAATAGACTCAGAGCAACACATTAGGAAATGTATTCTCCAAGTGCTACCCCAGCTCCAGGAAGGCCTGCAAGTGCGTTAGGGGCCAGGGACCAAAATCTGGCTTTGGCCCTTTGAGGTTTTCTTCTGTGACACGTCATTAGACTATGGTGACTATTCTTGCTTCCTCTCATATTTCTTCATCTACTTCCCTTCATCTTATAAAGACAGCCCCCCCCCCTACACAGCTACCCTCTGGCCTTAAGGAAGCTGTGTAGGGGGGCCTGGCTAGTCATGTTCCTGGTCTGGGGATACAGCTGACCCCGCCGAGATGGTGAGGACCTGCCCTGGGATCGCTCTCTTTCTCACCAAGGAGCCTGAACTGGGAGCATGAATGTGTGGGCGCAGCCATTTCCTGCCCTGTATGGTCTGTCTGTGGAGAAGCCCAGCACAGCAGCAGAGAGGAGTGCGGAGACTGCCTCCTTCTACTCAGAGGGGCGGCCTGCCAACTCTCCCAGCTCCACGAGCATTCAAACTCCTTTTTTGCTTAAATGACCCAAGGTTCATTTCAGTTCCTTGCAATCTGCCATGGTGGGTGCAGATATTCCCAAAGCATAATTGTCTGGGGTTGTGGGACCATGAAATCGATAGGGAATGACATACAGTCATGCATGTCACAGGTGCCAACCACAGCAGCTCCTCAGGGCCAGCCCACTGAAGCATACCCACATGGAGATACGAACTTTTCTTCTTTACAGCTTCTAGAACGGCGCCTGGCATGTAGCTCCTCCAACGGGCTCCCCAGATGGCCGTCTCCTGCCTTCCATTCGTCTTTCTGACTCTCTGCTCCCTCCCAGGTTCAACAGCATGTGGCCCAGCAGTCCTTCCTGGACTCCGTTGTGCCATTCCTCGCTCTCTCCACACTTCTTGGTACCGAGTCCAAGTATATAGTTCCAGGGTCAGGGAGAAGCAGACTCCGAATGGCTCGGGTCATCTTTCTGTGCCAGGCCACCCCCTAGGTCAGTCTGGTGTCTTTGAGTCACTGTGCATGCCTGAGCCAGTCAGCTGAGAAGGTGGGGCAAGTGTCACATGATATGAAACATGGCCACCTGGGCTGCAGAGGTTGCAGGCAAGCCAGTGCTTGGTAGCGGCCACAGCAGCTTTAACACAGACCTCTTGTGCAGAGGAGGTGAGGAGGCAAAGCACCATTCACACTCTCCTTCCCCTGGTCCTGAAGCTCCATCTGAGGCACAAGATTTTTAGCTGGCAGTGGAACCCCCCCACACCCCAACCCCCATCCAGGGGGGCTTGCTCCCAGGTGCCTCTCTGGTGCACTTCTTGCTTGAATTGCAAATGGAATCGCTGCATATACCCTACATAACTCAGAGCCCCATGTTGGCGGTATCTTATTTTTCAATTTCTTTTTTTTTTTAATTGAATGAACATATTTTATGCAAGCCGTTCTACCTTGGTGAAGGCTGTTCCCCTGTGATTCATCAGGGTAATAACTAGAAACAGTATTATTTGGCTCCATCCTCCTGTTGAGAACATCACATAACTGAGAAATGTTCATGTGTCTAGCGGAGCTCCGGGGAGAGGAGAGGGAGGCAGCGGGAAGAGGAGGAGAGGGAGAAAGGAACAAATGAACAGGCCGTGCAGGCACACAGGTAGGCATCTGCAGCCTGGGGAGACTCTCAGAGGGAAATAGGTTGCTCAAGGTTGTTGATCTCCTGTGTGCGCACGCGCGCACGCGCACACACACACTTCTCTACTCAGTTGGCTCAGGCTTAAAAAAAATTAAAAGAAAGAACTGACCTGCGGTGGCTCAGTGAGTAAAGTGTTGAACTGGAATGCTGAGGCCACCGGTTTGAAACCCTGGGCTTGCCTGGTCAAGGTACAGATGGATGTTGATGCTTTCTGCTCCTTCCCACTTCTCTCTCTCTCTCTCTCTCTCTCTCTCTCTCTCTCTCTCTCTCTCCTCTCTAAAATGAATAAATAAAAATATAAAAAATAAAAATAAACTTACAGAATTTCAAAATGAAAAAAAGTGTTGGTGAGTGGTCCAATGGCTTCACTTAGCATAGAAGAAAAATCAAGGCCTGACCTGTGGTGGTACAGTGGATAAAGCGTTGACCTGGAATGCTGAGGTCTCCGGTTTGAAACCCTGGGCTTGCCTGGTCAAGGCACATATGGGAGCTGATGCTTCCTGCTCCTCCCCCTTCTCTCTCTCTCCCCACTCTGTGAAATGCATAAATAAAAAAAAAATCTTTAGAAGAAAAATCAAGCTCAGAAAGGTAGAAGATACCCTTGCATCTTCTGTTTGCAGACCCCCCATATTCCCTGGTTGCTGGGATATTTATAAATATGTAAATCACCTAGTCTTAGATGCAGAACGTATCCTTATGTATGTTTATTGAGCTCTTGTTCCCGAGATAATGATTTTCAGACATCCTTGTCACTTCCATCTAACATGTGACTGAATTCTTGCTATTGTTTTGGGGATTGTTGCTCTGTTATTTTCATGACCTTTGTTAGGATGGCTGAGTACCTGCAAGTATTGTTGAAAAGCTCTCCTCAGGACAGAGTGAGGAGAGCTAGACACATTGAGTGTCTTACAAACTCTAGCATGCTTGCTGGGGTTGTGTGAATGAGTACTTTTAAGGTTATATAAGTCAGACTTTCTACGTGAATTTCTTCCCCAGTTTTAACAGGCACGTCCTTAATCCAGCTCCCCTTACCTCCTGCTTTGTCTGCTGCTGATTTTCAACCTCTGCCTTCTCCTATCCTCTTCCTATCACCACCAGACAAAGTTCTTCTGAAACACGGCTCTCACTTGGCCCTTCGCGTTTGCCTCTGCACTGATTTGTCGTTCTCTGGCTACACGTGAAAACATTCAACTCAAACAAGTTTATGGTGGGGAGGAACGGGATATTGACAAGTTGTTGTGAAGTAGCGTACCTTAATTCCGCGGGTTTACGTAGAGACACCAAGGCAGAATGCAGAAGAATTTTTAGGAGGAGATTTATTAATAAGCCGGCTGCATATGACTTACACGGTTTATAGCTAACCCAAATCGTGTGTGTGCAAGATAGCCCTGAAGCTAGCTAGTTATATAGACTTGATCACATATAGGTTGGGGGAAAAGGAGGGGGAGCATGACACAATAAGCTTACAATATTTGTCTATAGGATCTATAAAGACAGACCCACATATTAAAACTTACAAGGTAACACAATAGTGATGTCGTTTTACATATCAAAGACATTCACAAATCTTTTAGTGTCTACCTCCCATTCTTTGTCTAGAGGTATATGTTACTCTCAGGACTCCAGGAAGGGAGGAAGAGTTAAAATCAGTGTAGGATATGTAAATATTGTCTCTTATTGAAAGGGAAAGGAAATTCTTCAGATAACTTTTATTCTTTCAGAGAACTATAATTAAACTAAATGACCCAGTCATCCTTGTAAGCCAGGAAGCTCCCACATCCTTCTCCCTCCATTCTCTAAAGCAGTGGTTCTTAACCTGGGTTCTATTGAACCCTAGGTTTTTGATGAGTCAGTCTCAGGGGTCCAGAGAAGCCTCTGCTGTGGAGGTAAAGACACACTTGTGTAAAGTTATGATGACACGCCCCGCTTGGCCATCACTTGCTGCAGAGGATCACGTTACATTGCTTGGCCAACCAGTGCTGCAGGGAATTTAGTGTGCGCAGTAGTCAACGACTGTCGTAGTTGTATGTCGTGTGGTTTCTTTCTTAATATTTGAATACATACTAAATATGTCAAGCAAAAAAAGAAAGTGGTCAGACGAATATGTACAACATAGATTCACATGTGTCATGGAACAAGATGGGAGTCAGCATCCTATCTGCATGATATGCAATGCCAAGTTGAGCAACTCTAGTCTCGCATCGGCAAAACTAAAGGAACACTTCTTGAAGCTGCATGGAGATGGTGAATACAAGAACACAACGCCTGCTGAATTCAAGGTGAAAAGAGCCAGATTCGATGAAAGGGCCACTCTGCCCTGCTCTTGGATTTGTACCCGTTAACAAACCGATCCTCACAGCATCGTACGAAGTTGCTTACTTGGTTGCAAAGCAGGGTAAGCCACACACCATCGGTGAAACACTCATAAAACCAGCTGTGTTAAAGATGGCGAATCTGATACTCGGAACAGTGGCCGAAGGTAAATTATCCCAAATTCCTCTTTCAAATGACACCATCAGCGACAGAATAGAGAACATGAGTAAAGACATATTGGCTCAAATAGTTGCAGATCTAATTTCAAGTCCGGCAAAATTCAGTCTTTAACTTGATGAGACCACAGACGTTTCTAATCTAAGCCAACTTGCTGTTTTTGTGGGCTATGTGAAAAAAGACATGATAAAAGAAGATTTTTTATTTTGTAAGCCTCTTACAACAATAACTAAGGCAGCCGATGTGAAGCTTGTGGATGAGTTCTTCAGAGACAACAATCTTTCATGGGATATGGTTTCTGCAGTTTGTATAGACGGAGCTCCAGTCATGCTGGGAAGAAAGTCTGGTTTTGGTGCGCTAGTAAAAGCCAGTGCATCACACATCATTGTTACACATTGTATTCTGCACAGGCATGCGTTGGCAACTAAAACCTTGGCTCCAAAAATGGCAGATGTATTAAAAACTGTGGTGGAATGTGTGAACTATGTGCAAAATAGTGCTCTGAGGCACCGCATCTTTAGTGAGCTGTGTAAAGAAATGGGCTCTGAATTCAAGGTACTCCTGAACCATTCTAATGTTCGGTGGTTATCTCCGGGGACAGGTGCTGAATCGTGTTTTTGCCATGCGTGTGGAATTAGCCATGTTTTTGCAAGAGCAGCAACATTGTCATGCAGATTGGTTCAAAAATCCTGAATTCATTGTGATTTTAGCGTACATGGCTGATATATTCACAGCTCTCAATCATCTCAATCAGCAGATGCAGGGTGGTGGAGTCAACATCATGGAAGCGGAAGAAAACCTGAAGGCTTTAAAAAAAAAACTACCATTATGGAAACGGCGAATAGAGAACAATAACTTCTCAAACTTTCCCCTTCTGGACGACTGTGTAAGTAAGATCGAAGATGTGTCTGGAATCGGAGACGGTTCTGTACCAATGAAACTGAAGCAAACAATTGCCACGCGCTTAGATGAGCTTGCAAAGTCTCTCGATGGATATTTCCCTACAAGAGAGTCATATCCAGCACAGGTGAGACAGCCATTTATGTTTACTGTTGAGACAGCAGATGTCAATGATGAATATACCTCAACGAAATCATTGAAATTCAGCAGAGCAAGGTTCAACTGCAGCTCTTCAGAACAACAACACTCTCAACTTTTTGGTGTCAACAAATGAAAAAGTACACAGTTATTGCTAAGAAAGCCCTGGAATTTTTTATACCATTTGTTACAACATATCTTTGCGAGCAATTCTTTTCGAGGATGCTGGACATAAAAACGAAGAAAAAAACCAGACTTTGCTGTGAAGATGACATGAGAGTAGCATTTGCCAAGGTGAAACAACGCATATCTGAACTGGTCTCCCAAAAACAACAGTAGAAGTCACACTGATTTGCAGGTATGTAATTTGGGCAATGCTTTATTCTGGCCCCAAAAAAGTATTTTGTGGATTCAAAACGACAAAAAACAAATTAAATTTAAAATTAAAAAATTAAGTTATTAAAAAAATGTTAAATTCTTTTAAAAATTTGAATTTATTTTTAACTAGAAAAATAGTAAAAAAATATTTTGGGGGGCTGAAATTCTTTTATGGGGCCGAAATATTTTTGGGGGCCAGAATAAAGTAATACCGTAATTTGTTGTGAGTTCATGCACTTTGTTGGTTTTGTTCTTTGAGCAAGGTGATGTTCATGCACGGCTCATTTTGTGCACCAGTAAAAAAATATATACCTATGTCTTGAATATAGAAAAAAAATTATATTTTATTTATCACTAAAGAAGGGTTCTGTGAATGCGCATATGAAACTGGTGGGTTCGGTACCTCAGAAAAGATTAAGAACCACTGCTCTAAAGAAAGGAGTGAGAGAGAAGTCTGACTTTTCCTCTTTAAAATGGCGTTGCCAATACTAAGTTTTACAGTTCTTTGGTACCTTATCACAGAGTCACATAATTGAATGTTCAAGGGGGAGAGGCTGGTTTCCGAGGCTGAATGATGCCACCCGGAACACCTCTTCCTTTATCTTGCAAGTCTGCTTTTCTTCGTGACAACTTTTTCTGAAGTCTCCATTCAACTTTTCAGTGTCCTTTATGATTTATACATATCTTATACACAGTATAGACCTGAATGTTTTTGTTTCTGTTTTTTTGTAATCCAGTAGGATGATCTCTGTGTTCTAACCAGAAAGTTAAACCCATTGAAATATATTGCTAATCTATTTGGGTTTGTGTAAACCATTTTGGTTTTGCATTTTTTTTACTCTGCTTTTTCTACTCTTGTTTTTCTTGCTTCTGTTGCATTGAGTGATCCTTGTTTCTTTCTTCCCTTATTTTCCTTTTATTATTTTGTACCTCATCCATTGTTTTAGGGTTTTCCTTAATTTTTTAAAACATGCATACTTGACTTCATGAAGTCTGAAGTTAGAAAAAAAACTGTATCATCAAACAATATAAGACCTTAGAATATTTTAACCACTATCAGCCCCTTTCCATCTTTTTCTTTAATTTATTGATTTGAGAGGGAGAGAGAGAAACATCATTTTGTTGTTCCACTTATCTATACATTCATTGGTTGGTTTTTTAAAATTGTGTAAAATAAATAGATAGTGTTTTATTTTTATTTTTAATTGAACTTATGGGGGTGACATTGGTTTACATAATTATACAGGTTTCAGGTACCAGTTCTACAACAAATCTCTGTACACTTAACTGTGTTTACTCCCCAAGTCAAGTCTTTGTCACCATTTACCCCCCCCCCCGTACCCTCACATACCAAGAACTGCCCTGTTGTTTCTATGCATGAGTTTTTTCTTTTTCCCATTTTTTGTCCTTCTTTGCTCAATTCCTCCACCCCTTTACCTAACCCCTCACCCCAATTCCCGAACAGCTGTCAGCCACTGGTTGATTTTTGTATGTGCCCTGACCAAGGATCAAAACCACAACCTTGGCGTATCAGGATGGCCCAGAGATTCCCAGACCCCAAAGGTCATGTTATGATATACCTCAACCTTCACAAGACACAGGCTGGTATTATAAAGTATTAATGTTTAAAATAATTTATTACAGTGGTGTACAGCAATATCCTAGGCCTTCACGCTCACTGAGCACTCTCTCACTGACTCACCAGAGACACTCCCAGTCCTGCAAGCTCCACTCATGATTAACACTGCATACTTAGTATACACTAAATTTATATAAAAATATATTTTTATTTTTCAATAATACATTAAACTTAGCTTACAGTAACTCTCTTACTTTATAAACTGCTTATTTTTAAAAAACTTTTCAACTCTTGTAATAACACAGCTTAAAATATAAAGACATTCCACCATACATAAAGCAGACTTTGATGGATATAAAGGGTGAGATTAATAGCAATACTATAATAGTAGGGAATTTCAATACCCCACTAACATCACTGGATAGATCCTCAAGAAAGAAAATTAATAAAGAAACAGCAGACTTAAAGGATACACTAGATCAACTTGATTTAATAGATATCTTCAGAACTTTACACCCTAAAGCAGTAGAATATACATTCTTTTCAAGCGCTCATGGTACATTCTCTAGGATAGACCACATGTTAGGACACAAAAATGGTCTCAACAAATTTAAGAAGATTTAAATTATATCAAGCATTTTCTCTGATCACAATACCATGAAACTAGAAATTAACCACAAAACAAAAACTGAAAAATACTCTAATATTGGAAACTTAATAGCATGTTATTAAATAATGAATGAATTAACAACGAGATCAAAGAAGAAATAAAAACGTTTCTAGAAACCAATGATAATGAGATACATCAACTCAAAATTTATGGGACACAGCAAAAGCAGTACTGAGAGGGAAGTTCATAGCACTACAGGTATACCATGAGAAGCTAGAAAAAGCTCAAATAAGCAACCTGACCCTGCATCTAAAAGAACTAGAAAAACAACAGCAAATAAAGCCCAGTACTAGTAGAAGGAAGGAAATAATTAAGATCAGAGCAGAAATAAATGACATAGAGGCTAAGGAAACAAAACAGAGGATCAATGAAACCAGGAGCTGGTTCTTCAAAAAGGTAAACAAGATAGATGAACCTTTAACTAGACTCACCAAGAAATAAAGACAGAGGACTAAAATAAATAAAATTAGAAATGAGAGGGGAAAAATAACAAATGACACAACAGAAATACAAAGTATTGTAAGAAAATACTATGAAGAACTCTATGCCAAAAAAATTAGACAACCTAGGTGAAATGGACAAATTTCTTGAATCATATAATCTTCCAAAAATCAACCTGGAAGAATCAGAACACCTAAACAGACCAGTTACAACAAATGAGATCGAAACAGTTATCAAAAAACTCCCAAAAAAGAAAAGTCCTGAGCCTGATGGCTTCACAAGTGAATTCTACCAAAAATTCAAAGAACTAACTCCTATCCTCCTCAAGCTATTTCAAAAAATTCAAGAAGAAGGAAGACTTCCAAACTCCTTTTATGAGGCGAGCACAATTCTGATCCCAAAACTGGGCAAAGACAACACAAAGAAAGAAAATTATAGGTCTATATCCCTGATGAATTTAGATGCTAAAATTCTCAACAAAATATTAGCCAACCACATCCAGCAATATATGAAAAAAATCATACACCATGATCAAGTGGGATTTATTCTGGAGAGGCAAGGCTGGTTCAATATTCGCAAATCAATCAATGTGATTCATCACATAAACAAAAGGAAGGACAAAAATCACATGATAATTTCAATAGATGCAGAAAAGGCATTTGATAAAATCCAGCATCCATTCATGCTCAAAACTCTCAGTAAAGTGGGAATACAAGGAACATTCCTTAACATGATAAAGGCCATCTATGACAAACCCACAGCAAACATAATACTAAATGGGCAAAAATTAAAAGCAATCCCCTTAAGATCAGGAACCAGGCTGGGGTGCCCCCTTTAACAACTCTTATTCAACATAGTTCTAGAAGTCTTAGTCACAGCAATCAGACAAGAAGAAGAAATAAAAGGCATACAAATTGGAAAAGAAGAAGTAAAACTGTCATTATTTGCAGATGATATGATATTGTATATAGAAATCCCTAAAGTCTCAGTCAAAAAACTACTGGAGCTGATAAATGAATTCAGCAAGGTGGCAGGGTATAAAATTAATACTCAGAAATCAGAGGCTTTTTTTTTTTTTTTACAGGGACAGAGAGAGAGAGTCAGAGAGAAGGATAGATAGGGACAAACAGACAGGAATGCAGAGAGATGAGAAGCATCAATCATTAGTCTTTTGTTGCTGTCGCAACATCTTAGTTGTTCATTGATTGCTTTCTCACATGTGCCTTGACCGCGGTCCTTCAACAGACTAAGCAACCCCTTGCTGGAGCCAGAGACCTTGGGTCCAAGCTGACGAGCTTTAGCTCAAGCTAGATGGACTCGCGCTCAAGCTGGTGACCTCGGGGTCTTGAACCTGGGTCCTCTGCATCCCAGTCTGACACTCTATCCACTGTGTCACCGCTTGGTCATGCCAGAGGCATTTTTATATACCAACAATGGACTGTCAGCAAAAGAAATTAAGGAATCAATCCCCTTCACTATTGCAACCAAAAAAATAAAGTACCTAGGAGTAAAGTTCACCAAGGAGGTTAAGGACTTGTACTCGGAAAATTATAAAACATTGATAAAAGAAATCAAGGAAGATACAAACATGTGGAAGCATATACCGTGCTCATGGTTAGGAAGAATAAACATCATTAAAATGTCTATATTACCCAAAGCAATTTATAAATGCAATGCAATACCAATTAAATTAAAATACCAATGACATACTTCAAAGATATAGAACACATATTCCAAAAATTTAAATGAAACCAAAAAAGAACACGAATAGCCTCAGCAATCTTAAAAAGAAAAAATAAAGCAGGAGATATCACTCTTCCAGATATCAAGGTTTACTACAAGGCCATTGTACTCAAGACAGCCAGGTACTGGCATAAGAGCAGGGACATAGATCAATGGAACAGAACAGAGAACCCAGAAATAAACACACACCTTATGGACAACTGATATTTGACAAAGGAGGAAAGAACATACAATGGAGTAAAGACTGCCTCTTTAACAAATGGTGTTGGGAAAATTGGACATCTACCTGCAAAAAAATGAAACTAGACAATCAACTTACACCATTTACAAAAACAAACTCAAAATGGATAAAAGACTTAAACGTAAGCCGTGAAACCATAAGCATCTTAGAAGAAAACATAGGCAACAAGCTCTCTGACATCTGTAGCAGCAATATATTTGCCGATTTATCTCCACAGGCCAATGAAATAAAAGGCAAGATAAACAAATGAGACTATATCAAACTACAAAGTTTTGCACAGCTAAAGACAATAGGAACAGAATAAAAAGACAAACCACACAATGGGTGAACATATTTGACAGCATGTCTGACAAGGGGTTAATAACCAAAATCTATTAAGAACTTATAAAACTCAACACCAGGAAGACAAACAATCCAATCAAAAAATGGGCAAAAGAAATGAATAGAAATTTCTCCAAAGAGAACATACAGATGGCCAATAGGCATATAAAAAAATTCCTCAACATCACTAATCATTAGAGAAATGCAAATTAAAACCACAATGAGATATCACCTCACACCAGTCAGAATGGCACTCATCAGCAAAACAACACAGAATAAGTGCTGGCAAGGATGTGGAGAAAAGGGAACCCTCCCTCACTGCTGGTGGGAATGCAGACTGGTGCAGCCACTGTGGAAAACAGTATGGAGATTCCTAAAAAAATTAAAAATCGAACTGCCTTTTGACCAAGCTATTTCACTTTTAGGAATATACCCTAAGAACATCATAGCACTGTTTGAAAAGAAGAAATGTGCCCCCATGTTCATGGCAGCATTGTTCACAGTAGCGAAGATCTGGAAACAGCCCAAGTGTCCGTCAGAGGACGAGTGGATTAAAAAGCTTTGGTACATATATACTATGGTATACTACTCAGCCATAAGAAATGATGACATTGGATCATTTACAACAAAATGGATGGACCTTGATAACATTAGACGGAGTGAAATAAGTAAAACAGAAAAAAACTGAGAACAGCATGATTTCATACATAGGCGGGACATAAAAGTGAGATTGTGAGATATCATCAAGAGTGTGGTGGGGAGCAAGATGGCGACGGAGTAGGCGGACGTACCAACTTCCAACTCCCAGAACCAAAGTGGATTACAACTCAATTTTAAGAACCATCACCGGGATAAACCAACTTTGAACAAAACTAAGTGGACTCTTCAACCAAGGAACACAGAAGAAGCCACATTGAGACTGGTAGGAATAGCGAAAACGCGAAGAGGGCTGCCCAGCTCCCCGGAGCAAACGGCAGCCCGGAGAGACCCGTGTGGCGGGAGGAGAGTTTGGCGGAGAGGGAGGGACCTGGGTCCCAGGAACCAAGCCCCAGCCTCCAGTCCTAGAGCCTAGAAGAGGCATTTGGACAGTATTGAGCTGTGAAACAAGTAAGGGAGCTCCCAGGCCTACAGTGTGGAGTATTAGGTCCCTTCCTACTCTGCTGAGGGCTGCTTAAGGTTTTGGGGCGGCAGGACGCTGAAAGGCGGTTCTGTCGGCGTGGGCAGAGGCCAAGCCGGTGGGAGATCGGTCTAGCCCAGAGGGTCAGAGGGGACCGCGAAAGCGGTCCAGAAGCTGCGGGCCCGCCTTTAATCCCACTTATGGGGACAAAGCGGGAGGCCAGGAACAGGCAGGCCCTGCGCAAGCCGGCCCTGACCGCGGGGACTGGGCTAGGACCAGGGACGGGCAGGGCAGGGGCTCGTGGCTGAGCTGACGCTACCAGTCCCCCCCCCTCCCGGCCAGAGAAACCGCGGTTGGCCAGTATACGTGCGCGAGCGGGCTCCGAGCGCGGGAACGGGGTGGACCCCAAGACAAGTGGAGGCTCGCAGCTGAGCCCACGCTACTATCCCCATCCGGCCGGAGAAACCCCGGATAGCATTCATACGTGCGCGAGCGGGCTCCGAACGCGGAGGCGGGGTAGAGTCCAGGACGAGCGGAAGTACGCAGCTGAGCAGAAGCGAGCAAACACGCCCGCCCCAATAAACCTTGGTTTCCGACCCTGCGCAGAAGGGCCGTGGCCTCGAGGGTGGGGCTAAAGCTCCTGACGGGCAAAAGCTTACAGCTGAGAGCACGTCAAAAGCCCAGCCTAACCCGTGGAACTGTAGCGAGCAGGCTCCGACTGCTGGTTCAGGGCAGAAGTCCGGAAATAGGCTGGGTCTGCAGCTGAGGAAAGGTGCTCACCTCTACCCTTGGTGCTAATATTGTGGCTTCAGTCACAGCCCCTCCCACAGAGGAGAGGCAGAAATCATAGCAAAAGCCACAGTGGGCCGGCGCTGGCAACGCTCATACCCAACCACCCTAGGCACCGGCAGAGGGGCTGGGGGGCCTGCAGATAGACCACACCTAGAGAACACAAAGGCAACACCTACTGTACTCCAGTGGCCACAACTTGCTTATACAGAGAAAAAATGGGCAGGCAGAGGAATGCAAACCAAATGAATCAAGAGAAATCCCCAGAGAAGGACCTGAATGAACCAGATATAACCAAATTACCAGAAGCAGAATTTAGAATAATGATAGTTAGGATGTTCAAAGAAATTAGAGCAACAATGGATATTCATTATGAACACCTAAATAAAGAGATAACAAGTATAAAAAATGAAATTGAAATAATAAAAAAGAATCAGACAGAAATGACAAATACAGTATCAGAACTGAAGACCACAATGGAAGGAATTAAAAGCAGGATGGATGACGCTGAGTTTCGAATAAGCGAGTTAGAGGACACAATAAACAAAGGCACAGAAGCAGAGAAGAAAAAGGAAAAGAGACTTAAAAAATGTGAGGAAACTCTAAGGGAGCTTTGTGACAACATGAAGAGAAACAACATTCGCATCATAGGGGTGCCTGAAGAAGAGGAAAGAGGACAGGAAATGGAAACTTTGTTCAATCAAATCATAGCAGAAAACTTTCCTAAATTAAGGCTGGGAAACACTCCACACATTCAAGAAGCACACAGAACTTCATTAAGGAGAAACCCAAAAAAATCTACACCAAGACACATCATAGTTAAAATACCAAAGCTAATGGATAAAGAAAAAATTTTAAAAGCTGCTAGAGAAAAAAAGACTATCACCTACAAAGGAGCCCCCATAAGGATGACATCGGACTTCTCAACAGAAACACTTGAGGCCAGAAGGGAATGGCAAGAAATAATCAAAGTAATGCAGAACAAGAACCTACAACCAAGACTACTTTATCCAGCAAGGCTAACGTTTAAAATTGAAGGAGAAATAAAGAGCTTCCCAGACAAAGAAAGCCTCAAGGAATTCATAAAAACCAAACCAATTCTGCAAGAGATACTACGGGGCCTGTTGTGAACAGTTCAAAGGGAGGAAAAAATATAGCAAAAGAAGAATACAGCTTTAAAGAATAAAATGGCAATAAACAACTACATATCAATAATAACCTTAAATGTGAATTGATTAAATGATCCAATCAAAAGACATAGGGTAGCTGCATGGATAAAGAAACAGGACCCATACATATGCTGTCTACAAGAGACACACCTTAAAACAAAAGATGCTCATAGACTGAAGGTACAAGGATGGAAAAAAATATTTCCTGCAAATGGAAATGAAAAAAAAGCAGGGGTAGTAATACTTATATCAGACAAAATGGACTTTAAAACAAAGGCTGTAGTAAGAGATAAAGGAGGGCACTACATAATGATAAAGGGAACAATTCAACAGGAAGATATAACTATTGTAAATATCTATGCACCAAATATAGGAGCCCCGACATACATAAAGCAGACTTTGATGGATATAAAGGGCGAGATTAACAGCAATACTATCATAGTAGGGGATTTCAATACCCCTCTAACAACACTGGATAGATCCTCAAGAAAGAAAATTAATAAAGAAACAGCAGACTTAAAGGATACACTAGATCAACTTGATTTAATAGATATCTTTAGAACTTTTCACCCTAAAGCAGTAGTATATACATTCTTCTCAAGCGCTCATGGTACGTTTTCTAGGATAGACCACATGTTAGGACACAAATATGGTCTCAATAAATTTAAGAAGATTGAAATCATATCAAGCATTTTTTCTGATCACAATGCCATGAAACTAGAAATTAACCACAAAAGAAAAACTGAAAAATACTCAAACACTTGGAAACTAAATAGCATGTTATTAAATAATGAATGGATTAACAATGAGATCAAAGAAGAAATAAAAAAGTTTCTAGAAACAAATGATAATGAGCATACATCAGCTCAAAATTTATGGGACACAGCAAAAGCAGTTCTGAGAGGGAAGTTTATTGCACTACAGGCATATCATAAGAAGCTAGAAAAAGCTCAAATAAGCAACCTGACCCTACATCTAAAAGAACTAGAAAAACAACAACAAATAAAACCACAGACAAGTAGAAGGAAGGAAATAATAAAGGTCAGAGCAGAAATAAATGACATAGAGGCTAAGGAAACAATACAGAGAATCAATGAAACCAGAAGCTGGTTCTTTGAAAAGGTAAACAAGATTGATGAACCTTTAACTAGACTCACCAAGAAAAAAAGAGAGAGGACTCAAATAAATAAAATTAGAAAGGACAGTGGAGAAATAACAACTGACACAACAGAAATACAAAGCATTGTAAGAAAATACTATGAAGAACTATATGCCAAAAAATTAGACAATCTTGGTGAAATGGACAAATTTCTTGAATCATATAACCTTCCAAAAATCAATCTGGAAGAATCAGAACACCTAAACAGACCAATTACAGCAAATGAGATCGAAACAGTTATCAAAAAACTCCCCCCCAAAAAAAGTCCTGGGCCTGATGGCTTCACAAGTGAGTTCTATCAAAAATTCAAAGAAGAACTAACTCCTATTCTCCTCAAGCTATTTCAAAAAATTCAAGAGGAAGGGAGACTTCCAAACTCCTTTTATGAGGCGAGCATAATTCTGATCCCAAAACCGGGCAAAGACAACACAAAGAAAGAAAATTATAGGCCTATATCCCTGATGAATTTAGACGCTAAAATTCTCAACAAAATATTAGCCAACCGGATCCAGCAATATATGAAAAAAATCATACACCACGATCAAGTGGGATTTATTCTGGAGAGGCAAGGCTGGTTCAATATTCGCAAATCAATCAATGTGATTCACCACATAAACAAAAGGAAGGACAAAAATCACATGATAATTTCAATAGAAGCAGAAAAGCCATTTGATAAAATCCAGTACCCATTCATGCTCAAAACTCTCAGTAAAGTGGGAATACAGGAATCATTCCTTAACATGATAAAGGCCATCTACGATAAACCGACAGCAAACATCATACTAAATGGACAAAGATTAAAAGCAACCCCCTTAAGATCAGGAACCAGGCAGGGTTGCCCACTTTCACCACTCTTATTCAACATAGTTCTGGAAGTCCTAGCAACAGCAATCAGACAAGAAGAAGAAATAAAAGGCATACAAATTGGAAAAGAAGAAGTAAAACTGTCATTATTTGCAGATGATATGATATTGTATATTGAAAACCCTAAAGTCTCAGTCAAAAAACTACTGGACCTTATAAATGATTTCAGCAAGGTGGCAGGATATAAAATTAATACTCAGAAATCAGAGGCATTTCTATACACCAACAATAAAATATCAGCAAAGAAATTAAGGAAACAATCCCCTTCACTATTGCAGCCAAAAAAATAAAGTACCTAGGAGTAAATTTAACCAAGGAGGTTAAGGACTTGTACTCGGAAAATTATAGAACATTGATAAAAGAAATCAAGGAAGATACAAACAAGTGGAAGCACATACCGTGCTCATGGCTAGGAAGAATAAACATCATTAAAATGTCTATATTAGCCAAAGCAATTTATAAATTCAATGCAATACCAATTAAAATACCAATGACATACTTCAAAGATATAGAACACATATTCCAAAAATTTATATGGAACCAAAAAAGAACACGAATAGCCTCAGCAATCTTAAAAAGAAAAAATAAAGCAGGAGGTATCACTCTTCCTGATATGAAGGTTTACTACAAGGCCATTATACTCAAGACAGCCTGGTACTGGCATAAGAACAGGCACATAGATCAATGGAACAGAACAGAGAACCCAGAAATAAACCCACAGCTTTATGGACAACTGATATTTGACAAAGGAGGAAAGAACATACAATAGAGTAAAGACAGCCTCTTTAACAAATGGTGTTGGGAAAATTGGACATCTACCTGCAAAAAAATGAAACTAGACCATCAACTTACACTATTCACAAAAACAAACTCAAAATGGATAAAAGACTTAAATGTAAGCCGTGAAACCATAAGCATCTTAGAAGAAAACATAGGCAGCAAGCTCTCCGACATCTGTAGCAGCGGTATATTTGCCGATTTATCTTCATGGGCAACTGAAATAAAAGGCAAGATAAACAAATGGGACTATATCAAACTAAAAAGTTTTTGCACAGCAAAAGACAATAGGAACAGAATAAAAAGACAAACCACACAATGGGAGAACATATTCGACAGCACATCTGATAAGGGGTTAATAACTAAAATTTATAAAGAACTTATAAAACGCAACACCAGGAAGACAAACAACCCAATCAAAAAATGGGCAAAAGAAATGAATAGAAATTTCTCCAAAGAGGACATACAGATGGCCAATAGGCATATGAAAAAATGCTCAACATCACTAATCATTAGAGAAATGCAAATTAAAACCACAATGAGATATCACCTCACACCAGTCAGAATGGCACTTATCAGCAAAACAACACAGAATAAGTGCTGGCGAGGATGTGGAGAAAAGGGAACCCTTCTGCACTGCTGGTGGGAATGCAGACTGGTGCAGCCACTGTGGAAAACAGTTTGGAGATTCCTCAGAAAATTAAAAATCGAACTGCCTTTTGACCCAGCTATCCCACTTTTAGGAATATACCCTAGGAACACCATAGCACTGTTCGAAAAGAAGAAATGCGCCCCCATGTTCGTGGCAGCATTGTTCACAATAGCGAAGATCTGGAACCAGCCCAAGTGTCCGTCAGAAGACGAGTGGATTAAAAAGCTATGGTACATATATACTATGGAATACTACTCAGCCATAAGAAACGATGACATCGGATCATTTATAACAAAATGGATGTACCTTGATAACATTATACGGAGTGAAATAAGTAAATCAGAAAAAAAGAAAAACTGAGAACAGCACGATTACATACATAGGTGGGACATGAAAGTGAGGGTATGAGACATGGACAAGAGAGTGGTGGTTATGGGATGGGGGAGGGAGGGAAGAGTGGGATAGGGAGGAGGGGAGGGACGCAGGGAAAACCAGATTGAAGGTGACAGAGGACAATTTGACTTTTGGTGATGGGTATGCAACACAATTGAATGATAGGATAACCTGGAGATGTTTTCATTGTACATATGTACCCTGATTTATTGATGTCACCCCATTAGAATTAATAATAATAAAATATATATTAAAAAAAAAAAGAGTGTGGTGGTTACGGGGCGGGGGGTGGGAGGAGAGGAAGAAAGAAGGGGGAGGGGAGGGGCACAGGGAAAACCATATAGAAGGTGACAGAGAACAATTTGACTTTGGGTGATGGGTATGCAACATAACTGAATGATAAGATAACCTGGAGATGTTTTCTTTGAACATATGTACCCTGATTTATTAATGTCACCCCATTAAAATTAATAAAAAAATATAAAGACATTATATGACTGTACAAACATAGTTCATTCTTTATATCCTTATTCTATATAATAGCTGTGAGCAACACATTTGGCTATGGCTTTATGACGTCTCTAGGTAATATACATTTTTCAAATCCATTATATTATGGAAACACCACCATATATGTGGTCCATGATTGACTGAAACATCATTATGTGGTATGTGACTGAATTCTATATAGAAAATACTTTATTGGATCTATTCATACATTTTTCATTTTCTTCGCTTACTACTTCTTCTTGCATCTCAGTCCTTATTTCTAGGTAGGATTATTTCTTTTTCCTGAAATAATCCTGCTATATATCTTTCAAAGAGAATCTGTTAGTAGAAACCCCTGTTTGTCTTTGTTTGCAATGCCTTTACTCTTCCTTCCTATGTGACTTTTAATTAGAATTCTAATCATCTCTGTGAAGACATTGCATTTTCCCTTTGTTTCTATAGTTGCTATTGAAATCTGCTATTGCTCCTGTAGTTGCTAATTGTTATACCTTTATAATAATCTATCTTTCCTCTGTTATCTCTCTTAAGATCTTCTCTTTGTCTTTGATGATCTTCAGGTGTTTTTTTAATTAATTTTAATGGGGTGACATTGATCAATCAGGGGATGATCTTCAGTTTTAATAGAAGGTGTGAGGTTCAAAGAGTGGGTTTATTTATCCTGATTGGGACTGCCTGGGATTCCTGAGTTTGAGGATTAAGGCTTATCAGTCATACTGAAAAATTATTATTCAATATATTGTACAATATTCCTCCCCTCTCATTTTCTATATTCTTTTTCTGTAATTCCCATTAGGTGGGGGGCTTCTTATCTCATCCTTCATATCTCTTAACCACTCTTTAAAAAATCTCTCTAATTTTCTGCATGCTAAGTATTTCCTTAGCTATATTTTTAAGTTCACCAGTCCTCTCTTCATTTTTGTCTAATCCAGTTTTTAACTCATTCATTTTTTAATATCAATTATTGTATATTTTCATGGTTCATATTATATACATAGGCTACTCTAAATTTATTTTAAAATATTTTTTTATTCTTCAATAATGAATTCTATCAGGTCCTTTTTGCAACATGTAAGCTATTTTCTCATATTGTCTTATTTTTTCTTATGAGACTGATTCTTTCTTTCACCTATTTATTTATTTCAAGCCTAGTAGTTCTACCTAGAGTTTCTGTGAGTGGAAGGTACTAGGGTCCAATATTGCTCTTTGTTGAGTTACCTGACCTTCACTCAAGGTAGATAGATTCCTTGTCTGTTTGTTATATAGGATTATAAGGCTACTCTCAGTGGACCTCTATCTGTGGAGAACCCTTTGGGTTGATGGCATGTTGCCAAAGAGTCATGAGTTCACGTTCATCTAGTCCTCCAGAGGCACTCTTACCTAACCAAGCATCATTTTTATGTTACTGTACAGACTCAGGAATTCCCAGACAGGGAAGATAGCACTGTGACATACCTCAACTCCTCTCAAGACAAGAGGCTGGCATTATACATTATCAGGGGAGTCTCCCTCTCCAGAACTCAGATCAAGACAAACAGTGTTCCTATGTCCTCCCTGTGGAAGAAGTTTTTCTAGTATACCCCCTTACTCTAAACACAGTGCTTGGAAGATCACTTTTTTATAGGGTCCTCATTTCAAACTCAATGCAGAATCAAAGCCTGGTTTCATGTTCCCTGTGAGAATCCATTCTCAAGTCCAAGTTACAGAAACAACACTGTCCACCCCCACCCTGAGGCAGCTACAACCTCAATGTTTAGGTCAAAGGCTCTAACTTTTGTCTCATTTTCATTTTGAACTCCTTGCAATTTTCCATATATTTTTTCAAGTTCAGTTAGGCATCTTATACATAATTTTAAAGGAATTTTCTGCGGGAGGAAATTTCAGATTTTGTAGGTAAATGTTACCAGGAAGAGAGGTCTCTGTTTTCCTTCATGTTGACTTTATTCCCAGAGCGGCTTTCTCTATGTGGTGACATCAGCGGCCTCTAGCTATTCCAGCCCTACATGGGTATTAGAAATACAGGGACCAGAAGGGGATGGTGACTTGTTTCTGAAAAAAGAGATAACTACCATTGGCCTGATTTGGGTCATATGCCCATCATGGACAGATCATAATGATTCTGCCACCTTTCAGGGGAGAGATTAGTATCAGCTCACCCAGACAACATGAATGCCAACCTTAGGAAAGGGCAAAACAGGTGCTTGAGAAGCAAAACCAACAGGTGTCAACCACAGTCACTTTAAAACACACAGAATGTTATCTCGTATAATCCTTACCCTGTGAAGTGAAAATGTATGATCATGCCTCCCGTTCTCACAGCTCCTGACAGGCAAAGTTGGCCCTGGAATGCTGGTCACCTGACTCAGACCTTGGACGCAGTATGTAAGGCCACATATTCCTGAGTCCTGCTTTACCTGTCTAGCTCTATCTCTCACTACTTTACTCGACAAACTGTTCAGCCTCACCTTTGTGCCTTCTTCATGCCAGCCCTGTATCTCCGACGCCCCACAGTCATCTGACTGATCAAGAAGACGGTGACACCTGGAGCACAAGTGAGCAGTGGGCCTCCCTCCATGCCGACTCTGATCACAGGCAGGATCCATGTAAGACACAGTGTTATGGTTGTCGTCATCAGTTGAGGGGGTAGTCTCCATAGGAACCTGTAAGAAAGTGAGGGACACAGGAGAAGACACTGAATAGAAACCTGGTCCCAACTGAAGCCCAGCTGCAGCCTGATCCACATGCAGTTGTGACATGTGAATGATGGCTTGAGCTGTCCCCTAGTGAAGGCAGGCTTCCGTGTGTCTGTGTCAGTCAGTCATTGGGTGTACACAAACCTCCAGTGTAGGTGGGAGGAGACTGTGGCCTCCTGAGTATCCTTTGGAGAAGGTTTCCACCTGCTCCGGGAGGTGAGCCAGAGAAAAAGGGCAGCTGTGAGCTACTGGCCTCCAACACTCACAATGGCTGAGGTGGGGGTGGCAGTGGGGACTGGCCGAGGCAAGAGACTCTGGGCAGGGCATTATTGTGTCTAGGACTGTGAGAAGTGTCAGAATTGATTAAAAACAATAGAAAGTCATGAAACCTGTCCTTTGTGGAGCACATGTGTGACAGACGCTATCTTGGCACTTTACATGTGTTCTCATTTAATCCTGATGATCACCATATAGCTAAACACTGTTATTTCCCAAGATTGTGGCTAAGGAAACTGAAATCAGCACAGAGAATCTAATTACTCAGGGTCACACAATACAGGGGGCTCATACTGCACCTCAGAACATGAACCTATCGTCACTTCATGGCAACTGGTGTGAGTGTGCAGGGAGGCAGGAGCGGGCACACCAGTGACAGAAATGTGCCATATTGAAGATGTTAGACTGTCCTGTGCAGGCGTCTTCTCCCTCCAAATGCTTCTTGGCCCTTACCTGAATTCTCATTAGCTCATTGGCTCACACTGTCCAGGACAGATCTGGAGAATGATGCCTCTTCTGGAAGCTTCTATTTGAAAAGGAAACTGCCCATATGGAAGCCATTTGGCCTTCAATAGCCAGCCAGGTTGGAGAGAGATTTGGAAATGATGACATATAAAGCATGGGCAGATGGGCTGGGGAGATCAAACCAAGAAAGACGTGCAAGGGGTCACAGTGTCTCTCAAAGCAGAAAAGGACTGTAGAGTTCACAAAATCAGATGGAGGGAGCAGAGGGCCAAGAGGAGGGATGACTTGTCCCAGGTCTGGTACCTGATGGCCTTAACCCAGTGGTTCTTAACCTTTTCTGAGGTACCGAACCCACCAGTTTCATATGCACAATCACAGAACCCTTCTTTAGTGATAAATAAAATATAATTTTTTTTCCCAATTCAAGACATAGGTATGTTTTTTTACTGGTGCACAAAATGAGCCGTGCATGAACATCACCTTGCTCAAAGGACAAAACCAACAAAGTGCATGAACTCACAACAAATTACGGTATTACTTTATTCTGGCCTCTGTGGCAGAGGCTTCTCCGAATCCCTGAGACCGACTCATCAAACCCCTAGGGTTCAATAGAACCCAGGTTAAGAACCACTGCCTTAACCCCAGGCTCTGAGCGCTACGTCGGTAAGTGATTAACAATACTCTTTCCGGGAATACAAAGCCCTGATTTGTAGCATTTGCCAGTTTCTGAGATGTAGACACTCCCACCGTGGCCAAGTTCAAACTTCCAGTGTGCCAGCACTGATTGCGGAGCTGTGGAAGGTCCCAATGTGTCATTACTGAGTGCAGAGTTGAGGACAGATGTGCACAGTGGCTGTTGTGAGTCCATGGAAGCTGGCTCCCACACACCAGGAATTCCCAATCCAGTGCCCATGTTGCAGGACCAAGTCATTCCCCTACCCCCACTAATCCAAGAAGGCACCCACTGAAGGAATGTCCTAAGGTTACACAAGTTTAGAAAGCATAGCATTCTAAATCCCATTCTCAGAGCATGGTTTGGTTCATTAGCTTATAAAAAGACCCCAAAGTCCTTCAGTAAAGAAAGTCCAGTAACTTCAGTTAGCTCAGCGTTCTTCAAACCTGTCTGACTGCCCAACCATGTCATCACATACTTCTTAGCGGCAGCTCTTGGAACTAGGGTCCAATGAGATGCTCTTTGGAAAATGCCAGTCAAAGCAATATTCTCCTATAAACATACACCATCATCGAGGAAGAGACTCCACATTCTTTTCTCTTTTGTTTCAGAGAATGAAAATGGGGCCAATGAGTTAAAATTAGGGGAGATAGATTGAGGTTGTAAGAGGAAGTATGTTCTAATAATAAGACCTCCCCACAGCAATTTGGGGCTTGAAGAAAGAAAGTGGCTGTGGCACAGAAGGAGAATAATCATGTGCCAGGGCTGGCACCAGGAAGGCAGTTTGAGAAGACCCCTTCCTAGGACTCTGTGAAGTCCCAGCATTCTGTTCATTTGAAGTGCAAACTGTGTTTGGAGGCTTAGAGCAGAGTTCATGGCAGGAGGGGGTGATGCGGAAATGGATATTACAACGCTATTTATATGTGTGATATAATTTTAGGAGGACTAGGAGGCCTCACTCTCCAAAATATACTTTATATTTTAGCATTCTTTAACGTCTGCTTTCTGCATTAACTCACCATTAGAGCTTTATTTCTTTAGCTTAATACGTTATTCCATGTTTAAATAAATGCACATTCTCCTGGAAAGGGACAATTTGACAGAAGCTATCATTAGCCAAATATAACCCCACAGTGTGTTACGTTCTCAGTTCCCAGAGAGCAGGCTTTATTTGGAGAGGAAGGGTTGGGGGAGGAGGGACAAGGATGGGGGTACTAGGTGTCTAGGTTGGGGGTGAGAGAGGCTTCAGGCCAGAGGGCAGTGGTTGTGCCAAAGATGGTCTTGGCTGCCATCATGAATGTGTTTGGGTCTGGGCCTGTCCTACAGATATCTCAAAACTATTTTAAGAGGCAGTAAATTTAGCTGGTGCCTGATTTTGCAAACCATCCAGATATGTTAGTATTTCTGATGAGACAATCTGTCTCAGAATGAGACATTTAAAGCCTTCACAACCAAAAGGGATTTGCCTTGTCGAACACTGCCATCCAAAAAACATGACCACAGTAGCTTACTTTGCTGGCCAAATTCAATAGCAGGTTAAACATTTACAGTCTTGCTAGCTCCATTTGGATGGAGCTCTCCAGGTGAAATCTTACTTCCATATTTGCAAGATGACAGAATGCTCAGAACAGCCTGACAAGCCAAGCAGACTGGTCTTCATTTTATAAATGAGGAAGTTAAGGCACTTACCTAAGGTTACCTAAGGAGTAAAGGGCAGACTTAGATTCAGCACATTGTTCAGATTGCAAATACCATTGTAATTAACTTTTTAAATTTGATTTGCATTTTTAACAAAGTAATACAAGTATCATAATTTTAACTGTCAAATGGTCCCACAAGCTTTAATGAGAAGCAGCAGTTCCCTGCCCCCACACTCTCCAGCCCTGACCCCCAAATCACTTATTTTTAGATAGTTCTTCTTGGGTTTACCTTTGATTTCCAGGTAAAATGTTTATACATCTAGTTCTTGATTAAAAACAAAAAAGGGTGTTATCTAAAATCATCCTTGTGGAAGATGAAGATTTAATTTTTTATATTCCCATTCACACATAGACATACACACACACTCACACTCATACATACTCACACATATTTCTCCTTCTCTAAAAGTCACAACATAGTTACATCACAGATTTTCTTTTTCAGATTTTATTTATTGATTTCAGAGAGAGCAGAGAGAGAGAGAGAAAGGAAGAGAGAAAGGGGAAGAGGGGAGTGGAGCAGGAAGCATCAACTTACAGTAGTTGTTTCTTGTATGTCCAAACCTGGGCTTTGGACCAGCAACCTCAGCATTCCAAGTTGACACTTTATCCACTGCACCACCACAGGTCAGGAACATCATAGATTTTATTTCTGCTGTGTTCATTTTAATTTCCAGAATCTCTCTGACTGCTCCTTTTGTGTAACATCCTTTTTTGTTGTTGCATAGACAATCTGTCATCACTTACCTCTCTGAAATTTTATGTTTTTATTTGACACTAGCTATACCCGGCCACGTGTTGCTGTGGCTCAGTCTGGTTAAATGGAAAAGAAAGAAAAGAGAAAGCGCACGTTTGTAATATATTTAATTTCACAATACTTGTGGGTATACAATATTTTTTGTTGTTCCATTGTCTGTACAGATATAGAGATTGTCTGGTTTGCCGACTCTAGAACATGCAACATATAATTGTTCATGTGAGACCATGTGTTGCTTTTACGTTCAACAGATGGCGCTGTTTTTCAAAACAAGCATGTTTTTACCTCTCACAGGTGTCAGGTGTGACATCTATATAATAATAGGTATATAAAAACATGCGCGTATTCGAATGCTACGTTGTGTCAAAATTCAAAGCAATCGGTGAAGAACTTTCAGAACTTTAAGATTTTGAACAAACAAACATTTACATTTTTATTTACATAAATTTTTATTCCCTGCCTATATTGTTTCTCTTTTTTCTGAGCCCCTTTTCCATTGGTTCTTATTGACATCTGTTTTTCAAGTTAAAGACCAACCTCAAATATCTTATGATCCTTGTCTTTACAGGCATGTTTGCTCACAAGACCCTAAAAGGCATTGGATGCTGTGAGTGTCCAGCTGGGTGTTTTCACTGTAGGATGATGGGATGGAGACCAGCCAGTTCCTGTGTTGCTCCAAACTGGAAGGAGAGAGTTGTTCTCAGCTCCACACGACCTCATAAGAAGCTTGTGGTGTGTGACAATGCTCTATATGGTACTGAGGTGACCTCCCAGAGATTCCAAATTCCCACTCTGTGGGTAGGGTCTGATTTTCTGTGCCCACAATCTCATCTGAAAAGTTTTCTCCTTTACCTGTTGCCTCTTGCCTGGGGCTTCTGCATTATGCCTCCAACATGATATAGCCTGGTCAGCCCCCAAATCATCACTTCTTAAAGAGAAGCTCAGTACATCTTGGGGTGTATGCTGTTGTTTCAGGGGAAACAAAGCCACAGGATAGCTATGGGGTGTCAATGTTTCCCCTTTTAGAATAAGTAGAATCATGGATGCACGTTTGTTCCACCCAATAAAAATGTACTGTGTCCCAGTGCTGTAGTGGCAGGACACAGAGCCTCATGCTCAGAGACAGAGCCCTGACTACCTGACTCCCTCCAGAAGTGATTATACATGCTGGGCAGGGTCTAATCTTCCACCAGTCCAACAAGATCCACTGTGCGCCCTGGGTGTGCTGAGCACTATGGCGAACTAGAGATAAACAAGTCTGATGAGGCCCTAACCCTCACGGAACTTCCAGTCTAGTGAGTGTTCATGGTGACCTGGCCGCATAGATGTTCCTCTGAGTGAGTGAAATGGAAAACTAATTAAAAAATAAGAAAGGTTTCCAATAGTCACATCTTTTTAGGTAGAAAATTCTGAAAGCCCATTAAGAGGCTGAAGCCAGGAAACATAACCACATAGACTGGAGATTCAAAATGAGTTTAGGAAATGTAGCATCAGTACTCCCCAGGGACATGGTTAAGTCAGAGCCAAAGGCATTAGCATTGAATTAAGAGAAGCTTGAGCTAATGAGAAAGGAGCCGAGTGGGGAGATACCTGGAGAAGGAAGGTAACTAGGGTTTAAGTGCTGGACTGAGAGAAAGGAGGTGGGGCGGGGAGGCAGTAGACAGTGCACTGATTTGCTGAGCACAGCTCCTCCTCCAGTGAGAGGGGCACCAGCCACTGCAGAGTGAGTGGGAGGTCGTAAGTGAAAGCAGGGACCTGCAGGTACCTGCAGGTACCTGCATCTAGTCCCTGATTACACACGCAGGACTTCTGACTCCTGGCAAGGACTGAGCCAGCATGTAGCCAAGTGCAGAGCCAGCCAGATGTCAGAGTGTCACAAGTGTCTACAGCAGGACTGGCAGCGGCTTCATCTTTCCCTTCCTGTCTTTCCTTCTCCTCTCTGTCCACATGGCTCTGTCTAGCCCTGCCATCCTTGTCCAGGTTGTTGAGGAGAATGAGGCAGCTAAAGCTGGTCTCAGAATGCACAGAACAATTTGTCTTCATTCCCTGGTGAAGAAATAGCAGGTAGGAAGGGATGGAGCAGACACTGGGCCTAGGGACAGAAGCAGGGAGGGGACTAGGGGGACATCTTGTCAGGATCTTCGAACCCACTCTGCACAAATTGCAACCTGTTGTAGCTTTGAGCAAGACATGCTTTAGACTTGGCCTCTTTTGCAAACAAGTAGTCATTACCACAAGTGGTACTAGGCTGGGCAACAGCACAGCTCGGCAAAGACACAAAGGCCCCATCTCTCTCAGACGGCTCATCTTGTGTGCCTACGTGGCACCAGACCCAGTCCGTGTATACAGTACGCAGAGCAATGCCGGGCGCTCACAAACTACCCAGGGCCACAGACAGTCACCCTGCTTGGTGACATTTGACACGCTGTACATAAAATGCCCTGGGAGTGAGTTAGTAAGCCTCACCCTCAGAGAGGGCTCTGGTGCTCAGAGCCAACACCTCTAAAGTTTGTCCTGCTCCAAATACCCAAAACAGGTGCTCCCTGAAGTGACAAGGACAGTGGTAATGCGGGTGGGGGTACATGAAGGATGGTGTGCGGGTGCCTCACAAGCCCAGTGCCCACCTGTACCCATGAATCAGCGCCCAGACTCATCCTTCCTTAGAACATTCAGCAGTAATTGCTGGCGAAACGCCACTTGCTTTTCCTCATTTTAACAAAACATTTATGCATGAAAGATTTAATGCCAGGTATGAAGCATATCATTGTAAATTTACCACTAATTAAGCCTGATTAAAATAATTAAATGGCTGCAGAGTCACCACGTGAATTAAAATCGCTTCTCTTTCACCCAGCTGTGTCTCAGTAGCCAGGCCCCCTGGTTTCGCAGACAAATATTATGTCTCTCTCGATTTTTCCATCGTCGCCGGGCACAGCTTCACATGGCTATTTACACAGCCAAGGAGATTTGATAATTAAGATAATGCTGTGATTTGACGGTGTGGTTTTTCAGTTTCCGGACTCCAGGAGATTTTCCTTTATCTTGGTGAAGTGTAGACAATTTGACAAATCTGTTGCTCGAAGCAGTTGCCGACATTTGCATATTCATTACTCAATGGATTTTTAATCAAAGTAGCTGATGGACCCCTTGCACCACAAATAACTCAGTCATGAATAATTTATCCGTGCTAGCTGCCTGGGCTGGTGCCCCGGTGCCCCAAGGCCCCCAACTGGCTCGCCAGTGCTGGCCTGCCCTGAGCAGCACATGGTCGCTCCAGATGTTTAGGTATCCATATGTGCACAGCTCATCAAAACCAGCAACCACCGTACCCAGGGGCCTCGGCGGTCCCCAGATAGGCCATCTGGAGTTGGAGGGGAAAACAAACCACAGTGAATTGTGGGATGCCTGTTTATCTTCAGAGACACTGGCTCTGGCTGTGGAGGGGCATGCAGGACAAGCTGGAATGCCATGGATACCCAGATCCAGGGCATCCAGAAACGTGGGTGCTCAGAACCACAGGCCAGCCATTCCAAAGTTCCTTGTGGGTTCCCTGCCTTGCCTGCTTCATCAGCCCCTTTCTGTAAAACCTATCTGCCCTGTCTACACATACACCTTTCGCCCAGGACCTACCGCAGACCGGGTGTGCTGCCTCCACCCCCAGGTTCACTTGGCAAGAACTGCTCCCTTATCTGCCTCCCCCTCTCCTCTGTGCTACCCCAGCCCTGCACTTTAGAATTTCCCCGGGCCCCAGGCACTCTTTGGAGGCTTCATCCCAATTATTTCAACTCCATTCTGTGTATCCATAGGCTGTATGAAACATGTGACTCACAAGTGGGGGAAGAGTGGAGTGGGGATGTGGTAGACTGGGTGACACCGTAACATGTTTTGTAGGTATTTCATGGACCCTTTATTCATTTTGACTTTACACTTTTCCTTTCCTTTGGAGCCAATGCTGATTGGCTCCCCGGGCCTCAGGAGCTTCTGCAGGCTCCCCACACACAGGTATACATGGACTTGGGCCTCCAGTTCTGGGTGGGTCCAAAGGCACTGGTCCACACTTTACCCTTTTACCAGCTCATTAAAATTCAATCTGTGGCATCTCGGCCTGGACCCCTCCATGACCCTACCACCTGAGGCCGAGGTGATTCCCTCCCCCGCCCATCAACCCTGTGGCTAGCTGGCACTAACACAGTGAGCTGGGGAAGGCAGCACGGTGCCTTGTTCATCTCTGTCCCCCCACGCCTAGCTTATGTCAGATGAATAAATGGACCTTGGACTTCATGTTTCAGAGAATAGGAACGATGGCCTTGGAAGGGAACTTAGCCAGAAGAGCAATCTGAAAGTGTCTGTGAGAGGCAGACAGGGATAACCCTTCTGGCCTTGCTGGGTTGACTTGAGCCACAGATCCATTGTGCAGGCTGAGAAGGTGGTTACTTCTTCCTCCCCCTCCAGCTGCTTCCCTGAATACTTCTCAGCCAACAGGCTCATCCGTGAGGGTAGGGGGAGGGCAACCTGGGGCTCAGGTCTGCTGTGTTGCACAGGGACTCTGAAATCAAAGGACAGACCCTGTCCAGTCTACCTGAGAAGAGGCTGCTGGCAGCACACAGTGCCTCTTGTGGGCAGGCGGGACCTCCCACCAAAGCCCATGGGACACCATGTCATTGGAGAGAGCTGAGGCAGCAGAAATCCTCAGGCAGTGCCCACCTCCAGCCCCACCACCAAAGACCAGCCCAGAACTCCAGAGGGAGAGAAGCCTAGTAGAGGCAGAGAGCTGTCTCTTCTCCAGTGAGTGACACTGGGGACAATGACAACTGTTTGCCACAGACACACCAAAACCTTCCTCCAGCACCAGTGGTCCTCCCATCCCCTGTCCATTCTCCTCTGAGAACCCCTCCTCCGACCACCACCACCAGCAATGCTCATTAGACCAGATGAGTTAACCCTGGATCACCCTGTACATGGTCCTCTTCAGGAATTCTGCCTCTACTCATCACCCCTCCTGAGGGAAGCACAGAGCAGGCTGGGGCTGAAGCAGAAACCTGCCCCCAGCTGAAGCTTGGGGGCTAGAGGAAGGGGCTGGAGGACTCCCAACCAAGGGTTCCCAAACAGGCAGACCCAGGGTGAAGTCAGGACTGGGGTAGTCAGTTGGACTTTCCCCTCTGGAATGTGAATGGGGGCGCATTGGAGAAACTGCCCAATGAGGCCAGCAAAGACACAGTTGCCTTCATGGTGGAGCTTGGATAAAAGTTCACCCTTGTGCTTCGGAGGAATGAGATGAAATTGGTCAGTCCCTAGAGATGACTGGGTTGCTGCAGATAACACTCCTGGGAGCAGACTGTTCCTTGTCATCTTTACCATGACACATGCGAGTATCCTTAAGGGCCGCCCTATGACTAGCTTCTGTTTCTTGCCTTCTAAAGCATGGAGCCCTTACTGCTTGTCACCACCTGCTCCAAGAGGCGTCCCCTCTGCTGGCTGCCAGCACGTTCTGGAACATGGGTGCAGCAGCTGTTCTAGTAGGTGCAACAGTATCGCAGTCTGCACCTGGCTCAAATCTGCACCTTGCTCAGAATTTCCCTGCATCTGCAGCCATAAGCATTCTTGGGATGCATCGCACATCCTGGAATTATTAGTCTTGTTTGTTTGTGTTGCAGTCAGAGTGATAAGATATACTACCAATCCCTTGATGACTCACTTTATTTTTATTGTTTGTGTTGTATTGTTGCATTGGCAAAATCTGTGTTTAAGAGCTTTATTACAATTTTCATTTCCAAATACAATATTTATGTTTACAACTCAACACACATTTCATTGAAGTCCTACAGAGTAAAAGGCATGGTGCTGGATATTGGGGACACAAAGGTGATGATAATAAGAATAATGGCTCTTATTGAGCATATTTTCCTTACTTAATTCTCCTAACAGCCATATTGACTAATACTGCGATGGTCCTAATATTTACCCATTTACCAATGAGGAAACTGAGGTCACACAGCTGGTAAGTGGTAGAGCCCTGATATGGACCTCAGAAATCTGGTTCCAGGGCACATGCTTATAATCACTACTGGAAAAAGGAAATAAAAATCCCATCAAAAGCTTACTATCTGATAGCAGAAGCAGACCCAGCAATCAGATCATTTAAATTCTTATGTTCAGTGCTAAAATTACGCACTGAACATTTAAAAGCTGAGGTTTAGTAACATTCATTCCTATTAATTTTTCATGACTTAACTGCAGATGACAAATGTGATAACCAAGGCTACTAAGCATTAGAGATGCCTGTCTCTGGAGCTCTCGGTTTCTCTGATGAAGGGACCCAGCTTTGGCTACAGAGGGATCAGTAAGAAATGAAACAGGAACCTAATCATTGCTGGCATCTGTCATCAGGGTCGATGATACACAAGCCAGCAAGTAATCTGATCGAACTCATTGTGTTTGGTTTTGTATCCTTGGGGGAACTTGAAGTCCCTGGGGGCAGAGTTTTATGGCTTTTCGTTCATTAAGTCCTCTAACCATGAAAGAAAAAACAAACAAACAAAAACATTACTTTGAGCACCTATCAGCTGGCAGGCATACGCTAGTGGTCAGAGGTGCAGGGGTAAGGAGGGCCTTTCACTCTGAGGAAGGAGCCTGGCCACCAAGAGCTAACATAACAGGTGCCACAGTACAGCCAGCACTGTCTCAGAGGAGGGAGCAGCCAGCTCTGCCCCGGGGGTGGGGGGGGGGATGGGGGTGGAGCAGGGTTTCCATTGCTAGAAAATAATAAGAAGAAGAACAATGAAGTGTGGCCCAGCTGCCAAGCAGCAGTAATATCCAGTATCCTTAGATGCCCTTCAGACATTCTGTTGTCACAGTTGTGATTGGTGAATGCACTTCAACACACATGGTCCAGCGCACAAAGTCTCATTCTTCTCTCTCTGTCTCTCTCTCTCTCTGTCTCTCTCTCTCTCGGCAGTGCTTCCCATCCCCTTCTCCTTCCTTCTTCTTTCTCTCCAGTGACCCTTTCTCTCATAGTCTCCTCTTTCCCCTTCCTTTCTTAGCTGTGGTCACTGGACAGGACGGAAAACTCAGATTTTGAAAGGAACAGACGTCGTGGCAGGACCGAGCCATGGACTAGTCTAGTGCTCCCCAGGTTCCAGCCCCTACTCCTGGGAGGTTGTTCATGCTTGTGGAGAAAGTGCCAGAGCACTTCATACATTAGTGAGCTGTTATTGTTAATGCTGGCCTTGCATTCCACCCTCTTTCCACTGGGCAAAATCCCATACGTAGCAATGAGTGTATCTCTGCCTGTGTTCATTCACCCACCTGTCCATTCATTCAACAAATGGGACATTCTGGAGCCATGAGGAAATTACCATGGAGGTTGAGGGGAAGGCAGTCATGATGTGTGGAGCCAAACACACAGCACACAATGACAACATGGTGTGTTATAAATTGGAGTTGAAAGCACTGGTCCATAGAAACAGAGCCTACAAAGAAGACTGAAGACTGACCAGAGGGGAGGACGGAGGATCAACAGAGAATGGGGTCGTAAAAGCCAAGAGGAGGTTTTGGAATAGGGAAGGTGTGAACAGGGTGAAAGGCAGCTGAGTGGGCTGAGGGAACAAGAACAGAGCAGCTTCCCCTGGATCTAACCACAGGAAGGTGTCTGGTGCAGTTTCAGTAGGTGGGGGAGGAAACCAGGTGGTGGTGGGTCAAGGAAGGAGCTGGGGAATGGAAGTGGCAGATGGGTAGTACACGCAGTTCCGCAGAAGTCTGACTGTGAAGGAAAGAGATAAATAGACCAATGGCTGAAAAGAGACATGGAGACAGAGAGTTTGGGGCTGTATTTACAACGGAAGAAATCTGAGCACCATGACAGATTCCACTGCCTTCACCAGGGACAGGAAGAAGAAAGAGCATCTATCAATTTTTCTCTAGCCTATTCTTCAGAGGGTCTCAGTTGCTTCACAGACGCTTATCAAGTGGCAAGTAGGTAGGCAGCTTCTGCTGTCCCTGGTCTGCTGGAGAATCTAGAGCCATCAGTGGCTTTTAGAGAAGCTTCTAGCCACTGGATTCCATGAGTGTGAGTCATGGTTGATTCCCAAGGGCATGCAGGCCCCAGAAACAAATTATGCCAGGAGCCAGGCAGCCCTGCTCCTGAGGCTGTGGGAGTCTCAGATACACGCCTCAGCACCTCGGGGGAGCACATGGAGAGTGGCATTTGCAGAGTTGTTTTTCCTCAGACCCCATGAATTTGGCTGCTTGATCCATCTCATGCACAGACCTGAGTACCACCATGTGGGAACTTCTTTTCTGTGTCCCTATCTCCCTGCAGCTCCCTAAGCAAATGCCCAAAGTATCCCTAGAGCCAACAGAGCCCAGCCCCTTACAGACTCTGTAAGCATTTGGCTGAGACAGTGATAGTGCGAAGTGGAGCATGGGGAGGCCACAGACGCCTAGGGACCGTCAAACAGGAGTGTGTGCACGCACGCATGTGAGTGAGGGTGTTTACCATGGAACTGCAGTGCACGTGGTCATCAGGTTTAAGTATCCTCCTTCACAGTGAGAAAACTGAGGCTAAGAGAGAGGATGGGATCTGTCTGAGGTGGCTCAGGGAGTTTGTAGCTCAGCTGGGTCTAGTCCAAAGCCTTGACTGCTGGCCTCCAGACCCTCTGCTCTGACCGCTCCCAACTCCAGAAGTCTGATTACAGGGCAGGCCATGAAAGTCCGTTTGAATTCAGTATGATTTTCCTCGGAAAACAATATGCTCAGAGTGGTTACTGCCCAGCCAACCATGATGGATATCAGTGACACCCTTTCTGTGGCCTGGGGGAAGCCCCCGCTGAGCCCGGTGCAACCCCCCCCCCCCAGCCATTTGCCCCAGATCACCCTGCATGTCTTAGCAGAAGTTGTGGCCCTCTGCAGTTCTCTTTTGGGTGCTGCCATTCATACCGCTGTGCGGCTCTGTGGGGACCTGGACCTGTTTGTCTTGTTCACGGGTTCACGGTGTTGGCCCCACGCTCGGCCTACAAACGACTTTGGGGTCAGTTCAATTAGTATCTGTTGAAATAATTAATTAGTTAATTAATTCTGCACTGTAGAACCAGCTCTCCAGGTGGAGAGTGCACAGGTTTCTGACCTCAGAGCTGAGGAAAGTTTCTCTCTCCACGGCAGTTTGTGCTGCAAAACCAGACCTCCCCCCTGCTCCGCTTCCCACGGGGCAGGCCTGGCGGGGCTCCTACAGGTGTCGGCTGCACAGCACACACACATGCTCCCCTGCACCTGTGTTTGGATGCTGTGTTTTCTTAATCTTCCCTAGCACACCCACTCTGTTCCTACCTATACTGCATGCTAAGCTACCTGCAGCCTCCTAGCAGTTACCCTTACCAATAGCTGACTAACGCCTATCCCCAGCCTTGCCGCTTGTTTGAAATATGCACCCAGGATTTGTGTAGCTGGCTTTGGGACCCCAAATATAGGTGTAAATGCTTATCCTTATTAAATATTATCTTAGTGAAGTTGCCCCTTCAATAGACTGTTCAGATGTGCACACAAGCTGCCATTCGTCCAGTGCAATTACTGTCCTTCCCACGTTCCGGTCATCGGAAATTGGCAAGCATTTGTTCTGTCTTTGTCAGCTTGTTTGAAACATAAACTGGTCAGCATTTAATATGGAGTCCCATGGCATCTTACTAGAGACCCATCAGGGTGACAATGTTTTTTTTGATCGAGACTTAACGAGCACTCTTCTTCACCTGTTACACATGCATTTAACTATAGCAATACACAAGCTTCAGCCAGTTCTGAATTTTTCCCCAAACCTTTGTCCAGTGATGAGACAGACAGGATTGTATGACCTTTTGCCATTTTCTCTATGCAGCCTCCTCAACGTCTCATTTTCCCTTAGGCCTCCCCCTCCTCCTTTTGCTCCTGCTGCAGCTTTTATAAGAACATATATGTAGCTTTTAGGTCCACAGTGTAAGTTTCAAGAAACCCTCATCCAGCCTAAATTTCTCCTGTAGGTTTTCTTAGGATCATACAGAACATAACATAAAAATCAATGTGTAATAAATATTTGTGAAAGGAAGGAAAGACATTGTGAGTTTGTCAAACTCCTTGTTGAAATTCAAATCTACGTGTGATAATTTCCTTCTGGAATGTGTATGTTTTCTCATCCCAGTTTCCCTAGAAAGGAAAGCCTGAGCCCAACCTTGAGTGCAGATGCGTTACTGAAAAAAAGGACAATCCCAAGGCAGTGAGAGTAGAGTGAAGGCAAAAGACAAAAAAGAAGGAAGGAAGTTGTATTGGGTGGAATAATGTCTCTGAAACTCATGTCCCCTCAGAACCTCAGAATGTCACGTACTTTGGAAATAGGATCTTCATAGATATAATTAGTTAAGATGAGGTGACAGTGGATTAGGGGGCCTTAAATCCAGTGACTGGCGTCCTTATAAGAGGAAAACTACAGAGGCACATAGGAAAGAAGGCCCCAGGGAAGAGGCAGAAATTCAAGTGACACAGCCACAAGCCAAAGAGTAGCAGGTATTGACAGCAGCCTCCAGAAGCTAGAAAAGGCTGTAAAACCAGTGGCCATCACCATGGCCATGCAGGTTCCCACTGGATTCAGGCAGACAGTACAGGAACTGTGGAGCCAGAAAATGATGGGTCATTCTGTTTATTAATGTCTCTTACTGGCAGACGAGCAAACGGGCAGGAAAGACCACTTCCCTCTCACTCAGGGCTCCCAAAGCCCCGACTCATTGCTCAGCTTCTCCTGGACTCAAAGGCCCCCACCAGCCTCACAACCCCAGCCAAACAGGCTGGGCAGAAATAGCAGGGCTCCCAAGCCACTCAGCACTCTCTCTCTCTCTCTGTCTCTCTCTGGATTCTCTCTGCACTCCTCTGCCCAGCAAAACAGGCTGAGGAACAAACCCCCTCTCTAGCAAGCAAAGGTCTCTCCCAAGCAAGAAGGCAATCTGCAATTTGTAGTCTGCCACCCTGAAGACAAGCACCCATAGGCTTCCATGAACTATACATACAGGGTGCTGCCCTAATACAAGCAGCAAACTTAAAAAACATTTGTTTACCCAACAGAAGCCAAGAAGCATTCTCTTTTTTTCATATATATTTATTTATTTTTAAATTTATTTAATTATTTTTACATAGATTCTAGGGTGACCCCAACTGCATCCCCCCTCCCACATATTCCCTCAACATCTCCCGTACCCCCCTCCCTATAATGCCCTTCCCCCTTCCCTTCAGGTTTATCCCATCCTATCATCCCCTTTCCCTCTGTCCTCTTTTCCTCTGGTCCCTTTGATCCCTCCTCTGTCTCAATTCCTTTCCTCAGTTCTCAATGTTCCTTGGATTCCTCAAATGAGTGAGGTCATATAATATTTTTCTTTTTCTGCCTGGCTTATTTCACTCAACATAATAGTTTCCAGGCCCCTCCATATTGTTGCAAAAGGTAATATTTTCTTCTTTTTCATGGTGCCGTAGTATTCCATTGTATATATGTACCAAAGCTTTTTTTTTTTTTTTTTTTGTACCAAAGCTTTTTAATCCACTCGCCCACTGATGGACACTTGGGCTGTTTCCAGCTCTTCGCTATTGTGAACAATGCTGCCATAAACATGGGGGTGCATTTCTTTTTTTCAGTGGTGGTATGGTGTCCTTGGGATATATTCCTATAAGTGGGATAGCTGGGTGAAAGGGCAGTTCCATTTCCAATTTTTTGAGGAATCTGCATACTGTTTTCCACAGTGGCTGCACCAGTCTGCATTCCCACCAGCAGTGCAAGAGGGTTCCCCTTTCTCCACATCCTCGCCAGCACCTATGTAAGCCGTGAAACTATAAGCATTCTAGAAGAAAACATAGGCAGTAAACTCTCCGACATCTATCGAAGCAATATATTTGCTGATTTATCTCCACAGGCAAATGAAATAAAAGACAGGATAAATAAATGGGACTATATCAAACTAAAAAGCTTTTGCACAGCTAAAGACTATAAGAACAGAATAAAAAGACAAACCACACAATGGGAGAACATATTCGACAACACATCTGATAAAGGCTTAATAACCAAAATTTATAATGAACTTGTAAAACTCAACACCAGGAAGACAAACAATCCAATCAAAAAATGGGCACAAGAAATGAATAGAAATTTCTCCAAAGAGGACCTACAGATGGCCAATAGGCTTATGAAAAAATATTCAACATCACTAATCATTAGAGAAATGCAAATTAAAACCACAATGAGATATCACCTCACACCAGTCAGAATAACGCTCATTAACAAAACAACACATTATAGGTGCTGGCCAAGAAGCATTCTATCCGAGAAGTATCAGAGGGAGCATGACCTTGGTGACACTTTGATTTCAGACTTCTAGCTTCCAGAACTGTGACAATATATTTCTGTTGCTTTAAAGCCCCCCTTCTTGTGGTACATAGTTATGACAACCTTTGGAAACCAATACAGAGAGAAAACAAATCCAAGGTTATATATTCTGAGATGGGCACTTTTACACAAAAAGAGATTGAATGGCAAATTTTCTGTTATGTGTATTTTACTACAGTTTTTTTTTTTAATTGAGAAACAAAAAGGGGCTGGATATATGTGGAGAAGCTGTCTGGAACCTCATTCTCTTTCACACTGGTCAGTTTTCTACATAAGGTGTTAAATTCTTGGAATTTCCAAACTGTGTCATCTATGAGCAACTACAGAGGCATTAAACTATGCGTGCGACCAGAACCTCTGCTCTGAGCAGATCAGCTCCATGGCTAAAGCCAGGGTCACACAAAGCCTGGGCCTCAAACCACGGGAGGCTGAGCTGGAAGGTGGTATCAGGAGAGGAGGCCTGAGCGGCACTGAGGGGACGCTCTGAGCAAGCAGCTCAGGGACCAGAGGGAGGCAAGCCTCTATTGAGTGGGCAATCAGTTGTTGCCTAGTAAGACATGGGCTCAGTGTTGCCATATCTTCTTATTTTTCAAAAGAAGTAAAAAAAAGGCCAGATGTTAAAAATTGTCTCAATTTTTTAATGTTGTTTGATACTGGAGAAAGATGGTTCAGTGCTGTGGGAGTGTGAGAACTAAATGAAGAAACTTAAAATGCCCCAGAAAGACAAAGCAAATGGAAGACACACAGTGCATTGAGTAAGAGATACATCACAAGGGTGTTGAGTCTCTCTCAGTTAATCTGTACTTCTAGAGTAATGCTTACCAGCAATGTGGGGGAGACAGACATGTGTCTAAAGTACAAAGAACAAAAAGAAGAGAGAGAAAGGAAAGTATGCGGCAATGGGCAGGAAGATTTTGGAAAGAAAGCGTACAAGGTGAGGAGTGTGGCTTTATCAGCAAGGAAAACAAAGGATAAAGTTTCAGTGGTTAGCAAAGCAGTGCTGGTCCACAGAGGCACAGAGAGGTGGGACCAAAGGGAAAGTCCAGAAACAACACAGACACAAACTTAAAGTATGATGAAGACAGAATGTGAAGGCGGGGCAGGGATGGTAGCAGTAAGGAATTGGTAACGACTAAGCCGGTATCCTGGAAAACAGCAAGTGTAGATTGATACCTCTACCTCCCACAAAGTAACCTCCATCTGATCTAATATACTGTTTCTCTTACTCACGTTTATTTCCAGCTTTCCCCTCAGAATGTAAATTTCATGAAACTAGAGGTTTTTGACTGCTTTGGTCACTGCTTATCCTCAGCGCCTAGAACAGTGACTGACACACAGTCTATGACAGATAAATACTTGGTAAACTAGTTGCATAAGTGAATCAAACATGGAAAACCAGATGGAAGGTGACAGAGGACAATTTGACTTTGGGTGACAGGTATGCAACACAATTGAATGATGTGATAATCTGGAGATCTTTTCATTGTACATATGTACCCTGATTTATTGGTGTCACCCTATTAAAATTAATAAAAAAAAATTAAAAATGAAAAGAAAAGATTTAAATGTTAGTAACAAAAGCTTTAAAGTTATGGAAAAACCATTGAAGAATATTTTGTGATCTTACAGTAGATAGTACTTTCTAAGAATTAAAAGAACTCAAAAGCCATAAAAGAAAATCGATTAATAAATTTTATCAATTAAGATGGAGAAGCCATCATAACTGAAAAAAAAATAAGGGACAATCTGATAAGAAAAAGAACCTTCTATATCATACGCTAACCAAAAAGCAAATAACCTAGTACATAAATATCTTCTCTAGAAAAATTGCAACACGGGAAGAAAACTGGGAAAGATTACAAACAGAAATTTACTGAAAGATGGTCATTCTTACTCACGAAGTAAAAATACAAATTACAACTGCAATGTGACACTGCTTTTCTTTTTCTTAAATTTCTTTTTATTTATTTATTTATTTTAGAGAGGAGACACACACAGAAAGAGAGAGAGAGAGAGAAAGGGGGGAGGAGCTGGAAGCATCAACTCCCATATGTGCCTTGACCAGACCAGTGCAGGGTTTTGAACTGGCAACCTCAGTGTTCCCAGGTCGACACTTTATCCACTGCGCCACCACAGGTCAGGCGACACTGCTTTTCATCTAACAGGTTGGCCATTCTCCTTTCTCACTGTGGTAGGAGGGTGTGGAAGAACAGACCCTCTTATAGCATGGCCCTTAACCTGCCCAGACCACTGTGGCAGGCCACTTAATAACACTTCCCAAGTTAAATGCTCATGCCCTTAACCCCAAAGTGCCACTTCTAAGAACTTTTGTTTACAAATACACTCAAACACTTGCAAAACAGTTTGCACAGTTAGTACAACATTGTTTGTAGTAGAAAAGGACTGGAAACAACCCAAATGGCTATCAGCAGGGGCTGATTGAATGGACAATGGCATCTCCAGACAGTGGCATGCATAAAGGTATTAGAATATCATCGGCTTACAACAATGAGGAAGCTCTGCAGTTGCCCTTATGGAGAGCATGGTGTTTGTATGCTCAGTTGAAACAAGACACACACACACATGCACACAGGCACACACGCTTGCATATGTAACTGTTTGTAAATGCCTAGAATATTCTAGACGTATACACAGGAGACTAATTACACCAGTTGTTTCTAGGGAGGAAATCTAAAGGGCTGGAGCTGTAGGGAGGGAGGGGGACCATCCACTGAGAAGCTGCTTTAGTAAGAATAAAATGAGTGCTATAAAAAAGCAGATTCCCCTCTGCCCTGGCTCAGTCACAATAGAAGGTATTTTCTTGTTCCTCTAGTAACCCAGGATGGGCATTTTATAGAAGCAGGATTATTCAGGGGCCCCAGCTGATATTGACTCTTACCTTTAACACAGGACTTGAAGCATAGTCATCACTGTTCCAGTTCACAGCAAAGGAGACCTGGCTGGAGTGGCATGCAGGGGAGGTCTCCATGAGCCAGGTCTGGAAGAGACACAGATCTCCACTCACGTTCTATTGACTTGAGCTTGGCCATGTGACCACAATCACGGGAGAGGTGGAACATACTCATGGAGAAAGGAAGAGAGGGTTTGGGGGGACAGCTCTGGGTCTCCGCTGGTCTGGTTTGTCTTCTGTCCCTTTTAAGTTTTGAAATGCATAACTGCATATTATTCAAAATAATGAAAACAACCTAATGTGAAAAATTGGAGTTAGGTCTGGCCTGAGAGCACTTAATCCACATATAAATGGTATTGGTTTTACTATAAAGGTGACAACAAATTGTATCAGTGAGAGAAGTATAGACTATTAGATAAACTGCGCTGAGGAAACAGAGTAGATACGGGGGCAACAGCAGTAAAGTTAGGTTTCTTACTGCACACAACACTCCATAAGAATTCCAGCTGGATTAAAGAACTAAACATAATATGAAACAGAGTATTAGGAAAAATATATATAATCTTGGGAAAATAATATACTATATCTTTAAATGACTCAGAACTCAGTGGCAACTGATAAATTTGACCACATAAAAGTGTTATAAAAATGATGAAGAACAAAATAATGTCAAAAGACAAGAGACAGACTAGGAAAGAATATCTTCCATGTGACTTTAAGACAAAGAAATAATATGCCACATATATAAATTGTGTGCACAGGTCAATTAGAAAATAGACAATTCAATATAAAAATGATCAAAGAACGTGGAGGGGATGTTCGCAGAAAAAGAAATGCCAATAAGCCATGAGAAGATGCTTCTGCTTACAAGAAATCAGAAAAATGCAAACTAAAGCAGTAATGGGATAGTGCTTGTCACCTATCAAATAGGCAAAAAATGGGGATGTAGGAAGCACACAGTGTTAGAAGTGGGTTGAGGAAATAGCCTATGTGTTGTTGGCAGGCGTATAAATTTGAATATCATTGTTGTACAGCAACATGTCATAATCTATCATATTTTTAAATGTGCAGAACCTTCAACCAAGGAATTTTTGAGTAGCCATCCTGGAACAATACTTGCACATGAATACAAAGCAATATGTCTAAGGTATTTATTAACATAACAAGAAAAGAAAAACATGGACCAAATTAAATAGTCCTCAACAGGGAGGTTAAATTCATACATTGTAGAGCATTTCATCAAAGTCTGCTTTTTTTCTAAAGGAATAGGTATATGTAAAACAAATAATGAAGATATCTGTAAAAACATAATGTTAAGGAACAAGAGCAGGTTATAGAAGAATACAGAAACTTTTGTAAGCAAAACAAACCAAGTATTTGTATATTAACACACAAGTACAAGGTAAAGCAAAAGCAGATTTACAGTTGTGAGTATGCCAAACACAGAGTTTATTCTTGGGTTATTTATTGATTATTGTATTATCTATGCATATAACTATGAACCTACATTTACCCCCATCCTATATATAAATGCTTATAAGGTAGTCTAGAAGAATCCAAACTCCTAACAGCCAATACTTCTGGATAGAAGAACAGGGTGAGGGAGGGTAAAAACAAACTTTGCTTTTGCTGAATCCTTTTACAATCTGTCAGAACTTGTGACATGCTGTCATAAATCTGTATTCATAGATTTGTCCAACTACATGCATGTATTTGCATGGACCTATTAAACATTATAACAGATTATATACTGAGGAGTTACCATGTGCCTAGCACTGTGCTAAGCATTCTACTTGCATTATCTCATTTAATCCTCATGACAACTTTATAATTTACACACTGTTATTGTCCCCCTATACAGATGTGAAAGCTGAGGTTATGAAAGTTTAAATCAAGTGCCTGAAGGCACACAGATAAGAAGTGTTGGAGCTAGAATTCAAATTCAAGTGTGCCTGATTTCAGAGGCCACAATCTCAGTCTTGACTCTTTAAGAACATGTAATACATTTTAGCATGCAACTCCTGAAAACCAAGCCTCTTCCAGCTCTGTCGCTCTGCAAGGTGCATAGGGGCGCTGAAAACGCAAGGAAAGTGTGTTGGGAGTGCTGAGGGACACAGCTCTCCTCAGCAGGTGGCTCCCCTGGAAGGGCAGCTCCAGACCAGTTAGCTGGGGCCTTGGTCTTTCAGCTGATGCTGGGCCTCCCTGGCTCAATGGCCACATACAGATTTTACCTCCTCCTGGTACAGATAGGGAAACTGAGGCTTGGGGCAGGAGGCTCTCCATTGCTTGTGCTGGCAGGGCCTGAACTGGGATGAGATTCGAGGTAACCTCACCCCCTCCCTCAAGGCTGCTATATCCTGTTGCAATTCCTTCCTTGGAGTAGGCGGAGAGGGGGCAGATCTGAATGGTGAGTGGTGAGGGCCAAACAGGGAGGAACACATGTTCTTCTAATTTCTTTTTTTTAAAATTAATTTTAATGGGGTGACACCAATAAATCAGGGTACATATGTTCAAAGAAAACATCTCCAGGTTATCTTATCATTCAATTATGTTGCATACCCATCACCCAAAGTCAAATTGTCCTCTGTCACCTTCTATCTGGCTTTCCCTGTGTCCCTCCCCTCCTCCCTATCCCACCTCTCCTCCCTCCACCCCATAACCACCACTCTCTTGTCCATGTCTCATAGTCTCACTTTTATGTCCCACCTATGTATGAAATCATGCTGTTCTCAGTTTTTTTCTGTTTTACTTATTTCACTCCGTATAATGTTATCAAGGTCCATCCATTTTGTTGTAAATGATCCAATGCCATCATTTCTTAAGGCTGAGTAGTATTCCATAGTATATATGTACCAAAACTATTTAATCTACTCGTCCTCTGACGGACACTTGGGCTGTTTCCAGATATTCGCTATTGTGAACAATGCTGCCACGAACATGGGGGCGCATTTCTTCTCTTCGAACACTGCGATGGTGCTCTTAGGGTATATTCCTATAAGTGGGAAAGCTGGGTCAAAAGGCAGTTCGATTTTTAATTTTTTTAGGAATCTCCATACTGTTTTCCACAGTGGCTGCACCAGTCTGCATTCCCACCAGCAGTGAGGGAGGGTTCCCTTTTCTCCACATCCTCATCAGCACTTGTTCTGTGTTGTTTTGCTGATGAGTGCCATTCTGACTGGTGTGAGGTGATATCTCATTGTGGTTTTAATTTGCATTACTATAATGATTAGTGATGTTGAGCATTTTTTCATATGCCTATTGGCCATCTGTATGTCCTCTTTGGAGAAATTTCTATTCATTTCTTTTGCCCATTTTTTGATTGTATTGTTTGTCTTCCTGTTGTTGAGTTTTATAAGTTCTTTATAAATTTTAGTTATTAACCCCTTATCAGACGTGTTGTCAAATATGTTCTCCCATTGTGTGGTTTGTCTTTTTATTCTGTTCTTATTGTCTTTAGCTGTGCAAAAACATTTTACTGTATATAGTCCCATTTGTCTCTCTTGACTTTTATTTCGTTTGCCCGTGGAGATATATCGGCAAATATATTGCTGCTACAGATGTCAGAGAGCTTTCTGCCTATGTTTTCTTCTAAGATGCTTATGGTTTAACGACTTACATTTAAGTCTTTTATCCATTTTGAGTTTGTTTTTGTGAATGGTGTAAGTTGATGGTCTACTTTCATTTTTTTGTAGGTAGATGTCCAATTTTCCCAACACCATTTGTTAAAGAGGCTGTCTTTACTCCATTGTATGTTCTTTCCTCCTTTGTCAAATATCAGTTGTCCATAAAGCTGTGGGTTTATTTCTGGGTTCTCTGTTCTGTTCCATTGATCTATGTCCCTGTTCTTATGCCAGTACCAGGTTGTCTTGAGTATAATGGCCTTGTAGTAAACCTTGATATCCGGAAAAGTGATACCTCCTGCTTTATTATTTCTTTTTAAGATTGCTGAGGCTATTCGTGTTCTTTTTTGGTTCCATATAAATTTTTGGAATATGTGTTCTATATCTTTGAAGTATGTCATTGGTATTTTAATTTAATTGGTATTGCATTGAATTTATAAATTGCTTTGGCTAATATAGACATTTTAATGATGTTTATTCTTCCTAACCATGAGCACGGCATATGCTTCCACATGTTTCTATCTTCCTTGATTTCTTTTATCAATGTGTTATAATTTTCTGAGTACAAGTCCTTAACCTTGGTTAAATTTACTCCTAGGTACTTTATTTTTTTGGCTACAATACTGAAGGGGATTGTTTCCTTAATTTCTTTTGCTGACAGGTCATTGTTGGTATATAGAAATGCCTCTGATTTCTGAGTTAATTTTATATCTTGCCACCTTGCTGAATTCATTTATCAGGTCCAGTAGTTTTTTGACTGGGACTTTAGGGTTTTCTATATACAATATCATATCATCTGCAAATAATGACAGTTTTACTTCTTCTTTTCCAATTTGGATGTCTTTTATTTCTTCTTCTTGTCTGATTGCTGTAGCTAGGATTTCTAGAACTATGTTGAATAAGAGTGGTGAAAGGGGACACCCCTCCCTGGTTCCTGATCTTAAGGGGATTGCTTTTAATTTTTACCCATTTAGTATGATGTTTGCTGTGGGTTTGTTGTAGATGGCCTTTCTCATGTTAAGGAATGTTCCTTATATTCCCACTTTACTGAGAGTTTTGAGCATGATTGCGTGCTAGATTTTATCAAATGCCTTTTCTGCATCTATTGAAATTATCATGTGATTTTTGTCCTTTCTTTTGTTTATGTGGTGAATCACATTGATTGATTTGCGAATATTGAACCAGCCTTGCCTCTCCAGAATAAATCGCACTTGATCATGGTTTATAATTTTTTTCATATATTGCTGATTCCAGTCGGCTAATATTTTGTTGAGAATTTTAGCGTCTAAATTCATCAGGGATATAGGCCTATAATTTTTTTTCTTTGTGTCGTCTTTGCCCAGTTTTGGGATCAGAATTATGCTCGCCTCATAAAAGAAGTTTGGAAGTCTCCCTTCCTCTTGAATTTTTCGAAATAGCTTGAGGAGGATAGGAGTTAGTTCTTCTTTGAATTTTTGTTAGAATTCACTTGTGAAGCCATCAGGCCCAGGACTTTTCTTTTTTGGGGAGTTTTTTGATAACTGTTTCGATCTCATTTGTTGTAACTGGTCTGTTTAGGTGTTCTGATTCTTCCAGATTGAATTCTGGAAGATTATATGATTCAAGAAATTTGTCCATTTCACCTAGGCTGTCTAATTTTTTGGCATAGAGTTCTTCATAGTATTTTCTTACAATGCTATGTATTTCTGTTGTTTCAGTTGTTATTTCTCTACTCTCATTTCTAATTTTATTTATTTGGGTCCTCTCTCTTTTTTTCTTGGTGAGTCTAGTTAAAGGTTCTTCAATCTTGTTTACCTTTTCAAAGAACCATTTCCTGGTTTCATTGGTCCTCTGTATTGTTTCCTTAGCCTCTATGTCATTTATTTCTGCTCTGATCTTTATTATTTCCTTCCTTCTACTGGTCCTGAGCTTTATTTATGTTGTTTTTCTAGTTCTTTTAGATGTAGGGTCAGGTTGCTTATTTGAGCTTTTTCTAGCTTCTTTTGGTATGCCTTTAGTGCAATGAACTTCCCTCTCAGTACTGCTTTTACTGTGTCTCATAAATTTTGAGTTGATGTATGCTCATTATCATTCATTTCTAGAAACTTTTTTATTTCTTCTTTGATCTCATTGTTAATCTATTCATTATTTAATAACATGCTATTTAGTTTCCAAGTGTTTGAGTATTTTTCAGCTTTTCTTTTGTGGTTAATTTCTAGTTTCATGGCATTATGATCAGAGAAACTGCTTGATATGATTTCAATCTTTTTAAATTAATTGAGACCATTTTTGTGTCCTAACATGTGATCTATCCTAGAAAACGTACCATGAGCGCTTGAGAAGAATGTATATTCTACTGCTTTAGGGTGAAAAGTTCTGAAGATATCTATTAAATCAAGTTGATCTAGTGTATCCTTTAAGTCTGCTGTTTCTTTATTAATTTTCTTTCTTGAGGATCTATCCAGTGTTGTTAGTGGGGCATTGAAATCCTCTACTATTATAGTATTGCTTTTAATCTCACCCTTTATATCTATCAAAGTCTGCCCTATGTATGTCGGGGCTCCTATATTTGGTGCGTAGATATTTATAATAGTCATATCTTCCTGTTGAATTGTTCCCTTTATCATTATGTAGTGTCCTTCTTTATCTCTTACTACAGCCTTTGTTTTATAGTCCATTTTGTCAGATATAAATATTGCTACCCCGACTTTTCTTTCATTTCATTTGCATGAAATATTTTTTTCCTTCCTTCTACTTTCAGTCTATGTGGATCCTTTGTTTTAAGGTTTGTCCCTTGTAGATAGTATATGTATGGGTCCTGTTTCTTTATCCATGCAGCTACCCTATGTCTTTTGATTGGATCATTTAATCCATTTACATTTAGGGTTATTATTGATATGTAGTTGTTTATTGCCATTTTATTCTTTATAGCTGTATTCTTCTTTTGCTATATTCTTTCCTTCCTTTGAACTGTTCACAACAGGCCCCTTTGTATCTCTTGCAGAATTGGTTTGTTTTTAATGAACTCCTTGAGGCTTTGTTTGTCTGGGAAGCTCTTTATTTCTCCTTCAATTTTAAATGTTAGCCTTGCTGGATAGAGTAGTCTTGATTGTAGGTTCTTGTTCTGTATTACTTTGAATATATCTTGCCATTCCCTTCTTTTTTTTTCTTTTTTTTATTAATTCTAATGGGGTGACACCAATAAATCAGGGTACATATGTACAATGAAAACATCTCCAAATTATCTTATCATTCAATTGTGTTGCATACCCATAACCAAAAGTCAAATTGTCCTCTGTCACCTTCAATCTGGTTTTCCCTGTGTCCCTCCCCTCCTCCCTATCCCACTCTTCCCTCCCTCCCCCCATCCCATAACCACCACTCTCTTGTCCGTGTCTCATATTCTCACTTTTATGTCCCACCTATGTATGTAATCATGTGTTCTCAGTTTTTCTTTTTTTCTGATTTACTTATTTCACTCCGTATAATGTTATCAAGGTATATCCATTTTGTTATAAATGATCCGATGTCATCGTTTCTTATGGCTGAGTAGTATTCCATAGTATATATGTACCATAGCTTTTTAATCCACTCGTCTTCTGACGGACACTTGGGCTGGTTCCAGATCTTCGCTATTGTGAACAATGCTGCCACGAACATAGGGGCGCATTTCTTCTTTTCGAACAATGCTATGGTGTTCTTAGGGTATATTCCTAAAAGTGGGATAGCTGGGTCAAAAGGCAGTTCGATTTTTAATTTTCTGAGGAATCTCCAAACTGTTTTCCACAGTGGCTGCACCAGTCTGCATTCCCACCAGCAGTGCAGAAGGGTTCCCTTTTCTCCACATCCTCGCCAGCACTTATTCTGTGTTGTTTTGCTGATGAGTGCCATTCTGACTGGTGTGAGGTGATATCTCATTGTGGTTTTAATTTGCATTTCTCTAATGATTAGTGATGTTGAGCATTTGTTCATATGACTATTGGCCATCTGTATGTCCTCTTTGGAGAAATTTCTATTCATTTCTTTTGCCCATTTTTTGATTGGGTTGTTTGTCTTCCTGGTGTTGAGTTTTATAAGTTCTTTATAAATTTTAGTTATTAACCCCTTATCAGATGTGCTGTCGAATATGTTCTCCCATTGTGTGGTTTGTCTTTTTATTCTGTTCCTATTGTCTTTAGCTGTGCAAGCCATTCCCTTCTTGTCTCAAGTGTTTCTGTTGAGAAGTCAGATGTCATCCTTATGGGGGCTCCTTTGTAAGTGATAGCCTTTTTTTCTCTAGCAGCTTTTAAAATTTTCTCTTTATCCCTTAGCTTTGGCATTTTAACTATGAGGTGTCTTGGTGTAGATGTTTTGGGCTTTCTATTTAATGGAGTTCTGTGTGCTTCTTGAACATGTGGAATGTTTCCCAGACTTAATTTAGGGGAGTTTTTTTCTATGATTTGATTGAACAAATTTTCTATTTCTTTTTCTCTCTCCTCTTCTTCAGGAACCCCTATGATGTGAATGTTGTTTCTCTTCATGTTGTCACAGAGCTCCCTTAGAATTTCCTCACATTTTTTGAGTCTCTTTTTTTTCCTGCTCTGCTTCTGTGCCTTTGTTTATTGCATTTTCTAACTCGCTGATTCGATCCTCAGTGTCATTCATCCTGCTTTTAATTCCTTCCATTGTGGTCTTTCTTCAGTTCTGATACTGTATTTGTCATTTCTGTCTCATTCTTTTTTATTATTTCAATTTCGTTTTTTATGCTTGTTAATCTCTTTATTTAGGTGTTCATAGTGACTATCCATTTTTTCTCTAATTTCTTTGAATATCCTAACTATCATTATTCTAAATTTTGCATCATGTAATTTGATTATATCTGGTTCATTCAGGTCCTTCTCTGGGGATTTCTCTTGATTCATTTGGTTTGCATTTTTCTGCCTGCCCATTTTGTCTGTGTATAAGAAGGTTGTGGCCACTGGAGTCCAGTAAGTGTTGCCTTTGTGTTCTCTAGGTGTGGTCTGTCTGTAGGTTTGCCACCCCCTCTGCCGCTGCCTAGGGCTGTTGGGTATGGGCGTTGCCAGCGCCGGCCCACTGCAGCTGTTGCTGCGATTTCTGCCTCTCCTCTGCGAGAGGGGCTGTCACTCAAGCCACAAGCCTCAGCACCAAGGGTAGAGGTGAGCACCTTTGCTCAGCTGCGGACCCAGCCTGTTTCCAGGCTTCTGCCCAGCCCCCAGGGTCAGAGCTTGCTGGCCACAGTTTCTCGGGTTGGACGGGGCTTCTGACGTGCTCTCAGCTGTGAGCCTTTGCCCATCCAGAGCTTTTGCCCCATCCTCGAGGCCAGGACCCTCCTGCGCAGGATCGTAAACCTCGTTTATGGGGCCGGGCATGGCTGCTGGCATGCACTCAGATGCGAACTTCCACTCGTACTAGGCTCTAGCCCTGCCCCCGCATTCAGGGCCAACTCGCGCACGCAGGATGGCAAACTGCGGTTTCTCGGCTGGTTGGGGCTGCTGGCGTGAGCTCAGCCATGAGCCTCTACCCGTCCCTGGTCCTAGCCCCGTCCCTGCAGTCAGGGCCAGCTTGTGCAGGGTCGCAGAGCAGATCTCTGCCTGTTCCTGGCCTCCCGCTTTTCCCCCACAGGTGGGGCTACAGGCAGACCTGTAGCTGCCGGACCGCTTTCGTGCGTCCCCTCTACCCCTGCTGGGCTAGACCAGCTCACACTGGCTAGGCCTCCGCTCCTGCCAACAGAACTGCGTTTCAGCGTCCCGCTGCCACTGTTCCTCCAGCAATCCTCAGCAGAGTGAGAAGGGGCCCCGCAGCTCAGACCCTAGCACTCCATAGTGTAGACCTGGAAGCTCCCTCCGTCTAAGCAGCTCTGCTCTAAGTGCCGCGGGAGAGCTTGTTTGGCTGGTGTCCTGTCTCCCTTTGCTGGTATTGCTAGTTCCAGAGGAAATATTCATTTTTGATTAGGGAAGTGACTTAGTCCAGCGGTTAGGGTGGCTGTCCCTCAGAGTGTTTCTCCCTATGGCTTCCAGTTTACTCTCTCTTCCCGCTGCTCTGGTCCTCTCCTCTGACCCCGTTCCCCGGAGTTCCAGGTGAGTGGCTGTGAGAGAGGTTTTCTGCTTTGTCCCTTTAAGAATCTTGGGTCTGAAAAAACTCTCTCTCACAAACAGTATCCTCACTTGTTTCACAGCTCAATACTGTCCAAACGCCTCTTCTAGGCTCTGCCACTGCAGGCTGAGGCTTTGTTCCTGGGACCCAGGACCCTCCCTCTCTGCAAAACTCTCCTCCCGCCATGCAGGTCTCTCCGGGCTGCCATTTGCTCCGGGGAGCTGGGCAGCCCTCTTCGCGTTTTCGCTATTCCTACCAGTCTCAATGTGGCTTCTTCTGTGTTCCTAGGTTGAAGAGTCCACTTAGTTTAGTTCAAAGTTGGTTTATCCAGATGATGGTTCTTAAAATTGAGTTATAATCCACTTTGGTTCTGGGAGTTGGAAGTTGGTACTTCCGCCTACTCCATCGCCATCTTGCTCCTCCAAGTTCTTCTAATTTCTTCATAAATCAGCCAGGTCTGAGGATGGCCTCTGTGTCCCAAAGCCACTATAAAGAAATATGCTGTTTTATTCTTGAGGAAGTATCCACAAATAGCCCCTGTCAACTGAAATTCATTGGTGCAGATTCAACACCAACAGGAATTCTCAGTTTGGGGTGTGGCAAAGAAGGATATTCTATTTAGTGCAAAACAGTTCAATTGTGATACAGCACAGCTGTGAACAACTCAATCATGGTACAGGACCACTGTGAAAACAGCCTAGTTGTGGAGATAGCGCTAGGGTCAGGCCCCTCTCATAGCTCTGTTCTGCTGTTGTGTGTCCCATTCTATGCCAGTCTGCTATGGTCTGTTCATTTGAGACATCATTGGTGTTTCAGCTCATATAGGAAAATGCATCTGTGGAAAAGGAAAGCACACTCTCAGGACCAGAGGGAAGCTGGCTTATATACCTAGAAGTCCATACCCCTAGTCCCTCACTGGTTTATCCTCATGCAAATGAGGACTCTGAATCTTTAAAATTTAATTGGTCCAAAAGACAATGTCCTTATTGGTCAAAATGGTGTTGCTCTGATCGGGTCCGTAAAGAAGCTGATATGGATACAGCTGTGCAGTTCTAATTGAATGGGAAAAGCCTCAGTCCTACTAATGAAATAGGACTCCAAGATCTCCTCTGTAAGGGCTGGCTCAGATGATGGGCACACAGTGCAGGCAGGCCATTCAGTGCAGAGGTAGGGAGTTTAGAATCCCCTGTGTAGAAATGGCTACTAGGCTCTGTTTTTAAAATTTTGAGTCCAGATAACCACAAGGAGCCCTTTTTAGAAGGTATCTTCTTTCTCAGAGTCCACACTCCAGTGTCTTAGCAAGCAACAAAAGACTGATCTGACCCCTCTGAGAGCCATGGGAGAAAGTCAGAGCCTCCCTCTCTTTCTCTCTCTCTGATTTGTCTTAGTTCACCTGACTGCTCCTGGTTTAGGATGAACAATTATAGTCAATTGATCTGGATTAATCCTTAGGCTGCAGAGACTGAACCCTTATGGGTTCATTAAATGGACATTGTGTGCCTGGTGGACAGAACTTGCCTGTCTCTGAGGGACTGGGATGATGGCATCAGGCTCTCTGGACCTGGAGACTTTGTTCTCAGGTGGTGTTAAAGGACTGTCCCCTAAAAACCAGCCAGTCTGCCCCTCCTAGGTACCTTTATTTCCTTCCTTTGGGGCCTCTGTTCCTTGTTACTTTACTTCCTCCACCACCTCTTTCTCTCTCTTTTCCTTCCTCCCCTACCCCACCCCCCATGTCTCTATGTCATTGTCTGGGCCTCTCCATGTCACTGTAATAATTTATCTCTTTCCCTCTGACTGACTCCCTACTCTAGCTTCTTCCTGAGTCACTGTGGACTTGGGTAGCATCTTCATTTCCAGTTGTCCCCCCTGCTCTTTCCCTCTCCTCTTCCTTCCCCTAGCAGACTGTGTGCAGGAACTGAGCAGCCTGTGGCTGAGGATTTGAGGGAGCCAGGGTCTGAGAACCTGGATGTGGCTCGTGACCTGCTTCTAAGGCATCACTTCCTTCACGTGGATGGCGGGGGGGCTTGCCGACTGTAATCCCAGACCTGCTGGGGCTGTGAGCTCTGTCACTCTGCCCGTGGCATTTGTCAGTCAGTGTCAACATGAGGTACTATGATACCATTTGCCACACTTCCCTTTCAGACAGCATCGCAGGCTTACTTTAACACTCTGAGCCTAGGGCTAGGATGGTGATGGTGGTGGTGCAAAGGAGTCCAGGTGGAGACTTGGGGAATCAGATCTTCATGGGGCAGAGTATGGTTTAGCCCAGTCAGTCCATGATGTGCCTTGGGGAGTGTGTGAGTCACAAAGTACCCTGGCACGCTCCACATTGAGCAGAAGCTTGAGTCCTGCTGAGTACTCTGACCAGAGGCGGATTAAGGCCGGTTGAGGCCCCGGGCGCAGAAGAAAATATTGGGCCCCTGAAAAAAAGAGAGAAAGACAGGGAAAATAAAAATACATGCTAACCAGATTTTTAAATAAATAAAAAATATTTTGTACTATTAATGTTAAAATTGCACATATAAAACCAAACTTGGTGTCATTGGAAAAATGTGTCAAGTTGGGGGTTTGCGGGGCCTTTCAGAAGTCAGGGCCCAGGGCACGTGCCTGGTGTGCCCGCCATGAAATCAGCCTCTGCTGCTGGCTCACTGTGAAAGGTGTGATAATTTTCTATACAAGCTGAGGGCCTGGGACACATGCTCAGTCAAGTGCTAGTCACCCTAGCTGTGATATCTGACCCAGGCAGGCAGCCTCAACCAAAGCCCAGGCTCAGCTATCATGAGATTGATGGGCAAGCTACATACAGCACCCGCTCACAATGTCAGGGAGCCACCAGCCAGGTCTGTCTACAGTGGCATAAGGGCTTCTCTGCTGAAAGGTTATCTCTTCCCTCAGCCATGAGAGGACTGCTCTTCAGGAGAACCTTTTAGGTAGGTTGTACTGCACACCAAGAGCTAGGCTAGTAAATGCTCAGTGCTAGAAAAAACCCACTGTGGTAGGAGCAGGAGAGCTGAGTTTTGCCCAGCTTGCTCTGAGAACGCACGTGGGTCACTACCTTACTTGATCTTTAGTGTCCTCATTTACACATCTGCAGCTCCCCTAACAGGAAAATGATGAAAGGAATTACAATACATCACACTATGGAAGAGAGTGTCATTGCGACCCAATATCCATCCTCCCTTTCTCTTCATAATAGCTGGGCTCATGCACCTGCCCCTGCAAACTACATTTCCCAGCCTTCCTTTTGGCTAAGGACATAAGCTGTAGGAGAGAAGCAGCCAAGGAGTGATGACCAGAGTGATACGTGCATTTTCTAGATCATACTCTTAAAAGGGAGCTGCTTGCCCTCCACTCACTCTTTCTTCTTCTTGGACTCCCTTTTTTCAGGGTGTTGAGCTGCTTCTGCCACACAGAGGGGTCAAGAAAAAGGCAGAATAACAAAACAGATGGTGCCCAGGTGCCTGGATGTGGCAGTGAAGCCCAGCTGCCCACCCTGGATCACTACCTGTTGGAACTCTCACATGAAAACTGTAGCTCCTACCTTGTTTAAACTTCTGCCATTTGGTCTTGGTTAAAGCAGCAGAACCAATATTCAGATTAGTCTTCATGCTATTGAACGCTCTGGGAAGATTGAGGAGAACAAAGTAGCTCTGTGAGTATCTCAGGAAATAATCTCCAAGATCTAGCATTGCATGGAAAAGGCCAAGTTGCAGAAACACACACAGAGCATGATTTTATTTAGGTTAGAGCATGCACATACCCACATATGCAGAGAAACATAGAGATTTCAACACACTCATGCTCATTTATGGAAAGACAAAGAAAGAGAACTGAAAGGATACATGTCAGGCGATGGCAGGGCTAACTTCTCAAGAGAGCTCTAAGATTAGGTCTTAGAGAGCCAAGTAACAATTGAGAAAGTTTCTTCAAATCACTTATAATGAGACTGTAGTGTCATGTTTCTCAGCCCACTTTCCAGCCATAGTGTCTTATGATCCTAAATGCACAGAATCTGAATTTGACACTGTCACCCTCTACCACCCCTCATTCTTGAGAGGTCCCAGGACACCCTGCTGAATCAAACTGATCTCTGTTTCACGCCATCCAAGCCTCCCTCTCTCCCAGCCAAGGCTTCAGGTCTTTCTTCCACCACTCCCTCTATTAAATATAATCTTTCCTTTATTCATTTCCCTCTCTGTTGTTGCTCATGAGCTTGGAAAATATATAGTAGGCTAATCCCTGTTATTGCCCGATGCTTCAACTGTGGTGTTTGCCTGCCCCACGCCACTTCTCCTCAGCATACCCAGGCTCAGGTATAACCTGGCATAGAGCAGTTGCACAAGAAATATTCAGGGAAATAAAGGCAAGCCTTGAGGACATTAGGCTAAGTGGAATAAGCCAGCCACATAAGGTTGTATAGTGTATGATCCCACTTACATGAGGAACCTGGAAAAGTCTAAAATGTAGAAAAAGAAAAAGAAAGTAGAACAATGATAGACAGCTGCAGGGAGAGAGGGGAATGGGAGCTGTTGATTAGTGGAGACGGGGTTCAGTTGGGGAAGATTAGAGTGCTCTGGAGACAGACGGTGTTGGTGGCTGCACCACACCTGACTGTTCAACGCTACCGGATTGCATACTAAAAAGGGGAAAACTATGACAACAGTAAATATAGTGGTCATCACAGGCTGGGAAAGGAAAGGAGAAATAGATGGAGCACAGAGGATGCTTAGGGCAGTGAAGCTATTCTCTGTGATACCATGATGATGTGTACATGTCATCAACATCTGTCTGGGTCCATGGAATGAGAAACTCCAGGTGTGAACACTGATGTAAACTATGGGCCAGATGGTTATGATGTGCCAATGTAGGCACCTTAGTTGTAACAAATGTACTCCTCTGCTAGGGCACATTGCAAATGGGGCATAATGAATATGTGGGAAATCTTTGTGTCTGCTGCTCAGTATCACTGTAAATCTAAAACTGCTCTTAAAAAAAATTAAGTCTATTTTTTTTTCTTTTTAAGGCATCCTCACCTTTTTTTTTTAATTTCTCTTTATTTTATTCATTTTAGAGAGGAGACAAAGAGAGAGAGAAAGGGGTGGGGAGGAGCTGGAAGCATCAACTCCCATATGTGCCTTGACCAGACCAGTGCAGGGTTTTGAACTGGCGACCTCAGTGTCCCCAGGTCGACGCCTTATCCACTGTGCCACCACAGGTCAGGCAAATTAAGTTTATTTTTAAAATAAAGAAAAAATATGGGAAAATATTTTAAAATAAAGATGGTTAAAATGGTAAGTCTTATGTACCACAATAGGAAAAAAAATCAGTCACTAAACATCAACAACAAAAAACAAACAAACAAAAGCACAGACAGGAGAAGGGAAGAGGGGAGTGGGGAACAGCCTGTGATGCATGCATCTCTAAGACAACCTACTGCCTTTTGGAAAACAACCAAAGCAGTGTATTATCTTCCCTAAAATTCATAGCACTGCCAACTTCCTTCCAAACCTTGAGGTCTAAAAAGAAGGGATAAACCACAGGGTTTGGGATTTAAATTAAGTGGAAATATTACCAGCTAATAATTGCTGAAATGAAAGAAAGGAGAGAAAGAAGATGGTGATGTCATAGAGCCCAGGACAGAAAACACTTCAAAGGTGCTGGACATCAAGTAAATGAGGACTGAAGAGTGGCAATGGGTTTAGAGATTGGGGGGCCAGAAGTGACCTTCTCAATAGCTGCATCTGGAGTGGTGGAGCAGAAACCTGATTGCAATGGGTCACAACAGTCAGTGGTCTCTTTCTCTCTCTCTTCCTCTCTCTCTCTCTCTCTCTCTCTCTCTCTCTCACACACACACACACACACACACACACACACACACTTCAAAGATTGTGATATGAGATGCATGGTGTGTGTGTGTGTGTGTGTGTGTGTGTGTGTATGTATATATGGCATGGTTTTAATTATGTTAAAATTAAAACCTCAAAGGACTAGAAGAAACATCAAGATATGAACCATCATGCCTTGGTATCTTTAATTCTATTTTCTATTTATAAATTTGATTGAATAAAGATGTGTTGTTTTTATAATAACAGATAGAAAGCCATGCTTTTGTGGAGCTCCGTTAACAATGGCGAGGATCAGACCATAAGTAAATAAGCCCCAAGTCCAGTGGTGATAACCCAGAAGAAAAACAAAGCAGGTTGAGGGTTGAGGAGGTCAGAGAGGGGCAAGTGGAGAGGTCATTTGGTAGAGGCTGCTCAGGCAGATAACATGCAGCAGAGACCTGAAGAAACTGAGGAGGCAAACCTTGTGCATGTAGTGGGGGAAGAAAAAACAGAATCAGCAGTGTGAATAACTTTTGTACAGACATACTCAATGCAACATCAGCCAAGACAGTAAAAAGTTAGAAACAATGTAGATGATGAGTAAAAGGTATAGTTAAATAAAATATGGCATGTTCTTATCATGGGTTACCATGCAGCACTCAGAGAACACAAAATAAAACTGCAAATAAAACCACAAAACACCACCCACCCCTTCCATATTAGTAGGATCCACATGAGGATGACGTCAGGGCTGGCCAGTCACTCAGGAGAGGCAGTGCTCAAATCATGGCAAGGTACAGCACCTCTGTACCAGCATTGCAGAAAGGCAATTTAACTGTAATGTAGCAAGGGTCTTACAAATGTTTATACTTGTTTAAGGAGTAATTCTCTTTTGAGAAATCCATCCTAAAATGGTTTAAAAATGGACAAAGAAAACCATGCTGTTACTTATGATAGTGAAAAATTGGAAATGGTTTCAATGTTCAAAATTTAGGTAATGGTTAAGTAAAATGCAATATATTCGTGTGATGAAATACTATGAGGCCATCAATAGTGTGTTTTTGAAGAGTTTTTTTTAATATGATAGAATAACTTTTATGATATAATGTTAAGCAAAAAAAGAAGTCCATACTCAAAAATTGTGTACAGTGTCATGTGGGAAAAGAAAAATATCCTTAGGTAAAACAGGAAGTAAATGTGTTCAGTATGTTATTCACAGCTGCCTCTCGGTAAGAACATAGTTGTTTCTAATGGTTGGTTTTTTGTTTTTTGTTCTTTTATTTCTTTTTTCTTTCCTGAACCTTATACGTTTTATACAAAGAACACATTATTTGACAACTATAAAAATAATAAAATTTAAAACTTTAAATATTACTTGTTGGAAAAACAAACAGAATGTGTGTGTGTGTGTGTGTGTGTGTGTGTGTGTGTGCGCGCGCGCGCGCGCGCGCGCGTGCTTGCGCTGGCAAAAGTGGAGATAAGAACAGAATATTCTTTGAATAAAACTGGCTATAAAAATGGCGCATAATGGAGGGTAAAATTATGATTTTTTAACTGTTGTTTTTGTTGCATTTGTGGTTTGGGTGCCGACAGAGGTCCAACCTGGTTCGTAGGCTGTGAGGGAAGCACCGGTGGAGAGGACACAGCTGAGAATACAGGACAGAGTGGTTGCTGGTGAACAGAGCAGCAGGCTAGCAAGGCCCAACTGAGCCCTCTCCCCTCACAGTGAAGATGTCCCACCTAACAAAGAAATGTCACCCTGGACAGTGAGAAATGGAGTGGCCATATGCCCAAGCATGGGGCATTAGTCATGGCTGTGAAGTCTGCCCGGCTGAGCCCAGGGACCAAATGGGGGCTAGTTCCACTCCACCCTTGAATCCAAATAGCTCAGGGAATCAGAAGAAAAGGCAGAAAAGTGTTTGGCTTGCCCCAGAAGTAACATCTGTCTCAAGGCACTGGGCTGCACTGACCAGAGGAGCAAAAAGACCCCTCATCCATACCCCACTCCATTCTGTCCACATCTAGAAATCAGGCTTCCAGGACAGATGGTACTACTTGGCACAGTGCGATGAGAGGGGTTGTGGGAAGGGTGAAGAGGGTGGTGAAGGTGGAAGAAGGAAGCATTCTGGCAGCTTTGAGTGGGAAGGGGCAGATCAGAGATGAAAAAATAAAACAAATGCCCATGAGATTCTAAAACCCAGGCAGAGGGGATAGATAAACAAATTCCAGCACCTCCAGACAATGGAATGCTACTCTGCAGTGAAAAGGACCAAATTATTGATAGATGCAACGACCTGAATGAATTTCGAAGACATTATGTGAAGTAAGAGAAGCCAGTCTCAAAACTTTACATACTGTATGGTTCTCTTGATGTGACATTTTCCAAGAGATAAAACTATGGGGATGGAGATGAGATCGATAGGGTGGTCAGCACAGTTACAGGTGGGGATGAGCAGTGGGTGACCACAGGAGAAGTCTTTTTGGAGTTATAGAATTGGTGCTGTGATTATAAGAATCTACACATACACTAAAATTCCTAGGACTGTACATCAAAAGAAAAGGGGGGCAATTTAGTGTATGATTTTTAAAATAAAATGAATAATAATAATAATAAACTCTGAATGACAGAAAAGAGATCAAGGTTGGCAGGAGTTCTAGTGATATCAACTACGAAGGATCAGCATGAGGTCATATGGGGACGGGATAGAAATTTAAAAAAAAAAGTTTTGTATCCTGATCATGGTGGTAATCACAGGTCTAAGCATGTGTCAAAATGTATAGAACTATATATCAAAGAATGAATTTTACTGGATGTAAATTAAAATCAAATAAATAAATTTTTAAAACTTTCATGAAAAGTTCTGAAATCTTGGTGAGGGTTAATGCACATCAATTTATGCCTCCAGACCTGGATTTCACTTATACATTTTACCTTGAAGAAAAAAATTTAGTGAATGGAGTAAAGTCAGTAATCAAATTCACAATAAAAAAAACTTTCATTTTTCATTGTGATGAAAAATCTCTAATGATAGTTTTTGAAATTTCAAAAACGAAAATATGCCTTACGAGTATTTAGGATTTAAAAAAATCAGGTTTGCCTCAAATTTCTCTATACTGTAGTACCGAACACCAGAAGAAAATGGAACTGTTTTCTTATTGGGGAGAAAGGCAAAATCCTAGAACCTCCAACCAGTTTGTTTTCATTTGGGAGGTCAACACAAAGTCAGTGTAAGCCTCAAAAATATACCACCCACCTGTCCCTCCTAGAAATAAAATATATTTCAAAACATGCTCTAGTCATCTTAGAGAAAAGTCAAAATGAAAAATTCAAGCAAGAAAATGTAATAACACAAAATGATTAGGTACAAACGTTAAAATCAATGAAAACATCAAATCAATGCAAAAGGAAGAAAAAAATCATGAAAGACAGGATACATGTTTTTAAAATAACTGAGAAAATACAGGATTATTAAACTCTAATTAAATTAACAAATTTATAAAGTAAATATAGACGTAAGAATCCAAAGTACAATAGAAGGCACTGCATTTGACAGTCTATGAAGAGGACACTTCTCCGTGACTTACTAGCATTGGCACCATGATCATAGGAATCATTTAGTAGGAGGAGGTCCAATGATGTAATCTAACATCTCAGTGTCAATTTTTATTTGATGATTTAGATATATTCTGAATTTAAATGCTCTGAGAATATTAAGAACAGAAAGACATTTTTCTAACATGATAAAGACTTTCTCTCAAACCACAGACGAGCTACTAAAATCTGTTCTAGGATGCAACATAAATGAACCTTGAGGACATAATGCTAAGTGAAATAAACCAGTCACAAAAGGATAAAGCTATATGATTGCATTCAGATGAGGTACGTAGAGTAGTCACATTCATAGAGACAGAAAGTAGAATGAGGCTGGGGGTAGGGGATGGGAAAGTGGAGAATGGGAAATATTTTGTTTAATGGGTATAAAGTTTCCGTTTTAAAATATGAAAAGAGTTATGGAGATGGATGGTCATGATGGTTGTACAAAGTCTTGAATATATTTAATATCATTGAACTGTTGCTTAAAAATTGTTACTATGGTGAATTCTATGTTAAATATATTTTACCATAATAAAACAAATTTTATTAAAGACTGGAAGAAATTAAAAATAATGTGTTTGAGATTATAGGTGATTATTTTTTCTTATATTTTCTTCTAAAACTATTCATAACGCCATGTGTCTTCTATGATTTAAAAAATAAATCGGAGTGTCTTTCCCTGGGCCTTCATATTTACACTCTCCTCCTGCAACTCCCGTCCTCTCAGCTCTCTCCTGCCAGAGTCCTGGCTACAGTTTGTGGAGACAGGCCCAAAGCTCTCGTGGTTGAAGTAGTCCATTTAGCTCTACAGCATCAGAAAGGCACACCAGAACAACTGATGACAGTCATCTCATCTCAAGACTCTTAATCAGGATCATACCTCAAAGTCCATCTTGTCATTTTAGGGATTTGACATATGATAAAATTGGATTTGAGGAGCAAGATGGCGATGGAGTAGGCAGACCTACCAACTTCCAACTCCCAGAACCAAAGTGGATTATAACTTAATTTTAAGAACCATCATTTGGATAAACCAACTTTGAACTAAACTAAGTGGACTCTTCAACCAAGGAACACAGAAGAAGCCACATTGAGACTGGTAGGAAAAGCGAAAACGCGAAGAGGGCTGCCCAGCTCCCCGGAGCGAATGGAAGCCTGGAGAGACCAGCATGGTGGGAGGAGAGTTTGGCGGAGAGGGAGGGACCTGGGTCCCAAGAACAAAGCCCCAGCCTGCAGTGGCAGAGCCTAGAAGAGGCGTTTGGACAGTATTGAGCTGTGAAACAAGTGAGGATACTGTTTGTGAAAAAGAGACAGTTTTCTCAGACCCAAGATTCTAAAAGGGACAGCGCAGAAAACCTCTCTCATAACCACTCACCCGGGGCTCCGGGGAATGGGGACAGAGGAGAGGACCAGAGCAGCGGGAAGAGAGTGTGGACTGAAGGCACAGGGACAAACACTCTGAGGGACAGCCACCCTAACCCCTGGGCTAAGTCACTTCCCTAATCTAAAATGAATATTTCCCCTGGAACTAGCAATACCAGCAAAGGGAGACAGAACACCAGCCAAACAAGCTCTCCCACGGCAATTAGAGCAGAGCTACTTATATGGAGGGAGCTCCCAGGTCTACAGTATGAACTGTGGGGCCCCTTCCTACTCTGCTGAGAGTTGCTGGAGGGATGGTGGCGGCGGGCTGCTGAAACGCGGTTCTGTCGGCGTGCGCGGATCCCAACCGGTGTGAGCACGGTCTAGCCCAGCAGGGGTGGAGGGGACGCACGAAAGCGGTCTGGCAGCTGTGGGCCCACCTGTAGCCCCACCTGCGGGGGAAAAGCAGAAGGCCAGGAAAGGGCAGAGATCTGCTCTGCGGCCCTGCGCAAGCCAGCCCTGACCGCGGGGATGGAGCTAGGACCAGGGATGGGCAGAGGCTCGCAGCTGAGCTCACGCCAGCAGCCCCAAGCAGCCGGAGAAACCGCGGTTTGCCATCCTGCATGGACGAGTGAGCTCTGAACGCGGGGGTGGGGCTAGAGCCCCAGATGAGCGGAAGCTCGCAGCTGAGTGCATGCCAGCAGCCCCCACCGGCCCAAGAAACCATGGTTTGCCATCCTGCGTGTGTGAGTTGGCTCTGAACGCGGGGGTGGGGTAGAGCCCGGGACGAGCGGAGGTTCGCAGCTGAGTGCACGTCAGCAGCCACGCTCGGCCCAATAAATTTTGGTTTGCGATCCTGTGCAGAAGGGTCCTGGCCTCGAGGGCGGGGCTAAAGCTCTGGACCGGCAAAGGCTCACAGCTGAGAGCATGTGAGCAGCCCGGTGCAACCTGAAAAACTGTGGCGAGCAGGTTCTGACGGCGGGGGCTGGGCAGAAGCCTTGTAACAGGCTGTGTCCGCAGCTGAGCAAAGATGCTCACCTCTACCCTTGGTACTGAGGCTTGTGGTTTGAGTGACAGCCCCTCATGCAGAGGAGAGGCGGAAATCACAGCAACAGCCAAAGTGGGCCGGCGCTGGCAACGCCCATACCCAACCACCCTAGGCAACCTCAGAGGGGGTGGCAAACCTACAGATAGACCACACCTAGAGAACACAAAGGCAACACCTACTGGATTCCAGTTGCCACAACTTGCTTATACACAGACAAAATGGGCAGGTAGAGAAATGCAAATCAAATGAATCAAGAGAAATCCCCAGAGAAGGACCTGAATGAACCAGATATAACCAAATTACCAGATGCAAAATTTAGAATAATGATAGTTAAGATGTTCAAAGAAATTAGAGCAACAATGCATAGTCACTATGAACACCTAAATAAAGAAATAACAAGTATAAAAAATGAAATTGAAATAATAAGAAAGAATGAGACAGAAATGACAAATACAGTATCAGAACTGAAGAAAGACCACAATAGAAGGAATTAAAAGTAGGATGAATGACGCTGAGGATCGAATCAGAGAGTTAGAGGACACAATAAACAAAGGCACAGAAGCAGAGAAGAAAAAGAAAAAACCCCAAAAAATGTGAAAAAACTCTAAGGGAGCTCTGTGACAACATGAAGAGAAACAACATTCACATCATAGGGGTTCCTGAAGAAGAGGAGAGAGAACAAGAAATAGAAAATGAAAAAGTTTTTATAAACGAATGATAATGAGCATACATCAACTCAAAATTAATGGGACACAGCAAAAGCAGTACTGAGAGGGAAGTTCATTGCACTACAGGCATACCAAAAGAAGCTAGAAAAAGCTCAAATAAGCAACGTAACCCTGCATCTCAATGAACTAGAAAAACAACATAAATAAAGCTCAGGACCAGTAGAAGGAAAGAAATAATAAAGATCAGAGCAGAAATAAAAGACATAGAGGCAAAGGAAACAATACAGAGGATCAATGAAACCAGAAAATGGTTCTTTGAAAAGGTAAACAAAATTGTTGAACCTTTAACTAGACTCACGAAGAAAAAAAGAAAGAGGATCCAAATAAATAAAATTAGAAGTGAGAGTGGAGAAATAACAACTGAAACAACAGAAATACATAGCATTGTAAGAATATACTATGAAGAACTCTATGCCAAAAAATTAGACAACCTAGGTGAAATGAACAAATTTCTTGAATCATATAATCTTCCAAATATCAATCTCAAAGAATCAGAACACCTAAACAGAACAATTACAACAAATGAGATCGAAACAGTTATCAAAAAACTCCCAAAAAAGAAAAGTCCTGGGTCTGATAGCTTCACAAGTGAATTCTATCAAAAATTCAAAGAAGAACTAACTCCTATCCTCCTCAAGCTATTTCAGAAAATTCAAGAGGAAGGAAGACTTCCAAACTCCTTTTATGAGGCGAGCATAATTCTGATCCCAAAACTGGGCAAAGACAACACAAAAATAGAAAATTATAGGCCGTATTCCTGATAATTTAGACGCTAAAATTCTCAACAAAATATTAGCCAACCACATCCAGCAATATATAAAAAAAATCATACACCATGATCAAGTGCGATTTATTCTGGAGAGGCAAGGCTGGTTCAATATTCGCAAATCAATCAATGTGATTCATCACATAAACAAAAGAAAGGACAAAAATCACATGAAAATTTCAATAGATGCAGAAAAGGCATTTGATAAAATCCAGCACCCATTCATGCTCAAAACTCTCAGTATAGTGGGAATACAGGGATCATTCCTTAACATGATAAAGGCCATCTACGACAAACCCACAGCAAACATCATACTAAATGCGTAAAAATTAAAAGCAATCCCCTTAAGATCAGGAACCAGGCAGGGATGCCCACTTTCACCACTCTTATTCAACATAGTTCTGGAAATCCTAGCTACAGCAATCAGACAAGAAGAAGAAATAAAAGGCATCCAAATTGGAAAAGAAGAAGTAAAACTGTCACTATTTGCAGATGATATGATATCGTATATAGAAAACCCTAAAGTCTCAGTCAAAAAACTACTGGACCTGATAAATGAATTCAGCAAGGTGGCAGGATATAAAATTAATACTCAGAAATCAGAGGCATTTCTATATACCAACAATGAACTGTCAGCAAAAGAAATTAAGGAAACAATCCCCTTCACTATTGTAGCCAAAAAAAAGTACCTAGGAGTAAATTTAACCAAGGAGGTTAAGGACTTGTACTCAGAAAATTATAACACATTGATAAAAGAAATCAAGGAAGATACAAACAAGTGGAAGCATATACCGTGCTCATGTCTAGGAAGAATAAATATCATTAAAATGTCTATATAACCCAAAGCAATTTATAAATTCAATGCAATACCAATTAAAATACCAATGACATACTTCAAAGATATAGAACACATATTCCAAAAATTTATATGGAACCAAAAAAGAACACGAATAGCCTCAGAAATCTTAAAAAAAAATAATAAAACAGGAGGTATCACTCTTCCGGATATTAAGGTTTACTACAAGGCCATTATACTCAAGACAGCCTGGTACTGGCATAAGAACAGGTACATAGATCAATGGAACAGAACAGAGAACCCAGAAGTAAACCCACAGCTTTATGGTCAACTGATATTTGACAAAGGAGGAAAGGACATACAATGGAGTAAAGACTGCCTCTTTAACAAATGGTGTTGGAAAAATTGGACATCTACCTGCAAAAAAATGAAACTAGACCGTCAACTTACACCATTCACAAAAACAAACTCAAAATGGATAAAATACTTAAACATACACATGGCCAATAGGCATATGAACAAATGCTCAACATCACTAATCATTAGAGAAATGCAAATTAAGAACACAATGAGATATCACCTCACACTAGTCAGAATGGCGCTCATTTGCAAAACAACACAGAACAAGTGCTGGCGAGGATGTGGAGAAAAGGGAACCCTTCTGCACTGCTGGTGGGAATGCAGACTGGTGCAGCCACTGTGGAAAACAGTATGGAGATTCCTCAAAAAATTAAAAATCGAACTCCCTTTTGACCAGCTGTCCCACTTTTAGGAATATACCCTAAGAACACCATAGCACTGTTTGAAAAGAAGAAATGCGCCCCCATGATCATGGCAGCATTATTTACTATAGCGAAGATCTGGAAACAGCCCAAGTGTCCATCAGAGGACGAGTGGATTAAAAAGCTTTGGTACATATATACTATGGAATACTACTCAGCCATAAGAAATGATGACATCGGATCATTTACAACAAAATGGATGGACCTTGATAACATTATAGAAGTGAAATAAGTAAATTAGAAAAAAACTGAGAACAGCATTATTTCATACATAGGTGGAACATAAAAGTGAGATTATGAGACATGGACAAGAGTGTGGTGGTTACGGGGTGGGGGGAGGGAGGAGAGGGTGGGTTAGGGAGGAGGGGAGGGGCGCAGGGAAAACCAGATAGAAGGTGACAGAGGACAATCTGACTTTGGGTGATGGGTATGCAACATAACTGAATGATAAAATAATCTGGAGATGTTTTCTTTGAACATATGCACCCTAATTTATTGGTGTCACCCCATTAAAATTAATAAAAAAAAGAAATAAAAATGGAAAACCTAACCCAAACTAAAAATGTGCTTTAAGAATGCTAATAACAACTTTTATTGTCTTAGCCTCTACTCTGTGTAGCTGCTTGGTAGGGACCGTAGAATTGTGATCTAATTCTGCAGCTCTTCTGCAGAACTGACACCTTGGACACATGATGCAACTGGGTCTTGTTGAACCATGAGAAGAATTCACAATTATTTTCTAAGAGGCCAACATATTGGTGAGTGTACCCAGCTCCTGGGAGGAGCTTTCATTGAACTTCTACTATGTTCCCATCTGTGCCGGATGCGGAAGGCATTCCAGGCAGAGAAAGCAACAAAAAGACCGTAGGTGGCACAGCTGAAGTGCCAGAGGGGGCCTTTGGGTGGAAGGCTATGACCACCCTGGGAGAACTGTGCCTGTGACATTGTGGGGAGCTGATGAGGGTTTATGAAGTGAAGGTGGTGGTCAGAGAAGTATTCTTGAATATTAAAAGCTAAGAGTGAACAGCATTAGAAAAAATTTTAAATCTCTAGTTAAGCCTGACCAGGCGGTGGCGCAGTGGATAGTGTCAGACTGGGACACAGAGGACCCAGGTTCAAACCATCTTGAGCGTGGGCTCATAGACATGACCCCATGGTCAGTGGCTTGAGCCTAAACGTCGATGGCTTGAAGCCCAAGGTTCCTGGATTGAGCAAGCAGTCACTGGCTCAGCTGGAGCACCCTCCCCCCAGGTCAAGTAACATATGAGGAAGCAATTGATGAACAGCTAAGTTGCTGCAATAACAAGTTGATGCTTCTCATGTTTCTCCTTTCCTGTCTGTCTGTTTGTCTATCTCTCTTGCTAATAAATAAATAAATTAATTAATTAATAAAATCTCTAGTTAAATGGTAAATAGTCTGGGGGAGGGGATGAGAAGCTTCTAGGAGCAAGGTCATTAGTGAAGGTGGCACAATCAGTTCTCAGCAGAGGAAGGGTTCCTAGAGCAGGGAGGACACAGGCACTATCTGGACAGGTGAGCCCGACAGACAGGTGCAGTGCCTCAGGAGGGTCTTGCATCATGGTGGTGCTCTCTAGGATTTGGAAAACTGGCCACCTGTGAAGAGTGTTTACACCTGGGAACCTCCTTTCCTGTAAGAAGCTTTGCAGATGTTTGAAAGAATGCGGCAACAAATGTAGCATGTTGTCTTAAGTCAGACCATATAAAATTGCCATTTTGTATACTAGAATGCAGCCAAATGTCAGGGTTTGTAGCCAGTCTGTAGTGTGGTCTATCATTCTTGTCAAAAAAGAAAAAGGAAAGCAAGTATGACATGATCAAGTTCACTGGGTGACAAGAAGATGCTGGAGTGGTATGGGATTGGGGTGAGCAAGCCAGAGGTTTTATTTCCACTTTAACAACATGCTTCTGTATGGCTTACCTTCATCACAGTCGGTAGATGGCTGTTTTGAAACAAAGGGAAATTCAGTAAATACGGGAGTTTTACTGTTTTTTAACCCTTCAACACTGATTCTGATCTTGGTTCTGTCATCAAACTAAGGTATGACTTCACTCAGTCATCCCTTCTTATGTTAACTGGGGGTTGGGTTAGATTGGCAATCCCAAACCTGGACATACAGGAAAATCTCCTAGATTTACCAAAGAGAAGAAAACCCAACAAGCCTGGAAGCTGTATTTTGAATGGTCCCTCCCCAGGTGACTGATAACCAGCCAGGTATGGGGACCCCTGGTCCCAAGGTTGGGAGGTTTCCTTCCAGTTGTCATATTACTTTATTCCATATTTGTTGTTGCTTTTATCTTTCCCTCTTTGAGTTTAGCCCCAACCCAATAAGACATTCAATTTCATATCACAGAAACGTCTGACAGAATCCTTCTAGCACCCGACCCATTCTGCAAGGGAGGACAGTAGACAAAGTAGAATATGTATATGAATGTTTAAATGCTTCAAATGGATTAAGCATTTTGTTTTCCTCAGATTATTATTTTTTTGCATGAATATTAACCATTTCACATTTGGAATCCTTCTGCAAACAGAGCAGTTTGTCTTTGTGTTTGCTCATTTAAAAACAAATATTTGCCTGCCAAGCAAATACTATCTCTTAGGATGTGCTATTAATAGGGTAATTAGGCAGCCAGTAATGAAAAGGATTGCTGGTAATTATGGCAAGATTTGTTTTGGCATTTGAAGGCAGCTATGGAGGCTGGAGAGTGCTAAAATCTACCTTGGAGTTAATTAGTGCAATTAGAACACACCTGAAAAACTAGCCCAGCTAATGAACACTTCACTCTACTTTTAAGGTGACATCAGTACTCAGCAGTTCCCAGGCTGCTTGGGCAATCCTGGGAACTGCTGTTTCTACTGTGACAGAGGACTGTGGGCAAGACAGAGAGCTGTGGACAGAGAGCTGTGACAGAGAGCCTGACTGCCCACCTTCACTTTTCATGAGCTCATCGTCCATGGGCTCTTCTCTTTCAATACCACCCCCGCCTCATCCCATCGTTTGTTTGAAAGCAAGTTCTGTTTTTTCTTGCTTGAGCCTTATGATAACCCTTTGAGATATATTAGCAAGGTTTAGGGTTTGGGGGTTTCTCTGCCATTTTTTAGATAAGGACATTTAGGACCAGAGATGCCCAAGGGTTTCTTAAGGCTGTAGATGAAGTCAGAATTCACAGCCTAGGACTGAGAAAAATTAGTAATCCAGACACATCTGTCTGCACAAAATGCTGAACTTGCAGGGACTTCGGGGCTCTCTGATCTGTGACCCCAGTTAACTTCACTGGCAACAGGACATGAATCTGAAATAGTTCAATTCATTCAGCTTAGAAAATAGTCTCAAACTTACCCTTCCCTCTTCCCTGCTGACCTGCTCCTTCCCATGGCTCACTCTCAGCGACGTTTCCCTCCGTGAGCATGCAGGCAGGGTGCATGGGCATTGGTGACCATAACACACATCAAACGTACTGGCCAGTGTGTGTGTGGCTGCATGAGCACTTGTGGGGAGACATACATGGAAATGAGGGTCGGTGTGCACACACAATGTGGGGGAATCATTAGAGCAGTAAAGAGGAGAAGAGTAGCAGTCAGACTAAGGCATGCTCTGCAATATGAGGCAAGTTACTCAACCAATTTAAAGTCTTAGGTTTCTCATCTAAAACATGGGAATAGAATTGATATCCCCAGCACAGGTTCAGCTTTACAGGTACAGGGAGACCTTCCTCGCGTGCCCGGCCCATCATCATGACCACCTGATTACCACAGTTGATGCAGTTGTGAGCTGTGCTTCCCTGCTAATCCCGTGCATGACCAAACACTGGGGTTGTCTCATTCAGACCTTTGGGGCAGCTCAGTGGGACAACAAGGAAAGGAAGCCTGGAAAGTCCAGGGAGACCGCACTCTTCCTAGACCCTTGATCCCAGTTCTCTACTAACCTGCAGAATCCTACCAGAGAAAGGATAGGGACTCAGGCCTGATTGTTACTGTCTCCTCCTGCACTTCATCCACTAGAATCTTAGTTTTCAAAGGCAAACAACTGCGCAGAAAGCGATTCATCAGGAACCTTGCCCCACACTTTCTTTGTATTCTTTTTAATTAAAATTTTATTTTTAAATTACAGTTTACTTTCAATATTATTTTGAATAAGTTCCAGGTGTAAAAATAGTGTTTAAGCAATCATATACTTTACAAAGTGTTCCCCTGATATTTCCAGTACCCACATAACACCATTTAATCTATAGGTTGCTTTGCGTAGTATAAACATTTTAATGATGTTAATTATTCCAATCCATAAGAACAGTATATATGCTTCTATTTATTTTTATTTTCTTTAATTTCTTCTGTCAGTGTATTACAATTGTTTGAGTACAGATCTTTTACCTCTTGGGTTAAATTTATTCCTATGTAGGTTTTATGCAATTGTAAATGGGATTGTTTTATTAGTTTCTCTTCCTGATAGTTCACTATTGAAGAATAAAAATGTAACTGATTTTTGAACATGTATTTTGTATCCTATTACTTTACTGAATTTATTTATCAGTTCTATTGTGGTGTGTGTGTGTGTGGTGTGTGTGTGTGTGTGTGTGTGTGTGTGTGTGTGTGTTTGAATCTTTAGGGTTCTCTACATACAGTGTCATGTTGTCTGCAAATAATGACAATTTTACTTCTCCCTTTCCAATTTAGATGCCTTTTATTTCTTCTTTTTGTCTGATTGCTTTGACGAGGATTTTCAATCCTATGTTGAATAAGAGGGGTGAAAATGGACATCCCTGTCTTGTTCTTGATCTTAACAGGAATGCTTTACATTTGTCCCCAGTGATTATGATGTTAGTTATGGGTTTGTGATATATGCCTTTATTATGTTGAGATACGTTCTCTCTTTTCCCACTTTTCTGAGAGTTCTTATTAAAAATGAGTGCTGGACTTTGTCAAATTTTTTTTGTATCTATTGATTTGATCAGATAGATGACTTTTATCCTTCATTTTGTTTACATGGTGTATTGTGTTAATTGCAATGTGGGTATTATACCAACTTTGCATTCCAAGAATAAACAACATGTGATCATAGTATAAAATCTTATTAATGTATTGTCGAATTCAGTTTGCTAATATTTTGTTGAGAATGTCTTCCCTCCTCTTGAATTTTTTCTGAATAGTTTGAGAAGGGTAAGTCTTAGTTTTTCTTTAAATATTTGGTAAATTTTATCTGTGAGGCCATCTGGGCCAGGATTTTTGTTTGTTAGGAATTTTTTGGTGACTACTTTAATTTTGTTGGTTGTAATTGGTCTGTTCATATTTTCTGTTCCTTCTTGATTTAGTCTTGGAAGATTACATGCTTCTAGAAATGTATCTGTTTCTTTCAGATTGTCCAATTTGTTGGCATATAGTTGTTTGTAATCCTTTGTATCTTTATGGTATCAGTTGTTAGTCTCTCTCATTTCTGATTTTATTTATTTGGGTCTTGTCATTTATTTTTCTTGATGAGTCTAGTTAAAAGTTTATCAATCTTGTTTATCTTTTCAAAGAATCAGGCCTTGGTGTCATTGATCTTTTATACTGTACTTTTTAGACACTATTTTGTTTATTTCTGCTCTGATCTTTTTAATTTCCTTTACTCAATTTGAGCTTTATTTGTTCTTTTTCTAGTTCCTTTAGGTGTAAGTTTGGATTGTTTATTTGAGAATTTTCTTGTTTTTTGAGGTAGGTCTATAATGCTCTGCATTTCCCTCTTAAAACTGTTTTTGCTGTGTTTCATAAATTTTGGGTTGTTGTGTTTTCATTTCATTTGTCTCAAGGTATCTTTTGATTTTTTTCCTTGATCTCATTGTTAACCCATTCATTGTTTAGTAACATGTAATTGTGTGTTACTAAATGTGTTTTTTATTTCTTTTTCTTGTAATTGGTTTATAATTTCAAACCACTGCTTGAAGAAGATGCTTGACATGATTTCAATCTTCTTAAATTTATGTTTTGTGACCTGATGTAGTCTATTCTGGAAAGTGTACCATGTGTACTTGAAAAGAACATATATTCTGCTGCTTTGGGGTGAAATGCTCTGAAAAGATCAATTAAGTCTATCTGATCTAGAGTGCCATTTAAGATCACTATTTCCTTGTTGATGATGATTTTATTATTATTGTTGTTGTTGTTGTTGTTTTAGCAAAAGAGACAGGCAGATAGGAGGGAGAGAGATGAGAAGCATCAATTTGTAGTTGCAGCACTTTAGTTGTTCATTGATTGCTTCTCCTTTGTGCCTTGGCCGAGGAGCTTCAGCTGAGCCAGTGACCCCTTGCTCAAGCCAGCAACCTCAGGATCCAGCCAGAGATCATGGGATCATGTTTATGATCCCACACTCAAGGTGGTGACCATGCACTCAAGCTGGTGAGCCTGTGCTCAAGCCACATGAGCCCATGCTCAAGCTGGCAACCTCAGGGTTTCAAACTGGAACCTCCATGTCCCATGTTGACACTATTCACTGCACCACCACGTCAGGCTCCTTGTTAATTTTCTGTTTGGAATATCTACCCATTTAATATCCAATGGGGTATTTAAATTCCCTACTATATAACTGTACTACTGTCAATCTCTCTCTTTATGTCCATCAATATTTGCTTTATATATTTAGATGATCCTCTCTTGGGTTCATAAATGTTTGCATGGGCTATATCCTCTCATTGTATTGCTCCCTTTATCATCATGTAGTGTCTTTCTTTGCCCCTTACTATATAGCCTTTGTTATAAAGTCTATTTTGTCTGATATAAGTATTGCTAACCCACTTTGTTTTATTTCCATTTGCATGAAATAGCTTTGTCCATACCTTTACTTTTAGCCTGTGTGTATCTTTAGTTCTGAGGCACATCTCTCATAGACAGTATATGTATGGGTCTTGTTCTGTTACCCATTCAGCTACCCTATGTCTTTTGATTGAAGTATTTAATTATTAATAGGTACATATATATTGCCATTATACATATTTATGTTTCTTTTTTTCTTTCTTCTTCTTAAAGAAGTCCCTTTAACATTTCTTGTAATACTAGTTTGGTAATAAGGAACTCCTTTAGCTTTTTCTTGTCTGGAAAGCTCTTTATTTCTCCTTCAGTTATAAATGACAGCCTTGCTGGGTTGAGCAGTCTTGGTTGTAGGTCCTTGCTTCTCATCACTTTGAATACTTTGAATCAATTCCTTTTGCATGCTGCACACTTTCAAACATGACCTTTAATCTTTACAGCAATGTCCTGAGCCAGGTCTCATCATCTTTTTAGGAATAAAGAAATTGGGACTCATAAAGTTGAGGTAACATGTCCAAGGCCACACAGCCAGTCAAGGACCAGGTTAGACTGAACCTGAAAGGACTGGCCCCAAACCCAGTCTCTTTCCACCCCACACACAGCCCTGCATTATCTGTGGCCCAAAGCCTCCTGCTGAGAACTTGAGGACTTGGAGCCGGCCGTGGGCACATTCTGAGGACAGTCAGACCTCTCACCACCCCACAATAATTCGCATTAGAAATCACAGAAACAAGACTGCATTTTATATATGAAAGTCAAAGAAGAAAAACCCTCACATAAAAGCTGAAATCTATGTCCTGCAGTAGCTGGATTTGCACTGACTAATTAGAAATTATATTTATATAACCCTCTAATCTGTATTTATGTGCTGCTAAGGGTGCAGCGAGCTGGGTGGGGAATTACATCCAGATTAGCCTTGGTCCATGAGCAGCCCGGATTAGAGCGGCTTCCTGTGCTAAAAGGAGAGAAGCTAAAGGATTTGGGGCAGAAATTCCCAATGAGGCCACTGTCCCTCTCCTCCGCCATGGACTCCATGGGCCTGGGCCCTTCAGGGGCTATCCAGTAAAGCCTCATGGCCTCCTTGTCTGAACAAGAGGCAAGATTACTCAAAGAGCTCATTTCCAGCTGAGGTTGGCCTTTGGTTTCCTAAACAAAATTAGTTTTATTCTCTTCAACATGTGTTTGGCAAGATTAAAGATCCCTCAACCTGTGCAGCTTACTCCCCGCTTGCTGTGTCAGAGAGCAGCCATGCCCTGCCCAGGGGCGGGGCTGTGGGGAGAAAGTGGGAGGGCAGAGCCTGAAACCCTATGCACTGAATTAGAGAGACTTTCAATGGATAATGGGTATCAGTGTGGAGATCTTAATAATTTGTGGTGTTGGGGGGAAGTTATTTGATCTCAAAATCATTTTAAAGCATTTTATTCTGGTTCTTTTTTATTTTCCATTTCTTTTTTAAACTTGGATCAACAGATGGGCATGGATGGGGAAGATGAGGTTGGAAGAGTCAGTTCTATTATTTAGTGGGGGGGGGGCAGTCTGACCCCAGGGCCATTTGGGTGTGGGACTCAATAAACTTTGAGTCAAAGGCTGCCAGATGGAACATTGTGTGCCAAGGTAGGACTTAGAGGTCTGGGGAGAGAGGCATTGAAGCTATAATTTGCATCCAGGGAGCCTCACCCTGGTCCCACTGTTGCCAGGAAGTTGCATTCCACTGAATCTAGTCTAGTATGGCTGAAAGTTGTTGACCTTGGCCATCCTGTTGTCCTACAAGCCTGTTCTTTATCCATTATAATTAAGAAAATAGACTAAATGACTGACGCGGCTTATTCCCACTCTAATATCAATAATCTATCGAAAGGTGAGATTCAGGGATGGCAAGATGGCGAGGGAGTAGGCGGACGTACCAACTTCCAACTCCCAGAACCAAAGTGGATTATAACTTAATTTTAAGAACCATCATTTGGATAAACCAACTTTGAACTAAACTAAGTAGACTCTTAAACCAAGGAACACTGAAAAAGGCACATTGAGACTGGTAGGAAAAGCGAAAACGCGAAGAGGGCTGCCCAGCTCCCCGGAGCGAATGGCAGCCTGGAGAGACCAGCGTGGTGGGAGGAGAGTTTGGCGGAGAGGGAAAGACCTGGGTCCCAAGAGCAAAACCCCAGCCTGCAGCCTCAGAGCCTAGAAGAAGCGTTTGAATAGTATTGAGCTGTGAAACAAGTGAGGATACTGTTTGTGAGAAAGACAGTTTTCTCAGACCCAACATTCTTCTTAAAGGGACAGCAGAGAAAACCTATCTCACAACCACTCACTTGGGGCTCCGGGGAATGGGGACAGAGGAAAGGACCAGAGCAGCGGGAAGAGAGTGTGGACTGAAGGCACAGAGACAAACACTCTGAGGGACAGCCACCCTAACCCCTGGGCTAAGTCACTTCCCTAGTCAAAAATGAATATTTCCCTGGAACTAGCAATACCAGCAAAGGGAGACAGAACACCAGCCAAACAAGCTCTCCTGTGGCAATTAGAGCAGACCTGCTTAGATGGAAGGAGCTTCCAGGTCTACAGTATGCAGTGTTAGGATCTAAGCTGCAGTGCACCCACCCACACTGCTGAGGGCTGGCTGGAGGGACGGTGGCAGCGGGATGCTGAAACGGCAGTTCTGTCTGTAGAGGCGGAGGCCCTGCCGGTGTGAGCTAGGTCTAGCCCAGCAGGAATGGAGGGGACATGCAAAAGCAGTCCGGCAGCTGCAGGCCCAACTGTAGCCCCACCTGCAGGGGAAAAGCAGGCCAGGAACGGGCAGAGATCTGCTCTGTGACCCTGGACCCTGTGGAAGCCAGCCCTGACCGCGGGGGTGGGGCTAGGACCAGGGATAGGCGAGGGTCGCGGCTGAGCACATGCCAGGAGCGCCACACCAAGCCAGAGAAACCACAGTTTGCCCTCCTGTGTGCGTGAGTTGGCTCTGAACGCGGGGGCGGAGCTGGAGCCCTGGATGAGCGCAGGCTTGCAGCTGAGTGCATGCTAGCAGCCCCGACTGCAGGATAAACCGTGGTTAGCGATCCTGAACAGGTGGGCCCTGGTCTTGGGGGTGGGGCTAAAGCTCCTGACGGGTAGAGGCTCACAGCTGAATGCACGGAAGCAGCCCTGTCCAACCCGAGAAACTAAGCAGAGCGGGCTCTGACCACAGGGGCTAGGCAGAAGCATGGGAACAGGCTGGGTCCGCAGCTGAGCAAAGGTGCTCACCTCTACCCTTGGTGCTGAGGCTTGTGGCTTGAGTGCAGTGCACAACCCAACCTGTGGGGGCGAGGCGAAGGCCAAGGCAGGTTGAGGCTTGTAGAGCCGGGCAGCAGGACACAGACCCTCCTGAGGAAGAGAGGCGGAAATCACAGCAACAGCTGCAGTGGGACGGCGCTGGAAATGCCCATGCCCAATTGCCATAAGGAAGCGGCAGAGGGGTTTGCAGGTCTGCAGACAGACCACACCTAGAGAACACAAAGGCAACATCCATTGGACTCTAGTGGCCACAACCTTCATAGACGCAGACAAAATGGCCAGGCAGAGAAATGCAACCCAAATGAATCAAGAGAAATCCCCAGAGAAGGACCTGAATGAACCAGATATAACCAAATTACAAGATGCAGAATTTAAAATAAAGATAGCTAAGATGTACAAAGAAATTAGAGCAACAATGAATAGTAATTACAAACACTTAAATAAAGAGATAAAAAAAATAAAAAAACAAAATTGAAATAATAAAAAAGTATCAGACAGAAATGACAAATACAGTATCAGAACTGAAGACCACATGGAAGGAATTAAAAGCAGGATGGATGAGACTGAGGGTCGAATCAGCAAGCTAGAGGACACAATAAACAAAGGCACAGAAGCAGAGCAGGAAAAAAAAAGAGACTCAAAAAATCTGAGGAAACTCTAAGGGAGCTCTTTGACAACATGAAGAGAAACAACATTCACATCATAGGGGTTCCTGAAGAAGAGGAGAGAGAACAAGAAATAGAAAATTTGTTCAATCAAATCATAGAAGAAAACTCCCCTAAATTAAGGCTGGAAAACGTTTCACACATTCAAGAAGCACAGAGAATTCCATTAAAGAGAAACCCAAAGAAATCTACACCAAGACACATCATAGTTAAAATACCAAAGCTAAGGGATAAAGAGAAAATTTTAAAAGCTGCTAAAGAAAAAAAGGCTATCACCTACAGAGGAGCCCCCATAAGGATGACATCCAACTGCTCAACAGAAACACTTGAGGCCAGAAGGGAATGTCAAGATATATTCAAAGTAATGCAGAACAAGAACCTACAACCAAGACTACTCTATCCAACAAGGCTAACTTTTAAAACTGTAGGAGAAATAAAGAGCTTCCCAGACAAAGAAAGCCTCAAGGAATTCATTGAAACCAAACCAATTCTGCAAGAAATACTAAGGGGCCTGTTGTGAACAGTTCAAAGGAAGGAAAGAATATAGCAAAAGAAGAATGCAGCTTTAAAGATAAAATGGCAATAAACTACCACATATCAATAATAAATTAAATGTAAACAGATTAAATGATCCAATCAAAAGACATAGGGTAGCTGCGTGAATAAAGAAACAGGACCCATACATATGCTGTCTACAAGAGACACACCTTAAAACAAAAGATGCACATAGACTGAAGGTAAAAGGATGGAAAAAAATATTTCATGCAAATGGAAATAAAAAAGGAGCCAGGTTAGCAATACTTATATCTGACAAAATGAACTTTAAAGCAAAGGCTGTAGTAAGAGATAAAGAAGGACACTACATAATGATAAAGGGAACAATTCAACAGGAAGATATAACTATTATAAATATCTATGCACCAAATGTAGGAGCCCCGACATACATAAAGCAGACTTTGATGGATATAAAGGGCAAGATTAACAGCAATACTGTAATAGTAGGGGATTTCAATATCCCACTAACAACACTGGATAGATCCTCAAGAAAGAAAATCAATAAAAAAAATAGTAGACTTAAAGGATACACTAGATCAACTCGATTTAATAGATATCTTCAGAACTTTTCACCCTAAAGCAGTAGAATATACATCCTTTTCAAGCGCTCATGGTACATTCTCTAGGATAGAGCACATGTCAGGATAAAAAAGTGTTCTCAACAAATTTAAGAAGGTTGAAATCATATCAAGCATTTTCTCTGAGCACAATGCCATGAAACTAGAAATTAACCACAAATAAAAACTAAAAAATACTTAACACTTGGAAACTAGCATGTTATTAAATAATGAATGGATTAACAATGAGATCAAAGAAGAAATAAAAAAGTTTCTAGAAACGAATGATAATGAGCCTACATCAACTCAAAATTTATGGGACACAGCAAAAGCAGTACTGAGAAGGAAGTTCATTACACTACAGGCATAACAAAAGAAGCTAGAAAAAGCTCAAATAAGTAACCTGACCCGGCATCTAAAAGAACTAGAAAAACAACAGCAAATAAAGCCCAGGACCAGTAGAAGAAAGAAAATAAAAAAGATCAAAACAGAAATAAATGACATAGAGGCTAAGGAAACAATACAGAAGATCAATGTAACCAGGAGCTGGTTCTATGAAAAGGTAAATAGGATTGATGAACCTTTAACTAGACTCACCAAGAAAAAAAGAAAGAGGACTCAAATAAATAAAATTAGAAATGAGAGTGGAGAAATAACAACTGACACAACAGAAATACAAAGTATTGTAAGAAAATACTATAAAGAACTCTATGCCAAAATATAAGACAACCTAAGTGAAATGAACAAATTTCTTGAATCATATAATCTTCCAAAAATTTATCTGGAAAAATCAGAACACCTAAAAAGACCAATTACAACAAATAAGATCGAAAAAGTTATCAAAAAACTCCTAAAAAAGAAAAGTCCTGGGCCAGATGGCTTCATAAGTGAATTCTACCAAAAATTCAAAGAACTAACTCCTATCCTCCTCAAGCTATTTCGAAAAATTCAAGAGGAAAGAAGATTCCAAACTCCTTTTATGAGGCGAGCATAATTCTGATCCCAAAACCAGGCAAAGACAACACAAAGAAAGAAAATTATAGGCCTATATCCCTGATGAATTTAGACGCTAAAATTCTCAACAAAATATTAGCCAACCGCATCCAGCAATATATGAAAAAAATCATACACCATGATCAAGTGCGCTTTATTTTGGAGAGGCAAGGCTGGTTCAATATTCACAAATCAATCAATGTGATTCCTCACATAAACAAAAGGAAGGACAAAAATCACATGATAATTTCAATAGATGCAGAAAAGGCATTTGAAAAAATCCAGCACCCATTCATAATCAAAACTCTCAGTAAAGTGGGAAAACAGGGAACATTCCTTAACATGATAAAGGCTACCTACGACCAACCCACAGCAAACATAATACTAAATGGGCAAAAATTAAAAGCAATCCCATTAAGATCAGGAACCAGGCAGGGGTGCCTCTTTCACCACTCTTATTCAACATAGTTCTGGAAATCCTAGCTACAGCAATCAGACAAGAAGAAGAAATAAAAGGCATCCAAATTGGAAAAGAAGTAAAACTGTCATTATTTGCAGATGATATGATATCGTATATAGAAAACCCTAAAGTCTCAGTCAAAAAACTACTGGACCTGATAAATGAATTCAGCAAGGTGGCAGGATATAAAATTAATACTCAGAAATCAGAGGCATTTCTATATACCAACAATGAACTGTCAGCAAAAGAAATTAAGGAAACAATCCCCTTCACTATTGCAATTCAAAAATAAAGTACCTAGGAGTAAATTTAACCAAGGAGGTTAAGGACTTGTACTCGGAAAATTATAAAATATTGATAAAAGAAATCAAGGAAGATACAAACAAGTGGAAGCATATACCATGCTCATGGTTAGGAAGAATAAACATCATTAAAATGCCTGTATTACCCAAAGCAATTTATAAATTCAATGTAATACCAATTAAAATTCCAATGACATACTTCAAAGATATAGAACACAGATTCCAAAAATTAATATGGAGCCAAAAATGAACACGAATAGCCTCAGCAATTTTAAAAAGAAAAAATAAAGCAGGAAGTATCACTCTTCCGGATATCAAGGTTTACTACAAGGCTATTGTCCTCAAGACAGCCTGGTACTGGCATAAGAACAGGCTCATAGATCAATGGAACAGAACAGAGAACCCAGAAATAAACCCACACCTGATAGACAACTGATATTTGACAAAGAAAGGAAGAACATACAAAGGAGTAAATTCAGCCTCTTTAACAAATGGTGTTGGGATAATTGGACATCTGCAAAAAAATGACACTAGACCATCAACTTACACCACTCACAAAAACAAACTCAAAATGGATAAAAGACTTAAATGTAAGCCATGAAACCATAAGCATCTTAGAAGAAAACATAGGCAGCAAGCTGTCTGACATCTGTAGCAGCAATATATTTGCCGATTTATCTCCACGGGCAAATGAAATAAAAGGCAAGATAAACAAATGGGACTATATCAAACTGAAAAGATTTTGCACAGCTAAAGACAATAAGAATAAAATAAAAAGACAAACCACACAATGGGAGAACATATTCGACAACACGTCTGATAAGGGGTTAATTACCAAAATTTATAAAGAACTTATAAAACTCAACACCAGAAGACAAACAATCCAATCAAAAAATGGGCAAAAGAAATGAATAGAAATTTCTCCAAAGAGGACATACAGATGGCCAATAGGCATATGAAAAAATGCTCAACATCACTAATCATTAGAGAAATGCAAATTAAAACCACAATGAGATATCACCTCTCACTAGTCTGAATGGTGCTCATCAGCAAAACAACACAGAATAAGTGCTGGCGAGGATGTAGAGAAAAGGGAACCCTCTTGTACTGCTGGTGGGAATGCAGACTGGTGCAGCCACTGTGGAAAACAGTATGGAGATTCCTCAAAAAATTAAAAATCGAACTACCTTTTGACCCAGCTATCTCATTTATAGGAATATACCCTAAGAACACCATAGCACTGTTCGAAAAGAAGAAATCTCCCCCATGTTTGTGGCAGCATTGTTCTCAATAGCGAAGATCTGGAAACAGCCCAAGTGTCCGTCATAGGACGAGTGGATTAAAAAGCCATGGTACATATATACTATGGAATACTACTCAGCCATAAAAAATGATGACATCGTATCATTTACAACAAAATGGATGGACCTTGATATCATTATACGGAGTGAAATAAGTAAGACAGAATAAAACTGAGAACAGCATGATTTCATACATAGGTGGGACATAAAAATGACACTATGAGACATGGACAAGAGTGTGGTGGTTACGGGGTGGGGGGAGGGAGGAGAGGGTGAGAGAAGGGGGAGGGGAGGGGCACAAAGAAAACCAGATAGAAGGTGAAAGAGGACAATTTTACTTTGGGTGATGGGTGTGCAACATATTTGAATGATAAGATAACCTGGAGATGTTTTGAACATATGTACCCTGATTTATTAATGTCACCCTATTAAAATTAATAAATGAAAAAAGAAAGAAAAGGTGAAATATATACATAAAAATCAGCAAAAAAAAATAATTTATGGAGCAAGCCCGTGGGCTTTATAGCCAATTAGAACAGCATTTCTCATCACCCAGTAACACTTCATAGCAGTGGTAGAGCATTACAGTTTAAAAATGCGGGTTCTGCAGTGAGCCTGCTGGAGAGGAACCCATTCCGTCTGCACCCCTGATGAGTCCTGTGACCCTGGGCAAGCTCTTTAACCTCTCTCTGCTTTGCTGTCATTCTCTATAATACTGGAGTGATAGTAACAGCTCCTGAATTGCAGAGCTGAGGTGAGAAGCAGATTAATAAATATGCAAAAGCTGCAAAAACAGTCTCTAGAGCCCCCCAGGTACTCCGCGATAGTAGTTGTAATCAGCATCACCCTCCTGACTGCAAATCTCTGTGTCCTCCCCGCCACTGCTACTCACTGGGGACAAAGAACACATGCCTTGTTTAGCGCCTGTGTTACTCTTCAACTTGACAGGTGCTGCATGAAATACATTTCCTGGAGGATATGGTAGGCTGTCACCAAGTAGTTCTTGAATAAACAACCAGCCATTTGTAACCTACGGCCCATGAGCAACACCCCAGTTTCTACCCTGAGATCTTCTTACTTCACTTCCTTCTGTCTGGTCCTCAAAGAAGATGAAAAACAGAGGTTCTCCCAACACCTAGCATTTCTGACCACATTCATACTCACACTCCTCCTATCCTGGGTCTTTCACCAAGAAAGTGCAATTCTTTGCTCTCTAAGGATCTGAGGATGCCTCCAAATTGAGAAGCAACCTGGACTTTCTTGAGGGCAGAGAGTTTCTTTGGGTAGATGTGAGCAGGGGGTGCTGGGGAAAGAGCCCTGGAGCAAGTGAGAGGGGACAGGGTCTTTGCTCCACCTGACTTGCCTTGCCTGGGCCTCCCTGTCCCCATCTGTAAAAGCAGGATCACTCTTTCCTGGGGTATGTTCAGCATGGCATGAATCCCAAAACTACAGTCAGGGAAGAAAAGTTTGGCAAAGAAAAAAAAACGAATAACAATAAGAAAAAGTGGCTGCTGTCCCCTTTTCCATGATGAGCAAAACTTATTAGTGTACTAAAGACCCTGAGAGGTCCTGCAGCATGAAAACGAAATGGTTTATCTTCACTTTTCCCAGGGGTCTCTATGGGATTCTGCCACTAGAGTCTTCTTGCCATGTGACACCCTGCATGGCCTCCTATGGAATGAGATGGCGGCCTTTGGATCTCTCCCAGTTCCAGCATACTGTGCTTCCTCCCCCAGGAAACAATGAATAAACATGCAAGATGCAATAGTCCCAAGAAGAAGTGGTTTAGTGTCCTCATGCCTTGGCCCAAGGGAGAAAACAAGAAGAGGAAACCAGAAGAAGCATGTGGTCAGCTTTGCGCACTCTCATAAAAGGAACCTATGGTTCCTGACAACAGAGCAACAGGAAGAGAGGTGAGAGGAAGTTCAAGAAGTCAGGAAGCCCAGCATAAGTCCCCCACTGTAAATAAACAAACCAGAGAACCACCCTGCAAAGCAGGTTGTATTGCATTATGTGAGCAAGGCTGCTAGACATCTGGAAATTTCTGTCAACCCCCATCCCTCCAGTTGCCATAAATTTAAGCTAATCCTGTGGGGCCCAGGATCATAAGAATAATCCTTACATCTGTGTGGGTTTTTCAGCTTCTGAAAGCTCATTAACAGAATTATCTCATTAGTTCCCCTTGATGCCTATGGGAGGGGCTCAGGGGTGATCATCTCTGTTTGGCGGATCGAAGATGTTGAAACCCAGAGTAGGGAAGTGACTTTCTCAAGGTCACCCAGCAAGGCAGTGGAGAGTTAAAATTAATGCACATGTCTCCCAGTCCCAGCCTAGAACTCTCCGATGAGCTCAATAATACCTTAAAAGAAATAAAAAATAAATGCCCTGAGACATGGATGTCTCTCCATGCCTGCCATAGTCCCGGGGCTGGGGCTGGCTCAAAGAAGTCATGTAGTCCATCCAGAAGCAGATTAAGGTCAGTTGAGACCCTGAGTACAGAAGAAAATATTGGACCCCTTAAAAAAAGAGAGACAGGGAAAATAAAAATACATGTTAACCATAATTTTAAATAAATAAAAATTATTATGTACTATTGATGTTAAAGTTGCACATATGAAACCAAACTTGGTGTCATTAGAAAAAAAGTATCAAGTTGGGGTTTTGTGGCCCCCTTCAGAAGTTGGGGCCCAGGACGCGTGCCCGGTGCACCCGTTGTTAAATCTGCGTCTGGATCCATCCCTCCGTCACCATATGATAATGGAACATAGATAGAAAGTTACAGTGGGGAGATCAGGGGTTTTAGAGTCAAACTGTACAGCTTCAAATCCCAGCTCCAGTTTCCTGGTCATCAAACTTCAGATCATGTGGCTGAGCTCTTTGCAGCTGCTCCTCACCTCCAAAGTGAGGAAGAAAATTCTGCAGTGAGTGCCACCTGCTTTATCTGCTCTCCACCTCCCTTCTTCTGATAATGACTCCTCATTTTGGGGGACTATTCCTGCCCCACCTGCAGACATATGGCTCTGAAGGAAGATTTCTATACACCATTCCCACCTGCATGGTTACAGGAGTAGACATGTGACTGGAAAGACCGAATGGGGATTTCCTTTGAAATTATTTTTAAAATAAAATAAAGAGCCCCTTCCTTCTAGGGCTAATGCTGAGGTGATATGACTCTAGGCTCATGGAGAATGCTGGACTGGGAGAGGGAAGTAGTGCAGAGGTGGGGAGAAAGTTCTGGAGGCATCTGAGCCCCTGGTTGCCCTACCTTTCCCATGGGTAGTTCACATAAGCTTATGAATCATGGGCAGCCCTTCCATCAACCTATGAGACTCAAACTGTCTTGAATGTGTATCAAGTGGGAATTAACACCATGCCTCTCACTCTGAGGAATCCCACCAACACAAAGACCAAGAAAACAGGCAGCAATCTAGGGAAGCTCCCCAAATGGCACCCCATACTCTGAACAAAAGACCTCAAGTCTCCTGAGCTTTTATAGAGTCCTAGAACTTCAGAGCTTAAAATAATTTAAAGATAGGACCTGACCTATCATGTTAACATAAGGGTGAGAGAATCTATTTCATGGCTTTGGATGTTGGATCCTAAGAGTGCTTACCTAGTTATAAAGAGTCTGAGGGCATAGGGAATCTAGAATTATGAACTCTGGTCTCTGCAGTTTTGGCTGCTTTCCCCCACCCTGGCTCACAATTCAAAGAAAGTGGAGGAAATGAATGGATGATAAGAATGCACCTATATATTCTGCTTTTCTCAAATAAGGTTATGAGGATAAAGCCAGATTATATTATGCTACTATGAAAAGATTTATAGAAGTATAAAACAAGAGATTATTGTTATTACTAAAATTACAGACTCAAGTTTCCCTTGACACAAAGCTTACTTCCCCTGGGGAAATAATGGTAAAACAGGCCGTGCACAAAGGCTGGTGAAGGCACTTAGAAAATTAAGTGAGAATTATCTCCCAGTAAGTCTTAGTCAGGCAGCCATCAGCTCAGTCCTCTGACTTCCTTGCCCTTTAACCTGATTTAGCCCTCCAGTTGCCTAAACTTGGAGAGTTGGGTGACAGACCAATAATCTTGGTTTGTCTGAAACTGAGGGCTCTCCTGACACATGGGAATAGCTCGCACATGTGCCTCCAGACTGCCTGGCATCACACAGTTAATGACAGAAACAACTGGGGGCGGGCAGGCTCTGGCAACTGGTGGGTAGGATTTCACATAACTTCATAGGGTAAGCAATCATGGGGTTTGTTTGGAACTGAGTGATTTTCTGAGTTAATACCTGTCTGACAAGACTCACTATCACCCATATCAGGGCTATGTTCCTTAGCACTTCTGCCTCTGCCTGTTCCTGGGCCACCATTGTCATCTCACCCCAGGACTTGGCACACGCACAGCTTGGCTTAACTACAGACCCGTTCGGTGACGCTGTCTGTAGTGCTGAAACGTTCGTTTTCTTGGCTCGCTGCAGCCATGTTATTTCTCCTATCCCTGAGGTACTTGTTGGTTCGTCCAAATATTTATTCAATAAATATCTTCATCGGTTAGCTTTGGCTGTATAATAAGCCATCCCAAAACTTAATGGCTTAAGATGAATATATTAATTATCTCTTAAAATTCTGTGGGTTGCCTAAATCATTTTGGTTTAGGCCATATTGGCTGATCTGCGGTTTGCTGGTGGTTTGGCTGAAGCTGGATGCACTATGATGGCCTCACTCCTATGTCTGGTGATGGACAAGCTGTTGGCTGGAGCACCTCAGTTGTCTCCCCTGCAGTCTCTTCAGCATTTGAGCTCAGGCTTATTTGTGTAGTAGACTCGGTGCTCCAAGACTACAGGAGAAAGCAAGCTCCAGTGCTCAAATTCTCTCCAGTTCTTGTCGCATGTGCTAAAGTTCCATTGTCCAAGGCAAGTCACATGGACCAGCTCTGAGCCAGTGTGGGAAGGGAGTCACCCTAGGCCCAGATACAGGGAGGAGAATAATTGTGGCTGGTTTTCAGAAGCAATTTGTCACTTCTCCCATATCCTATCACCCCAAAGCACTATAAGGCTAAAAGCAATGCGACAACCCTCTGGTGAACCCATAAAAATGTAAGTTTTCTCCTAAAGTTGTTTTAAGCTGAGAGTCAACTTGGCCTCTGCTGAAATTCCTTTTATAATTGTATCAAATACAATTAAAAGTCTCTTTGAGCCTTCCCTCTAACATTCAGGGTCATATTTGTGGTTCTTGCTGCATCAGAGAAGCATTGTCTGCTTTACTTCTAAATGAACAAAAAAAGCCTTCTGAGTTGCAAACCTTTCAACAATATTGAGCACTAATTTTTTGAGTTGTGTGTGGCTGGGCAATAAATTCTCAGTGATCTTTCTGGATGCATGCTGAAGAGATCTAGAGTACAGAGGAATTCTCAGTCCCCAGCTCACCAGAATGGAGGGGAGTTAGAGAACACTCCCTAGGAGCCAGATCCTTACATCATTCTTGTTGAATCTTCACAACAGTCCTCCTTCATAGGATCGCCATCTTCATTTCAAAGAGAAAGAAACTGAGGTTGGAAAGATTAAGTATATTGGCCAAAGTCACAGAAGTGGCAGGTTGCATAGTAAGCATTTGAACTCAGGGGTTCTCTCCTCAAAGTCAGAGTTCTTTCCACCATGATTATCACTCAAGGCTGAAGAACATTTAGAACCAGGGTCTGGGGCATAGGGCTTTGATCCCAGAGTTGCCCCAGCTCCTGTGTGACACTAAGATACTCACTGAGGTTCTGTTGTCTCATCTTTAAAATGAACATCAGAATACCTACACCTGCTACCCAGGCTAATGGGGTAAATGCAGACATCCTCAGGCTGTTTCCAGGCACTGGACAGGAAGGCCAAGTGGCTCTTTGGAGAGTGACTTTGGAAACATATTTCAAAATTTTAAATATTTGTGTTCTCTGATCTGGCAGTTCTGATTATAAGAATTCATGTTAAAGAAATATGTCCACACATTAGTTAGGATATATGCACAAAGATGTTTATTTCAGCATTGTTTATAATATCAAAAAATTAGAAATAACTTACATGCCTACATGAATTAGGCTTAACCACACTATAGAAACTATTTATGATTTTAAAAGATGAGGAAGACCTACAGATGAGGAAGTACGTTCAAGGTTTATTGTTTTAAAAAATAATTAAGCACATCTGTATGAAGGCATGGGGAGGTCACAGACATTGTTGCATAAAAAAGATAAATTATAGTATGATAAATAAACCCACAAATTCTTATTTAGAGATAGATGGATATATAGAGAGAAATTTGGAAGAAAACACACACAACTATTAACCAATAGTAGGAAGATGGTGATTCAGGTTTTTGTTTCCTTTGTTTTTACTTTTTATATTTCTGTATCATTTAATATGTTCACAGCAGGTAGGTATTATACTTTTAATGTAAAGAAAGAGAAGAGTTCTAGTTCTGGAAGGAACTTTGACAAGGAACACAGCCCACAGAGAGAAGCTGGCTTGTCACTGTCACAGAGCCCACCAGTGGTAGAGTAAGGCTGAGACCCTGGCCTATCGAAGGCCAGTCCAAGCTAGTTTCAGTCTTACAGACAAGCCCTTCAGAAATCATAGAAACCGATGGACTCTTGAAGAATTGTTGATGGAGTACAAGACAGAATCCTGGTCAGGTGTAGAGAACAGCATTCAGTATTGACTCATGGCTAGTCATCCACATACTGGGCAAAGTCACTTCATTTCTCTGAGCTTCATTTTCAGCATCTGTAAAATGGGTCTAATGATATCTGCCTCCAAGTGTTGTCCTAAGCTGCAAATAAAACAGGAAGCAGGTCCTGGCAGCAAAAATGGGAACTTGAACCCTAAACAAGTCTTTGTTTATTTATTCAGTCCCTTTCTCTGAACACTGGAACTAGTACAACCCACCTCCCCAGGTTGTTGGAGAGTTGAAGTGAGGAAATGCATGTCAAGTATCCAGGGACTCGGTACGGAAGCCGTCATCATGATATGAAAGCTTGGTGGAGATTGACGGGCTTTCATTGGACAGCCAGCAACAGGGTCCTGTGATTCCTGGGCTGGTGTCCCTTCCTGCACCCCTTCCCATCTTCCCTGCCTCCCTGAATCAAGATGCCTCACATAGGTCATACACCCCAGGGTTCTGCCCTCATGGGAGAAGCTCTTCTCACCCGGCCATTCCATTGGCCAAATATAAAAGGCAGTCACCCATTTTTGCTTCTCTCAGATACAGGAGCCTCACCCATTGGGGCAGGGCCTTGCTTGGGGTATGGAATTAGACAGGGACAGATTCAAATCCTGATTCAGTCCCTGTTGGCTTTATCACCTTTTTACTTCATTCTGCAACAATCGGGAGCCATGGCAGATTGTTGAGAGAATGACCCTACTCAAGAGAAGATTATGTTCCTCTTTTCTCCTTGAAATGGAAGTTTCTTTGTATATGAACTCTTGTCTCCGCCCACAGCCTCAGGAGTGAAGAAAAGGCAGCCCTTCCTTGTGTTTTTAGGACAGATGGAACCCTGCCTGCATCCCCTTTCTGCGGGCCAGGCTAAATGAGAGTGGGGACAGGAGTCTGGCAGGAAGACACTGTAGCCTTGGGGGGCAGCACTGTTCCAGGGCCTAGAGCAGGGCACAGGTCTTTCCAAACCCATCTTTGTGTTCAGAAAAATCAGTGTCCTAAGGTCCTGAGTCAGGGCTCTGCTTGGCACAGAACATTCATGCTCCTTTAGCAACTGTCCCTGCTTCACTCTCCTCCCCTAGAGCATCTGGCCCTGCAGATGCACAATGCAGATTGTACTGGATGTCATCAAGGAGGCCAAGACTTCCTGCATGGCAGGCCCTGTGACCTGCCAACAGCTGGACAGGAGGGAGGACATCCAGCTTCTAGAAATGACTCCAAGTGGGATATACCTTTGCATTCAACTAGAGTAGAGCACAAGGGTGATCCATCCAAGCCACCATGGAGCCTCCAAAACAGCTCCTTCCATACCACTCATAAAGCCAGCTCTACCTGTCCTGGACTCAGAAAACACTTGGTCAGGGTCTCCTAGTGTCCTCAGCCCTGTGTGGGTCCATGAGAAGCAGCCTCACTCCTCTCCCTCCTCCAGTCATCCCTGCCATCTACAGCTGGAGCTTATGACAATCTAGGAAAACATGGCGTGAACACACAAAGCCACAGTGAGTCAGTGGATGGTGTGTGGTTCTGACTGTACATATGGCAGGAGGTCAGAAGAGGGAAAACCCTGAACAACCCAGCTTGTCAGAGCTCTGGGCTCTATCTCTGGCCCCGGTTGTGAACAAAGCTGCATGATTCATGATCAAGATTCCAGTTGGAATGTTTTGGTTGTTGTTTTGTTTATGCTCAAGTGTTAAATGAAGTGTTTGGGGAAGGAGAGTCACAATTGTGAGGCTGTGAGCAAGGGCACAAGAATCCTAAGTACATAGAGATGAAGTAACTCTATGTTTGGGAGAAAAGAAATAAAACATCTCTAAGAGTTTGCCTCTGACATTAAGCCTTTATTTCTAAGATTGGCTGTGGGTAAGTGCATTTCACTGATTGTTTTCCAGAGGAGCTGCTGCCATCTCTGTTGGCGTGCTTACCCTCCCCAGAGCATGAGAACTGGAAAACTCCGCACACTTGTTCCTCAAAGTGGGGACTCTGGACCAGCAGCTGAAGTCTCTTAGAGGCTTGTTGAAAATGCAGAGTCTCAGACCATGCCCCAACCCTCCAGAGTCAGAACCCGCATTTTAGTGAGACCACCACATGTTTCCAGAGCATGTGGAGTTTGAGAAGCAGCCACAGGGGTCCTCGTGCCCTGGGAGGGCACAAGCACTGATCTTTGGTCATATGAGGGTGGACACTGACTCTTTTGATCGCTGATTTCATTCTCCATTTATAACAAATGAAGCCTCATTTACAGAAATTGCATAATGACATCAGTGGGTATGTTTTAAAGAGTGAGTTGACTTGAAGGAAATATTTACTGGTTAACAGCAAGGGTGCTCACAAAAGATAAGGCCTTTGAAGAGAAAACAAAAAAGGCTGTTTCTGGAAGTGTGACCCAGCACAGTCTCTCACAGGTTGTTGTGAGGAGACAGCTGCACACAGGGACAGGGACTTGCCAAGGTCACACAGTGAGTGTGATGACAGAGACAGGACTGGAGTCCAGGGCCCACCCAAGTCCGCAGCCTCCCCTGCTCACCCCACCCAAGCCAAGTGATCAGGGCAATGGCCCAGCTGCAAACCTGATTCTGTAGCCCGAGCTGAGGCCACAGTGGCATTGGGAACTAGGACAGTTGCAAGTGACACTAGGCAAATAAGCAGTGTCAATGGCTATTACTGAAAATGAAAGGTTCATTTGACCAGTCGAGGCCTAGGCTGAGTCATTTCAAGATGAGCTGTCTCCTGACCCAGGAACCTGAGGACACCTGACTCTGCATTCGTGACTACTCATTAAAGCTGCTCTGCGTAGGCTGAGAAGCTGACTGTCTTCTCAGTGTAGTTTGGTGAGGTTTTGCAAGTAGGAAGCCTGAGCAGGTTAGAAAGAGTTCGGTCATTTATTTTTCTAGCCTGGCTTGTAGAGAGTTGCTCAGATCTCTGGACTAAGAGTATTCAGGTCCTTCCTTCACAAGCAAACAAAACAAAAATCTTCAAAATATTTTTAGGTTTTTCTCAGTCTTACTTGAACTACCTTGTGGTTGGGTATTTTTTTCATTTGTTTATGCATTTGAGAGAGGGAGTAGGGGAGAGAGAAGGGGAGGAGCAGGAAGTATCAACTCCCACATATGCCTTGACCAGGCAGGGCCTGGGTTTCAAAGTGGCAACCTTAGTGTTCCATGTTGCTACTTTATCCACTGTACCACCACAGGTTGGAATAAAGTTGCAAAATTTGTTATTAAGTCCCCTGTCTCCTTTCTGTCACCTTGTTCCTAGCTCCTTATCCTGGCATTCAATGCTGTCATCACTGTGGCCTCAATCAGCCTTCCTACCTACCTTCCACCAATCTCCTCTTCACACCATGTTCCAGCCAACATAGACCCTGAGGCATGTGTGGACAGACCATGCCTGTTTTCTGTCACCTTCCCACCGAGCATTCCACAAAAGCCAGGCCATCTGCCTGGAATCCCTCTCTATCATCGAAATCCTTCTTCAGATCCAGTTTAAATGCCCTCTTCTCCAGGAAGCCTTTCCGGATTGCCCCCAAACCCTGTTTGGAACTCTGATAGCTGTCTATTGCTACCTGGTTATGACAGTTAGAATGGGCCTTGAATGATTATCTCTACGGTTGTGGGTGGGTTTTTCCTCACCTCTGTGTTCCAGAGTTCCTACACCAGAGCTTGACTCATGGAAATCCTACCAGGATTAAAGACCCTGAGCTAACACATGTCTTGGGTTTAATCCCTAGCTCTGCTGGCAGTATTAATTAGGGTGTGACACCAGGCAAGTCACCTAACCTATGTACTCAGCTGAAATGGGAACATGAATTCCTCCCTCAGTGGAAAGGCGAGGTCACCAGCATGCTGCTGGACTTCTGCTAGGAGTAGCATCATCGCTACCATTAGCACTGTGGGTTTCAATGAAAGGAGACACTGTTTGGATTGGCAAGTACATTCCCAGCTCTTAGACCTCGTTGGTCCCTGGAGGAGTCTGGGCCCGGAATGTTCCATCTGCCTCCCACTGGCATCTCTGCTGTGCTGGGCCTCCCTTATATTCTAGCTCCCAGGTCTGCCCCAAACATTCCCACTGTCTTTCTGCATTTAAGGGGACTGCAGTCTTATTTGTGTTAAGATGCAATGATTGGGCCCTGGTTCTCTTCCACTGGGGGAAGGAAGCCAGGTCCTAGGGAGGAGGGGCTTCCGGGGTCTCACTCCCCCAGAGCCACTGCTCTCAGACCTGAGGGCTCTGTGGTATCACGGTGGCATTTCCTTCCCCCAGATCTGGCACAGATGTGGCCACTGAAATGCTACTAAACTTCTTCCCCTCTGTTTTCAAGGGACAAAGACTCTTTCAAGTCCGTGTTTTCCTTAACAAATCACTTGTATGAGAGAAGCGTGACTTTCAGCCCTTCCTTTCCTGAAGTAGGAGAGATCTCAGGGCAAGAAAACTTCCCACAAGCCCAACCGGGGCTCCAGCCTGGAATCGATCATAGACCAGGTGGCCAAACCTGCCCAGGCCAGTGTGCGGTGACCCTCTGGTAATGAATGAGGCATTTCCCTTCCCAAGTATAAGGCAGCCCTGCAGATGGGAGGGAGGGGCCAGGGGCAGCGGAGATCCTGGACAGACATGCCAGGTTGGAGTTCTACCGCAAGGGGTAGAAGCAGGGTGAGACAACCTGAGCCCAATGCCAGGGAGAGAGCAGAAGAGAGGCATGCATTTGAGCCAGCCACTAGTGAGCAGCCAGGGAGGGGCCGCGACAAGTTCGTTGACTACTATGGAAACGAAGTAGAAGGTAGGACTTCTTAAGGGCTGAGTGTGAGCATCACCCCTCTGACCCTCAAAGCACCCTCTGTGGCAGGTTCCTTATCATCCGCACTTCACCGTCGGGGTCAAGCTGGCATACACAGGTTTCATTCCAAAAAACATCAGTTAGTTGGAGCCACTTGATCTAAAAGAAAAAAAAAATCCACCCAAGTGTTCAGTTGGGCGGGGTACAGGAAAGTGGGGTTGAGAGACCAAAAATGTCTACACAAGCCCCACCAAAAATGCTCATCCTTAAAGTACTGAGTAACTCCATGAGAACTCACAGAGGCAAGAGGAAGATCAGAACTCTCTTGCAGCCAAAGTCTGGATAAAAACAGCAGGGTCTGGCTCAGGAATGTGGAGACTGACCATACGAGAAAAACCCAAGAGGCTCCCCTATGGAAAGGACCGGGTAGTTTTTGTTTTAACACAGTCAACAATCTGAGTTTTTTAAAATCCCAAGGAATCCTCTCTATGAGACCAGGATCAGCAGACAGGGGGAAGGTGAGGGTTGCCCGCTTTCTCTGCCACCAGAGGATTTCACTGTGTTCTGGAGTGTCTCCATGGTGTCAGACGCAGGCCAAAGGGAGTGGGAAATGAGATGAAAAGGTTAAGCAACCTATTCCATTGTGACAGTGAATTTCAGCTGGAGAACTCTTGATTTTAGTTGGTATGGTAGATTCACATTTCACCGCACGTCACAGCCACTACCTTGTCACTTTGCCATTCCTCTCACTAAGGAGCTAGTGACAATGTCCTCATTCTTAAGTCTGCTAAACTTATGACTTGTTTGGCCAGTAGAATTTGACAGAAGTAATACATTGTCATTTTTGGGTCAGGGTTTCAAGAAGCCTATGCTTCTTTTACAGGCAAGAGTAGATGCCCGAGCTAGTCTGCTAGAGGATGACAGATGTGAGCGGAAGACACATTTACCCCCTTACCAAAGAGGAGGCCATCCTAGGTCAGCTGACAGCTAGCCAAGCCCAGTCATGGGAGAAAGCGCAGCCAAGAACAGCAGAGCCTCTGGGCCTCCTTGCAGCTGGCCCCACAACAAAAGCAATAAGCAGTTATCAAATGTCTCTGAGGTTTTGTGGCTGCTTCTAATACAGTATTGCTGTGGTAATAGGTAACGGATACATTTAGTTCATTAGTTTTCATCAGATAGTTGGGTATGAAGGGATGTGGTCCTTAATGCTTCCCCATCCCAAGTACGGGTTTCTAAGAAAACTTAGCCGAAAAGGACTTGGAAGGAGAAAGCTACTTGTTGGCTCCTGAATTTTAAACTAAAAGATAATTTTTCTTTGTTCATAATACCACCTAAAGAATCAATAGTTACACTCATTAAACATCCTTAAAATAAATCAATTGGACTCCCAGCTCATCTTGACTTCCTCTCAAAAACCTTACTAAAAGGACAGTGAAGAGATTATTTTTTTAAAGGATAAACACACAAAAATGGGGAGAAGGAAAGAGGAGACAGCAAACAAGACATTTCAAGAAAACTTTGGAAGAAAAGTAAACAATGAACAACTGATTAAAAGACTTGGACTTCAGCTTTTTTTCTCTCCCAGAACCTACTACCCTTAAAGAAGCAAGGTGATTTAGATACTGGAACCCCAGAAAGTCTCAGAGATCTAACACGCCTTTCTCTTCAAAAGGCAGGGGTGCTGTAGGGACTGAAGGTATAGACTTGATTGGAACTTGTGTTGAACTACATACAATAAAGGAGTAAACCAAGGGGGTGGAAAGGGGCTGTCTAAGAAACGAGTGCCAACGAGGGAGAGAGGCCCCAAAGGGGGAAAAGAAAAGCTACTGACAAGCAGAGGGGGCACAGGGTGGTGGCCGCACGGTGGACTTGGAGCCCAGTCCAGGTGGAGCAGGAGACAGAGGTCTCCTGGAGGGATGTGTCCATGGAAGAATTACAGTTGTAAAAAGAAGGAATTTTCATTGTAGTACACTACAGGTCCCATCTGTGAACAATATTCCAATTGTTATATTTGTAAACACACTGAATATTGTTGTGTTACTGAAACTTGGGGCAGAATTGCATTGGAGGGTGGGGAAAGAAGACATGTGTGTGTGTATATGGATGTCTGCTAGAGAAATTCTACCGCGAGAAGCCAATAGATACAGTTTTTTAATTGAAAAAGTCAGAAAATAGAGGTATAGTCATATTATTTTAAAATATGGAGATGAAAAATACAGAGAAAAAAGTTAAAAATGATTGTCGCAAAGAAGCAGGACTGGGGTTGGGGAGGAGTGAGGCAGAGGACTGTTTTTTTTATCTAGAAGCCTTGCAGCAGTAGCAGTTAGCTTTTTGAACAATGTGTATATGTTTATATATATATGCACATTGCTGTGATAAAAAATAAGTTTATTTAATTTAAAAATCAATTGAGGGCCACATGTATTAAAATGACAGACTGTAATATATATTTATTAAGCAAACATTTGTTAGTCACCTACAAAATCAGTCAAGCAGGGCACACACCCTCCCTCCACCTCCCTAGGTAACTGCCTATTGGGGAAAACAGGCTCACTACATGCTCATGACCCTGTAGCTCATGTAAGGACACAATATCACAATGGAACAGAGGGGGAAAGCTTTACAGATGAGGACATGTTAATATTGGGTTTATTTCTTCTATCCACCTGCTTCTTAACAACAAAGAACTTAAAATCTTGGTAAGCTAATATCACCTTCTTAACATATTTTGTACCCAAGATAGGGCTGACTATCACCACTGTCACAGTTCATAAGCGTCAAGAGGCCAACAGCTAACCTCTAAGACTGTTCAAAAGTGGAACAGTAGCGAACTCCCAGACACAGAAGCGTCCAGGCTGAACCTCAAAGGTGGATGTTTATCAAGAAGCCTAGGAAGGTGGGAGGGAGACACTGCCTGTTACGATCCTGGGGTCTCCTGACACTAGAGAGGCATCGATGGCACATAGACTGCCTGCCTTCCGCTGTCCCTGACAGACACAGCGAGGCCAATGGATGAGATTGCAGTTGCTGACCATTGGCCCTGCCCTGGAACGATAGCAGGTCAGGTTCAACATCCCAAAGCAGTCCTCCAGTTCATTGCACAATCAGATATTGTCTCATCGATCCCCCTTGGGGAGCTCTCAGCCCCACTGCTTCCTGGTGTCAGCCACGAGAAGGGAAGCAATTCATTTACTGGGTCTGACTGGTTTAGGGGAAGATTCTGACTTACAATGATAAAACCCAGCATTTACAGAGTGGCATGATAAGACTTTAATATGCATATATAACTCCAAAACTGTTGAGGTGAGGATTCTTATGTATTGTAAAGGAACTGTTTTTACAGATGATGAAACTGAGGCTCAGAGGTTTATCTAAATAGTTCAATATCATAAACCTCTAGTATGTGGGGAGGATAGAACTTGAATCTATCTAGTCATTGCAACCCAGTTCCTAAGCTATGGATCTTAACCACTGTGGACTATATTACCTCTTGGAGTCAGCATCAAGGTCCCCTGTTTCAAACCATAGCCCAGCCTGTTGCTCCCCAATGCAAAATTGTGTCTACACTGTGCTTGTTCATGCCAGTGCCCTCCTGCTGTGGGATGTATCTGTTTCTCCCTTCATCTCTGTCTCTCTGTGTATTTCCTTCTCCATGAGAGTCAGTGTCTCCGTCTCTTCCTTCCTCTCTCACTATGTCTGTTTGTTACTGTTTCTCTGTGTGTTAGTCAAGGTCTACCTTTGTTCTGTGTGTGCATGTCTCTGGGTGTGTACCTGATTTTATCTGTCTATCACCCTCTGAATAGCTGAGAAAACAAATTTCACAATAAATGGGTGGATGGATAGATTTATGGATGATGGATGATGAATGGATTGATACACAGATAGATGGGAGACTGCCCCTGTCCCAAACAGCAGACATAGTAATGAGCAAGCATACCCCAATACAAGTGTCACCGGCAGCCAAGTCTCCCGAAGCCATTGGTCAGGCTCACCCTCTAACGCCCTCCCACCCCAAGGCCTGGGCATCCCATTTCCGTCTGAATGCAAAGCCGCTTCCCCACAGCTTGGTAGTTTGCGTCCAGTTTTATTGTTGATACAGATCTTTATCTGCCTGAGGCGTATAACTGACATTTAAATTATTCTGCAAACAATGAACCGATATTTATGGATTCTTGTACTGATGCATTTGTCAAACCTGGTGTCCTGAGTTTCTCCCAGGCCAAAAGGGGACATGAGTCAAGGTCAAGGATTTGCCTAATCAGAAATCAGGGAGTGGGTCTGCCTCTAAACAAAGATCCCAACTTGGAATACAGCTCTGTCTCCCTAAACTACCTAACTAGACCACTACAGTTTCCCATTGGAAATTCAATTTGCTTCACAGAGAGTGGGCATTTCCTGTGTGTACAAAGCACCATATTAAGCCTACATAAGAGATGAGGATGACTGAAATCACTTCCCCATTCTTTAGGTTCCCACACTAGGTGGACACAGAGGCACACTTAGGTAGCTACAAGCAGAGTGCCTCCAGAGATCCAAACACAGGTCATGGGGAGAAAGAAGGGAAAAAGTAATTCTAATAAGTGAAACTTCTTGGAGGGCTCCCTGGAGGAGGAAGGACATCCCAGGAGGGAAAACCACCAGGCCTAATAAGACCTGGAGATACAAAACAAGAAACAGTTTGCGGGAAAGTGTCATGAAAAGGGAAACTGAGACCTGACCCTAGGGAGCTCTGAACACCAAACTGAGGCATGTGGCTGTCCTTCTGGCAAAAGGGGACCATTACAGGTCTTTGAAATCGGGAGACACCCCCATAGCTGTGCATCCAGGAGCTGTCTGGGAGCAGCAGGAAGTGGGTCCTGACACTGGCAAGGGTGGAGGGTCGGACCATTGGGACACTCCAACATGGGATCCCACCATCCCTGAACCTAACTCCTAGGGCACAGTAGAATGGCTGGGCCATTTTTTTCCCCACTCTTTTAAGCATGGCCTTAACCTGCCTTGTGAAAAACAACAGACATGAAACAGATGCTCCTGGGGCCTCTCCGGTGTTGTAAGTTATAGAGGTGGACTTGGTCGTGGAGGTCAAACCATTCATCACCCTGGTGAATTTAAGCTCTGGTTCTTGGAAACAGACAAGTGCACTCTTGTCCCTGTGCAGCACAGACATACTTCCCCAGGCAGTGGCTTAACTGCCCAGCTGCCCCCCCGGCTCAGCCTCAGAGGTCCTCGAGTTGAAGCTTCCCTCCTGACATCTACCTCTGCAGAGTGCAGAGCCTGGGCATTTTGGTAGTGCATATGAGCTCCTGGAGTTAGGGGCAGTGGTTGCAGGAGCTGGAAGAACTGCAAATCACCGTGGGCATCAGCAGGATGCTTCTCCTTCACCACTGGGACATGGGCCCAGTGCCCTGGGCCCACAGTGCATTTGGGAGTCCATGAGAATGTTGGAGATCCTTTTAAAATCAAAAGAAGAAAATAAATATATTTGTCTTTATACCAACACAGGCATACAATATACTTTTTAATCATTTTTTATAAATGGGGAAATGGGGCTGGGTCATAACAAGGCCCTGCTGTCCAGACCAAGGCATCCGGTCTCAGTGTTCTCTGACAGGGAATGGGGATAGCCAGGCAGAGATGGAGTCAGATACTACCTGTGAGATTCAGTGGCTCTAACTCCCTCCATGCACCTCAGTTTCTCCATATGTGAAAGGGACTGATGGGTTGGGAAGGCTGAAGATGTGCACAATATCTCACAGAAAGGCACTGGTACCTGCAATGCTGCCCATGTGCCCTGGCTCAGTCTATGTCCCAGATGTTCTGGGCAGGTCTCCTGAACAGGCCAAGCCTTGGTTTTGCCTCCTCCTGATTGCCTGGGGCTGTTGGTGGCAAAGGGATCCAGGAGCCTCAGCTTGCCTCTATAGTTCCCCACTGGGCTGGACCCAGGCCACACTCAGTAGGTGCTCAGTGAGGAGAGGATGTCCATCTCAAAGCAGCTGACTGGCTTGAGGGCAGGGACTACATTTTACACATCACTCTTTTTCCCACAGCCTTAGGTCCAGCCTACGCCCAGAGAGTTTTCTCTGGCTTTTAGATGGTTGAAAAGCTCTAAAATTTTCTACTGTGAATCCTTATAGATTTCTCTTATAGATTATGCTTTATACCCTAGCAATTGATGCTTATTGGTTCATCCAAACTCACTGCTGTGCACTCGGTCCTGTCCAATTTGCTAAGCCCACTGTACACCACTCTTCTGTGTCCGCCTGGCTCTGGCCAAACACAAACCTCAGGGCACTTACACATGCTGTCTGCCTTTCTAGGAATGTCCTTCTGCCTAAAGTGTGAATGGTAGACTCCTCATTTTTCAGGTGTCATTTAGACATCACCTTGACCGGGAGGCCTTCCCTGACCACCTCCCTAAAATAAATCCTTCCATTATTTCTTTTGGCTCTGAACCTGACCAATTTCCAATTTGTTCATGGTATTTAACATGTTTCTTGTCTCCTCTCTTTCTCTCTCTCTCAACACATGTAATTTCCTTGAGAGTAGAAATTTGGCCAGTTTAAATCATCACTACTGTGTGATAAATACCTAGCACAGAGCTAGACTTTGAAAAATATTTGTCAGGTGAATAAGTGAGTGGAGGAGTAAGTTAATCATCTTATTAAGAAAGATTGAGTGCTTACACTATCCTGAACCATCAGAGGTTTCTGTGCCTGATTCGTTCTGCACCTATGCAAGGTGACTTCTGCAGTCTGTGCAGTGGCCTGGCATGGCCAGGTACATGGAAGAGGGAAAGTGACTCCAACAGTGGTGCCCCAGGGCAGGGCTTCTCTAGGGAAGACTCACATGACACTAAAGATCCAGACCCAGACACTGCACTGAAGGAGCTGATTCCCCAGGAGGGGGCACAAGACATTTTGAGGGTCTAACCTCTGCCCTCAAGCATGGATTGCAACTCTGGGATTTTTACCCAACTTCACTAGACCTTTCACCTGAGCTGGTTTCATATACTTGTTTGAAAAAAATTTGATTTCACTCATTCAACCAACAAATGTGTGCTAAGCTCCCCCCATGCACCAGACACGGTGCTGAGGTGGAGTGTTCAGTGATGAAGAGAAGCAGCCACTGTCTGTGGTGAATAAATAGCACAGGAGACAGTGGGCCAGGGACCCAGGGTGTCAGCTCAAGGAGGGATCTTAGACGGGCAGCTGGTGTGCATCAGACCTGGGAGGGCCTCGGCCCCTCCTCTGAGTTACTGCCGGCCCAGGCCTTTGCACCCAAGACTGGGGGGTTAAGGGAAGGGGGCACCTTTCAGGGACTCGTGTGCCCAGTCAGAGGGAAAACTGCTCTTTGAGTGAGGGTCACGGCCTTGGGGGTCAGGGTTCTCCTTGAGTATTTTGTGGGAATGCAGATGGGGTGGCAGAAGCTTCAGCCCACCCAGGCCTACAGCGACCCTGACCTTGAGACACAAGTCAGAGACCAGGCAGAGGGCACCCAGTGTGTGCCTGTTGACCTTGTCCAGCCCCTCGGAGACAAATGCCACCTTAGCCGCGCGCCTGTCCCTGCCTTGGCGAGCTGCATGCCAGTGTGTATGAAACTGTGTGTGCACACATGCATGCAAGAATGAATGTGTCTGCAAATACATGCATATGAGTGCAAATGTATGATGTATGTCTGTGGATATGAATGAATGTGCCTTTAACTATGTCTGTGTGACTGTGGATGTATGCCAATGCAATGGTGTGTATGTGCCCAAGCGTGTGAATACACAAGCGTGAATATGGCTGGATATGAATGCATGTGAATGAATGTGTGTGACCGTGTGCAAGTGTGATTGCATGCACATGTGACAGCGTGGATGCAAGCATGAAACAGAGTGAGCGTGTGTGCGGACGTGTGACAGCGAGTGTGCTGTGTGCATGTGTGCGGTAAGTGCGCTGGCTTTGGTCCAGGTGGGCCCATCCCTGGTGCTCCCTCCTCCTGGGAAGGAAGCTTGTGGATAGGGGCCAGATGGTCTCCTCTGACCCGCTATTTATCATTCCAGCAAAAGCTTATTCAGTTTAATGCTCTTCAGCAATTCATTTAAGGGCTCTGTTTGTTTCTGCTGATGAGGACTGTTAATTTGCACAGCGGTCTCATTAGGCCTAAACCACCAATTAATTCCTTTTGTTCTCATTAAATGGCTGATTCCTAAACATTTCCCAGACAACAATGGGCTGCTCCAACCCAGCCACCACCACAGGAGTGGCATGGAGCAGGTAGAAATGGGGGCACTCCTGGCCCCCAAGACCCTGGCATGGCCACCTAGGCCAAGTTCTGTAAACCCATGTAACCTGATGGCCACAACTGGGCCCAAAATCAAGGCCCAAAGACCTGGCTGGGTAGGGCAAAGCAGGCAGAGAGTGAGGCAGGGAGTCCAGCAGAGAAGGTTTGTGCCAGTGGAGGCCTGGTCCTGGCACAGGTGCCTCTGGCTTGTTGGGGGCCCCATGGGCAGGCCAGGAGCCTGAGCCTGCTTTTCCTTGGTGTTCAGAGGCCCCTCCTCAGTACCCTCAAGGACTCTTAGGTCCTAGCTGTTCTCGAAGAGTCCCGGGGCCATGTATTTAAGGAGCTTAGCCTGCCTGAGCCCCCACTCACTTTCTCCTCTGTTAGGGTGGCCATGTACTTGCCCACGATGTCCTGCTGAGAGGAAGGCCGACAGCAAGCTGTAGTGAATAACATAGTGTCCAGCAAGGGCCACGGAAAATTCCACGGGTGACAGCTGGGTTACAGCAGAGAGTGAATCCCCACTCCCCCACTACCTGCTGTTACTGAAACTCTGGGTTTCCTCATCTTTAAAATGGAAGTAAGAGAAGTACCTCCCTGCTGGAGCAATGGGGTGAGGATTAAATGTGTCAATATCAAAGTGTTTGACAGAGTCCCTAGCACACATGTAGCAATTGCTCCAATAAATGTTACATAATATGTACCCCTAGTTCCTATGAGCTACATTGTGACCTACCTGCCTCCTTTTCCAGCCTCACCACATCCCCTCAACGCACACGCGCTCCCTCACACACCTCCTCACTCACTGCAGCCTGCTGCGCTCTCGCTCTCAGGACCTGGACTGCCTTCACCTCCACATAGTTATCACATTTAGCAAATGGAAATACAGGATGCTAGTTAAACAACAGATAAACAACAAAAAAAAATTTATAAGTGTTTCAAATATCACATAGGTTATACTTATCCTAAAATTATTTGTTTTTAACCAAAATTAAAATGTAATCTGCGCCTGACCAGGTGGTGGTGCAGTGGATAGAGCATGGTACTGGGATACGGAGGACCCAGGTTTGAGACCCCGAGGTTTCCAGCTTGAGTGTGGGTTCATCTGTTTTGAGCAAGGCTCACCAGCTTGAGCCCAAGGTCACTGGCTCGAGCAAGGGGTCACTCAGTCTGTTGTAGCCCCCTCATCAAGGCACATATGAGAAATCAATCAATGAACAACTAAGGAGTCACAACAAAGAATTGATGTTTCTCATCTCTCACCCTTTCTGTCTGTCCCTATCTGTCCCTCTCTTTGACTCTCTCTGTCGCTGCCACACACACAAAAAAATGTAACCTGTATTTTATCTGGCAACTCTAATCTCAAGCCGTGTCTGGTGAAGTTCTGTTCCATCCTTCCAGACTCAAATCAAGCAGCACCTCCTCCAGGAAGCCCACCCTGATTCCCCATTTACTGTAGCCACCCCCTGTTAGTGGCCTCTTGGCTCCCTGAGCTGGATTACTTCTATCTAGCTCTGGTCACCACTCTTCAGAATTCTTTGTAATCAGTATTCCACATGTTCATCCTTCCCACTATCTTTTAACTTTATTGGGGTGGTAGGGAGGGTATTTTATCGAGTACCTCCTTTTCTAAACTTGTTCACCTCTGTTTCCACCATTCTCAGTGTGCACTGTATGTACTTGAGTGGGAAACTTCTTCCTGTCCTCACCACCAGACTAGGTTGGGCAGGCAGGAGGTGGGACCTGGCACAGAGAGCACTAGCTGCCACCCAACACATCCATTCTCTTTCTTCCTTAGTAATAAAGCCCTGCTGGGGCAGTGTTGCACCCCATCTACCCCGCAGCTAGATAAGACCATGTGATTAAGTGATAGCCAATGAGCATTATGTAGGAATTTCAGGAAGGTTGGGAGGTGATGACTTCCCTGCCCTCTTTTCTGCTGGAATATAGATGTGCTGATGAGAACTCCAATAGCTATCATGGACCATGAAGTGACCTTGAGGAAGGTGGAACAGAAAGAGAAAAGGAGCTTGGCCCAGATTACTTTGTGGAGTCACCATTCCAGCTATTCAATGTGTTCTATCAAGAACTGTGGATGATCTGAAATTTTACCCTACCTATAAGCTAACAAGTTAGCCTGTCGTAGTTTCATGGGTACTAGCAGAAGACACTAGACTCCTGGGTCAGAAAGAAAGAACTCTATTATTCATGATGCAGCGGGTAGCATGAACTTCATGTTCAAGCTGGTTTGCATTAGTTCTCCTTGTCCTCCAGTCCCATGGGGTGATGCAGAGCCATCCAGGTAGATGCTGCAACCACAGTGGGTTTGTGTCACGGATGAGGAATCCCTGGCTTTTGGAGTGGGGCTGCTAGCACACCTGCTACTGGACATCAAAGAAATCTGCCCTTTGACAAAGAGAATGGCAAAGTATCTATCTTACAAGTCTGCTCACTAGAAAACATGGTCTGAAGCAAATACTGCTCGCTGCTCTGCTTGTAAGAATATGAAAGGGTGGGAAGGCTACAGAGTTCTGTCACCAAGTGCGCACCCCAAACTTCCTTTGCCTGTGTAAGTCACTATCATTCAGCTGTTCTATGCAGTTGGATCAGATCCCAAGTGACTCAGTAAGAAAGCTTGTTCCGTATTCCTTCTGTCTGCTAAGTGCATGTTCTCCGTTCAAGGGAGGCCTTAAAGGGAAAGACCTTGGTCCTCACAACTAGAATATTTGTCTTTAACAAGTCTAAAAGTAAAAACCAACTGTAGGCCTGACCTGTGGTGACGCAATGGATAAAGCGTCGACCTGGAATGCTGAGGTCGCCGGTTCAAAACCCTGCACTTGTCTGGTCAAGGCACATATGGGAGTTGATGCTTCCTGCTCCTGCCCCCTTTCTCTCTCTCTCTCTCTCTCTCTCTCTCTCTCTCTCTCTCTCTCTCTCTCTTCCTCCTCTCTAAAATGAATGAATTAATTAATTAATTTTAAAAAACCCAACTATATTTGTTATGTGAAGATAATTTTTTTCCTCCACATTACACCATCAAACACCTCGAACAACCAAGATGTACTTCAGAGCAGCAGTAGGACACCAGGATGTGAGTGTGGCCTGGAACAGTTCACTACATCTCTGCCCATGTGGGCACCCTGCTCTTGGGTGAATACATGCTTCCTAGTGGGCTTTAAGGAAAGAGTAAAGATAATTCAAGAAAGATCCATTACAACTCTGTTGGCCTCATAGCACAACCCCTGTGTTGTCTGCCCAGCATGCCCCTCTTTTTAGTAGTAGCACCCTCACTTCTTTTGTGGGCTGCCCCTCCCTGTCACCTGCCCACCAGTGAGGTTTTGGAGAAGATCACAAAACAGAGCATCTACCCCTCCCCACCGGGCCACAAGACAGTGCTGGACATGTGACTCAAGCTGGACCAGTAGAGCCCTTCCCAAGGATATTCCATTTGAGACTATGGCTGTGAGATCAGTGGGTGGGAGTTACGGGCAGTCAGGGTACTCCGTCCCACAGAGGATACCAGTCTCAGGGACTGACACTGACCAGGTGAGAGACAACATCCCATTGGTGACAGTGCTCAGGTGCCTGGGAGCCCACTGTCCTGCTTTTTCCATAGGTCAGTCCCATCGATCAGTGGAGCCCCTCTTTTGCCTGCCTAGTTTAAAAGGGATTGCCATGCATGGTAACTCAGAATCCTACTGACTACCTTCCCAGTTGGGTCTGGGAACCTCAGAAAGAGATTGATTAGCCTCCTCTGTGTCCACTCTGTATCAACCTCTGGGGTAAGACAGAGCCAGACCCCCAGTGTACAATCAGTGTGAAAAGCCTCAGAAACCATACCAGGGAGGGCATGCCTCAGACCCCATGATTAAGAAAAGATCAAATTGTTCTCTGCCCATCTCCATGCCACTATGCAAATGGAAACACTGGAATGGACTGGGGAGGAAGGCCTCAATGGGCACTCATTGCCTGCTGGCACATGCACAACCTCAGCAGTGCCCACAGCAGCCGCCCTGCCAAAGCAGGTGCTGCCACAGTCCCCACATTATTAGAATTCATTTCCATATGTTTTTTTTTTTTGTCTTTTCTCCAGGATAATTATTCTTCTGGGGCTCAAGACATGGGAAGGTAGGAGGTGCGCACTCCTGTTTATCAACTCACTAAATGTTTACTTTAAATTAAAACCCACACTGCACCACATGCTAGCTCACACAGGAATGCAGGAAGACTGGCATTTGCCTACTGTCTGCCAGCAGGACCCATCTGATTTAAACCTTCTTTCCCTTTTCACCTGGGGACACCCATTCTGGAAACATCTAGCAATAACCTAGTTTCTACAGCTCCCAATTTTTTTTTCTTTAAATTTTTGGGACCCAGCTTAGCTTCAGAGGACACATGGATGAGACAGTCCCTTTGTACCCTTTGCTCTGTGGGCCAGATCCAATACAAATAGTGGGTCTGTTTTATCAGTCAACAAAGCTGTTATTGTACCTTCTCTGTGCCAGGCCCAATGTTATGCCCTTCACATACATTGTCTCACCTAATCTGATCTAACACTCCCAGTAAGCCTGAGAGAGGTATGGCCATCTTTACCCGAAAAGAAAGCAGAGGCTCGGAGAGAAAGGACAGGGACCTGCTCAAGGTCACAGGGCTGACAGGCAGTGGCGCTGGTGTTCCTGCCCACAGCTGCCCCACTCAAAGTCACCCACCGACACAATAGGTTACCACCAGTTCAGGCTCCGCGCTCCAGCCGCTTCTCCACCCGACCTGCGGGTGATAAAGCAGGGTGATCATTGTTCTGCGTGTGCATTGGCTCCAGCCTTAAGTGTGGACCAGACTAGTGGCCCCTTACCTAGAGGGACTTGATCGGCAGGAAGAAGGATTCTGCTGTGGCCCCAAATCTGAGCTTCAGGTGCCTTTCATGGGCTGAAGTGTATCCGTGAATCCTTTGGTCCCAGAACATCCCCTTTAAAATATATCTGATCTTAGGTTATCAGTTACCTGTTGTAAAACAAACAGTCCCAAAACTTAGTGGCTTCATACAACCACCATTCCGTCACTATACTATTTTATGGGCAGCAATTTGGGCTGGGCTTTTATGGGTAGGTCTTTCACTGATCTCCTGGTAGGGGCAGGGGCACTCATACAAAGACATTCATCTGGCAGCTGTCTGGATCTGGATGATTTTAAGATGACCTTGGAGTGTTGGCTGGTTTTCTCATTGGCTCGGACTCTAAGTGGGTGCAGGATTCTTGAATCCCTGGCTCAGAAATCCCACATGTCAATTCCATTGAATTCCATTGATCAAAGCAAGTCACAGAGTGTGAAGGAGTAGACTCCACCTCTTAATGGGGTGAAGGGGCAGACAAACAGAGATGAGAGAAATTTGTGGCCTTTTTTTTTTTTCTGCCTGCCACATTTAGGAAGCTTAATGACTTACGGTGCCACGTGCAGTTTTCCCCCTTCTCAGTACTGCTGATGAGTTAGGACAGGTAGTTCAGGAGATTCTTTGCTATGGGGGCTGCCCTGTGTGCTTCTAGAAGTTTAGCAGTATCTCTGGCCTCTGCCCACTAGATGCCGAGTACCACCCCCACCTAGTGTGACCACCAGAAATGTCTGCAGACATTGCCTCGTGTCTCCTTGGGGGCATTGTCCATTTGAGGACTGCTGGTCCAAACTGTGGGCCCCAGACGCTGTTCTCAAAGCCCCTCTCAGAGGGGTCTCTCGGGTCTTGAAATGTGCACTGATCAGTGCTGAGCAGTGAGAAACAGAGATGACTCTGATAGTGGGAAGCAGGAGGTCCAATATGAAAACCCAACCCCTACCCTTGCCAACTCTGCTCAGCATGGGCACTCATGGCCAGGACAGGGTCATGAGAGGGCTGTCCTAGCCCCACCAACCCAGCAAAGGAAGGAGCCTTGCTGCAGTGAGACTGGTTCCAGGGTATGTTCTCGACTTTAGGTGCTCCTGGAGGTGTGGCCTTCCCCCAGGCTATCCACCTGGCTCACTTGGCCAGGCCTGAACAACTCCCATTCAGCATGGTCTGGCCTTCACACTTGCACAGCTCTGGCCAGCTCTTCCCAGGCAGGCTGAAGTTTTCTGTAAGTGGGCTGACCACTGAAACCGCAGACCTGCAGCCAGCCTGAGCAGCATCACTGCCTGGGACCCCACTGCTGACCTCCCAGCAAATGTGCCAGCTTGCATTCGACTGCACCCAGATCTGACCACCTTGCCCTCCTCCTCCTGCTCCCACTCTACATAGTCCTCTCTTTGTTCTCTTTATTCTACCTTCGTCCTTGCAGTCTAGATGCCACCTGGCCACTATGTGATCCTGCTGAAACATAAGTATGACCATGGCACTTCTCTGTGCAAATCCCCAGTGGTTCCCATACTCTCAGTGGAAAAGCTCAAACCTTAGCTCTGTTCAGCTGGCAAAGCTTTAGGGAAGCTGGACCCTACTTCCCCCTGACCTCACCTCCTCCTGGATCACTCTGCTTAGTCACATTTTTCCTTGCTGTACCTGACATGCTTCTGTCCCAGGGCCTTTGCACTTGCCCCTTTGTCTACAGTGCTCCTGCCCACACCACACAGTCATGGGCTCCCTCTTGGCATCGGTTGGTCTTTCCTCACATTTATCATTTCAAAGGAGCTTTCTCAGTCATCTTTTCAACAATGTCACTCACATTTTCTTTTCTCCTTTATTCCCTCCATGGCACTCATCGTATGCTAACTTGTGACCCCTGGCCTCATCTTGTTTGTTGTCCGTCTCTTCTACTCTAGTGAGCACCACAGAGCAGGAGTTTTAGTTCTTTTTTTGCTGCCCTACCCCCAGTGCACTGAACTGTGCAGGGTGCATAGAAGGGGTTCAATGAGAATTTTTTGAGTAAGTGATGAATTGAATGATTAAATGAATAAACAAATCTTATGCATGATAGGGCATACACAGGATCTGGGATCAGCCTGAGTTCTTCAAGCTCCCTGTGCCTTGTATTTGGGGAACCTGGAGGACTTGCATCCAGCCTCAGCCCCAGTCAAGCCTTCCAGAACCCAGCCTCTTCCTCCTCCTCTTTTTCCTCCTCCCCTTCCTTGTTTTCCTCCTCCTCCTCTTGCTCTGCTTAGTCCTTCCTCTCCCTGCCTTTCCCCTGCCCCCTGCTAGGAGCTCAGCAGGCCCAGCTGTAACACCTGTTAGGCCTGCCCTCCCCGAGACAGCAGCCATGATGGTGTTCCACCTGGGGTCCCTGAGCCATCTGGTCCTGAGAAGGGAGAAGAGAGGAGAAACCAGGCTGGAGAAGGCATAATGCCACAGAAGGGAAGTGGACAGGACTCCTCACCACCTACCTGGTCACAGTGGAGGCTGGTCCTGACACCTGCACCCTCAGCCACATGCTTATACATGCAAACACATGCACATTCACCCCAGCTAGCACAAGCTCATCCTTCCCCCTCTGGTGTCTCCTACTCCCTTCCTAGAGTGAGAAGCTGCTTGGGGTGCGGCCAACTGAGCTGGGACAGATGTGAGGAACAGATGCAGTGGTACCTCATCTCCCAGCCCTACCCAGAATGACATTCTCCATGTCATGGGCAAGGAAGCTGTCACTCTGGCATACTCCTGGGCTTTGGGATCTTAAGCTCACCCGCCCTATTTGAAAATGTTCACACAAGCATTTATCCACTTCTATAAGAAAACTAGTTACATATTACAGAAAAATTAAATGATTGCGGGATAAAGAAAAAGTGGAAGAAAAAGAGAGAGACAGATATAAAATCAGAGAAAAGAGACAGAGAGAAGAAAGGAGGGAGGAAGGCAGGGAGGGTTTAGCTTCTATTCCCTGTAAGAGAATGGCTGCTCCTCACCCTTGGCACTGATCACATTTGACCACTGAAAATTACTACTTCTGCTGCTGCTGCTGCTGCTGCTATATTCATGCTGACTGAGGTGACAGACCCAAACTAGGTATAACATGTGATGACTATAGCTAACACTGCTGTATGATACATAGAAAAAGATGTGAAAAGAGTAAATCCTAAGAGTTCTTATCACAAGGAAACAATTTTTTTCTTTTTTGTATGTACATGAAAAGATGGATGTTAGCTGAAACAATGTGTTGATCATTTCACAATATATGTAAATCAAATTATCATACTGAATGCCTTTTACATACACAGTGATGTATGTCAATTATTTCTCAATAAAATTAGAAAAAGATGTACTAAGGTTAGCATGTTCACCAGCCTCCCTCCACCCCACCCTGTCCCCCAGAGAAACACCCCTCATTCTCCACTCAGGTTCCCCCTTCTCCTTCCTCCTGGGCAGGGTGGCTTCTTTGGGGAAGACAGGGGCTAACTTGACCCGTAAGTTACATAGCGCTGAGGGAGATTGCTGGGGAAAGGGGACAGAAGGTACCTAGACTGGGGGCGGAGGGAGGGTTGAGGTTTGGATAGGGGAGACTAGTGGGCCCAGTGGAGTACAAGAGAACTAGGTGGGAGAGAAAGGGTAGTTTCCTCAGTGTTGCTGTAGACTATGTATTTGAATCTCTTTTAATATCCTTTGAGAAACTTGAGTAAAGAATAATATTTTTCTAATGACTGGGGATTGCTGAACTCTGCCTCTTAAATGTCACACTCACCAAGGCTCCTGATGGCTATACAGGTGTTGAAACAACACCTTCTAGTTGACAGCGGCTTTGCATATGTTATTGCACAGCTCACAGCTACAACAATAGGAAAGCAAGCAATATTATTACCCCCAATATTCAGATCATGAAACTGAGCCTCATAGCAAGACAACTAGAATCAGAATATTGGACTAGAGTAAGAGGGAAAGCTGGGCTGTGACAGCAAGTCCTGCACTGTCCATGACCCGCACTGCCTCACTTTAACCTGTATGCTCAGAGCAGTGGCCCTTGGTCCTGGGCACCAGAACCACATGGAGAATGAAGAAAATTCACATGCTCTGGTTTTATGTCCCAGGGATTCAGATTCATATTTTATCAAGTTAAAAATCTAATGTTGGCCTGACCTGTGGTGGCGCAGTGGATAAAGCGTCGACCTGGGAACACTGAGGTAGCCAGTTCAAAACCCTGCACTGGTCTGATCAAGGTACATATGGGAGTTGATGCTTCCAGCTTCTCCCCCCTTTTTCTCTTTCTCTCTCTCTCTCTTTCTCTCACTCTGTGCCTCCTCTCTAAAATGAATAAATAAAAAGAAAAAAAAATCTAATGTTAAACTATGCAATCTTGAACAGAGAGAACAAAGCTGGAGGCTTCACACTTCCTGACTTCAAATTTTAGTAAAAAGCTATAGTCATCAAAACAGTATGGCCTTGGTGTAGAAACAGACATAAAGATTAATGGAACTGAATAGAGAGTCCAGAAATAAACTCATAGATACACAGTCAATACATTTTCAACAAAGAAGGCAAGAATACTCAATGGGGAAACAAAGTCTCTTTATTAAATGGTGGTAAAAACACTGGAGTGAAATTGGGCCCTTATCTTCCATCACACACAAAAGTCAACTCAAATTTGATTAAACACTTCAATGTAAGATTTCAAAACATAAAAGTCCTAGAAAAAAATATAGGAGAAATTGGTCTTGACAGTAATTTTTTGGATTTGATATCAAAAGCACAGGCAACAGAAGCAAATATAAATAACTGGAAGCGCATCACACTAAAAAGTTTGTGAAGGGAACAGCAAAAGGAAAAAGCAACCTACACAGAGGAAGGAGATGTTTGTGAACCACAAATCTGATAAGGAGACAATATCCAAGACATATAAGGAGGAACTCATATAACTCAACAGCAAAATAAATAACTAAATAGACAGACAAATAAATAGATTTAAAAATGGGCAAAGACATTTTTCCAAGGAAGATATTCAGATAGCCAACAAGTACATGAAAACATGCTCAACATCACTAATTATCAAAGAAATGCAAATTATAACCACCAAGAGCCATCGTCTCACACCTGTTCAATCATCTATTAATGAAAAATCAAAAGGTAACAAGTGTTGGTAAGGATGTGGAGAAAAGGGAACCCTCTGAACTGTTGGTAGAAATGCAGTTGAATGCCTCAAAAAATTAAAAATATGAATATGACCTAGCAATCCTACTGCAGGATATGCATTTAAAAGTAATAATTTACTATCTGAAAGAGATTTATACATTCCTATGTTCACTGCAGCATTATTAAGTAGCCAAGAAAAGGAAAAAGTCTTAATGTCCATTGACAAATGAATAGATATTTGTGGCATATATAAACAATAGAATATTATTCAGCCTTTAAAAATAAGAAAATCCTGCCATTCGCAACAACACAGATGGACTGGGAAGACATTATGCTAAGTAAAATAAACCGGACACAGAGAGATAAATATCAAATAATCTCACTTACGTGTATAATCTAAAAATAAACAAAACAACTCATTGTAACAGAATGGTGGCTATCAGAAGCTTGGAGAGGGGAGATATTTATCAAAGGGTACAAACTTTCAGTTATGAGATGATTAAGTTCTTAAGACCTATGTGCAGCATAGTGATTACAATTAATAATAATGTATGCCTGAAATTTGCTAATAGAGTAGATCTCTAGTGTTTTCCACATGGACACACACACAAACACAGAAATGGTAACTATGTGAAGTGATGGATATGTTAATTAGCTTGGGTATGGTTATCATTTCACAATGTATATATATATATAGCAAAACATCAGGTTGTGTGGCTAAATAGTGGCCTGAGTCATTTCTCTGGGCATGGAGGTGACTTCATACCAGAAAGGCTCAGCGTGGTGCCCTCTAGATGCAGACAGAGCTAGTGGAATAAACCAAGAAGGTGGGTCATTCACTGTGCCCACCACACTACCTATCCAGGGAGCTCAGGTCAAGTGGGTGGGCCCTAGCGCCCCTCGGTCATTTTGAACAAGGGTTTTGGGGCTTGTGTTATGAGGAGAGATAAGGATCACCAGGATCTCACTTGAGTGTGTAGGAAACAGAGCGGCAATTACCATAAGGCCTGAGGACTAGGAAGGGAAGGGATCACAACCAAGTCCCAGTGGACATGATAAACATGCTTTTGTGACCATCATCATGTATGGTCCCAACATTTACTTTTACAATCAGTTTTCTCTTGGTTCTTGCCAAAAGTTTAGGGAAGTTCCTTTTCACAATTTCCTCTGATTTTTCTTCAAGGTTCTTACCACGAGGTATTTAATTAACAAATTGTACAATCAATTGTTGTGTTGAAAGTGCAGGTTCACTCGTTCATAGTCCATTCCCACTTCCTCTTCCACGGAGTGCTTTCTGGAGAAATAAAGCCTGCGTGCAGTCTCCTTTGCAGCTAGGGTTCAGTTGATTTGGGTTTCTCCAATCAATGGGCTCATAACTTGAATTTAGAACTGAGCCAACAGGGAAGAGAGGCTAGCATTAAGGTTTCCATTTTGCCACAGAGACCTCAGGGTTCTAGAACACACAACTGTGCTTCAGCTGCCCATATGATCCAAATGGGTCATTCTCAGCAGCCTGGTTCTTCAACCTCACCCTGGGATGTTAGCCTATTGCCCATTTCTCCAGACCTCGCAGTGGTTCTGAAGACCATTGAATGCCCTTGCCCTTTCTGAATCAATAATCAGAAATTCCATTCTTGGCTGCTGAATACTGATTGATTTAGTCATTCAAAGCCAGTGTCTCAATAAAGATAGAGGTCATAGCTCTCTTGTTCACCATTGAATCCCCTACCTCCATCTAGAGCCTAAGACAGGGTTGGGAACCTTTTTGGCTGAGAGAGCCATGAACGCCACATATTTTAAAATGTAATTCCGTGAAAGCCATACAATATGTTTAACACTAAATACAAGTAAGTGTGCATTTTATGTAAGACCAACACTTTTAAAGTACAATAAGTCTCTGAATTCTTTTTAATAACGTTGTTATGCTGCCTGACCTGTGGTGGCGCGGTGGATGGAGCGTCGACCTGGGAACACTGAGGTCTGGGAATGCTGAGGTCGCCAGTTCAGGACCCTGCACTGGTCTGGTCGAGACACATGTGGGCGTTGGTGTTCCAGCTCCTCCCCCCTTTCTCTCTTTCTCTCCCTCTCTCTCTCACTGTGTCTCCTCTCTAGAATGAATAAATAAAAAGGAACTTAAAAAAAAATAAATAACGTTGTTATGCTGTTGCTAACAAGTGATGAATAAAGTACTTCTTACCATTAATGTGACTTCTGGTGCTGCATGGTTTTGCTGATGGCTTTGTAGTCTGAGTTGATATGTGGTGAGGTTAAACTTCATGCAGGCATTGAGACTTCCATCCATTAAACAAGATCGTAGGTTGGTCTTAACGTTCTTTAGATGTAAAAAAGACTGCTCACATGCATACGTAGAGCCAAACATTGTCAGTACAGCAATACTCACATGCTGCAGTGTGTGGTATGTGACAGGAAGCCCATTCCAAGTTTTGACAATCAGTTGGTCGGTGGGTTGAAGTTTTTTCATTTCTCCCCACTTGTGTTTGCTCGCCAACTCTGCTTACTGTCATGCAAGTCTTTCCAAGTCTTCATTCAGTGAATTAAACTTATTCACCCACATGTCTGAGGCCTTCAGGTCAGAAGTTTATAGCTCAAAATCTCTGACAGAGACATCGGGGATGTAATTCAGGTCGGCGTTGTCCACTTCACACTCATGTGGATAGGTGATGAACTTAAAGAGACGAGTACGCTCACAAAATTCTCCAAAGTGCACCTTCAATGACTGCAGGAGATTATATGTGAAGCCCACTAGCTGCTGGAGATAAGATGTTGAGCAGGGTCACTTGCTGTGCATGCATCTTTAAACTCTCCCAGTATTTCAAAGTGTAGTAAACAACCTGTTTCAATGTTCAGCGATGAAGAGTTCCAACTTGTTTTCAAATGCAAACACTGCTTGTTGAAGGGATAAGACTGTATTTCTAATGCCTTCCATTTTCACATTGAGCTGGTTCAGATGTTCAATCATGTGCACGAGATAGTAGAACTTCAGGAGCCACTCAGTGTTAGCTAACTCAGGATGCTCGACGTTTCTCATTTCAAGAAAAGTCCGGATTTCACTCAGACGAGCCATGAAACGACTGAGTACCTTCCCTCTTGACAACCAATGCACATTGCTGTGCAGAAGCAGACCCGGCTAATTATTCCCAACTTCAACCAGCAGTGTTTTAAACTGGCAATCACTTAAAGCTCGTGCAACAATGATGTCGAATGCCCGAATGACCAGCGACATCACCTCACCAAGCTGCCCATCACACATCTGAGCACAAAGCACCTCCTGATGTAGAATGTAGTGAAAACTTAGGATGGGTCTCTTTTCATGTTCACAAAGAAGCGCTACAAATCCCGTTTTTCCCCGCCATGCATGGAGCACTATCAGTACACACTGAAGTAAGTTTATCCATCGGTAGATTTTTTTCTTTAGCAAATTTGGTGAAAGACTTGAATAAATTGTCTCTTTCATAGGCAAAATGGCAAGACTTTCCTCATGTAGTGTGTCACTGACAGCATACTTTGCAATCATGCTGAACTGGGATAAATGGCTTACATCTGTTGACTCATCCAAAGCGAGAGAAAAGAATGGTGCTGCATTTATGTCCTGCACTTGTGTTGCCTCAATTTGATTTGCCATCATGATGAACAGTTCTTGCCGACAGAGGTATGTCTTTTATTCGTTTGATTATTTTGTCTTTATCTGAAAAGTTGTCAAAAAGTTCATTGGCAACATCAAGCATGAATGTTTTGGCATACTTCCCATCTGTGAATGGCTTTCCGTTTCTCACAATTGCTAAAGCACCAGCAAAGCTAGCCAAATTCCAGTCACCTTGTTGGGTCTAAACACGGAGTTGTTGCTGACTAGCTTGCACTCTGCACAGTAGCTCTTGACATGCTTTCTTCCTGCTGACCCCGCTGGATATTTCGATGCAAATGTAGTATGACGTGTGTCGAAGTGCTGCTTTATATTTGACCATTTCATCGATGCAATTTTATTATTGCATATTAGACACACTGCAGAACCTGCTCTCTCCACAAAGGCAAATTCCTCTGTCCATTTCTACTGAAAAGTACGATGCTCCTCATGTTTTTTTTCTTTTAGCCATCTTCTTCATCAAAAGGGTTTCTGCAATTAGCTAGATGACTACTTGATTAAAAGGAGAAAAGTTTACTTCCTGACCTCACAATGACTCGTGTACTTTACGCATTATCCAATAAAAATTTGGTGTTGTCCCAGAGGACAGCTGTGATTGGCTCCAGCCACCTACAACCATGAATTTGAGCGGTAGGAAATGAATGGATTGTAATACATGAGAATGTTTTATATTTTTAATGTTATCATTTTTTTTTATTAAAGATTTGTCTGCGAGCCAGATGCAGCCATCAAAAGAGCCACATCTGGCTTGTGAGCCATAGGTTCCCAACCCCTGGCCTAAGACATAGTAAGTGGTCCTGAGTATCCCCAGGGGGTAGTTCACCAGTACTTATGAACAAGCCCTGTTGCATATGTACCATAGAACCTCCCCATACCCACATCATGCCCACTTCGCCCACCTCTGAGCTTAGCCCAGCAGAGGTGGCGTTCAGGCCTCACACTGTCCGTGGTCTGTGGGAGGCAGTGGTGAAAGTCCCAACCCATTGTGTAAGGGGCTGAAGATTCTGAGAGGCTCCTTGACACTGCCCAGAGGATTCAGGGGCCTCAGGGAACTGAGCCCCTTGCTTCTCACAGCAGGGTTCTCCGTAATACTCCTGGGAACTAGCTTCCTTTTTCATGTCTCTGTTCCTCATCCCTGCTTCTGCAATAATCAGCCATCTGCACCTGACCCCAAGTGTCGGGTTCTGCTCCCTGGGCTACCAGAAGTAAGACTGCAGTCTGTCAATCTGTGCCCTTTCCTGTCTGTCTTGGCACCTTCACTGTTGCCATGATGTCCTGCAGGCACTGCCAAGAAGAAGGTAAGCACCACTGTGCTCACTGATCAAGTATCTCCCTTCTTCCAGGCATGACTGCTGGCCCTGGCTCCCCAGAGCAGTGCTGTTGGGCTACTTGTGCAGAGGGAGGAGGTGATGGCTCTGACAGAAGGCTCCCAAAGAAGAACTGCTGGGTCACCAGGGTAGTTCAAGTTGTATACCTTCTCATTCACCCCATGGGACCCAAACATGAGTCCCTGGGAACTGAGCTAGAAGAGAAGGCAGTGACAGGCTCCAGCACAGTCAGAGAGCCTACTCTCTTCCAAAAGCAAAGACTTGCTCATTGGATGAGGCTCCTGCTTCCTTAGGGTGAGGTTCTTCCAGGAGGTACTCTGCCCACCTATAAATGCAATTCTCATTTGCTCCACCAGCTCATCACCTGGAATGACTGGATGCTAATGACCAACATGAGTTAGGTTCAAGTTAGGATTTATAGCCTGACTGGTGGTGGCACAATGAATAGACAGTTGAACTGAGATGCTAAGGTCCCAGGTTCAAAACCCCAAGGTCACCAGCTTGAGTGTGGAGTCACTGGCTTGAGTGCGGGGTCACTAGCTTAGCTTGAGCCCCAACACCAACCCCTATCAAGGCACATATGAAAAGTAATCAGTGAACAACTAAAGTGACACAACTATGAGTTGATACTTATCTCCCTTCTTCTTCTTCTTCTTCTTCTTCTTCTTCTTCTTCTTCTTCTTCTTCTTCTTCTTCTTCTTCTCTCTCTCTCTCTCTTTCAAAAAATAGAATTTATAAAAGAATCATACCAATGTTTACATTGATCATAACTTTCCCATTGACGAGGGACTCCTACTGTATAGGGTTTATAGGGGTCCATTTGGTTGCATGTAGTGAAAGACTGCATTCAGATTGGTCAACCAATAATGAAAATGTATTATTCTCCTTAAGAGGAGGTCGCGAAATGGTGATGTGAACAATTACGGCTTTGGTGAATTTAGTGTCTCCATAATGCCACCAAGTCCTGGGTTCTGTCTGTTTTCCCCTCTGCCACCCTCAAAGGTTGCCTTTGACCTTCAGACATGTTCCTCCATGCTTTCAGTATGTCTGTTGCAGCCCCAGGCTGTGAGAGGAGCCCTGCACACTGCTCGGAGGGTTCAGAGCACTCTGGCCAGTGTCCAGAGGAGGGAAGTAAGAAGTTCCTTCTTGTGTAGCTTTTGACCAGCAAGAGGCGGTTTTTCCAGAAGCCCTGGCAAGGTCTCTACCTTCTAGCCAGACCTGTACCATGTGTCCTCTCCTGACCCTCCACTGGCATGGCATGCTGGCTTGGACCAAGTATTTCCTACTGTCTGGGTCGGGGAGGGGCCCACACCACCCTGTACAGCCCAACATGTCCACTTGGGCTTCACCAGGAAGGATGGAGCAGAGGAGATGGGTAATGGGTAGGCAACCAGAGGAGCAGCCTCTGGCCTCATAGTGCCCTGGTTGCAGGACTCACAAACAGAGAGGTTTACACAAGAAAGAAAAGGAAATTACTACTGTTGTAATGAAATTCTGCCCACCTCACACCCATGCCCCTCTCCCCTTGCACTGTGCCTCAACTGCCCTCTCTGGAACCCTTCCCCACCCTGACTGCAGGAAGCAGGACAGTGTAAACTGTCCCCTGATACATTAACATCCAACCCAGCAGTCATTAACAGGATCACAATCAATTTTTCAGAATGATTGCTATTGCACGGGGGAACTTAATGAAATCACACGGTCATTTTCCATTTAAAAGAGAGAGAGAAGTAGAAAGAGGGGGGGACAGAGATGGGGGTGGCAGGCAGCAAAAGGAAGGGAAGACTGCCCAGGGCCAGCACAGGGCTGCTCCACGCACCGCTCCGGAGGTGATATCAGCCAAGAGCCTATGATAGGAGCACATAGCATCCTCACCAGTTAATCACCCAGCAGAACAGAGATTGAGGCTTATTAGGCAAATGAAGCAGAATGGATGTTTCATTTCAACAATGGAATTGGGATAAGGGGGGAGACAGGGAAGGAGAAACAGCAACAGTTAGAGAAGGCTGTTCAAGTGGGAGCAAGCTCTGGTATCTGGGCAAGGCCAATGGCACTGAGAGCCCCAGCAAGGAAGAAGACCATGCTTAGAGAGGTGTGATCAGCAGGAATTGTAGGCTCAGCTTACAGAGTGATGGGTTTCCTTTACTGAATGGGAAACTCAAATAACATCTTGTGACGCTGCATACTGCATACATGTCCCAGGTGGTAAGACTTAAAAGCAGATTGGGGACAGCACACATTTTCCGTGTCCCTAGAGAAACTGGGACCATTTCCTCCCCTAAGGGAGCCCTGCCGGGCTGGGAGCTCCTGTCTTGGGAAGGGGGGGCATGAGGCTGCAGTGAGCTGGGGGTAGGGAGCGCTGCCACCATGGTCTCAGGCCAGCCAGTCTCCTGTCCCTGCAGCCTAAAGGAAAGCCAGGCCTCTGGGTTCTGCCGAGAGGAGCTCTCAGCAGCAGCAGCATGTGGAGGCCTGTTTCAGGCTTTGGGGTTTCCTCACAGGTGACCCCAAAGGCTGGAGGAGCCCCTTCTCCAAGGGTTCAGGAGAGGCTGGCAGGAAGTGTCCCCAGGAGTGGAGCTAGTCAGATCCAGTTGCCCTGGAGCACTGGTCCAGCCCAGCATCACCTCACTAAGGGTACCCAGTGCCTGTAAAGTACCGGGGCCATCTAGAGTGAAATTGTGATTATCCCCATTGCAGAGTTAAGGAAACCAAAAGTTAAATAGGTCAAGGGTCTTGCTCGGGGGCCCTTTGCAAGTGAGTTTGGTCAGAGCCAGATATGGGCCTGACTCGGGTGTGCACAGATGGCAGATGGTAGCAGTCTCCATGGGGGATGACCTGCTTAAGTTCATCTTGTTTCCTTTAGGAGATGCTCCTCTACCCAAGGGAAGGCCCCAGGCTTCTGCTCTTGCACAGGCTTGTTTATTCAAGAGACTTTAACTGGCCAAGCCCCACATGCCTGTTGGTGAGCACTTAGAGCTGAACCAGACACAGGTCCTCAGGGGCCCTGAGGGTCCGACAGTCCAGGAGGGCAGCACAAGGAACCCAAGTTAGATCTGCAATTAGAGGCCAGATTCAAGACTTGGCTCTGCCACATACCAGCCCTAGCATCTAAGACAGGTCCTTTCTCTCCTCTAAACCTTAGTTTCTCTATCAGTGCAATGAGAATAAAGTTCATCTACACTTCAGTATTATTGAAAGACTTCAAAGAGAGCTCAGGTTCAGAGTTGCTTATCTGAATTCTTTGGGGTCAGATGTGTTACAGTATTCAGAATTTATTTTTAAAGATGAAATATGGTGGAAATACCACATATTATGCATTACTCCAGCATGATCTGGGGCATGGCGCTCTAATAAGACACATTAACATTTCTGCAGAAAAGATGCTAATAAATATTCATAGCCCATGAGGCAAATAAAAACTAAAAATTGGTGCCAAGTACATTTTGTAAAAACTTTTGGTGTTGTGAGTGTTTTGTATCACAGGATTTTGGATCAGGAATCTGGACAATAATTATAGTAATACTTACCATTTACTGGTTTACATGCATTGGCTCACTGAATCCTCACAGCAACTCCATGAGATCAAGGATAATGGTTCTCCTGGTTTTGTACTAGAGGCTGGGAGATGAAAGAAGTTAATTCACTTGCCCACAGCACACTGTGTCTAATGGAAGAGCCACGACTGGACATACACAGCCAGGCTTTGGCGTCTGTGTTTCTGCTCGGGTTAGGAATTGAGGAAGCTGGTGGGGATGCTGGTGGGGCCTCAGACAGCATCCCCCAGTCTTCCTGATGTGACAAATGGGCACAGAGAGGAAAAGGAACTTCCACAGTCTTCTGTCTTCTTACCTCTAGGTTGAAAAATGAGCCATGTTTCCAGACTCCTGATCCAGGGTCACATACACACATAGACACACCACTGCTCCCCCAGACTGAGGGGAGAGGGTGGCCAGCAGGACAGCCTCCACCCCAGCCTCCTTTCTGCCTCTTCTTTCCCCAGTGTGACCCCCTTGTCCCATGTCCTCATAAATCCCATGCTCTTGCCCAAGGGATCAAAGAAGCTATGAGGGGACATCCCTGTGCAATAGAGGACCCTAGCTTCCTGACACAAGGAACATAGCTTCCACTTGATCATCGATATTCAGAGTGAGGCTAAGAGAGGCTCCAGGACTCTCAACCTAGAGTCAGACAGGTCTGGATTCAAATCCCAGCCTCTCCTATCACAAATCTGGTAAATGATTTCAGCTCCCTGAAGACTAGAAAGAATTACAGATTCTTAGCAGGAATTGGGACTCATTTGAGAGTTAACAGTGTTAGACAGAACCAAATTGACCAGTGGCTCCTTCTCGGGACACTTCCTGCCAGCCTCTCATGTACCCTTGGGGAAAGGGCTCCTCCAGCCTTTGGGGTCACTGTGGGGAAACGCCAAAGCCTGGAACAGGCCTCCACATGCTGCTGCTGAGAGCTCCTCTCTGCAGAGCCCAGAGGCCTGGCTTTCCTCCAGGCTGCAGGGACAGAAGCCTGGCTGGCCTGAGACCATGGTGGCAGCGTCCCCCCACCCCCAGCTCATTGAAGCCTCACGTCCCCCTTCCTGAAGACAAGGGCACCCCAGCCAGCCAGGGCTCTCACCAAGGTAGGAAATGGCCCCAGGAGTAGGTTTCTCTAGGGACACAGAAAATGTGTGCTTTCCCCAATCTGCTTTAAGTCTTACCATCTTGGACATATACTCAGTGGGCACAGTGGTTCCCTTAGTCCACAAGCTGTTACCTCATGGCTTCTTGGGCAGTTGCCCCATTGGTGCTATTCACAAATACGTGAAGCTGGAGTCACCCCACCACCCTCTCTGATGAGAAAGCGGGGCTCCTGGGTGTGATCCAGGAGCCCTGGTCGCAGCCTCTGTCTGTGGAAAGGAAACAGTTCTGTCCGGCAGTGTGGTCGGGGCTCATAGCACAGACTTCTGAGTCAGGAACCTGAGTGTAAAGTCCAGTTCCACCACTCCTGAGCTGTGTTACTTTGGTCACCTCATCTGTTAAATGGGAATAATAACATTTCTCAAAAGGGCTTTTGTGGGGATTAAACAAGATCATTAATTCAACAACAAAGGTTCATCGAGTCCCTGCTATATGTCAGATGTGTTGCTGAGTGCTTTGGGTGGGGCACTGAGTGAGCCCGTGTGGCTCTGCCCTTGTTGAGCCTGCAGTCTGTTGGGGGAGTAGGCAAAGTATTCAATAAAACAAAATATGATGAAAAAATCTTGGCTTAATGAACAATAACTCTTACTATATTCCTCTGGGTGTGGTTTGTGCTTGGTTAATATTAATTTATTAAAGCACTGCTATGTGTTATTATTTATCACTTATGGGTTCTTATGAGAGTTCATTGTGATTCCATACATAAATATACACTGTAATCATATGTGTGTGTATCTGTATAATCTCCATTAAAACTCATAAAAACCTTATGCAATAGATAGTTTCCTCATGTCTCAGGTAAGGACACTAAGGCTCAGAGAGGTAAGGGGACTTGTCCAAGGTCCCAGAATATGTAAAGGGTGGAACGGAGACCCCAAGTCAGTGTACCCAGGGCCCGTGTTTTTATCTGTAGGGACACCACCTCGTCTTGGTGTGTGTGAAAGGGCTCTCTGCAAATCACACAGTCCTGGGCGAGTGTAAGGGGTTATTGTGGCTCCCTTCCCTGTGTCATATTGGGTCCCCTGAATATCAAGCAGATGAGCCCAGGGTGGGAGCCAAGGAGACAAGCTTCATGGGGATTACAGAGGAGGAATTAACGTCTCTTGCCAGGTGGGGACACTGGACACAGAGGCGCACCTTCCCGGTTGATGCTTCTTTAAGGTTTCATGGAGCTACTCAGTGCCAGAGTGGAACCATCCTAGAAGAAATCATAGTGAGGTCAATGCCACCCCAGAGAATTGCCTAAGCCCTGAATCTGCCACTTGAGGGAAAACATAGGTTTCAGGGATAAACACCTGGCTTTGAGTCCTTGCTCGGTATTCCCCAGCTGTGTGACCTCAGAAAAGCCATCTAAACCTCCTGAGCTTTAGCTCCCCCCTCTAAAGTAGGGGAAGTGCTGTCTATAGCTATTGAGGGGAGACTGGGAAAAGTGGCTTGGGTGGGTGGGTGCCGCCAAACAGAAGTAGTGTCTGTCATTGTCTCTGGGCCATGCATCCTTGTAAAAAGCACGGGTGACACTGAATTTAGCCAGTTAGGAAGTTTTCCCATAAAAATTTAATTCTTTAATAAAATAGTGCAAAATGAAATAGGCAGAGCATTTTTAAACTGCAAATTAATGATCCATAGTTATAGCCATAATAATAATAATGGCTACCAATTATAGAACCCAGAAGGTCAAATCCAGGTTGAAGCTGCACAGGCAGGGCCAACTCCCCCCCCCACCACCACCACCACCACACATACACCTTCTGAGATGGGACTCTGCTGCATTTTGCAGCTGGGACACAAGGGTCCAGCAAGTTCACATCCCACAGTCACCGAATGGCCAAGCCACAGCTTCTCATACCCATGTCCCTCTCTAACATCCTTTTCCAGATACGCTTAAGCAAAATTCAAAGAAAAGCAAACCAAGAACAAGAATCTTCTCTCATTCTGTTTAACAGTCTGCAGCCTTGGTTCACACAGAATTTGGTCTCAATGGTGCTGAATTGTTTTCCATACTTTAAATGTCCATTTTTCACCTATGGCCATAGTGACTTCCTCCCCATAATAAAGGTGAGCATCAGGATAGCCCCCTTTCACAAAGCTAGCTCTTCAAAATCACCAGCTCCTAAATGTGCCAAGCATAGTAACTGACCCATCAGAGGTGCCCAGCAAATGCCAGGATCTCCAGGCACCCAATTCACCTTCTCGCTTTGTTAACTTACAACCCTTTTCCTGTCTTAAAACCATAATTCAATTAGAAGCAATTATATTTTGATTTCCCTCAACAATGTATTTCTTAAAGAGAACAATACTTATTTTTTCTTATATGTTTTTAAGTGGACAGAATCATTTTACAAGTCACCCAGTGATTGCCCCCCAAATAGCCTCCCAGGATCATCTTTCTGTGGTACTCTATTCTCCTAGACCTTGCTGTTACTGCATCCTGTATCCAGCCAACCCCCAAATCTTGTTAATTTCCCTTTAAATGTCTCTTATTCCCAGGTCTGTGCTTAGTTACTGCCAAGTCTTCCCTTCACTCTTGAACTATAACACCCCTTGCCAACATAATCACTCTCGCCTTTCTGAGAATCAGTTCCCTCTGCCTGCCCTACAGTTTCTGATCCTCTGGGACTTTCTTACTGCCACACCCTCATTCTGGGCAGATTTTCTTGCTTCCCCAGCTCAGCGGCAACTCTCAGAGGTGGCCCTGTGTCTTAGGTGCTGCAGGACCTTCAGGCTCGTTGGACATCTGACACAAGTTAAGCACAAAAGAGGCCACAGCACAGACACTTCCAGCGGGTCCCGGTTCCCAAATTCAATTCAGCAGCTCTGTTTTTAGTCTGAGCAATGTGCTTGGGGCCTGATGTGCCAGTCTGAGGAGCAAGGTGTGGTACCGAAATGTCAGCAGCTAGTTACTTTAACCATTATTAATAGGTCTGCACTAATTATCCCCTTGCACCTAGGCATGGTTTCACAGATGAGAGAACTAATAAAGAGGGAGGAGAGAAGAACTGTGCCCGGGCCATGGGGGTAGGGATGGGTGGCTAGTGGGGGAGCTAGCTAGCCAGGATCACCTTCTATCAGTGAGGGAGCAGCGTAGAGAGGGAGCAGCACTTGAGCTGCAGAGCTGCATAGATAGGGCTACTGCCTTGCTTCTCTTCTCCTCTTCCCAGAATGCAATCTACCAAAACCTCTTAGTAAAAGTATTCTGGAGGTGATAAAAGTGTCACCAAAGATTTCTTCATTTTCTCAACTGTCATTTAAACAAAATTTATGATCAGGGAAATATAGGCAGGGGAGGAAGGAAGGTGGGCAGAGAGAGAGGGAAAGATGATTTAAAACCAGTTTCTTAATAAATTAAAGACATTGGCTTGCAAGAGGGCAAATGGCTTGGAGAGGGAGAATGCTAGAAGGTTATTACTTTGTCCATGCCAGCTTGCTTGGTCCTCCTCACAGGCTATCATACACCCTACAGTCTCTTCTTCCCATCTGCACAGCCATCCATTCCCCACTTCCACTGCATGGAGACACCCCTCCAACTCCCCCTTCATGACTCGGTTATAACATTAATTAGAACCCAAAGCAGAAGGTTAGGTGGCTGTGTCTGTTCCCCGCTGGACTAAGGTCTTGCCGAGTCTGAATCCTCATGATGCCCCCAAAGGGTGAGGATGAGGTGATCTAATTTCCTTAAAATTAAAACATATTAACTGAGGAAAGGAACATAGACCCAAGGAGTCTGAGTCCTCAGTGTATACATGATGCCGGAGGCTGAGGGGAGACACTCCCTGCAAGTCGCACAGGGGAGCCACCAGAACCCGTCACCCTGGCTCTAGCTGAGGGATCCAGCAGGCTGCACGAGAGCTTGGACGCTGCTTATAGTCCATCCACGTCCAGCTGTGACCCCTCTCCACTCACTAGCTGTGTGGCCTTGAACACACAGGCCCCATGTCCCAGACCCCTGTCTGGGTTGTTGCAGCTGTCCCCTGAGACGTGGAAGTGCTTTGCTCTGTGGTATTGTCATTTATCTCAGCACTTTCACCATCATCCCCATGGATGGAGGGCAGTGCAGATCCAGGTTGTCAGGGATTCTGCCTTTGGTCTGGGGCCACATCACCTGCTCTGCAATGACCCCAGCATCCATTACATGCCACACCCTGTGTCAGAGTCCAGGATAGGAAGACCAGGATGGCCCCCGCGTGTAGGGGCCTCAGCCTAGCAGGAGACCCTGCTCTGAATATGGAGGTCGCATTGCTGCACCCACTGGACAGTAAGTGGCCATGATGAGTCTCACTTTGACCGACCAAGACCAGCCCAGAAGGAAGCCTCTGGGGACAGGAAAAGGGTCTGCCTGGCAGGGGAGAGAGCAAGGGTGCGGGGGCTCCGCAGGCGCTGACCCACTAAGGAAGCAGCAGGGGACAAGGTCAAAGGCTGAGCCTGAGCCAGGCCAGCAAGGTGCAGTAAGCCAGTTTCCTTCCCTGCTTGCTGCCCCAGCACAGGTGCTCGGCTCCAGTTGTAAGGGAGGTTCAGAAAGAGGGGCTGAGGTGGCGGCAGCCAGCAGCCAGCAGCCAGAGCTGCCTCTTAGGACTGAGAGTGTACAGACCAGCTCGGGGAGATGGGCAACCACCTGGCTGGACCTCTGTTTCCCTCGGTCCCCGGCATGAGGTGTCCTCTGTTGCATGCTCTCAAGCTGAGGACCCAGTGCTTGCATTCATGGAAGCGAGTTTGGGAAAAGCAGCAGCACAGCATGAACTGCTATCACATTTCACAGAGGGCCACATGGTGGACCCTCTCTGTGCTCATGCTGTGAGCCCTGGGGTGGGGAGTGGAGAGAAGCCAAACAAGAAGAGGACTTTATATCCAGGTGGAGAGATGGGAACAGAGGATTTATGTACATGGTGTACAAAAGACAAATCTTGTGTCACTGAAGGTGGACCAGCATAGCAGGCAAGATAAGCCTGAAGATGGCAAGCATCAAAAAATAAACAAACAACAAGTGTTGGCGAGTATGTGGAGAAAGGGGAACCCCCGTGCACTGCTGGTGGGAATGTAAATTGGCGTAGCCACTATGAAAAACAGTATGAGGGTCCTCAAAAAATTAAAAGTAAAGCAATGATGTTATCCAGCAATCTCATTCTGGGAATTTATTCAAAGAAAATTAAAACAGCAATTTGAAAAGATATATGGCACCCCTGTTCACTGCCATGTGACTTACAATAGCCAAGGAAGCAGCCTGGGTGGTCATTGGTAGGTAAGTGGGAACAGAAGTGATGCATAGTACAGTGGGCCATTACTCAGCCATAAAAAAGAATGAAATCTTGCCATTTGTGACAACATGGATGGACATAGAAAGCATTGTGCTTGGTGACATAGCCAGACAGAGAAAGACAAATACCATATCCAGCATATGGTTTCACTTATATGTGAAATCTTTAAAAAACAATTAACAACAGCAACAAAGACAGAAAAAGACCCATAGATACAGAGAACAAGTGAGTGGTTACTAAAGGGGAGGTAGGTTTGGGGATAGTTGGGGGAAAAAGGAAGTCTGGAAAAATTCCTAGGAACCCATAGTCCCTGGAGGAGGAAAAGCCTGGGTTGGGTTTTGTAGGCACAGTGTGCACAGGTGGAGGGGAGAAAGAGAGGGCTAGGTAGCAGGAGGGCCCTGGGAACATAGGGGCAGCAGGGTAATAGCCCCTGAAGGCCTGCGTGGGCCCTGTGGCTGGGGAGGGGCTCCCACCTCTAAGGGACCTGAGGAGCCAGGACCCTGTAGGCCTCCAGTTCAGGGGAGTCCCCTGAACCGGGAGGAGGGTGGGCTCTCAGCCTCTGGAGGAAAAGTCACCTGACCATTTCTGTGGGAAAGGGGCAGATGGCCTGGCAGGCTCCACCTTTCATCTGGAAAGCAGGCCAGCCTCCCTGGGCAGAAAAAAGAGAGCAGGCCCGGACTCCCCACTCCACAGGAAAAGTCCTGCCCAAATGCCACGTGCTGACACTCCACCATCGTGAGCCACTCTCCTCCCAGGCACCCCCTCCCTACGTCTCAGCTTCCTGGACCTGTTCTTCCTGCCAGCTGCCTCCTTCTGCCTGTGGCTCTCTTTGTTTTGCTTTCTCTGTTTTTCTTCTCTCTCCCTCCTCTCTCTCTCTCTGTGCCTTGCTTTCTCTCTCATTTTCTCAATCGCTATTCCTTCTCTCTCCCTCACTCTTTCAGCACCTCCATCCCTGCTCAGGGTGTCTGTCCATCTGTCTGTCCCACAGCTCGGCCTGAGGGACAGGAGGCTCTTCACGTTGGTTGCCCCAGAGTGAGCCTGTGAGAGCCCTGCTGTGACCTGTCTTCTGCCTCCTTGTCCTCCTCTGCCTTAGATCTTTCTCTTTCTTTGAAACCCTATGTTGTTAGAAACCTCCTGACTTCAGATGTTAACCCTCCGAGGCAGCAGCCAAGGTGAGCCTGAGCCAGAGAACTGGCAAGATCACCCTGGAAATCACAGTGCAATGATCTTTCAAGAGTTTGGGTTGTAGCTGATGACTGCACCAGATGAGTGAGAGGCACCTCATAGTTCTGTAATCTTGGTACGTAGAGGGGACAGAGGGAATAGAGTATATGGGAGACAGGGGGACACGGGGAACAGGGTGCACAGGGGGACAGAGTGCATGGGGGGACAGGGTGCTCAGGGGAACAGGGCACACGGGGGGCAGGGTGCATGGAGCACAGAGTGCATGGGAGGACAGGGTGCTCAGGGGAACAGAGTACACAGGGGGGCAGGGTACATGGGGGACAGGGTACTCAGGGGAACAGGGTACACAGGGGGGCAGGGTGCATGGGGGACAGGGTGCTCAGGGGAACAGGGTACACAGGGGGGCAGGGGGCATGGGGAACAGGGTACACAGGGGACAGGGTGCACGGGGTACAGGGTACATAGGCGGACAGGGTGCACGGGGTACAGGGTACATAGGCGGACAGGGTGCGCAGGGGGACAGGGTACACAGGGGACAGGGTGCACAGGGAGGCAGGGTGCACAGGGAAGCAGGGTGCTCAGGGGGACAGAGTGCACAGGGGGACAGGGTGCACAGGGGATAGGGTGCTCAGGGGGGCAGGGTGCTCAGGGGAAAAGGGTACACAGGGGGACAGGGTGCACGGAGGGACAGGGTGCACAGGGGGACAGGGTGCTCAGGGGGCAGTATACTCAGGGGAAAAGGGTGCACAGGGGGACAGGGTGCACGGAGAAACAGGGTGCACAGGGGGACAGGGTGCTCAAGGGGACAAGGTGCATGGGGGGAAAGGTTGCACAGGGGGAAGGGTGCTCAGGGAGACAGGGTGCTCAGAGGGACAGGGTACACAAGGGATCAGGGGGACATGGGGACAGGGTGACACAAGGGACAAGGTACACAGGGGACAGGGGGACACAGGAACAAGATGCACAGGGGGTCAGGAGGACATGGGGACAGGGTGCCCAGGACACAGGGTGACACAGGGGAACAGGGTGCTCAAAGACTGGGACAGACTCAGTCCCGGTCTTTGGACTGCCAGGTCTGCCACCAGGTGTGTGCCCCCTGCAAGACTGGGACATGGCTGGGAACCGGGGCTGGGGCTTCTGCATATGAGAAGGCTCGGGGGAATTCTGGTGTACATGGCCCTCAGGCTGAGAAACACTCTCCCCAGCACGGCTCGTAGGGTGTGAGTCAAGGCCAGCTCTTTCTCCTCAGTGCAGGAGAGGTTGGGTTCATGGTTCTTCACCCAGTTCCATCTTAGGGCAATTTAGGATCACGGGTTTATTAGACAAGCTGGTGGGAGACCAGCTGGGCCTGGAAATGTGGGTGCTGTGTCTGATGCTAGATGGCCACCTGCAACTTACTCTATGAGATTTCTCGTTGGATGGGGAAGTAAATGAAGGGCCCCCTGTTCTCAGTCCAGGCTGTGTTATGGAGTCACCTAGAGTCTTTGGAAAATAGCTGTGCCCAACGCTGCCCCTCGGAGACCATTATGTGACTCATCTGGGGTGTGGTCGGGCCGTGTGGGATTTTCAGAAGCTCCCCAGGGCATTCTAATGTGCAGCCAAGTTTGAGAATCACTGAACCAGGTCATGGGGACAGTTCTATGGTGCCAGGACCTGTGACTAAGCGTAGAGCAGATGTATCACAAGAAGTAGTGTCTGTATGTGAGTGTGAGTCTGTGTGTCTCTGTAAATCTGTGTGCTCAATGTATGCTTATGTGTGCATACTTATCTGTGTGTGAGTGTGTATGTATCTGTGTGTTTGTGTGTCAGTGTATGTGTGGGTCTGCCTGTGTGTCTTTGTTCATGTGTGTGTGTGTGTCTGTCCATGTTTATGTCTATGTCAATGTGTGTCTATGTGTCTTATGTGTGTGTCTATGTGTCTTATGTGTGTGTCTAGGTCTATGTGTGTATGGAGAGAGAGGCCAAGAGGGCAGCTTGTGCAGCTTGGGAGGGAGAAAGGGCCTCGGGGACCCAGGTCACAAGGCCAAAGCCTTTGCAACACTGCATCATACCCCGAGACCAAAGGGAAGAGGCATGAAAGAGGAAACGAGTTGGTTCCTGGCTCCAGGTCTTACTAGCCAAAGCAGACGTGTGCTTTGCTTCTTCACTTGCTGCAGAATGCTGGGTCCAACCCAGTCTAGCCAGTGAAGGGCGCTTCCCACCTACCCTCTCCAGGAAGAATTCCAGGACAGCCAGGGCATCTCCCCTCTGGGTACTACATCAAGGACAAGATTACAGAATAAGGAGGGACCAAGCACAGCCCCCTAGCCTCCTAAGTGACCTTCCAGCATCTTGGAACTGAGTTTTATATCCAGAGCTTGCCATGCCATTACCTGGAAACGCTGGGAGATGAAAGTGGTCCAGGCAAGGGGTGGGGGGCTCTGCCTCTTACCAGCTGTGTGATTTGGGGCGCAGTTAAGTCCTGGTCTCCTCATCTGTGCATGGGCCTGCAAGACCCAGCCTCCTTCCTACACAGGGTGGCTGGAGACGTAGATAGGGAATGCAGGTGAAGTTTCGTGGCAAATGGTGACATCCCTACATGTGCTGGTGGTTATCTCCAGGCTGCAGAATCCTAACCACTCTCTGTTCCCAAATGTCTTCCCTGCTGTCCCCAAAGTTCGATCTAGCCTTTTGGGGTGAGGATATTCAGAAGGCTCTGCTGACTTGCCACCAAGGTTTCTGCCAGCAGAAAAGGCAGGGGCAGTGACACTCCCCAGGCCTTTTATCATACAAGTGCCACCTATAGTCAGCTCAGCATCGGGAAGTGACACAAGCCATGAGGTCTCCGGAGTAAAGACCACAGGAGAGGCAGCTAGAGTAGTATGCTGTGTTGGATACCCTGGAACCTGGAAGTGACTGGAGTTTCAGGGAACAGCAGGGACCCAGTGAGCCTACAGCCATCTGGGTGACTGCAGCCCTGCCCGGTGGAAAGGACCCAGAAATAGAGCCTGACAGATGGAGGTCTCAATGCCATTGTGTGGCATTGTATCACTCACTTCTTCATCTCTTTGAGCATCATGTTATCATCAATAAAATGGAGGTAAAGAACAATTCCATTCTGGCGTAATTTAAGGATTCCAATAATACATATAAGAACAGAAGAGTTATTTTTATTTTTATTTACACTTTGTTGATGCCTTCCCACAGCAGACTATGTGTAATTTCCCCCATGTCTCAGCATTTTCTCCCCCCCACCACCACCACTATGGCACCTCCCTTCAGACCAGAGCATGGCCACAGAGGGGACATGGGGCAAGTGGTCAGAAGACCTGGATTCTAATCTTCCTTGGCTCTTACTGCCTGAAGGATCTCGGACAAGCCCCCTCACCACTCAGAGCCTCACCAATGAGGGCAGTGGACAGGGTGATAATCACTAAATCCATGCTGTTGCTGTAAGAATAACACAGACATTATGGCCACAATAGCTCCCATGTGTCCAGCACCTACCAGTGGGCCAGGCATTGCCTGGGACTTCGCAAGCATTATTTCAAGGGATGACCCCTACCCCACCCCACCCCCACACACAATCTTATAATTATCCTTACTTATATAGAGGAGAAAACTGAGGCTAGAAGATCAAGCAACGTGGCCCAAATTCACACAGCTTGCAAATGCGGGAGCTTGAATTTAAACCCCAGCAGCTGTGACTCCACTGCCTTACCAGGCACAGGGGTTGAGCACATTAAAGGGCTGGAAGAAACCTGAAAATACACCTGGTCCAACCACTTGTTTTCCATGAAGAAATTACTTCATTACCTCCACCTTTGCTGTAACTTCCCAGATGAGCCCCTGTATCTGACATGTCTTTACCAGCCACATGGCCTCAACAGAACAAGGACAGTGAAACTAAGAGAAGCTAAATGATCCACCCAGAGCCACATGGCAGGTCTGAGGCCACACTGAGAGCCCAGCCCCTCCTGCATGGTCTTTGCTACAAAGTCTTGTGCCCTGTGATGTTGATGGGGTTAGGGGCCTTCAATTATGGGTGAGGGGTGGCTAGTGTTCCTGGGACTGCTCTGTCCATCTACAAGCATCCAGGTATGACCCTGAACACCTTGTAGTCTAGGTTCTGATGAGACGTGGGTAATAAATACTTCCTCCTCCTCTTCCCAGACCTGGCCCACTGTACCTCCAAATACAGCTGCATTCCTGCTGTGCCCATCTCACTGCCAGGCATAGTCTGGGTGATGCAAGAAGGTGACCTATGCCGTTGGTTGTCTGCTCAATGTTCCTTCAGATTTGTGCTCTGATAGTTACATGCTCAACCTCAAGTGACCAATGTGATTGGTTTAAATCATTCATGACCATCCTTTTCCTTTGCCAGTAACCAAGTGGCCCAGTTTCAACCAATGTGGGGTGGGGGGAATTCCACTGGGGACCTCTGGGGAAATTTTCTTCCCCCAATAAATAAGCATATGCGGAAAGAGTCCCTTGGCTCTTCCTCTCTCACCTCCACCTCCTTTCCTGCTGACAATACTCTTGGGTGAAGAGATGATGCCTGGAACTATGGCAGCTGCCTTGTGACCGTGAGGCACTATCTGCCAAGGAAGGCAGACCAGGAGAATGGAGAGAGCCTGAACCCTCTGGGTGAAGAAACCCAACTGACACTGCTGGGTTGCTTCACCATCCTTGGGACCTTCTAATTTGTTAAGTAAGATCATATATGTATGTATTGGTTATACCATTATCTGATATTTTGTTACTTGAAGCCAGATCATCGTAACTGATAAAAGGGATAATAATAATAATAGAATCTAATTTATGAAGTAGATGGTTTGACATCTGTTTTATATATAGATTCCCCTTGACTTACAATGGGGCTATACTTTCTGATAAACCCATTGTAAGTTAAACATATTTTAAGTCAAAAATGCATTTAGTCCCCCTGACCCACCAAACATTGTAGCTTAGCCTAGCCTGCCTTAAATGGCTCAGAACGCTCAGGTTAGCCTGCAGTTAGGTGATTATCTTATATTCCAGCGTTAAAGTGAGTGCCTTCCTCTTCTTCTCATCAGAAGCAGGAGACACAGATGGGTGTTTTGTAGATGTGACAGAATACAAAAACACAAAACACAATATAAAAAAAATGGCAGCACAGTGCACTATGGAGTATAGATTGTTCACCCTGGTGACCGCCTGGGTGACCAGGAGCAGCAGCTCAGTGCTGCTGCCAGACATCACAAGGGACTGTCAGACGGCATTGTCAGCCAGGGAGAAAGTCAAAATTCCAAATTCCAAGAACAGTTTCTACTGAGTGTATCACTTTTGCAACATTGTAAAGTTCAAAAATCCTTAGGTCAAACCATCATAAGTTGGAGATCATCACCATAAGACAGCTGAGGTTTAGGGAAGATGCTCAATGGTCCACTTATGCCCCACCCCCAGCAAGGAGAGAAAAGGGGATTCAGACCCCAGTCCATCTGACCTCACACCTATGTCTTGCACAGGTGCTTCCCTAGCACAGGTCTGAGTGCCAAGTGGGAGTTGAGGAAAAGCTTGCTGGTTGGATATGGCCTCATTCAGCACCAACCATATGCTCTGTAAGAACTGCTCCCCCTCTGCCCCCCGCTGGGCAGTTTTATTTCCTTGGACACACACACCTAAAGGAAATCTTTGTCCACCAAAGTGGTCTTCTTCCACCGAAATTCAGGGTGTCGATTACAGGGCATGTTGAGAAGGACAGTGGTCACATGAACCTCAGGGGAGCACATGACATCAAAAAAGACTGTCTGGAGAAGTAGGACCTTGGTGGAGGAGTAGGTCCCCTGAGGAGGACCAGAGTGACCAAAGGCACAGAGGGCACGCCTCACACCAGGCACAGGGACAGTCAGCACTGACTTCAGAGAGCCACCAAGCAACACAGGAAGGTCTGCTTTCTTCCCCTCTCAGTCCAGGTGATGTCACCTTGACCCAGGCCTGAGGAATGTTCTAGCAGTCTGTGAGGCCATCTCCTACTCCCTCCCCCCTTACCATCCCTGAAAGGTAAAGGCTTGGGTGTTGGCAGCAGGCTTCTGAGGCTGTCCTAAAGCAGCCCCTCCTCGCAGGTATTTTCAATCACATTTAATTTGGCAGCTCGAAGCACTCTTGATTTCACAATGATGAGTTAGAGCTTGTGTGAGCACTCTTTTCCCTTCCTCCATCCCTACTGTGTTCCCCAAGGGGCCTGGGTGTTATTTTGACTTTTATGTGCAACAATAAAAACTTTCATTGTAGCAAAATGTTTGCTTGTCAAAATTAGCTTGGTTAATTCCAAAGAATTGTTTCATCTTGGCTCTGGAGGCAAGGGGATCTTCCTTACAAGACAAGCTGGCCCCCAGCCAGCTCTCCTGGATCCTCTGCAGCGCTCTTCCCCTGGAGTTCACCTTTAAAGAAAGACCCGCCTTCGCTTTCCTCTGGCTGCTCTGAGCTAGCTGCTGGGTTCGTGTGCCCCGCTGGGCAGCAGCATTGGCATGGCGCTGTTGACTCTGGAGTCCCAGCCGTGAAAGAGAACCCTGCATAGATAGACACAGACGCTCGCAGGCACAATCCAGGTGTGTGCGTGCACACCCACATGCACACTCAGATGTGCTAGGCCCAACCCAACACCCAGAGATGTTATAGGGCCTGGCAATAAATTGACACACACTCACACATGTTCAGACACACCAGGCACAGACACCACAGCCATGAAGCTGAGCTGGGGGCACAGACAGATAGAAACACAAAGGAACACGCAGACCCTTTCAGCCAGGTGGGGAGCGTGTGATGTGCCCTCCTGCACACCTGTGGGGGGTCAGCAAGCAAGGGGGGCCACAGTCACCCCCTGTGCCAGTGAGGGAGATGCAGGTGCCCCCTCCACACGCTATCAGTTACTCTGGGGCCGGGGCTCGAATGCCCTCCTTGCATCCTTGCACTGAAGGAGACAGGCTCCTGTGCCCAGAGCCTGTCTCCCCAGCCTGCCTACCTGCCTTACCACTTTCTGTTTGGAGAAATAGCACCACGTTGTAAGGGGGGGCATTAGCACTGCTTTTTTATCAGGTGCCCAGCCTGCTCCAGGCCCTGGGGCGCCAGCAGAGAACCAGGCAGTGCACCTGCCTGCCAGCACTTACAGGGAAGACAGACAAAAAGGGACTGAACTGCCTGACCAGTGGTAGCGCAGTGGATAGTGTTGGCCTGGGATGCTGAGGACCAAGGTTCAAAACCCCCGAGGTCACTGGCTTGAGCGCAGGCTCACCAGCTTGAGCACAGGGTCACTGGCTTGATCATGGGATCACAGACATGATCCCATGGTCATTGGCTTGGGCAGGAGGTTAACAGGTAAACAGTGTCCAGAAGGGAAGCAGGCCGGCTCTCCAGCTGCCAGCACTCTTCAGTAAGGAGTTGCACTGGCCAGCACTTTCAGTTCTCTGGCTTAGAGACTAAGCCTTCCTTTTCAGTCCCCATTAGCAAGGGGCTTGCAGAAGCTGCTGGAAACCTTTTCTCACTCTGCTGTGTGCCAGCCAGGGCTGAGGACCTGGACAAGGGCCTGGCCCGGCTGGGCAGAGAAGAGAGAGCAAGACCTGGAACGGAATCCTGAGGCTTTCTGGACCAGCAGTGTGGCCTTGAGCAAGTGGCTTGCCCTCTCTGAGCTTTTGGTTCCTTCACTGTCCATTGGAGAGACATTCTACCACAGGGTCATGAGAGTCAAATAAGCACCGAGAGTCGAGGGCTTTGTGAAGTGAAAGAATTCTGCATGTCTGGAAGATTTTACTTGAAAATTGTTTCTCCCCTGTTGAGGAAAGGAGGTTTTTCTGGGAAGGGCCTGTGCCTCCGCCCCTCCCCCTCCTGCCTTCTCCTCCCTCTCTGGTCAGGTCTTCTCCAGGGCTCCTCATCCTGAACAACTGAGACCTTCACCTAGACCTTGAGGACCTCCCCACTGGTGTCCAACTTCTCAACTAAGATTGACGTTCATGTTCAGACCATAAGCCACAGCCTAAAGAGCAAGCCAGCTGTGCTTTACAGGTGACAGCAGGACAGGATCCCAGGAGCCCAGCCCTGTTCTGGGCCAGGACTCAGAGACGGGAGGGTCTGCCACGGCTGACAAGACCCACTGCAACCTTCCTGCCCCCTCAACACCCTCGCTTCCACCCCTAAATACTGCTTTCAGCCTCAGTCAATCTCACTCTCCACGCTCACTAATGACTTTCTATAAAGATTAAAGTTTTTTAATTGATGTTGCAAATTCACCTCATATTCAGATCCTCAGGATGCTTATCTGTGGGTAAATGGGTAAAATATGAAAAAATATGAAAGAAATGACTGATGGACTAGCTAATCTGGGTCATCCAGGAATTCTAAGGATCTACAATGTATTACCCTTCAAGAAGACAAAAACAAAAACAGCCTGACTAGGCTGTGGCACAGTGGATAGAGCACAGACCTGGGATGCTGAGGACCCAGGTTCGAAACCCCGAGATAGCCGGTTTGGGTGCGGGCTCATAGACATGACCCCATGGTCACTGGCTTGAGACCAAGGTTGCTGGCTTGAGTAAGGGATCACTGGCTCACCTGAAGCCCCCAACCCCCAATCAAGGCACATATGAGAAAGCAATCAATGAACAACTAAGGTAACACAAGTTGATGTTTCTCATCTCTCTCCCTTCTTGTCTCTGTCTGTTTGTCTGTCTGGCTGTCAACAAAAAGTGAAAAACCCGCTGGTTAGTGAGCCAGAGTATAGGTATGGTCACACTTGGGGAGGCAGGGCTGGGCCCACAGCGCAGACCTCGGCTTCCAAAGGAGCGCTCTAGGTGTAAGGCAGGGATGGGCCATGCTCTGGGGGGTTTCACCAGGCTCTGGCAGCCCCCAGCTGCAGCCTCCTGCCCACCCAGTCCTGCCTATCTCCTGGGCGCTTTCCACCAAACCTCGGCTCCACCGGCCTCTCCTGGCGGCCCTGGCCATAGCAGCAGGTGATGTGACCAGAATGGATATAAGTAGTCAGGTCCAGAGGCTGCACCCAGCCACCACAGTAATGAGTTTAGTATGGATCATCACAATGTAAGCGTCAGTGTCAGAAGCCCTCCAAATCGGTGCACTGCCCCGTTTCACATCTGAGAAGGTAACACTGAAATAATAATGACTGATACCCATCCATTAGTTAGTAGGAGCCTGGAACTATTCTCAGTACTTTCCACACTTTAACTAACTCCTCACACTATTATGACCCCAGTTTTACACAGCAGTAAACTGAGGCACCAAGAAGTTAAGAACCTTACCCAAGGTCCCCCAGAGTGACAATTGGCAAAGGTGCCATCTGAACCTGGGTATTGTGGCTGTGGAGTATACTGTGTTCACAGCACTCCATTACACTGTCCGTAGTGTGGAGAGTCGGGAGGTAAAGAACTGAGGCTCTAAGCCAGGTCTGCCATCATCTGTGCCTGAGCGTTGGCCACCTCCCTGCTCAGCCTGGTCTGTCGTGCCCTGTCCATGCTGAAATTCTAAACAGAATCAGAGGCCCATGGCTCACCACTTGCCCTTTTTTTCTGGGCCCTCCTTCCTCCAGACAGGCTAGAGTGAAGCCCCCTTTTTCTTCAGGGCCTCTCCACCTACCTTGCTCACCTGGGCTTTCCCTTTCCTGGAGCTCACCTACCCTCCAAGCCAACTGGTCCAATGCAAGCCTCCGCTAGAGCCCTGATTAGCCACATCTCTGGCAATTCACCCTTCATTTGGGCAAAGCTCTTGGCCTTTCCATGGGTGCTCATGGTAGAGTCAGGGCTCTGTTTCTCAGACTGATTTGCACTCTGCCTTCCTACAATCGGGGACCCTTGTCCACCAGGGCCCAGTCTCCCTCTCTTTTCAAGCTTCTGGGCCACTCTTCCTGTGAGCCTGCCCACTTTCCTTCACCCTCCACCTTCTCCTCAAGGTCACCATGGTGGTGCCCTGGGCACCCGCCCCATTGATTGAGGCTGACAGTGGCACCACGCTGGCTAGGAAAGGCCATGTGGGATGGCAGCTGTCTAGGCTGTCTTCGGGGCCTGGTCCTGCACAGCAGGACCCAGGCTGGCCCCACGCGTACAGCACGTTGGGTGAGCCAAGCCTCCCAGCATCCTGCAGAAGCAGCACGAAGGAGGGGTCTCTAGCTGAACATCCTGTCTTACGAAAGGCTGTCACATAGTGCCAGGTCCCTGAGTGGGAGGGACGGAGGTCCAGGGCTAAGAGGCAGGATGCCGTGCAGAAGAGGGCCTGAGCTCAGGCCTAGAAGACGAACCTCACCAACAATGCGGGTGGCTGGGGGCCAGCTCGGAGCAGGGGACACGCACCTTGGCATAGTCATACTCCCTCATGCTCACACGGGCAGCACTTCGCTGTTCACAGAGTACATGTTTACATAAGCTTCCCTCAAACGCCATAACCCAGGGAGCTAGGTCTATTTAGATCCATTTCACAGTGAGGAAACTAAGGACCTGAGAGATTGCCTTCTCCAATGTCACCAGCACATCAGGGGCAATTTCCAGGATAGCCCCATTCAGCCTAAGCCCAGTGCTCCGCCCACTACACCGCCCCCTTACTCCAGGGTCAGCAGCCCACCCCAGCTAGGCTGTTGCACCCTATATGACAAGCACTTCAGGGGGCTAAAAGACTTCAGGCCAGCAACCATTTGGCTAACACACAAGTAGTTAGGATTCTCCAGGTCCAGTTAAAAGCCTTCATCCCTGGAGCAAATTCCTGGTGCCCAAGGGGAAGATAAGCCTCCTGGGGGTGGGTACTCAGGAAGACAGGGAGGCCTCCTTGGAGCAGAAGCTCTCCTAGTCCTAAAGGAAGCAGCAGAACCCCCAGGGGCAAGCATGGGGCTGGGGTGGGAGGTGACTGGTCAAGCACTTTGACTGCAGGGATCTGTGCAGACCCCATAAGATGCAGCATCAGGGCATCTTCTACTAGCTGTATCCCTGAGCAAGCTTCTGACCTCAGCTTCAGATTCCTCTTCTGTAAAACCAAGCTGCTCCCAGGCCTGTGGGAAGGATCCGCTGTGCTGAGCAGTGAAAAGGCCAGGTATACATGTCCCTAGTGCCCCCAGGGCACCTAGAAACGTGAGGTCTGGCACCTTTGGTTCTCCCACTTACCAGACATCAGGAGGAGGGACTTTTGAACTTAGAAACCTGATCCATCATCAAACGAGGAGGTTAAAGGAGCTGGGAAACCTGAAACCTGGGGAATGTTGTTTACCGAGAAAACCTCGCCAAAGTAATCATTGTTTTCTCTAAGAAGCAGAAGCATCCAAGGGGCACTTGAAATACCTTACCAAGAAACACTCCAAGATGAACCATCATCATGACTTGCTTTGAGGGCTGCCTCAGACAAGGAGACACACGAAGCTCACCCTGTCCAGATCCAGAGAGGTGAGGGGTGGGGCCAAGGCCAAGGTTTGAGCCAGCTCCTCCTGCTGAGCTCGGCTTTAACACCCAGTGTTTCAGACACTGACACATTGGTCTGTGACTGGATCTTAATACGCTGGCATAGAAAAGGACCATGCTCTGTCACAAAGGAAAAGAAACACCAGGCTGCAGCTAGTGGGCTCAGCGGTAGAGCATCGACCCAGCGTGTGGAAGTCCTGGGTTCAATTCCCAGTCAGGGCACACAGGAGAAATGCCCATCTGCTTCTCCATCCTTCCCCCTTCTCCTTTCTCACTCTCCCTCTCTCTTCCCCTCCAGAAACCATGGCTCGAATGGTTAGTGCAAGTTGGTCTGAAGCTGAGTTGCTCCATGGCCTTGCCTCAGGTGCTAAAATAACTCAGTTATGGCCCCAGATGGGCAGAGCATCACCTGGTAGGGGGCTTGCCTGGTGGATTCTGGTCGGGACTCATGCTGGAGTCAATCTCTCTGCCTCCCTGCCTCTCACTTAATAAAAAAAAGAAAAAAGAAGAAGAAATAAAACGGTATAAAAGCATAGTGCTTAGTGCACACCACATCTCAATTGACGTCAGCTATGATAATAATTATTGATCATAGATTTGAAATAGTATGTCTTTGTAAATGTATAATGACATTGTCACGTTATATTAAAAAGGAATGACACTACCAGGAAGAGTGGAAGAAGCAATCAGTTGTTCCCCACATTTAACACTCTAACCAAGCTCCGAGGAAATTCGGCAAGATGAGACTTGCCAAAATTATGCAGAAAGTCAGGGACAGAGCTGGGATAAACTCTGAGCTCCTGGCTTCCAGAGTCCTGTCCATCAAACTCCAGCCCTTCTCCCTCATTGCCCTGACCATGACCCCAGAGAAGGACCAGCAGCCCCCAGCTTTACCTATGCTGTCTCTGGGCAGGGGAGGCTTCTGTCAGTCTCACTCCCCTATTGGTTACACTTCCCTCTGCCCTCACTCAGGGAGGTCTCCCACATTAGCTCAGTGATGAGAGCCAGGAGACACCAGTGCCATACCAGCTGCCCACCTACCCTGCTGGGGGGGGGGCACAAGATGACCCACACCAGCAGGACACCTCTGGAAAGTCTCTCTTTGCCCCTCACTTACTTATGGGGGGCAGCAACTTTCAGAAGGGCCAGCAACCCGCAGGACCAGGGTAAGTCCTGGTCCCAAGCAAGAGTCCCCACTGGGGGCTGGGTGGCTGCTTACCTGGAAGAGGCCTGTTTGGCACTCACTGTCCCTTGATGGACGCTAGCGCTGAGGGATGGGAAAGAAATTTAAAGAGCTTTCTCTTGTGTACCATGGGGCTGGGGGAAGTGAGTGTGTGTGTGTTTGGGGGGTGGGGGTTGAATCTACTAATTTTATTTGTATACCTATATGAGTCTGTAAGGGGCTCACAGACTCAAAGGCTGGGTTTGAGTCAGGGCAGCCCCCTGACTAGCTGCTGGAGCTTGGTAGGTCCTTTCAGCTCTCTGAGCCTCAGTTGCCTTTTCTGCACAACAGGCCATTGGGTCTCCCCTCCTGGAGTTGCTTGCCAAGGGAAGCAAGGCCCTGTTGGTGACAAGGCACTTAGCACAAACATCAGCCACAGTGATGAGGGAGGGTGGGATAGGTATGTGGCAGCTGTAACTATTTGCCTAGTGAAAAAGTCTGAAAATATTCACCAAAATGTTACCAGGTGGGGACAGTTATCATTATGGGGCAGGATTGCAGCCGCTCCAATTTCATTTCTTCTTTCCTGTTTTCATGTTCCTAAATTCATTGTCATTTCAAAATGATGAAGTGAAGAAATTACCAGGGCCTGCTGTGGTGGCACCTCCGTGCTGCTGACTAGAGCCCAGGGTGCAGGGGTGGGGCAGCACCCTCCCCTGGCAGTGAAGACCCCCAGCCCGGAGGACCGGCTGCGCCTTGCTCACTGTGATTGCGCCTGGCTCAAACAATGCAAACACATAATCATTCATTATAACTCAATTACAGTGATTAAAGCTGGTGGCATGCAGAGGCAGGAGGGAGTGTTGCCAACAAAGTTTACACTCCATGTCATCAAGGAGAGATAACAGCAGCTTACGCTGCCACTTGCCCCCTCTGCCATCTGCTCAGCACCGGGCCACCTGAGGGGTGAGCTAATGGAGGGCCGTGCAGCAGAGAGCTGTTGCAACAGGGCCGCCCAGGCTGAGACCAGAAGAGCCCAGTGCTGGCCAGGGAGGAGAGCCTGTACCTTTCTCTGCAGATGTGGCCACCCAGAAACCCAACATCTGGGGGTAGGCATGTCCAGAAACCCAATATTTGGAGCAGAGGCAGAGGGTGGGTCTCTGAGATCTGGTTTTCACCTCCATGTTCCAGATTGGGAAGCTGAGGCACAAACAAAGGATTACACACAGTAAGCCTGGGACATGCAGAGAAGGAGGCTGGGGAGTTAAGGGCCCCTCTGATCTGCCTGGAGATGGGAGGGGCTGGGCTGGGGCCTGAGACTCTAATGGGCCCAGAATGAGTCAAAGGTGCTGACAGGAGAGCCCATGGGGACTATGCAGGGGACACTAGCCACGGGACAGGGCTACTGGAGGGCGAGAGTACAGGAGATGGTCATTGATCACCAGGCATCAGACCTGACATAATAGGTTTGGGCTGGGTGGCCAAGAGGGACTAGGGGGCAGAGATGGAGGCAGAAATTCGTGGCTGGGGTCTATACCACCACGAGGCAGAAGGGTGGGATGGATGGAACTGCCTTCCAAAGGGCAGCAATGACGCCAGTTTTCCCAGAACACCAGGCCTCCAGCGTGTCGGCCACAGGAAACAGGACAGGCACCTGTGCATGGGGCCAGCTGATGTGTTTGTCCCTGATCTGAAAGTGCCTCCCTATGAGCTCCTTATGACTGGTGATAGTAGGTAGGGCTCAGTGTGGGTGTGGCTGAAAGAGTAAAAGGCTTAGTTCCACCCAGCACATTTTTCCATCTGGGTCGAGCTCTGAAGTCAGTGCCCCTGGGGGTGCCATGCTACGTGCTGCCCTCCCCGAAGCCCTGCCCAACCCCAAGGCCACAGATCATTGCCTAATGCCCAAATCCCACCACAAGGCTCCTTTGTTCAACTATCAGTGGCTCCCTGGTCCCCCTAGGACACATCTGACCGCTCAGGTGTCCTCCCCCGAGCCTTGTCTCTTGCCTCCTCACCAGGCGGAGCCTTTGCACAAGCACAGACTGAAGTCCTCCTTCAGCCTTCCTCCCTGCTTTACCCTCAGAGCCCAGCTTACACATCCTCCTCCAGGAAGCCATCCTGACCAAGTGGGCACCTATTCTCTAGGCTCTCACTCCCAGGCCAGTTCCCTTGGGGCACTGGCCAAGAATAACTAATGTCATCTGTTTCCAAATTCCAACCCTGGCAGCAACCTGGGGACAAGAGTTGGGCCTTCTTTGTCTCTGAAGCCTCAGGACTAATTGGAGAAATGCTGAATATGGGTGAGTGAGTGGCCCTGACTAGAGTGGACAAAATGATTGCTCAAGAGGACCAGCCTAGGAAAGCAGAGGACCAAGCCCACAGGTCGGAGCTGTGTCCTCTGAGTGGAGCGCAAGAACAGGAAGGGGAAGGGACCTGCCCAGCCCAGGCCTCTCTCCATCCATTGCAGCCCCTCAAGCCATGCTTAGCAGGCCCATAGTGTGCTCCAAGCCTCTTACTCCCAGACAGGCCAGAGGGGGCAGTTTTGATGGTTCAGAGGAAGCCCCAGAGCCTCTGACTTCTGAGACCAGAGAGAGGGAAGATGGGTTGCTACCCTCTCTCTCCTGTACATCCCACATCAGGCTATCGAGAGCCCGGGCTGTAACCACTGGGGACACCTGCAGACAGGGCCCCCGGAGTGAGACCAGGCAGGAGCACACTGCCCTGCCTAAGAAGCACAACCACTGGAATTCCCCAAGAAGAATGAAAGAGGAAGCTGAGGTGTTGGAGGCCTGAGGCGAGGGGTGAGGTGGGGGGTTTCAATGCAAAAATTATTCAGGGTCAAGAAATCTGGGTTTTAGTTTCAATCTTCACTCATGGTTGTGCAAGGTTATCCACTCATTCACCCTGCCCACACAGTGAGGGACACAGAGGGACCAAGGCTGACAGCGGTCCTGCCTCCACGGAACCCCATTTTAAGTCACTAGGTCTCAGTTTCCCCATCTGTAATGGCAGTATTGAACTGGATCTGTTTTTCAAAAGTGTGGTATGAGGAAGGACTTTTAAGCAAGGTAAAGAGGCACTGAGAACCATGGACTTACAGAGCAGGATAGTTATTTCCTTTCCACTTCTTAGTCATTCTCATTAGCTCAAGGAGTGAGTTTCAGGTGTGTGTGACGGGGCCTCAGCACATCCCAAACACCATCGCACTCCCCCTTTTTAATAAGGAGCGAGTAAGGAGGACTGGAGGCACAGTCATTAGATTTTTGTTGTTATTGCTGTTTTTTTGTTTTGTTTTGTTTTGTTTTTAATGAGAGGAGGGGAATTAGTGAGACAGACTTCTGCATGCGCCCTGATCAAGATCCACCCAGGAACCCCATCTGGGGCTGATGCTTGGACCAACTAAGCTATCCGCAACACCTGAGGCCAACACTTGAACAAATCAAGCTACTGGATGTGAGAAGAGAAGAGAGAGAGAAGGGGGCGAGGCAAGAGAGAGAGAAGCAAATGGTCGCTTCTCCTGACCTGGACTGAACTCAGGACATTCATATGCCGGGCTGATGCTCTATCCACTGAACACCAGCCAAGGCATAAATTTGTTTTCATAGCAGTTAGTAGCATAGATTTATTTTTTTAATGGTGAATAATAATCATTTAGGAAAATAATAAAAATTTTCTTTTAAAATATTTATATTTAGGCTTAAAAATGAATCTATTTAAAGAAAAACTGTCAAGTGACTCATCGGCGATTAGGTTTAGCACACCCGGGAAAACATCACTAGAGAGTAATCTATAAGCCACTGCAATTTTTTGATCCTTGTTGGTTCCAGGGACTGTGCTCTATGAGTCCTGCTCATGTTGGCGGGGGGGGAGAGGGGGGGGAGGCTCAGGGGCCTGACAGCTATTGCTTCTGAAACTGGGCCTGCAGGGCCAGAGCAGTGTGCCCCTCACCAATAAAAAAGTGATGATGAGTCAACTGGCTAAGACCTGGGACTCCCCAGGGACTATGGAGTGTGTCCCCAAACAAGCCTATATGCAAATTCCTTTGGCTGACTAACAAATTTATCTATATAGTGTCTGTATAGACAGTTGATAGTGGTTTCTGATCAGAGCTCTAGACAGATGGCAGCCTCTCTGTGTTCCCAAAAGTGACCAGACCTCTGGGCTTCCTCCCTCTCCCTGCCTTTCTCACTCTGCCAGCCTGCCCTCCCACAGCCCCCTCAGGGGGAGATGCTAAGGGTCCTCCCAGGAATAGCCCCCAGCCCCAGATCAAGGGATCTATCTGTACAACCTTCAGGCATCCAGGTACAAACCAGCAGAGTGCCAGAAAGGGGCAGGTGACTCAGGGACTAGTGTGTCTAAGATGCCTTTCCTCCTTCCAGCCTACAGTCCCTATTCCTCCTTAACACCCACACAAATGTGGTGTTCTCTTCTGCAAGGCCTCCAAGGGTGCCTACTCTTCTGACCCTTCTAAAAGGTGGCTGATTCTCCCCGTCAGGACCCACACATCCTACTGTCCAGACTATACTATTTATTAGTAGCACTGTTTCGTAATTGTTCTAACTGTTCAAGCTTATTTTCTTAACTGGTGAGATTATTGCTTGAGGGCATGGACCATTCAACTCTATACGCCCGTTCCTAGTCTGCATCACCTGATATGCTATGTCTGCATCTACTGAAATAATGGGTAGGGAGGTGGGTGGATAGCTAATGCTCTAACTCAATTCACTCTACTTCTCTACTTAAGAAGAGGAAACTTTCTTGGAAACATCATTCTTTTAGGCACTCAGTAACTATTTCCTAAACACCTATCCTGTGTCAGCGACTCTGTTAGGAATCAGGGATACAGAGTGAACCAAGTTTGATCTCTGCCCTCGTGAAGTCCACAGTTAGGTCAGAGAATGAGGCAAGCAATACATGGATAACAACTGGAGAAGGATTTGAACTTTCGCTGTCACTTAGATTTAAACCACTCAGAATTTAATTTCCTTTGAAAGAAAATTTGAGAAGATCAATGAGGTTAAGTAAAAACCTGCAACCCTGACTTTGAGCTAGAAGTATCAATAGGTTTCATGATGTGCTTTATCTTTAAGAAATATAAACACTCACATACAGAAACACACACACACTTTTCTTGTTTAGCTCTGCTACTAAAAGGATTTAAAAACATTGACCAGTCTGTTAGCATCAAGAACTCCTAGTTCCAAGATTATGGTCTCTAAATACCACCTTCCAATAAAAGGAACTAGGACTCTTTGAAGAAATGGCCAACTACAGATCTAGGACAGAAACTGGGCAAGGTGAGCCAGAAATATTTTTTCATATCAGAAAGAAATGACACTATGAAAGACTACTACAGTCATGTCAAAGAGATTCAGGAGGCATCTTCAAGACTTTTCCTAAAATAGGATGAGCAGAGGAGAAGTAACAACTTCTCTTGACTGACACATATCAAATGTGTTTAAATCTGCACATTCATAATATTAAAAAGTTAGCTTTTGAGAATACCAAGAAACTAACTTACTACTTTGAAAACTAGCAAATAAGTCAAATGAATCAAGCATTTATTCTTCATTTAAACTAAATTTTGAGATAACCAAATGGTTGATGGGGTGCTCTTTCTCTTGATTGCAGTATTCAAGCAAATGGGTGAAGAGAGTAGATTAAAATATCACTGTTGTGTAGACCTTAGTAACTCTATGAGCCTTGACCACAGTCATCAGTGACTGCTCACATTACGAAAGGAGGAGCGTCTAGATAGCACGTCTTTCCTGGGTGATCAGCAGAGCACTCCTGCCTCCTCTCTCCCTACAACTAGGCGTGGGTCTAACCAGGCTCCACGGTCTAGCTACAAGTTCGCAATCAGCAAAACTCAGACTGTGAGAAGCTCTAAGGACAAATAATTTTGTTTTTTCAAGAAATAAATATGTGTGCAAGTATGTGTGCATGAGAGAGAGATAAAGAGTGGGGGAGACAGGGGGAGATATGAAGGAGGAATCTAAAAGACATCAATTGCAATTGATTTCTATAGACCTTATTTGGATCCTAATTTAAATACATATTTTTTCTTAATTATAAGACAATTGGGCCTGAGCAGGTGGTGGCACAGTGGATAGACTGTCAACCTGGGACACTGAGGAACCAGGTTTGAAACCCCGAGGTCGCAGGCTTGAACGTGGGATCATCCAGCTTGAGTGTGGGGTTGCTGGCTTGAGCGTGGGATCATAGACATGACCCTATGGTCACTGTCTTGAGCAAGGGGTCATTGGCTCAGTTGGAGCCCCCTGGTTGTGAGCACATATGAGAAAGCAATCAATGAGCAATTAAAGTGATGCAACTATGAGTTGATGCTTCTCATCTCTCCTTTCTTGTCTCTGTCTCTCTCACTAAAATATAAATAAATAAATAAATAAATAAATAAATAAATAAATAAATAAATAACTGACTGTTTAAAAAAAGACAATTGAGGAAGTTTGGAAATACAGATTGGATATTTGATGACATTAGAGATAATGTTAAATTTTTAAGCGAGTCAGTAGTATTATAATTATATTTAAAATTGTTTTCAATTTATTTTTCAGTTACAGCTGACATGCAATATTATATTAGATTCAGGTGTACAACACAGTGATTAGACATTTATATACCTAACAAAGTGAACACCCCATAAGTCTCATACCCATCTGACACAATACATGATTATTATAATATTATTGACTCTATTACCTTTGCTGTATATTTTAAAAAGAGATCTCACCTTTTTGGATATTGAAATATTTACTAATTAAATGATGAGCTGTCTGGGATTTGTGGCATAATATTCCAGTGACAGCGTCTGGGTGGCAACAGGTAGACATCAATGAAACAAGATAAGCCCTAAATTGCTAATGGTTGAAACTGGATGATGGGCACATGAAGATTCATTATCATGTTCTCTCTACTTAGAATCTTTCTAGCATGTTTTCCAGTGACAAGCTAAACAAATGCAATCCACACTGTCTCTGCATAATAGCTGCCCCTGCACACCTACACCATCATTTGAACCACAAAATATCTAGGCTGGAGGAGATGCAAAAATTGTTCATCTAGCCTTCAGATGTCACTTCATAGATGAGAAGAAAGAGGACTGGAGAGGCCAGTGACATAGTTAAGATGATACTGTGAGCTCGGGGCTTTGCTTCTATACCACTGGGCACGTGTACCTCTTCCCAGACCTGTCCTCCTCCATACTCAATGCTCCCCTTTAGGTCAACAGAAACTATGCGATGGGTGATTTCTTATCAAGTCCTGATTTTTGTGGTTTGCTTTATTTATTTAATCTTCAGTGATGAAATGTATCAAACATGTAGAAAAAAACAGAAAACAATATGACACAACTAAAGCCACTGCACAGGTTTTAAAAATGTGAACGTTTTAATATTTTCTTCAAAGTTTTTTTAAAGATAATATAATGTGAATTCCTTCTCTCCCCCCAGATAACCATTATCCTGGCGAAGTGCTGTGTTCTTTACATTCCTGTTCATATATATATTGCAATTTGTAATTGTGTAATGTGGATATTTGACATAAATAGTGTATCATGTATTTCCTTTTGCAACTTGCTCTTTTCACACAACATTGTGTTTTTAATATTTTTTCCAAGTTGATACATAAAGATCTAGCTCGGTTGGTTAGAGCATCATCCTGAAGCATAGAGGTTGCCAGGTTGATCCCAGGTCAGGGCACATACAGGAACAGATCAATGTTCCTGTCTCTTTCTTCCTCTCTCCCTTCTTCTCTCTCTAAAATCCTTAAAGGAAACATTAAAAAAAAAAAAAGACCTAGCTCATGCATTTTAATACCTATATACAATTTCATTATATGAAAATGCATAGAGTATTTTCCTTTACCTGTTCCCCCGTATTTCCAGTTATTTTTGCTACTTTACACAATGGGGCCATGAAAACCTCCATATAGACCTGTGTGCTGTGGAAGAGTTTCTCTCAGCTGTTTACCTGGTCATAGGGTTGCATTGCTTCAACTTGACCGGGGCCTAACGCTCCATAAAGTGTGTAACGCAATCCGCTCTCACTGACAACTCCTGCTACATACTAGTTATGCCCCACTCTCACAGAAGCTCCATATTATTAAACACAACATTTACCAGTCCAATGGGAATGAGTTGTTCTATCTGACTTTGTTTTTAGTTTGCATTTCCCTGGTAACTAGTGAGGTGTGACCTTTTTACAGGTTTCCTGGCCATTCTTCTGTTAATGGCCTCTTTCTGCCCTCTGCCTGTATTTTCTAGGTGGTTTGCTTTCATATTACTGACTTGGGAGATGGCATGTCTTTGTCAGTGATAGGCACTGCATTGGTAGGGTCCTTTGTGTCACTTTGTGGCTTCTCTAGCTGTGTGGGTGTTTTAAATTTTAATGTAGACATACTGATCGTTTTTAATATTTCATTACAGCTTTTGTTTTCTCTGCTGTGCTCAGTAAATCATTTCCCCCTCAGTTTTCTCTGCTGTGTTCAGTGAATCGTTTCCCCTCAGTTTTCTCTGCTGTGCTCAGTGAATTGTTTCCCCTCAGACTACTAAGGTTGTTCTCTAGCATTTTACCCAGAACGTTGAAAACTTTAATCCTGATGAAATTTACTTCTGTGTAGTGTGTGAGGTCCAGGCACATTCAATCTCCCCCTCTCCCCCCATTAGGATGGCCTATTGCCCCAGAACTATTTGCTGCATAATGCTTATCCTCACTGATGCCTGATGTCACCCAGGCCATAATCAGATTCCCATCTGTATGGAGGTCTGTCGATGGGCTCCATGCTGTTCCACTGGCCTTTTTGTCTATACACTCACCAAGAGCATACTTCCCTGCTGCTATCTGGGGGACAAGTTCTCCTTTCTTATTCTTCTTCAAAATTATATTTGTTATTCTTGGTCCTTTACTTTTCAGATAAATTTAAACATTAGCCTATAAATTACATAGGAAGCATTCTTTTGGATTTGTTTAACATGGCAATATAGATTTGTGGGAAAGAGAGTTTTTTTTAAATGAAATTGAGTTTTCTCATCAATGAATATAATACAGCTTATGATCTATATAGGTTTTCTAAAAACTATTCTTTTCAATACAATCTTATCTTTTTCTTCCTAAAGTTCTTGTGTGGGTTTACTTAGATTTATTCATAGGTAGTCTTTGTTGCTATTGTAAATGCATTTTATTGCTTTATATTACATTTTCTAATTGGTTACATCATTATGAATAGAAATACTTTTGATGAATAAATGTTGATCTTAAATCCAAAAACTAAATTTTTGTCTTATTTGTATATTTTCAATGTATACATCTGAAAAAAATTTGTACCATATGCAAATAATTACAACTTTCTTTCATTTTAATCACTGAACCTTGTTTATTCTTTTATTTTGTTCTATTGCATTGGCAAGAGGCTCTAGCACTGTGTTGAATAGAAGCAGTGATAATAAGTATTCTTGCTTTGTTACCGGCTTTAAAGCAATCTTTCTAATATTGAACTTTGACCTTTTATTAGGTCCATGGTCTGGTTTAACTACCCATTGTCAGACTGGGTTATTTTTCTTTTTCTTTTAAGTGAGAGGCAAGGAGGCAGAGAGACAGACTCCCGCATGTGCCCTGACCTGGGATCTACCTAGCAAGCCCCCTAGGGAGTGATGTTCTGCCCATCTGGGGCCACTGCTCTGCTACTAAGCAACTGAATTATTTTAGCACCTGGGGCAAGGTCTTGGAGCCATGCTTATTGCCTGGGGCCAACTTACTTGAACCATTCGAGCCATGGCTGCAGGAGGGGAAGAGAGAGAAGTGAGAAGGGGAGAGGTAGAAAAGCAGATGATTACTTCTCCTGTGTGCCCTGACCAGGAATTGAACCCAGGACTTCCGCACGCTGGGCCAATGCTCTAGCACTGAGCCAACCATCCAGGGTGAGACTGTTTTCTTTTGTTCCTAGTTTGGTATTTGAAGAAAAATCATGAATCGGAGTTAGATTGCATAAAGCACCTTACCTGCTTCTTTTGATTGGAAAAAATTAAGTCTTCCAGGTTTGCTGAAAAAATAGTTGTGCTCATCAACAGTTGACTGTGGAGTTCTGTGTCTCAAGTTTGTAAATTACATTGTTCAATTCATATAATTCATATATATATATATATATATATATATATATATCTCCTTATAAATTTCTTTTAACTCAATCTACCAATTTCTGTTAGTTGTCTGTTAAGACTTCCATTCCTCCTTGTAAGTCTGTCCATTTTTGCTTTACATAGTTTTCACATAGCGTTCTGAGTTTAGGAGCTCCTCACCTGCCTTTGAAGTCTTTTATTTGTGACATTAAAGGATTCCCTTTCTCTCAAGTCAGGCTAATAAAATGGTTTAATTTTATCCAATATGTCCATCTGTCCACATGGTTAAAGGGAATCTTACTAGCTTGCTGTTTTACTTGCCAGAATTGGAGAGTGCAGACCTGCTTTATTCAAGCTGTGTAACTCACAGTCACAAACCCTTGCATAGGGCAGCTTTCATTGGTGACATCCCAGAGAGACAAGGCCATGGCCCACTCCACTCTCTCACCTGGCCTCTGCAGTCCAGGAGGTCCCAAGGGTCCACTCCTGAGCCATCAGTCATGCCCTATAATGTGCCTAGGAGGTCAGTTCAGGGTCAGGATGAGCACACAGTGTAGCTGTCTGGGCAATGACAGAGACTCCCCAGTGGACGTGAGGAAAGCCCAAGCTGGTCAGAGGGCACTTCTGACCCTTGACTTTCCTTCCTCTGCACTTCATTTCAGGGCAGCCTATCTCCTCCTCCACCCGTGGGACCAGTTATTTCCATACTTCTGGGAAGCCAGGTCACCATCCACCCATCCATTCATCCACATCCATCCACCTACCCATCCATCCATCCACCCATTCATCTATCCATCCATCCATCCATCCATCCATCCATCCATCCATCCATCCACATCCATCCACCCATCCATCCACCCATCCACATCCATCCACCCATCCATCCATCCATCCAGCCAGCCAGCCAGCCAGCCATCCATATCCAGCCATTCACCCAGCCAGCCAGAAGCAATATCATACAAACACTACAGGCGTATGACCATATGACCTTGGGCTAGTTGAATTTTAGTTCCCTCATCTATAAAATGAGCATAATAGCACTGAGCTCATAGGACAACTAAGAGTATGGAATTAGACAATGTTTATGAAACACTGACACACACTAAGCACCATATTAATATAAGCTATTATCTTTATCACACACTCACTGATTCATTCAACTAACAATTCCTGTGCACCTACTATGTGCTAAGTTCTGGAGATACCAGACATAGTCCCTGCTCTCAGAGTTCACTGTCTGGCAGGAGGGTCAAAAGGACATCAGAGGAAAGGATGATACAATTATACTAATAGTCACAATACACCATCCTTGTATAGAGCTGGCAGAGGATGTGCCCAGAAAACAAAGGAAACACATCCAACTCAGACTAGAAAGTGGGGTGGGGAGCAAAGATGGCTTCCTGAAAGAGGTGATACTAAAGCTGAGTCCTGAAGTACAGTCCAGGGTTCAAAGAAGAATGCAGAGCATTCCTTCCTGGAACCTAAAATCAGAGAGCGTTGTGTTTTAGGGCATTAGAGGTGTGTGGACTGGTGTGCACAGAGAAGCAAGGACAGGTGAGGGCCACCTCTAGAGGTGCAGAGCCTGGACCTGGGGACAAACTGAGCAGTGTGCCAGTGAGGAGCTCTGAGCAGAGTGATGAGGGCAAATGTACAGTTTATGAGGGTGCTGCACCAGTGGATTGGGAGCTCAAATGAGTGTATCACCCAGAGAAGGGACTGACCGTGCATGACCCCCCAGGGCACAGGTCCCCAGGATTTTGAATGCCATTTGTGCTGGGGACTTGGAGCCCTGGCAGTTATCACAGGCATTCTACAGCCCCTGAATTGCATCCCACCCCCTCCATGTCCTCCCCATCTTCTTTCCTCTCCTAGCCTGCCTGGAGCCCAGGCCTCTGCCTAGGTCCCTCCTTCTGAGTTCCACTGCCCTGCTCAGTGCAGCCCTAGCTTGGCTCCCGCCCTGAGACTGGCCAGGGAGAGGCACCAGCAACCAGGACTTGTGCAAGCTTGACAGGACTAGGGCAGGGGAGGAGCAAGAATCACATGGGGTGGAGATAGGAGAGGGGAACAGGGTAGGATCCTTCCTCTTACTCAGGCCTTAGCACGTGTTGTTTCTTCTGCTCAGAACACTTCCCCACTCCCTCTGGCTCACCAGCTCTCCATTTTCCAGGTCTTGGATTAGTCATACCTCCTGAAATCCTTGCTCATCTCCCCACCTAGGCTAACATCTCAGCTACGTGCTAAGACATCTTCTGACGTGTGCCCTCACACGTCTCACGGAGTGCAATGCCAGTTGAGGTGACTGTCACAGCTGACTGAGGGCTCTGTGAGGGCAGGCATGGTGTCTCGTTGACCTTTGCATCCCAACACCTAGATTCATGCCTGCCACATGTTAGATTTTCACTCCATAAATGTTGGCTGGCTGGATGGGTGGATAGGATGGCTAGATAGATGGGGAGGTAGACAGATATCTGAGTAGGTAATGGATGGATGGATGGATGGATGGATGGATGGATGGATGGATGATGAAAGCATGGGCAGGACGGGGAGAGGTCTAGGATATTCTCGAGGAAGGAGGCTGATTTCCAGGACTTTTCATGGCTATCTCCCTTCCGTGAGGAACTTCACCAGTCCTGTTGGGGGAAGGGGCAGAGAGCCTCATCTCCTGGACTCTCATTCTCCAAACACCATGCAGTGTGCCCACTGGGTAGTTCCCTCCTACTCTCCTCCACTCCCATGTATGCTAAGGGCTTGGGGGAGAGGTGTGATTTGCAATCTTAGCTCAGGCTATGGAACTCATGGTAAGTCACCTGCCCTTCCTGGGCCTTAATTGTCCCATTTATAAAATCAGGGGCTCTTCAAATTTAAAAGGCCCAATTTTGATGAATTTTTTAAAAATACTTCACTGTACATATATATTCATATAATAGAATACATTTTATATCCCCCCCCCCCGCCAACACACACACACAAAATTGCATGGTGCCTAACCAGGTAAATAAAAAAAGGCCGATCACATTTGCTTGCTATACATTATGTGAAAAATAATGTTCATTTTCAAATATGGTCTTGAAAAAACATTTAAACTCCGTCATCATGGGATATTGGATGGCTAGTGCACAACACTGAGTATTCTTGCGAGAGATCCTCCTTCTCCAGGACTCACAGCTCTGCATCTCCACACCTTCCCTTACAAGTCAGGATCCTCACTGCCTGTGCCGGGGTTGGGGCTAAGGGAGCGTGGCAGGGATGGATGTGCAGACACACAGGCCAGCAGAGATGACCCGGTCAGCAGTTGCTAGGAATGACCTTACACATAAATCTGATGTAAACTGGAACCATGAGAGCTGCTGTCCTACCTCTATGCCCTCCTTGTTTGTTTACTCCAGTCGGGAGTAACTCTGATCTGGGGCCAAGGCAGCACAAGACAGGGAACTGTAGTCATTTCCCTTCTGCAGGCTTCTGCCATGAGCACCTGGATGCCTGCTTACCTGAGAACCAGGAAGATAGTTTCCAACTAGTGGATGCTCATCATCCACCAGGACTGCCCACAGCCCAGAAAGTCAGGCGCTGCCTCTGGGGAAACTAGTCTAGCTGGGCAGACAAAGCAAGTGCGGTACAAATGCTGACTGGGGTTTGCCTGGGTTGTTGCACGGAGGGGGTGACTTTAAAAGGCCAGACAAATGGTATTGAGGCCTCTGCCATCTGGGATAGGGGATCTGGGGGTGGTGGTGGTTGAAGGACTGCACTGAATTGTTTACCAAGTAGGTCCTCCCCACTGACTTTTAGTATGGAGAAATAACCCCAGCCATCCTCAGTCAAGTGCAGATTCACTCCTGCAGGACTGAGAGATTCCAGGACCTTTGACAAGGACAAGTTGAATGAAAAACACTGAAGGGACTGCTGGGGGGCAGGGGAGGGGAGAGGGAGGCAGCCAGGTGCCAGCAGGCAGTGTGAGAATCAGGCTGGAGGCCTGGTGAGCTTCTACAGTGGACAGCGATGGTGAGGACAGGAGTCAGGGTGCCAGCAGCTGAGGCTGAGGGACGTGCCCCCAACACCACTTGCACACATCCAATAAAAGGAGTGTGTTGTCTCTTCCACTCTCAACTCTGAGCTTCCATTTTGGGGGTCCTGAATCTTGGTCATGTCCCCATCCAGGAAATCTTGGTACAGAGGCCTTTCAGAAGGTAACCACCATCCTCAGGGATGGGAGGTACATCGGCCTTCCCAATCAGTAGGACACCCACTGATAAGAGGTTACCCATTCCCACCCACTGGGGCCTGCAGGCTCCGACCCCAACCCTATTTTGGCACAGTGAGCAACTTCCAAGCAAGTCCTGCAGTTTTCTGGTTAGAGCCTGCCATCTGGCCGTCTGTTGCAACGTGTGGACCTGAACAAGTGCGGCCCAAAAAGGCGCCATTTTACTAAAATGTCAAACAACAGAGAAGTAAGCTGAATGCTGCCAAAGCTTCTCAGGGGAGCCTGCGGGACATGTGCTCCAGCTAGGGGACAGTGTGTGCAATCCAGCTGTCCTTCTGGGCTGGGAATGAAGACTGGGCTTTATTTTGACTGTTGCTCCACTTCTTAGTTTTATTTCTTTGAAACAATAGCACAGCAGGCAGTTGTCTGTGATTTATGACCAACAGAATAAGCTGTTGAAAACCTTCAGTCCACAAACCAAGAGTCTGGAAATAGCCCCTGCTCCCTGGCATACTGACCTGCAATCTTGTCCTGCCCCTTCTGCAAATCCCTTCTAAGCCTTCAAAACATACCTTGGTGTCCTAGGGACTGAAGTTCCCCTCTGTTCCCTCTAACCATAACATCTGAATTTAAGCTTAAAAAAAATCCAGGTTTTCAGGGTCCAGATGTTCACGGACACTTTGCAATTTCACTTGCAGTTCTGTTTCCATGGACAGCTAAGACTTTTGATGTTAACCTCAGGGAACTCGGTCCTGCCCACCTGCCTGGAGGAAATCCCACTCCCTGGGGCTTAGAAGGGCTAGGCGCAGGGAGGTTTTATAGTAAAAACACCCTCCTCACCATCTTGCACAATCAGACTTGGGGGGGTGGGGGGGAGGCTACATGGGAAGTACTTCGCAATGAGAGGAGCTTGTGTTTATGGTGACAAATCGCCCAGGATCCAGGACTTGAGGATGACCTTGGCCCAGGCTCCCTTCCAACAAATTGTCTGGTGTGTGTGTATGTGTGTGTGGGGCAATTAAAACGCAACAATCAAGCCAACCTTTAAATAGTAACTTTTAAAAATATAAAAACAGCTCATTACAATGACTTCTCATTTTTCTTTTTTTCTTCAGGAAACCAACTTCTACCCTCACCCTCCCTTGTGGCTACAGCCTTTACAGCGGCAGATGAACATCTGAGACAAAGAGAGACAGAGACAGGGACTCCAACCAGCCTCTTCCCCCAACCTCAGAGAAGCACAGGGCACCTGGCCAGTCTCTGTGGCCTCCTCATCACGTGGTGTGGGGCGGAAAGCTGCTGGCCCTAGGAGCAAGATCACTGAATACGGGCAGTTTTCACTGGAGCTCCTCCTCCCTCCCTTCTCACCAGACACAATCACATGTATAAAATAAGCCTTAAAATGCAGTATGAAAATTATCTTCCATATGCTACACCCATGGAGAGCCCACCACCAGGATTTTAATGGTCTTTAGCTTTTCCTTAAAAGAAGAAGAAGAAAAAAAAACCAAAAGGGAAGAAAAAAATTCTAACTTCTCAGAACATTTTGGTACTAATAGTGGTACCTGCAGAGGACAAAAGTCTACTTGAAACTTGTTTGGGCTCAAGAGACAGAAAGCTGCAAGAAGTCACCAGTGTGCCAGGGTATCAGTGCCCTTCCCTCAGTGTCCTCAGCCCCTGCTGCCCTGTGGGGAGTGGGAGTGGGGTGGAGATAACTCTTTCAGACTCAACGCTGCAGGTTTAATACTTTCCCCTGGGGGAGGAGGGGAGAGCAAGAAATCGCAGGCAGGAAAGGGGAGAAGACATTTTATCAAAGGACATCACTTCTAATTCTTTATTCAAATTAAAAATAAAAAAGCACCCACATCAGTTGCTATTTTTCTCTGGTAAGCTCCCTGAGCTGAGTTGCTATGTTTCCCTCTAACTTCCTGTTCTCTTCAGATTTTGTCCACAGATTAATGGACAGAGAGGGACTTCCTCTGAACTCCCTCCCATTTTTCAACATAAACCAAGTGTGTGCGCTAAAGAGACTGAGGCAAGTGGGGGAGGTAAGGAGTTGGAGCCCTGGGGACGGCGATGGAGGGCAGGCGACATGAAGAGGCCGCAGAAAACCTTGAGTCTGTCACCCTCAGCCTCAAGCACACTGTCAGTCTGAGTGGGGATCTTAACCTGCATGGGACAGTACCCAAACTCACGTGGAGGCACACTCCCTCCAAGGGTCACAGCTATAGCTCCCTTCCGCCACCCAGGACTTCTCTCCCCCTTCCTCCTCCCCACAAGGCGGGAACTTTTGTTTAAAACAAACAAACAAACAAAACAAAAACAAACAAAGAAAACAAAATTAAAAACCAGCCACCACCACCAGTGGATTACAAATACAGCAGGCGAAATACACAGCGAGCGTTTCCGGTGAGAAGGAGCCTCCTCCCCGATGACCAGTCTGAGACAGGAGTCCATTATTTACATATTTTTCACAAATCTTGGGCGCTGCACAAGTGGGAAAATAAGATCTCCCTCCCCTGGCACAGAGGTGTCGTCCACTCCAGTGTCCCTGACCCAGGGCAGGGGGACAGGTCAAAAGAGGAAGGCAAGACAGAGTCATGAGGGCATCTCTGGGGAGCTGGAGCCACAAGCCTTCATGTAAATCTATTAGTAGCATCTGCCAGGACAGTGAAGGGGGAAGAGGACAGGAATCCATTGGAGCCTGTGAGACATGTTGATGCAGTTGGATGTGGGCCAGAGTGGGCCATGAGGGCGCGTCCTCCCCACTGGCCATGGCGCAGCCCAGGGATGGGACGGGACGGGACAGGACAGGACAGGACGCCTGGCTGCTCACTGCCTCGCCATCCTCCTTGGGCCCTGTGCCAGATCTCCCTGTCACAGCTGAGTCTGTTCCTCCCAGAGTTTGACAGCCCTGTTAGAGTCTTCGTTTAGTAGATGACCTCATAAACCGTGGCCTTCTTGTCACCAGAGCCTGTTACAATATATTTGTCATCCGCTGAAATGTCACAACTCAAGACAGACGAAGATTCCTTGGACTGGAGAAAAGGGAAGAAGGCGCAGGGAGGGAAATAAGACAGGAGTCACTTTTCTTCCCACACCACGTCAGTGCCAGAATTACACCACGCTTCCCCAGTCCAGATGGCCAACCTGGAGTGCACACAGCATGGCCTTCCCACACAGCCCAGGGGAGCACCATCTGTCAGAAGTGCCATCCACGGGCTCTCCTACAATGGGAGCCCACTGACAGTGCCTACTGCGATTGGGGGTGTTAAACCCTGTCAGGCCCCGGGCCTTGAAAAACCATAAAAAGTCTCCTCCCCTTCCCACCTCTTTCTGGACCCTTTTTCTCCTGCCTAACCTCTCTCCTCACATTGAAATGTTGAGATGAGCCTTGGCTGGTTGGCTCAGTGGTAGAGCGTCAGCATGGCATGTGGATGTCTTGGGTTCAATTCCCACTCTGGGCACACAGGAAAGTGACCATCTGCTTCTTCAACCCTTTCTCTCTCTCTCTCTCTCTCTCTCTCTCTCTCTCTCTCTCCCTCCCTCTTCTCCTCCCACAGCCATGGCTTGATTGATTCAAGTGCACCGGCCCTAGGCACTGAGGATGGCTTTGTGGAGCTTCCACCTTAGGTGTTAAAAATAGCTCAGTTGCAAGCATGGCCACACATGGGCAGAGCATTGGCAGGGGGAGGGGGGATGTTGCCATGTGAATCCTGATTAGGGTGTATGCAGGAGTCTGTTTCTCTATCTTCCTTTCTCTCAACTTGGAAAAGAAGAAAAGAAAATGTTGAGTTGAAATACTAACTTACTTGAACACCAGGTAACACTGCTCTGAAAGAAGCTGCCTTGTTCGCTCCATTGCCTGGCCCACCTCACCCAAGCACTCAGTGTGCAGGCCAGAACCACAAGCATGTTTTCACTTGTCTTGGCTCTAGAAATACTACAAGACCCCCTGCCTAAAAAAGATCTTGCCCTGAGGGGTCAGATGCCATCGCAGCAGAGCGTGTGTCCTGCTGATGTGCCCTAGTCCTCGCTTCTAAAGACCAATGTTGGATCGTCAGGGAGGAGCTGGAAGGGCTGAGGTGGGTTCTGCTTTGCCTTCTACCTCTACCCCATCACCATGGCCCCACCCTGACTCTGGGAGAACCAAGAGGGGCAGTCTGATGGCAGGTGGTACCTGGAATATGCTGGCTCCATATGGTGTCCTCCAGGCATTGAGAAGGTTATCTTTCCCAGTGCTCACAAACCACTTGCCTGCAGGTGGGAGGCAAAGAAGCATTAGGCTGTAACCTGCTGTCCTCTAAAAAAGTTAAGACCTATCCCAGATGTGGCTGGCTGCCATGGAGATGCCGTGTGAACCACTATCCAGTGCCTAGCCAACTCTGCTTTTTAGAGGCATTTCGTAAGCACGACGTGTAACAGACAGATGGACACCCAGAGGATGCCTTTCTCTGCAGTCAAGGGGGAGGGGTGGGTGAAGCTGAGATGGGAAAAAGCAGAATGTGCCCTTAGTCACAGCAATGACACTTTTCCAAGACTTTCTTTTTAAAGCCACTCAGGTTCACTGACCCTTTCAATTTCTACCGGAAGATAGCAGAACGTTCTGAAAAATGGCAGAGCTCAGAGTCTGCAGACCCAGTGGAGGACGGTGGTCAACAGGTGTTACTGTTCTGCTGGAGCACCACCAGCATTAATGCACTGTGCTCCCCAAAGCCACGTGGTGGGCGCGGTGTCATTACCAGGACACTGGGTGAGACCCTCTGGAGTCAGAGGGGATGAGATGTGCCCCAGGCTGCATAGCCAGTCAGTGGAGGAGCAGATTTTGTAGTCCCAGGGCTCTCAACCATCCATCGAAGCCTACACTACCGTCTTAACCATGTGGAGGAGCCGCCTAGTGGAACTGCCTGCAGGGCTGGGGACACTGTCCATTTGCCCCGGGCCAGTAGTGACTGGCTCTGGCCTGGTGTCAAGAGACATCAGTACCCTGTAGCAGTGTCTGCATCCAAGGGACAAGAATAGGGGAGGGGTCACAATTGGGTCCTCCTCTGTACCCAGAGGGCAGGTCAGGCTGCAGGGCCCCGCCCCCGGGCTCACCGCAGTAGGCGAACTTGAGGGAGAGCACACAGCTCTCATGCAGGTGCAGCTGGTACTTGTCCGGCTTGGTGTGGTGCAGTACCTCCACATTGCTGCTCTCCATGCCCACGGCCAGCCACTCCCCAGTGGGGCAGTAACCCAGTGAGAAAATCTGCAGGGGAGGGGCCAGGGGAGTTCAGCCTCCTCTGCCCTCAGGTCCTACCACCCCTCTGCCAGCACCTCCCCTCTGGACCCTGGCAAAGCCAAGCCCTCCTCTCCCTCAGCCTCAACAGCCCAGGGGCATGTCACTTTTCATCCTCCTGGTATAGGGGAGGTGGGTGAAGCCCAGAGGTTGCTGACTCCAGAGAGTAAAGGAGAGGGCCACACTCAGAGGTGGCATAGATCTTTTACTTTCAATGAATAAAATGTTAAGACGAGTAACAAAAAACAAGGAGTCATAATAATTTCAGGTGCTCACACCAGACCCAGGAAGCAGTTACTATTCCTCCCATCCCAGAAATGAAAAAAAACCCATAGCCAAAGTGCTCAACAGTGGAGGAGCTGGGAATGAAATCTAAGCAGATGAGTCAAGTGTGTCCAACTCCAAGGCCTTATTGAGTTTATTTCATTGCAACTTCCTCCAGGAAGCCTTCCCAGATGGCTTAGGTTGGTCTCAGATCCATGTGCCATGATCACTCGTAAGGGCCCCTTTGTACCTGGACTAGGCCCACTGGGCCCTGCTCTGGGGGAAGAGAGGGGCAGGGAAGGGAGTCTTGGCTGCTCACCTGGGAGGTGAAGTCGTGCTGCTGCAGCTGCCGGCCCTCCCGCAGGTCCCAGGAGCGCACGGTGTTGTCCAGGCCCCCGGTCCACAACTTGGTGCCATCATGAGAAATGTCTATGCAGCTGGCCCCATCTGTGTGACCTTGGAACTGCCTGTGAAGGCCAAGCAGGGAGGAGGGGTGAGCCCAGGGAACCAGTGAATGCCAAGCTGTAGGCTCCAAGCAAGAGAGGAAACAGGCCTGGAAAGGGGCACTCCACATGCCCATGGTCCCTCAGGGAGTTTGCAGCAAAGCCTGGCTCCTCTCCCACTCCACTCAGGGGTCTTGTCCAGGACACAGGTGCCTAGCAAAGGGATCTCCCTATGTGATCACTCTGTGCCCCTCCCCCAGCGAGAATTCTTAATCCTTCTACCCCACACCAGTAGGGGCTGAGGCCATACACAGGCCCGACGGTAATGCAGCCAAGACAACGGAGCGCTGACACTGGGCCAGCCCCGCCGCTGCTGCACTGTGTCTCACTCCGAGCCAGGTGCTGCACTGTGCCCATCTCGCACAGGGGCAAGTGAGACACATGGCTAGGTGCCCTGAACAAGATCCCTCCCATAGCCTCACCTGACAAGCGTCTGGTTGTGCAGGTCCCACACGGCGATGTTCCCGTCACTGCAGCAGGAGAAGCAAACTTTGGCATCAGGGCTGATGGCTAGGGCATAGCAGGCAGGGGCGGAGGACGTCAGCTCGGCCTTGATGCGGGGTGTGGGAGAGGCCAGGTCCCAGATGGTGAGCGTGCTGGCCTCACCACCCACAATGAGCGTGCGCCCATCGGGTAGCAGCTTGCAGGAGCGAATGTAGTTGTCCCTGTTCTGGAGAAAGAAAGGAGAGTGCTGAGCAGTGCTGAGTATGGCCAATCTCCCTTCCCAGGGACCAGGAGGCATGTCCAGCGATTCCAAGCCTGCTCGCCACCTGTTCATATCCGGCCCTTGCCCCCGGCAGCGGCCTGGCCACCTCCACTGCTCACTCACAGCCCTTCAATCTTTCTTCCATGCATTTTTCTCACAGACCTCATGAGGTCAGTATCATCTGCACTTAGACAGGAAGACCAGGGCTCAGGGAGGATAGCTGGCTTGCCCAGTGTCACCCAGCCAATATAGGGCTGAGCCAGGCCAGGTCAGCGGGGCTCTCTGGCCTAAGCTGGTCCATACTACTTGCTCTCCCATGCCAGCTAGAGGTGCCCACAGCCCTGAAATCCTCACCAGGCAGTCCAACTGAGAGATAGGGCTCTTGCTACCCGGCTGGCTGATGTCCCAGATCTTCACGCAACCCTTGCCACCTGTGTAGACATGCCTTGTAGGGTTGCTGATGGTCACGGCACATACCACCTCACCGTGGCTGAGTGTGTTGATCTGCCGGGCGTGCCGTGGGATGCCGGGACCGGCCAGGGCGTCGTGGGGGAAGGGCACGGGCTGCATCTGCCCATCAGCACTCACGTGGAAGGAGTACGCTCTGCAAGGGCGAGAACCATCCCAACTACAGTCCCCGTTTCTCCCTGTGCTCCCATGTCCTGCCCAGCTTCACCGGTACCGCCACAACTAGCCTACCCACCTCTGGACACCCACCTAAATCGTAAGGAACCCAGTAACCTCAACCTCCTCAGCCAGGCTCCACCAGGGTGGGGATTGCTTAATATTCCAACCTTGACTTCTGCTACTGCTTACACAGTCTTGCTCCAAACCAGGTCACTAGCCCCAACTGTGTTTTGGAATGGCCTCTCCTACCATCTATTACATCCCTAACACACCGATTATCCCTGCAAAAGACCCAGCAGAGTGCCCTCCTCTCCTTCAGGAGCCAGTGGTATTGAGGGCAGAGTATACATTAGAAGCAGGAGGAGAGCCGAGTGGCCCACTGTTTCAGGTATTGTGGGTGCCAGCTGGGGGCATTTCCAACAGGCAGAGCCCAAAGGAGCCCCCAGGCAACTGCACCACTTGGTTAGGAAGCCCTACCATCTGCCCTATTCCTTCTCTTCCAGAACTCAGAGATTATGCCCCTCCCAGTTCCTCTTTTAAGGGAACCTTGGGCTGATTGGGAGTACAGAAAGGCAGCCATTTCCTGGTGTTGCAGCCCGGCCTATAAAAACCTCTAAAGGGCCAACACAGACACCTTCTCAAGAGAGGTCCACCAGGGCAGGGGATGGGGAGGCTGCCGTGCTCTCCCCTGCCCTCCCTAAGCAAGCGGTAAACACAGCCAGCACTTACGGTTTTCCGCCGGGAATGGAGGCGAGGCTCGAGGGCAGGCCCGTGGCCCGCATAGGGGGGTGAGGGTCAAAACCAACCTGTAAGGCAAGACAAGACTTCCCTTAGTGAGGGACCCGCCATGTACCCCTCACCCTGCCTGCCTCCTCCACCTCCCAGGTGCTGCCTGCCCAGCACTGCTGCTTTAGAATGTGGGGACAGGCCAGTGGAGCAGAAGCAGGGTTTCAGAAGACCCAGACACATAGGCCCAGGAGGGTCAAGTGCCTGGCCCTGGACAATGATAGGGCTTGGGTGACAGTCTGGACTTCCCAACTCTGAACCCGTATCCTCCCCTCCACCAGGCAGAGTGGCCCCTGCACCACCTCAGTCCCCTTATAGTGTCCTGGTGAGCCTGTCACGTGGAGAGAAGGCCACCCCAGGTATAAGAGGTAAAGATAGAAAGTGCCCCTGAAAAAGGACCTCCCCAACAATTCAGTTTAAACTGCTTCACCAGCACGAGGCACTAAGAGGCAATTCTTGGTACCAAACATGCAGCTCCACCTGCCAAACCACTGCTCCCTGGAACTTACTTATCTTGGGATCCCATCCCCATCGAGCCCATAAAGACAAGGGTCAACCCCACTTTCCAGATAGAAAGGGGTAGCAGGGAGGCTACGGCATGTGAGGTATGGCAGCCAGTGAACAAGCAGGGCTGGGACCCGGGTCTGCTGCTCCCCAAGTATGTTGTTTCCTTGTTTCCAATGAGCATGTCACCCCAAAGGCAGCTAAGGCAACCAGCTGCCTGGCTGTGAGACCATGAGGTCCACCCCACTGCTTTCGTGTGTAGGACGTGCTCCCCCGACTCTCACCAGCTCCCCACTCCATGCCAGTCCCCCAAAAAAGGAGCCAAAAAGTCTACGTACAGCTCCAAAGCTCACCATTGGTGATCGGCTATAAGCGGCGGCAGCGGCAGCGGCCGCAGCGCTCATCTGGGGTGGGATGTTGTGGAGGCTGGCGTAGGCACTGGGGCTGGTGAGCGAGCCGTTCATCTCGTGGTGGCTCATCATGGCGAAGGGCGCCGCGTAGGAGTTGGTGATGGAGATGGGCGTGCGCAGGGCCGAAGCTGCAAGGAGGCAGGCATCAGTGGGGAGCAGCTGGCAAGGGGAGTGGGCCCCACCTTGCCTTCCAAGACAGAGCCCATGCTACCAGGCCCCCTAGCAGCGACCCCTCTGTGTTCTAAAGCCACCTGCTCCAGGCAGCCCTCTTGGAGTAGACCCACCTCACTGGAATCCTCACTTCCATAGATAGCTTAAGAATGTTCAAGCTGAGAAATGTGTCTGCCTTTTTTTGTGGAGTAGGTCACAGAAGCCCAAAGAGGGGACTGACTGTTCAGAGACCCATGGAGCTATCAACAGAAGCCGAAACAAGCCTTGGGTGTTCTGACCTGTCCGAAGCTCCCTGTACACGCCTCACCCAGCAGTAGCCCCAATAATCCCTAATGTCAGTGCTGAAACACCTGTCCATCTCCTCCTGAAACCTGACCATGATGCCACCCAAAGACAGGCGGGACCCAGGAGAACCTCAGCTCCAACACGCTCTGGTGCCCTGGCCCCTCCGTGCATCTCCTGCCCTAACCACCCCTCAACCACAGGTGCCCCAGCCCCATGGTGCCTACCCATTATACCTATCGGATCCATGCCTGGAGGTTTGCCTGGCATTGACCGGAGCCCTGGGGTTGTGCTGGTGCCTGGAGTTGGGGCATCATTCCTCGGGGTGGGTGTGTTGGACTTGAGCCCAGGGGTGGAGGATTTGTCATTCTGAAAGGGGAAGACGCAGAGACCAAGGGAAGCAATGAAGGTCTTTCTCCCTAGACCTGTACGATCAGAGCTGGCCATAGCAACCAGTGCAGGTCACCATGCGAAGCATGGGACTAAACCCAACTCCATTTTTAAACTTATAAAAGCCACTCAGTTCTTGCCCAACCTTATTTAGTAGACTGTGGTGCCTGTTTCCACTTTACAAATGCAGCAACCAAGGCTTAGAAACATAAACAGCCCAGCAGGTAAGTGGTAAGGCCAGCACTGGAACCCGGGCCAAACCTCAACCCATGTTCATTGCATTATAGCCCTCTGCCATTGGTGAGTGCCTCTCCAGCTCCTCCAGAACCTCTTCTCTTCAATGCACCCTCCCCAGCCCTCTCCCGGCCTCTGCAGCACCAGGGGCAGACCCACATACATGACCAAGGTCTTTGGTCTTAGAGGAGGGTGTGCTGCTGGAGGAAGCCACCGAGGCGGGGCTGGTAGGGGCGTCCTTTTTCAGGCCACGGGCTTTGTCCAGCCCATTCTCAGGAGGGGAGTGTGCAGGGCTGACCCGGGGTGTTGCTGGGTCCTAAAAACACAAGTGACGTAAAGAAAATTATACTCAAAGCACCAACGAGCCTAGACTCTTCCCTGCAATGGGGTGGGAAAGGAATGGGCATGGGTGACAGGGAAAGGGGCTCAGCTAAAAGACTGAGGATCCCAATGGAGGCGGTGACTTGTTCTTACTGATCTAGTTGGACTCCTACCCAGGGAGATTGGGGCCTGAATGGACAGGGTCACCAGCCCCAAATCACACACAGTTCAAGATTAACATCTGGGCAATTGGGCCTCTTGGCCTTTGGCAGATCTGCCCCCGCTCCTCCTTCCCCACTGAGACCAACCCAGGGGGCTCACAACCAACCCCCCCCCCCCACCTTCAGACCCCAGGGTGGTGAGCACAACATCGCTGAATTGGAAAAACAGGAGGAACAGGTGCTAGCTCTACTCTGGGGTTTCTCCCTGGAGACCCGTCCCAGGAAGCTCTCCGTGCCCGTGCATGCCCAGTCACCATGCACACAAAACCCTGCCCTGTTCCTCCCTACCAGTCTGATGCCCCAGCAACTTCACAGGCCTCATCACCCTGCTCAGACTGCTAGTAATATCGGCGTAACCGCCAAGACACAATCACTCCCACCCAGGACAGCCGCCTGCAACCTGGGCCTGCCCTTACCTCATTGGAAACATCCACTACTAGATCATCACTCTTGTCCCCATCACTGTCCTGCAACCAAGAGATAAGCCAGTAAGAGGCCAGGTTCTCTGCACCCCAGATGGAGCGTGAACCAATCACCACCCTGCTTCCAACGCCCAGGATGTGAACCTAGGCCAGCCCTGAGAGCCACCAGAGTCAGCCTTCCTCCTCATGTTTCCTAGCCCTGCCCCCCGCCCTGGAGTAACACTGCTCCCCTCCCGCACACCTACCCTGTTGTATTTCTAAGCCCCTGTAACTTCTCTCTCTGGACCCAGACACCACTTTCCAGTGGCTTTTGTTATCGCCCATTGTTTACGAGGAAGTGACCCCATCTCACTTCACCATTGCCACCCTGTGTGGGAGGGAAGATGAGCCTCATCACCCAGAAATGCAGCTGAGGCTTCAGCTGTGCAATGTGTCCAAAGCCACAGGGCAGTCAAGTGGCGGAACAGGGCTTGGCGCAAGACCACCAGCTCCCAGCATGGCATCACCCTTCCCTCTGTCCCAGCTCTCATCCCTGCAGCCTGTGCAGCCTGCAGAGCAGAAACCACAACCTCGCTGCAGGGTCAGAGTGTGGGGTGCCTGAAAGACAGCTTCCTGGGTTAGACTGAGCATTCTAGGAGGGCTGCAGCGGCAGCCGGGGTTGTTGGCCTGTCTGTGGGAGGCGCTCTCACTTCTCCTCAGACTCCTCTCCCTTCTACGAGCACTCCTTGGTGGGACCTCTTTCCTGCCCCCACCTATGTCTCTCCGATGTACCCATAACTCAGGTCCTGTGGGTTCTCCGTGTACCCACCAGCCTGCCCAGCACAAACCCCAGGGTGCCCACCGCGCTCTCAGACATACGTATCGGCTCAGGCTGTCTTTCTCCTCGGCTTTTCGCTTCTTGGCTTCCATGCTGTAGTCCGCAGAGCCTCGGTGCTTCTCGCTGGCCCGCAGGCTCTCCGAGGGTGACACCGAGTTGTTCTGGAAGCAGGAAGGAGATTGATTCAGGGTGAACACTGCAGTCACAGCTAAGTGCGGCGACTCACAAGATGTCTCCCATGCCCTGTGGGTTGTGGCTGCTTGGTGCCTCTACCAGGAGAGCCTGCCTCACTCCACAGACTACGGTCTTCCTGAGAGAGGCTCGGACATGACTGCAGTTCGTTTCCGTAGCAAAACTGCTGCCCCTAAGTTGGTAACCTCACAGTGAGCCACATGCCCTCTGGCCCAGGGTGGGAGTCACACCTGCCCCCTTCACCCCATCTCGCATCTGACACACATATTGATTTATCCCAAGGAGGGATAAGCAACATTTGCACTTCATCTTAAAAGATGGATCAAAGCCAACACACAGGGGCCACATGCCATCCTTCATCTGCTGGCCCCAACAGGACAATGGCTGACAACAGGCTTTCTAAGCAGAGGTGCCACTTGAGAGAAACACCGGGATTATAAAGAGATAGGAAATGCTGTGGCCTCTTCCCTCCGAAACATGGCGGGAAGTGTGTCCATGGCCTGCCAGCAGGTTGTGAGGTGAAGAAAAGACACATTTTTCGGGCTGGAAGGAGCCTCACAAATAGACTCCTCAGATATAATCCTGGTAAAAGGATGAGGCCACTCTGGAGCCTGAGGCCTGGGGGAGGGCAAAGACAAGCCCCCAGCTAAGACAGGGCGCCTCATAGGCAACGTGGGAACCACATGGTCCTGGAGGTGAGAGAGCTGCCCACGAATGAGTTCTTGCAGGTCCCTGGTGGTATTGGTGGCCAGGAATGGCACTATGTGGCCATCAGCACCAACCTAGGAAGTGAGGAGGAGCACCTGCCAGCAAACCTCTGTGGCCAGATAATAAAATCAGAACCAATGCCCACCCCCAGGGAGCTGTTATGGTTTACTCCAGTTTTAGAGACAAATCCCCAACCTTCCCTTACTCTCCCACTATGCACCCTGTTCTGAGCACCCACCCTGCATTGGGTTTCCAGCCAGAAGGAAGGAAAGGGCCAGGTCATGCATGTCCCCATGCAGTGCAGAGATGTGTGACGAGGACTCATGGGATGCAGAGGGACGTCCGTTCACAAGAGGGCATCAAAGGGCATGTGCAATGAGCCTGCATCTCCATCTCTGTCTCCCCACTTTCTTGGGAGCCAGTGCCCCATGGGGTGGGGGGAACAGTGCAGGAACCAGCCACAGAACTTAATTTCCTCAGCTAAGCCGGTTTCTGGGCAGCCCATCCCTGCCAAGTTTCTGCCTGAAGCAAATTAAAATGGCAGAGTTATCAAGCCTTGAAGTAAAAAAATGGAGGTTCTAATGGAATGGCAGTTCAACCTTCCCCACGGCCACGCGAGCACCGCAGAGATGTGCATAGGACCACAATTCAATTAGCTGTTGCAAGCCTGGCAGAAAAATCGCCATCATTTCATTTCCTTCCCGCTGACGGTGGCCGCCCCGTGCTAAGCAGAAATGCTTCCAGGCTCTGTCCTCCGGCAGGCGGGCAGGCAGGGAGGAGGGGGCGTGTGGCAGCTTGTGTTTCTCCTGGCTACCCAGAGTGCAGCGTAGAGAACAGCGAGCTCTTTCTTCTCATGCAGTCAGGCTGAAAACCCTGCTGCTACCAGAGTCATGTCAGGCATTTAGCGGCATCGATCCAGCCCGCCTCTGGCTGGCAGGCGGCCAAAAAACTAAGTATTTTTTATTGCTTCGGCAAGGCAAGGAAATATGAATGAAGCTACCTCTAATTGGACTCCAGACAAACCCCTCTGGGACAGCTTCCAGCCTGTCCAGCCATTCCCCCTCCCATCTCATCTCAGCACAGCCCTGTCCTTCCGGTGTGGGCCACATCTGTTGACAACCTGGTTTCCAAAGGGCTTATGACTTCAGTCTACACCCCTCTCCAACACCATCCCCATATGAGCACAGCCCGAATGCCTCTCCTGAGCTGCCCACTGGGCCCCAGCATGGCATCTTGACCCACTCCCATTGGACTCTCGGGGGGTCCACGCCTGCCCCCCTCACCCTGTGTCTCCTGTGCATGAATATTCTAGAGTGCAAGCATTCTAGAGTGAAGAGCTCAGTTCTTGGGGGTTCCCTGTGGGTTTCTTTGAGCATAAAGTTTTCATAAACTAGGGCATGAAGCCAAGAACAAATAGCAGCGAGGGTGATGCAGGAAGGGCATTGGACTTCTATGACCCATTTACCTCTGCAGAAGGTCCACTAACTAGGTCTTCTTCAGGATCCTGGGTCCTGTCCCAAGGTAGGGGGCTTTTCCTAACTAAGCTGGAAGGCCTGCTGGCCAGGAAGATAACCGTGTCAGAGATAAAGAAACCGAGGCTGGGTGAGGCCAAAAGAGCCATCCAATGTCCCATGAAGCCAGGACCTGACCTAAGTGAGGTGTCTAAGCCTTAGCCTTCTCCTATCAAGAGGAAAGCCACCTCTCCTCCAGAAATGCCACCTTTCAAGGACCAAAATGAAAGCCATCAAAATGGATGTTCAACTTCAGTTATTCCCCGCTTATATACCTATGCCACTCCTGGGCCCAAATGCAGATGTGGATTTCTGAGCAGGTAGCCAAAGCCAGAGGGGACACAAGCCCTGCTGTCCATGGCAGGTTTAAAGAGACAGCCTGGGAAGTGGAGGGTCAGGAAGGAGGTGCTGACACTGCTGGCCGACAGGTTAGTTAACTGCCTGAACTTCCAAGTCCTACTTAACACACGGTAATGACCAAAACCATCCTAACAGATTAGATGGCCCCAGATATGAGGATGGCTGTGAGGAATAAAATAGCTTTGCTAATTGCTGGAGGATTTTTTTTATGCAGACTCCACTGGCTTATTCAGAAGGCTTATTCACTTGAAACAGAACCTCTGAGCCTCAGCGCGATCAGGAAGATTTACAACAAATCTCAGAGCTGGCAGACACACAGGCAGCCGGGCCTCAAGGCTCACTGGCAAGCACACTCTTAAACCCAGGACAGGGAGAAACCTCAGATGCTCAGAGGAAGTGAGGACGCAGGATCGCATGGTGGGCAGCCAGCCAGCATGGGGAGCAGAAAGTACCCCTGCCCAGAACACTGGACACTGGGTCCTAAGCTCTGGGTTCAACCCAGAGAATCCACAACAGCCCCCCCCCCCATTCCCCACCCAGGACCTAGGGCTGGCCAGCAGCTGACCTCACCAGTTAATCCCCTCTTCCATAGAGGGAGTTAAGTGCTCATTTAGCCCGAGCTCTTCATTTGACAGATGATGAACCAAAAGCCTAGAGAAATGGAGGCTTCCTCAACTGACAGTCACTTTCAACAAGTGACAAAAGAACTATTTCATGACAACATTCCCACGCCCACCAAAAATCCTCGCAGTACCCTCCTCCCAGCACCCCACACTCATACACTTGGCCCCAGAGTGCTGACACTTACCGCACTGGGTTCTCTCTCTTTGGGAACCAAGGGCCAGGACAGGAGGGGTCGGTGCCCCCAAGACAAAGACAAAAAAAGAAAGAAAAAAGGTCAGTCTCATCCAGGTGGCTTTTACCCTTCGCTAGTTTGTTGGTTTTCCAACGAGCCACAGGTCCGGCATCACAGCCGGTCAGCAGAGGCAGAGAACTCAATGATGTTTCTCAGTCTGGCAATGAATCGCTACAGTTCCAACACTTCTTCTGCCACCAGTCCTGGATGAAGCTGCTGGTGACATGGCTCCCCCGGACATGACAACAAGGACACCAAGACTACTGGTCAACAGTCTTTAAGCCATAGGCATGGGAAGGATCAGGCTATGCATAATATCCAGAGGAACTGGGATTGAAAACGTGGTTGTTTTTTTTAAAGAATTTATGAGAGCAGTATCTGTGGGGATTTAACTCACACCATTCTCTGTGCCCTTGCCAGAAGCCCCAGGAAGCAGAAGCCTCTAGTTATTTGCCCAGTCAGGCAAGAGCACCCCCACTCTCCTGTCTGCCACAGGGAGGCCCCTCCTCTGCAGAGAGCACCATCTTGTTGCAGGGACAGAAACTGAAGTCCCTGGTCCCCACGGCCCGGCCCGGCACCACCTGGGGCCTGGTCAGGGCAGGGTGGTGACAGTATAGGCCCCCAGTGTCCAAGAGGGCAGTGCTCAGGGGGCTCGAAAAATGCTAGCCATGTGCCCTAGTAAATATCTAAGGGCAAATCAAGTCATCATGCTGAACACCTGAAACTTAAGGATGTTATATGTCCATTATATCTCAATAAAGCTGGGGAAAAAATACATAAGGGCAGACCACACAAGGTGGCAGTTTTTATAAGGGCCTTCTGGGAAGCCGGGCCCTTCCCTCTCCTGCCCACACTGAGTCCTCCTGAGGGCCAGTGCGCACTCCAAGTCTTTCCAAGCAGTAGTGTGATCACTTCCTCCAGGCAAAGATAGTCAACTAACAAGCCCTTACGTGAGGGCTGCCTGTGTACCTTTTCAAGGCACTTGCATTGGGAGACACAGAGGCTGAGTTCAACACCCAGGAATGTGGCCCTGTCCTCAGAAGAGTCATGATCTTGATGAGGACAAAACATCTAACAGGGGTAGGACACAAGAGGACAGTAACAAAGAGCTTCGTCATGGGACTCCACCTTATAAACTCTTCTGGGAATTTGAGAAGACTCCCGCCTGTCCAGGAGGCATCTGAAGGTGTGGGACTAAGGCTGGCACTTCGGATAGGAAGAGTGTAGCTAGGAAGATGGGAGGTACTCCAGGGCGCATGGACAACAGAGCGTCTTCCGGAACAGAGAAACCTGGGTCCACATCAGGGATTGGGGGCACTGGCATGGGGATGGGGCTCTAGTTTCCACAGACCAGGGATTCAAGACATGGCTCCAAATCTTTTGCTAACTCCTGGTCTTTGGGAGACAGCATTTGCTGTGTCCCCTGACAGTGGGACCTACAGGACCCCTGCCCCCAGCCCAGCCCAGCCCTGCCCTGCCCTCAACACCAGCCCCAGGCCGCACCTCTGTGGTCCAGCTCGTGGTGGTTCTTCTCGTCCTTCACTGTCAGGTGGGCCTGGCTGCCCAGGGCTCCGAGTGCCAGCAGCCCTGAGCTGTTCCCTGTCACCGGGGGAAGCCCTGGCGGCTGGAGGCCTGACGGGTGGGGCGGCAGCTGGACCGGGGGGCCGTGCGTGGCATGGGACAGGTGCTGTGCCTGGAGCTGCTGTTGCTGCAATGAAGTTGGTGGTAAGCACAGCTGAGGAGAGGAGGGCAGGGGAGCCCCAGGCCGTCCCTCTTGAGCCTTCATGTGGCGGCAGGGGGGAAAGCCCCCCCCAAACCTTTGTCCCCAACTTAGGCCATGTGCTATGTGGCTAAAGGAAGTCTGACACTGGACTGAAATCCAGAGACAAGGTTTGTATCTTCACACACGCCCCCCGTCGCCCCCCCCCTACCCCCCCCCCCCCCGATTCAGGAGAGTTTCTCCATGTAAGTTTAAAAGTCCAAGATAAATAAACCATGCATTTAAATACCAGTCAGCAGGGCTTCCTCTCAGTGGAGGGGGTCCATGTCTGAGCTCCCAGCAGCCTACGTTCACTCATGCTTACATGCCTTCAACAAGAGCAGCCGCCGACCCCCACCCTGAGCACACATCCCACGGGAAGGCTCTCTAATGCCCAGGAACTCTGGGCCAGCCTTAGACAACTAGGGCCAGCATTAGCAGCCCAGTCCCAAGACTAAGAGCATGTTGGAGGCAGTGAAATGAGAGCTAACAGTCACTGGACAGAGTGGAGAACAGGGTAATAAGAAAAATGAAGTACTTGGAACCAGACAGGGTGGGATGCACACCCCAGCTCTGGCCCACTCACTAGCAATGTGACCTCAGGCAGTTTACTCAAGTTGATTCCATAACAGTAGCTAATGTTTACCAGGGAGCTCATAATGCTGGCCCTCTGCTCTAAAACCTTGACCTGATTAACTCAGTACTATCATCAATAGCAACCATCAACAGTCCTGAATTGAAGATTCTGCACCCTCCCCTCCCTGCACTAGCCTCAGAGTCCTCTCTCTCCCCCACCCCTTCCCACACCCAAGGGACTGGCTTAGGCAGCCTGAGGTCTCTTCCCAGCAGCCTGAACTAAACGCCCTTTTATCTTAACATTCCTAAGATTGTGCCAAATACTTCATAGGGATCAAAATACTTCTGAGGAGTGGCTGGGGCCTTGGATACCCTGATAAAAACCTGTCCCTGTGTGTACACCTTTCTTCTCAACTAGTACAAGAGAAGGGAGTCCATGTGAATGCCTGGGCGTTTCCAGGTATTACCTCTGATCCTTCCAACCATCTGGCAAAGGAGGGAGTATGCCCCTCTTACCAATGACAAACTTGAGGGGATGGAGAGGACAGCCAGAAACCAGCAAAGTACCATCTTTAGTCAGTGGGATCTGGATTCAAATCTATCCACCACCAACCTCACCAAGAGAATATTCCTAAGGAGATCCCTCTAAAGTGAGAAGAGTTCTTGAGTGTGGGAGGGGTAGTGACAAAGAGCAAAAGTCTGACAAGCTTGCCTGTCTGTGTGAACGGTGGCTTTGGGTCATGCTGACAGATGGCAGACTACAGTGAAGGCCTCCAGTTCTGGCTGGAGGTGAGGCTTCAAGAGGCAGTATATGAGGTCAGCAGCTACAGCCTCCACTCTCCCACAGCTAACATGTCAACTGCACACCTGGCCCACCCCAAGGTAACGGCAATCATGGCTACCACTCTTCACAGCTACCACTGTGCTCCCTGCCTCAAGGGCTTGTGTGTCAGCTCTGAGTGAAACGCTGGGACCTGCAGCCAAGACCTGGAATGAAGCAGGTGGTGGGTGCTGGTCCCAGTGCAGCCTGACCCCAGATCTGTCCCAAGATGCCCAAGCACAGGAACCAAGCCAAGGGACTTCCAGTGCACAAACTCAACCCACCCAGCTGGGCCTTGGGCTTTTCCAGGACCAGTGCTGACAGCTGAGCTCTCCCCACTTTTTTTTTTTTTAAGAAAATGTAATTTTTATGTCCTATTACAAAAATCATTAACATGCTCTCTGTCAGACAACTTTACAAATAAGTAGAGATTAAAATACTTTCTCAAAACCCTACCCTTGAATCTGTCCAGAATTTCCTTCATTGAAATCCACAGATTTCAAATATATTTCTATACAAATGGGCTCTTGTTAACCTCACTGCTATACAACGGAATTTTATTTACAGTGCTATGAAGAAATCAAGTTTTCCTTTTTAATGACCACAGAGTATATTCCCTGGTGGGGCTGGACCATTCAACTTTACGCAGACACCCAGTTTTAAAGAGTCCTTTTGCTGGGTGGTCCTGATTCAGGGTTAAATATTTAGTAAAATCCAAGAAAGCAAGGGAGGTACTTAATACACTCTTTATACCCTATCGGCAATAAGATGACAGGAGTGAGAAGAGGAAGAGGATGGGAGCAAGGCTTCATGAAAGTAGCTTTGCTGCCTGAGAACAAGGCTAAGTCTTTCTCCTTTCACAATTCTATTTCTACAGAAAGAGCTCATTGCCCTGGTCACATAGCTCGGTTGTTTAAGCATTACCCCAAGGCACAGAGGTTGCTGGTTGGATCCCCAGTCAGGGCACAAAATCTCTTTGCTAAAATCAATAAATAAAAATTTAAAAGAAAAGAAGAGCTTATTAAAGATTTGTATCCATGTAAAGACTCAGTTGAAGAATTCCAAACATCCTGATTCTTACCTTACAAGGTAAGGTCTACCCTCTGACTCAGTTTTCTTTCTCTTTTAATTTTATTTATTGATTTTTAGATGGGGGGGGAGAGAAAGAGAGGTGGGGGGGAGAAGCAGGAAGCATCAACTGTAGTAATTGCTTCCTGTATGTGCCTTGACCGGGCGAGCCCAGGGTTTGAATTGGCGACCTCAGCATTCCATGTCGACGCTCTATCCACTGCACCACCACAGGTCAGGCTAGGCTCATCGTTCATATGCCACCTCCTCTGGAAGCCTCCCATCACCTTGATCAGTTTCTCCCTTCTAAGGTTTCTAACCTCTCAGGTTCTAGAGTCAGACAGACTAAGGGGGACGTCTAGCTCTCCTTTACCAGCTGAGATCTTACGATGAGTCAGCGGACCTCTTTAGGCCTCAGTTTCCTCATCTGCAAAATGGGAGTCAGAATGCAGCCCCATTTCTTCGGGCTGTGCCAAGATTGCATGTTTCACTAAGCATTAAAGCAAAGGGAGGCGCAGAATTACCATCAGCAAAAACCACAGTTGGACAGCAAATACAACTCTTTCTTTCATTTTTGCATGATGCTTGGCCACCTGTGGCTTCCAGAATAAAACAGGGACCTTGTTTTATCCATCCCAGCACCTCAAACATGGTGCCTGGCATGCTTACTTGGAAAAGGTCAACAAACATAGAGTGGCTGGGAAATCAGAGAGAGCAGAATGGTTCCATCAAAAAGTGACTGTCCCCATCCCCAATCTATGCCTCCTCTGCAAGGTCCACTGAGGTGCAGCTACAAGTTTTCTGGGACAAGGGGCGTCAGCAGAGCTTCCTGCTCCCCTGAAAAATGAACCAGAGAACCGGCATCAGAACCTTGGAAAACAGTGGCTTTCCAAGTGGTTGCACTTCCAAGACTAAGGGTGGTTTCTGGAGTCAGCACATCAGGCATAGGTGCCCTCTCTGTAACAGAGGCAAGGACACTTCCAGAGCCTCCTGGTCTTCACATCTTCAAGTACAAGACCACCCCGTGCACAGCCAGAGGCCTCCTCGGAGCGGTCCAAAGGCATCATCAGGAGTGGCCCCGCAGGCTTCAGGAATCAGAGACATGAGAGCCGGCCTCTGAGGCTTCCTGCTCAGGGCAGGGGCACGTGGCAGGAGGGTTGGGCTGGGCTCTGCTAACGACGGTCTTTGTTACAACAGACACTGAAACAAAGTTGCCTCCCCCGAAGTCAAGGCAGGCCAGTGGGCAGCTGGCAATGATCTGCTCATCTCACCATCCCTGTGTCAAGTCCCAGCCCCGTGGACGGAGGGCGGGCAGCAGGGCACAGCCATCCTCAGGTGGCACTTCTATACCCTGTGACACATGCCTGACTTCAGAGGACCGTGTGCTGAAACACTGACATCTGAGAGAGAGGCTGACTGTTTTCAACTGGGGAAAAAATAAAATCAAGTCCACAGTCTGAGGATGGGCCAGAGCTGACTGCTTACCACAGCCTGCCTCTGGCTTCTACTATTCCTTCTAAGTGGAACTTCCGAATCTTCTATGTAAAACGAGGTCATCCTCCCCACCCCATACTCTGACCTGCAAAAGAGGGGCTAGGAAACTGGGGCCAAGCCCCGCCTTCAACATTTTATGCCAGAATACAAGAATGTCCAAGAATGTGTGCTGTGGGGCATTTATATGTCCGCATCCTCCAGATGTGTGCCAATGCCTGTGCCCTGGGCTTGGGAGGTACAGGCGGGGCTGCTGCAAACACTGTTTGTAGAGTATGCGTGATTGGATTACGTGTATCCTGCTCTCTGCTTTTGGAAGCTGATATAATGCTTCACATTTGAGGTTCATGATTTGGGTTAAACTTAGTGAAGTTCTCTAAGGATTTTCAGAGCCATGACCCATCGAGGATGTCCACCAAAGGAAGCAGAGTCCTCCCTGCCTAAAATGACCACTTACTGCCCTCCAAGGAGAGGGACGGCAGCCACAGGCCTCCACTGTTCCTTTGCCTCTCACGGTTGGTGGGCACATAGCTTTTAGAGTTCACCACAACCCTTCTGGTCCCCATTACAGAAGTGAGTCAGGTTCAAAGTGGCTAATGAACTCTGCCAGAAGCAACCAGCTCCAGGACTCAATCCCAGCATTACTCCTCTCCACCAGGGCAGCCTGGCTGAAAGAAATGGATACATTACATTTGAAGGCACAGTCTCTTGTCATCCTTCCTTCTCCCTCACGTATAATTCAATCGATGGAATTGAGCTCATCAACATCTTGAAGGGAATGCGAGACCCTTAGGTACGGCTTCAGAACACTAGTTTGTGACAAGATAGATACAACCTCCCCTCTTACTTTCCTCACCCCTGCTTTTAAAAAAAGTAAGTCAACACTTTATAATATTTCTTCCACTAATAACTTCCAAGGGCAAGTGGATGAGAACCACTCCTCTCTCCAGACTCAGTGACCTTGGTAGTCAGCACAGAACGAAGTAAGAGAGGGTTTGTAAGTGGTTGATAGGACATCAGCTCATAGTCTTTAACAAGCCTGAGGAGGCCTTCTGCCAGTTACTAGCAAGGGAAAACGTTTTCCCGCCCATGCTCAGGAATCTTGACCCTCCAAGGATACCCCAATACTCTGGATCTGAGAGTAATGAGTACGTAACAGTACCTGGGTTTTGCCAGGCCCCGGGTAGCAGAGATGTCCTTGGGTCTGTCTTCCTAACATGGACACTTGAGTTCTTGAGTTCACTGGGGCCCCACAGGGGAGTGGGCTGGGCTCCCTGGATCTTCCCAGCTCCCCATCCTGCTCCTCTCCTCTCACAACAACCAGATGCTGGGTCCTGGCTTTTCTCATCAGGAACAGGGACCCCCAGAAATATCTCAATCCACGCAATAACTCTGCTGCTAAATACGGACATATGCACACCAGACACACCTATTTCTCATCTTTCTCTGGGCTGAGCCAAGACATGGCCTCAGAATCCTTTCACTTCACACTCAAGGGAGCCCTAAACAGCTGACCAAAGCGGGCACATCACACAAAACTTGCCTAGCCCTTCTCCATCTTGCCCCAAACGGGGAAACAAAAGCCTGCAGGGACAAAGCAGCTTGCCCAAAGCCCTGCTAAACCTCCCAGACCAGGGGCCGGGCTCCTCCCCATCTAGAGGGCTGACCCAATGGTGCTACTCTGCTACTGAGAGCCTCCTTGACCCTGCTCTTCCCTGCCCTACGGCTAGGGACAAGACACCTACGCCTTTGCCACCAGTCCCCTGCCATCCTTCTCCACCTCACTTGCCTGAGTCAGCTCAGCTCGCTCTTCCCCTCCTCCCTGACAAGACGAGCAGCCTCCTCGCGGTGTGCGGACAGCCTGGCCCCCAGTGCAGTGGGCCTCAGGTGTCCGTAATTCCTGCCTTGTGAGGCTCTGTCAGGCAGGGCGATTAGACCGCCGCCTGCCTAATGACAGGGCAATGGCTGCATTCACTCGGAGCCGCAGAAGCAATTACCTTGAAAATAGGGGTCACAGGCCCCACTCGTTGGCTTTAATTGAATTCCAATATCTGCCTGGAGCTGCCTTGACCTAACTTGTAGCTTCCTAAATACTACTTAGAGGAAGTGAAGCTAATCCAAGCAGCACTTCTTGCCCAATTCCACTCTTTTCTTAAAACTTAAAAGAAAAATTATTATCATTGGAAAATTTTAATTCCAAAGAGGGAGGCAGGGGGGAGGGACCCCACTGTGGTCACTGCAGGGAGGGGAGGGCTTGTCCTAGAAAGGGGAGGGGACATGGATGAGAAGCCAGAAGAGGAGAAATTTCAGGACAGAACTCATAATGTGCTTTCCACCCCTGCACCAGCCCCCTCCCCTCTTTCCACCAGTCAACAGAGTCACTGAAACAAGAACTGGTCACTGAAGACACAAGACACTGGACGGGGGCCGAACCCGGAGCTTTGCTCCTGATCAATAATGTGACCATCTACTCTTAGGTTTTCCTCTCTGAAAAACAAGGGCATTGGGTAGACAGAGCAGTGGTTCTCTACCAGGAGCCATTCAGCCCCCACAGACAGTCACTAGGCAGTGTCTGGGGACAGTGCTGGGTGTCACAAGGTATGTGGGGCTGCTAGCGGCATCCAGTGGGTAAAGCCCAGGACTGTTGGCAAATACCCTGCAATTCACAGGAACCCCCCGTACCCCAAAGCATCTGGCCTCTGCACTGGGCAAGAGTATCCTAAGGAGAATTCAGCAGTTGCCAAGGGGCTTGCGCCAGAGGTGCAGGACCACATATCCACCACGGGTCTAAAGGTGCGACAGAGGGTCAGGACCCAACAGCATCACTCTGTTCCTCTGGCCTCGGCCTCCCAGCATCCCTGGCCAAGATGGGCCTGCCCACAAAGTCCCGTAGGAAGAGCCACAATTAGAACACAGGTCTCCAGCTTTCTGCCTCGAAACAAAAAGCCAAGAGTCATCATCTACCCACACGAGCAGAAAACACTGGGTCCTGCAGTTCCACCTTGAAATAATGACCTCCCAACAGAAAAGGGAATAAAGATCCCAGAGTGTGAGGGCTGAAGCCAACCAGTCCACAGCTTCCCAAGCCTGACTATCCTTCAGAATGATCTGGAAAATTTTAGAAAAACAGACTCCCAGTCCAACCCCCAGATCTATGCAAATGAACTCTGTGGTGAATCCCCAGGCATCTGTATGGTTTTAGAGCCCCCTTCCACCATGGGGACCGTGACCCAGCTCTTGGTGGGAAGCTGTGTTCTCACCCACTCCCTGCATTTTATCATTTTAAGGACAAAAGGTGAATAAGCTAGGGTCAGAACCTTGTCCAAAAATTACACTGAAAAACTGTTTTCCTCTGATGTTTACCTGAAACATCCTTAGTCTCAACCAAAATAGCAAGTAAGAGAAAGATGCATCCAAGAATCACAATTGTGATGTGAGCCAGGTGGGGGCCGGGGGAGAACTGGTGGCTTCCTTTCACTTAGGGGTCAAACCAGAAATGGGCCTCACAGAGAGCCCTGGGGTATTTTTTCCAGTTCTCTCGACCTGGAAGGTCAGGACGGCCTGCCTAGCTACCCCTGCTGGCATTCGCAAGGGCACGCAAGGACCGCTCAGCCAGGCAGCTGCATGTGTGGGACGGCAGGACCCAAACCCAAATACCATAGCACATTTCACATCGACAGTACCACAGAGACAGTTCTGATCCCAGGTGCCAAAGAAGGGCAGGCCTGTGCCAGGGATGGGGCACAGGGCAGACAGGTCCCCGGGGACACACGGGGAGGAGGCTGGGGACACACAGCAGTCAGCCTGGCCTTGCAGGTAATCTCAGAGGCCGTCCTCCTCAAGCATGGGGACACTCAAAGTTGAGGGAGGGCAGGGATGGTGAGTTTAGAGGTAGATTTGAGACATGTCTGCCCGCCTCTTTAATTTGGGAACGAAGAGGTATATCAGAGATTCAATGGGGAAAGAGCCCCAAATTGATCCAAGCCCCACGGCGTGCTTTGGGGAGCCCGAGTCCTAGGGCCGCCATTCTCTGAGGCCAGCTGAGATCAAAATTGCTCCCTGGTTATGAAAAATGAGAGGAATAAAAGGGCTATACACACGGTGAGAGGCAGATTGGGGAGTCCACGTACCCCGATGATGGCATTCAGCTCCGTCATGGTGACCTGCTTGGCACGTTCCACAGCCTGCGCCACCTGCTGCTGGTGCTGGGGGGAACAGGGCAGGGGTTAGCTGTGACCGCTGGGGACAGGCTGTCACTGAGCCCAAACAAAGGCAGAGAAGGTCCACTACACTGGCACAGGGCACGGGGGTGGGGACAGGCCATTTTTACCTTCTTCTTTAAGCTCTTTTTCAATGAGCATGTATTACTTTTGTAATCTAAACTTCCTATAAATTGTTTTAAATTAAAATATAAATAAGCCATAAGATGGCTTTAGTCAACTGCCTCCCCTACAGGACACATACAAAAATACTTCCATGCGTTTGACTACGAGCTGTTATTACCGATTAGTAACGTTTTAAAACTCAATGACAGTATCAGAGTCACACAGGAGCTGGTCCACGTTGTCAGGAGATGCAGCTAGAGCAGCAAGAGGTAGGAGAACAGGGTATCTGCAGCTTACATTCAAATGGTTCAGAAAAGCCCTGGCCGGTTGGATCAGTGGATAGAGCATTGGCCCAGGATGTGGATGTCCCGGGTTCGATCCCCGGTCAGGGCACATACGAAAAGCAATCATCCACTTCTCTTTCCCTCCCCCTTCTCTTTCCGGCTTGCAGCCAGTGGCTTTCGGGTTGAGCTTCGATCCCGGGTCTGTTGGTTCAAGCATTGGCCCCAGCTGGGGGTTGCCGTGTGGATCCCAGTTGGGGCGCATGTGGGAGTCTGTCTCTCTACCTCCCCTCTTTTCACTTAAAAACAACAACAAAAACAAAGGGGACAGTAGACAAGTATGTGTATCTAAATACAGTCAAACCTATATCCATCTGAAGAGAGAGAAAACAAAAGCGTATGTGTAGAAAGAAAAGTGGCAAAATGAGCCCAAATGTGAACTCCAGGTCAACTCTGGGTGATATTGTATCCGGGTCACCTTCATCAGCTGTAGCAAAGGCACCATTCCAGGGGGGCAACTATGGAAAAGCTCTGTACTTTCTACTTAGTATAGCTATAAACTGAAGAAACTACTGTAAAAAAAGTCTTTTAAGAAAAGTCATTTTTTGGTTCATTCATTCACTTCAGGCTTGAGGTAGCACCAGCTTTGTATGTAGCTGTCTTGTCCATTGGGCTGCAAGCTCTAGGGACAGCATTATCTCTTGTTTTTACATAAGTTCAGTCACTTAATGGTCACTACTCTGACTCAGACCCAGAACTCCAGGACGGTGCGGAGATGGTCCTAGCCATCGAGGGGCGTGGAGGGCAGGGCCTGCCCATAGCTGCACCAGCTGGAGTGAGTGCTGCTGGACAGAAAGGGGCCTCACAGGGAGCCCCTCTGTCTGCCCCACACCAAGGGATCTCCTTGGACATGCTTCCACTAGCTCAGCCCCTGCCTCAGGTGGGGCCCTTGGAAAGGGGTTTAGAAGTTTATGTAACCAAGCAGTATCCTCTGTCCTAAAGGGTGGCTCCCCTTTGCATACTGGTTCTCCTCACAAGGTCTGGCTCTTGGCACCATCTGGGCCAGGTGTCCTTGTTCCTAGACGGTCCAAGTGTGCAGCAGGGGCACAGGGAAGCAGGGGAAGAACTGGCTGGGGCACCAGGGTGGGGCACAGAGGCACCTACTGCCCACTGCTACCCTGGTCGCATGCCAGACCCTCCTCTCTAGTCTCAGGAAGTGGCAGAAAGCCAATTCTGCCAGAAGAACGAACAAATTGTCGCTATGATGTGGCTCCCTGCCCCTGAACCGGCTGCAAAGGGCTCTGCAAACCCCCAGGGTGTCCACTTCAACTCCAGTCAGTTTGAATGACCAGGGTCTGGTGCTCCGGTGAGGCCTCATTCATTAGTCAGCTGCTGCTTTGCAAAGAACAGGAGGGCACAGCAAAAAGAAAATCTCACCTCTTGTGACAGGAAAGGCATGATCTGTGCTAAAATTGTGTTCAGTCTCTTCGCGATCTCTGTCTGCAAAAGAAGAGAGAACTCATGAAGCTCAGGCAAATGAGTCTGGTCGCTGAAACATTAGACAAGTACCAAGTGCAAACTCCCCAAACCACAGACCCCCCACCCCACCCCTGCCACCACTGCAGCAAAAAGAAACCTCTCAACTACCCCCAACCTGGCTACCTATGTTTTGGGGGGCTCCGATTTCCTATCAGAGATGCTCTGTTTGGGTCAGAATATAATTTCTCTCCTTTGGGTGGAAGCCCCCCATATTGCATACCCCAATGTGGTAATGAAGGGACTACACCCCAAAGGCAACAGCAAGATAGGCTCTCACATAAATCGGGAGGTGACGGGAAGCCCCAGTGGGGCATGTGCCAAAGGGTTCCCTGAGAACTAGCCTCACACAAGGTAAGTCTCCTGTACCCCCACTTTTCACTGCTGCCTCTCCCGTGTCTGTGCTGCCCGGCCACTGGTAACATTTTTTTAGGGTAACTATTGCCTTCCCTAAGAAGCTGCTCAGGATTGAAGCTGACCACAGAAAAAGGGAGATCAATTCTGTCCCACCCCCAACACTGCAGAGATAAGAGCCTATTTAGAAAAACATCAATGGTTTTGCCAGGAACCCCAGGTCAAGAGTGCTTAAAAAGAGTGGTGCTAAATGGTTAACTAAGCCCAGCTGTGAAGGCCTAGGCCCATTACAGACAAGGCTCACAATTGCTTTTCTTATCTCATTTTAAATCCTGAGGCCACTGTGCCTGAGGTCCCAGAGCTGGCTTCAAAGCTCTCAGCGGCATATAGCAATCTTCCAGAGACAAAATCATGACAACAGCCTTTAAAAATCTGTGATCATCTGCATGTCAAATGATTCTGGAGAGAAACCCTGTGCACTTAAAAGAAAGACAATGCCTTCCCCTAGCTTCCCAACAGATCCCGAACATCTGGACCTAGTAACGTTCCTGGGCCAATACCTCTGACCCAGCCACTCAGGAGACACCCCGTGGTCTGTGAAGAGACAGGCCAGCCACTAAGCACCTGTCGGGCTTCTGTAGCTCTATGTTCTGGGGACTGCTCACTGCATCGGGGCCTCGTGGCGGGGACCAGAGACAGCTACTTTCTCCTGGCACACTTTGATCCCCAGGGACACGGTCAGGGTTTCTCACATCTGCACAGAGAGGGCACATTCTAGCAAAGACATTTACAGCAGGGTTCCTCAGCCTCCGTGCCCCTGACGTTTGGGGCAGAACAGCTTTTTGTCGAGTGGGGGCTGTTCTGTGCACTGTTGGGCTTTTAGCAGCATCTCTGGCCTCTACCCACTGGAGGCCTGTCATTCGTGGTCTAAGGAACTCAAGAAGATGACAAAGTAACTATTGTGTATAAAGTGTTCATCTAGGTAAGTAGAAAGTGTCCATCCCAAAGAAGGGTTCTTTTCTCATTTCTGTTCATTTTCTCTTCCCCCAAATCGACTTAATTTGGGGAAGGAAAAAAGAAAGATACAAGTCCAGGTTGTACACCACAGGAGTTCTAGAAAAAAACCCAGGCTGACTACAACTCAGTCCAAAGCTGCATAGAGCAGCATGGTCACTCAACTAACACACATGTTAAGTGCCCAATAAGAATAGAAAGATACATGGAAAACAGATAGAAAGAGGTTTGCTGCTTAGGAAGCTCATTGGTCCAAGGTCTCTTACCTCAAATAACTAGCACAGCAGTGCCTAGCACATAGCAGGTGCCCAATAAATGTTTACCTGGAAGCCAGAAGGATCTCACAGGCCTCCTAGCATTTACTTTTCAGGGGGTAGAATGTCCCCTCTGGCTGCTGACAGGCCCCCTGGGCCGGCCCCAGTGTGGAAAGCACCAGTGTGAGGAGCCGTGGTGGATGGAGGGTTGACATACTACTACTGGGAGATGGGGTGGGTAGTAGCCAAGTCCTCTACCAACAGAGTGAGGCCATGCAGTCAAGCCAGACCAACCACAAGCCGCCTTGTTGGGCCTCTGACCACTGCCCCTTCCCCATAACCAGCAAGGCAGGCCACAGGCTCGGAGCCTTCCTGGTCACTCGGGCCTGCTCAGCACTACAAGGCTCACACTCTCTATGGTAGGAGCTTATGAAAATGCATCCCACTATTGCCTACTTCCTCTAGTGGACAGACCAAGTGTTCAAGTCTCAATAGGTACAGGAAAAAGTCACTGAGCTTCCCCTTCACCACACGTTAGCAAACACGGAGCCGAAGGCTTCCCCCAAGTGGGATCTTCTCTCAGGGTCTGGTCGAGGCCCCGCATCCTCTCATTATGAAGAAAGCAGACCCGCCAAGACTTCATGTAGCCATGGCTGGTTCGGGCTTGGTAACCAGCCTGGCAGGCGACCACCGCGCAGTGTCATCAGAGCAAGCTCCCTCTCAGACTCGTGCTCGTTCCCAACCCTCTGAAAGCAGTTTCTGCCCCCTTCCCCTACCTCCCAACACCACAGACATCAACCAAAGTCCATCAGAACAGACCTGCATGGACACAGAATGTTCTGGAGGCCCGCATTCAGGCTCTCTCCTAAGGCTTGAACTCAGTGACGAGAGGCCTCCCTGTGTGGCAGGGAGACCACGAGACAAGACTGTATAGGGTTGAGGGACAGGCGGAGGACAGGGGGTGGTCTTACACCTGGGAGAGCTTTTATAATAAACCACAGATCCCCTGTCCCTGGGTCTGGGGTCTTGGGGAAAGTTGGAGGGACCTGGGGGTAGAAACTGCACAACCCGCCTCCCTCCCAGCTACCCCTGTGCCCTTCCCTGCTGTGAGCAGCACCCTCTCACCCCACCCCAGTCTCCCTGAAAACTGGAAGCAGAGACTGATCATCTCTACAAAGGCCACCGAAACCTGAGAACAGCACAAAACACTCTGGTGAGTCAAAAAATGAACAGAGAAACTGCTCATTAAATGAATTTTTCATGATGATTTTTCTTCAAGGGTCGTGATAGCCAGAAGGAAAGCTCTAGACCTAAAGTTGGCCAGACAGGACCACTCTTAAGAATGAAAATAACAACAGCTAGCAGCATCCCAGCCAGTCTTGGCCGTCTGAAGCATTTTATGTGCGTGAGCTTGCCATCACCCTGCAGGAAAGGAGCTAGGGCAAAGCTCCATTTTCCGGATGGGGAAACTGATGCTTAGTGATTGAGCAACTCCACTAAATGACTTCCTATCCTCCAGAAGCCCAAGTTCCACATTTTGAGAGAGCCTGAAGAACTATTTTTTTTAATTTTATTTCTTTTTATTTATTCATTTTAGAGAGGAGACAGAGAGAGAGAGAGAGAGAGAGAGAGAGAGAGAAAGGGGGGAGGAGCTGGAAGCATCAACTCCCATATGTGCCTTGACCAGACCAGTGCAGGGTTTTGAACTGGCGACCTCAGTGTTCCCAGGTCGACGCTTTATCCACTGCGCCACCACAGGTCAGGCCTGAAGAACTATTTTTGAAAGAAAAACTACCATTGGAGTTAATGACCGCCAGCATTTCTGATGAAAGAGAGCAGTGGCAAAAACAGCTGTTTTCTCCAACTCGAACCACAGTTCCAAGAAGGGAAGAAAACAATTGAGATATGTGACTTTGGCTGTCTGAACAGTACCAATCACACACTGGAAGGGGCTTGTGGGCTGGAAGCCTCCTTCCTGCAATTCCCACCGTGGTCACTAAAGGCTGCCCTCCATGTCTGCAGGAAAGCTGCTTCCTTTGGAGAAAGGGTGTTTGGGGAGCAGACGTTGCCTTTGAAAGTTTCTTTTCAAGCGCGGTTCAAAGAAGGCGACTTTGGTGGCAGAAAAACAAGGCTGCCCTGCTCAGAAGAAACTAATCTATGAGACGCAGGAGGGTGCTCCGGAGCAACGCGTCAGGATCCTATGAAACTCAGAATCTGGGCTCCCAACCAGGAGCTGGGAGGAACATCTGCCCCGTAGCATTGTCAAAGTTGTTAGGCAAATAAATGAGGGAAGCAAGAGAGTGGGGGCAAGTGTCATTAACCAGGGAGCAATCTGACCCGCGTGCCTCAGGTCCGCTTCCCAGTCATCTCCTCAGTACGGCAGGGCATCTGAATGCCTTGCCACACACTGCGGGCACTTGAGCACTCTGAGAGCATCTCTCTCTGAATGCATCAGCATCCACCTGCTGCTGCTCTCGACCATGGCTGGGCCTCAGACCCAGGACACTAAATTAAGGGAGATGGAGTCTGCTTGTGGTTCTCACTTCCAGCAACCTCCTAAACCCGTTTTTAAAATAAAATTTGGGTGACTGCTCGCGGCACAGTTGACAGCCACTCCCATTCATCTCTCCACCATTTAGTCTTAATACTGCCCAGAAGGCCATACCAGTCGGCTCTTGAGAATGCACACGCCTTTTTAACCTCAACCAAATAAAAACAAGGAGAAACCCGCTGTATAAAGAGCATGTTATGACCCAAAGCCGCCTAGAAATGACCTGGCTTTTCTACTCCCAGCTCTGCCTCCGTCTAGCTGTGCAACTTTGGGCAAATCACTCCGCTCTGCTGGGCTCCAATTCTGTCATCTGAAACATGGAGGAAGGAACTGGACAATTTGTAAGATCCAGGAGCTACCATTTAGGGTGCAGAATGCTCAAAATTCCTGAACTGCTCTGCAACATATCACCTCCTCCCAGGAGCTCAGTAAGGTGGTGCACAGCTATGAGTTTGAAGGATGAGCAAAGTAAGCATTTGACGTGGATGAAGGCTAGGTGGTGGACTAGGCTGAGGCTCAATTCCAGGAGCAGTGTTGACTGTGGGAACCATTCAAATGCAGTCATCAGCATATCTACACACAACTTTCAGAGTACTGAGGTACTAGATCTGCAGGGGCTGAGCTGCCATCCATGTTCTCTGGATCACAAGGAAAGATGGCTGTGGGCTGAAGACAGCCAGGCAAAGTCTCTTCTCTCAGTGGGCAGTAACAATAATGTCCATGTCTGTGAGATAGCCCAGGGGCCACGGCTAGGCTCCTAGTTTTACTTCTATGGCAAGGAGTTTTTCCTGGGACAACCAGGGAAGTGTATGGTGAGTTCAAAGACTCATTTGTGGGTATGTGTGAGAACAAGGAGATGAAGAAAAGAGGCCTGCCTATCTGAACATGAGTTACACTCCCAAGCTATGTGGAAACGGTGGTTTTCAACTTTTTCAGGTCATTCTTGAAAAAGCATGTGGTTCTCTAATTTGAATCAGGTTCAAGCTGGTTCTCTGACTCCAGTCCTGAGATGTCAGAGGGGCACAGGATGGGTTGAGAGGAGGTTCTGTGCAAAAGAAGGAGGCTCTAGCAGCCAGGTGCCACCATCACCCAGCAATCAAATACTGAAAGATTCCAGAATGTGTCTGGGCAATTTTAACACAAAAAATCCCATTGCATTTCTAAAGCAATTCTAAATGGCTTAGGTCAGTGATGGGCAATCTTTTGAGCCTGATGTGTCAAATTTCGCCAAAAAACCAAGCATAACTCGGGTGGTGTGTCACTTTGAGAAAAATGGCCTAACTAGACGCTCTGTGCCAGAGTTCTGTTGTTCTGGCCTACAGACCTCCAGCACAGAGTGTCTACACTATAGCAAATGTTTTATCCTCAGCTACTGCACCTGTCCGTGCAGGAGCCGAGGATGAAATGTCCTTCTCGGCATGTGGCCCCATACTTCTCTGGTATGCGGCCGTGTGTCATCGAAAATGGCTAAGCCTGTCAGTGCTGACACGTGTGTCACAGGTTCGCCATCACGGGCTTAGGCCCTCAATTCTTGGACTACAAAATGACATTCCTTGCCAGGCAGTTTTCCCTCAGACCAAGCTGAAATGAAGCAGGTGGGCATTTTATTGACGGTGGGAGGAAATTCCAGGGACAGGGAGGGGCAAGATCTCCAGCAGAAGCTGGCATGGCATTCCCAGGACCCCACATCCCCCACACCAGGCTCTAGGGGAAAGCAGCGCCACGGTGTCTTTTTAAAGAAAGGGGCAAATAAATGACCCACTTAGTAGCCAAGGGAGTCCAAGGGAGACAATGACCCCTGCTCCTGGAGGGATTGGGGAGGTTCACATCACAGATCACTCAGTGATAGGTGAGCTTCGTTAAAAGGCCCTTTTTGCACTGACATATTGATCAAATTATATATAACTACAACACCATTAAATATTTATGCTTCCAAAGAAGCTTGCTAAATTCTTTATGTGGGGAGGGCTTGGTACTAGAAAAGGCCCAGCCCTGGTGTGACCCTGAGGATCCGTCTCCCATGGGACAGAACGGGACCCGGTTGAGCCAGCCTGTGATGGACATGCTATGCAGCAGACCCCAGGTCCTTCACACAGAGTAAGGATGGCAAGTGAGGACACACGCTCTCACCTCCACCCAGCTGGAACATTAGAAAGGCAAGGGAGTCAGCTTGGGATGCGGAGTTTATGACATGATCCTTCTACGTGCTTCCCTGAAAGGAACCTGCCTTCCCTTTCTCCCTTTACCAGAAAGCTTGGCTATTTCCTGCCAACGGGATAGGGGACTTGGGAAGACTAAGGCAGAGGGAGGAAGTGGGGAATGGTGGGGATGAAGAGTCTAGGCCACTGACCGCAGAAAGAGTTGTCAATGCAAAATTCAGAGACCTGCGTTCCAGTCCCAGGTACGTCCTGCTCTTGGGCCTCAGTGTCCCTAACATGGCAGCAGACTGGTCTCCAATAGAATAAGCTCAAAAATGATTTCAGTGCTCTGAGCAAGTGAGTGCCCCATCCACAGGAGCACAGGGTTGGACACCACTCCATGGGCGAGACCTGGGCCAAGAGGACAGTTAAGTTCCTCCCTGGTTCTTAGACATGTCATTTCTCAGTCTCTCAATTTGTATCCACCAGGCTTCCTGTTAACAAGATCCAGTAATCCTTCAATATTTGTTCACTTTAATTTCTTGGTTCCAAAACACATTGAACTCTACCTGCCTCCCACCCCCCACTCCAGGGGGCGGCCCTCTAAGAGCCTGCTGCGTAGACAGAGCAAGAGCAGGGAGAGCCTCTTCAGATGACACCTTCCCTCCCACAACACTGCTGTTCATCCCAGGAGCAGCCTCCCCAACTTTCCCTCAGATAACCCCCTACCCCTCCCCTACTTCCCAGACTCCACCACCTCTCTCATAGGGAGGAAAAATTCTCAAGTCAATCCTTGGGGTTGCCATGGCAAACCCCCACTTAATCTCCCCACTAAAGGTTATGCAAATCTCCCCTTACTCTATCCACAGGCTGTAAAAGTCACACTACCCTTACAAAGGCAGCTCCTTTGATTTCTGGGGAGTACTCCCCGGGGGTTGGGGGGGCAGTACTGCACATGGAACACTGGCCATGAGTTTTAAAGGACAGGGGCTCTCTAGAAAAACCTGGGTGGCAGGAAAGACAAAATGAGGTGCAGGGGAAAGAGAGAGACTGCAGGCACAAACAGAGCCCCATTTTATCCAGTCACTGAGCTCACAACGAAAGAGCACATCTGTTCCTTAAAGTGTCAGACGGCCCTCTGGTTCCAAACACGGACAGTAGAAGTGGTGTCATTTCATTCACAGGCCATCAAAATCAAAACCAGTTATTTAAAAACTTGTTTATTTGATTGGCTCCCTCTCCAGCCCACATGCTCCCAAACCATCATCCCATTGAGCTAAGTTTTCATTGAGAATTTAAAAAACAAAACAAAACAAAAACAGTTGAAGAGCTGTGAGCAATGGTTATCCAGGACTTATCAGGGCAGTGGGATTAGGCCATAACACTTTGAACTTCATGCCTAACTAGACAGTCAATGCATAACTAGAATAGTTTACTAATTCACCTCCAAGCCATTTCTTCATTCCCCGTATCTCTGATCTATCAGCCCTCCTCTTAGCTACCTCTTTCTTCACCCCCTTCCTCCCCTCTCACGTTTTAACTATCTATAATGTGAGATGGAAGAAAAAGGGCTTCAGCTGCATTTAAGACACTTTAAAATAAAGGCTTATGACACATTTCTTTCGACAATCACAACTTTTACAGCTGACAGGCTTCTCTCAGAAACCTGAGAACACAAGCCTTCTTTCTTTCCCAGAAAGTGCAGAATGTGATACAGGGTTAGGGAGAACCTCAACTGGAACATACCCTACCCAAGCCCCCACCCCAATGTATATAAGTAAGGGGCCAAACAGCCTGCAGGGCTCAGGAGCTTCAGGGAACACCAGTGAACACCAAAGGTCCCGACCCTCAGGGAACCCTCCTCTAGTCAATCCACACCCCTCCCCTTAACCTGCCCCCAGCAACCTCTCTAGGCCATCTTCACACCCAGGCCTTTCCCACCATGCTCTGATGCTTTTACCTTGGGATCTGGCTCTCTAGGACCCAAATGCCTATTGTGTTAGGTACCTAAGGTAAAAATGTATCATCTGCATTATCAACAATCAAGTGCTACTTAGGGTTATATTATTATAACCTATACTATTTGGAAGACCAAAACTTCCAAACTATTTTCTCGTCAACGAAGGCCTTCCTCCTGAGACCCCATTCTGTCACTCACATGGTGGGTAAATAAAGTGCCAACCATGGCCCACCCATGCTCTGGGACTTTACCAAGACAGCCGCCTCTGAGGGAGCAGAGCAATGTCCACAGCCAGACCAGACCCCACAGGGCTAAGCCAGCCTCTAAGCCAGCTCCTGGCCTTTCCCAACATGGCTCTCTTCTGTACCCTTCAAAGGATGCAACAGGGAAAGGAAAGCTTTGGTGATAATAGATGAAGGGAGCCTCTTCTCCCAAAATTATTGCATTTTCAAAGGAATGAAGTTGGCTGGGGTGAAGGGGAAGGAGGTGTTTGTTCAGGCAAAATCTTTAGGGCTGAGTAAACAGAACACCTGGGTTATCCCCTAAGCCTGGGTGAGCCTCCACTTGAGAATATAAATCTCTGCTCCACACACCCTCCCATTTCCAGAGGGGCCTCTGCACAAGAACAGCTGCCTAGAATCTGATCTGAAAGGGGCTTAGAGGTTCCTGATTTGACTCTTCAAAAGGAGGACCCCCCCCCCACAAGACAGCTTCCACCTAGACATCCAGCGACAGATAGGACCCCCGCCTGCCAACAATGGACTATGCAACTTCCTCAGCAAACAAGAGAACTCAAAAAGCAATGTCAGAGAGAAATGCCAGGTCCTAAGGACCCTCAGGTGGGAGGCGCTGGCCCCTGGAGAGGGTTGGCTGTCTGTCTGCAAGGAATGATGCAGAGCACCAAACCGAGGACCATCCTCCCTTCCATGAAGGCAGGAAACACCCCCTTCCTGAAGTTTCTCCTCAGCGCCAACTTAAGGGGGAACACTGACTTTGAAAGTCAACAAAGAGAAAGAAAACAGCCAACGGAGAAAGGCAAAGAGAAAAGGGAAGAAAGCATCTCGATTGTGAGCCTCAGAGAGCATTTGTTGAAAACAAGATATTGTCTCTTTAAGCATATAAAAACAAGGCCCTTGAGCACGCAGTTCTCACTCTGGTACACAATTATGGGTGCTTTCAGCTGTCTAGCACTACTTCAAGTGCGCTCTTAAACCAGACTGTCAATGGCATGTTGAAAGCTATTTGCTGGCTGCTATCATTAATAGCAAAGTGGAGAGCCTGGCTGATGAGAATTAAATATGGGGGAGGGGGCAGGTCACAACCGGTTATTACAGAATTACCAGTATGAGAAAGGAGACAATGCCACATTAGGAAATAAAGTTCAAACCAGCATATCTTGGAGGGTATGCAGACTGGGGAGGCTGTGGACACACAGAGCGTCCCCCATCCCCACTCCAGGCAAATGAATGCGGGCCAGCCCCGGAGAGCCATATGGGGACACAGGAGCCATGGAGCCAGGAGTGTGAGAGCAGAGAGGCCTTGGAGATCACAACTGCAAAATGTCACCACCTTGCCATTCCCCAAGGGAACCCCCTACTCCAAACCCCTCCGAAGACTTGGGGGTTTGGTTTCCTGAAGGCACTCACTGCCTTTCCACAAGCTGTTACTACCCCTGGAGGGGTCTTCCATGCTGATTTCTGCCTAAAAACCCCCCGCCCTCCCTCTAAGACATGGCTTAAGTGACAGCCCTCGGTGTGGTCTTCTACCCGATTCCCCTTTCCCAGGAAGAATAAGCTGTTCTTTTCTGTCCAGAGTGCTCCTCCTGTGTCACTGGCCACATTAGCACTTACCTCACTGCACTGCAATGACTTATTTAGATGCCTGACTCCTGAGTGGAGGGAAGGGTGTCTCATTCACCAGCGCCAGCTCACACCCAGCACATCCCGGGCCCCTAATCACTCATTTCGAGAATGAAGCCAACCCCCTTATTTGCCTGATGAAGAAACTGGATTCTGGGCTGTAGGAAAGAGCCTGCAGAGCCAGCAGCTGGCCCACAGTTAAAAACCCCACTTCCTATTCCCCGGACTTAGGGAATCGGAATTCTGCCCTAGGAATACAGAAAAGTCACGTGTCCTAGGTGCTAAGTACATGTAAAAAGACCTCAGCAGAGCCTTTCCCCCAAGTTACACAAAAATAAGACCACAGAGCATGAGAAAGTACTGGCTACCTTGAAGAGGGGGAATCTCCTCCTAGGACCTATGTGGACAGGATAGAGTAAAGAGAGCACTGAGCTCAGCAGACCCCAAGGCTGAATGAGGCTGAGACCCTAGCAAGTGCACAGAGCTGTGTGACTCAAGGAGACTGTTCCAGGGAAGAGTGGAGAGACAGGAAAAGTATAATGGAAATCAGTAAATGTTCCCCCCTTAAGTTGGGACTGAGGAGAAACTTCAGGAAGGGGGTGTGTGCTGCCTTCATGAAAGGAGGCCGGTCCTCTGGGGTCGGCCCTCTGTGTCAACCCTCGCAGACAGCCAACCCCAAGAACCAGCTCTTGTACTCTGGCCCAAAATGATATCAGAATTTCTCCTTAGCTCAACACAGACAGATACCTTCCAAGTATAAGGACCCACACTCCCTTCAACTTGAAGAGTGGTGCCACCTTTCCCTACCTATTCAGACTCTGCTCCTAGGCAGGGTCTTTATAATCTTGCCACCTGCTGGCACAGAGGTTCAAGCTGTCATACCTAGAGGCTTTCCAGCCCAAGCCCCTTACTACTCATGTGCAAGGAGCCAGAGCAGGAAGGTGACACATGGAGACTTCCCATCTCTCCCGCAGCCCTGTGCTGAGGGCCACCCCTGTGGCTTCCGGTGTCCTCGAGCAGAAAGTTTATAGGTTTTATCACCTTACCTCACCCATGAACCTCACCTCTGGGATCCTCACTAACTTATACATTCCGTGTATTATTCACACCTCAAATCATTAATTGTGCAAATGGCTGGCAATTCAGAGGAGGGCCGTGGACAGAGGGTTCAGCTGAAATGGTTATATAACTCAAAGAGGGGTACTTTGGACTTTGGCATAGCCAGGTTTGCAGCCTCAGCCTCAAGATAACAGCACAGAAGGAAGCTACGGTAATTAAAGACACAGTAAGCTGCTAGTCAGTACATGAGCACCCTTCATTTCCTGCGTCTCGCTGAAGAAGCCTGGGCTGGGAGGAAAGGTTGTGGTGACAACCCTACCTCTGACAAGGGACTGGAAGACTCTGAATGCATCAACTCCCCTGCTGGGCCTCAGTCTCCTCACTTCCAATTTGAAAGGTTTGTATGAGAGGCCACAAGGCTCTCCCAGTTCCAGCACGGCAAAGGAAACTTGGGAGGAAGGGCTGCTCAGCTTCTAGAAAAAGGTGACCATATAGTATTGGCATGAGGCTGCCACAAAATCAAAATGCCTCCAGTCCTCTTTAAAAACCTCAGCACTCACTGGTGCAAAGTGCAAAGTGGCCTGAACCAGGGTCTTGGCATCAGGGTCTCTAATCCCAGAAAGGACAGCTGCTTTGACACTCACGTTTGTAAGTGGCTTTATGACTGTGGCTGACACTGCAAAGCCTGCATGGGAACATGATGGGAACTGACAAACTGGCTGGCTATCCTCTCCTCTTCCCAGCCTCGCTGAATCACCCTTGACATTCTCTCTGGAAGCAAGGGCTTGGAGGAGGTGAGTGACCTCTTCAAGTCTCCAGGCAGGCCTAGGATTCTATAATCTCCACTTTACTATAATTAGGGACAGAGGCTGAGAAGTGGGAGGAGAAACCATTTATTACTCCTCTGGGGTTTGACAGCTTGGAAAAATAACGAGAGGGAGACAGAGAAACAGCCCAGGAGAGGAGCCAGCCACAGAGAGTTTAAACTCTCAGCGAAATAAAAATGGGCTGGACGCATCCATCAGCGGTCCTCTGTCAGTTCTGGACCCATCTGGCAGAATCTGTGGTTCCCAAGGTCACCTGTGCGAGAGGATGTGTGTGTGAGAGAGCAGGCTGAGGACCATCACTCTTACCAAGTTGCTAGCTCTGGGGACCATCTATTATATAAAAAAAGTACAGACAGTCCCCACCCCCAGCCCTGAGCTTAGAGACAGAGAATCCAGCCTGTTTGTTCCAGGCAGATGTAATCACACGAACAGTCAAGTCTAGAGGGCAGGACACTGCATGAATAATTCAAGCACTCCAGTCACTTGATTGTGTGTGCCGATAAAACACCAGCCAACCGCTAAACAGGTCAGCTGATAAACTTGTTTGCTCAGGCCTAACCACCATCCACCAAATGCACCCAAGACCCACACTACAATTAGTGGCCAGGTTTCTTCTGCAGAAAGCTCGCAGGCTAGGGGAGTGGCCACCCTATTAGGGCAAGGTTGCACTTCTTAGCAGAGGTTTCTTCATCTAGTCTCTTTGTTCCTCCACAGCCCCGGGGCCATCTCACCCCTAGCTCACACACCTCCATCAACCCAGCAGAGGCACAACATTCAGAGTAGTACTCACAGACTGCTGGGAAGCAAAGGGGAAACTGAGGCTGGAAAGCAAGTGATGCAAAGAGGGTGAAGTGCCTGGGTTGGGAATCCAAAGACCAGAGACCTGGATTTCAGTCCTGACTCTGTCCTCTCAGGTCCCCTGAAGCCTTCACTTGAGGATGAATTCCTCTATCTGCCTCTGGCAGCTGACAGGATTGAGACCAGGCAGCCAAACCTCAGGCATTCTCTCCTTAAGAACCCTGAGGAGCGGCCAGCAGCCCCAGATGCACCCAGCTGCTCTTCATGCAAACACTGGCAACAAATGCATTAAGGTAGTTCACTCTCCCCAAGTTAGGTGTCCTTGGGACTCTGGGAATAGCTTTGCTCTGCCGGCCAAGGTGGATTTTCTGTGCCGAAGAGCCATCCAGTCACACACATGGGGAGGAACACCACCCATTCAGACCTCAACATGCAACAACATATTACACCTTAATCATGAAGCTCTTAGAATAACTGCTGCTATAAATTTTAAACCTGGATGCAATTACCCTCTTTAAACACACCCAAGATACTAAGTGCTGGGGGCGGCGGAGGAGAGAAAAAAGAAAGGAAAAAGAGGTGGAGAGCAGGAGGAGTTAGCACCTTGCATAACACCCCAATGTCCATGAACACCAGGACCCCAGTTCCAATTCATGCAATCTCATAGCGCAAGTCAGAACCAGTCCTGTCCTCAAGTTAGGCAGAAGCATTCTCCAGAGAACAAACATCTTTACATACAAAGCTTTTTTATATGATTTCTGTGGGTCAGGAAGTAAAAGCCTTCACGTGCCTTCCTAAAGAGCTAATCCCTCGGGAAGCCACAAACTGCCTTCCCACATTGCTCAGTAATCTCAGGCCCTTTTCTGGCTGCTGTTCACCCACCACTGTCGTGCCCCCCCCCCCCCTGTTTAGGAGAAAGGAAACTACAGATTCTCAAGCCAAGGCTCCACATGAACCACCGGAGCAGGCAGGAATCTGGAGGTAGCCTGCCCTTCTTGGCCTGCCCTGGGTCATGTCCCCTGAAAGAGCAAAATTGAAACCTTGTAAACGACTGTTAATTTACAGCAGAAAATCCATTCAAGTCACGGTCACCAAAGGCTAGCATGAGTCAACAGCCTTCTGAGATTTCAAGAACAGCAATTGTTAAAAAGAACAACAGCCTTGTGCCATTTATACGTGCCAACACTAATCGCTGGCCAAGTCAAATTATAGGCAGCCTCTCCTCTGAACACAAATACACAAACAGGCCTCTCCCACAACTCAGCCTAGCACCAGGGACTACTTACTGATAGGCACCCAGATAAAGGGTGTTTGTACTTGCTCAGTCTGAGGTATACTGTTATTAGAAGAGTAACAATATGAGGTAGTTTACATATCCATCAAGCTGCACCACACTAGCTAAACTGGTTTGACTTCAAGATTTCAAAGGTGAGCTCAACTACCAGCCATCTCAAAAGTCCTGGCCAGGCCACCCCTGGGCAAGTTACTTCACCTTGCCTGCTTACCTTCCTTCTCCATGAAGTGGGAACAAGGCTGCCTTCAAATTAAAGAAAGGGACAAGAAAGCTCCCTCACACATCCAGAGTATTAGGGTTTTATTTAATTACGGTTATATTTTTAAGCAGTTACTGACTTGTTCCCTTTAAGTTCTGACAATTCAGCGTGGCTTTGAAGACTCCTGAAGTGTAATCTTATCAAGGCAGAACATCACATCTTTTGCATGCACACAACACACACACACACCCTCTCTCCCTCCCTCCCGCGTTTCCTCTTGAGAATCTTAAACTAAAACAGATAAAAAAACCAGCCAGCCACCACTGGGTTTCAGGAGTTCTAAAGCAGATCCTGAAGGTACAACGTTCTCTTTCCTCCTTCATCTGCACTGAGATCATGACCAGGACAAATTTCACAAGCTTGAAAGCTCAACGTCCAAGAAATCAGAAAAACCCCAGACCCTGTATTTCAAGGACTATATTCACTCACTCTTGAAGAAGGGAGAACAAGAGAAGAACCAGGCTCATTTTCAAACAGAAGGGGCCACAAGAAACCATGTATTACATAAGTTTTTATAATTTTGATCTATCTCTCTCTATTTTTTTTATTTTAAAGATAAAAGCACTTACCTGCTTGTGCATTTCAATGTTCAAGCCATAGGACATCTCATAGTACTAAAAGTAAAAAGAACTGCAGTTAACAGACAACACAGAAATCTCTCCATTTTTCTTAAGTAAGCTTTTGGGAGGGTTTAGTCAAATCAAATTCATGTTACTTTTGCTAAAGAAATTTAAATCAAAACCCAAAGCCAGGAACAGGAGTGTTAAGGTCTGAACAGCAGTGAGTGCTGTTCTCAACAGAACATTATACACACAGTAGTCAGAGGAGCTGGGCCCTCCCTCCCACAAGCACCAACATGTGCCATATATCCTGTTTATACAAGGTTCAGGTTCAACAGGGAATCGTGTGTACACTGGGACCCTCTTGTCCTTTAAGAGTGATTTAGCAATGTGTCGAAGGCCTCTTATATGGAAAGCAGAGCAGGCAGCTGCTGGAGTGCCTTCCATGCCCTCTCACAGACGGATGGTGTAAACTTGCTGGAACAGACACTGGGAAAGGGGAAGAATGGCCATCTACTGCCCTAGTGCTGATAACACTCTCATTTGGGAAATCCCTGAGAGGGCAGTGGAGCTCTTCCTCCACTCTCAGAAATGTCTGGGAAGGGAAAGGATAGGGGGAGCCCACTACCACCGGCCCACTCTGGCTATATCCCTGGGTTGCAAAGTTTGCAAACACTCCCAGGACAGCCCTAAGGGAGATTTTTATCCAACCCATGATGTGGGCTAATCCAGTCCTGTCCTATTCACCAAGGTAGGGCTTCCAGCCCTCTGGGAATCCTTCAAAACATGAACTAAAGGGGCACAAAGGTAGCGCAGAAGTGCGGGGCCTGGGGTTTGGGTTTCTCTTTCTGCTCTTCCTCTCTCTCACCCTCCTCCTCCAAGTGGAGGGCTAAAGGAGGTTGGGAAGGCACACTCTTGATTCCACCAGCTCCCAGGGCTGCCAGGCAGCGGGCCCTGGGGGAATCCGCTCCAGACGGCCTGACAGCCTGCAGGGCCCTGTTGCCTCTTACCATCACATAATGGCGTTGCATCTCCGTCTTCTCGTTTGCCAGCTTGTCGTACTCCACTTTGAGGCTGCAAAAGCAGGAGCAGCCAGCTCAAGCCCGCAGCCTGTACACCCTCTTCGAGGCCCCAAACCCCAAACGAGGGCCTCTGAGAGCCACTTTTCCACTTCCCTGATTCCCCTGGGGTACCCTATTATGCCGCAGCTTCGGGCGAATGAAACAACTAAAACTTCAGCGAGACGGTTCTCAGGGAGGCAGGACCCTAATGCAGGCTCGAGACCACCAGGATTTGAACCAAGCCTGCCCAAGACCCCGACCCTTACCCCTGGGACCCCCCGCGGGCTGCGCAGGGAGCCGGGAGGCTGCGGGCAGCGAAGGGTTAAGGCGCCCGCTTGGAAAGGGGAAACAAAAGGCTAAGAAGGCCCGGCTGCCCCGCTGTCCCGAGGTTAGGAGCCCCTGGCACCGTCCCCGCGGGGTGTGGCAGGAGTCGCGGCTAGGACGCCCCCTCCCAACCACCCCAGGCGCAGGCCGCAGCGGCCTTACCTGTGATACTGAGCTTGAAGGAACTGGAATTCGTCTTTGATTCTGTCACAAGACTCAGCCACCGTGAATTTAAATCCGGGTTGTCCGGGTTGATGGGGAGCCTGGAGCCCACAGGGACAAGTCAGGAAGGGGGGCAGGGTAGGGGGGCATCAGACAGGGCCTGGAGCGGACCGCGCCCCTCCGAGGCTACCCCCACCTCGCGCCCCCGCCTCATCCCCACCTCACGGGAGAGGCCACCCTCACAGCACAGAACCTTCCCAGCAAGTTTCTCATCTCCCAGATGGGGCGGGTAGGGTGGGCGCCCCAATCCTTCCCTATTGGTTGCAGGATTCCCGTCCCTTTCACGAAGGAGCCCCCCCCCCCCATTCACAAGTACGTGGCGGCGGAGGGAGACACGCGGCTGAGTTCAGACTCAGGCGAGGGAGTAGGGGAGAGCCTGAAAATAAACAGGTCCCTGGGAACACCCGCAGCCCCCATGCCACTAGGGTGGAATGAGCCTCCTCTCTCAACGACGCCCCCCCCCCCATCCCCTTTGTGTGAGCGCGCGCGCGCGCGCTCACACACACACACACACACACACACGCACACAGAGGTAGCAACAAGCAAAATGGAGGTGCCAGATGAACTGCCTCGTTTATCCTGCCATGATAGATGCTTAAATAAAGCGAGTTGCTATTACTCACCGGATGTCTGCCCTGAGGATACATGGCAGGGAGGGGTCGTGATTCGGAGACAGTGGAAGTGCCGAGAGCCCGGGCCGGGGAGGTCCTGGGGAGAGGGGAGCCAAGCCGGAGCGGGCGGCGGCCGGCAAACCAAGAGCTCGTCCCTGGCCCCCCCAGCCCGCTCTCGCAGCGAAATCCCAGAGTCTGGCGCCCACCCCAAGCCGAGACAAAGAGCCGCGGAGCGGACGGCAAAGTCGTCGTTGGGCGCCAAGGCCGGGCGGCAGGCGCGGGCTTTGTGAGCCTAAGGCTCGGCAGGATGCGGCCGGCCGCCTTCCCCCGGCGTCGTGGAGCGCGTCAGAGCCGGGGGCTGCGCGGACATCGTCGCCTTCCGGGCGGGTACGGCGCGGGGTACCGAGGCCAGGACCCCTCTTGGGGCAAGCGCGGGCCCCCTCCAATCACACGGGTAGGAGGGGGGCGCGCCGGGGCAGCCCCAGCATTTGTGGCGCGTGGGTCCGACCCAGAGACGGCTGTCGGCGAGGAGAGGAAGGCCAGCTCCGAGGTGGCGGCTAGGGGCCGCAGGAGCGCCGGAGGGTAAGGGCGGGAGCCCGGCGCAGGCGTTCCGACGCCCCCCCCCCCCCTCTCGTAGAGGAGAGCCTGCTGTTTCGTCTGCTACCGCTGCTGCCGCAGCCGCCAGACCTTCCCAGGGCCGAAGAGGAAACTCCCGCTCAGTAGGTGCAAATCAGCCGACCTAACTCCAGCAGGCACAGGAAGCCTTCGCAAAGGGGTCCTCGCTGTCCCCAGCTCAAGCGCCGTGTCTCTAGCGAGGAGCGCTCCGCCACAGCCGCCACGCAGCGCGCCGATAGGAGAAGGCCGGAGGGAAGCCGCAGCCCGAGACCCGGGAGCTCTGCGGCTTTCTTCCTTCCCCTCGGCTCGGCTCGGCTCGGCTCTCCGCTCTGCACCCTGACAAACCCCACAAACACACACCCAACACACATACACACACGCGCGCGCGCGCGCACACACACACACACACACACACACACACGAGTGCCCTGGACCTGCGGATACCACACACAGACAGACCAGGGGAAACGAGCACGAGGTCTGAACTGCCGCGAGAGCAGTTCCAAATAGGGACTGAAAAGTAACAAAATAATGTGGCAGCTTCGCCTCTCGCCGGCCAATGGGAGAGTAGGGCCCCCACGTGGGGCTACCGCACTCGGCCTGCGAATGGGCGCCGCAGGGCGCAACGTCACAATGCCCTCTTGTGTCTAAAACTATGCATGAAAAGTAGCAATCAAGCCCTACCCGCTGGTGACTTTCGCTTGGGAGTGAAAAACAGTGCTCCTCAGATAAAGAATTAACCGAAAGACATATAATAAGTGTGTGTGTGTGTGTGTGTGTGTGTGTGTGTGTGTGTGTGTGTATATATATATATATATATATATATATATATATATATATATATATATATATATATATATATATATATAATAGTCCTGGGCTGCTAGAGTTTTCCCACGATCTACTAGCAGATAATTATTTGGCGGGCGGAGGAAAAAGAGGAATAACAACAAAAGGAATAAAGACAAACTGTACAGTTCTCGAAACCTGTGTCTAGTATGATGTATCAGTTCATTCTGCAGTGGCGGCAAACGATTCCCCCCTTTAATCTCATTAGGTCCGCAGAGCAGCCCAATTAGATACTTTTATAAAACAAACAAAATCACTTGGTCGCTTTAATGTTTTCACTTCACAAGATTTAGGAAGGAGGAAATGGTGGCTCCCAAAGTTTCCTCCCACCGTAAAATTTTAATCGGAACTAAGGGTGTCCCTTTCTTTACTCCCCCTGCGCACTCCCCACCTCCCAGGGCCCCCAGCTATTCTTTGTTCATTTGTCCTTTTCGGAAAGGCAAATAAACACGTCTTTGATGTGTGGCGGATGCCTGCTAGAGAAGTCTAGGGAACTCTGGATTGGCGGGCAGCGAAGAAGGAAGAGCCCGGCTGCCCACCGACAACCAACTTAGTTCGCGCTGCCCCCACTCGGGATTCTATTCCGGTGAGAATAGCGAAGCCCTGGTCGCAGCTCCTCACTGCGCGCCGACGCCGGGAGGGAGTGGAGTAGGGAATGGGGTGACGGCCCTGCCCCGCCCGGGCCCGGGAGCTCCGAGTTCCGACCTGGTTTACCAGCCTGTCGTGCCAGTGTCACAGTGTCCGCGGAGGGCCTGTGGAGTGGCGCGCATGCAGGCCTGAGTGTCACGGCCACCAGCCTCCACGTCCCGGGAGGCGCAGACGCTCACCCAACCGAGAGTAGACTCAACTCCCGGGCCAGTGTGCCCGCAAACGGATAGCCTAGCTCTCCTGCACTCGGAGTTACGTCAGGGCGGACGGGTCAAGGGAAAGCGGCTTTCCAGCAGCTCTGGCCTCAGCAGCTCCCAAGGCCGGGCTGCCGCACCTAGGACCCCGAGGGCGCCTTCGCGTGGGCTGACCCAGGTAGCCCCCAAGTCCCTCTCTAGCTTCCCCACCAACGTGCACGCACACGGATCAGTGGCGGACGCGCGAGCTGGCCGCGCGCCCCCGGATCTATATTTTCCCCTCATTAGAAGCGGTGTTCGCTTGTGCATTTTAATGAGGAGCTGCTAGTGAGCGGGCGCTCGGAGGCCAGTGCGCAAGGAGTTACACGTGAGCGACAGCCCCGGAGCCGAACTTCCCCGCGCCTGGAGCTCCGGCTGCCGGCTCCGAACCGCACTCCTCATTTATTTATTTTTCTAAATAAAAACATAAATTGTGTGCTGCGCGGACCGAAGAAGAGGGTGGGGAGAAGCCCGGCTCTACAAATGCAAGAATCTGGCCGCAGCATTCATTAAACACAAAATGGTTCCTCTTTGGAGCTTCCTTTTCTCCTCCCCCTTCTCTACCCGCCCCCTTACGTCACGGGTGGGCGCACCCACTTCCTACTGCCCCTCCTCTTTTTCACTCCTGTACCCACGTGGGAATCGCCAGCCCCTCCCCCGAGCAAGGTCCGAAAGACCAATCAAAAAACGCTGAGGGGACTCCCAATTACTTGATTGGTGAAACTGCCGGGAGCTGTCAGTCCTCACCAGAGCTGTCAGTCAAAACCACGCGGGGTAGGGGAGCGCTGACAAATGCGGAGGCTTCTGAGCCTCCCGCTTGCAAATAGTGCTTGGAATGGCTGCTTAATTAGCTTTGAATGGCTTTTCCTTCCAGCTCAAACAATCTGTCATTACCATGTGGTAAGGAGCCATGCATAAAAAAGTAAGCAGAGGCTAAATATCAATTTGATTTTGTGTATCAAAGGAATATTTTATTTTTCTCCCTAGTAATGAAACGTATCAATTTAAATAAGAAAGGTAAAAAAAAAAAAACAAACCAAAAAAAAAAAAAGAAAAAAAGAAAAGAAAACTACTCAAATTCCACGGTTCCCCGACTCCTCTGCATGCCAGAAACAAGGTAATTTCTACCGCCAGAAAACGTGGAGGAAACCTGAAGATCGCCGCCCTCTCCCCCCCGCCCCCGCCTTAAACTTTTATTAAGTATTTTGTTGTCCAAAAGTTAAGGAGTGATGGGGGAGGGGTGACTTGTAAAAGGGGAGTGGGGGAGGGGATGGGGTGAACTTTAAAGCTATCTCTTTGAAGTCTCTAATCAAAGTGGAAGGGGTTTTAAAACCCCATAAACTAAAGATCCCACAGCAGGTCTCGATTTGGGAGCCGAGAAGAGGTGGGGTGGGGGGGAGCGGGTGTGCGTCTCCTCTGGATTTATTAAACACAATGCCTTCAAGATGCCGGGACTAGGCGCCTGGTCGGGCCTCCCTCTCTCCGTATCTCTCTGAACTGGCTCCGAGGGCGCAGGCCCGCAGTGGACCCACGAGCTCTGGCCCCCAGGCCAGGTCTACGCGGACTGTGGACAGAAGAGCCCAGCAACTGGGGTTGGTGAGTCCTACCCCGACGTCTGTACTCCTGGGGACCCCACAATCCAGGGCGCTAATGCAGGGCAGACTCCCGTCGAGTTCCTGGGAGCCTCGGCGCCAGCGCCGGCTCAGGCACCTCAGAGGAGCGGGCTGCCTGGGATGGACGTGGTCCTGCAGTTAGGAATGAGAACTGCGCGGGAGTGTTTACTATGTACAAGGAAGGGCGCTGCTACCCAGGTGAGAGAGAACTCTATCCTCACCTCTCTCCTGAGGGAAGCGGCCTGGCCGGTAGCCTCATTTTATAGAGCAAGGGGAGAGGGGAGAGAAAGCTCAGTAATTTGCCCCAATCTGCGCAGAAGTGTTAGGATTCAAATCCAGGGCAGCCGACTCGACAGCCAACCTCAGCTCCCCCTTTGCTTGATCAACCTGGATTAGGGCAAGCGTTGCTAAAGGAAAGGCATTCATTCATGCATTCATATTTATTCACTCATCCATTCACTACCATCCCTTTTGGTAGGGTCACAGGCCCAGCTGCCCGCAGCTGGCTCTCAGTGGCTCCATACCCAGCATCAATCCCAGCTCTCTTGGGCTGAACCTCGAGCAGGAGGAGGAGGAGCAGGGAGGTAACCAACTAGGCCAGCACCCCTTGAAGCTCACCACTGCCCTACCCCCACTCCCGTACCACCCCACAAATCAGGAAAAAACAAGGAGAAAAATAAATTTTTTTATGCTTGAGAAAGAGAAAAGAAAAGAAAAGCATGTATACAGCACCCTGTCCAAAGTCTTGACAATTATTTTAAAGAAGGAGGGGAGGGGAAAGAGTTCAAACGTCTTTGTCTCCAGTTCTAATTGGAAATGTTTCAACTGTTTATATTACAAGAAGTGTCAGGGTCATTTGCTACCGAGTGCTGACTTTTCATTGGCTGCTTAATTGAGTACCTCGGAGTCCACCCCACGTGGGAGAGGAATTCCTGGCACAATAAAAAAAAAAAAAAAAAAGTCACTCGGGTGAGACAGAAAGACCGGCCTGGATTCCCAGAACGAAGGCTTCCAACCCCTCCTGGGTACATGGTGATTAGTGGGCAGCTGTTTGCCAACTCCAAGAGCTGTTCTCTGGTTCTTTAAAAACCATTGTCAAACACTTTAGATAAATATTAATAAATGTTTTCTTTCTTTCTCAGGAATTAAAAGGTCTGATTCTGGTCAGTCACCAGGCTGTGGCCTCCTATTTGAGGGACTGTAAAGCCAGTAGTCGCAGCCGCCATCACAGCCGCCTGACCCGTGCAGGTTCTCATTAGATTCGAACAGTCGGTAATGAAACACAGGAGCCAAAAACTGGTGAGCCATCAGCTTTAATTCTAGCTTGCACCTGGCGAGCAAGCAAAAACACACACTGGGCTCCAAAACCCACACATTCAGTGCTCACAAAGCTACTGACTTATCCGAGTTTCCTAGAATCAAAGGTTTCTAGCTCACCAGACTTATTCACCTCTGTTTCCCATCTCCTCCTGCACAAACTCTTAACAAACTGGCTTCTTCCTCAGCACTTTGCCATCCTGGCTGCTTCTTCTCCACATGGCCTTAATCTGCTCTCCTCTCTAATACCTCAGGAACCAAGAACCAAGAGAGAGAGAGATCAAGCTACTGGTCTCTCCCGCTTTATAGCATAGACTCAAAACCTTTAATCCAATTATACATACAAGAAAGTCGCTGATACAAAGCCACCCATCTGAGGCATAATGGAATTCCTCCCTACATCACCACCCTACATCATCCAATCAGTCAAGGGTGTGGAGAAGAGCTTACTCTTAAACTAAGCCTTAAGCTATGACCTGGCCTGCCTACATTACTGCTTTTCCCCCACAGCCGTCTCAAGCATAACGGCAAATAATATCACCTGGGTGACGGGCTTCCATGTGGGCAGCGCCATCTTTAACAAAGTGAGCATATTATATTTTATCTGCCGAACAGGGACTGACCCCAGTGCGTTGAGTGGGGTTGCACGCTGTAAAGCCAGTAGCCAAGGCCACCATCACAGCAGCCTGACACACGCAGGTTCACATTAGATTCGAACAGATCGTAATGAAACACCGGAGCCACAAACTGGTGAGCCATCAGCTTTAATTCTAGCTTGCACCCGGCGGGCAAGCAAAAACACACACTGGGCTCCAAAACCCACACATTCAGTGCTCACAAAGCTACTGACTTATCCGAGTTTCCTAGCATCAAAGCTTTCCAGCTCACCAGACTTATTCACCTCTGTTTCCCATCTCCTCCTGCACAAACTCTTAACAAACTGGCTTCTTCCTCAGCACTCTTCCATCTCGGCTGCTTCTCCTGACCTTCACGTGGCCTTACTCTGCTCTCCTCTCTAATACTAATCTCAGGAACCCAGGAACCGAGAGAGAGATCAAGCTACTGTTCTCTCCCACTTTATAGCAGACTCAAAACCTTTAATCCAATTATACATAAAGAAAGTCTCGGACACAAAGCCACCCATCTGAGGCATAATGGGATTCCTCCCTACATCACCACCCTAAATCATCTAATCAGTCAAGGGTGTGGAAAAGAGCTTACTCTTAAAACAAAGCCTTAAGCTATAATGACTTGGCCTGCCTACATTACAGCTTTCCCCCCTCACCCATCCCAAGCATAAGGGCAAATAATATCACCTGGATGACGGGCTTCCATGTGGGCAGCGCCATCTTTAACAAAGTGAGCATATTATATTTTATCTGCCGAACACACGCCTTCCCCTATAGTCTCTCTGGCTTTGGTTTTTTGGAGGTCTCTACTAGGGACTGCCCAAAGAGAGGGGAAATCTCCCTTGTCCACCCACTTCGGTTAACTTTTTAATTTTCCTCTTATTGTTGACCTTCTGACTCCACTGCTAGGGCAGTTCTGTTCCCCTCACTATCACCTCCACTACCCACTGGTTATCCCAGGTCTTCCTCCACAAGGAAGCACCTCACCATAGAGTGAGAGGGAAGGAAATTTGTATTTATTTAGCCAACTCTTATATTGTGCTTACTCAGTGCCAGACACTGTTCTAAGCACTCAAAAGATGGTAACACACTTAATCCTCTCACAGTGAATGAAGTGGGCACTATCAGTATCATCCCTATTTTTTTGAGGGGGCAATTGACATGCAGTGATACAATGACTTGCCCAAGGTCATTTCTGTGGCTGATGGAATTAAACCCAGGCAATTTAGCTCCAGAGTCTTCACTGCCACACCCCACTGTCTCTGCAGGCCTGGCTTTCCTGAAAATAGAGATCAGGGTTTCAAGACAGACCAAAGGACACTGGAGGGCCCCAGGAAATCCAAAAGGGACCTCTTACAGAGTTCCTCGTGAAGCCACCTCATTTCAGGGAAAACCACTAACCTCTGAGAGGTCACAGGACCTTCCAGGGTTCCCCAACTTCTCTTCCAATTCTCTGGCTGGCCCTAAGCTCTGTGACCTTGGGGGACCTATTTAATCATGCTGAACCTCTATTTTCTCATTTGTAGAGTGGAGCTATCAATCCAGTCTACCTCAGAGGATTGTTCTGAGGATCAGTGAAGATAGTGGGTATGATGTACTTAGTTCAGGACCTGGCACATTATGTGATCACTAACAGCAATGGTGGCTATGTTGATGATATGAAACCATTGGGTGGGTCAACTCTTTGTATATTTTCCGGGTGCTTACAGAGATAGGAAGGTCTAATGTCCCAGCCCTGTGGCGAGGGGAATAAACCAGGCAGTAGTGGCCAATCTTATTCTACATATTCATAGCTAAACCCAGCTGGGAACATCCAGCTTCCCTCCCCTGAGCTCCAACCCAACAAGGCCCCCCTGGCTTTCCCTTCCCTTCTGGAATTCCCATTCTTTATCTTGGTCCTCAGATGACCTTCGCCATCCCTGCTGCCCAAGAAACCCTGAAGTTGTGGGGGGTGATGGGGAAAGAATGAGGGCACAATTCAAGGAATAGCCCTGTGGACATGGGAGTGGAGGGCTGGGGCAAAGGCAGAGAAGTCAGACTGGGACGTCAGTGGAGACTATAGCATTTCTGAGAAGCAAGTCACACCAATGAAGTATATGGGTATATGGGTAGAAAGTAATCTGGCCCTGGGAAGAGCAGGAGTTGTGAAGGGGGTTTTTCAGAGGATTTCCTAGAAGAGTAGAGCTTGAGCTCAGCTCAGAAGGATAGACAGGAGTTCCAGTGGGCAATGGGGCCAAGATGAGCAAACACCTCTAATAGAAACTTCCCTCCCTCTCAGCCTGCTTCCTTGGATTCTTCCTGTATTTAGCCACCTGACAAGGCGTTTTGCCTCCCTTATCTTCATGTCCATTTTGGGCTCCAGTGAAATTGTCTCTGAAGGCTCCTAAGGTCAGAAAAGAGAAATCTACTCATCAGTGTTGAGTGTCAGCCCCAGTGTAGGCATCAGAAAGTCTGAGGATCCGCAAGAAACTCTCAGGTTCTTGGTTTCCACATCTGTAAAATGGGAATAATGGTACTTGATTGCTCATCTGGCAAGAAATTACAGAAAGCCTACCCTATGTAAGAATGCTTTTGAGGTACTAAAATCTAAGATAAGCTCTTGTCTTTGGGACATGCACAAGGCCAGATAGTTCCTGTGTTTAGGCCATAGGAGCTAAACAGAGTCTATGAGGAGTAGTATTGGGAAGAAGGATGGGGGTTGGCAATCAGGGAAGCTACCTGTAGAGGGTGGTGACCCTTGGTGTGGCCAAGTAGAGAAAAAGAGAGAGAAGGGGCCCAGGTGCTCAGCCAGGACACTTTAGAGAGAAACCTCTGTGGGGAAGGTTTGGTTTGTTTGGTGGCCTAACTGGCAGAGGAGGCCACCACCTCTCTTCAGAAAGCTAAGAAATGATTTACACTGAGGCCTTGGTGTCCACCTGGGACTCTGTGGGGGGCAGGTATGCAGAGGTGGCATGGAATGTATTTGTTCACCTGTCTTTAGAAGAAGCATACAACTGGAAACATTATCCTAGCATGCCACCTGGAGCCAAGCTGAACTGCGCCTGCCTGTGGTTCCAGAGGTGCACTTTGCTGACCCCTATTGACTGATGGCAAAGGGTTTCCATGCCTCGTGTCCAACCAGGTAAATATTTACTGAAGTGATTGGACATCCTAATTAAGAGATTTGTGCCTTTTCTTTCTTTCCTCTTTAAGGATTCAAAGCAGAGGCTTAGGAGATTAAGAAATATTTTGCTGGTATTAATGTGTCCAATGTCACAAGGGTGAGGCCCAAGCTGCACAAGTGATGCTGGCAGTGGGGTTGGGAGCGCTCAAGGGTAGGGAGGGCCGCACTCTCCCCAAGCACACCTGGTCTTTTATGATGAGTGAGTAGGGGTTGGGGGGGGGCGGATAGACAAGAGGGGCTTGTCTGACAGCTTTGGTGTTGTTTTTTTTAATTTTTTTTATTTTATTCATTTTAGAGAGGAGACAGAGAGAGAGGGGGGGGGAGGAGCTAGAAGCATCAACTCTCATATGTGCCTTGATCAGACCAGTGCAGGGTTGTGAACTGGCGACCTCAGTGTTCCCGGGTCGACACTTTATCCACTGCGCCACCACAGGTCAGGCGACAGCTTTGGTTTTCACTTCCAAATTTGCTCTCGATTTTCTGTCCTTTGAGTCAATGAATTGATAACTCCCTGTTGTCACATACACACAACAATAGCGGAGGCCACATACTCGGGTGGTTCTCAACTGGATGTGATTTTGCTTCCAAGGGGACATTGGACAGCATCTGGAAACATATGTGACTGTCACAACTCAGGGTAGGGGTGCTACAGGCATCTAATGGGTACAGGCCAGGGATGCCTTCAAACATCCTACAGTGCACAGAACAGTCCCATAACCAATGATCTGGTCCCAAATACCAATAGTACTGAGGCCAAGGAACCATAAACCAGACTGCATCCAGTCTTAACAAGTAGGAAGTTCTCTATGTCCCTAGTTTGCAGGTGAGCAAACTGCGATTCAAGAAGGAAAATGCCACATGTGCAGGCAGGAAAGAAGCAGTGTTGAATGTTAAATTCAGACCCTCTATCTTCAAATGCTTTAGCAGGATCTTCAGACCCCTTTTCTTCTCTTTGCTTTATTCTCAGTGCTCTCTCTACTAGAAAGTAATTACAACCAACCAGCTCACAGATCTTACCTTGTGTAGACTTTAAGCCAATTTAAAGGTTGCCTTATAAATGAGCAAGTATGTAGTCATTCAGATGAAGTCTCTCTGTGAAGAGCTGGCTCTAGACAAGGTTCTGAGACCCTCAGTAGCTCCTCCAAACCTGAGCCCTGTGGGTGTCCGTGTTACACTGGGAAATAGTGAGGGCCATACTCACAACCCAAGGGCACGTTGGATGGCCAGGCAGCCCAGAAGGGGTGAGCTGCAGTTTATTCTGGGCCACCTCTCATTGGCTCAGCTCTGACAGGCATCAAAGTGGAAGGCTAAAGAAGGCAAGCTTGTGTGCAGTTGGGGGGGGGTGGTGGTTTGTGCACAGGAGTGGTATCTAGTTGGCTTCTTTGAGGATGCTCTTCTCGGAATTGAGGTTCTGTAGGAGAAAGTTGGAAGCAACTAGAGAAGGGTGAGAGGGAAGAGGAGAAAGTAACAGGGACTCTAAAAGTTCAGGCTTTAGGTAGACCCTGGAATGGAATTCTGGAAACATGAAGAGACAGGGGCAGAAAAAGAGGACGGGGCTTCAGTTGTAAGAAAAAGAGAAAATAAGGCAGCAAACCTTGTCAGATTTTGATGTTGGATTAAAGTTGCAAAACGAAGTTATTTTGAAAGTCTGGAGGTTTAACTTATCATTTGACCACTAACCCACTGTAAAACATCTGCGGAAGAAAGCAAGGGAGAGACAAACACCACCTTAGTTCTGGATTTGCAGCTTAAAGCACTATTATAACTATGGACTCAGGCAAGATACAACATGTACAGCAGGGAAAATTATCCCCATTTAAGAGATTAAAAACCAGAAAACTGAGGACCAGAAATAGTTAAGTGTCCATTTTCACACAAAGTTGATAATGGTGAGTTCTATCAGAATCGGACCTTCTGGCATTGGAGTGAACTCTTTTCAAAAACTAGGCTGCTTTTCAAATTGTACTCTAAGGAGGTCCTAGGGTCTGCAGATGTTGGTGGGTCAGGAAGAAGATGGGGAAGTGGGGAGAGTAACTGTGCAGACCTCCTCCCCAACTTCAATTGAAAAAACTTTAATTTTCATCTGTTTTATAGGTTAGGTGCTACAAAATATACTGCTTACAAAAATTATGGGATATTTCTAAATGAATATGAAGTGATTTAATTTTTGTGAGCAGTATATTTTGTTTGAGGGGGGAAAAGGGGAGGTTCTGGTGTTAAGAAAGAAGTTTTAGAGCCACAACTAAACTATTTACTATCTGTCCAAACATTCTGAGCGGTGACTGCAGGATCTTCTGCTTAAAGAAAAGGGTTGCAGAAGTTCCGTGTGTGGGGAAGGGTCCTGACCGTATCTTAGAGCAGCATGTCGTGGGTTGTCCTAGGCCTACTAAGCCCTTGAGCTAATTCAGCCTCCCATTGGCTCTTGAGAAATAGCCTAAGACAAAAGGAAGAGGGTGAGGGCCATACTCACAACCCAAGGGCATGTTGGATGGCCAGGCAGCCCAGAAGGGGTGAGCTGCAGTTTATTCTGGGCCACCTCTCTATCTGCCCTAGCCCCTACTTCTTTACAGAAAAGAACAAAGAGAGCCAGAAAGACCCAATGACCTGCTCAAGGCACACAGCTCCTGTACTGTAGACGTGGTGTTCTGTACCAGTCCTGACCAGCAGCAATGGGTGCCTGTAATCATGACACCCCTCTACCCAATACCACACTGCCTCATTAATCCCCCATTTCTTCATGCCTGGAAGATCACAGTGCAAAGTCATGGTCTGCTCTGGGCTAGGCAGGGGCCTGGCACTTTCTGATACATCATCCAGTTCATGACCTTGGCTCCCGGTGCTCACCATCCATTCCAGCCTCCTACCCTGACACCTGCCTGCACTGCTGAGGTAGACAGCTGCATGTCACACTTCTTTACGATCAGGGCCCTGACCAAAAATGTGGTTTCATGATGAGATGTTCCCAAGCTAGGTTAGAAAGCATCGGTGAGGCAGAGATTTCCTTGGTTACCCTAGTCATCTCTGACTGGTGACACGTTTATAGAGTTTGTGTTTTTTCCTGCACCCCTGTTCCAATGTCTAGTCGTGAGCTTCAAAAAGGTCAAGGGAGAGAAGGGAGAGCTGGCGGGGGGGAAGACGTGGTGTATCTTTCTAAGTTGTGCATGTTGGTGGTGGCCAGTATGCTTGAAGTGAGAGGTTTTAGAGGTGACCGTCAATTTCCCCACCTTCCCGGCAGGGCCAGGAGAGGCAGCTTTCCCACTAGACTCATAGAAGAAAACAGGAAGAGCTTCATGGCGTTGGATACGACACCACAGAGCGCTGGCAACAAAAGCAAAAATAGACACATGGAATTACATCAGACTTAAAAATGGTACATCAAAGGAAGCAATCACCCATGGACAGGAGAAAATATTTGCAAATCACATATCTGATAAGGGGCTAATAATGTTCAGAATCCATAAAGATCTTCTACAACTTAACGAGAAGAAATGAATAACCCAGTTTAAAAATGAACAAATGATTTGAATAGACATTTCTCCAAAGAAGATACAAAAGTAGCCAACAAACATCTAGAACAGTGGTTCTTAACCTTTTTTGAGGTACCGAACCCACAAGTTTCATATGCACATTCACTGAACCCTTCTTTAGTGATAAATAAAATATGATTTTTTCCCCAAATTCAAGACATAGGTATATGTTTTTTTATTGGTGCACAAAATGAGCCGTGCACGAACATCCCCTTGCTCAAAGAACAAAACCAAAAAAGTGCATGAACTCACAACAAATTACAGTATTACTTTATTTTGGCCTCCGCGGCAGAGGCTTCTCTGAACCCCTGAGACCGACTCATCGAACCCCTAGGGTTTGATAGAACCCAGGTTAAGAACCACTGATCTAGAAAATGATGCTCAACATCATTATCTGTTAGATCAGTGAAATCAAAACTGGAATGAGATATCACCTCAACTCTATTAGGATGGCCACTTAAAAAAATACAGAAATGAACACATTGGTGATGGTGTTGGAAAACTCAAACCTTTGTGCACTGCTGGTGGGAATGTGAACTGGTACAGCCACAATAGAAAACAGTATGGAGGTTTCTCAAAAAATTAAAAATAAAACTACCATAAGATTGAGCATGGCACTTGTGGGTATAGACTCCCAAAAATTGGAAGCAGGATCTTGAAGAGATATTTGCAGGCCTTTGTTCTTGGAATCATCATTCACAATACCCAAGGAGGGGGAGCAACTTAAGTGGTCATCTACAGATAAAGTATTAATAAAAGGTGGTAGATACACACAATGGAATATTAAAAGAAGGAACTCTTGTCACATGCTACACTATGGATAAATCTTGAAGACATTATGCTAAGGGAAATAATACAGCCACAAAAGACAAATAGTGTGTGTATTTCATTTATACGAGGGATCCAGAGCAGTCAAACTCATAGAAACCAAAAGTAGTAAGGTGGCTGCCAGGTGCTGAGGGGAGAGGGAGACAGGGAGTTGCTATTCATTGGGTATGAGTTTCAGTTTTGTGAGTTAAAAATGTTCTAGAGGTCTGTTGCACAATAATGTGAACACAGCACAGCTGTCTGTACACTTAAAACTGGTTAAGATGATAAATTGTATGTTTTCTTTTTCCCACAATTAAAAGAGAGAGAGAGAGATAGCCCCTCTGGCAGGTGAGTTCTGTGGAATGTTAGGTAGGGTCCCCGGAGACGTAGCCCCCAGTCCTTTCCTCTAGCCTTTCCACTGAATGTTGTCTGTGCCGCCATAGCTAGAGTGGCTCCCGTTTGTTCCTGGACCTGAGTCCTGACTGGTTCAGTCCTGCTGCTTCCAGAAAACCTCTTGACTGTGCCAATCTCAGCCTGACTTGGCCTTTTGTCTTTCCTTGCTATTTATGTGTTTGACAAGAATAGTAATAGGAAATAACAATGACTCAAGGCTATCAAGCCTGATCATAAACAGATGATCAGGGCCACCTAGCAGAAGGCACACCTCTGTCAGTCAGAGCTTAGGTGCTCCTGGTAGACAGGTGGATTGGAATCCTGACTCTCCTGTTGTGTTTTTTCATTTGCTTTTTGCTATCGGACTTTGGGCAAGTCCCTTATTTTGCTAAGCCTCAGTTTCTTCATCTAAAAACAGGGATGTTAATAGTGCCTTCCTGACCCTGTGGTTGTGAGAATTAAGTGGGATAACCCCAGGTGGCAGCAAGCTTTCAGTGACTGTTAGTGATTCTGAATGAACAAGGACACATCTACTGCTTTGTCTCAATGTGTCCACACCCCTCAGCCTCTTGATCTACATCCAAACCTACATGCTTTCTTACTGGAGCCAGATTCACTGCTCCCAGAACCGAACTATGCCTCACATTTATGGAAGACATGGAAAAAGGGGGAGCGGCGGACTCAGGGTTGTATGCTGAAGGTCAGTATTCACCAGAGGGTCCTGGAGTCCTTAAAAAAGGAGAATGCAAAGGTGGTAGGTGGGTAGGTTTTCAGTAGTTCACAGGTGTGGGGTGTGGGATTGGTGGTTCAGGGTGTGGACTTGCTTATGGAGCTAGCAAGGGTCTGACGCAGAGGTAGCCCCTCCCACCTGCCTGTAGCCTCCTGGGAACCAGTGTCAGGCTGCTTCCACAACTGGCAATGCAGGGATCCCTTTTTAGCCAATGATGAGCCTGTCTTCTCCAACCCACTTACATGTAGCCTCCTAAGTCCTAACTGAGACAAGAATGAGGTCCCACCCAGACAGAGGAAGACTACAGCCCCAAGCAGGATGACTGGGGTCTGGCCTCAAGACAGAATCTGTAGGAAAAGACCTGCTGTGTGCTTGTGGTTGAGATCTGCAAACTCGAAGTTTGGAGCAGAGTTGGTCATTAATGCACAAAGGGAACCAGGATCATGTGTCCCTTCCCAAAATTTCAGTCAACAAGCCTGATTTGGGAAAGGGCTTCCCAAAAGGAGCTGAGGGAGACTGGAAGAGCAGAGAGCTTGGACTTGGACTGTTGATGGTCTGGAAGGCTAGGCTAAGTGACATGACCTTTACTGGGGGACACTGACATCACTGACTGCTGAGGACTCCACTAAGCTCTTTACACAACGACCTCATCCTACGTGTGACCCTGGGTCCAGGCTGCTGCCCAGACTCCCTCAAGACTGAAGTCTGCAGGGGCCCAGGTGAAGGGAGCGGTGGGACCTGGCAGTGCAGAGCAGATTCCTCTTCTAGAACCGCCCTCAGCAGAGCCACCTTGCCCAAAGTCACACACCCTCCAGAAGAGTCACAATCCAATGACAGGTGGGACATGGGCAGGTCGTATAAAGGCCCAGAGTCCAGCCACAGTTTGGGGCAGTTCTGAAAGGCCAGCCCTTCTCCAGTGCTCCCTCAGCCTCTTTGTGTGCCTGCATCACACCCTCCCTCTCCCTCCTGGCAGGTGCTGGCCCTCAGTGTACTATACCATCAACCTCCGGGGCGTGGGTGAGCGTGTCCACTCCACCGGTGTCACATTAAGTAAATGCAAATACAGGACACCCATTTTAATTTGAATTTCAGTTAAACAATGAATGGGTTTTTTTAAACATATGTACTTCCCAAATATATGAACCACACTAAAAATATTCCCTCATTGTTCATCTGAAATTCAAGTTTAACTGGATGCCCTATATTTTATCCAACAGCTCTGGTCTGTCTGTCCATCTGTCCATCTCAGAGTCCATTCTTTGGGGCATCTCTGACCTATAATATACCCTGTGACATGGTAATACCACTGCCTTGTTTTAGAAAAATGAATTGAGCCTCAAAGTTGTTGCAGTCATCTAAGTCACCCTGGTTATTAGGGGAGTTGAGAAATGACAAAAGCAGCATATTCAGGAGCTGGGTCAGCTGGATTGGGTGGGTTGTGTGTGTGTGTGTGTGTGTGTGTGTGTGTGTGTGTGTGTGTGTGTGTGTGCAGAAAATCCCTGAGCATTTTTAAAGGCCCTCCTGGTACCAGGTCTGTAGCACTGGAGAAGATAATTCCTCCCCAGGTTTTCCAGCTAGCCTTCCCAGAGTTGAGCCGAACAACCCAGAGGAAGGACATTTTAATCAGCCACCTTGTCTCTGCCTCCTCTGGCCTTTGCTTTCATTGTCAGAGTCTGTGTCAATAGCTGGAAATCCAGGCAGCAGCAAAGTAGACATTTAGCTCCTCCCCAAGCAGACATCTCACAAAGGGCAGGGCTCCCCTCTTTACAAGGAAAACAAACAGGTCTCTGGGCTCCTCAGGGAGGGGGATGGGTGGGTGGGGCTTGGATGGAAAGAGGGTTGAGGGAGGGGGTATGGCTAGCCAGCTGGCTCAGCCTGTCCCAGGCTCTTGGCACTCTCCCTATCCCCCTACCTCCATCTACCTCTCCCCATTCCTGTCAGACTGAGGGGAGCCCCCGCAGGCTCCCCTGTCCTCTGGAGAGTGGGGCTGGCTCTAGCCTCTGGATTGCTCAGCTGGGCCAGAGCAATTCTACTCCATCCCTCCCTCGGAGCCAATGTGACCTAAATGGCAGGTCTGGTTCTGCCACAAACCCCTTCACAGCTCCCTGTGGCCATCTGCAGTGTCCTTTCACACCTCTGCCTCTGCCTTTGTGTTCCCTCTACCTGGAACACCCTTTTTTCCCTGTTTAAGCTAATGGAATCCCAGCTGCTGTTCAAGGCCCTTTCTTCTGTAAAGTCTTCACTGTCCCACCCAGCTTGATCAGAATGGAGTCATTCCCCATCTGGTCTCACATGGCATTCTTTCTGGTGTCTGATACCTCCTCTCCCCCAAAGCTTAGCTGGGTATGTGAGGGTCCCTACCCCTGGGCTATAATCATTTGCCTGATCTTCAATCAGTGTTTTTCAATTTATAAAGTTACTTCTACATTCATGCTCCCTTGGATAGATACCACTGTCCCCATTTTTTAAAAATGATGCTATAGAGGCCTGAGCAGTTTCCTGATATGTCCATGGTCATGCAGTAGCTGCTAACTGCAGAACAAGACTCAACTACCCAGACCTTCTTAGTCAAACACCAGTGCTGTGTCTACCAAAGGCTAGACTTACCGTCTTATATGCAAACCACAGCTAGCTCAGTGGGTAGACACATAGTAGGAGCTTAGTAAATGCTGTATTAATTGAAGTGGAGACTTTTGCAAAAATTTGGAGCTATCTAATGGATACCAATAACTCTGAGAGGAACACCTTCCTCTACTTAACCCTCTGTGCTCACGCTGATCCCAGCTTCCAGGAGGGGACTGGGATGCCAGGGCAGGAGTCCCACTTCCGGTTCTGCTTCCTCTTTAACTGGAATGCCTGGCAGGGTGACTGGGAGGTCAGCTTGTGGGAAGTGCAATAGGAAGCTACCATGATTGTGCCATCGATGGTGACACCAAGCGGAACTGGGATGGAGGCCCATGCTGTTGGAAAAGGGGAGGTCCACCTCCCGAGCATCCGGGCATCACCAGCCTACTTTGGGGAAGAGGAAGCCTTGGAATCACCCACCCCAGCCCGCCCCTCAGCACAAGGACTAGGGTGGGTTTCCATATCAAACCTATCATGTGAACAACAGTTTCCTCAGAGACTTGGGATGGCTCTCACCTTCCAAGTAAACCCCAAATCCCACCCCTTGTCACCCTCTCCACTGCCAACAACAGGCCCCGCCACCCTGTATCTCTGCTGGGTCGTGATGGCCTCCCCCAGCAGGCTTTTGTGTTCCCACCCTTCCGCCCTGCCCTGTTGTCTGCTCTCATCAGGGAAGTCAGGGTGATCAGGACACTTTATTGCTCAAAACCTGGCGGGCTTTCCATTTTTTTTCTGGAAAAGCATGGGTCCTTACTGTGGCCCCTGAGGCCCTCCATGAGCAGTCCCCATTGTCCCTCTGCTCCACTCATTAGGCTACCTGCTCCCCAGACATGCTCCTTCCTCTGGGCCTTCACTCTGACTCTTTCCTGAACCTGGAAGGTTCTTTCTCTAGAAATTCACTTGGCTGACTTTCTCTTGAATCATTGCTAAGAACACCACCTTCTATTTAATATGGAAGTCGGACTCGTGCTGCTCCCCACCACTCCTGACCCCCTTCCCCGCTCTGCTTTTTCTTTCTAACATAAAGCTCCTCCATGTGGATTGTCTGTCGCCTGCCCTAGAATGTCAGCTCCTCGAGGCCAAGGACTCTGCTGTGCCTTCTACTGTAGCCCCAGAACAGTGCCATGTGTGTGTTATGTGCACAGTTGATATGTGTGGAGTGGACAGAGCCCATAAGTGTGGATGGCAACGACCTTGCATTCTGGGCGGTGCCAGAACTAAGTCAGCCTGTTAAGAAACCTTAGCCTAGTACCTGGCGCGTGGTAAGTGCTCAGTGAGTGTCCTTATAGTGCATATGATAAGATGAATGTCTTAGAAAGATAAAAGGTGCAAAGGGGCATCTCTGGTGAAAAAGGGGAGGGTGCTCCTCCCCTCCTCCTCCTTGTTGCTGGGGCCTAGCAGCCCTTTCTGTGAGTAGCAGCTTGGCTAACAGAGAACCGGCCTTCCCCCCACAGAGACTTGTCAGCTCATCTTTTCTGGGAGGGCAAGGTGGGAGCTCATCTGATGGGGATCCTAGGATGGCTTAGCTCGAAGGAACTCAGGTCAGCTAGTCCCAGCCTTCTGTCTGTGTCAGGAGAACCGAAGGCCGGGATGGGACAGAGACTAGACCGAGGTTAGAGAGAAAGCATCTGAAGCAGCTTCCTGTCCCTCTCACTATCCCACTATTCTCCCAGCAACTGTGTATTTAGAATCCCAAAGCAAGAGTCAGTACCAGACAAGGGACTTTAAAAAAAAAAAAATGGTTGTGAGCTGTTTTAACCTGGAAAACCTTACAACAGACATTTTCAATCTTCATTTGGTTGCAAAGAATATAATGATAGCGAATTTAAAGTGGCCTGGAAAATTTGAGGTATATGATTATCTTGGTGTTTTTAAAAAATTTTTAATTTTAATTTTTTATTTCAATAGACATTTATTGAGGAACTTTTATGTGTAAATCTTGGAGACAGAGAAGTACAGGATACATTCTTCCATCAGGATAGGGAGAGTCAGGGAGGTCGTGTAAAAGAGAGCCATGATGATCCCATACCTGTTGTCCTTGGTATGCACCGAATGAGTTGAAAACTCACACCCACACAAAAACCTGCACATGAATGTTGACACAGTATTGCCTTCTTAGTCACAGGGGGATACATTCCAAGACCCCCAGTGGATGCCTGAAACTGCAGATAGTAACGAACCATATATAAATATTACGTTTTTTCCCATACTCATATAGCTGTGATACTGTTTACTTTATAAATTAGGCATAGTAAGAGGTTAACGACAAAAACTAATAATAGATTAGGACAATTATAATATACTGTCATGAAAGCTATGTGAAGGTGGTCTGTCTTAACATATCTCACCTTCCTTGTGGTGTGAGATGATACAATGTCAGTGTGATGAAATGGCATGAGGGACTGACACAGGCTCTGTGACAGGAGTGTTGGGCTGTCAGAAGGGTGACTTGAACATCAGCACTGTGACACTACAACCGTCGTCCATCTGATAGCTAAGACACTACTAGGTGACTGACAGGAGGGCAGCATATAAAACTTGGCTATGACCGATGTATCAATCATTCACACCCCAGGTGCAGTGGAGTAGTATAACGTGAGAGTTCATCACGCTACTCAGAATGGGATGCAATTTATTTATTTATTTATTTATTTATTGTATTTTTCTGAAGTGAGAAGCAGGGCAGCAGAGAGACAGACTCTCGCATGCACCCAACTCGGATCCACCCAGCATACCTACTAGGGGGTGATGCTCTGCCCATTTGGAATGTTGCTCCATTGCAACTGGAACCATTCTAGCGCCTGAGGCAGAGGCTGTGGAGCCATCCTCAGTGCCAGGACCAACTTTGCTCCAATGGAGCCCTGGCTGCAGGAGGGGAAGAGAGAGATAGTGAGGAAGGAGAGGGGGAAGGGTGGAGAAGCAGATGGGTGCTTCTCCTGTGTGCCCTGATCAGGAATCAAACCTGGGACATCCACATGCTGGGCGGATGCTCTACCACTGAGCCACCTGGCTAGGACCAGAACAGGTGCAATTTAAACTTTATGAATTGTTTATTCTGGAATTTACCATTTACTACTTTCAGACTGACACTGATTATAGGTAACTAAAACCATGGAAAGTAAAACCATGGATAAGGAAGGACTACTATAGCAGCTCTGTTTGCACTTGCTAGGACTTGGAAATAATCAACTTGTACGTCAGTAGGTCAATGATAAACAAACTGTGGTCTGTCCAGAGAGTGCAATTTTCCTCAGTGATAAAAGGGAATGAAGCTTGGCTGGTTGGTTCAGTGGTAGAATGTTGGCCCGGTGTGGAAGTCCTGGGTTCGATTCTTGGTCAGGGCACACAGAAGAAGTGCCCATCTGCTTCTCCAGTTTTTCCCCTCTCCTTTCTCTTTATCTCTCTCTTCCCTCTTGCAGCCAAGGGTCCATTGGAGAAAAGTTGGCCTGGGCGCTGAGGATGACTCCATGGCCTCCACCTCAGGTGCTAGAATGGATCAAGTTGCAACAGAGCATCGCCCCCTGGTGGGCCTGCTGGGTGGATCCCAGTTGGGATGCATGCAGAGTCTGTCTCTCTGCCTCTTTGTTTCTCACTTCAGAAAAATACGGAAAAAAAAAGAAAAAGAGAATGAACTATCAAGCCATGGAAAGACATGGAGGAAACATAAATACATATTGTTGAGTGAAAGTAGCTGGTCTGGAAAGGTATACACTGTAAGACTCCACCTACATGATGTCCTGGAAGAGGTACAATTATGGAGACAATGAAAAGATCAGATCAGTGGTTGTTAGGAGTTGGGGGAGGGAAGACAGAGATCATTAGATGGAGCACAGAGGGGTTTTTAGAGCAGTGACTCCTCTGTATGAAACTATGAGAAACTATAATGGTGAATTCATGTCATTAGACCTTTGTCCAAACCCAAGGTGAATGTACACCAAGAGTGAACCTAATGTAAATTATGTACTTTAGTTAATAATGTATCTATAAAAATATATATTACATTAATACAATGTGTTAACAATAGGGGAAACTAGGAAGGGGAGATGAAGGGGTATATGTAAATTCTATGTGCTCTCTGCTGAACTTTTTTGAAAACCTAAAACTGCTAAAAAACAGTCTATAGACAATGGAAGTCTATAGACCATGAGATATGATCATGGAGAAATGAGACGAAGCAATTTGAATAGTAAATGGGAAATGTTTGGGGAGCGGGAATTAATGGTGGGGTGAGACTTCATCCTGGTAGATGAAGTTAGAGTTTCAAATCTTGCCTCTGCCATTTGACTATGTGGCCTTAGCCATTAAATAGCGTTTCTCCTCTGCAAAATAGGGCTAGTGATTGATGCCTGCCTACCACAGAACTGTGACGAGATTTAAATACAATGTTAACGAAGCCCTTGGCACTGCCCTTGGTACCCCTGGAGAAGAGGAGCCATCTCTACCTCCTCCGAGCTCAAGTGGAGTCAGTGGGTAAAGGAGGACGGGAAAGGCATGCCAGGTAGAGAAGTACTGTGAATGGAGTCCTGCAGGCTCAAGGAAAAGCAGATGAAAGAGACCTGGCTTAGCGGAGAAGGGCTTGTGTGGAGAGTGAGGGGGTGAGGCTGCAAAGGCAGAAGAGCAAGGATGCTGGTGGCCTGGGGTGCTATGCCAGGGAGCTTGGGAATCCTGTTGAGGACAGATAGAGGATATGGAATGACAACACTAGGGAGGGTCATGATTGGGTTGGCAGTTTAGAATAATCCCTTCAGTGGCCACAGAGGGATGCATGGGAGAAGGGGCAGAGAAGCAAGCCAGGAGGTGACAGCAGCAGTCCAGCCCAGGGGAGACTTCTCTGGGGCAGCACAGGGTGTGATCCTTAGAAAGTGGCTTTTCTGAGGTCACACACTGGCTCGATGTGTGACTTTGGGCAAGTCACAACATCGCAGAGTCTCAATTTGTTTTTCTGTTAAAAAAAAAGCCTATCTCAGCCAGGGCAATCCTCAAGTTGAAAAGATACAATAATTAAGAGGGTCTTGAGTGGGGGAGACATACATAGTACTTAAACCTCCTACTGGAGAAAGTTAAAGATGGAAGTGGCACAGTCTACAATTGCCTGATTTTGAACAAGGACTCTGGGCCTGACAATGCTGGGTTCAAACACCGGCTTCATTCCTTAGTCGGGGACAGTCTAGGTCTAGCCACTTAATTTCTCTGAGTTGCCTCTGTTTGCACCTGTAAAGTGGGGATAATAATGCTTACTGCCATAAGGTTCTATGGTAGGATGACCTGAGATAATTTCCGAGCACTCAGAACACAACAAGTCACCAAGACAAGAATAGTTGTCACTGGAGTCATCATTATTATCATCCTTAGAGGAATAGAATCAAGGATATGTTTTCTTTTAGTTTGATCTTTGTTATCAATGTACTGTGTACACAGTAAGTGGTTGTTTTTTAATAATGAAACATTTAATTCACCCTGGCAGTTTGGCTCAGTAAATAGAGCATGAGCCAGACGTGTGGACGTCCTGAGTTCAATCACTGGTCAGGGCACACATAGAAGTGACCATCAGCTTCTCTCCCTCTCCCTCTCCTTCTCCCCTTTTTCTCCCTCTTCCCCTCCTGCAGCCAGTGGTTCAGTTGGTTTGAGCATCAGTCCCAGGGTTGCTGGGTGAATCCTGGTCAGGGCATATGCAGGAATCTGTCTCTCTGTCTCTTTTCCTCTCACTTCAAAAAAGAAAAAATATGAACTCATCAAGAGAATGAGACAAGTCACTAACTGGGAAAAAAATGTTTTCAAAGATCAGACACATCTGAAAAAGGGATGTTATCCAAAATATACAAAGATTTCCTGAAACTCAACAAGAAGGAAATGAACAACCCAATTGAAAAAATGGACAAAAGATCTGAACAGACAACTCACCAAAGGAGATTTACAGATGGCAAGTAGGCATATTAAAAGATGCTCCACATCATATTCATCAAGGAAATGCAAACATCAACAACAATGAGATTCCACTACACACCTATTAGAATGGCCCAAGTCCAAAACACAGATGGCACCAGAGGCTGGTGAGGATGTAGAGGAACAGGAAATCTCGTCCTTGGTGGGAATGCAAACTGGTTCAACCACTTTGCAAAATGAAACATATTCTTAGCATACTATTCAGCAATTGTACTCCATGGTGTTTACCTAAAGGAGTTGAAAACTTATGTCTACACAAGAAAGCCTGCACATGGATGTTTATATAGCAGCTTTATTCATAATTGCCATAAGTTGGAAACAACTAAGATGTCCTTTAGTAGGAGAATGGTTAAAGAAACTGATACATTCAGACAATGGAATATTTCTCAGCACTGAAAGGAAATGAGTTATCAAGACAGGAAAAGGCAGGAAGGAACCTTAAATAGCTATTACTAAGTGAAAGAAGGCAGTCTGGAAAGGCTATGCCCTGCATGATTCCAGTGATGTGACATTCTGGAAAAGGAAAGACCATGGCAACAGTAACTGGATTAGTGGTTGCTAGGAGTGAGGGAGAGGGACGAAGAGATGGAGCACAGGAGAGTTTTAGGGCTGGTCCAGACTGGGAAGAGTAGGAAAGCCCAAGTGCAGGGGGAGGCGGAGGGGAGGAAGTTAAGGTGCCCTGTTTTCAACGTGCCACCATTCAGTTCTTCTGCCCTTTCTAAGCCCCTCCTCCTCCTTGTGAGTAGCTGGGGCTGGAGCTGTCATCACCTAGGCCCCCTCTGCCTAGGTCTAGCTTTCTCTAAAGTGGGAATGGAGAGATGCCCCACAGTCCAAGAGCTTTCCGGGCCAGGCCTTTGGAGGGGTACTCGTGGGGTCTGTATCTGACCTGTCTACCCTCATTGCCCAGCCTGGCTGCCCACCTGGACCTCCTTGGTCAGAAGGGCTGGTGAACCAACAGCTTAATTGTGATTTGGGTCCTGCCATTGAGGGGTAGACAGAGGCATTTCCAGGGGCACCCCATCCATTTTTACAAAGTGCCTGCCCCTCTTTCACCAGATGAAAAGTCAGCAACTGCTCCTGCAAGCATCTAATTAATTGATTCTCGACTCCTTACTCAACACCAGAAACTCTGGGCCCAGGATGCAACCCAGCAGGGCTCTGAGGGGAGTGGGCAGATGAAACAGAAACCTGTGGTCATAATCCACACAGGTCACTAGCAGGTTAAAGCCCATATCCCCTCCAAAGCCAGCAACTGCCCCTGCTGCCCCTGGCAGGGCTTCCATCCCTTCTGCTGTCCAAGTGCCGGCCTGCCTCAGGCCTCGCATGCCAGTGCTGGGCTGAAGCATGCTCCCTCTGGCTGATGTTACTCATGTCAGTGACATCCCGCCACAGCAAGACTATTTCCACTGCAAAAGCTGGCACACACTGCCAATCAACTCCCCCTCTAGGCCCAGAGTCCGCTGTTAGACATTTACCAGCACACCGTGGCACATAGTGCTCCTTTTGCCAGGAACAGGTTCCCCACCTTTTATTCCTCGGTCTCAGTGCAGACAGACTTCCTCGAACAGACCTGCTTCCTAGGCCTGACCACATCTGCTGCTCTAGCCTTACTTCTCCTGTCTCCCCTCAGAGCTAAGCAGAGTGTGGGACACATAATGGGGACTCTAGGGTGTGGGGGTGCATGGGGAAGCCAATCATGACAGCTGGGAGAATGGAAGGGGTGGTGGTATCCCTCTAACTGTTTCGTGACTGTTTATTGGATGGCTGATACCAGGAACTTATGTCTGGGTGGAGGCCTGTGCTTGCACTGCCTCTGTCGCTGTTCTGGTCGGAAATGACATGTCCTCCTGCATCCCTCCCCAAAGGGATAGACACTCTTCATCTTCCTGCCTTCACAGCTTTCAATTGCTTTCTGTCTCTGGGACAGCAAGGACTCAGGCATATATCCTTCTTTCTCACCAATGGGAGTTATCCTCAATCCTCCAAGTTTGGTGTTCTGTTTTTGGCGAAGCCCTGTAAAGTTGTAACTCTCAGTCCTTTCCTTTGCCAGGCTGCCTGCCTTTCTAAGCCCTTCTCTTCCCTGGCTCCTGAAGGGACTCCACACAGCCTTCAGTTTCCCTCTTTCCTCCTGGTTACTGATCTTGCTTCTAGGCTCCAACTTACAGTCAGTCATTCACACCTTAGTGAGAACTGGCTGTGAGGCTTCCTTTCACCTTTCATCCAAGGCTCAGCCTGGATCTCCTTAGGGATGTCTTCTCTGAGCAGTCTCTTCATTAATTTTGATTTGTTGCTTCAGAGCCTTGATCAAAAGTTGTGATATTTATTTATTTACTCACCTTTTCCCTGGCTGTATTATCTGTCTTCTTGAATGTTAGCTCTAGGAGAGCAAGGAACATGTCTGTCTTCTTTATTCTCACATCGTTGGTGCCTGGCCCGCAGTGCTTGGTACATAGATACCCACTGGACAAATGACCTCCAATCCATGCTCAGAGCTGCGCTCTGCCCTGTCCAGCTGAGTCCCCATATACCCTTGTGCCTCAGTGATCTCATCTGTGAATGGGGAGAATAATACCCAGCTTTCTACATTTCAAGCTTGATTGAAGGGTCAAATATGATGCTGATTAGGAGTTTGAGAACCTGCAGAGGAAAACCAGTGCTGCTGAGATCCGAGGGCTTAGTCACAGTGGCTCTACAAATGGCATCTCCCATCCCTGACTCTCCTTCCTGTGCAGTGCAGGGGTTAAAAGGATTCCAGGTGGCCACAAAGAGGTGAAGAGAATCATAACTGACTAACCATGCTAGTAGTAATAACAAGTAATAACTGACTACATACTTACCACATATCAGAAGCTGTCCTCAGTTTTTTGTAGGAATTAACTTCTATAATCTTATAACGATCGTATGAGGTAGGTCCTATCACTAGCCCTATTTTATAGGTGAAGAAACTGAGACACAGAGAGGTTATGTGATTATTCCAAATAGTAGAAATGAGATCAAGTTTTAAAATTTTTACGATAATTTTCCAAAATCTCTTCAATATAAAAATGTTTTAGCAGTTCAATTTCGTGACTGTTTATTGGATGGCTGATACCAGGAACTTATGTCTGGGTGGAACTTTGTGCCTGTGGGGGTCCACGGTTGAGTGGGGCTGATCCCTGCCTTCAGGGAGCATACTGCCTGTGAGGGGGTCAGCTGGAGCATGGGCCCTGAGCACCTACTGTCAAGCTGGGGATGAGCAGGGTGCTTTTCTTTCAGGGCTCCAGCTTTGCTCATGGCCTTGCCAATCAGGGAACACCTGGAGAGTCCAGGAGGGCTGCTTCTTACCAGCCCTGGTAACCTGGGGTTGATTAAACACCTGAAGTCCAAGAACCCCAAACCCTCACTAGGAGGGAGCCTATACCATTGGCCCTCTGCTGGCACTGGGCTCCACAGTGCTGGGCATACACTGCCCATCCTCAAGGGCTTCATGGCAGGTCAATTCCAAAACAAAGATCCCAAAGAGGGCATGACCTGTCCACACTCAGGAACTGGGTCAGGGCAGAGCCAGGACCAGAATGTGGGGTTCCCCACTCTCAACCTGCATCCTTCAAGTCTACCATCTACCTCAGGGTCCTCCGCTTCTGGCTCACTCAGGCCAGGGACTCCTCTTCCCCCAGGGTCCCAGGTTGCCATTAGGGACAGCAGCTGGATGTGGAAAAGGCCTCCCAGGCTGAGGCTGACCCAGGTCACAGGCTTTAGCCCAAGACTTCTGGGGCCTACTGGGGTCTGCTGAGGCTTACGCACTGGAGGTTCCAGGGAATGGCCCTCCTGCCCTGCGCCTTGGCCCTTACCTACCTCCCTTTACCACCTTGTTAAAGGATTTTTACTCTCCACTTGGAACCTGGAATTTCATTATTCTGTGTGCGAAAGCTGAGGGATAATAAGCTGCCACTTGAAGGCTGCGTTTTATCTTCAAAGACCTCAGCAGACTGTTAATTAGCCCTCTCTGCCCTGCACCTCAAGATGGAGGTGAGAGCTCTAGGCTGGGAGGGAAATCCAAGGGAGGCTGGGGGACTATCCTGAGGAGTGTGGGGCTGAGTGAACTGTCTGTAGAGGAAAAGGAAGAGCTCTGAATTCTGGAGTCTTTTCCTAATGTGTTCTGAGCTCTCCCCTTCTCTTCCCCTGTTAGGACAGCAGCATAACTGGGGGCAAGAAAGGGACAGAGGCCCCCTGCAGGACTGTGGCTCCAAGAAGCTTCCAAGACAGATGGCCCTAAGTTGGAATCCCAGGCCCCTATCAATTTCGTGACCAAGGCCCATGAAGCCTCCAAGTCTGTTTTCTTTTCTGTAAAATGGGGTACTAGTAAAGTTCTCCTGAAGTTGTCAGGGATTGAGTAGGGTGAGTGTCTGGCACAGAGGGACCCCTGGGATTAAATGAATGGACAAGTCTGGGTTTTGTAGGTTGGAGCGGGGAAAGATTAGAGGGTACAGAGAGGCAAGTTAAGGCCCAAATGGGAGGGAAGGGCTCTCTTTCTTCTTTTGGTCCTCCTTATCCTTACTCTCTTATGCCCCACCCAGAGGGCAACCACTGTCCATGGCATCACATGGCTGGCCAAAGAGGGAGTTGATTTTGTCTGCCTTGTGAACCCTTGACACTCACTGGCAAATGGTGATGGGATCTAATTTACAACCATGGACAGCTCCACTGGAGGATTGCCAGATGAAGATACTCCCATCTGCTGCCTCCCACCCCAACCCACTACTATGAGAGCCAAACCAGTCCTGGTTTCAGGGTCCCCAGACCAGAGTTCAAATCCTGGCTGTGCTCAGCTGGACAAACACTCAGCTAAACTGGGTATATCACCCCCACCTTTCAGGGTGGTTGAGTGAGGTTCCAGGGGCTGCATGCGGGTGCCAAGCAGCTCATTGTCGGGATAATTGATAGCCAAAGTCATCAGTCACAGTGTGGAAACTTGGAGTATGAAACATGAGAACTGCACCAACAGGTGGTGGCCACACAGGGCAGGAAGTGAGGCTGCCTCTGGCCAGTTGGTCACTTGCACCATCTTCTCCATAGAGTGGCATAGGGTGGCAGAGGGCTAGAGAGGAGGGCTGAGAAGTACACGTAGCCTTTCAAAACTATTCCTTCATGTCTCGGGACCCTCTAAATTTCAGTGCCAGAGGCCCCTGTGTACCCAGCGCTCACCTTGCTTAGGGCTCCTATCAAAGTTACTTAATGACAGGTTTATCCCTCATGCCCTCGCTCCAAACCTGTCAAAAGCAGGGACCACATTTGGGGTGTGTCTGCACTTTTAGTGGCTGGCAGACCGTAGGCACACCATTAACAATTGCTGTCAGTGACAATGTAAAGTGTGGGTTTCAAGTGTGAGGGCAGCTCATGAGGAAATAGGAACACTGATCCTGCATCCTGACTGGGGTTAGAAGGTGAGGAAATACTGAAAGGGAGGACCAGAAAAAACAACCATGGCTAAGGTAGGTACAACCTGGCTGATAACTTCCACCACTGCCCCCCTCCCTTGACAGCAGGGGGTAGGGTGTGCAGGGGGACTGCCAGGCAGATAGACTGTCACTGGAAAGGCACGCCCCCCCACCCCTGGGTCCTCAGTGCCTGTGCCATGAGTCCCTGGTCTGATCACTGAGACAGTATTTACAGGAGTGGTCTGGAGGCTCCTTCCATTCCTTCAGGAAGTTTGGTGGGTGTGAATGGTACCTTTTGCCATGACATGGTTTGCTGGGTCAACCTAAAATGACACGTCACACTCATTCATTTAGTCATTACTCAAGTTTTATGGAACATAACTGTATTTTAACATGCTGGCCACTGGGCTTGGAGGTGAAGTCCCTGCTCCAGGTGTCTGCAGCCTCCCAGAGGGAGGCTGACAAGGAAACGAAGGATGCCCATACAGTGTGGTCAGAGCTGAGCACCTGACCTAGACTAGGTCTGGGGTCAAGCAATGCTGCCTGGAGGAAGTGTTAAAGTTTGAACCCAGAAAAGCCAGAAGAAATGGAGGTGGGGAAGAGCACGAGACTTCCAGGCAGAGAGGCAGCATACTCTGGGGGAAATATGCAGGTCTGAAGAAGCACAAGCAGTTTTGCACAACCCCACAGAGAGGTGAGGGGCCAGGAGGCCAATAACCTTGCGTGCTGGACTTTATCCTAAGGGCAATGGGGAGCTATTGAAGAATCTGGAGCACCAGAGTGACACTTTCAGAAAATTTTCTTTTTCCTTTGGCTATAATAATCTCAACAGAGCTTTATTCCTAGGGAAAGCCTGCTGAAAGGTGACGTTCTTGGCAAAAACAATACATAAGTTTTTGGGTGGTGATAATTTTAGTGACCTCAGGCCAGCAGGGTTGCATCTAACCTTCCTACACTGCGGCTGACCTTGCTCCCACTGCTCCACAGATCCTCGATCCAACTGGGACATGTGTGTGTGTGACTGTGCCTGAGACTTGGCTCTGTGGTCATCCTGACATTTTGTGTCATGCCCCTCCACCACTCCATCTTTCTGAAATCCCAGCCTGGGAAGCCTGCCCTGCTGCTGACCAGTCCTTGGGACTAGTTTGCTCTTTCCCCTTGAGAGGATTACAATAGGGTTTCCAAGCCTGAATCTGCAGAGCTAGCCAGTGAGCAATCTGAGAACAGGGACTGTGCCTCATCCCTTTCTGGATGCCTTGCTCACCTAGCTCTGTGTCTGGTAGACACAGGTCCACATTAGAATGTCTGTTTAGAGGAAATGTGTGCGCACCTCAAAGTTGTGGAGCAAGTGCAGGACCTCCCAAATTTCTTTAGTCTATTTTCTTCAGTGCTTGGTGGCACTGGGTGCTCCTCTCTGAGCCTGGTCAACTTGTCAAGGTGCAGTTAGCCAGCCTTGTTGGGCTCCCAGAGTTGTCATGCTTACCTCGAGAGGCGGATTTAGTGGCTGGCACACCAGGTGCATGCCCTGGGCCCTGACTTCTGAAGGGCCCTGCAAAACTCCAACGTTACACCTTTTTCTAATGACAAGGGGCCCAATATTTTCTTCTGCGCCCAGGGCCTCAACTGACCTTAATTTGCCTCTGCCTATCTCTATTATGCTGCTTATGATACTGGCTCAAAGTCATTTTCACAAATGTGCACATTCCCTATTGCCCCGTCCCCCACCCAGCCCAGGGCCGAGTGCACAGTAGGAAATCAATAAGTGTTTGTTGAATAGAAAAAAAAAAATCCACTGGCAAGCATACAAGAGCACTTCTCAGGCATATTAAATGGGCACACAATTATCAATTGAATTTGTTTCCTTCAAAAGAACCATATATCCTGGAAGCTCCATTTAGGCACCCAGATGGCAAGGCCTGGGAGAACTTGAAGTTATTCCTGTTGAAACCATTTCCCCCAGCAGGTCCAGAGTTAAAAAGGGAGACATTGGCCACAAACAATCGGGCCAGTGTGAGAGAATGTGGGTGGCACATTTCCAAGGCCTCGGTGGGCCTTTGAGTAGTTACCAATGCAAATATCAGAGGGAGACTTCTCCCAAGGCAAATGTGGTCACCCAGAAACAGAGCCTCTGACAATGAGAAGGAGAGGAAACCAGGTCAGCCACCATGTGGGCTACAAAGAGGCCTCCAGAACTGAAGCCAGGAGTCCTAGCTTCTCAGCTGGGATCTGGGTTTCAGATCAAGGTTTCTGATAATCTAACCCCAACCTTATTTCCCAGAAACAGTTTCCAAGCCAAGAATTAGACACAGGGCAAATCAAAGGTATTCTTCTGATTTGTGAATTGTTGCTATTAACTCAGGCTGCAGAATGAAGCTTTTTTCTTAGCCTCTGAGGAGACGCTCCTACTGAATGTAGGAAGACCCCTGAAAAGGTCTGCTCCCGCGATGCTACCTCATTGTTCCCTGTCTGTGTCCTGCAGTCCACCTCCAAGCCTCTGCTCAGGCCTTCTTCCTCATGTCGTGTCGCCCCCTGACACTGCAGCCTCCCCGAAACTGGGCTCGACTGCTAACTTTTCTTGAAGACTTTCCCTGATCACCCCAGTTTATAGGGATTCAGAGAGAGAGAGAGAGAGATCTGGTTGTGACTACAGAGGGTTACACGGGGATGCTCATCCACTCAGTGCACATTGAATACTTGTCAGCGACTGACACTGAACACTTGCCAAGTGCAAGGCAATATGTTAGGCTCTCCACAAGAGCGGTCATACTTAGCTAGGCTCTCTACAAGAGCGGTCATACTTAGCTCTCATGACAACCCTATGAGGGAAGATCATGCTTATATAATTTTGAAAACGGCATTATTGGTCACCCATTAGTGTTGTCATCATAAATTTCTGTTTCTCTTCCTTCTAAGTACCAAGTAGAAGTTCACCTCCTGAGCCCCTTGCTGTTAAGTGTGGCCATGTGAACAGTTCTGACCAATGACTAGTAAGAGGAAGTACCATTGCATTCCAAGTTGGAGAGAATTTTTTTTTTCCCTCCAACATGGTGATAGGCCAACAGTGTTTGAAAAAGTAACAGCATCATCAGTCTGCTTCTTATTAAAAGAAAAGAAATATTTATTTTTCATCATCTCTTTAGCCCCTTCCCTTTGCTAACCATCAGCTTGTTCTCTAGATCTGAGTTCATGCCTGTTTTGTATTGTTCATTTATTTGTTTCATTTGTTTTAGATTCCTCTTATACATGAAACTGCACAATATTTGTCTATGTCTGACTGACTTCTTCCACTTAGCACAATACCCTCTAGTTCCATCGATGTTGTTGCAAATGGTAAGATTTCCTTCTCTTTTATTGCTGCATACTCCTCCTCAGGCTGATCCATAATGAACATGTAAGATGAGCAAAAAATAAATTTTGATTGTTTTACAACACTGATGTTTTGTACTTGCTCTTTTTTGTTTGTTTGTTTTGTTTTTTGGTAACAGAGAGAGACAAGAAGGGAGAGAGATGAAAAGCATCATCTTACTTTTAGTTGTTCATTGATTGCTTCTTATATGTGCCTTGACTGGGGGAGCCAGAGACCCCTATGCTCAAGCTGGTGAACATGCACTCAAACTGGCCACTTTAGGGTTTTAAACCTGGGACTTCAGTGTCCCAGGTCAATGCTCTATTCACTTCACCACCACAGGTCAGGTCTGAAGTTGCTTGTTACTGCTGCATAATCTAACCTATGCTGACCAATACACCTTTTTACAGATGAAGCAATCAAGGTTGCATGGAGAGGCATGGATGAGCCTGCAGAAGAGGAAGCTAGAGTCTTCCCCGTACCCAATGTCCTGACTATCTGACTGTGAAAGGCCTTGAGAACCACATGAATGGCTATGTCTTTCTGCTGTTATTTCTGGAATGCAGGGAAAGGGCTTGAAAACAGAGAAGCAACACAGACATGCTCAGGCTTCCGAAGGATCATTCTGGCAGCTACTCTTGGCTGAAAGACCCCCCTCCATTTGTTCATCTAGAAGCATCAATGGTGAACTCCATTGAAAGACAAATTGCCAGCACACATAGAGGCATCCAGAGCAAGTCTCAGAGCGCCTGAGCTTCTGCAGCGCCCAGAATGGAGCACCCAGGCCCCCACCAACAGGCCAGGCAGGTGAGAAGAGGAGTTCTCAGGGGTGTCTCCCAACGCAGGGAGGCCTGTTGGCTCCATCATCTTTTTAAATGACCATAACACAGCATGGACATGAATACCAGCTAACAAAGTTAAAGGATCCTTAAAAAACAAATGGTGCCATTTTTTTCCTCCCCCCAACTCACTGCTGAGTAAAAATTTGTCACTTCAGTAAGCATTTTATTGATAATTACAGAGTTACTTTATTTGCATATTACAGAGCTTCTATGGCCCTGGTGGAAATGCTCAATGTCTTTGAGCATCTTGGAAGGAATTACTCAACCCAGGGAGGGAGAATTTGGTAATTATTTCCTTAAAGCAGGAATTTACTAATAACCTTGCAGTGGATCACTTTGTGCTCCCCAATACAGCAATTAAATAATAAGCAATTATTTGCCAAAATGACTCTGGCATAGAGCCTACCCTAAATAGGAGAATAGAATTCAAGTTCACCCTTTGACTCCTGAATGACAAGGGAGCACTGCTTGTTCTTGGAGTGAGCTAGAGAGGGCTGGAGCCAGATGTCACCTGTTCATCTTCAGAGTGGTAGGTGGGAACCCAAGGAGAGGGCCAGGGCACAGTCCACAACAAAAGCCAGGCCTCTTCCCCAGCAGCAGAGATTCTAAAATCAGACTGTTTGTAAATTGGACCCCGTGTTCACCATCCAGGTGGCTTGGGCAAATTACTTACAGACCTCTGTAGGTCTGTTTTCTCATTAGTAAAGGGGTTCATAATGGTATCTTCTTCACTTGGTGGTTGTGACGATTAAATAATGTGAGACACAGACCATTGTGGACCCAGGACACAGTAAATTCTCTTTAAGTATGAGTTCCGTTGTCTGTCCCAGAGCCCAGGTCTCCATCAGTTCCGCGAGGGGAGGGAACTCTCTGCCTGCACAGTGAGCTGTGATAGTGGAGGGGTGGGTACTGACCATGTAATCAGCTTGCTGCATGGAATCCTAGTCCCCCAGGTGGACACTCAGTAGCCTGTGAATTGGGAGCAGTCCCACACCTGAGCCCAGGGTGCCTGGCCTGTTTGTGGAGGACAGTGATGCCAATGGGAGAGGCAAGGGCACTGGGTCTCCAGAGCTTAAATACATGTTCGAGTTGTTTAGCTTCTGCCAGGCACATTAAAAAAAGAAAAAAAAATCAAGGACAATTTCAGACTTATTCTGTCTTAATTTCTGATTGATACTTAGTCAGCAGGGACCTGGAACGGTTTGGCTTTTAGTCTCCCCCTTCGTTAAGTATTTAATGATCTGAAAGCAAACATTGGAGAAGACACTACCTAACAACAGAGGCCCTGGATCAGTCTGCGGTCCCAGGGACCTTTCTGTGATGGGGCTGGGCTTACCCTTTATTTCATCTGTCTGCAGGATCTGCTCAGGTGTGGTATTCTGTTTAATAACGCAGCATGCTATTCCATGGAGGAGAGAGTACAGAAATGGACATTCTGAGAGATGCATTTTCCCACCTCCACACAGGCCTGACTCTGCCCACAGGTAGTTCTATGGGGAATACCTAGTATCCTTCTGAGCCATAATGTTAATTGAGACAGCAAAGATCCAGCCCTAGCACAGGACTTGACACCAAGATCTATAATTCCTAGCCTCCGTGTCTATCCTTGCAGCGCCTGACTTTACACCTAGTAAGTTTTCTCTTTAGCAGAAGCCAGTGGTCCAGGGTAACACCCCTTAGATGCTAAGAAGGCCTCGCTGTTACTGGGCCTGTGCACCTCCAGAGGCATTGTTGAGTCTAGCTTCATAGCTGTCTTGCATCTCAGGGCTGGGAGGAAGAAGTGTGGCCAGGTTCTAGCATCTGGGAAGTAAACAGAGGAAGTGCCACCTTTGACTACTTCCTATAGCTTTTACCCTTTCTGGGCTGCAGTGAAATGGGGAATGGGGGAACTGCCCCTGTGTGGGCCATGGTGATTTTAAAAGATGGCTCTCTTTGACCAGTTTCTAGCATGCAGGGGTGAGTCTGACCCTTGCTGTTGTCAGTGGCAGAGGCCTGTGCAGGCAATGGGCTGGACGACAGCGCTAAGTGCTCAGTTCGTGGATATGTCCCCTATGGTCAAGTTCTGCCTTCCACTGCCACACAGAAGACAAATTCTGAGTCCATATATGATGACTCTGTCACTGTCCCAAGTAAGTTTTGGGGTCACCATACTCTATGGTGCCGGGTCCCCAGGCTCTACCTTTGCTCCAGTGAACTTGTTTTTGGGGTCTAAAGCATGATTGCCCACTCCTGGATCCAGTCCAGTTATGAATGCTGCCCCTAACAATTGGGCCAATCTTTATTTCTCCTGGGCATGCATTTCAAATGGATCTGTTTGCAAGCCAGTTGGAGCTGATGGCTGAGCTCATCCACCGTCACCAAGGATTTGTAAGGATGGACGATTTCTGACCGAAGCTAAATGTGGTGGGAGAACAGGAGAGGAGATTTGGGTATGGTTGGGCAGGAGTTATTCAGAGGCTCTTCAAGGGGCCTGGCTCTTTTCTAGACCATGTCCCGGAGAGCCCAACAGGGCTTCTACCAGGAATTCCATCCAGGGAAATGCCGAAATGGCTCAGATAACAAGAGGTATAAATCCACGTGGGAATGTCTTTAGGGCAATATAGTCACATGGCACTCAGCCTCCCCTTGTGAGATGACCATGGATGACCGGGCAGCTGAGGCTTTCCTAGCCACCTGCCAATGCTAAGCTGCCTTTCAGCCAAACTCACCCCTTCTTCAGGGTTCCTGATGTCGGCATGTCTGTTTGACAACCTGAGCTATGAGAGCAAAGGCAGATTTAATGGCAGGAGCACTGGGGGTGCACCCTGGGCCCCAACTTCTGAAGCGCCCACAAAACCCCAACTCGACACTTTTCTCTAATGACACCAAATTTGGTTTCATATGTGCAATTTTAATATTAATAGTACATAATATTTTTATTTATTTAAAAATATGGTTAACATGTATTTTTATTTTCCCTGTCTCTTTTTTTTAAGGGGCCCAATATTTTCTTCTGCACCAGGGGCCTCAACAGACCAGAATCTGCTTCTGTGTACAAGTCTCTCATTTCTCACTTAATCTGTCACCCACGTCTTCCTGGTGATTCAGCCATTTGATCTTAGTGTCTCTGTAGTGAGATGGATCCCCAGAGGCCAAGGCCACTTCTGCAATCTCTGTGGTCCCTCCAGGGCCCGCGCAGAGCAGGAGATGGCCAGTGTTTGATGCTGTGGGCACCGTGGGCTGCCATGGGCAGCAGGTGATGGAGGCAGGAAAGCAAGTCATATGGATGGAGAGCAAAAGCCATGGGCAGAGGGCACAAAAGACATTTCCAGCCTAGAAATTAGGAGCCCTTGGAAGGAAGTCTGTCCTGGAATGGAAGATTTTATGGGTTAAAACTCTAGCTTCAGATGGAGGCCAAACCTAAAGACAGTGATGTGCCCGTAAATGCTCAACAATTGGCTCAGGGGTTGGAGATGAGTGTGTGTGTGTGTGGGGGGGGGGGGGGGATTGTTTTACCCTGACTGGCAGCATTTGCCCATGTCCATGGTGTCCATCTTCTCACTGTGGCAGAGTTCACGGTACACATGGGAAGCTGCAGAGCACAGAGCTGGGGAAAAATGTGTACAGATGGACCCGAGAAGCCAGTGAGCTGGCTCCTCCAGCGTATAGGTGCCTGATAACCTCTCTGTGCAGACCCCTCTAACCTCCTCTCAGCACCTGAACCCTTCCCTGGGCTTCCAGAGTTCCGAGGGTGTCCTGGCCCTCCTTGCTAGCTCCCCTTCACTCCACCATGGGTCCGCAGAGCAGCGGTGCTCACTCCCAACTCTGCATCAGACTCCCTTAGGGAGTGTGGAGAACTCTGGGGCCAAGCCTTTTCCCAGACCAATTATACCAGCATCTCTGGACATGTGACCCAGGCATCAGTAGTTTTTGAAGCTCCCCATGTTACTCTAATATGTAGCCAAGGTTAAGAACCATTGTTTTTAAAAACCCCAATGCTTGTTCCCATTCTACCTAGTTGAACCAGGCTCTTATGGAAAGGGCTTTGACCCTTTTACAGCTTCCAGGCTCTCCAGATGAAGCCCACATGGAGCCACTACTGAGACTCACCGCCACCGAGGCCCCTGGACCTTGTCCTCATCACTTCCCACCATTGTCCTCTAGGTGACCTCCTCCCCTGTGATGTCACATTCTCTCATCTCAGTTTCCAGCCCGGGTCCCTGCCCAGAATGCTTCCTGCCTCGCCATGCCCACCTGCAGCACCCAGCTGCATCCCACGTCCTTGGCCACCTACCTCAGGGCCTCATTTCCTTCCCAATCTTCTCCGTTTGTTAGTGCCCCTGACGTGAGATGTGGCACTCCCACTATCCCCATCCCCTCTCGCCCCTCCCCAGCTGTCCTGGCTCATACCTGGGGAAGCCTGGAGTCCGTGGTTCTTTTCATTCCTCACAGCAACCCCAGCGGCTCTGGCCTGGGCTGTTAGGGAATTCCTGTCAGCACTCCTCCTCCTGCTCTGCTGCGTGTATGAGCTTCCTAAACCACGCCCCTCTCCACCATGTGACTCGGCTTCCCTTGGCCGATGGCAAATGCATGTATAATGAATGTATAATCCTCCCAAATCTGTCCTGGTTAGAGGCACCTCTCTGACTTCATGTTGATTACACCCCAGCCTCACTAAATGGTTCAAATGCTCAGCATCCTCCTGACTTCTTTCCTGTCGGCCATCAACCTCCCTCCCTCCTCCACCTGGGGATACCATTTATCTTGCACAGGTTCAGCTTGGATGTCGCTTCTTCCATGAAGACTCCCTGGTTCCTCCATAGAGGTAGAGCCCTGTGCCACATTGTGAATAGTGCTCTGATGGCCCTCTCCTCCCTAGATGACTTTGATTTTCATTTCTACCACATTTTCTATATCATCTTTATAGCTTCCCCATACTTAACAAAGGACCTAATAGATGGAAGGTGCCTACTCCATACTGTGAGATAGGTTGATTTATTTAAGTATTTAATGATTAATCAGCAGGTGGTGTGGGTCAAGCTTCTGCCCTCAGAGATTCATTAGTTGAGGTCCTCAGTACCTCTGAATATTGCTTACTTGAAGACAGGGTCTTCATTGAAGTAATTAAATTAAAATAAGGTCATCAGTGTGAGTCCTAACCCTGTATGGCTAGTGTTCTTATAAAAAGGGGACACCCTGACCAGGCAGTGGCGCAGTGAATAGAGCGTCGGACTGGGTTGTGGAAGACCCAGGTTTGAGACCCCAAAGTCACCAGCTTGAGTGCGGGCCCATCCGGCTTGAGCAAAAGCTCGTCAGCTTGGACCCAAGGTTGCTGGCTCTAGCAAGGGGTTGCTCGGTCTGCTGAAGGCCCACAGTCAAAGCACATGTGAGAAAGCAATCAATGAAGAACTAAGGTGTTGCAACGGCAATAAAAAACTAATGATTGATGCTTCTCACCTCTCTCCATTCCTGTCTGTCTGTCCCTATCTATCCCTCTCTCTGACTCTCTCTCTGTCCCTGTAAAAAATAAAACAAAACAAAACAAAAAAAATGGGGACATTTGAACACAGATGTGGACACAGAAAGAGTGCCTCATTAGGTTGAAACCAAAAATTGGGTATGCTTCTATAAACCACAGAACACCATGGTTACTAGCGAACCTCCTGACACTGGGAGGTTTCCCCGAGCCCTTAGAAGCAGCCACCCCTGCTGACATCTGGAGCTCAGGTCAGATGAGCTCTGAGACAACGCACTTTAGTTCAGAGCCATCCAATGTGTGTTCCTTAGTTATGGCAACCCTAACAGGCTTACACAGCAGCAGGTAACCAGGGTCTCTTAGAACTTGGATTCTGCGTTTACAAAAAGATAACCCATTTAAGGGTCATCTTATTCTACAGATGTTTATGGCATGCTGACCACTGGCAAGGTGGGTCCTGGAACTACAGCAATGAACAAATGGACACAGCCCCTCCTCTCCGTGAGCTTCTTTTTTTTTCTTTCTTTCTTTGTTTTTAAATATCTTATTTATTTATTCTAGAGAGAAGAAAGAGAAAGAGAAGGGGGGAGGAGCAGGAAGTATCAACTCCCATATGTGCCTTGACCAGGCAAGCCTGGGGTTTCGAACCAGTGACATCAGTGTTCCTGGTTGACACTTTATCCACATGTCAGGCTGTGAGCTTCTTTCCACTTTGGACAGGACAGGCAGTAAAGAAAGAAGTAAACATCGTATGGCGACAGCTGCAAAGTCTCTTGGGACACCAACTGTTCCTTCCACTCTCTTTCTGTATTTTGGGTCATGAAAACTCACTGGTATGTCAGCATTCTGTTTGTGTCGGGTCCCTAAGAACAAAATGAGATTTTAACAACGAAAGCATCTTTTGTTTTCTTCTCCTCATTCCTCTGGTTAAAAATGGGATAATAAAACAGACAAAACAAATTTTTTTATTTTTACTCTTTTTTTCGTTATTTTTTATTTTTAAGTGAGAGGTGGGGAGACAGAGACAGACTCCTGCATGTGCCCTGACCAGGATCCACCTGGCAAGTCCCCACCTGGGGCCAATGCTCTGCATTGCAACAGAACTATTTTTAGTGCCTGAGGCAGAGGATCCACAGAGCCATCCTCAGCACCCAAGGCCAACAAACTTGAATCAATCAAGAGATGGCTGAGGGAAGAGAGGAGAGAGAGAGAAGGGGAGTGGGGATGGGTGGAAAAGCAGATGGGCGCTTCTCCTGTGTGCCCTGACCAGGAGTCAAACCTAGAACTTCCACACACTGGGTTGTTGCTCTGCTGCTGAGCCAATTGGCCAGGTCCTATTTTTATTCTTTATAGAAGAAACCATTCAAAATATCCACACAGAGCTACTGCTTGGCAGGACGCACACTGAGAGCGATTCTGAGAGTAGACCAGGGTGTGTGGTTGTTGAATGAGGGGGAAGAGGATGCTTGCTGTTTCATGAGGAAATGGGCTCAGTGGCCCCCAGGAACCAAGGCTACATGGGAGTGGGCATGCTACTTTGGCCAGCTGGGGTGTGAAACAAAACATCTTTCCAGGAAGCCAGGGTGTCCTTCCCTAAGACAGGACACGGCCCACCGTCTAGGGCGCCAGGGCCGTGAGGGTGTGCTTCGAACCCAAGCCTCCAGATACTATTTCTTTCTGGGTGAAGAATCACAAAGACCCTAATTTGAGAATCCATAGGATGGTAGCACCTCATTTAGCCAGCATCCTTAGGGAGTGAGGGGTTCCACATAAGTGAGTTTTCCAGATAACTGAACTTTATTCCCCTAAGAGCCAAGGTTTAAAAGAAATTAACCGCTTTGATGGAAGCTTTCTAAAATACATTCCTCTGCTTTCAGAGGCTATAGCTAGACTGAGGTCGAAACCCCCCTCCTCGGCAACTCTGACGGTTAGGCCCCTCCACCCCTGTCTCTGGGTTGGGTTCTATTGCCAGTGCTTCCATGGTTTGGGTTCTCAGCCGTGGTTGTGTGTTAGAATCATCTGGAGAGCTTAAAAAGTGATTATTCAGGCGTGTAGAAAAGTTTGAGAACTACTGTTTCTAGGATGTGCTGGGATTCCTCCCATAACAGAAAATAACGTGAAGCACAACTACCTTGATACAGGTGACAGCTCCCGAGTCAGACACCCCACTGGTGACCCACATACCTCCTGTCCTTTAATCACTGTGGATGGTCTTAGGCCTGATTCTTAGGTCTGAAAGCAGCCTCAGAGTAGCAAGACTTTTTCCGCCCTCTCTTAGCTGAACGGCCGAGTCAAAACGCCCAGCTCTGTCTCAGCCAAAACCCTCTTCCGTGCGATTGACCCTTGCTTACTCTGCATTGGGAGTGCTTCCATCCCATTGCTTTGGTTGTCCTGCCTCCTTCTTCATGGTGTAGAACGGTTTCCAGGACCACCGCTCTGAACCCGAAATTCTAATAGGCCTGGGGCTGGGATTCCAGGTCACTTGGCTTGTTGGGACTACATGCAAAGTAAGAGTAAACAGGTTCCAGTGGAGGCCTAAGAAGGGGGTCCTTTCTAAGAAAAACGCATGTGAACTCTTAAGACATCAGCTTTAGAAATCTGTTTTGTTTGTGGAGGGCCCACTATTGGCTGTGTAAATAAATCAATTCACTTCTCTGCCTTTTGTCTGTTTCTTGAGGGGAACCTCAGGTTCCAGGCACATGCAAGGGGTTCAGCCAAGTATCTGCGGTTGTCTGTTCAGCAGGTGGCCCTTGGCTGAACACTCCGATGTGGAAGGAGGGATGGAAGTCTTTCTTCAGCAAGTTCTTACCTGTGCCTGTCTTCACGTCCCTGTCTCCTTTCTCTCCTGCCAAACTGAGCTGCTGCTCTCCAGATTCTGAACTTGTTCCAAAAATCTCGCCTTAATATTTTTTCACTGGCCTCCTCCATGTTCCCTTCTCTGTAAGCCCTTCCCCTGCTTCCTTTCAACAAATACTTTTCAGAGCCACGCATAGAAGGGAGCTCACTGGGTCCTGCCCTATGAACTTCCACCAGCATCCCCGTCTGTAGGCAAGGGGCCCAATCTGTTCTAGCATCAATTTTTTTCTCTGTGATGAGGATAGCACCATCTCAAGAAGTTTAAAGAAAATAAGACCTGTAAAGAACCTGGCCTAACTGACCACTCAGGACATGGTTGCTCATCCTATGGGATCAGCTGAAAGCCACAAGGTCTCTGTGGAGTCCTGCCTCCCTCTTCGGCCACTCTCACTCAGTCCCAGGCTACTGGGTTAGACGGTTCCTTAGAGCCACACCACTCAAATCAATGTCCGTCCCTCTCAGATTGGCTTTTGGTAGATTGGAGGAGTTTACATATCCCTGTGAGTAGAGAGGTGGGTGCTGGTGGTTGGGGAGGGTGAGGGGGGTCTGGAAGACCCCTGGGCCAGCATTTATGCAGACAGCATTATAGGAGGCTCAGCCTTCACTCCAACCCTTGTCTAAGCCTTCAAGCCTTGGTCTGGATCTGTCCCAATGCTGTCTGTGAATGTGGCCTGCCTCACAGCTGCCTCGGAGTGTGTTCTTGTGCCTTTGTCTGTGTCCCCGGGTGGCTCCAGCAGGCTCAGCCAGAGAGCAGGGGGCTGTTGCATTCCCCGCTGGGGCCTAAGTCTGTAATTATACAGAGTCTCCAGTCTCCCCCAACATGGGCTTGCGAGACCAGAGCTTGTATATAGGCTTCTGAATGCAAACAAGCAGTGAAGTATTTCAAAATCTGGTATTTCACCAGAAACGGCCTTCAGAGGGGCCCAAAATACACAGCCCAGTGTTTGCACTTAGAGTGGGAGGCCCAGCATGAGGCCCAGGGCCAGGTCTTCCCTGTGTCAACAAGGGAAAGGAAAGCAGTTTAGCTATGTTGGAGGCCACCCGAAAAGGGCTTCCCGAAGCGGGCTGGAGAAGGGACACAGGGAAGGCTGTGGTGGCTCCCCTGAGCACTTCCTGCAAAGGGCATGGAGACCCTGGGGCTTTCTGTGTGCTTAGGGAACAACCTCACAGGGGGTTCCCCCAACAATGATAATAACAATCGTTCCTAGAACTGTGTGTGGTGTGCTAAGCTCTCTCCCTCATTTATTCCCTAGAATCCGGATGTCTGTACTATTACTGTCCCCACTTTGCAGATTAGAAAGCTGAGGCTTGGAGAGGTTTGGCTGATGTCAGTGTGAATGGGCTGGGTATGCTCCCACGGTGAGTAAACATGCTCTCCCCCCTCGGTGCTGCACAGAAGGTTCTGAGAATGAGGCAAAACCTCATAGAGCTGCCAGCTGACAACAGCAGCTTGGGGACCTGTGGTTATTCAGTGTCACGAGAGTGGGGACAGGAAGCACTCTCTTCTGCAATGTCACCTCTGGAAGAGGGGCCTGCTGAGCTACGTCCCAAGAGAAGACTTGACATTTCCCAGGCAGACAGGAGGGAGAGGACACTGCAGGCCACGTGGCCAGCCAAACCCTGCGTGCACGCGGTGTTCCTGGTGACAGCAGAGTGGGTGTTGGAGAGGAAAGTCGGGTGGGACTGGGCTGTTCTGCTGCCAACCAGGAGGGCTGGGGAGACCCTGAGGGGGACAGGGCACCAACAATCCAGTCACAGGTTCTCTTGGCATGTCAGCCCCCAAGAGGGCCCCAGTGCCCCAAGTGGACAGTGTGAGTAGTGATGACATAGTAGTGGTATTCCAAATGTGCCCAGAACTTATCAGTGTTGCCTTTCTGACAGACCCACCCTTAGCACAGGTCTGAGATGCAGGCGCTCTTGCCTTTGTGGTACTGACAAGGAGGACGGCGGGAGGAAGGACTCTAGGCTTTGTGCTGGGAGGCTGGGGTGCTCTGCAAGGTGACCGTGGAGAGGACCTTTTCCTTCCCCCTGTGGGTCTCGGTTGTTTAGGAGGAAATGCAGTGGATGACACGACCCCTGAATCCTGGCTGGAATAGTAGCTTCCATGAGGAGATGAAGGGGTAGTGTGGTTTGGGTCCCAGAGTCTTCCCTGTCAGCCCCAGGAGGTGAGACAAGCCTGGACCCAGAGATCAGCCCATGATGTGGGCTCAGTCCTGCCTCATACAGGACGTATAACCATGGGCGAGTTACTTCACTGCTATAAAATGGGGATAATAATCCCTCTCTTGACTCACTCATGAGGTTATTGTAACATCAAAAGAAGTGACAAGCTTGGAAGTATGTTGTTTAAGTGGTAAGGTACAGTAAAAAGCTGAATTAAATTCCAGTTCAAGGACCTTAGAGACCATTTAGTCCAATAATCTCATATTTTAGAAGAGGAAACAGGAGTTCAGAGTGGCTGTAACTTGTCCAAGTTTCTCTGGGCAGAACTGAGACCAACTTCTAGAGGCCATCTCATCCCTTTAACCACTGCTGTTGCTGCTATGATTCATTTTGTCACAGAATAAAGAAATTTAACCACCACCTTGCTGACCCAATGAATGGAACATCACTTTGCCTTCAAAAGGAAAGAAGAGAAAATATCCAGACTTCAGTAACCACAGAGCAATGCTTCTTAAGAAAAGTCACTGCCCACTGCCCCCAGGAATGCAGCAGGACAGAGCTGGCCGCATTGCTGGTCATCAGGCAAACGTGGCCTGTTCTGACAGCTCTGTGGCTTTCTGTCACCAAGCTCCTCCAAATCGCTGGGGGAGGTTGTTTTGATATTTAATTAGCCACAGAGAGTAACTTGTGAGTGCTTGAACCAGCCAACTTCAAAGCCATCATGCGATGAGTGCTTCGGCCTGTAAGAGATACCCCCGTATGGGGAGAGTAATGGTGGGCACGGCTCCAAGAGAAAAGATAAGTGCGCTGTTGGGAGAAATTAATATGAAGAAAAGAAGTGGTGAATGAAGTAGAATGGAAACAAGTCCCTGCGATACCCATGACTCATAAATTTCATTGCTATGTGGGGATGTGAGTTCCTGGCTGGCTCTCCCTTGAGTTAGTAAGCAGTTTGTCCTCAAGACGACCCTTCCAGGAGATTCCTAGGTGAGGGTGAACTTAGAGGAAGTGAGGATATGGGGGTGGGGCTGGAAAGCCAGTGTAACTTTTAAGCTGAGCTCACATAAATCCCACCTCTCCCGTGGGGCTTCCGATGGAGAGCAGCCCTGAGAGAAGCAGGACACCTGCCTGGGGTAGGATTCAGGAAGACAGGGCACAGCAGGGTTCGGGAAGACAGGGGAAGGCAGGGTTCAGAGATACAGGCAAAGTTTCAGGCATGCAGGCAGGTGATAATGGTGGGATGGGAAGGGAGGTAGAAGGGACCCAAGAGGCAAAACTAAATTCTAATTTCTTAGCAAGGTTGCTCAGTTTAATCTACTGTGAGCTATTTATTGCCAAGGGCCCCCTTTGTCAATTTAACCACTATGAACCGCCTGATGTGAAAGGTTGTATCTGTCAAATAAATTTTGTTTCCCATCTTATTATTTTTAGTTTTAAATCAAAAGTGTCTCTAAGCTACTGCTTAGAGATCTGACCCTATTGCCTGCTGAACCAGGCATGGTCCCCTCACAATGTGACTGTTGAAAAGGAGGGTGCTGCCTCTAGTTGCCCCCACGACGGAAGAGGCCGCTGGACCTGCAGGAGGTCCACACACAGTCATCCAGCCTCTGCTTCGTCCTCCCTCCCGAGGTAGGCCAGGGTTCCTGGGTTGCATAAAGAGAAGGCTACCTGGGCCAACCTCAGCAAAAGAAGGATTGGAGGAATGGCATGGTGGAGGCCACAGGATGTAAAGAAGGGTGAAAGCCACTGGGAACTAACTGACAGGAAGCAGGGTGACCCCAGATCCCCTTGGGGGCTGTCTTTCTCATGTCTCTGGCTGACACTGCTGCTCAGCGACATGAACTATAGCCCCATCTCTTTCCTTGCTTCTGCTCAGGAGTCAGAGTCCCAGGAAACAGTCTCATGGGTCAGGTGTCCATTTCTTGGCTGATGATGTTTCCAGCAAAGGAGCCTGGGGGAGAGTGAGAAGGGCGATGTGCCCATTTCCCAAGAGAACTCAAGTCTTCTGTGTTTACTAAACCGAGCCTGTGCTGTGGGGAGAGGTGCCTCCCAAAAGAAACCAGGACTCTTGGGGGAGAAGAACAGATGCTGAAGTCCCCCTGTTCCCACCCTGGTTGCCAAATGAAATGTGTACTGTTCCTTGGCCCTCCTCATTCAGAGTCTAGGGCAGTGGTTCTTAACCTGGGTTCTATCGAACCCTAGGGGTTCGATGAGTCGGTCTCAGGGGTTGGGAGAAGCCTCTGCCGCGGAGGCCAGAATAAAGTAATACTGTAATTTGTTGTGAGTTCATGCACTTTGTTGGTTTTGTTCTTTGAGCAAGGTGATGTTTATGCATGGCTCATTTTGTGCGCCAGTGAAAAAACATATACCTTTGTCTTGAATTTGGAAAAAAAAAATTATATTTTATTTATCACTAAAGAAGGGTTCGGTGAATGCGCATATGAAACTTGTGGGTTCGGTACCTCAAAAAAGGTTAAGAGCCACTGGTCTAGGGAAATGGATTGGGTTGGTTTTTACTTAAGATTTTTTTGGTTGTGACAGAAAACAATTCAAGCTAGCTTCATAAAAAAATAAATAAATAAAAAGGCTTTCTCCTAAAGGAAACCATGAGGAATTCAAAACCTTAGGGAGGGCAGTGCAAGGACCCAGCTTCTTTGTTGGTTTGTCTTTTCTACCTGTGGTCTGTTGTCTGTTCAGTAGGTTTTCCCTGCTTATCTGGACCTCGTTCCCCTCCCTTTCCCTCCTTCTCTCTCTCCCTTTTTCTTTCCTCACCTCCCTGGGTGTCGCTTCTAGTGCTTTTCTCCGTGGGCTTCTAAATTACCTGCGGTGCTGTGTTTCCCACCGTGATCTATTCACTTCTTGTTCTGGTCATAGAGGACTTAACTACTTAACAAGCTTCCCTCCCCCGTGTCTCCCTCTCTCACAATCATCCTATGTTAGATCACAGTTTGGGTCTGTGTTTACGTTATTACATCTATGAAAATACTGCTCCTTCATGACTTGAGTCAGGCACTATGATTATATTCTCTGATTTGTACATCATTTTGTTTCTCTTGATATTAATTTCTTTGCTTTTTAAAATTTGTTCAGATCTTTAAGCTCTGAGAGAGCTATTGAATGACTATCAATACTGTTTTCTGAAAGTTTGGAACAAGGATTTCATCTCCATAGCTCTCCTACTGCCACTGCTCATTTGGACTGGCTGCTCTTTGGGCCTCTCTGGAGGCTCTGGATGGATGCACAGTAGTTACGTGAAATTATGCTGGTTTCTTGGATGGGATCCCTGTTTCCTATCATTCCACATGTTCCCATTTTTTTGGTTTATTCTCTTGTATGGTTAAAGCAGATGCTATAGTAACTTCCTAAGGAAAGGTGCAAGGGAGGTTACATTTTTGCACATCTGAATGTATTCATTCCACTGTCACACTTGACTTATAATCAGGCTGAGCACAGAATTCTGCACTGCAGTTTTTTGGACATGTCTCCATGGTGTTCTACGTTCTAAAGTCCCAGCTGAGTTCTGACACCATGCGGATGCTGTGACACCACGTGCAGGCTCTGGGAGGGCTACTGCTCTGGACGTAGACTCTCAGACACTGTGCAGCCTTCCATGCTGTGCCACCTGCCACCCTGCAGACTCTCACAGATGGGATTGTGCAAGTGCCGAGCCTCTCAGCAAATTTCTGAGACAAATCAATTTACTTCTTATTGGTCTCCCTTCTGCATGTGCTTGAGTTGTAGCCTTCTCCATGCCGCTGAGCCATCATCTCTCTAAATGACTTTCCAGAGTCTAATATGTGTGGAAATCTCTTACCTCCTGATGTCACAGGCCACTCTGGAGTTGGGATTTTATATGTTTCCTTTTGTGCTGTCAATTTAATGAGATAATTAGAGGAAAAGAAGGTCAAGGTTTATTAAATCCACCACATTTAACTGTATGAGAATCTTGATTTTATTTTTTCCCCCCTTACCATTAAAACATAAATATATTTCCATGTTGCTGTTGATTTTTTGGATGTCTTTTGTAGTTGCTGCAAAATACTTTGTATTACATCAAGAAGATGTGGGATGGTTTATTTCCACCTTCCCTGACTGCTGGATGTTTAATTGGCTTTAATTTTTTGCATGATGAATACCTTCTTGCATGTGGCTCTCTCTGTACTTTGAATTATTTGCTTCAAATATATTCCAAAGAATACAAATTCTTTAAAAATCCTGAAGAGTATTGCCAAGCTGCTCAGAATGTTTGTACCAGTTTTTTCTGTGGGTAGGAGAAAGTGGGGCAGGCTATTGCAACCACCTGGCTGGTGTCCTAGGGCTATTGGGACTTCAATTTCCCCAGCAAGCCCCCACCCCAACACACACCGACTGCTGGCAAATCTGTGGGGGCTGATAAAGGTGTTCATTCTTGCTAAGTAAGAAATACCCACATGCTTGTCCTGACCAGTTGAAAAGACAATGCTTGTGAAGGAAGAAAGGAATGCTGCTTCCTTCACTTTCTTCCTTCATCCTACCTCTGTATGGGGGTGTGGGGGTGGAGAACAGGGAGAAAAAAACTAATTTTTAAAAAGTTATTTGAAAAAAAAAATAGCAGAAATTGAAACTAGCCTGAACTGTAAACAGGAGAATCTTACTAATTTATCTCATTTCTCTTGAAAGGAACGAAAGTAATTTTCATGCACCAGTCAGGGTACGATCTGAAATCTGCTTGTAAAGACTTGTCAACCTCTAGTGATGGAGGAAGCAGAGAGGCTCTCCATTTGGGGCAGATGAGAAGACAGAGGTCAGAGAGGGAAGGGGCTGGTGGTCAGCTACAGGACAAGGCCTGAGAAAGAACCCCAGGCTCCTCAGACTAAGGTGCTTCCTTCTGAATCGGGAACTTCTAAATCACGGCTGGCGTTTGTCAGCATTTGTCTGTGACAAATGGGGTCCCAGTGGTGCCAAGCAGCAGGCCGTGGGCTTTTCCCCAGCACCACACTCTGGAGGGAACACAAGCAGTAGCAGTCGAATAAATATTGCACTTTGCAGGAAGCCTGTTGGCAGCATGACGTGTGGCAAATTATGGCTCTTGAACCATGGCTGTTTGGGCCTTCCAATGGGAAGGGTAGCTATCTGTGAGACTAGCTAGACATGGGAGTGTGCAGCTTGGGTCCTGAGGTCCCCAAAGAACCTAGCAACCCTCCAGACTTGCTATGCAGAGTCTAAGACTCCTGCTAGCCCCTGTCCCCCAAGCCTCACTTTTACCCTTACACTGGGTCTTTTCAGACTTCTGACTGGGTCTGACCAAGTGTTTCTAGTATTAACAGGCTGGAATTGGGGATTATCCAGTGAAAACAGGACCAGTGGTGATTGTCCTTTATCACCAGAGCCTGGGAGCTTCTCATGAACCCTCTGTGGTTCCTCATCAAGACTGACTAACTAAGCAGATAGGCTTTGGTGTCATCTACCAGGATGACTGCTGATCTGGTCTAAGCACATCCACCTCACTGTCTCATCAAGAGAATGAAACACATTAGGTTCAACATATGAAATTGCTGATACTCATCTCTTTTTGACTTTTGAAACCAAAAAAATACTAGTAGATTGGCTCAAGGTACTAATAGTACCCAATTTATAGCAAATTCAGGATTAAAAAGTGATCATTCATACTCAATACCTAGCACATACCTACAATGTTATAACCACCAATATTGGTGCTTATTTTCTATACACAGGGCCCAGGCAAAGAGGAACCAGCAAGCTAACGTGCATTAAGCATTTACTATTATTATAGCTAGGTAGTTTATGTCATATCATTTCATCCTCTCAACTATCCTGGGGAGAGTTGGCACAATTTTCTCCTCCTTACAGATAAGGAAACGGAGGCACAGGAGGTCAATAACTTGCCTCACCTCACATGGTTAGTTGGTATCTGAGCTAGGATTGCAGCCCAGATCTTTCTAACTCTGCAGACCAATGTGTTCCCTGCTCTGCATTCTCTGCCACTTTCTGAGTCTTCCTAAAGAAGTTTTGAGTGTTAGGGTTTAACAGTCTTCCACCAAATTCTAAATTAGGAAAATAAAAAGTTATTATGCACTATTGCCAATGGGTTAACAAGTCTCATGTATACAATGTTTTGTGTTCATAAATCGTATCAATCATCACATCATTCTATGAAAAGAGGAACTTTTGTCTTCATTTTGAAGATAAGAAACCCGAGGCTCAGATAGGTTATAGGACTTGTCTAAAGTTCCACAGCAGGAAGCAGGACAGCCAAGACGCACCTCCTGGTCTGCTGGACTCCAGAGAACCATGGCTTCTCATGGCCTGCAATAAAGGCTGCAGCCTGGCCAGTTGCTGGGTCTTTCTCATCCTGGGGCTGAAGTGGTCCTTCTCCCATTCTTCCTGTCTGGGCTGCATGCCACCTGCCTGCAATGGTGCAAGGCCCATATTTGTGGGAGACCATCACATATATCCCTGGGATCCCAGTGAAATAGCAGCCTCCTGGCTGGAGCCCCCCTAACCTAGTACATGCACACCAGGGCTCTGGGGGGAGGCACAGGGCCTTTCTGGCTCAAAATAACTCTGTGTTATTAGCTGCATTTAATTGAAGGTGTTTTGAGGGCAGCCTCCACCGAGCCCAAACCAAATGGGAAATGACACACTGTCAAATTCATGTCCCTAGACCATGATAAATGGCTGGGGTGGTGAGTAATGCTTCCGTTTCTTGTTTTAAAGGAGAAGGGTACAGCCAGGCTCCGTGTGCCTCTCCCTGTTGTGCAGGGAAAGGTCAGGGGCATCCTGGCGTTCCTCCCTGGCCCGCCCATCGAGGATGGGCTTCTGGGGGCTTTTGCTGAGCTGTGCTTTCTCTCTCTTCCTGTCTCTGGAGGCTGGCGAGATTGCTGAACAGCTTGCAAGCCTCCAGGCCTATGTCCAGGGTGGAAGGAACAGGAGATAAGGATAATCCTTCACCATCCGCCTGCACTTTATACCTTCCAGAGAGCAGTCAGCTCCCGTATCTCATTTGATTAGCTGGCACTGAGGTCTGTTCCTGACCTCCAGTGGCACCCTTCCACGTCCTTGGTGTCAGCCCCGCCAATTCCTTAAACTCACCCTGTATTTCCAACCTTCTCGTACCACCTGGGACATGATTGCTGAGTGCCTGTTCTGGGCCAAGCCAGGAAGGAACAAGAGTGGTTCCCATCCTGGGAGGACACAGACGGACCACAATGGTCAGAGACGGCCTGGCACCCCAGTCTGACTGCAGGGGCCTCCTGTTGAACATGAACAATTTCCCTAGAACATAAACATCAACTGGAAAAGGCCACAAGCAAGACAGAAACAAGACCACTATGCAATCATGTCTGCACACAGATAAAAACAAGAACACTGTCCAAACCATAGAAATCACCTGACAACTGCCTATCCTGGCTAATATCCTTGACTACTGCCTCATTAGTAATCATTGCTTAGCTTGTGCTTTCCGGCTCTCCTTCTAGATAAGATTCATTAAGACAGTCACAGAATAACTCCCTCACCACTTCCTGGAAGCATTCAATCCAGATCGAAGCTCTGCTTTCTTGAATCCTCCCCAAAATCACCCCTCACCAGTCAGTCCAAATCCTAGACCTCATCCCTAGCACTCTCTCACTGAAGCTCCTCACCATCCTTCCACGTCATGAGTTCTCCTCTGTGGCAATAGATAATGCACACACCTCCGTTCAAATGCAGCCATGTTCCCCATGGTCTTTGACTGGTGGCATGGGCACCACCTACCTTGGGCACAAGGCAAGGCAAGAGCTAGATTTCCTCACAAGTTGCCAGTTACAAGAACTGGGGTGCAAACTGGCATGGGCAGGGCAGCCGCACTTCCTTCCTCCTCTCCACAGGGGAAGTTTCCTTGGGGCTCAGTGTGCACCTCATCTCTACTGAGCCACCCTCCTAAGCTGCCTGGGAGACACTTGACCACTCTGCTCTTCCCTTTCCCTGTTAGCAAAATCAGAAGATTGGACTAAAGCAGTACTTTTCAAACTTTTTAAAGTTTTTTTTTAAAGCAATATAATCTCTGCACTAAGGTGATTTTACATGGATGTCCCTCCAATAAAAAGCATAAAAAATATAAACGGAGCTGCTGTGGTTGAAATGGAGTTGGGCACCTGCTCCTTAGGATTTTGGCAACTTTGAGGGGGCTCTAGAGACCCTAAGGGCTTCCTCAGTGCCAGCCGGGAAATATGAGGGGAGGTGTCTGTGGCCCCCTCCAACCATTTAATTCAGTCTCACCTGCTCTGTTGGAAGCTCCACAAGGACAGGAGCCACACCCTCACTAACCCCCTTTCTCCGTGTCCTGCACATGGAGGATACTAAACAGATGCTGTGTGAGTCCATGTGCTCTCCCCATCAACTCTGTCTGGTTCTTGCTCTCCCATTCTTCTGATGTGGGCGATGACGGTCCTTAAGGAGGCCCAGGTTAGTCAGCAGCAGTGCCTCAAGCCACGCAGGCTGTGAGTAGTCAGCCAGAGGTTCCCTGATCTCCCCCTCTTGGTCCAGGACTTGCCCCACTGTGTGGGAATGAATCTGAGTCCCAAGGCTCGCTCTGTATGTCCATCCATCTGCCTCTGTGGGCTCAGGCCCCTTGCCTTCCCCACAACAGACAACCTGAGACAACATTGAGGGCATACAATGACTCTCCCGGCTCCGTCATCACCAGCTCTCCTGCTGCCACAAATGAACCATCAGCCCCTGGTGATACATAGCAGAAAATTGCTTGTCAGGCCAATAAACGTATCTGATTGGATTTTTTGACATCCTGGCAAGCCCGTTCGTGAGGCATTTGATTAAAGTGCTAAAAGGTAGCACAGCAATAGCCGGCTGAGCTGGCCTCTGTCTGGCCTAAACGGTGCTGTCTTCCCTCTGGGTGACTCGCTCCCTCCTTCCCCAACTGCCGCTTCCCCTCCTCTCCCAGTTCCATCCTTCAGTGCTCTGCCAGTACATGGCTCTTAATCAGGGCTCTTGGTGGTCGGGAGGACAGCCCGGCCAAGCGGGAGGGGATTGCCTTCCCCTGGTTGCCTGCCACAGAGTCTCCCGTCCCCAGGATCTGGCCTAAGTCCCCAGCCAGCTGAGCTCCTGCACCTGCCCCTCTTGGGCTGTCAGTTGCCATCGGTCACCAAATCATAGCTGTTCCTTTTTCTGGGGCTTCGGGAGCAGAGAGAGACCCAATCGGACAGGCTGGCTCACATCCCTACTCAGCCCCTTTCAGGCTATGTGACCCTGGTGTGGTCATACCCATGAACCTGTTTTCCCATCTGAGAAATGGGCATAATAACAGACAGTGCTCCACGTACCTATTTCAGTAGCTTGTGTTAGAAATGGTGTGGTTGATTAGTTAGGGAACACAATACATGTTAAATGGACTGCTGCTGGTGATGACATAATCATGGTGCATAATCCCACATGTGCAAAATGTGCTATTTTACTGTTTTTAGCTTGCAATTTTGTAGGACATGTTTGAGTATAAGACTTTGTAATTATTGGAATCATCAGAGAGAAAGCATTTTTGAGTACTTTTTTTTTCATTCTGAGATCTTTCCTTTTCCTGTTGCTAAAGTTCTTCTGTAATGTTTGCCCACATATTTCTTTTTTATCTTCTTTTGGCGAGACAGAGAGAGAGGGACAGACAGACAAGAAGGGAGACAGATGAAAAGCATCAACTCATTGTTGTGATGCTTTAATTGTTCATTGGTTGTTTTCTCATATGTTCCTTGACCAGGAGTCTCCAGCTGGGCCAGTGACCCCTTGCTCAAGCCTGCAGTCTTTGGTCTCAAGCCACTGACCTGCATTCAAGCTAGTGAACCTGTGCTCAAGCTGGATTAGCCTGTGATCAAGCCGGCGACTTAAGTTTTTCAAACCTGGTTCCTCAGTGTCCCAGGTCGACACTCTATCTACTGCACCACCGCCTGGTCAGGCATGAGCACATATACCCTAGGAACCCAGTTATCCCATTGTAGTGGCAGTTGAGAGAATGAAGTGGAATGGAGAACAAAAGGTAGTGTGTGTGGTGTTCGGCGCGGAATGGATGTTCAATGATTCTTTTCTACCTTCCTCTCTTTCTTCTTCCCTCCCTTCCTTTTATATCGTTTTCCCTCCTACCTCAGACCCACCACCCTGTCACCCTGTGCAAACTTCCATTACCCTTCAAGGGTCTGGACAACAGCCTTCCAACTATTCTCTTTGTCCTGTTCTCTCTTGGCTCCACACCCTTAATCTAGTCCATCTTACATATGGTCCCCGCATTGATCTTCCTGAATTCTGACCCAATATTGTCACTCCTACATTATAAGATGAGTAGTTCTTAGATCCCTAGCACACCTGCATCTAGCCTTACATCCCAAAGCTAATCTCCTTACACAAACCTCTTTCCAGTTGTCCCCAAGCACCTAGAATGCTTTCTTGCCCACAGTTACTTCCCTATATGTGCACAACTGTTACTCAGTCTGCAGCTCCATGAACACTGGCCCAGTGTCCCATGCCTTTTTTCCTCCACTGTGCCTTCCAGAACCAGGTTGCAGCACTCAGTAACTAGCTGATTGGCCAAGAGCTCACCTCTAATAATCTGGAGCAAGAAGAGCCTTATGTACCGTACTTTTCACTCCATAAGACACACTCCCACCACCACCAAGTGGAGGGGGAAATGCCCTTGTGTCTATGGAGTGAAAAATATGGTATTTTATTAAATATTTTAACACACCATTTGGTTCAGAATATATATATATATATTATTTTCCTCCTTAAAACCCTCGGTGTGTCTTATGGTCAGGTGCGTCTTATGGAGCAAAAAATACGGCACTTGCTGAAGTATTTTCAAGACCCCAGGTCTGAAGGCATGCTTGGCATAGGCCCTGATAATAAAATGCCGTGCCCTAAATTAGGACAGATCCGCCAAACCTGGGCCCTGGAGCCTGTCCTTGGGCTGGGAGGAAGCGACAGTGCTCCTGGAGTGTGTTCGAGCTTTATCAGGAGGTCCCGCCTTGCATCCTGCCACTATGCCTGAGTCCCCCTGTTGGGCTTCCACCTGGTTCACTTTGCCATGCCCTTCCTGTCCTTGCGTGTAAAAGGAAGTGGTTTTATTGACCTAAGTTCCCTTCAGGCTTGGTCATTCCAGTTAATGGAGTTGAATTAGCTGGCTCATTTGTCTCTGAGCTGGAAGACAGGCTTGCAGGCAGCTGCTGCCTCCCCAGAGCTGGAGGCACCTTTGCAGAAAGGCCTCCTTCCCCCTTCCTTCCCAGGAGTAAGCATCTCTGCCCTCTGCCTCTGCCTCGGAATGGGCTGAGCAGGCAGGTGCCTCCCAGATGCCCAGAGCCAGTGAGCATGGAGCCCTGACCCTTAGTCCCTGGAAGATGCTGTTATAGTGGGTCGAATGGTACTCTCCCAAAAGGTATGTCCATGCCCTGATTCCTAGAACCTGGGAACATTTCCTTATGTGGAGAAAGGGTCTATCAGGCAGATGTTGTTAAGGTCAGGATCTTAAGATGCAGAGATTTTCCTTGGCTTATTCAGGTGGATGCTAAATCCAATGACAAGTGTCCTCATAAAAGACACACAGGGTGTTTGACAGAGTGAAGGAGGCAATGTGACCATGGGGACAGAAATCGGAGTGATGCAGTCACACAAGTCAGAGGATGCCTGGGGCCACGACAAGCTGGAAGAGTTGGGAACAAAACCTCCCCAGAGTTCCCAGCCCAAGCCTGGCCATGCTGACAACTTGGTCTTGGACTTCTAGCCTCCAGAGCCACGAGAGAATGAATTTCTATTGCTTGAAGCCACCCAGTTGGTGGTGGTTTATCACAGTACTTGGGACACTAACGTTGCTGTCTTCTGGCAGCTGCCTCCCCACCCCCTTCCCCAAGCAACCCTCTTGATGGGTTGTTTGCCTTGCAACTGTTGGGGTTCCTACTGCTCAACCAGCAACCTTTCTGGAGGAGGCAGAGGGGCGATTTTCCTTCAGGCTGCCTTGCCTGCCTCTCATGCGCACTCCCACTCCCCATCCTGAGCACAGAGGCACCTTAAGTGCTGCCCCACCTCCAGATGTTACTGAGCTCTGGCCATTTTCCCTGTAGGTTCCAGCATGGGTCACCTTGTTACAGGTGTCCCTTTGTCTTCCCAATAGAATAGTAGGTCTAATCCTTCACTGTACAGAGCTAAGTCTATCTGGTGGCCCTCCACCCTCCTAGAGATGGGAAGGAGGCCCAGGGAGGTCGAGGATCCCAGCCCCTGCCGCCTAGGCCCCACAAGGAGTCAGAAAAACTGGTCCATGGGTTCCTGGCTCCCAGTTCCAGCTCTTTCCTGCTGCAACACACTCCCTACCCTGGGCCCAGCAGGACCTTCCACTGACTTGCGTCCTGATGAAGTGCTTGATTCTGTGTGTTCTGAAAGCTCCATTCTGATGCTGGAGCTTCTTAGCCTGCCAGATCAAGGCTAAGAGGGCTACGAGGACATCTCACCCATGACTGTGTCCTGGGCTGCTCAGGCTCAGGGCCGAGGGCCTCTGTCTATGGCTGGGGCAGCAGAGGAGCAGGCAGAAGTGGGCGCTAAGCCCTGCCTTTGTTACTGTGCAACACAGAATGCTCCATCCCTTCTCTGGGCTTTGCTTTCTCATTTGCTGAATGGACAGAGTCAGATGACTGGTACTTGACTCAAGGTTGCTATGAGAGGAGAGACAAGGATGTTAAATGAGAGGAGTACTCTAAAATCTCTTCAAGCCCTTGGTATCCCTGTAACATGGAGGCATTTTAATAGGAACAAGGCAAGAAACATTTAAACAACTACTGCAATTGTAACAGGGGCCCTAACCCACATGATCTCAAAGTTCTGGGCAAATGCGAGTTAACATCTCTAGCCTTTATTTTCCTTATCTGCAAAATGGAAATGATAGCACTGCCTCCCAAGGTCCCCATGAAATTAAATAGAAGCAGAGATGTATGGTCAGAGCGGCGCAGAGGTCTGAAGGCATTAAGTGGCCCAGGGACTAACCCCGGGGGGTTTCCGTGCCTGGTACATAGTAGATACTTAATAAATGCTCATTACTCACAGTGACAGCCATGGGCCAGGACTGACTCACTCAGAAGTTTCCAAGGCTCATGGAAGATCAGGCCTGAAGATCACAAGGAGACATGAAGGAGAAGATGTAGCCAAGGAGGCTCTTCCAGAAGTTGGGGAGGGAACACATTTCTAAGAGCCCTGAGAAACTGGTGGAGGGCAGGGTCTGGCAACAGGCAGTCTTGGGTTTAAATGCTAGCTTTGCCATTTGCAAGCTGTATGATGACCCTGAGCAAATCACTTAGCTTCTCTGAGTGTCAGTTTTCTCCTCTGTAAAACAAGAAAGAGTAAATGCCCTTCTCTCAGGAGGAGATATGTATAAGGTACCTGGTGAAAGAAGTCATTCAACGTGTAGGAGTAACTTCCTTGCCCTCCCAGCTACCTTGTCTACAAAATTGAGAATAACAGGTCATTGGCAGGTTGCAGGAACCAAGGAAGGCTCCTTGGAGGAGGTGGCTTTGTCCAGGCTCCGGCAAGGCTAGGAGAGGTTGTGTTGAATCATAAAGCTCCTCTCCTTCTTCAGAGGGCATCTCCATGTCACTGCGAAGTGGGACAGACGGCTACCCCATCAGGCTACCGCTAAAAATAACCTTTTATCCTGCCCCCAGTGTTGACACAAGCTCCAGGCTTCCTCCTGGCACTGTTGCTGCCCTGGCAGGGTTCTGCTTATGGCTCTATCGCAGCATAGGACTTCTGCAGGGCAGGACCAACAGGAGGAGGGACCTAGGGGAAGGCATGGGCGCTTCTCAGAGTAGCTGGTAGCTTGGGATGGGAAACAGAGAAAGGCCCAGGTGTCTGCTAATTTAGTCTTCATCAGACATCTGGCTGTTAGGGATGACTGGCAGAGGAAACTCCCTGGTAGTCCAGTGGTCCTGTAGGGATCTGTCAGATCACTGTCAGGCCCCTCGGTGTGGCTGAGCAAAGGCAGGTCTGGAGGTGGGGGAAGAGGTGGGCATACGCTGTCCTTTGTCATTTACAAGGGTTTTCCCTCTGGCCCTTGAGACCCCCAGTCACCTGGGGGAGGAGGGCTGTGCTTTAAAAGGTCTTGCTAGTGACCTGTCAAGGTGCTGCACACAGAGTAGGGCACGGGGCACAGACGTGGTGAGTGGATAGGTGAGCACAGACTTTGCATTTGGACAGAGCTGGTTTGAATTCGGACCCTTAGGCCATTTAAGCAAGTGCCTCAACTCTTTTTTCTCACTTAAAAAGTGGGTATAATCCATGTCTCCACTTTTTGGTGAAAGCCTCCCTCCATATCTCCATGCTGGTCCATTTGGGAGGCTGCAAGGAGCAAAACAGGCAGAGTGATCTATAAGGAACCCCAGGCAGAGAGCAGGCACCCCAAATGTTAGCTGGCCCCCGCTCCACACAAGGCCCCTAAATGGCTGAGGGGCTTGTTAGTGACTTGTCTATGGTCACCCAGCCAGCCAGGAAGTGGAGAGGCCTGAGGGGTGGGCACCAGCTCCGCACCTCTGGGGAGGGAGGCTGTGTCAGGAGGTGAGCAGGGGCAGCGAGGGTGCTGGCAGGGGTGGCGTGGGGTCCGTCCAGTGGGCCCAGCATGCTGAAAGCCATACTCAGAACAGAGTGACCTGGTCCGCTCCTCTCTCTGGAGGCCGAGATGTCACCCCCGCCCTACACATCATCTGGAGCATGGTGCTTCAGGACACTGACTTAGGGACGAAAGGCCTGAGCTAGAAGATTTGGCACAGCCACCTGCTAACAGGGAAGTCACCTAGCTTCTTCGGCACCATCAGTTGCCATATCTGAGGACTGGATAACACAGGGAGGTGTGGGCTTCCTCAAGGTCCTCTTGGGGTTGAAATGAATGGGGTGTGACACCCTGCACAGAAGGCACCCCATCCACTAAGCTCTCCCTGTTCTAAGGGGCAGCTGTGCTCTGCAGACTGAGCATGGAGTGCTGATGAGATCACAGGAAGTATCCGAGGAGGGAAAGGGAAAATCAAAGCCAGTAATTAGCTTCTGAGGATGCTGAGAACATCTCTTCCCAGTTCCTCCCAGCTCTACTGATGAGGAACCAGCTCACTCTCTCCTTTCATTGAGGTTGTCTCTACTCTGGAGCTTCCATGCTGGGCCCCACGCTTCCTGGCGGGGGGTGGAGGGGGTGCCAGGTGGGCAGTGGAAATGGCTGTGGCTCTGAGGTCAGAGAGCCTGGAGTCAAATCCCAGCTCGGACACCTGCAAGAGGCACCATCCTGGGCAAGTCTCTGGGACCCCACTTTCCTTGTCTGTGACAGTGAGCTAACCACAGCCCCAGTGGGCTTTCTGTGTCAGTTAAAGAGGGGAATGTTTGTGTGGTACCAGACACATGGTGGGTGTTCACGGAATCTCAGGTTCCCTCTCCCCTCCTCATCCCCCGCCCGGTGCTTAGCCTACTGAAGAAGGGAAGACGGAGTGTGATCCTTGTGGAGACTGAAGAAGAAAGGCTGCTGGATAACCAGGAACAAAGGACCAAGGATAGAGAAAGATGGAGATGGAGTAAACCTAAGAGCTGGCAGAAGCCCCATTTTAAAGATGTGCTTTTGGGCTCTGCTAGCTTGCTGGAGTCTGGTCCACGCTCTTTGCCATGGGTGCTGGTGACAGGAGGTCTGAGAGAGAAGCTGGCTTTGCCTTGCCAATCCCGCCTCCTCACCACCACCACTCCAAGGAGTACTGGGTAAGGGGCCCTGTGAGTCTGCCTCTGCCCCAGTCTCAGGTTGGGGAGTCAGCCCCACAGAGGACTCCCACACCTGCATATGCACCAGGATGAAAGGCCTGGGGGGCCAGAGGGACGAGTCATGGAACAGGAACTAGGACAGTAGCTGAGGGCTAGTTCTTTCTCTGGGCCTTGGTTTTCCCTTTTGGGAAAATAGGCCCAAGAGCGTTTACCTCCAGGGCCACCATGTGAGTCTGCATGTCATTCAGAATTAGAGGAGATTCCGAAGATGTCCCTTCAGAGGCTTCTGGCTCAATCTCTCTGAGGGACTGAGCATGTAAGAGTCAGGATTCCTGTCACAGTCCCCAAGAGCATTCACTGTGCGAGCGACACTGACTGCCTATGAACCTGGGGAGTTTCCTTTCTTAAAGGAGGACATAAGAGAAGTTTGTTCCAGGAGCCATGCCAGGCACTTTTTATATATTTCTAGAAACTAATTTAATCATCACAATGACCTGATAAGGTAACTATGCTATTATCATCACCCCTATTTTACAGAGGGAAAAAGGTAGGCACAGAGAAAAAGTAGCCTGTCTGAGGTTGCACAGCGAGTAAAGGGCAGAGTTGGGAGGTGAAGCCAGGCTGTCTGGCTCCACATACTACTTGGTATTGCCTCTTGTGAAGCACACCAAACAGTATTCAGAGTGTGGCTCTGTAGTAAGATGGTATATTGCTGCATAATAAGTGGCTCTCAAAAACTAAGTGGTTTACTTTTCACAATTCCGTAAGTTGGCTGCAATGACTCTGCTGGTTTCTCTGGGGCTCACTCACTTGACTGGTTTCAGCTGGGGAGTTAGTTGGATGATCTGAGGACTGGAAGGTCCACTGTGGCGTTACTTGCATGTCCCATACTGGTTATACCTCAGTTCTCCTCCAGTAGTCCCCTTGTTCCCCTGGTAGGTTGACCAGCTGTCAGACTCAGGGAGGCGTTCCAAGGGGCAAGAGTTGAAGCTATAAGGTATTATAAAGTCCTGGTGGTAGGGCTTCCACAGTGCCCCTTCGCCACATTCTATTGGAGTAGAGAATTCAGACTCAAGGTGATGGGTGAGGGGTTGGGGACAGATCCCTCTCTTGATGGGAGGAGACTCAAAAACATTATGGACACAGTTTATTCTGTCACACAATGCTTGAGTTCACTGTTGGGACTTGGTCTTTTATTTTTTTAACCTTGTCTGAACCTCAGTATCCTCACCCATAAAAGAGACAATACAGATTATCTTGTCAGATATTATGATGACTAAGTGAGGAAAGACCATAAGGATTTTTGTATGGAGCCTGATACATCAATGCTTGCTGTTGTCATTGTTAACAGAGTGCTCCTACTAGTCCATGAACTCAAGGCAGGAAAGGACTTTGAGGGAACTCCAAGAGGCCAGGTCCCCTGCCTAAGTGAGCCGACCTCAGAGCCACAGCAGTCATCTAGGTCTCCCAACACACACACACACACACACACACACACACACACACACACACACACATGCACACGCGCGCGCGCACACACACACACACACACACACACACACACACACACACACTGCTAAAGACCCCTGCAAACTATACCAGCTGCCGCTCTTAGATGAAAACAGAAAGGACAAACATTCCAGAGTCTGGGGACTGCAAATTGCTTTCTCACACTTGCTGGCTGTGATTGATTGGTGCTGCAGCGGGAACCTGGCACTGTGCAGTGGTCCCAGCCCAGTGGCAGGAGGGCTGGATAGCTCTTTCCTGCCACAGGTGTGGGGGAGGGGTGGGCCACTCCTATATCTCCTTTCCCACCTCTGTGCTAACCTTGGCCTCCCCTGCCACAGCGCAAAGTGCCAAGTGAGTAATGTGCTCTGGGATATTCATGTCACAGAGGAGGATACAAGGTCCAGAGTGGTCGGAGGACTGGCCCAAGGTCACACAGAAGGATCATTTCCTTTTCAGTGACTTTCTTTTGTTTTGACCTTCCAAACTCTTGGGGTGTAGAACAGATTTGTATCTAGCTACTGCTGCCCGAGTTTCAAATCTCCAGCCAATAGGGGTGGCCCAGAGTTCTCTGCTCTCGCTCTCGCTCTCACTCTCGCTCTCACTCAGGCCTCGGGAAACTCACCAGACTCAGGCAGGCAGTGTGTGTGTGTGTTGGTGGGGGGCGGGGAGAAGGCTGGGGGGAGGCTTCTCAGTGCTTTGCTTGGATTCAGATAAGGGCATTTTCAAGTTTCTTGAGATCACAGCGGAAGCCAGCCAATTCTATTTTCACTCGAGGATCAATCATTTCTCTCCCTGGTCCCAGGCACACGTCAGCTGAACTCAGCGGGGCAGCACACGATTGGGGATGTGTGATTATTTAGGCGCTCAGGGCCAGCAGGTTTGGAGCTCCCTTCCTGAGGCAGAGATGACACAAACCTTCCACTGCCCAGCCAGTGCCTCCTCTGTATCTGCCGGGGGTGACACTCAGACAACGTCGGTACACAAGGCCCGACCATTAAGGAATTCATTAATCAGAGTCCTGTTTACAGCTCTCTGGCAAGCGATCATAATTTACTGGCTCAAGCCAGACACTGGGCCTTCCTGCAAACTGCTGTGTTATTTGGTGAAAATATCAGCTGGGGACTGTGCCAGGTGGGAGGTGTGTGTGCAATTCATGCTGACTTGTGCAACAGAGGCATCGTGTGGGCCACAGGCATTTGAGAAGGCAGCCTGCCACTGGCTCAAGGTGTCACGTTGGACAAGTCACTTCTCTGTCATCTCATATGTGTCCCGTTTGGAGGACACAGCAACGTCTATCATCCCACAGACTTGTCCTGTGTAGCCTTCATGGGATCAGCCTGTGTTATTATTTAAAATAGAAGAGAAAAGATAAAGAATCTGTTGACAACATTTATAAACTGCAGGTATCATGTGACAATTCAGATCCCCCATGTGATACTGGACATGTATACCTACATGGCAGTGGTAATCTGGAGCTGAGGGGTCCCAGACACAGCCACACGGGTCTGTGATCTCGGATTTGCCAAGGCCGGTCCTAACTCCTGCTGCTAAGCGTGGGCCGGTCTCTGTGTGAGGTGTGTGTGCTGCGCACTGCACTGAGCTGGGGCCCAGCGGGAGCTGAAGTCCTACCATCTGCCGGCCCTGCCATGGGTGCTGGTGTGGGCAGCAGGGTCGAAAAAGTGGTACTTTATAATATAATTTTCTCAAAGGCAATGGTTGTGCCAGCAATAGCCCTGCCAGGGCCCACAGAGTTCCTGTGGTTTACATTCAGCAGAGACGGAGGGTGTGGCTTCCTCAGAGGTAGGGACACAGACAGGACACAGGCCATCAGTCAGGACAGCTACATGGGAAGACTGGGGGAAGTATCTCCCCCTCTCTGGGCCACAGTTTCCTCATTTGAATCATAAAAGGATTAACTAATGACCTCAGAGACCCTCTGGCCACAGGAAACTATGATGCATAAAAGGGTGAAGGGCTTCAGACTTGGCGGGGTGCTGGTGGGAGCTGGATGGGACCCAGCACTGGAGAAAGGTTCAGGATGTGGGAGCAGGGAGGGGCCCAGAGCAGGTTGAGCATGTCTCTCCTGTCCCCACACTCACCTTGTGGTGGCCTGTAAGGCAAACTTTGTATTGTAGTGTAGGGAAGGAGCTGGAGCTGCAGCTGCTCAGTGACCCTGCCCGTGAGGTCACACAGTAAAAGTTCACAACAGAGGTGGGTCTGGAACCTTGGTCCTGACACAGCTTTTGGACTACGGTATTTCTACCAGACACTTTACATTCAGGCCGTCTGCCCTGGTCCCCACCGAACACAATACCGGGTCCCAACTCTATCAAGGGTGTTGTTGGAATGGGAGAGGCCCTTAGAAGTTGGAACTTGAGAAATAAGCTGGTAGGAGGGGGACATGCTGGGCTGGGAGGGCCAGGAGACGGCAAGAGGCCACCAGCACACTGTACAGGGAACCCACTGGCTCTTTTGCCTCCTCAGTTTTCTTTCCAAGTATTCAGAACTTTTTCATGTCTCCTCTGTCAGCTGTGCTGTCTGCTCTTACTGCTGTTTCCCTTGTTCTGTCTCCGACATTCTCTCGACCAGGGGTCAGAAGTCTGTAGCCTGCGGGCCACATCCAGCTAACGGCCTAGTTCTGTCAAGTCTTACTGAGACACAGTCACAGTCATTGCTGTGCACATTGTCTATGGCTGCTTTGTACTATAACAGTGTAGTCGAGTAGTTGCAACCGAGACTGTACGGCTCTTAATGCTGAGAAAAAAATTCACCATCGGGCCTAGGACAGAAAATGTTGGCCAACCCTTTGTCCTACTAGATGCACCAGAGCACAGAAACTGGAACCCCAATAAAACTGTCAGCCTGTTTTCCTTATTTTTATAAATCAGGGAAACGAGGCACAGAGACGGTGAGCAACTTGCCCAAGGTCACACAGCTAATGAGAGACAGAGCCACAGAGTCTGATCCCTTCCTGAGGGAAATCATTTTCCTAAGCTGCTGGGGACCTCCAAACACAAACCAGTGCCAGAGCACAGGTCAGAACACAAACACTGTATGACCTCTGCCTTGGCCCTTTTCTTTCAAAACAACTCCCTTGCCTAGAATATAACGGACTAGATAGTATTGGTTGATCATAACCAAGGATTATGATGGTGGACCCTGTGTGTAATTAACGTCTTTTTTTCTCAAAACTTTAAGAGGGACTAGGAGCTAGTATTTTGTGCTTGACTTATCGGTAATGTGGTCACTCGCCCACGGCAGCACCAGTGTTTGCTATTTCAAAAACCAAGGAGAAAAGGTTTATAAGAGACTGACTGACTACCTCCTGATATTGCAGGGATAATATTTAACCGACTTGGGAGAATGAATCTAAAGCCTGTGTCTGTCCAGTTGCCCCATAGTATAAGTCCTTATATAATACTGTTTCATGTGGATTGACAATTAATTTGTTGGAAAACAAAAATTCTCTCCTTGAAATGGGTCCTGAAGGGAATACCACTTAGTCAAACTTGTTTGAAATTTGTACATACCAAATGATTTTTAGAATTTTACCTAAAATAAACTTTTTACATAACACTATGTAGTCATTTTTTACCAAGAATCAATTTCTTTTTCAGAATACTTTATTGTACATGTAAAATAGGTCCATGTAATGAATTATAAGCTGTTTTATTTATTTTTATCAAGTGAGAAGTAGGGAGGCAGAGAGACAGACTCCTGCATGCGCCCCAGCTAGGATCCACCCAGCAAGCCCCATTGGGGGCTGATGCTCTGTCCACCTGGGGCCACTGCTCCGTTGCTCAGCAACTGAGCTATTTTTAGCATCTGAGGTGAGGCCTTAGAGCCATTCTCAGCACCTGGGGCCAACTTGCTCATTCAAGCCATGGCCGTGGAAGGAGAAGAGAGAGAGGGAGAAGGGAAGGTGGCGGGGTGGAAAAGCAAATGGTTACTTCTCCTGTGTGCCCTGACCAGATATTGAACCTGGAACTTTCACATGCTGGGCCAACACTCTACCTCTGAGCCAACCAGCTAGGGCTATAAGTTGTTTTATATACTATATTTTATTACTCTGACAAATGCTGGGGCTCCATTTTGAATAGTAGGGAAACATCTTTGAAGGAAGAAAATGTCCTCAAAAGTGGTTAAGACCACCACACCAAGGTGCCCTTTAAAGCTGGCACCAATGACCTGAAATTAGAGAGCAGGGCTCAGATGACCATCCCACAAGGTTCAACCCCCTGGCAAGGGCGAGGCCTCTGTCATGGCCTGTGTGCATATAGCCAAGGGGCCCACGCACTGATGCGGAGCCCACCTCACAGGTCCCTTTAAGACTTCCCAGCATAACTGGGGAGAGAGTCTTAGCAAGGGCATTCAGCTGGTGCCCCTGGGCCTCTACACAACTCACTCATCAGAGCAGGTGCCCTAGGAGCACTGGTGTGGTGAGGGGGGATGCTCAGGACAGCTACATGGAAGCTGTTTCCCCTCCCCCACCAGTGGGCTTCTGCCTGGATGTCAGAGGCAATGAGAGCTTCTACTGCAGGTTTTGCCATATCCCACGGGGCGATTAGAATACTGGATGGATATCGGAGTGTAGGCTGTGTATGTGTGTACAGAAAGTGTACCTGGGAGTTGAGTGGTGAGCTAGGAGGAACAAGGTTAGAGAGGAGAAAGAGGGAAAGAAAAGTGGGTAGGGGTGGAGGTAGAGGGAGAAGAAGAAGGGAAGGAGGAGTAAGAAGAGGAGGAGGGAGAAAGCTCGGAGCTGTAGCTGGAAGAGTACTTCTTTTGTCTTCATTCTCCTGCTTCTCCCCATGCTGGGGTGTTGGGTCAGAACAGTTCCCCAGGCTGGGATCACAGGTGCTGCAGTGCCTGGAGGGCCCAACAGGTGGACTGGAGTGAGGTAGGCTAGCTGCCATGTGGAAGAGGAGCCAGGCTGACCAGCGGCTGGTCCCAAGGGCTGGGTCTCCATGCAGCTCCAGCTCATTGTTGGAACATGTGCTCCATGTCGCCAGATCTCCCGACTTTCCAAACTAGAAGCTGGATTTCTGTAAACATTTCCAAAAACCTTCCTCAGGCCAAGTGACATATGTTCATGGGCCAGATTTAGCCCCGCAGGTGTCTGACCAGGTCTGTTTGCTCAGAAAAGAGCACAGTCATTGGGGTCAGATGAGCTGAGTTAGCAACTCATCTGCCGCTTTCTGCCTATGGAGTCTTGGGTGGGTCATTTCATCCTAGAACCTCTGTTGCCTTATTTGCAAAATGCGGTTAAGAAGGGCTGTGTTGCCTGACCTGTGGTGGCGCAGTGGATAAAGCGTCGACCTGGGAATACTGAGGTCGCCAGTTCAAAACCCTGCACTGGTCTGGTTAAGGCACATATGGGAGTTGATGCTTCCAGCTCCTCCCCCCTTTCTTTCTTTCTCTATCTCTCTCTCTCACTCTGTGTCTCCTCTCTAAAACAATGAATAAATAAATTAAAAAAAAAGAAAAAAAAAGAAGGGCTGTGTTCAGGCTGGGATCAAAGATAACACTGGTGGAGCCCTCCCAGTAAGTGATCAACAATGACCAGGCCCTTTCGTCTTCAGCTTGTTCTTTGTAGGCACTGTTTCTTAGCAAAGCCTTCTTTGCCGTCTTTCCCCTTAGAAACTGCCTCCCTTGGTTTAGAAGGGAGACGGGGACCGTCTGTTAACCTTGGATATGGGACTGAATGGATTGTCACTTATTGGAATGATTTCTTTGAGGACAAAGCTTTCTTTCCCAAAATGGAGGGCAGAAAGTATTAGACATGTCCCCTATTCTGTAAGAGATTGACCTTAAGCTCAGAGAAAGGGAAGGGCCTGCAGGCCACCCAGCCTACCTAGTGGCAGAGCTAAGACTACAAGGGCAGCTTCATGGCTCCCAGCCTAGAGCTCTCTGTGGCCCTTCTCCTGGCTCTGGATGGGTCTCCAGAATTAGGGAAGTGTTTGAGGGTGGGCTGATTTCTCTCCCATATAGTGCCACCAGGGCACATGTTGATGAGCTGGAGCCTGGGAAGCTGACCCCTTTGGAGAAGTTCAAGCCTGTGTACTGCGTAGACAGAGACTCATGAAAACTTCCCAGAGCCTTGGAGCCCCAGGCTGGGCAGGGAAGGTAGATCATGAGCAGGGTTTGGCCTGAGCCATCCCTGGCCTATGGGCTCCTGGCCTTGACTGTTCTTATTCTGACATTGTGCACTGTTATGCTTCCCAGGTGCACTTATTCCCTGGGCCTTGTCCCCTGGGCTAGAGTGCCCACTAGCTCAGGACAAGGACCCCCACTTCACCATCTCTATACTTCCTGAGACAAGCCGAGCTCATTGAAAGTTTGCTGAATGGAATGCAATGAGAGGGCGGACGGTTGACTTCCTCTCTACCAAACTGGCAAAAAAAATCTTAAAACAATGCCGCCAAATGTTGGCAAGTTAGTGGTGAGACCAGCATACCCCTCGCTGCTGATGGCATATGAATTACTATATCCTTCGGCAAAGCACCTGCACAACATGTAAGACGTACTTTACAGAAGCTTATGCTTTTTTGACTTAGTAATTCCACTGCTAGAAATGTGCACGTTCTTCCCCAAATGCTCCAGCCATTATTCGAACAACTTTTTCCTTTTTTTACTTTCTTCTCTTATTGCCCAGAGACTTCTTAAAGCACTTTCACTGTTCTTGTCTAAGCTACTTTTAAAGGAACAGTAACTCATGAGCGAGGCTGGCACTTTTAAGTCCATTAGCATACAAAATCCATGAGCCAGCAGCCCTGGCAGTGTTGGAGGCCATCCCATGCCAGCAGGGCTGGGTGTGCCTTTCTTTCCAGGGGCTTCCCTTGTGCTTGAGGAGGAGTCAGCTGTGTCTGCCTTTTCTGCCCCCTGCCACCTTCTCCATGTCCTTTTACCCCTCCCCCTTGTAAAATCTCAGGAGAGCCTTAAAGTTCTCAGCCTACATGTCTCCTTATGAAGCTGGCCTCAGACTCAGTCTCGTGAAAGGGCTCTCTGGGACAGAGAAGGGAATACACGCAGTGTGAGTATTGAGGCAGGTGGCCAGGGAAGCTGGAAGGACAAGAGGCACATTTTGAAGCAGTTCCAAAAGGAGCTTGGGTCAAGTTCGTTGTGAAACAGAGGAGCCCAGACAGAGAATGTAAGGGGACATTCCCACAGTAGTTCAAAAGGTTTCTGTCCAGTAGTAACATGTTGTCACTTCAGATTCTCTGGTTGAACCCAGACAGCTTTTGATCAGATTTGCATCTTGCAAACAAACAAACATGCTTCTAAGACTCAAAAAAGTGATTCTGAGACAGGATTTTACAATAGAAACCTCTGCCTTCTTTCCCACAGATACTGCTCAGATACATCTAGCTATGGGGCTACTTCTTACTTTTTCATAAAATGCTATTTCTTTTTCTGTGTATATTGAGTGTTTACTTCCAGTTGCTACAGAGTCTTCTAAAACATGTGCCCACTATATTCCCATTATCTTTTCTCCAAGTGAGGGACATCCAGGTCACCTACACATCCCGTACCATGGACATTGCTGTGACAAACATACTTGGATGTGTACCTCTGGGGGCCCCTTGTCCAGCTACCACAGAGAGCCACACACTACCCTCCCTGAGAAATTGCCCAGCAGCATGGTAGTGTTAGAAGGAACCTTAGAGACGGTTACTTCCAACTGGTCCATTTTCCAGATAAGGCTGAGAATCTGAGAGAGAAAGTGGCTGGCCTCTGATCATCCACTGAATTTCTAGCAGAACCAGAGCTACAAACTTGGTCTCCCCCTTCCACATTTGGAAAATTACCATAGGTGGCAGCTGGGTAAAGTTTGGGGGGTGGGGGTAAAGCAAGGTAGAGATCCACCTGTTCTAGGGCAAGGCAAGGAGCTCAGTGGGACAGCAGGAAGAGGGGTGGTTGAGGGTCACTGGACATCTGGAATCATCTCTCTTATTAAGGAAATGGGAATTTGGCTGGTGCTGCCTGGTCACTGAAGGCAGGGAAGGGCCGTGTGTGTGTGTGTGTGTGTCTGGGTGTGTGTGTGTGAAGACCTCTGCATCTCTTCCTGAAAAGACAAGGATAACAGCAGTAAAGTTACCTCTACAGAGAGGAGCAAACAAGCACGAAGCAGGGGCTGAAGGAAGACAGTGAGGGTGGCCAAATAAAGCCAGCTGCCCTCTCAGCAGTGAGCATGGCTTCCAGTCAGTCACATACCACATGCTGCATGCAGCAGGATCTGGAAGCCAGAGTTGATTGATGGTGTATGAGTGCCAGACACTGGTTATGTCACCAAGAGTTTGGTAGTGAAAATAACAACACAAACCTTGAGCCTGTCAAACGCTCGCTTTATCACATGATTTCAGGTTAGGGTACATAATCTTATATGCTTAAAAAATATATATCATAAGTGTTCTTATTGCTAAAAATCTGAAAAATACTGATGGGAATGGCAACAATAAAAGAAATCAGCATGCTTAAAATATTTGTTTTACACTAATTATTAGAAAATTTGAATCCTACTGTATATATGAATGAAATTTTCACCAAATATATATGATCACATTCTCTTTTTACATGTTATTAAATATTCTTCAAAGCCATTACTTAAAATGACTAATATCCTATTGGGTGACTATACTGTAAATCATTAAACCAATCTCCTACAATATTATGTTGTTGGACATTTATGTGGTTTTCAAAATTTGGCTATTGTAAATAGTTCTCTGACAAGCATAATTTTACATATATAAATTTTTGCTGCAAATTCTGACAATTACATCCTTAAAAGGGAATTTGCTGTGTCAAAGAACTCCTTTTAGAGTTCTGAAAATATGGCACCAAATTGCTTTCCAGAGTATGAATTCATATCTGTGTCCACATAAAGTTTGGCTTTTAAAAAAAACTTTGCTAATTTAAAAGTTTAAGCATGATTTAAAAGTTATTATAGTAAGTTTTTAATGGTTGCATTTTTTAGTCATTAATTTGCATTTCTCCTGTAAGTTTTCCATGTATATTTAGTTCATTTTTGCATGGGTATTTGCAGTGTTTTTTTATTAATTTGATTAAATCTTGATATAATAAGATCAGTCCTATTTTATTTATTACAAGTGTTTTTAAATTTGTGATGAGCCTTTTTACTTTTATTAGGTTTCTGAGAGTTCGGATAATTTTTCTTTATCTTTTTGCTTTCATATTTTTATGCTTCTGTAACTTTTTTTTGTTCCCACTATGAGAGTTGATAAATATTTATCTTTGTTTTATTCTAGATTTTTATGGCTTTGCTTTTTATGCATTACTCTTTTATCTTCTATAATTTATTTTGGTATCAAAAATGATGCAAAGATCTGAATTTCTTTTCTTTTCTTTTTAACTTTATTTCCTAACTAGTTAACCAAGTGCCCCAGCACCAGTTAATCAGGAATTTTCCTTCCCACCTAATCTGTAGCCAGCACATTTATGTCCCAAGGCCTGATTTTGCAGAATATTATTTCCCTTGACCTATCTAGTAATTCTTGGACTATGATCATACTGTTTTATAATAACTATAACTTTGTATTACTTTATATTGAATTTTTTTTTGAGGAGAAAGTATCCCTTTGTTACACTTAATTCCCAAAAATCTTCTTGGGAAGTCTTGCCTCTTCATTTTCCCAAGTGAAATTTAACAATTTATGAATTTAGAATAACTTGATCAAGGTCTAGATTCATGTTTTTTTTTTAAACATACATTAAACATAATATCAACTTTGGAGAAAAATAAATAAGATTATAATATTTTTTAAGTGTGGCCCTGGCCAGTTGGTTCAGTGGTACAGTGTTAGCCCAACATGTGGATGTCCCGGGTTCAATTCCTGGTCAGGGCACACAGGAGAGGAGACTATCTGCTTCTCAACCCTTCTCTTTCCCCCTTTTCTCTCCTTCTCTCTCTCTCTTTCCTTTCTGCAGCCATGGTGATTGGTTTGAGCACATGGGCCTTGGGCGCTGAGGATGGCTCCATGGAGCCTCCACTTCAGGCACTAAAAATAGCTTGGTTGCAAGCATGGTCCTAGATGGGCTGAGGATCAACCCCAGACGGGGGTTGCCAGATGGATCCTGGTCAGGGCATATGTGGAGTCTGTCTCTCTCCTCTCCACTCACTTAGAAAAGAAGAAAGAAAATAATGTTTTACTTGGTGAGTATGCTGTATTTCTCACTATTTGAGTATCTCCTAACATTTATGGTTAAGGTAATTCACATTTGTAATATTTGTAGCTGTTGTGAATGGGATCTCATCTTTCTTTCTTTTCTTTTTTTTACAGAGACAGAGATAAGGATAGATAGGGACAGACAGACAGGAACGGAGAGAGATGAGAAGCATCAATCATCAGTTTTTCGTTGCGACACCTTAGTTGTTCATTGATTGCTTTCGCTTATGTGCCTTGACCGCGGGCCTTCAGCAGATCAAGTAACCCCTTGCTCAAGCCAGCAACCTGGGGTCCAAGCTGGCGACCTCGGGGTCTCGAACTTGGGTCCTCCATGTCCCATTCCGACGCTCTATCTACTACGCCACTGCCTGGTCAGGCTGGGATCTCATCTTTCAAATGTTATATTCTTACTGGTTCTTGTTGGTACATGCAAAAAGTAATGTTTTTGAATAATATGTGCTTATTGGATATTTAGACACTTGAGTAATTATTAGTTTTACCAGATTTTCTTTTTTGAGAACATTTTTAAAACAGGCAATTTGCAACAGGTCCTTACAGAACGTCATTTCATTCAACATTGATGAGAAAAAATTATCTTTTTATTCCTGGCTGGGTCACTGTCTGTGAGAGGTTTGCATGTCCTCCCATGCCTGCATGGGTTTTCTCTGGGCACTCCAGTTCTCTCCCAAGTCCCAAAGCTATGCCCGTGAGGTGACAAGTCTGAGTGAGTGTGTGTGGGTGGAAGTGGCCTTGAGGGCAATGGAAGGGTGACTTGTCAGTGGTAAGGCCCCCTGCTGTTCTGAGCCGACAGGAGAGCCTCTAACTACCGGAGGCGACTCTGACCTGGAGTAAGTAGGCTGGAAAATCATTCTCTTGTTATTATTAATCTTTATTAAACATATTGGAAGCTCACATTTATTTCAGTGCTTAATATGAGAAGTGTTTGGGGGCCTGTCTTTAGAAGTTTGGTGATGTGTTTGTGACCAGAAATATGCCATAGGAACTTGACTCTTGTTTCTACCAAATAACCTGCTGTAAAATGGGTTTCCTTTTACATTGTTTTGTTAACTAGCAGTCCCTGGGGACCTATGGAGACATTTGTGAGAACTTACTGTACACCACCAGATACCTGAAGCTACTCCCTTCCAATAGTTATACTTTTTATTATCTTTTCATGCCTTACTGCATCTTCAGGACTCAAGGAACAGTGTTAGATAATGTCAGTGTTTTAGGGATCATTACCTTTCTCTGGATTTTGATGGAATACTTCTAGTTTTTTAACAATAAGTGTCATGTTAGCTATTTGATTTGAGAAAGCTTTTTTTAAAATCAGGGTAGGAAAGTATCTTATTTTAGTTTACTTTAAAAAAGTTTAAGTGAGATCTTTATGTAGCATTTTGCACTACAGTTTGAATGTTTAATTATGTTATCCTTTGATAGCCTAGGGGTTTCAGCACCTGGCCTGTCTGCCAGCCAAGCCTGGCGGGCAGTCCCAGCTCTGACACCTGTTAGCTGGGTGACAAATATGATAAGTGACAGAGGCAGGAGCATTTTATTAAGTACTTTTGTAGCCAACTGTTTTCACACTTGATAAAATAACTGGCAAGAATAAGAACAATGGAAAAACCAACAAGAATGCTAGTCTAAGAGCTTAATGCACAGTGCTGTTCTTCCAATGTCACAGGCAAGGAAATCAAGGCATGAAGACAACACATGCGCGCAACCCAGACATACTATGGGGCGAACATGGGCTGCCCGGTACACGAACTCTCCTGGTCATTTTTATTTTTTCTTAAGTGAGAAGTGGGAAGGCAGAGAGACAGATTTCTGATGTGCCCCAACCAGGATCACCCAACAAGCCCCGTGGGCTTGCCCAAATGCTCTGCATGTCTGAGGAAGTTGCTGTGTTGCCTGGCAACTGAGCTATTTTGGTGCCTGAGGTGAGGCCATGGAACCATCCTCAGTGCTTGGGGCCAACTTGCTCTAACCAAGCCATGGCTGTGGGAGGGGAAGAGACAGATATAGAGAAAGAAGAGGTGGGGAAGGGTGGAGAAGCAGTTGGTCGTTTCTCCTGTGTGCCCTGACCAGAATTTAAACTTAGGACATCCCCATGCTGGGCTGATGCTTTACTGCTGAGCCAACTGGCCAGGGCCTCCTGGTCATTTCTGAAGAGGGAGTTAAGCTCCAAGAGGGTATGGGAAAGCCAGTTCCTTGAGAAATTGCCCCTTCTCTGACCACAGAGCACCAGACTCTTCAGAGGTACGAGAGTCAAAGCAGCACCATATAGTAGTTGTGGCCCTGGGCAACCGGCTGTCCTGGAGGCTGTGCTCCTGATGTGGCCTGGAAATAACCAGAACTGGGCTGACAGGCCTGGCCTTTGATATCATGTTTTGGACTAGCTATGAGACCTGACCTGGGGCAGGCTGCTGAACTCTCAGGCCTCAGTTTCTTTGTCAACAAAATGGGAATGCTATTAAGGTGCGGGAGTTACGCTTGGCCTTTCTCTGCATTTCATGCTCCATATTCAATCATGACCCAGCCTTGGCAATTTGCACTAGGAGAGGATACCTTCCTTTCCCTCCCCTTCCTCTCTAAACCCTCTGTCACCACCTTACTCATGCCATCGTCTTACTAATTTGCTTTCCTTCTATTTAGTCTCCAGGTCTCCCAGGTCTCTTCCCCTGCTGGCTGTTCCCTGGCTTAGGAAGTCAGTGATTCCTGCCTCAACCCCAGCCCTGATATCACACCAGCATGCACACATATACATAAGCACACCCCCCCCACACGTGCACACACAGACGATCTTGGTGCTTCCTTTGGGAAATGTCCCAGGAAACCCCGGGAGAAGTGAAGAAGAGTAGTAGGGAGGGAAGGCGCCTGATACCAACTGGCTGTTCCCGTCCTTACCACAGTGTCCACAGAGGGCTCCATAGTTCCATCCTGCCAGGACAGAGTGTAAAACCCACTGAGCCACACCATCTGAGGGCCCAGGGAGCCTGGGAATGGCTACACCAGCTCCTGTCAGGCATTGGAAGACAGCTGCTCCCCAAGAATTTTGATGGTGGCAGATGGAAGCCGATAGGGCTGGGGGGATGGGGCACCATGCTGACAGCACCTGCACCCCAATGGGCCTCACACTTGACTGGGTGTCAGCATCCCCTGGTGGGCTTGATAAAACCAAGATTTCTGGGCTACCTCCCCCTGGATTTCTTCTTAATTAGGTCTGGGGTGGGGCCCAAGTGAGAATTTGCATTTCTGACAAGTTCACAAGTATAGCTGTAGCTGCTGGTCCAAGGACCACACTGAGAACTACTACTACTACCACACACACACACTCTCTCATACACCCACATTCACACTCACACACCTCTACCAAATAAAGTTCAAGTGCTTCTACCTGATGCTCAACACTCTGTCACCTCCCCAGATACACTTGCAATGTTACCTCCATGGTCCCTACAAATTCTAATGGCATGTTGCACTGGACATTGTCTTAGTAGTTCTCACTATCTTTGCTCACCCTGTTCTCTGCTAAATACCCTCCACTACCATTTCTGCCTGTTGGTGTGAATTGTGCCCATCCTTTCATTTCAATGCTTCTCCTCTTCTCATTAGCCTTCCCCACCATCCCAACTGCACATGCTTTCTCTCTCCCCTCCCCTCCTAGCCCCTTATCTGGGCTTCTCCAATAGCACTTATGACTCCCTACCTTGTGCCCAAGGAATTAAGTACTATTTTATCTTATTGACAACCTACAAACCACTTTGTCATAGAAGATCTTTTAATTTTCAAAGCCACCTTGGGAGATAGAGAAGTTGAGTGGTATTATTAGGTCTAATTTGAAAATGAGGCTCAGAGAGTCCAAGTAACTCATTCAAGACCACACAGCAAGAAAGTATTGAGTCAGGCCTTGATTTGGGGTCTTCTAAGTGGAAATTCTAAATTCCACTCTCTTGCTGTCTCCACCCTCCTTGTGAGGGTGGGATTAGGGAGTACTTTAACCAGTTGGATGAATGGATGGGAGGGGTGAGATGGATCGAAATTCTTCTCTTTGGGTTGTTCCTAGAATAGGCTCTTGTAAGAAAGCCTAGCCCCTGATGACCAAAGGCCCTGAATCCTCTGTGTTGTCCCCTCTAGAACCCAGAAACACTAAGAACCTACATTCCTGTTTGTGCACAGACTACCCTTACCTGGGCTATGGTATATCTTTGGCCAGCACTCCTCATTCTGACACAAATTCCAACATGGGGGTTTGCCCCACACCGAGCAATTCTCCAACATTGGTTGCATATGGTTCAGCTCAATTCCAACACTATATGCTCGGGGATTGTGTCAGATCCCACAGGTTAGGTGCTCAGCTCTACAAAATTGCCCCTATCCCACCCCACTTCAGATGTCAATCTCAAATCTGTCTTGTTACCTGAGCTTCTGACCAAATGACTGTAAATTGGAGGTTCTAATGACCCTTCCTTGGGTTTGATTAACTTGCTAGGTCCACTCACACAACTCAGAGAAACATTTTACTTGCTAGATTATATAACTCGAGGACACTCAAATAGAAGAGATGAATAGGAGAAGATGCGAGGAAAGGGACATCGAACTTCCATGCTCTCTCTGGGCATCATCCTCTGGGATTCTATGGAGGCTTCATTACAGTCACGACAGATTAAATCATTGACCACTGGTAATTGGTTCAACCCCAGCCTCTCTCGTCTCTGAGGTCAGGAGGTGGGAATGAAAGTCTCAACCCTCTAATCACAAGGTTGGGTCCCCTAGCAATCAGCCCCATTCCTTAGCTTACCTAGATGCTTTCCAAAAGTCACCTCATGAACATAACTTCACAGGAAATTCCAATGGTTTTAAGGAGCCGTGCCAGAAGTGGGACCAAGGCCAAATATAAATTTCTTATCATAAACCACAATATTACAACATCCTGGAGCTATCCCCTACTCCCGCCAGGAAGTTAGTTAAAACCCCCTAATGTCACATTATCTCTCTAGGTGATCTCCAATCATCTTCCCACTGTCCCAAGTTCACCAACCAAATTCCAGGACATACATGGTCACTTCTAGTGAGCCAGGAGGACCTAAGGCTCATACAGTGGGCTGCTTATCTCCTATGGCGAAACAAAGGGATTAAGGACAATGGAAATGTGGGGAAGAAACAAAATTTCCTGTACCCTCAGGGTTCATAGACATGACACAGATTAGTGAGAAAAAATAACCAAATTTAATACATACATATGTATGGGAACCCCAAATACATGAGAGTCAGAGACCCTGTATGCATGAGAGGTTCAGAGACAGAAAAGAGGATCTGGGTATATATACAACATCCTGAGTTAGGGATGAGGCCATGCACCTGGGGGGTTTCCGAGCGTCATTACAGGATGATTAGAAGAGATGTTGAGTAAGTAAACCAGGGGTCCCCAAACTAGGGGCCCGCAGGCCGCATGCGACCCCCTGAGGCCATTTATCTGCCCCCCGCCGCACTTCTGGAAGGGGCACCTCTTTCATTGGTGGTCAGTGAGAGGAGCACAGAATGCATCGCACCCATAGTTCCCATTGAAATACTGGTCAGTTTGTTGATTTAAATTTACTTGTTCTTTATTTTAAATGCATTTTTTTCCCGTTTTGTTTTTTTACTTTAAAATAAGATATGTGCAGTGTGCATAGGGATTTGTTAATAGTTTTTTTTTATAGTCCGGCCCTCCAATGGTCTGAGGGACAGTGAACTGGTCCCCTGTGTAAAAAGTTTGGGGACCCCTGAAGTAAACGTTTCTCTTGCCATACAGGTGTGTGAAAAGGATTGCTGATGATATTTTATAATGATTTCTAATTCAAATTCTTCTAGGCAGCTAAAGACTGGGGAGGGGAGAGGCATTTTTTCTGAATCTAAAGCTAAAGTTGCCTTTGGCTCAAAACAATTTAATCACCACAGAGGCATATCTTGGGGTGACTTAGTTCTGGAACCCCACAGAAATAAAGGGTGGCCCATGCTTCCTGCAGCCAGCAGTTAGTCTTTGGCTCTAGTGTCTGGGCAGAGGGGGCCCTGCTCATAGTCCTCAGGGAGGAAGCGCAGTGAGATGGGGACCGGACGTTAGAGCCAGGAATGGAGTCATGGGCTCAGGTGTGCCTCTCTGAGCCTTACTCTGCCAGCATGCCATGCCTTCCTCAGAGGGAGACTTCAAGAGCCAAATGAGATGACTCTTGTGAAGGAGGTTTGTAAATAGGACAGCCCCATTCAGTAATAGTCAACATCAGATGGGAAAACTGGGTCCCACAGAAGTGACCACAGCTATGTGGGTGATTACATCCCCAGCATGCCTAGCTAGCCTCACCTCACCACTCCCAGCTCCCCTGTGCTAAAGAGGGATGGAGCCCCAAAATGAGAGGCAAGAGTTCTGGGTTCTAGCTCTACCTCTGACACTAATAATGTCCTATATAACCTTGGGCAGTTACTTGGTCTGTGTGGACTCTAGTGTCTTCATCTTGATCAAGAGCATTCTTTTATTTTTTTGTCTGACTCTCTTCCCCCAGCAAACTCATTCCCCCAGCCAGACTTCAACTTCCATCTCTACCCATCACCTCCAGTGTACACTTCCAACCTCACACTTTTTCCTGGCTCCAGACCTATTCTATGTCTAAAAATGCCCCATCAACTTCTCACACTTGACAAGTCCCAAATGAAACTCAAGTCTTTGCTGACAAGTCTGGTCCTCCTCCTATATTTTTTGTTTTAATGAATGATATCATGTCATCCAACCCTGCCACATGACAGGTGATAAAGCAACTGAGGCCCAGAGAGGTTAAGAGACATGTTTGATTTACACACTGATTGATTGAAAGAGATAGATAGAACTGGAGTGCAGGTGTCCTGACAAAATATGCCATCTCTCTGGATGTGACTTGAAAGATTTCATTCGTCTCTTGGTGACAGATTTGTATTAGTCAGGACAGGCTGGGCTGTGGTGCAGGAACAAATGAACCCTGGTTTTTTAGTGGCTTGACACAGTGGCAAATGATTTTTCACTCCCAGAAGGTTCAACATGGGTTGGGTCACCTTATTCATCTTGTAGGCATACCAGTTGAAATACATGTAGTTCAAGATCACTAAGACAGGGGAAAAAACAGATGCAAAAGAAGTACTGGTTGTTCACTTTGACCTTGAAACTTCAGCCCATTGCCCAGAGCTACCTGCATGGCCTTACTCTGCCCTAGGCAGGCTGGGAGGCAGGGGAGACGATGGTTCATCGGTGAGCACTCACTGCCCCAGCTCTAGGTATTGGTCTCCATGAGCTAGGGGAGATCAAGACCATTTGAAGGCAAACTCTCAGCTTTCAAGAATATCAATACTTCTAGCCCAAACCTCAGAATGGAACCAAAGCTGCTTGTGGGGTGTGACTTAGAAAGGGGCCACCTCTGGGAGATCCTGAGGCATGGCTTCTAGCCAGGGCTATCATTATGCTCCCATGGCTGGGGCAGTGGGGGAATGGGTGGCAGAGGGAAACGTGATGGGACTGAGTGAAGAGAGGGGGAGAAGATTTTCTGGGCCCTGGCTGAGGAAGTCACATTGAGCCCTGAGAGCCTGTCTTGGTGGGACAGGCTGGAGGCAGACGGGGTAGGTGGTGCTGGAAGGCAGACCCTGCCCAGAGCCTTGTGGTGTTTGAAGTGATGGGCTGGGAGGCAGAACCTGACAGGGCCTGTTAGATAGTTACAGGCCCAGTGCAGGAAGTTGTTATGATTAAATTTGGGAGCATAATTGCAGGATTTGTGCTGTGGTCTTATTATGGCTTTCTAAATCTTGTTAAACTCTTCTCCCCATCTCCCAACCACCCCACCCACCTTACTTCCTTCCACAACCTCAGGCCATGGCCCAAGAACAGTGGTTCTTAATCTGGGTTCTATTGAACCCTAAGGGTTCGATGAGTCGGTCTCAGGGGTTCAGAGAAGCCTCTGCCGCGGAGGCCAGAATAAAGTAATACCGTAATTTGTTGTGAGTTCATGCACTTGTTGGTTTTGTTCTTTGAGCAAGGGGATGTTCGTGCACGGCTCATTTTGTGCACCAGTAAAAAACAAACAAACAAACATATACCTATGTCTTGAATTTGGAAAAAAAAATCATATTTTATTTATCACTAAAGAAGGGTTTGGTGAATGCACATATGAAACTGGTGGGTTTGGTACCTCAAAAAAGGTTAAGAAGCACTGCCCTAGAACAATACTGGGTGATTTCCTTTCTTCTCAGTCGTAGCTTTCTCCTCCTCCCCTGCAAGGGCCCTGGACTCAGGATGTAGTAGAGCAAGAAGGGATTTTTGGTGGCTTAGTCACTCATGGTTGGTGCTTGGTTCTCTGAAGGACACAGGGCATGCAGTCCTGTTTTAGCACCCAGGACCTTGCACTCCAGCTGGGGCGATGGACAGGCTGGGAGAGGTGACAGTGAGTTTGAAGGCATTGAAGGAAGGGCAGCTTAAAAGGGATGGGTGGGGAGGGGCGGTGATGTAGATGGTTGGAGGAAGTGGGGAACAAGCTTGGTGTGATATGATCTCTGCAAGGGACCATATTAGTCAGGGCAGGCTGGGTTGTGGTGCAGTAGCAAATAAGGCCAGACATCTCAGTGGCCTCACAGAATAATGGGTGACTTCTTGTTCAGGACAAGTCCTCTGTGGGTTGGATGCAGAAGGATAGCAGAAGGTGGTCTTAGAGATGGAACTAATTAGTGAGCTAGGGAGTAGTCTGTTTGGTGCCCAGGGAGGATGAGCTGGCATGAGAGGAGGGAGTGGGGGGAGGCAGAGTGGTGAGTCTCTTGGCTTCAGCCTGCTGTGGCCACAAGCCCTGGGCTATGAGCTTCCCGGGGAGTAGACACCACAGCTTGTGGAGCTGAGGGGGAGGAGGTGCTGCCATGGCACCAGGTGGGGCATTCCTGAGAGGCAGAGGAGGTGGGTTAGGGGTAGGAACTGTACTCCTCACACCCAGGGGCTCAGACCTCTACAGTCACTGCTCAGCACCTCCTGGGCTTCCCTTCCCACCTCAGGGCCCTCTGTCGCCATGTCCAGGGCTAGGGGCTAGTCCCTTTCCTGAGCTCCCCTCTCAGTTGTCCCCTGCAGGGGCATTGTTGCAGCCATCTGGGCCAGAAGAAGAAGCCCTATATCAGCCTTGCCTTCACAACTTCGCCCCCTCAACCCCACCACCCAGTCACTCATTCTGTCAACTTCACTTCCTAAATAACCCTGGCATCTTCTTCCTCAGCTAGACTCTGCCAACGAGACCAGTGCGTTGTCTCTCTGCTCTTCCCGCGGCCACTGCCGTCCCCTTCTCCTTGGACTTCTGGCAGTTGCTATTACTCCCCCTCCCCCATCCTCGACGCCTGTCACCATTGAGGTCAGTTTTCCAAATCAATCAAGCCTCTGCTGTCCCCACCCTGTGGCAGAATATTCAGACCACCCACAGGGTCCTCTCTGCCCTTTGAGGCCTTACCTCGGTTGGAAAGCCCTCTTCTTCCATGGAATAAGTCAGCATAGCTGGAGGCTCGTGTCTGGGTCAGACCTTATCTGCCTCACACCTTTTCTTTCCAGAAGATTTATGGGCCTCACCAGCCCCCCTGCAACCCTCCCAGTCTGTGCTGGGAGGCGCTGACCCGCTCTGTCCGTGGCTCTCCCAGGGAAACAAGCAGAGTGTAGCTTCCTGAGGAGGTAAAAAGCCAGGCCTCCCCATGTGGCCTCGGAGTACCCAGCTCTGCTCTTCTCTCCGCACAGTCATGAGACTGAGCTGGGAGCAACAGGAAAAGCCCAACTGGGAGTTGGGCCACCCGGTTCCTGGACCCAGCTTTGCTGAATCCCTGGGGAAGCCACCTTCTTCCCTCAGTCTCAGCATTCTGTTGGTAGAATGAAGGGGCTGGACCAGGTGGTCCCACAGGGCCCTCTAGCTCTCATGTCAACAAACAGAGAAGTTTAACTACCCCCGCCCCCGCGCACGCACACACTGCAGGAGCTGTTACTTGCACCTGGTTGATGAGAGTCCATGCCAGGGTCACAAGCTCCATGATCTCTTGGCCTGACTGGTGTGACAGGTGCAGGATGGACTTGGTCCCTACAGGGAGCAGATTTCTAGCCAGGAAAGAGGGAGCAAAGGCTACCAGAGGTCTAGAGACCAACAACAGAGCAATGAGTTGAGCCGACTGGCCACATGTGCCAAACTGGGCCGGAGTGAGCACAGCAAGCTCTGAGTAGCTGGACCGACAGAAGGGTCATGAACTTCGAGGCAGACAGGTCTGGTGCAGGTTCATTTCCCCAATGCTGGCCCATTGTCTGTACTTCCCAGATGAGGAAACTGAGGCTCAAATGGGGTTAGGCCCAAAGTTTCCAGGAAGTGGTAGGCTACAGCCCCCATCTGTTCCTTTCCTCTGGCAGCAGGCTGCCTCTCATGACTACGTATGAGCCTCAGCACCCCACCAACTTTCTCTACATGCACAACCAGCCAGAGTGGAAAGGCTAGACTGTGTCCTCAGCTGTATTTCCCACACCATCACCTACTGCCTAACAGGCCATGTACAGTGGCAAAGCTGGCTCCTCATCCCCATGGCCACCTCCTTCAGCACAGTTACTGGGTCTCCTTCCTGGCCCAGCATAGCCCTCAGCACTGGGATGTCACTTCCAAAAATTATGCTGGCAATTAGAGTGAGTGGTTGGTGGAGTGAACCCATTGGCCAGGTTTCTGGAATCCACTGATGAGTGTGGTTGCTAACAAAGCCTGGAGTGAGGGCTGAGGGACCTCCTTGCACTAGAAGTGCTCCTAATGGGCTGAGTTCTCAGCTGGTGAGAAGGATGTTGGACAGAAACCTAACAAGAAAGCGAGGAGATGTCTGCTGCACAGAGTGAGAAATGAGATGCTCGCTCATTTGCATTTCACAAGAGAATCAGGGATGTTGAGGGGAGAACTGTAAAGAGTAAAAGGCCTGTGGAAAAGGGAGAGCTGAAGGCAAGGCGAGGGTGTAGAAGAACCAGAGCTTTGAAGAGAACTGGAGTTCTCTTCAAACCAGAGCTTTGAAGAGAACTCCAGAAGCGGGGGGCATTCAGGGCATGGGTGTGGATAGACATGACAGCACTGAGACCACAAGGTCTGAGGCCACCTGCAGCACCCACTGTGGCTCCAAATAGCAGTCACGCTGCACTAACCACCACAGGTGTGGCATGAGGATGCTCTTGTTCTGTAGTTAGTGTGGGGAAAGGTGAGACACAGGATGAGACAGACAGAGAGGTGCAGACACACAGAAAGTCTCAGATATGGGGCTGGAGATGCACACCTTACAACAGAGAAGAGTGAAGGAGGAAGAAGGGCAGAGAAGGAAATCAAAGGAGAAAGTGGGGGACAGAAAAGGGAAGCAGGAGGCAAAGAAGAAAAGAAGTCAGGAAGTACTAGGCGGGGTCTTCTAGGAGTAACCTCTGCCCACCTCATCCTTTGCTCCTAAGACTTTCTAGAACAGAGGGTGAAGAATATTTTCTGCAAAAGGCTGCATTGTCAATATTTTAGGCTTTCCAGGTCATACACTTTCTGTCACATATTCTTTGTGAAAGATGCAAGACTTGTCCTTAGCTCGAAGGCCATACAGACACAGACACTGCTAGGGTTGACTCCCAGAGCCACCTAACCCCTGATAGAACTTGCTTCCCAAATAGAATGTGGTGCCCTAAACAGTCTTCAATTTCAGCAAGTTCCCCAGTGGTGTCTGGGCTGCTGGTCCACAGATCCAGTGTGTAGTGTGAGGGGTTTTTGCCGCTCTGTAGGGTTGAGCTGCTGTCTGGCAAGCCATCCAGGCCCCGCTGAGATGCACCTTTGTTTACAGACTCTGCAGTAAGGCTGGGCTGGCCACACATGTCAGGCCCTCTTTCCAGGTAGGCCCTATTGCCCAGCTGCAGGGAGTGTGGTCAGTCGGTGGCTTCCAGCTGTCAGCTCCTTCAGGGTGTGCCTCATTGCACAGACTCATCGAGCCTGAGCTTATGCCTTCCCCAGGGTAACCTTCACCTGGTGGCTGAGCAAGATGGAGGTGGAAGGTCCTGGCCACCCCAGCTGGACATACTCTTTGCCTGATTTGCTGAGGGTTTGTCAGTCCTGCATCACAATTCAACTCCGGGCTTCCTCGACCCAATCCAACTACCTTCCCCTGCATTCACCGTGTAGATCCTTAATAAACAGCCAGCACCCCACTCCCTCTCAGACTCTGCTCCCAAAGAACCTAACCTGTGACACAGGTGACAGGTGGACATTCAAGCTGGGGGCAGTAGGGATCACAGAGACAGTGTTTGGTACTACCTGGTCTCACCTGAGGCAGTGGTAAATAAAGTCACTGGGCAAACCAGAGGCCTCCCAGGGCAGGGGTCTAAGGCCTTGCAGAGGTTCCCCTGTGGCCAAAGGGTAGATGGAAGAGACTCACAGTAGAGCAAAATCTGCAGGCCTGGGTCAGCCTTGGCCAAGGGCCCACTGTGCTGTGTGGCTTTGGGTAGCTGCTGCTGCTCTCTGAGTCATTATGCACTCATGAGTAAAACAGACTAGAATCTATAATCTGATGAATTTAGTTTCCTAGAAATACTATAACAAAGCAAACTTGGGGGCTTAAAACAACAAAAATCTATTCAGCCACAGTTCTGGAGGCCAGAAGTCCAAAATTAGTCTCCTTAGATCAAAATCAAGGTCTACACTCCCTCTGGAGGTTCTAGTGGAGAACCTGGTCCTAGCCTCTTTCAGCTTCTGGTGGCTGCCAGCATTCCTTGGTTTGTGGCTGCATTGCTCCATTCTGCAAAGTCAACATCTTCAGTTCACTCTGATCTGTCTTCACATTGACTTCTCCTCTCTCCCTGAGTTTCACCTCTCTCTCTGCCTGTCCCTTAAACAGACACTGTAATGGCACTTAGGATTCACCCTGATCATCCAAGATAATGAAAGAATTTGGGATTATTATCAGGAATTAGGACCTGATATTTTTTGGGGGTACTGTCTATTCCACTGAAGCTGCCATCTGTACCCCAGTAGGCTTCAGCTCTGTCAAGTTCTTTCTGTTTCTGAGTGGCAGTTCTAGGTTGCCAGCCAACCAGCCAGCATCACTCACTTCCACAGCCGAAAGCAACTCATTCTGCCAAAAGTTATTGTTAATGTATATTGATATAGCTGTTTTGCTCACACAGGTGGTTTCATTAGCAGCCACCACCACACCACCACAGGTACTAAGCACATACTAGATGCTTATTTGCATTGTTTCATTTACTATGGCCCAGGCCCAAGGAAGTGAGTTTGCTGTACCCCCACTAGATGCAGATGACACCAAGGATGGAGAAGCTAAGCAATTCGGTCCACAAAAGTGGTTCTTCTGGGATCCTCTTCAGACTGTCTGACATACAGACTCTCTTATTTCCTCCCCAGCAAGCAGAGGGTTTCTTTTCCAAACTATTTGTAATGTTCAGTCTCTTTTGAACTTGGAAGCAAGTCTCTTATCAGATCCTACCAATTTGCAGATGTAACACAGGGAGTCACCGTTCTGGAAAGTTGAAAATCCAGTTAGGAGATCCAGAAATGCGGGGGTGGGAAGGGCCAGATTCCAGGCTCCCATCTGCCTGATGGACAGCACATCTCAGCTGTGATTCATTCCTCCCCCAACTCTGAACTGTCTCAGACTTTGAATGTCAGTCCTTGTTCCTGTTGACTTTATGGGTTAAATTTCTTGATTATGTTATTTATTCAGCAAATGGGCCAGTGCATGTGACTATGTTGACCCTTTCTCCTGATTTTAATTTTAGGCCCGAGAAATATTCGTACATAACAAGTTGTGGCGGCCTGTGCAAGGAAACCACTGTGGAAGGGTGTTTACCAATGCTTATCTTGTGTGTGCAAGGGGTTTTCGAAAGTCCAGAAGTGGGGAGATGGGACTGGGCCCTTTGCGAAGACTTCTGTCTAAAGGGGACTGAGCCCGTGGTGTGGTGCTTCTCTTGGACTTCAGCAGATGGCCTTGCACCCTACCTGCATGGCCTGGTGGTATCTTGCCTTCCCACACATCCCTTTGGAAAGTCCAGCCAAGGTCCACTTCCCTTCTGGTTCTGTGCCCTTCTTCTCGCACACCGCAGGGCTTGCTCTAAACGAGCCCAGGCCCTCGGGCCTGGCAGGCGAGCTGTTTGCACTGGGACGTGAGCTCCCCATGGGGGCGGCACAGGGGCTCAGACTGATTCCAGAGGTCACCACAGCCCAGCCAGCAGGCGGTGAAGTGGCCAGAGGAATTTAGAAGTGGTCCTCCAATCTAATGAGAGAAGTGAGCGGGCTGAGAAAGAGGCTGAACCCTGTGATTGAGCTGTGGGGAGGCTAGTTCGAGGCCTAGGGCCTCACTGATGGCCACCACAGACACCAAGTGGAGAATAGCCCACCCTCTCAGATATGTGGAAACAAGGGCTGCTGAGGTACCTGCCCAGCTGAACACGGCCACCACCAGGCTGGACAGTGGGCAAGTCTCCCCCGTGAGGGCCAGCAGTCCTAAGATACCCTGATGTTAGCTGGACTCTTCCTAGACCTGGCATTGCTGCCCCCACATTGCTGAGTTCAAGCCTGTTGGCATATTGTCATCTCCTGAGGGGATTCAGGCCGAGCACACAGTCCTGTGCACAGTACTCTGGACCAGAGGTCAGAGCCCTCGACTGTGGAAAAAGACACACATAGGTTCCAATGCAGGGCAGGGCACATTGTGTCACCTTTCTTCTGTTACATGATGGGAGTAGAAGGGAATATGGCACACTCTTAAACTGTAGCACACAGTAGGACCTGTGTTCATTAGCTGTCCTATTCCAGGCCTTTTCCTAGGAGAGAACAACAATCAGTTTAGGTCAGTGTCCCCCCTGCTTCGGACCTTTTGGAGCAGCCCCTCACACCTCCACCTCCCAAGAGGGCCAGGGGAAGGGCTTAGAGAGGGGCTGCAGTCATGTTCCAATGAGCCACTGACCCACCAGGAGCCTCACCCCTCACCTCAGGCAGGTGCAGAGGGCAGAGGGCAGAGGGCAGGGGAAGGCTTGGCCCTGTTGGCAGGAAGGCCTCCACTCACTCCCTTTGGGCACCAGGAGCTCCCGCTGAGAGACAACCTGCTCCAGGTGTTGTGCAACCTGAGAGCCTCAGCCCAAGACCATCTCTCCGGGGCAAGTGTTAGCAGGAAAGCTCATAGCTCTTCTCACCCGCATTCCAGGGATTCTGTGTTCAGCTCAGAGGCAGGGTAATAAGACGCTGTGCTGGTGGCACTTGCCAGAAACCGGCAGATCTTTGATCTGCCATCTAAGCTTCCCAGTGTGCACTCTAGTGACACAGTTTCCACCACAGGGTGTTCTTCAAACCTTCTGCTTAGGGTAGTCCCGCAGAATACACAGGGTGCCAGTGATTCTTGAGACAAAGGGACACTTGGCTCACTGTTAGACACTGGCTCACTGGGGAGGAACCTCTTTGTAGGATGCTAGACTACAGCAGCGGGCCAACACCCAGTGTGTGCCTGGGGAAGACCTGTGGTCACATCTCTGGCGGGTCAAAAAAAAGAACATGAAGCAGAATCTGAGTACATGGGCCCAGTTAGCTTGGAGGAATCACACCTGTGCGTGCACACAAAAATACAAGCCACTAAACGATTCCCCGTGATTGGAGAAGGGTGTAGCAGCAATATAGAACCCATGCCTTTCATTTGAAAGACCCAGACTGGGCAAGAGACCCACTCAAAGCCACACAGTACGTAAATCATAGGTCGTTGATTTTTGTGATCTTTTATTTTCCTGTGCCATTTTATTAGACAGTTGTCCTCTTTGCCCATGCCACCCCCAGCTATGTCCCTGTACCTGCCATACCAGCTACCAGCACGTGGGGTTCGATCTGACATGCTTCATGGGAAAGAGGGTCACTGGCAGAGGGAAGAGAATGTAGAGAACCTGGGTGTGGGGCAAGGGCTGCTCTGGGGTTGGAATGGGATGTTAGCTTCATGACGTTTGTTTCTGGGTATAGAACTGGCCAGGGTGTCTGAAGCAACCTGTGGTCTTCAGGCAGATGAGTGTCATTCCCTATGTGACCAAGGAAGATGCTGATGTCCTGAGGCACCAAGCATATGAGCTTTTTGGGTTGTGGGAAGTGGCATCTGAGAGAGCCTCTTCTCCTGCCTCCTGGGAAGGTGTACCAGTGTGGGGTTTGGGAGACATCAGTGTGCATAGGAAGGCCTCCCAGGGTACTTCAGCGGACCAACTTCCACAAGCTGCTTGGCCATTTTGCACAACAGGGCGGAGCCCTTCCTCACAGAGAGAGCCAGTGGTGGACCCTGGACAAGCCCTCCCGGTCTGAGTCAGCAGTGCTGCAGGAAGTCACACCACAGGCTCTGCCTGGGCCAAGCTAAGCTGCCACCAGGAAGGACTAATGTGTTAGAACCAAGCCTGATGTGTCTCAACAGGGTAGTGTTGGCCAGGGGCAGGCAGAGAGAGCACTGGAGGAAACCAGGGGAGGAGAGGTGACCTTGTGGTCAGCCCTCAGGAGCCCCAGGGGAAAAGTGAGAAGGGATCCCTGCTGGCTGTAACAGGATGAAGCCTCCTTGTAGGTCTAGAACAGTGGTTCTTAATCTTTTTTGAGGTACCGAACCCACCAGTTTCATATGCGCATTCACCGAACCCTTCTTTAGTGATAAATAAAATATGATTGTTTTTTCCAAATTCAAGACATAAGTATATGTTTTTTTACTGGTGCACAAAATGAGCCGTGCATGAACATCACCTTGCTCAAAGAACAAAACCAACAAAGTGCATGAACTCACAACAAATTACGGTATTACTTTATTCTGGCCCCCGCAGCAGAGCTTCTCTGAACTCCTGAGACCGACTCATTGAATCCCTAGGGTTCGATAGAACCCAGGTTAAGAACCACTGGTCTAGAATAATCATTGAGTGTGCCACAGAGTCTGATTCTTGGGGACCTGGTGTCAGTGTGACTGGGGTTGAGCACATACATGCATTGTAAGCCGGCTGTGCACCAGGCATACCATGGAGCCTGTCCATAGAACGTAAGCAACATTCTTTTTCCAAGTGCTACGGAAGACCTAAGGGTGGGGTGGGGAGGGTATAGTTCTGCTTGAGGAAGGTCAGGGAATGCTGAGTCCACATAGATGTTTGAGTTGGGTCTAAACCATCAGGGCGGGGTAAGCCTCAAGGACTCTTCACCTGGGAAGGAGCTCCAGGGATGGACTGATCTGGGTCTGTAATTCTCAAATTTAGGGGAGTGCTGAAACACCCGGGGGCCTGCTGAAACACAGAGTGCCCTCACAGTGTGATATGGCTGTGATGGGGCCGGGAGCTGCGTCCCAAACTGGTTATTAGGAGATGCCGATGCTGCTGTTGGTTCTTGGACCACACTGGAGCAGCCCTGACCTAGTTCGCTTCTTGACATCTGTGGGACACTGCTGGGAGGTCACCCAATTTAGCCAAGTCGCTCAGAGCCATTGTGTGGGAGAAGGGAAAGGGGACGGTGCCCTTGTCTCTACAGGCCACGCTGACTGTGATGCCCAGAGATAAGGGTGAATCTCACTGTGGGGTACCCTGTGAATCAGGGGCTATGACAAGGTCATTGAGAGCTAAGTATTTTGACTCCCTGGGGACAGAGGGACACTATAGTGATAGTGCTGAGAAGAGGAACAGTGAGTGTATGTGTGTGTATACATGCATGCAGCTCGACAACACCACACACACACATACATATCTTAGGATGTAGTCATGACTTTGGGCAAGTCTCTTTCCCTTTTCTTAGTGTCAGTTTCCCCATCTGGAAAAATCAAAGGAGATGGATTAGATAACTCCTGAGAGAAAGAGAGAGAAGGGAGAGAGGGGAGGAGGGAGATGGGGGAAAGAGGGAGGGAGACCTACGGGAGCACCCTGGTAACCTGTGTCCTATGATTAGTACTCTATTTAAACCAGCTAATAGACACCTGAAACTGGGCAAGGCTATGCAGTTAATGGCACAGCAGGAGCTGGCACTGGTCTGCAGGGACCAGTCCATCTATCAGGGTGTCATCAGCCTCCTCCCCACTCCAGAGACTTGAAGCATGAATAACACTGCCCAGAGGAGGCTTGTAAAGCAAAACAAAAGAAGCCCTTTTCTGAGCAGATCCCCTGGGGACTTCAGAAGCAATTTCCTTGAGTCCCACCAGGCCTGGGAGAGAGTTGTTCCCAGGGGAGTTCTGGGGAAACTGGCAGAAGGCCAGCCCTCTTCCCTGCCCCCTTACCCCAGGGATCAGCTCACCAACACCGTCCAATCACAGCATCCTTCTGAGAGGCTGGCCAAGAAAACAAAGGCTCTGAAAGAGGAGGGAAGAACTCCCAGAGAGCACCTGGGCTGTGGAGGCTTCCAGAAGAGCTCTGAATTCAAATGCAAGTTCTACCTTCACAAGCTGTGTGACCATAGACAGTGTACTTAACCTCTCAGAGTCTCGGTTCTGTTATCAACAAAGACAGCTTCTGTGGGATATGGGGATTAGCTGAAATGACAAAAATGAAAGCAATTTGGAGGAACAAAAAGAGGAATATACTGATGCTTTGCACTGTGTCATGTTATAGCTGAGAGCTGCTTAACCTGGAGTGACATGTAATCTCATACTTGCACCTGAGTCCCAGCTATGTGCTGTGTAACCCTTGGAAACTCACTTAACTTCTCTGAGCCTTGATGTCATCATCTATAAAATGGAAGTATTTATGATATATTTTTTCCCTTAACAAGGCGAATAGAACAAGATTAAAAGAAAGGATATGTGAAATCCCTACCTCATAACAGTAACAAGCTTCAAGAAGTTGTACTTCTCATATTCCCCAGGTGTCCTTGACACAGTGTGAAGGTGGTACTGCCATTACCACAGCCAAGTGCACGCCTCAGGTATGTGTCACTATGCTGCCCTGGCCAGGCTGAGGGGCAAGGCTAAGCCCTGGACAACCCAAAGCAGCCTACCCACCCAGCAGTTAGCTCAGGAAAGCCTCAAATTATACAATTTATGAAACCCAATCCAGTTTTCCCACTGGAACGTGTGATTAGAGAGATTACACATTCACTGTTGCAATTATGGTAATGTTGATGTGTGGACAGATAGCTGGCAGCCAACTGAACCATCTATTTATAGGCTGAAGATTCTTGCTATCTCAAGGCAGACATATGGGCCATAAAGGCAGGCGACAAAAACAGGAGAGGGGGAGCAAACCTCCTTCCGAATGAAAAGACACCAAAAGGAAGCTGTAATTAGGGCTGGGACCGGCTTATGCAAATCAGGTAATACTTTCAAAACAGAGATGAGATCTGGTTTTAATAAAGCACATTGGAACAAATGGTGGAATAATGACTTAATAAATCTAAATACAAATATTTTGTTCCTTTTCCAAAATGAACAGCTCTGGCATCTTCTGAGCCCTGGCCTGGTGAGGGGTGGATGCCATGGTGTTACACTGTATTCTTTCCCTCTGCAGGATCTAAGATTTTAATTTTTAGCCTTCTGCTAAATTACACGGGCTGTCAGTCAACTGTGGGAGATATTTTGAGTAGGAAGGTTTATACAAACACACAGAGCAAGCACACTCTGGAAGGCGTAGCACAATATCTTTTACACCGGCCTGGGTGGAAGTCACAGGCTGTTTGGAGCGGGATTACAGCTCTTCCAGAAATAGGCCATGGAGAAATTATCCACTAGGAGGAGGAATCCAGTGGATTTTTTGGTGCCCCCCTTCCCCTCAGGTATTGATTAGAGAAGCTCTTTGGTTGTTCTTTTTGGTGCTTTTCCCCTAATCGCTTCCCACTCCAGATATACCATCTAAAGCAGAGATTGCAAACCCATGGAGTGTGGGCCACATCCAATCCGCAGGCGTGTGCTCTTTGATCGGCTCAAGGATGTTGGCCCCAACACAGGTCGATGTTTAAAACCTGATTTTAAATATTTTTAAATCAAGAGATTCACGATAAAATTTATATGTCCAGTTCCTCCCAGTAAATCAGGAAGTGTGGCCATTGACCCTAGGTTTTCCTTCCTGCATGGTGACAATCAGCTGGAGCTAAGGGCGCACTTCCTTCACCAGGGAGTGTGGCTTCTCTGAGTTTTCCCCATCCAGTCCCCATAATTCCCAGGCACCACCTGCTTCACTTAAGTGAACTGCCTTGTCTCAAAAGCAATGGAATTTTTTATGCTTGGTATAAATTCACACCTTCTTAGGGTCCTTAGAGTCTGTGGCTTAGGAAATGTAGTTGAAAATAACATAAATAATGTATATATAAATCACTAATTCTCAAACCTGCATCTATTAAGTTAGAAAAATGAGAACAATATAAAAATATTAATGTAAAAATGAGTGATACGCACACACAGACACACACAGAGCAGTTATCAGTGATCCTTGCTTGGGGGGAGGTGCTGTTCTACATTTCATTCTGGTCTGTTTCACCTATTTCAATAGATGGTGGTTGTTATACTGATGTTCTTAACTTGACAAAATTAAAAGCTGGTAACTTTATGTCAATCCACTGTATTTTACCGGTTTATGAAATCCCAAAGACTAGGTGTTTCTCACCCAAATTATTATGTAATTGTAGATTCTCAGAATTGGAGGGCAGCTCTAAAGGCAACTGTCCATCATCCAACACATCCTTATGTGTATCTGTTCATGTGTCCTTCCCTCCATCCATACATTTACACATATTTGCCCTTCCTTTATTTTAAAGATTTTATTTATTCATTTTAGAGAGAAGAGAAAGAGAGAGAGAGAGAGAGAGAGAGAGAGAGAGAGAACAGAGGGAGGAGCAGGAAGCATCATCCCATATGTACCTAGACTGAGCAAGCCTAGGGTTTCGAAATGGCGACTTCAGCATTTCCAGATCAACACTTTATCCACTGTGCCACCACAGGTCAGGCTGCCCTTCCTTTTTTAAAAAATTTTATTGATTGATTTTAGCGAAAGAGGAAGGAGAGTGTGTGTGTGTGTGGGGGGGGGGGGAGAGAGAGAGAGAGAGAAAGAAAGAGGAACATCATCTGTTTCTATGTATGCCCTGACTGGGGATTGAACTGGCAAACCTCTGCACTCTGGGACAATGCTCTAAACCAACTGAGCTATTTGGCCAGAGGCATGTTTGCCCCTCTATTTATATATTTGTTCAACTGTCCTTATATACAACTCACATTCACTTGTCCTCCCATCCATCCATCCACCCACCCCACTATCCATTCATCCATCTACCCAACTATCCAATTCATTGAGCTCCTCACTTCTGCTGGTCTGCACTATCCAGAGGGATGTCCTGCAAGAATTCTTTTTCTTTGGTCAGGCCTGGCTGTTGGAGAGTTCTCCCTGTAAAAATGTCTTCATTAAAATGTCTGTCCCTATGACTTCCACCATTAGTCTATATGAGGGCTCTGCAAACAATTGAACCTCGCTCTCCTGTCAACTCCTTAACAAAACTCTGTCCCCCTCACCACACTTCATGTCTCACTGAAGACCACCAGTCTTTTCTTCTCCTGGATAAATTCCCTGGATTTCTTCCATGAATCCCCCTATAGCAGGTGTAAGGCCAGTAGCCAAGGCCACCATCACAGCCACCTGGCCAATGCAGGTTCGCATTAGATTCGGACAGTCGGTAATGAAGAAATGGAGCCAAGAACTGGTGAGCCATCAGCTTTAATTCTATCTTGCACCCAGTGGGCAAGCAAACACACACACTGGGCTCCAAAACCCACTCATTCAGTGCTCACAAAGCTCCTGACTTATCCGAGTTTCCTAGAATCAAAAGGTTTCTAACTCACAAGACTTATTCACCTCTGTCCCCATCTCCTTCTCCAGTACAAACTGGCTTCTCCCTCAGCACTCTGCCATCTGGCTGCTTCTCCTGGCCTCCACATGGCCTTAATCTGCTCTCCTCTCTAATACCTCAGGAAACAAGAGCAAGCAAGCTCCCGGCCTGCCCCACTTTATACTGTAGAAATCCAAATCCTTAATCCAATCTACAAACAAGAAAGTCTCTGATACAAAGTCACTTATCTGAGGCATAATGGGAGGATTCCTCATGAGAGTGCACCACCCTACATCATCCAATCAGTCAAGGGTGTGGAGAAAGCTTACTCTTAAAACTAAGAGTAGGGCCTGACCAGGCGGAGTAGGGCCTGACCAGGCGGTGGCGCAGTGGATAAAGCGTCGGACTGGGATGCGGAAGGACCCAGGTTCGAGACCCCGAGGTCACCAGCTTGAGCGTGGGTTCATCTGGCTTGAGCAAAAGCTCACCAGCTTGGACACAAGGTCACTGGCTTCAGCAAGGGGTTGCTCAGTCTGCTGAAGGCCCGCGGTCAAGGCACATATGAGAGAGCAATCAATGAACAACTAAGATATTGCAATGGCAATAAAAACCTGATGATTGATGTTTCTCATCTCTCTCTGTTCCTTTCTGTCTGTCCCTATCTATCCCACTCTGTCTCTGTAAAATGAATAAATAAAATGTTAAAAAAACAAACAAAAACACCTAAGGTGTAGGCTATAACGACCCGGCCTGCCCACAGCCTGTCCCCCAAAACACATTAATATCAACTTGCATGTGGGCAGCACCATCTTTAACAAAGTGAGCATAATATATTTTATCTGCCCAACAGCAGGAATTGCAGAGATTCTTGTTTGGTCAGGTTCCCTGGTCTTCCTCAATTTGGAGCTTTATTGTGGGTGCTGAGCAGCTCAGCATTTGGCGGGACTCTCCGCTCTCGCTGTGGATGCTGCTCTCGCGGCCTCATTGGGAACCTCGTGATCTCATCTCATTGGTGATACAGTGGGTTGTCAGGTCCTTGAAACCTGTGAGTTATCTTCACACACGCCATTAATCTCCCATGTGAACATCAACAGTGACCACAGATTCAGCTGAAAACATGCTTTTTGAGGTTTCTTTCACTTCTAGGAATGATTAAAAGTGTCTTCAGTTGACCGTTGTTTCCAATCACTCACCATCAATGTTAACATCATCTCCAGAAGCAGATCCAGCTTCCCAGTGCAAAGGGGCCTCCCAACTTGGAGAAATTTCTGGGTCGCAGAAGTCCTCCTTCTACACCCACCCCCAATACCTCTGTTGTCTGCAGGATGATGCCTAATAGTATTGTTTGCACCTTTATGGTTTTGGTCCTAGCCAGAATAGTCATGTCTCTGAGAACAGGGGATGGAGAATGTCACACCTTCCTCTCTTCTTTGTCAATGATGCCACATAAGGCAAAATTAAAGTTTTTAAGATTAAGGTTTGATAGAAGATAAAAGGGAGAAACTGGGAAGTTCCCAGTCCTCAGCTGGGATGAGAAAATGAACAAAATAGAGGCACAAAGTTAGCCTTTGTTCTTTTGCTGTAAATGAGCTTGAGGGTGGCTCTCAGCGCTCAGCAAACAACGTGCCCTTCAGCGCCTGCTGCACAGCACGGTGTCTTCTGTGGGGTTTGCCTTCCTGAGTACTCTAAGCTCCGTAGGTCCTCTTGCATGCCTCTTCGAGCCTCCCTCAAGCCCCAGCACTCAGGCTCCCTCTTGTTTTCCCTGTCTGGGACCAGATGCTCCACGGAGCTTGTTAAACAGACTTTGCCCTTGTGCTATTAGAGCTTACCCTATGAGATCAGATGACATGTGGCAACAGTGGTATGAAGGGGGAGATCCAACTGGAAGTTTCTAGGTGGGCACGTTCAGACCCCCAACAATGTGTGTGCCTGGGCCAGACATACTTCTACCCTAGGGGATAGGATGTGTTAGTGAAAGATGCAGGATGTCCTTGAGGAGGAAGTATCAGTATCACAGGCACAGGCGCAGGATCGGACTATGACATGAGTGGGATGCATTGGTGGGAGTGAGGCAGATGGTCAAATGATCAAGGTGACAATGGGAAGGGTGGCTGTGTGGTGTTAACCATGGGACAAATCTGTGTGAAAAAGTGGGTCCACAAAACCAGCAACAATAACACTGGGGAACAAAATTTTTGTTGCATCCACAAAAACACTTATTTTTACCTAATTCGAGTGTGCTGATCTCAAATCTGACATTAGTTTTTCTCTTTAAGCTACAGTTTCTTTGCATTTCAAGATTTTAGGTTTTCATCTTATTGCAAAATTTTCAACATTTAGTTTAACATAATGAAGTAAAATGTCTTCTTGGGCATCATCTTTGCAAAAATATAATAATTTATATAATGCAGTAAATACACTAATTAGTATACTAAAAGGTATGATTGCATCAGAATTTGTCTACAATTTTGAAATAGAACATATTAAAACACTTATTTTAATCATAAAATTTGCACAAAACTTATTTAAATTCCATTCAGGCAAAAATTTGCTTTTGTAGCTCTTGCATTTGTGTACTTGTTGAGGACAATCTCGTTTGATGCTCCAGCAGTAGTCTGTCATCATATTTCTGTCCCATCGCCCCTGATAATGCTCTTCCATCATCTTCAGATCTTGATGAAAGCATTCTCCCTGCTCATCACTAACAGCTCCAAGATTTTTGGGAAACTTATCAAGGTGACTGTTCAGGAAGTGAATCTTAATGCTCAGGTAAATCCAATGTCGCGGAAAGCCAACAGCATCCTTTGAACCAGAAGTTTATAATTTTCTGCTTTTTTGTTGCCAAGGAAGTTCTTTGTGACTGCCATGCTGCTTTCTCCTCCTTATTCATCTTCCTGGAAAATTCTTTGTCATGTATGAGGGTTCGAATTTGAGGTCCATCGAATACACCTGCTTTTATCTTCTCAAAAGACAAGTCAGGAAAGGCAGAAATAATATGTTGAAAGCATTCACTTTCTCTATTCAAAGTCTGAGCAAACTGCTTCATTAAGCCAAGTTTGATGTGAAGTGGGGGAAAAATGATTCTGTCTCTATTAACTATAGGTTCATTCACAATATTTTATATCCCTACTTCCAGAGCTTCATGTTTCGGCTACTCCTTCTGTGTCCAGTGTTTCTCCCGGGCTCGGCTATCCCACAAACACAGAAAGCAAGGATACTTCGTGAAACTTCTTTGTTGTCCTAGCAGGAAATTTACCATTTTAAGATCCACACAAAGGATCCAGTTATGCTCCTCATACTTCAGAAAGTGGAGAACAATTTTTATGTCATTACAATCTTCTTGCAGATGAATTGAATAACCAATTGGAACTGCTGCATAAACATTACCGTTGTATAGGAGAACACACTTCAGACTCCATTTAGAGCTGTCAAGAAATAGCCGCCATTCTGTTGAACTGTAAGTGGTAACACCTAGCTGGCTGAGAAGACTACTGATATCATGATAGTAAACAAATTATTTGTCTTCGGAAAAAAAGTCCACAAAATGTAGAGATAGGCCCAAATCTTTTACTAAGTCATTCAATTCGGGTTGGCTAAACTGCTGAGGGGTTAATGACTGCTTAGCATCAGAAGAAGACCCTTCAGATTCTACAACCATTTCCTCATGCATCTTATAAAAATACACTTGCTCACCATGTTCACTTTCTTTGTCCTTAGAAGAAAACCATTGAAAACTGGAACCGGGAGTGTCTCAGAGTGTGGGATAGGTCATATTACTGAAGGAATATTAGGATATGCGATCATGTGCCGTTTTTACTTGCCGATCCTCTGTATGGATCAGACAGAAATAACAGTCACTGCTGTGGTCCTTAGGCTCATGCCAAACCATGGGAATACCAAAAGGCATTCCTTTGTGTTTTTCTTTTGTCCAGTCATGAAACATTTCCTCACAATTATGACACACAATGTGAGGAGCCTAATTCTTATCTTGATCACCAAGGGGAACTTGAAAATAGGCAATATATGCACGTGTCACAAATGATGAAATATTGCGCCTTCGACGTTGAAGTGTGTAACAGCCACATATATAACAGAAGGTGTCAGGATTATTCTTACATTTATGCCTACTCGAAAAAGCCATGATTCAATCTTAAAACAAAATAAGAGGGTGTTTTTTATCAGATAATAATTTTTTACATTTAAAAACAACTACAATTATGTAAAGGTGATGTTTGTAAAACATTAATTGCCTTGTGGTTATGTTCAATCCAAGAGTCGTTGCCCTTTAACTTCAATTTAAAAACCAATGCATGCCATTAACTGCAACAAAAAGAAATTAAATTTGCATAAAAACTAGAGCATGCACCAAAAAACAGATAATCAGATTTGAAATCAGCAATGCAGAAATATATAGAAAAAGTTCTAAAACCTCACGCAACAGAAAGTGAAAAAAAATTGTTCCCCAGTGTAATGGCTCTCGTATGTCAAGCACTTCCTACACGTCAGATGCTTGTCAGACTGCTTGGTACAAAGGGTCTGGTTTCACCCCCCCCCCCCCCAGTCCCTCAGGAGCAGCAGAACAAAATGTATTTACTTATTTACTCCGGAAGATTCACACCTCCACCCCCACCCTCCACCCCCAGACCATCTGCTCCCAATGGAGAGGATTCTGTCTCTTCAAGTTTCCTTTCTCCAGACCTCTTCAAAAAAGAACGAATTCTTACTGAAAGTGAGGTGGGTATAGGGAAGAGGAGGAAAAAGCCCTGTGCAGCCGATATTGGCGTGTTTCGTGGCTGTGCTCTATGAGGTGCTCGGCTGCTGGGGAGATGGCAAGAGGACTGAGCGGTGAAGGGAAGGGAGGGGAGTTTGAAAAACAATTATTGTAAATTATTTGACAGTTTCTTGTACAGATGGAATTTTCTTCTAATAAGTTTTGGCTGCTAACTAGGACTGGATCACATGGGTCCCTGAATTCTTGAAAGTGATAAAGGTATTATTTTCTTTCACTGATGAGGCGATTAAAGCTAAGGAAACAAATCATTTGCTCAAGGCCACAATGCCAGAAGTGATAGTTCTGGGATTGGTACTTGGGCTGCCCACCCCTGGACAGTGCTCCTGTTCCCTACTCTGTGCATTCCCTAGGTCTGACCCGCAGGCATTTAGAGGTGGGAGGGATGAGGAAGCATCTTGCTCAGTTGTTTGGTTAGTAGAACAACTGAGGGCAGGAGAAAGAGTGTAGCCCAATATGAGACATAGAGGGTCTACTGTGTAGGACCAGCCTCCTGCCTACCATCAACATCAACCAAAATCTTTCCTGAGCACTTAGCCCAAGATGAGCACTGTTTGTACTCAGGCTTTCTGAACAGCATTTTGTCCACCTCTCACAATCCCAGAGGCAGGTGTAATCATCCTCTTCTCATAGAGGAAGTGTGACTCGCCAACAGACCTTCATATACCTTAGAAAAAACAAAGCTGAAATTCAGAACCTGCTGTTTGACTCACACCCATTCCCTTAGCGGTTCCTTCCCCACATATCGCTTTCGGGCTTTTGGATACTAATGTAACAGGCTGCTCTTGGTTCTCCAATTTCGATTTCTAGAACAAAATGTTGTTCTATTTATAGTGGCGCCGAACATCTAGGTACAAGCAAAGCACTTCTCATGTAAAATTTGACATTGTTTATGGTGGGTGTCAGAGAGGAGAGATGGGGGAGACTGAGGTGTCGATGAGAAGAGGGGCTCACTTTCTGGGTGAGGTTTCTGAACCAACCATGAAGACTGGGACAGAGAAGGAGGCCTCTGGGAGTGTAGTGTCTCCTCTTCTCACACTGGAGTCACACTGACAAACACATTCTTCCCTTGAGGTGGGCTATGTACTTGCAGTGGGCACCAGGGCTCACCCATTCGTGTGCACTTGCATGCACACAAACACACATAACTTATTTTTTGAACAATAAGTACTATGTGCAAAATTCCACATGGGCATATGCATATTGCACATAGGCAATTCTGTTGCCTTATCTCCCTCTGAAAGGTGTTACAATCCAGTAGAACAAATAGGATAAAATCCAAGATGGGAGGAGGTCAGTATCTAGATCTAGGGATTCTATGCCTATATTTTATATCTGCCTTGAAAATATTCCCATCTCTATCTCCTAGTTAAAAACTCATCAGCCAAATTCCTTTGAATGCATTTGTCATCTTAAATTCTCTGATCTTTTCCTCCCCTCTTATTGTTGATTCTTTATGAAATAAATCATAATTTCCTACTGTCACATAAGAACCACTTGACAGGCATCTATCCTGAGATTCCATCAATGTCTGTCAGCCAACTGGCTCTGGAGCTGGGGGAGGGGAGGGAAGGAGGCCAGCAGAAGTCTCAGGGCCCCAGGCCCCAGATCATTCCTTGTAATCATTCCCTGCTGGGCATGAAGGGCCCTTTCCCCCTCATGCCCAGCAGCAGGAGAAGATAGATGTACCATAGTGGGGAATTTAAGAACTTCCACATCTTAAAAAATATTTGAACAACCCCGATTCTCATCCTCCTTCTGAGCTGTTGGCAGTTCATAAGTCACCATCGCCAGATGACGAATTATTAGAGGGAATGATCGATATATATATATATATATATATATATGGCTAACAGACAGTATAGTGCAGCAATGAAGAGATCTGGCTATGGAGTTCAGATGAATCTGGGTTTGACTCTTTGATCCACAGCTAGAGAGCTGTGACCCTGGGCGGATTCCATAACCACCGTGTGCCTCAGTTCCCTGGTCTGTAATGTGGAGATGATGTTAGGGCCCACTCTATGGTCTTTCTGTCAGGATTAAACAAGGTAATATACTTAATGTGCTTCCGGCAGTTCCTGACCTGTGAGGTGCACTCAGGAAATGTGGCTGCCATGGTACATAGTCTCCATGGGACATCAGGAAATGACAAGATTCCTGGCCTTTAGGAGTTTAAAACTGAGCTGAAGAGACCAAATACCAACGTCATAGAAGATGGTTGAGAGCTTCAAGTTAGAAGTGGCTTTATCTTTAGAATGGGTGCAACAGGAGGTTTGAAAGCAAGTACTCATTCTGCATGGCTGGGTAGATCAGAGGAGGGCTCCAGAGGAAGTGGAGACTGGCGGGGTGAGCCTTAAAGAGAAATGTTTCCTGAGTCACTACTGCCGGTTTCGTGCTTCTAGGGTAGCTTCAAGGGAAGTATATTTTATTTCTATTTTGCCCATGAAGGGTCTGAGACTGTGACAAGCCAAGTCAGCTTGTCAAGAAATAGTGGGGGTCTGGTCACCAAGTTTCTTGGGTTTCTGTGGTACACTAGGCTATTTGTGGAAAGTGTGGGGACAAGGTGTAATGTAAGATACCCAGATCAAAAGTCTTGGAGTTGCCTGACCAGGCGGTGGTGCAGTGGACAGAGCATCAGACTGGGATGCGGAACACCCAGGTTCAAGACCCGGAGCTCGCTAGCTTGAGCGCGGGCCCATCTGGCTTGAGCAAAAGCTCATCAGCTAGGACCCAAGGTCGCTGGCTCCAGCAAGGGGTTGCTCGGTCTGCTGAAGGCCCGCGGTCAAGGCACATGTGAAAGCAATCAATGAACAACTAAGGTGTCGCAACGAAAAACTGATGATGGATGCTTCTCATCTCTCTCCGTTCCTTTCTGTCTGTCCCTATCTATCCCTCTCTCTGACTCTCTCTCTGTCCCTGTTTTTTAAAAAAAAAATCTTGGAGTCATCCTAGAGCATTCTCTTTCTCTATAGCCACCACCTGGAACCAAGTCACCACCATCTCCCCAGACTGGGTCCTTGCGGCAGTCTCCTAGCTCCCCACCCCCTGCCATTCTCCTTGCAGGGAAGTAGGAACAAAGCAGCAGAAATGAGTGTACCCTGGGTCCTGACATGCTCAGGAGGGTGACTGTGGAGAGGCTAAGGCAGCATTTGCACAGATGTCAACAAGGAATGGTCAAGCTTGCCGTGGGACAGCTGGGATTCAAGAGCTGGACAGTAGAAGGGGCCATGGCAGGACTTCTGGCTCAAGATAGGGACACAGCATACTAAGTGAATGAGCACCTGGCCTTTGTTTCCTGTTGCCCTCTGATCTCCTGCTACAGCCACCATTGGCTGAACTCAACTAGACGCCAGAAGGCAAAGGAGTGCCCATGACCCAGTCAAAGGGAAGTTTAGTGTGGCACTAAGGAAGCGTGAGCCTGGAGACCTTTCACTTCCAAGGCCCTTCCCAGCTGTTGTATTTGTAACTGTGTATTCTTTTTCTTGAAGAAAGCCTCCCAGTTGGTTGGGTTTCAGACCTCCAGCATCTGGATTCACCTGTGCAGCTGTTCCATCCTGGCCAGCTCTCTGGGACTCAGAGCGAGAAGGAGAGGGAGGGAGAATTTCCAATACAGACATTCTATTATTATTATTATTAATTTTCTTTAAAATTTTTTTAGATTTTATTTGATTTTTGGAGGAGAGAGAGGGAGAATGAAAGAGAGGAAGAGAGAGAGGGTGAGGAAGTTGGAAGCATCAACTCATAGTAGTTGTTTCCTGTATGTGCCTTGACCAGGCAAACCCAGGGTTTTGAACTGGTGACCTCAGCATTCCAGATCAACAAATACAGACATCCTTTTAAGACCCTAAGTCAGAGCTTGTTACTTCTGTGCTTAAGATCTTTTAATCATGACTCAGCACAGTCTAACGACCTCACCCTGACCTCCCGGTCCTATGCAGTGTGGCCGCAATCCCAGCCTCATTTTTCTCCCGTTTTCCTGGCCTGATGTGATCCCAGCCGCCCTGGCCCCCTCCTGGCTTTCTATGAATGACCCAGACACACTTCTTGACCTTTGCTCTCCCCTTGGCTTAGACCTCTTTTCCCACCTGTGCTCACAGTTCCTTCAAATCCTGGTTCCAATGTCATCTTCCCAGGGGGTGATTTCTCTGACTTCCTTATTGGGGTTGTGATGTCCCTTCTTTGCTGTCTTTTTCTCCACAGCACTCATTATCTTCCCATTATTCTGTATGTAGTTTATTCATTGGATTTCCTAATGCTTTGCCCTCACACCAGGGCAGAGATTTGTCCCTTTACTGCTATCCTTGGTGCTTGGAAGAGCCCTGGCACATAGCAAGTGCTCAGTAAATAGTATGGAATTAGTAGGTGGTCAGTATGCTAGTGGAATAAATGGATGAGTGAAAGAAAGGCAATTAGAAACAGTTCTGAGGCCCTGGCCAATTGGCTCAGTGGTAGAGTGTTGGCCCTTCATGTGGCTTTCCTGGGTTCAATTCCTGGTTAGGGCACACAGGAGAGGTGACCAACCATCTGCTTCTCCTTCCCTCCCCCTCTTCTTTTTCTTTTTCTTCCCTTCCCTCAGGCTTGACTTTATTGGTTAGAGCCCATTGGCCTCTGCCTCGGGTGCTAAAATTAGCTCAGTTGCAAGTATTGCAGATCATTGGCCCCCGACTGGGGTCACCAGGCGGATCCCAGTTGGGGCACATGTGGGAGTCTGTTTTGTATTTCCCTTCCTCTCACTAAAATAAAAAGAAAAGAAAGAGGACAGAAATAAAGAAAGAGAGAGAGGAAGAAAGGAAGGAAGGGAGGGAGGGAGGGAGGGAGGGAGGAGAGAGAGAGAGAGAGAGAGAGAGAGAAAGAAAGAAAGAAAGAAAGAAAGAAAGAAAGAAAGAAAGAAAGAAAGAAAGAAAGAAAGAAAGAAAGAAAGAGAGAAAAGAGTTCTGAATCTGAGGGGGAAAACTGATGCGCTCAAGTAGGATTGCGCCCTGGGAGAACCCATGCTATGTCAGATAGCACCATGGAGGCAGATATTGTGTGATCAGGGCTGGAGCCCAGGCAGTTCCACACCAAAACACCGTTCCTTCTATCACAGCCGTGTTTTCCAGGCTTCGTTGTGTTTCTGAGGTAGCACCTCCGGATTAAGGGAGGTGCCCATTTGCTCCACCTGCTCATGTTTCAGATGTGAGACCTCTGAGAACCATTTTATTTAAGGAAAGAGCTCTTGGTTTGAAAGGAATCAAACCCTTCACAAGGCCTGGCCATTTCTCGAAGGGGCACGTGGACGAAAGCCTAGGTAGGAAATTAGAGTGGGTACAGCTGCCCCACCCTTCCCCATGGAGAGGCTTGGGAAGTCCCACCTGGGTGGGATGCAGGCCATACAACGCCTTGGAGGCCAGCAGTCCAAAGCAGGTACTGAAGTCTCTGAGGAGTCGTGTCAGCTCTGGGGAAAATGGGGTGATGAGAGCAGCCCTTTGCGAGCTGTGGCATAGCTGCATGTATAGAAAGGACTGGAGCAGAGAGGTCAGGGCCAAGGTTAGGAAGAAAGGGCCCTGAGTAGCATCTTCATGGGTAGCATGTCTGCAGGGCCAGCCTGTGCTGGGACTGCCCACATCCCCAGGCTGCACCCCAGCTCACCCAGCATTTGACTCTGGAGCCACACAGAGATCTGAGCAGGGTATCACTTGGCCGAAGAGAGTAGGGCGCTCCCCTCAGGCATGACTTTTAAAGGACACCAAGGAACTTTGTAATTGAGGTCAATAAAATTTTAATGAATTTTTTTTGAAAAAAAATCCAAAGGAATGCAAAAAATCCATGATGAACAAAATATCAAAATTTCAAATAAAGACAGAAATGGAAAGCGACTAAGATGTCCTTCAGTGGGAGTGGGTAAATGGGTAAATTGTGGTACACTTATATAGTGGGACATTATTCAAGGACAAAAAGCTTTAGTCAGAAGAAGCTCTAGTCTAGAGCTTCTCTCTTTAGTCAGGAGACACTAAGGAATCTTAGGCGCATATTACTGAGTGAGAGAAAGCAATCTAGAAAGGCCACGCTCTGTATGATTCTAATGATGTGACATCCTTGAAAAGGCAAAACTATGGACCAGTGGTTTCCCCAGGTGAGGGCTGGGGAAGGAAAAATGGGTGGAGCACAGAGGATTTCTAGGGCAGTGAGACTACTCTCTATAATACAACAACGGTGAACACATATCACTCTTCATTTGTCCAAACCCATGGAATGTACAACACTTGGAGTGAACTCTAATGTAAACTATGCACTATAGTTACTAATGTATTAACACTGGTTTATTAACAGAAATGCCCCATTAATGTAAGGTTAATGTAAATGACAGGGAAATAGTGTAGAGGGAGAAGGGAGAGCACAGGAACGCAATGTGCTTTCCACTCAATTCCTTTTTCCTTTCTTTCTTCTTTTCCAAGTGAGAGGAGGGGAGATAGAGAGACAGACTCCTGCATGTGCCTCGACCAGGATCCACTGGGCAACCCCTGTCTGGAGTCGATGCTATGCCCATCTAGGGCAATGCTTGCAATTGAGCTATTTTTAGAACCTGATATGGAAGCTCTATGGGGCCATCCTCAGTACCTGGGGCCAATGCGTGCTAATCAATAGAGAACCATGGTTGTGGGAGGGAAAGAGAGAGAGAGAGAGAGAGAGAGAAAAGGGAAGGGAAGAGATGGAGAAGCAGATGGGCACTTTTCCTGTGTGCTCTGACTGGGAATTGAATCCTGGACATCCACCCACTGGGCCAATGCTCTACCATTGAGCCAACTGGCCAGGGTCTCCACTCAATTCTTATTGAAATCTAAAACTGCTTTAAAAAGTGAAGTCTGTTAATATTTTAAAAATAAAAATTAAACCCAAAATCTATGATGAACAAAATATACAATAAAGACAAAATCAGTGGGCTGGGATCAGGGTGAGGTGAGTGAGACATCATTTTTTCGGGACTGTGTAAGTTCAGGGTCAGATACTGCACTGGGTGAACTGAAAGAGTCTCTTTGAAGTCATCTAGTGCATCCTTATATTTACTGGTGGGGAGACAAAGTCTCTAAGAAAGGGAGGACTTGTCCAAAGTCACTAGGTGAGGCTGCTGGGGGTGGGGGAGCATCAGGGAGATCCAGCCCAGTGTGTCAGCAGCTGTCCCTCCAGCAGCAGGCGGTGACTCATGGTCTGCATGCAGTGTCAGGGGGCGGGAAGGAGGTGGCTGAAACCTAACGGACTCCCTGGTCATGTGTGAAGTGACCTTTGAGTCTCGCTGAGAGCTCAGGGGTGGTTTATAAGAAGGCCTCCTTTGCATCACTCACAGATTATTACATCATTAACAAAGAAATAGGCCCGGTCCCCACATGTACAAGCGCTGGGTGGTTCTTGACATCTTCCTGGGCTCTGCCCAAACCAGATGCTCCATGATCCTGGGAAAAGCACCAACGTCTGGCCCAGCGGGAAGCCTCCTGCTTTGGATGAACTGGCTGTTCAGCAGGCACGCTCCTCCACTTGAGGCTCACTTACGGGCCCTCTTAGAGCTGATGCTTCACTCAGATGGACCTTTGACTTTCCCTGGACTCACTTGGGTTTCCTTCCTGTGCCGGGCCTGTCAGAGCCGGCCTTCAGTGCCAGGATACTCTCCACTCCTCACACACAGGAAGTGGCCTGAACTTGACCTCTGAGGTCAGGAAGTTGAAACCAGAGGTCACATGGGGGAACACCTTGGCCTATACCTCACCCAGTATCCTCCAGGGGCTGGCGGAGTTGGGTCTGGGGCTGAGGGCTGGTTCAGAAAGACAGACTCTGTGATTGGACCTCTGTTCCCTCCCGTGCAAAGTTAGATTCCAGGGGATTACAGGAAGGGCTCAGCTGCAGCAGCAGAAGGTGGCAGGAGAGCTGAGTGCCGGGAAGCTCAGGTAGAGTGCTGCAGCTGCACTTGGATAGCACAGTTAGACCAAGAGGAGTCAAATTTGGAGTGGAAGACATGCTGTCTGCAAATGCGGTGTGAAGTATGAGGCTTATAGGGATGTCAAAGGGGAGGCCCCAGAGGCAGAGGAGGGGCAGAGTTGGATCTGGGTCTTCCTTGGAGAGAGGACACAGGTGCTCTCTGGCTGCTGAGAGAACACCAGACTCTTGAAAGAGCCAAATGTAAATGAATGTGAAACTGGAGGTGGGAGGGGCACAGAGTGAGGGTTCTAAAGGCATCTCTGTGGGCTGTGACAGGCATTGACATTGACATTGGAGCAGGATTCTTGTGGACCACCCATGTGTCCTAGCTGTGAGGCACCCGCTGCTCAGTTGCTGCTATCTCCCTCGAGCCCCCTCTTACATTTGCTCAAGTTGGCCTTCTCACTGGCTCAGCAGAAGGAGGAGACAGCCCAGCCGGCTGAGGTGTCTGTTCAGGAGCTCCCACACAGGTATGCCCATAATGACCGTAATGTGTAATAATAGCTTGGCATTTGTAGGACATATGACCATCCTCTTTGTGAGAACAGAGAAGTGGAGGCAATACATGGGGTGTGGTGAGAGGGTGGGCTTGGGGTTAGAGAGATCTGGGGCGAGGTTCCAGCTTATCCCTGTGTGATCTAAGCCCCCTGACCCCCTACCTTGTTCCAGTTTCCCATGTTCATGACAAGGTTCAAGTAGATTCTGTTTTAAACTATAAAACCTACAGAAGATAATATTACTGCAGACACCATGAACAGCCAGGCCTGTCTACATTTGACTATACCTGCTCCAGCGTTCTCTCCCCTTCTGGATGGGATTGAAGGTTTCTGTGTATCCTCTTCCTCCCTTACCCCATTCAAGTCTCTGCCTCCCTACTTGGAGATGGCTATGAGGCTCTGACAACCACAGGACCTCTAAAGATTGTTGTCATTTCAACATCCCTTTAGAGGCCATAGACATGGGTGTTCCCTGGAGAGCCGCTAGCCAGTCATTCTTCCATTGTCCCCAGGCTGCCTCCTGAGGATGATATCCCTTGGGTCATGTATACCCCACCTTGTTCCAGTGAGGCTTGTCAAGGGCAGTTTGTGCTTTACAGATGGTGGCTGAGTGGGTTTGGCTGATGGCCCCTACTCTGGGCCCTCCTCCCTCCCAATACCCAGAGCTGGGCCCTGAGCTGGCTGCAGAGGGGGAGACAGTGAATAAGTCAGTCTCCATTTCAGTATCAGCAGGTAGCGGCTCCTAGATGTCAGCTGCTCCTCCCAGTCTTGCTTCAGTACTCCAAGATATACAGAGTTAAGGGTGGCCCCAGGTCCCAACTCAGGCTCCTGACTCCCAGACCATAGCACCTTGCCATGTGTCTGGGTTCCCACTCATGGGGGAAGAGGTGATATGTGTGTGTAAGTGGGGGGGGGGTAATTGGGATAAGATGGGGGTTGCTTTATGAATTCATGGTTACCATATTGAACTAAGAATGAAGCCACACCCTTTACAGTAAGGGGCGTGGCTAACCTGAGAATGGGAAGGCACCTCAGGAAGAAGCTGTGTGTGGACCTGTGCAGTGAGCAGCCTCAAGACACCCTCCCAAGGAAGCCTGTGAGAAAAAGAAAACAGAGTATGTGACCTTTGGTGTCAGAAATACCTAAATTTGAATCCAAGCTTCTGTTACTGAGTAGCTCTGTGACTTGGCAAGCAACTTCATCCCATTGGGCCTCAGTCTCTTCACCTGTAAAGTATGACTAGAGCCCTACCTCCTTAAGTTTCCAGCACATAGTAGATGATCAACAAAATGGTTCCCTTTGCACCTGCCCCAGGTGTCTCCTCACAGGCTGGAACTGGACATGCTGGTTCTGGGAAGATGACAGGTTCTGACTGCTGCACCGTGGAAGGCAGGCTGCGAACCACAAGTGCACACCCTCGCGCTGGGCCTCAATACTCAGGAAAGTCCCCATCAATATTCTGCTCTATGACTTAGCTTTACTAAGGAGAACTGAGGGCAGGGCTACATCCACAAACGTTTTGAATTTAAACATTTAAAGAAAAAGTCACCAGAGCCTATTCCTGGGTTCAGGCTGAGTGTTCTTGGCAGAAATGATGATTCCCATTCCTTGGTTCTTCCTGCGGGGTTTATTTAGTGATGTCCATTCTTCCTTCCCACTGCCCGCTCCCCTGACCTGCTGCACAGCCCCTCCCCACCTCCAAAAGGGAAGAAGGGTAGGTTCTGAAGTGGCAAGCTCTGCTGGAGACAAGATCCATCAGGCAGATGAAAAGACATTTCTCTTTGCTGCCATTACACCGCCTGCCCCAGACAACACATGCTCATTACAGTTATATCTCATTCCGCTCACCTAGAGAATAAAATTAGAAATCAAGTCAACTCCTGGGAGTCTTGTTATATCAAACAGACTTACACAAAACAGGCCAGACAGAGTGCAAGGTTTCCATAAAATTAGGCTGTGTCCCCAGGGACTGCCTTGGAGTGACGCAACATTGCAGAAAAATGACAGGCACCCCTTTGCATAATTTATCAATTATACACCATTCAATTCATCGCAAGCGGGAGGCAGGGGGTAATGGTCTGGAATGGAAGAGGACCCCAGGAACAGCACACGTGAGGGAGAGGAAATTAGACTCTAATTTCCTCCCCTGTGCTGATTGGATAAATGAACCTAGGTGAGTCCTTCAGCCTCTTGGGACACCATGCTACCCAGCCATTTAGACCAGGGGACCTAAGTGCCCTTTCTGCAATTCTAAAATGTGTTTGTGTGCTGAAACTCCACATTTGTGGAGCCTGAAGTGTGTGGTGAGTAGGGCAGTAGATGCACGTTCTCCACTTGAGCCCGCCCGGCGGTGGTGGAGCTTTGAGTGACCAAGGTTGGCACAGGGGCTGTGGGTATCCAGAGGCCCAGACAAAAGTCTGCTTCTCAAATTTGCCTACTGACTATTTCACTTATAACGGCACTTCTTACATCAGTCTGTCACACTACCATCACCTACCCTCTATCTCAGTGCATGCTTATGACTCCCTAAGGCAGGACACGGGCTTCCCATGGGCAATCCTGCTTCACTGCAGGATATAGAAGCATTTGGGAGTGGGAATGATGCACCCAAGGGCCACCAGTCTGTGTCCTTTCCCAACTCCCACCACTTTATCCCACCCTCCTCTGGGCCCCTGCTCTTCCTGGAGCATACTTTCTCATGGTCATGGTATTATTAACACTTCTTCTATTTGTCTACCTGCCTACCCAAAGGCAGATGCCAGAACTATGTCCCTTGGTTTCCCAGGCACTCAGTCAAGGGCTTATCTCCACTGTGGACTCTCAGTAGTGCTATTGGATAAAGGAATAAATGAATACTAAAGACCAGAAAGAGATGACACTGGATGCCTGCCATCTAGCGTTCCCTGCTCCAGAGCCTCACAAGTCATTGACTTGCCCCTGATGCCTACACGGTGACTGAATGTCCATCTGTGGGTTCAGCTGGACATCATTACTGAGTCATTGTAGAAGGGACAGGATGTTTTTGGCCATATCTCAAAGGCCAGTCCTTGGCTGTGATGTATGTAGCAATAGGACATTCACCTCCTTCAAGAAGGGGTTCTGCCTTGAAGAAACTGATCTAAGTCCCCCGATGGGGCAGGTGCCCTCACCTCAGTTTTAAAGAGAGACTCTCAGGCTCCCAGATGTGGTGGGAGAGTTGGGATTGAATTCTGCTTCTGGCCGGGCCTTCAGTCTATACTTCCTTTGTGAGACCATGATTTTGTCCCATTGTCCTATAATTTTCAAACTCCTGTATCACCCCCACTCCCACTGTAGGAATAAAGGTGGGCAGGTCAGGAAGTGTCAACCCATTTTAAAGCTGAGAAAATTTATGCTCAGAAAAGCGGATTGACTCACCCAAGCCCGTGCATCTGGCAGCAGAGCTGGGACCCAACCACAGTATGATGAGGGGACAGATGAGGGACAGAGCGAGATGGTCAGGACGGATTGGTGTTTGCTGGTGGCTCAGAAGCAAGGGGAGTTGTAGGGCCAGAGCTCATACCCATGCTTTCGGATTTCAAAGCAGGTGCTCAATATGCAATTACAGTTTTTTGTTTGTTTTTGTTTTCTAAAATATGGTGGGAGAGGGACAGGACTGCTTGGATCTCACCCACAGGGTAGCATTTCCCGTGACAAAGACAAGAGAATGAGATTTCCTCACGGAGCAGGGGCCTCCGGGGTCACTGAGGCTGAACCAAAGGCAGTTTTACTCTGCTGAAATATTCAATTATCCGCCTAGCAAATATTGGCTCAAATGATGAAACCTAACACGTTCTCATTATTTCCCTGGAGGGGGCTCCAGGACTGGAGAGAGGACAGGGTTACAGGGCCTATCAGTTTTCCCCAAGCAGGAGTGTCAGAAAGGTCAGGGATGGGCTATGGAAGGGAAGAAGCTGGGGAAGCCCCCACCCTTTTGCCAAGATAGCTTTCTGAGAAGGCTCTGGAAGCACCCAGAAGGGCTGCTTTTGTTCCCGGGTCTCTGAGGGTGAAGGCAGGTTTCCTGCCAGGCTCCTTAGGCCTGAGCATCCTGGAGCCTAAAGACTGAACTAAACGGGACAGTGCCAGCCTGCTTTGAGGTGCCCTCAGGATAAATGTTTGCTGTTTTTGTTTGGAAGCAAAACCCTTAGCTTCTGTTTTCTCCAGCCTCCATGGAAATTAAAGCCAGGAAGCTAAACGATGGGTGATTATGGGTTCAACTTGCTTATTAAGAGCCCACAAAGGATTATCATGGGGCTTCTAGGCAAATCCCACAGAGGCTTGGAAACAAGCTTCTTCCTGGCCCGAGGCACAATATTCTCTAGGCTGAGGGGGCTCCACTTGGCTGCCAGGGTGTCCCCGAACCCACAGGATGGTCACAGAAGCCAATGAGGACAAGGGTGAATGAACTGTGCTGGCAGGGGGAGTTGAGATGAATAGGGAGAAAAAAAAAAAGCCTGTCCCTGGTGGTAGAGAGTTCAGATATTTACAAACATCTCCCTGGAGAGGGAGCTCATTGAGGTTATTAGACCAGTGTCAGCGGGACTCAGCAAACTACCTGTTGCCTGTTTTCATAAATAAGGTTTTACTGGACAGAGCCACACCCATTCCGTTATGATGGCCTGGGGTTTACCCAAAAGAGTTGAACAGTTGCAACAGAGAGTGTCTGGTCCATAAAGCCTGAATTATTTCTTATATGTCTTTCTACAGACAAGGTTTGCCCACACCTAGCTGGGGGAAAGAGTATACATTTCAGAGCTGACCAGGTGTGGGTTTCAAGGCTGCTTTGGTTCTGTATTACTTTGGGTCGGTTGCTTCCTTGTGAATTTCACTCCTTTCATGTGTAAAACAGAAACGATTGTTTACTCGACAGGAGCTTATAATAAGGTATGTACCTTTTCTATGTGCTTTGCAGGTATTAACTCGTTTAATCCTCACACGAACTGGATGAGGTTGGTGCTACTATGATCATACACACTGAAGAGGGGAAGTGGAGACCTAGAGAGGCTAAACTACTCAGCCAGGACCACACAGCACTGGGATTACGAACACAGGTGACATGGCTCCAGAGCCTGTGATCTTAGCTGACCTTTGTGAAAATGTAGGCGTGATGGATGAGTGGAACTAGCCACAGGGGCTGGAATGCAGTGAACTCAATGTACGGTACATTAGCTTACCCTTCCCCTCACCCTCCTCTCCAAATATTTTGGCTTCTGGCAAATGTCCAGAATAAGGTTTCTGGCCCCTTTGAATTACAGCATCTTAGGTCATCGTATCCCCTCCTGCCTTTGCCCAAAGCCAAGTCCAACGTCACGAATGCCACTTTGGTTTCCTCGGTACAGTCTCCCTCTCCCTTTCTGCCACCCTCTCTCTTCCACTGCTTAGTTAATAATAACATATCATGTTCTGTCCCAGATGCATATCAGTCGTGTGTAATTATTTATGGAGAGGCAGACGGATGCTCCCTGACCATTTTCACGGGCAGCCACACCTATCACTTAGCACCCTTTCTCCCTCATCTAATAACACTGTCCACTTTAGATCCTGGGGCCTTGATTTATTAGGTAATTTGTTTCTTCTCTGTGGCTTGGGCTGGCCTGTCATCAATATAATAGAATGATGGAGGTGCAAGCTGTAGACACCGGACATTAAAAACTAGGCAATTATTACTCATTTCTGCTTTGTGTTCAGCCCCAGCCAATCCAAAGCCATCCTTGGCCTCTGCTGATTGAGGAGAGAAACAGATCACAGAGGGACACAATGGCCTGGCTTCTCACAAAATGGCTCTCTGAAAATTCGGCTGTTGCTCTACTCGTAGATGTTTCTAGGAAAATGCTTAGGAGAAAAAACATGCACACACGTAGACAACATATGTGTGTGCCTGCACACATACAGCAAAGGAATCTAAGCTCCATTTTTTATTTTATTTTTTAAGTGAGAGGTGGGGAGGCAGAGAGACAGACTCCTGCATGTGCCCCAACCAGGATTCACCTAGCAAGCTCCCTACCAAGTGATGCTCTGCCCATCTGGGGCCATTGCTCCATTGCTCGGCAACTAAGCTATTTTAGCACCTGAGGTGAGGAGGCCATGGAGTTAACTTGCTCTAACCAATTGAGCTGCAGAAGAGGAAGAGAGAGAGAAGTAAGCAAGAGGGAGAGGGGTGGAGAAGCAGATGCTCGCTTCTCCTGTGTGCCCTGACCAGGAATCAAACCTGAAACTTCCACACACCAGGGTGATGCTCTACCACTGAGCCAACTGGCCAGGACCCTAAGCTTCCTTTTGAAGAGACTAAATACACTGGTTCTAATAGGACTGAACTGGACATGTCAGGAGGCCTGGCTGTCCAGCCCAGGTCTGCCATGCTAACCAGCTGGGGAGATGGCTGGGCAACCTCATCTTTCTGGGCCTGTATTGTCTCGCTTGTCAGATGAAGGGCGTAGAATAGATGAGCTCCAAGTGGCTTCTGGTCTTAACACACTGTGATGTGGCCAAGGTTACACAGACTTAAGAGGCAGAGTTGGAAATCGAACCATTGCTCTTTGATTCCAAGATTCATGCTTTTAACATTCTGCCATGCTATTTGCATCGATCATACTTATAATCAACATGATCAGTCTCTTCCCCATTGATCACTGTACTACAATCACTGAAATACCATCACCAATCAATGATCTTTAGTTGCACCATGAAAAGAATCATCAGTGCTATTCTCTCACCTCCACCATCATCATGCTCATTTCACTGACTGTTTTTTCTCTATGCCAAGCTTCTATGTAGAATGCTACTGAATCATCACACCTTTCTAGAAAATAGGCACCATTATTATTTATTTTTTTGAGAAAGACAGGAAGGGAGAGAGAGGGGGGGACGAGAGAAAGATGAGAAACATCAACTCATAGTTGCCTCGCTTTAATTATTTATTGATTGCTTCTCATACATGCCCTGACCAGATATGGTGGGGGACTCAAGCCAAGCCAGTGACTTGCTCAAGTCAGCAACCTTGGAATCATATCAATGACCCCTCACTCAAGTTGATTACCCCCTACTCAAACTGGTGAACCCGTGCTCAAGCCTACAAGCTTGTGCTCTAGTCAACGATCTTGGGGTTTCAAACTGAGGCCTTCAGCATCCTGGGCCAACATTCAATCCACTGTGTCACTGCCTGGTCAGATGAAAATAGGCTCCATTATAATTATCCTCATTTAACAGATGAGGCAACTGAGGCTCAGAGTGACACACAACACAAAACACTAGACTTTGGACCAGAACACAGGTGAACTTGGCTCCAAAACAAGCTTTCAACCACCAAGCCAGGTGTCACCCCATTGTTGTCACGAGCACTGTGACAGTGTCAGTGCTGCCATGATCCTCTATATCAGCGTCACCAAATTACCTAGCATCATCTTTCTGATCACTTCCAATATCATCACCAGAATCAACATCATTGCTAATGTTGAGATCACCAATATCAGAATCAATATTACCCAATTATTATTGCCCATAATGTTTTTATATAAACACCACCACTAATCAGTAGCTATATTGTCATGATCATTAATATCATCCATACCAATGTCATAGTGAATATATATTATCTTTAGTCATTGCTAATACTACTGTTACTAGCAATAGTATTAGATATCACTATTGTTATTAGCAATATTATGTTCACTGCCATCAAACCAGCCCATGCCTCCATCAGAGTCAATATTATAAAGAGCAGAGTCATCGGGCCACGACTAATCTCACCATCCATATGGAATTACCAATATTGTCAACAATAGCTTCAACAGCATCATCACCAATATCGTCATCTGCAGGTCACCACCATCATGCCAATATGATCAAAATAAATGACACACATCTCTAATTAAATGGATGTCATAGACATCAACCTACTTGTAACCCAAATCTCCTGAGCTCCTACTGGGCACGTTGCACTGTGTTAGGTCTTTACTCCCCTGGTGCTCTACAGATATTCTGTGAGAAATGCAGCATGCATAAATATTGGATTCATTGCCACACAGCCCATTCAGATGTGGTCAGGGTCAGCAGTAATCTGAAACTTGTACATCTCCAGTCAGATGACATCTGTTTCAGAAAGTTTAGATTATTGATTATCCTTAAATCCCACCCAACCTTCAAGTCAAATGCCTGCCTCCTTCCCTAAGAGGTAAGTCCCTGGAGGTGGGTTTCGGTTCTATCCATACCCTGCAGAAGCGTTCCACAGAATGCTCTCACGTACATGTTCGGGGAACTGAAGGGAATGGAATGTCAGCTGCTTCCTGAATATCATGCAATGAGAGGGAAGAACGTCAGACTGAAAACCAAGACATCTGGTCTTTAGTCAGGACTGGGTGCATTGAGCAATATTGAATTGTTAATTTCCCCTTCCTCCCCTTCCTTCCCATCTCCAAAAATGAGTCTTTCTTTTTCTATACCCAATTCATCACCAGGTTCGGCAGCTCCACCTTTAAAACATATCCCAGATCACCCATTTCTCATTCCTCCCCTGGAGTGAGAGAGGCCCTGCATCTCCTGCTAGAACCACTGCAGTTATCCCTTAATTGGCCTTGTTGTTTCCACTCAACTCCTCTCAACTATCCCCCAAGTGAGAAGCAGAGTGCTCTTTTAGAAGTGCACATCAGTTCCCCTTAGTTCCCTACCTAAAACCCAGCATATGGTTTTGTTTCTCACTTAAAATAACATCCAGACTGCCCCTGTGGTCTGCAGTATATACAGTCTGGTCCAGCCGTCCTCTTCTCCCTCACCTCATAGATCATTACCCCCTTGAGCTCAGATATGCCATTCTTATTGTAGCATCTTGAAAATCCCAAACTCGCTTCTAGTACAAACAAGACTTTTACACTTGCTGGCCACTCTGCTAGGAAAGTTCTTACCCTGTACTGCCATGTGGCTTGCTTTGCTACATCATTTAGTTCTGCAGTTGTGTGCCCTCTTCGTGCAAGGCCCTCTCTGACCACTCTTGGTGAAATAGAGCCCTCCCACAGGTACCCTTTCCTCATTAAATCTTCCCACTCAGCAAATATTTATTGACTCTCAGCTACAAGGGTTCTCAACCTCAGCACCGTTGACATTTTGGACAGGGTCTTTTGGACTGGGGTGGGATGAAGACTGTCCTGGGCAGTGATGGGATTTAAATAATTTAACAACCGGTTCGCTGCCCCAATGACCATTTTAAGTATCAAAAAAGATATACCAAAAGGTGGTTTATTACTTCATGCATTTAATACTTAAATAAGAACAATAAAAGAGGTACACAAAACTAGATGATAAGAAAGAGTTTTAAACTATTAATGAAAAAATATTTTAAAATACCTGACAAAAACTAATGAAACTGTTATTTTAGATATTTCCATATTGCTTTTTGATTGGCATCCTCACTTGCAATTTTCTTCGTTTTTATCTATTCATCATCAGCTGTGAGATTTAACCATCTCTTCACTGCAGCAGTAGGGTCCCATTCTTTGAGAATGTAAATTTGTGATTTCTACATTGGGCAGCTGCCCAGGTGCCCACCTTAGAGAGAACCCTAATAACAAGTGCCATTTTAACAACTGGTTCGCCAAACTCAACAAAAAGTTAGGTATTGGTTCTGCCTAGCCAGTGTGAACTGGCTGAGCGTTGTGACTGTCCTAGGCATTGTGAGATGTTTAGCAGCACATTGACTTGTACTCTTTAGATGTCATTGGCACCCCCACCTCTATTGTGACAACTAAAGATATCTCCAGACATTATAAAACATCCCCTGGGGGCAAATCACCCTTTGTTGGGGACCACAATTTTCTAAAAGCTTAAGATACACCAGTGAGTGAGACGGATACCACCACTGGCATGACATACCCCCTTCCTTTGCCCTCCATGGAGTACATTCTAGTTGAAGGAGACAGACAATGAATATAATAGGAGATCATTCATTGAATATTGTATTCTAGAAACTGACATGTGCTATGGGAAAAAGCATAGCAGGTTAAGAGTGATCAAGGGGGCTAGAGAGGGTTGCAATTTTATACAAGGTTGTCATAGTAAGCCTCATTGGAAGATGTTTTATATTTATTGTAAGGTATTTTCCCAGCAGAGAAAGAATAAAATCAGCGTAGTTATTAAGTCTTAATTATTGAGGCTTTATTTGGTACAGAGCGTTGCTTGGTTGGGACTCACTGGCATGGAAGATAAATGCCAGGAATCTCGCGCCAGGGACAGCATGGCGCCAGATTTTTTATTTTATTTTATTATTATTAATTCTAATGGGGTGACACCAATAAATCAGGGTACATATGTACAATGAAAACATCTCCAGGTTATCTTATCATTCAATTGTGTTGCATACCCCTCACCAAAAGTCAAATTGTCCTCTGTCACCCTCAATCTGGTTTTCCCTGTGTCCCTCCCCTCCTCCCTATCCCACTCTTCCCTCCCTCCCCCCATCCCATAACCACCACTATCTTGTCCATGTCTCATATTCTCACTTTTATGTCCCACCTATGTATGTAATCATGCTGTTCTCAGTTTTTCTTTTTTTCTGATTTACTTATTTCACTCCATATAATGTTATCAAAGTACATCCATTTTGTTATAAATGATCCGATGTCATCGTTTCTTATGGCTGAGTAGTATTCCATAGTATATATGTACCATAGCTTTTTAATCCACTCGTCTTCTGACGGACACTTGGGCTGGTTCCAGATCTTCGCTATTGTGAACAATGCTGCCACGAACATGGGGGCACATTTCTTCTTTTAGAACAGTGCTATGGTGTTCTTAGGGTATATTCCTATAAGTGGGATAGCTGGGTCAAAAGGCAGTTCGATTTTTAATTTTCTGAGGAATCTTCATACTGTTTTCCACAGTGGCTGCACCAGTCTGCATTCCCACCAGCAGTGCAGAAGGGTCCCCTTTTCTCCACAACCTCGCCAGCACTTATTCTGTGTTGTTTTGCTGATAAGTGCCATTCTGACTGGTGTGAGGTGATATCTCATTGTGGTTTTAATTTGCATTTCTCTAATGATTAGTGATGTTGAGCATTTTTTCATATGCCTATTGGCCATCTGTATGTCCTCTTTGGAGAAATTTCTATTCATTTCTTTTGCCCATTTTTTGATTGGGTTGTTTGTCTTCCTGTTGTGGAGTTTTATAAGTTCTTTATAAATTTTAGTTATTAACACCTTATCAGATGTGCTGTCGAATATGTTCTCCCAATGTGTGGTTTGTCTTTTTATTCTGTTCCTATTGTCTTTAGCTGTGCAAAAACTTTTTAGTTTGATATAGTAACATTTGTTTATCTTGCCTTTTATTTCAGTTGCCCGTGGAGATAAATCGGCAAATATACTGCTGCTACAGATATCGGAGAGCTTGCTGCCTATGTTTTCTTCTAAGATGCTTATGGTTTCACAGCTTACATTTAAGTCTTTTATCCATTTTGAGTTTGTTTTTGTGAATGGTGTAAGTTGATGTTCTAGTTTCATTTTTTTGCAGATAGATGTCCAATTTTCCCAACACCATTTGTTAAAGAGGCTGTCTTTACTCCATTGTATGTTCTTTCCTCCTTTGTCAAATATCAGATGTCCATAAAGCTGTGGGTTTATTTCTGGGTCCTCTGTTCTATTCCATTGATCTGTGTGCCTGTTCTTATGCCAGTACCAGGCTGTCTTGAGTACAATGCCTTATAGTAAACCTTGATATCCGGAAGAGTGATACCTCCTGCTTTATTTTCTCTTTTTAAGATTGCTGAGGCTATTCGTGATCTTTTTTGGTTCCATATAAATTTTTGGAATATGTGTTCTATATCTTAGAAGTATGTCATTGGTATTTTAATTGGTATTGCATTAAATTTATAAATTGCTTTGGGTAATATAGACATTTTAATGATGTTTATTCTTCCTAGCCATCAGCACGGTATATGCTTCCACTTGTTTGTATCTTCCTTGATTTCTTTTATCAATGTTCTATAATTTTCTGAGTACAAGTCCTTAACCTCCTTGGTTAAAGAAATTTACTCCTAGGTACTTTATTTTTTTGGCTGCAATAGTGAAGGGGATTGTTTCCTTAATTTCTTTTCCTGACAGTTCCTTGTTGGTGTATAGAAATGCCTCTGATTTCTGAGTATTAATTTTATATCCTGCCACCTTGCTGAATTCATTTATAAGGTCCAGTAGTTTTTTGACTGAGACTTTAGGGTTTTCAATATACAATATCATATCATCTGCAAATAGTGACACTTTTACTTCTTCTTTTCCAATTTGGATGCCTTTTATTTCTTCTTCTTGTCTGATTGCTGTAGCTAGGACTTCCAGAACTATGTTGAATAAGAGTGGTGAAAGGGGGCATCCCTGCCTGGTTCCTGATCTTAAGGGGATTGCTTTTAATCTTTGTCCATTTAGTATGATGTTTGCTGTCGGTTTATCATAGATGGCCTTTATCATGTTAAGGAATAATCCCTGTATTCCCACTTTACTGAGAGTTTTGAGCATGAATGGGTACTGGATTTTATCAAATGGCTTTTCTGCATCTATTGAAATTATCATGTGATTTTTGTCCTTCCTTTTGTTTATGTGATGAATCACATTGATTGATTTGCGAATATTGAACCAGCCTTGCCTCTCCAGAATAAATCCCACTTGATCATGGTATATGATTTTTTTCATATATTGCCGATTCCAGTTGGCTAATATTTTGTTGAGAATTTTAGCGTCTAAATTCATCAGGGATATAGGCCTATAATTTTCTTTCTTTGTGTTGTCTTTGCCCGGTTTTGGGATCAGAATTATGCTCGCCTCATAAAAGGAGTTTGGAAGTCTTCCTTCCTCTTGAATTTTTTGAAATAGCTTGAGAAGCATAGTAGTTAGTTCTTCTTTGAATTTTTGACAGAATTGACTTGTGAAGCCATCAGGCCCAGGACTTTTCTTTTTGGGGAGTTTTTTGATAACTGTTTCGATCTCATTTGCTGTAATTGGTCTGTTTAGGTGTTCTGATTCTTCCAGATTGATTTTTGGAAGATTATATGATTCAAGAAATTTGTCCATTTCACCAAGATTGTCTAATTTTTTGGCTTAGAGTTCTTCATAGTATTTTCTTACAATGCTTTGTTGTGTCAGTTGTTATTTCTCCACTGTCCTTTCTAATTTTATTTATTTGAGTCCTCTCTCTTTTTTTCTTGGTGAGTCTAGTTAAAGGTTCATCAATCTTGTTTACCTTTTCAAAGAACCAGCTTCTGGTTTCATTGATCCTCTGTATTGTTTCCTTCGCCTCTATGTCATTTATTTCTGCTCTGATCTTTATTATTTCCTTCCTTCTACTTGTCTTGGGTTTTATTTGTTGTTGTTTTTCTAGTTCTTTTAGATGCAGGGTCAGGTTGCTTATTTGAGCTTTTTCTAGCTTCTTATGATATGCCTGTAGTGCAATAAACTTCCCTCTCAGAACTGCTTTTGCTGTGTCCCATAAATTTTGAGTTGATGTATGCTCATTATCATTGGTTTCTAGAAACTTTTTTATTTCTTCTTTGATCTCATTGTTAATCCATTCATTATTTAATGACATGCTATTTAGTTTCCAAGTGTTTGAGTATTTTTCAGTTTTTCTTTTGTGGTTAATTTCTAGTTTCATGGCATTGTGATTAGAGAAAATGCTTGATATGATTTCAATCTTCTTAAATTTATTGAGACCATTTTTGTGTCCTAACATGTGGTCTATCCTAGAAAACGTACCGTGAGCGCTTGAGAAGAATGTATATTCTACTGCTTTAGGGTGAAAAGTTCTGAAGATATCTATTAAATCAAGTTGATCTAGTGTATCCTTTAAGTCTGCTGTTTCTTTATTAATTTTCTTTCTTGAGGATTTATCCAGTGTTGTTAGAGGGGTATTGAAATCCACTACTATGATAGTATTGCTGTTAACCTCGCCCTTTATATCCATCAAAGTCTGCTTTATGTATGTCGGGGCTCCTATATTTGGTGCATAGATATTTATAATAGTTATATCTTCCTGTTGAATTGTTCCCTTTATCATTATGTAGTGTCCTTCTTTATCTCTTACTACAGCCTTTGTTTTAAAGTCCATTTTGTCTGATATAAGTATTGCTACCCCTGCTTTTTTTTTCATTTCCATTTGCATGAAATATTTTTTTCCATCCTTTTACCTTCAGTCTATGTGCATCTTTTGTTTTAAGGTGTGTCTCTTGTAGACAGCATATGTATGGGTCCTGTTTCTTTATCCATGCAGCTACCCTATGTCTCTTGATTGGATCATTTAATCCATTGACATGTAAGGTTATTATTGATATGTAGTTGTTTATTGCCATTTTATTCTTTAAAGCTGTATTCTTCTTTTGCTCTATTCATTCCTCCCTTTAAACTGTTCACAAGAGGCTCCTTAGTATCTCTTGCAGAATTGGTTTGGTTTTTATGAATTCCTTCAGGCTTTGTTTTTCTGGGAAGCTCTTTATTTCTCCTTCAATTTTAAACGTTAGCCTTGCTGGATAGAGTAGTCTTGGTTGTAGGTTCTTGTTCTGCATTATTTTGATTATATCTTGCCATTCCCTTCTGGCCTCAAGTGTTTCTGTTGAGAAGTCCGATGTCATCCTTATGGGGGCTCCTTTGTAGGTGATAGCCTTTTTTTCTCTAGCAGCTTTTAAAATTTTCTTTATCCATTAGCTTTGGTATTTTAACTATGATGTGTCTTGGTGTAGATCTTTTTGGGTTTCTCTTTAATGGAGTTCTGTGTGCTTCTTGAATGTGTGGAGTGTTTTCCAGCCTTAATTTAGGAAAGGTTTCTGCTATGATTTGATTGAACAAAGTTTCCATATCCTGTCCTCTCTCCTCTTCTTCAGGCACCCCTATGATGCAAATGTTGTTTCTCTTCATGTTGTCACAAAGCTCTCTTAGAGTTTCCTCACATTTTTTAAGTCTCTTTTCCTTTTTCTTCTCTGCTTCTGTGCCTTTGTTTATTGTGTCCTCTAACTCGCTTATTCGATCCTCAGCATGATTCATCCTGCTTTTAAATCCTTCCATTGTGGTCTTCAGTTCTGATACTGTATTTGTCATTTCTGTCTGATTCTTTTTTATTATTTCAATTTCGTTTTTTATACTTGTTATCTCTTTATTTAGGTGCTCATAATGACTATCCATTGTTGCTCTAATTTCTTTGAACATCCTAACTATCATTATTCTAAATTCTGCTTCTGGTAATTTGGTTATATCTGGTTCATTCAGGTCCTTCTCTGGGGATTTCTCTTGATTCATTTGGTTTGCATTCCTCTGCCTGCCCATTTTTTCTGTGTATAAGCAAGTTGTGACCACTGGAGTCTAGTAGGTGTTGCCTTTGTCTTCTCTAGGTGTGGTCTGTCTGCAGGACCCCACCCCCTCTTCCGGTGCCTAGGGTGGTTGGGTATGAGCGTTGCCAGCGCTGGCCCACTGTGGCTTTTGCTGTGATTTCTGCCTCTCCTCTGTGGGAGGGGCTGTCACTGAAGCCACAAATCTTAGCACCAAGTGTAGAGGTGAGCACCTTTGCTCAGCTGCGGACCGAGACTACTTCCGGACTTCCGCCCAGAACCCTCAGTCAGAGCCTGCTCGCCAAGTTTCGCATGTCGGGCAGGGCTTTTGACATGCTCTCAGCTGTGAGCGTTTGCCCGTCTGGAGATTTAGCCCCGCCCTTGAGGCCAGGGACCTTCTGCGCAGGGTCGCAAACCCAGGTTTATTGGTCCGGGAGTGATTGCTGGCTTCCGCTCAGCTGCGTACTTCCGCTCGTCCCGGACTCTACCTCGCCCCCGCGTTCGGAGCCCGCTCATGCACGTATGAATGCAATCCGTGGTTTCTCTGGCCAGGCGGGGATAGTAGCGTGAGCTCAGCTGTGAGCTTCCACTTGTCTCGGGGTCTACCCTGTTCCCGTGCTCGGAGCCCGCTCGCGCACGTATACTGGCCAACCGCGGTTTCTCCAGCCCGGGGGGTCGGGTGGGGTGGGGGGGGCTGGTAGCTTGAGCTCAGCTGCGAGCCCCTGCCCGTCCCTGGTCCTAGCCCAGTCCCCGTGGTCAGGGCCGGCTTGCGCAGGGTCGCAGAGCAGATTTCTGCCCGTTCCTGGCCTCCCGCTTTGTCCCCGTAAGTGGGATTAAAGGTGGGCCCGCAGCTTCCGGACCGCTTTCGCGCGTCCCCTCCGACCCTCTGGGCTAGACAGAGCTCACACTGGCTTGGCTTCTGCCCACGCTGACAGAACCGCGTTTCAGCGTCCTGTCGCCCCAAACCCTTAAGCAGCCCTCAGCAGAGTAGGAAGGGACCTAATACTCCACACTGTAGGCCTGGGAGTTCCCTCACTTGTTTCACAGCTCAAAACTGTCCAAACGCCTCTTCTAGGCTCTGGGACTGCAGGCTGGGGCTTGGTTCCTGGGACCCAGGTCCCTCCTTCTCCGCCAAACTTTCCTCCCGCCCCATGGGTCTCTCCGGGCTGCCGTTTGCTCCGGGGAGCTGGGTAGCCCTCTTCGCGTTTTCGCTATTCTTACCAGTCTCAATGTAGCTTCTTCTGTGTTCCTTGGTTGAAGAGTCCACTTAATTTAGTCCATAGTTGGTTTATCCAGATGATGGTTCTTTAAATTGAGTTATAATCCACTTTGCTTCTGGGAGTTGGAAGTTGGTACGTCCGCCTACTCCGTCGCCATCTTGCTTCCCCCATGGCGCCAGATTTTAAAAGGGGCCCTCCCGGGGTCGTCTAGCTAATATGACATAGTGAAATCTCACTGGCTGACAGACAGTTGCTTTCTTCCCAAAGGTTTATGGGAAGTGTAGTTTCCACGCACCTGGCTATGTGGGCAATACCAGACAAAGACTGAGGCTCTGATTTCCCACTTGACCACCCCATTGCTAATCACCCTACATCCCAGCCTTTTTTGGTTAAATAGAAATGGGGCACCATTTATCGTTCTGTCTGCTTCCTTCTGATTAGGGGCGTTGTGGGGAGGGGGCGTGGCTGGTGGTGGCTTTGAGGGGTGTCAGGAGGAACATTAGTTTGGCTGTAAGTCAAGAAACTTCGCAGATGCGCTTCAAACAGCATTGCTCCCTGGTTCAGTCCACTCTAGTGGCAGGTTCCTGGTGGGAGGGACAGGATGCAGAAGGAGAATCTGCAGGTCCTAATCTCTTGGTGAGCCGTAGACGAGTAGGGCCCAGTGGTTCCAACCTGTCAGCGATCCTGCATGGGAGCAAGCTTGAGGCAAGAGACCTGGTTAGAAATGAGGGTAGCATTGATTATGGGGGAGCCCTTGGTAGTGAGGAATGGTAGGAGTAAGTGGAAGACGTTGTCAGCTGGATAGTGGCTCCAACACTGTGTAGAATGTCTCGACCCAGAAGGGGTACAGGGCACGATGGCATAACCAAGAATAGGTGCAATAAAAAGGAATTCCATCCAAACTGCATGTCAGGGGTAGTGTACGAAGAGGAGAAGGGTTCCCATCAACCCCCCTAATCGAGACCTGTGAAGGAATTAGAGGTCTAGAGTGTGGTGGCAAAACAGAGAAGGTAGCCCCCATGTCCACAGAAATGAAAAGGACTTACTCTCTACCTGTAGCTTCACCATGGCTCAGAGAGAGTGAGGGTGGGGGTGTCTCCGAGTCTGGGCCATGTCAGCTGTCCATGAGGCCTAGGAATTCGAATGATGGGTTTACTTCGCTAGCTTGGCCTCCCATCTGAGTGGCCTGTCCTCCACACTGAGACACTGAGGATGTGCCTGCTGTCCAGAGGGGGCAATCACTCCACCAGTGACCAGGTTGCTTGCACTTAGGACAAGGCTTAGTAGGTAGCCTTGGACAGGGGCATTGTCGAGAGCAATGACCCTCCTCTCCACACTTAAAGCAAGCTCCCAGTGGGGATTCTGTTTGCGGCCCAGACTTAGGTTGACCATTTCCTGAGCTTTGTCCTTGTTGCTCTGGTCTAAGGGCTGCCACAATAGCCTGGGTTTGGAGTGCTACCTTCTGTTGCATGTGGGCCTGGCGAAAAACCTCGGCCTGTTCCTCTCGACCTTTAAAAACCTTAAATGCCATGTTCATCAGGTCTCGGATAGGGGTTTGTGGGCCCTCCTCTGCCTTCTTAAATTTCTTCTGAATGTCCGGGGATGATTGGGAAATAAAGTGAGTAGCTAATACAGTGGCCCCGGCACTGGAATTAGGGTCTAAATGAGTATGGAGGACCATAGCGTTGGTGATTTAAGAAGAGAGCCAGATTTTCCTCAGGTCCTTGAGTAATTTCCCTTAACTTGTCATTGTTAACTACCTTTTGTGCTGCATCCTGCATGCCAGCTATAAGACATTCAACCATCTGATCACGTTGTCTCCCACCTGGTTGTTCCTTCTGGTAATCCCAGTTGGGGTCCGTGTCAGGAACCGCCTCTGGGCCCACTGGCATTTGAGCATTAGAGGTGTGGACCTTATCTGCATGAGCTTGCGCTGCCGTCCAGATCCGGTCTCGTTCATCGGGGGTAAGGGTAGAAGACATAATAATATAGAGATCATGCCAAGTAAGGTCATATGCCTGAGTAAGATATTGGAATTCCTTGGTATAGTTGGTAGGATTAGAAGAATAGGAGCCCAAACGTTTTTCAATTTCAGACAGATCCGAGAGGGAGAAAGGCACATAGACTCTAAAGACCCCTTCTGTCCCAGCCACCTCATGGAAAGGGCATAGGAGGTCGGCTCCCTCTTGTGGCCTGGAGTGGGATCAGGTGTGAGTGCTAACAGGGGAGGAGAGAGAGGGATCAGCGTTTGCAGGCAGAAGAGAAACAGGATTTAGTGAAGAGACGAGATGGGACCGAGGGAGTGGTGCATGAGGGGAACAAAGTTCCTCAGGGGAGTTGGCAAAGGAGGAAAGATCTGGAGTGGAGAGTTTGGCTGAGGTTTCCCTGGCCAGAAGAACCTGCATTGTAGAGCAGCCGGCGAAGAGATAAGGATGAGAACACAACTGAAGAAACCCCTGTATGTAAGGAATCTCTGTCCATTTTCCAACTTCTTGGCAATAGTTCTTTAAACCAATAAGGATGTTAAAATCGAAACTTCCTTCCTGAGACCACCTGGTCTGGTTATCCAGTGGGTATTGTGACCAGGCTATGCTGCAGAAGAAAATTAGTTTCTTCCTTTTTAGGGAGGGATCAATGTTTGGGAGGTTTTGGATAAGGCACCCCAGGGGTGTTCTAGAGTCAGGCTTGGATTCCTTTGCCCCCATGGTTACCCCTCAGTTCTTGGAGAATGGTCAAGAGATGAGTTTCTGGCGTCCCAAAAACTCAGACTCTGGCCACGGAACGGATAGGGAAAGTAGATATATGCTTGGACGTCTCCAAAGCACACATGCACTTGGACGGAAAAGGCTTCCCTGATGTAGCTACAGTCTTCGGACAGGGAGCCTCAGCAGAAAGAACCTGAGGGGGTTTGGAGGCAGGGAGCTTACCACACTGTGCACTGAGGTGGAATGTTGGTCAGATATCCTGGGTCCTCGTTCTTCCTCGGAGGGGATGGGAAAAGAGGAGCGGTCCGTTACAGACTTTAAACTCCTCCCGGGTTTCGGCACCAAAAATGTAAGGTATTTTCCCCACAGAGAAAGAATAAAATCAGCGTAGTTATTAAGTCTTAATTATTGAGGCTTTATTTGGTGCAGAGCGTTTCACAGTCAGGACTCACTGTCATGGCAGATGAATGCCAGGAATCTCGTGCCGGGGACCGCATGGCACCAGATTTTAAAAGGGGCCCTCCCGGGGTCGTCTAGCTAATATGACATAGTGAAATCTCACTGGCTGACGGACAGCTGCTTTCTTCCCAAATGTTTATGGGAGGTGTAGTTTCCACGCACCTGGCCTTGTGGGCGATACCAGACAAAGACTGGGGCTCTGATTTCCCACTTGACCACCTCATTGCTAACCACCCTACATTTATCATTTTTGGTTTTTTTGTTTGTTTAATTATTATATATATCACAACATAAAATTATTTATAGTCTTGTTTACTTGTTAATTCTCAGTCTTCTCCTCCAGAAAGTAAGCTCTATTAGGGCCTAAAATGTTTCTATCATGTCCAACACTTTGTCTACTCAATACTAGAACAGTGCCTGGTCCCAAGTTGTCCTTAATAAGCAGGTAGGTCATTTGTAGGAGCTTGAAACACGGAGATAAACTTGAGCTAAGCAGACATTGTTAATTCTACCCCTGATGTTTAGACACCTATCACCTCCCATTCCACCCACAGTCAGTGCAGATGTCCCCTGGACTAACCGATTTCACAGGTAATTATGAAGTTCCACAATTTATTTAGGTTACACTTCAAGAAATTGCAAGCACCTAATTCTCTTGGTGGAGTATTAGCTTCCTTCTGATTCAGGGCCAATCAGACCACAAAGCATCTTGTCAGAGTAAGTGCTTTCCATCCTGATAAATCATTTGCCACCCTGCCTTGGTCTCTCTACCCTCTGTGACTGGTTGTATTGGAGGTGCTCATGCACACTCCACGGCCACCCTGCAAAGGGGACTGGAACCCTGGATTGTGGTGATGCAAAGGCAATGATTCAAGCTTTAGTGAGCACGGAAGTCACCAGGAGGGCTTGTAAACAGAGGGTTGGGCTCCACCCAGCTAGTCTGCTAGTCTGACTGAAGATCCAGGAGAAGGGGGCAGGGTCCAGGCAATGCCTAGTTCTACTTCCTGAAGTTCTGTGATGTCTCTTGGCAGCTCTCTGGTTCCGCCCATCCCTTTTCTCCTGTCAACTCAGAACTTTCCTTTTTCTGACACCTTCTATGCTCTTGCCCAGAATCTTAAATATTTCATTCTTTCCCTGTTATGCCCACCCCTACCCTCACCCATCACTCCTTTATTTTTTTTTTAAATAATTCCGGCCTTAGCCAGTAAGTGATTTTTTCCAAAGCCAAAAGTTGATTCCTCTGTTGTGAGAGGCCAGGAGACTCTCTGCTCTTACAGAGGGTACAGGAAACAATAGCATATGAACTTGGAACCCTGGAGAAAGATCAGAGCTATCCCAAAAGAAACTGAGGAGCACAGGAAGGAAGCACTGGGTTCCTCCCTGGGCAGGGAGCCCTCTGCTGCCTTGGTAACCAGGGAGGACTCCCGTGGGGTATGTGTGTGTGTGTGTGATGTGAGCTGAGTTCCACAGGGTAAAGGGAGGCTTATTAGGCTGAATCATGTGACATTGCTGCTATTCAAGCACCATTGGCTGACAAAACCTGGAATTTCATACGGCTCGATCTAATAGTATGATTTTCAGTTCCCCTATGCATCTGTTATTATCATCTTCATTTTACCGATGAGAGGCTGAAAGTCAGAGAGGTTTAAATAACTTCTCCAATGACACAGAATGACCCAGAGTTAGGGCTGTACCAGCTACCCAGTCCTGTAGGGCTCTTCGCCCTGCTTTTAGGATTTTTCCTTTTATTTATTTTTATTTTTTAAAAGATATTATTTATTCATTTTAAAGAGAAGAGAGAGAGAGAGAGAGAGAGAGAGAGAGAGAGAGTGTGTGTGTGTGTGTGTGTGTGTGTGTGAAAGAGAGAGAAAGAGAGAGAGGGAGAAAGAGAGAGAAGGGGATGAGGAGTGAGAAGAGGGGGAGGAGCAGGAAGCATCAGCTCCCATATGTGCTTTGACCAGGCAAACCCAGGGTTTCAAACCGGAGACCTCAGCGTTCCAGGTGGACGCTCTGTCCACAGTGCTGCCACAGGCCATACTTTAAGGATTTTTCTCGCTTGGTGAGTCTCAGGCTCTGGAGAAAGCGCCAGATCCTTGCACTTCCGGGTCCCTCCCCACAGAAACCCAATCCAGTAGTTTCCTGGGCAAAGCAGAGGGGTTGGTGAGAATTTGCATGTCTATCTAGCCCCCCTCCCCCACCCTGAGGACTGATACTGCTGGTCGGTGGCCCACAGTTTAGGTAGACACAATGAAGGGGGGTGAGGGAAGGTGGCAGGATGAGCAAAGAACACCAGAAGTAGGAGTGGGCATGGTGAGTGCCAGACTTGGGGTAGTGGGGGAAGGGTGCAGGTAGGGGCAGTGTAGAAAATGAACTGACTGGTGGAGGGTGAGAGGAATGGGATGTCTCCATCCATCCTATCCCAGTCTCTCTCCCCCTCCCATCCTACTCTTCCAAGGAGGCAGCTTCTCCCCCACCCCCACCCCAAGGCAGCATTAACCTCCCTGAAGGGGCTTCTGGAGGGTTTTTAGGCCCAAGCTAATTTCTCCAGAGTCACTGATTCCTTCTACCCAGAGTGTGATAGACCCCATTTTGTAAAGAAGACATCAATGGCTGTAATCAGATACAATGTTTGCTACGCTGAACAAAATGAGCAAAAGAGAAAAAAAAAAACGCAGCCAGGCTATAGTTATGGGTGTAATATTTCAGTCCATTAGCAAAAATTGTCTCAGAAACCCTCAGAAACCCACTGCTCCACCCTCTCAGCAATATATATATATATTGGATGCTGAGATAAGGAAGGCAAGGGGAGCAGATCACTGGAGCAGAGGCCTAATTAATTGTGTACACATTTTTTTTTTTTCTTTTCTTGGCCCTTATGTTCTGACAATTCTGGGTCTCCTCTGCACCAGATGAAAGAGAGGCCATCATTTTTGGTCAGGGCTTTTCCAAGTGTTTCTGTAGAGTGGTCACTTCCCTCAGCATGGCCCTGCTGGCCAGTGCCACACAAGGGCCTGACACTTGGTGATTTTATGGGGTTTTGTGCAACCATCTCTGTTTCTGTGGTTTGCTTTGTAACAGGCACAGCAATAAAGCTTTTCAAGTTTTATCTCACTTTTCTCTTTGGGAGCAATAGTAGATGAAGTGATAGATTTTGTTGGTGTCCTGTAGGTCACTTTTCACTGTCTTTTTGTTTTGCCCCAGCACTGGTGACTATTTTTGAAGGACTATTTATTAGCTGCTAGAGTCACTTTGCCTGGGTACAGAGAGCCCCCAGGACAGGGAAATTCCTGAGTCAGGGTAACTGGGCGCCAGCTGACGCTCCTGCCTGTCCAGGGGTCAGGCTGAGGCATCCTAATCTAGGACTCACCTCCCTGACTGCCTACTCCCTCCCCTGCCCTGATCCCCAACTGCCTGTGATCTTCCTGGAGTTCTTTCTGGATAAATCACTCATGCTCACTCCTCAGCCCCCAGCATGCTCCAGGAAGCTGACCTCAGGTGGGCAGGATGCATTTACCACCTTTTTACCAGAGAAGAAACTGCAGTTCGGAGGGGTAAGAACTGAGCTCCTCCATAAGATTTTGAGGACTTGACTCAGGCTCCATGTCCTCTGGCCCAGAGTCCCTTCCCTCCATCTCTGTGCATCTTCTATTAGCAGCATCAACAGTGGACCTGGCCACTCTTTCACTCTGCCCGCCCTCAGACCCTTTAGGCCTCTGCTTCCAGAAGACTTTTTCCAGAAAGCTCCCCCTGCCACGAACTCTTTTGATCCTTATTGACATCTCCCCTGTCTGTACTCTGTTGTGCAGTGTGCTGACATCTGCTCGGTTTCCTGCTGCAATCTGGCTGCCCTCCTGCCCCATTGGGCTGAGTTCTCAGAGGGCAGTGATTCAACTGTGCATATCCAGGCCCAACACAGGGTTGGGCCCCAGCAGGCTGTCAGGAAATACATATGAAATTTGTAAATGAACTAGTGACTTAGTCGGGAGAACCATTTGGCCTTCCTCATGTAAATATGGCACTGTACCTTCTTCTTACCCTCCCCAAGCCTGTCCTTGTCTCTAGGTTAGTGTGAAACTGGGCAGGCTGGTACTTCAGTAGTCACCATCCTATGTTCTGCCCCACACTCTATGTTCTGGAACTTGACAATGTCAGGGCAATTTTCTAATAATTAGATCCATGCTTTTCTTCCTGGACCTCTCTAGTTAACTGCCTTTTACCTTAGACTCACCAAGCCTCGCTCCTGCTTGGTCTGACCAGTTCTTGTGTATCTAGTCATCCACCAAGTCACTTATTCACCCTTGCAGTCATCTACTCACCTAGCCCCGCCCATTAATCTAGTACCATCCATCCATCTGCCCATGCACCCATTCATCCTCCCATCTACCATCCACTCACTATCCATCCATCCATCCATCCATCCATACTCCACACACCCATCCATCCACCCATCCCTCCACCCACTCATCCAGTCAGCCAACCAGCCAAACAAGCTCTCATAATGGCTACCTTCAGTAAGTCTAATGAAGGATATGGGTGTATTAAGAAGTCAGTTATTATACTGTGTGATCCATGAACAAGCAGGCAATGTATAGTGTATTATATAGGCTCATAAGGTCACCTGACTTAGTCATGCTTCCTAAGACACTTCAACTGGGATCTGCCAGGTAAATAGTGAAGAAAAGTGAAAAATGGGATAGTCTCAGGCAGAGAAAGCAGTAGGTATAACACAATATGAAAGCCAGGGACGAGTGAGTGTGTGGAATGTTCAAAGAAATAAAGGGCATCCAACCTGGCTGACCTCACGTGAGGGGAGAAGGTAAGGGATGGCTGATGTCAGTCAACATACCGGTAATTTTATTTTCATCTTAACAACTTTTTTTTCTCTGCTTGTCCATTTCCCCCCATAGACTGCTTTTGTTTTATGGATGCAACATCCACCAAGGAATTAGCATGAGTTCTGTTGGCTACATTGTCCCAGTTTTTCTTTTCCAGTTGCTTTATTCTCCTTAATCCTCCTCTTTTATGTGGTTTGTTTTCCTCAAAGGTTGGCAGTCTTGAAGTATCCATAGAATATGTGAACAAACAACTCAGCCAGTCATTACTGGCTGAGATGGGGTTTTCCCCTTGCCTAGTCGTACCTATGCCTTGATAGGTCTTCTAAAATAGGCATCTCTCCCAAACTGGGTGGAGGTCTTGGAAGTGTCTGGGTGAGGTTTGCGAAGAGGGAGCATGAACGCAAGCCCATGACATGCCACCATCGCTCAAGTCAAGAAGGCTTCCCTCTGAGTGCAACCAGAGAACCTTGGTTACAAGGATTTTGATATGTGAGATCCCACAAATCTTTAAATTCTTTGAAAGTGCACATTAAAAATAATAGGACTAAAGGGAAAAATGGGGTTAAGGATAAACCACTCAAAATTCATGCATCATTATAATCAGATCATTAACAACAACAACAACAACATCAAAAACCAACCTGGCTCAGCAGTATAGCATCAAACCGGCATATGGATGTCCCAGGTTTGATTCTTGGTCAGGACACACAGGAACAGCACCCATCTCTTTTCTCTCTATCTCTCTCTTCCACTCCTGCAGTCAAAGCTCTATTGGAGCAAAAGTTGGCCTGGGCACTGAGGAAGGCTTCTTAGCCTCCACCTCAGGTGTTAGAGTGGCTCTGGTTGCAGTGGGGCAATGCCCCAGATGGGCAATGCATCACCCCCTTGTGGGCTTGCTGGGTGGATCCTGGCTGGGCACATGTGGGAGTCTGTCTCTCTCTACCTTCCCACTTCTCACTTCAGAAAAAAATACAAGAACCCCCCCCTCCAAAAAAAAGAAAAAAAAACAACCCTAATTTTAAAAATACTGGTATTTTAAAAATACATGTTACTCTGACCAGTGGTGGTGTAGTGGATATAGCATTGACCCAGAGCAATGAGGTCACTGGCTCAATCCTGAGGTTGCCAGTTCAATTCCTGGTCAAGGCATGTATGAGAAGCAATCAATGGGTGCCTAACTAAAGTGGAGCAACAGGTGGATGTTTCTCTCTCTCTCTCTCTCTCTCTCTCTCACACACACACACACACACACTCTCTCTCTCTCTCTCAAAATAATTTTCTAATAAGTAAAAAATATTACAGTAAATATAAGGCTTTACCTTAAGAAAAGTGAGAATACCCTGATAGAAGGAGGTATGAGGTATAGGGTATCGGCTTCTAAATGATGAGACTAAGCACAGAACATACGGCAGTGGGGAGCGCCACATAATGAGCCCTCCCAGGACAGTGCAAGTGGCCGCAAGGAGGATGTGGTGCTGGGGAGTGTGGCGGGGCTTCATGTACCTGGACTCACCTTGCTTTACTTCCTCAGCTCTCACTTGATGGTGCAAAATCAATGTGCAGAAAAAACAGTGTCTAAGCCAGAGTGACTTCCACATTGCTCCGATGTTATGCTCTGATGTACCAGCTAAGGCGATGGTAGGGACGTGCCATGTTTCATCCCTCTGGAGAGACCCTTTCCTTTTTTCCCTCTGAGTCTGTCAACGAAGTTGGGAGCTGGAAGTCTACAAAGGTGCCTGCAGAGATCCCATTTTGAGAGTTGTTCTCATGGCTTCTCCTGGGGTTGAGGGTCCGAGGCTGGCTCTTCTGCATGTTTGTAAAGGGGTTCCACTGACCCAGCTAACTTCCACTGCTTTCAGTTGTCCCAGGGCTCCCTTGCTTGTGCCAGTGGTTCTCAGAAGCCCTGGATTCAGTGAGGAGTCTCTTCTCAGCCCCCACTGAGTAGTGGTTTTCCTGCTCTGCTTTCTCCATCAATTGGATCCCACATTCCTTCTCACTTCCATAAACTCCTCTCCATTTCTGGTCCATTGATAGCAGCCTTTTTTATTTTCTAATATGGGCTTACTCTTCCTCTCACTATCTTTTCTGACCTTTTGATACAGAGAGAAGTTAAATTCTGTGCATTTCATCTACACCTCAAACAGGAAATTCTCTGCTATATTTTGTCCTTTTGATGTTGGCTAAGTCTTTTCTTTCCTTTTTTATTTTTATTTTTTACAGTTTTGAACTTCCGTTTACTATCTGGACAAATGGGAATGATAGTAACAGCAGTTCTGCCTACTGCCCAGGGGCTGGGAGGAGAGATGTGGGAGTCCTTTGTGAGCAAGAAGAGTAGGACACACTCATGGAAGAGAACCGCCTAACCTGGCTGATGAAATTTGAAGCCAAAAAAGATAGGAAGCAATTTCTACCTAGGGTTACTGAGAAGCCTCCAGCCGCTTGACTCCTGGGTCTTATTCTCTTTCTGGGCCCCACAACTCTGCCCACAGCCTGTGATTGGGCAGGGATGCTGTGCTGGGTGGGGGCAGAGCGATCGAAGATTTGGAAGAGGCAGCAATGGCATAAATAACTCAGTGATTGCCGATCATGGGCCATTAAATTTTCTATGGTCTGTTTTATTGTTTCTGCTATACAGCGTTAGTCACTCCCAGTGCAGACACAAACCAGGCATTGCTGTCTGCCTACAGGAGCTGGCCACTGTGCCTCCTCAGGGGCCAAAGACTGCAGAAGCGCTGGCCTGGGCCCAGCAGGACCTCCCTCTAAGAAGGTGAGCAGACAGAGGTTTGTATCAGGGGCTTGAGTGTCAAGGATCTCTCTCCTTTGGTGCCTGTTAGTCACTAAGCCACCAGTCGAAAGTGACTCTCACCTTCAGCTCAAGTGCACTCATAAATGACCTCAACTTTAGACCCTGTTTTCACTGATCATCCACAGAATACAGTGTGATGGGTGTGGGGGAGGGGTTTTAAAGGGTTCATTTGTCTCGTGTAAGCATTAAAGGTTACCGTCATTTTTGTAACTCTGTTTTGGCATTTTTGCATTTCTTTTTATACTGGAGGCCTCAAAATCTGGCAGTGCTCCTGGCCTCACATAAGTTCTGGGAAGCTGTACAGACCTTCAACTCCAGGACCATGCAATTCCAAATTGTAAAGGTGGTGGGGACTTCCCTATGGATGGAGAAACAGAGACTCAGAGAAAGAGACAACTGGCTCGTGGCTGGGCAGGCCCAGAGCCAGGTGTGGGGACTCTCAGACCAGAACCCCTCCCTGGGAGAATTTCCCCCACCCCTGCATCTACAGATCATCAGATCATTATCTTAGGGTCACAGGTCACTTTTTCCCTTGTTATCCAGAGGACCACACAGTTTTCAGAGACCACATTTCCAAGCATGCCTCTACCTACGTCACGGCGGAGTGCAAAAGGGAAGGACCAGGTGCCACAGGTGAGACTCACTTCAATGTTCGTGTCTGTGGCTCAAGAGGCTTGGCCAACAGGCGTGGCCCCGACTTCCCTATTCTGCTCACTGTCATGATACCAGGGGACAAAACAGTGCATGAAGTCATACAAAGGCAAGGATGAAGAGTCCTTGAGCCACTTAAGAATCCACAGTGGGCAGTGAAATGGTGGAAGAAATACGGGTATGTATGAGATGGGTTGGCTTCAAAGTCAAGACTTTGGCTTGTATGTTATGTGTGTAAAGGAAATCAGGTCCCCTCTCTAAGCCTCAGTTTCCTTGCACATAAACTGGGGGTGCCAAATTTGAACCCATAAGGTTTTTGTGAGGCTATAGTGTAATGGTAATTGTGAACCTCTATCAGTTAATTATTGCTACATAACAAACCACTTCAAAACTTGATGGCTTAAAACAACCATTTATTATTTGCTCAGGACTGCAGGCTCATAGGCTATCATCACATCTCGTCTGTGGTCCACTGTGGTCAGGTAGGCAGCTCTGCTGATTTAGGCTGCACGTGCTTACATGTGTGAAGCCACCTCGTGAGTTCCAGTCTCTCATCCGTCAGCAGACCATCTCAAGCTGGTTCACGGAAAGCATGGAAGCACGTAAGGCTCACTGAGGGTTGAACCTGGACCCAGAACCACCATCACTTTCACCATATCCTGTTGACCAAAGCAAGACACAAGACCAGCTTAGAGTCAAGTGAGGATGGAGGTTGGATCTACTTCATAATGGGAGGAGCTGCAATGTCACATTGCTAAGGACGTGAATACAAGGAAGGGTACAGGGTTGTGACCATTTGTACAATCCAATCTATACAATCCTCGGGTTCACATTCTCTTTAAGTGAATTCGTGATGAACTTAGATGGGCCCAGAAAGACAATATTGAGTGTGACTTTCAAGTCCAGGGAAGTGGCTTGTCCAAGGCCACACAGCAGGTGAATGGCACAGTTGGTGTGAGAACCCAGGACTTCTAGAGTCAGGCACTATATGTCAAAATCAACCTCAGTGATGTTCCTTCTACAGAATTGGCTCTGTGGAAGATCCAGAAGGTAGTCATCTGGGACATTTACATCTGTGTTCCTCTTTTTTCGTGTAGCAACTTCAGAAGTTCAAGAAAGGCCTGAGTTTAGACTTTCTTGCCCTCCCCTCTTCTGGAAGGAAACCCTAAGAAAGAAGGGCAGGACCCAGGACAAGACTCAGATTCAGTGTCCATGACTTGATGAACTTCTTCTCTGCAATGTTTTGTTCTCCATTTTGAGAATCACATGTTACAGGAATTTTATCTCAGCCTTGTCCCATGCTTCTCCAGCCTGCCATCCCACCCTTGTGAAGAAAGACCTTCATCCCTTATGGCCAAGAAAATTGCTATGGTTTCCTAACTGGCCTTCTTACCTTCAAACCCACCTCCCATACCACTGCCCCAACTCCATCTTTCCGGGGCACCAAAGTAATCATTCTAATACCCAGCCCCAATTGTAACATCTCACCGAGGAGATCATCTTCTGGATCATCTTAGGCATGAGCTCAGGAGCCAAGCTGATCCAGATTTTGAATATATGCTCTGACATGTACCAGGGCTGGGGAAACTGGGACAAACCTATTCCAGGGCTTTGAGCCTGTTTCTTCATCTGTGATATGGGCCTTACAAAATCTCACTGGGTTTTGTAAGCATTAACTATGATAAAGGAATGTAAAGGCTCAGCAAAGTCCTTGGTACATGGTTTAAGAAATGTTAGTTGATTTTACTGCTTCTGTCATTTTCCCATGGCTCCTCATGGCCTTGAAATTCAGACAGGTGGTCTGACACCCACGCCTTTCCAGAAGGCCCCAGATGCTTCTCTAAGCTCACTTTTCACAGCCGTGTGAGCCCCATGTGAACCTGCTGCTCTGGTTTGCCGATTTCCTCACTGTATCCTGAAGACAGCCTCTACCTCTCCTTCCATGGCTTTGTTCACACCATTTTACCTTTCCTCAGAGCTTTCATGCTTTTCCTTTTATTTGAATCCTGTCATTCTTCGAGGCCCAGCACAAGCCCTCCTCCTCCAGGAAGTCTCCCCTGGCCACCTCAGCCCTCATGGGTATTCCCTTTTCTCACTTCTACCTCATTACTCTCCGCACTGTTGCTCCTCTTGCTATGAGTCTGTGCTAATTAGCCAGCTGTTCTAGCTACCCTTGCTGCCTTATTTTGTTCTTTCATGGTTCTGGTGGGTCAGGAGCTCAGGAAGGGCTGTTTGTTCTATGTGGCTTTGGCATGGTAACCAAAGCTGTAGCAGCAGAGGCTCGTGTAGCTGCAGGCTGGCCAGGCATCTCTCATTTCACAGGATTTCGGGACCTTTCCAAGTGCAATCTGTGGCCTAGTTTGGGCTTCCTCAGAGCATAGGGGTCTCAGGGCAGCCCGCTTCCACGGAGCTTGGAGTGTTGTGTGAGCGAGGTGGAGACTATTCCCTCTCTTCTGACAGGTGTCAGAAGTCACCTCTTCTGTGTTTTGTTGCTCACACCCGTCACAGAAGTCTGCCTGGTTGCAAAGAGGAGGAGAGAAAACCTCCACCTCTCAGTGGGAGGAGTGTCTACATCATCTTGTAAGAAGAACAAGGGGAATGGGACATGGTTCTGTCTCTGGGGAGTGCACTCAGCCACACTGGTCCAGTGTAGGGTTTTGCAGCCGAGATAGGTAGGAACGGGGGTGTTGTGAGCCTGAGCCCCAATCCCAGGCCCTTTCCTGACTGGCTGTGTAGTGGGGCAAGCCCATTTACTGCACTGTGCCTCACTTTCCTCCTCTGTAAAATGTGAATCTCTGCAGCATTTCCTGCTGCAGCAGCTGTGAGGACCGAGTTATTGCGGGAGCACCCAGAATAGCAACCAGGAAGTGCTGAACCAGTTACAGTGGTTATTGCTATTGATGTTATCGGCATTGTCGCTTATGATCAACGTTTAGTGATTGATTAGACAAAGTTTTCATAGCAAAGAAGAGTAAAGAATCATAGCTTACATCACCATGAGTAACCGTGGCACTGCTCAGTGTTCTGCGGCAGAGATGGACTTCCTACTCGCAGGCCCAGGTCCCCGCTGACGGCCTGAGCGGCAGAGTCTGGAAGGCCAAAGTCAGGACAGCACGGGAAGAGCTTGCGACATGGAGCGTTTTTAAAAACCAAGGAGTCTCAGCAGCAGCCTGCAGGGTTTCAGCCTCTGCAGGCATGTTCATTGCTCACCAAAGCCAGGCAGATTTCCAACCCGTCCCCCCACGCCCCAGCACGCCACATACCACTCCAATCTGCACTTCAAAAGTGAACTTCAAGTTCAGAAAACCCAGCTTTCACTAATGTACCCACATTCTATAGACATAGACTGCTGCTTCCCTTTCCTTGGGGCATCACGCCATGGACGCACGGTCAGGCGGCATGGTGTCTGAGCTTCCTGGGGACCCTTGCAGCCCCGTGTTTGCACATTTGGTATGCCTTTGCTTTTAGCACCTGGCAACTCTTTTCAGAGGTTTGCAGAGAGCCAGAAGTGCCCCGGAATTTATGGTCCCCATTCGTGGCTCTTGACCGATGATTGATTGTGGGGACATATGGAAGCCAAGCTCCCTTGACAGGGTTGGAAAGAGTCTGGGGAGTGACTTGGACTGCAGAGTGTGCTGCGGATCAGGCCACAGTGTCCAAGGTCACTGTGCCCAAGGTCATGCCTCACCTGGCTGGGGTTCCCCTCCACCCTGTCCTGCTTTCCCCAGTCTTTCACTGGTCTTTCCTAGGGGCACGTCCTTAGTAAGCTGCCTTCCCATGAGTCCTCATCTCAGGGGCGGCCCTGAACAATGTGCTGCTCATGGACAGAATGTCCATTAGGGAGGGAGGCAGGTGTGCTGCACCTGGTGCAGCAGGATGCACCCCAGCTCTGACCCTAGTTTCCACAGGACTCAAATAGTCTCTTCATTTCCCAGGAATGACACCTTTTCAGGTGATAAGGCATCATTTGTTTCCACACTGGATCCAGCTGATGTACTTCTCAGAGCCACCCAGCCTCACCAGTCCTCCAGGGCTTGGCGCTGGCTCAGTGAACAGTCCTGCATTTCATCCTTCAGCCCACCTGCCATCTTGGCCTTCCCTGGGTGAGGGCCCTGCTTTGGCACAGACTCCATCATGCCCACTGTCGGGGAGTCACGGCAGCTCTAGGGACCACTTCTGACCTGGGTGGACCCTTGGAAGTCTCACCACCACTCAGAGCTCAGGTGCTCTACCCTCAGGTGTAGATATTGGCTTTTCCAGAGGCTTCCTGGAAGACCCTGATGCACCCTAAATTTGCAGCTGAGTGTTGTTACTTCTCTGTGAAGCTAACCTTGACCTATGAGAGATTGGAGACAGTGAGAGCCAGAAGATAACTTTCTCCCTTTTCATTCTCAATGGCCTGCTCCCAGGCTCAATGATTCCACATGGCCTGTCTAGAACATATCCCAAGGGGCCAAGAAACTGGTTGTGTGGCTGTGGCCAGACCAGTAACACAGCACCTTGAATTTGCCTTCCCTCCTTCCCTGCCTCACTTTCATGTATTCTTCACTCTTGCCACCCTGTGATTGCACCTCTCAGGAAAGCCTTAGCACATAGCTGTCCTCAGATGGTTTTCCAGAAAACTTGGGTTCACCCTTCATCGCTGGTTGAAAGGCAGCTGTGCCAGTGGCAGAGGTTGAGGACAGACAGGCTGTGGCCACAGAAGAGGTGTGTGTACAGGTGCAAGGGTGATCACAGGTTCCCAACTTCTGCTGCCTGGGTTTGGGACTCCAGCTTCCATTGCAACGGTGTCCCACCTGAGCTTCATGCTACAACTCTGCCCTCTCCAGGACACCACTGCCACTGGTCAGATTGGTCTTTCAAAAGTACAAAATTGACCATACCACTTCCCCATTCAAAACTTTTTCATGGCTTCCCATGGTCCTGGGGTGAAAATCTGAATGTTTCAGCCGAGCAGTGGACGTCGGCATCCCAGCTTTAGCTGTTGCCATTGTCCTAGAATCCTCATACCCCTTCTTCCCCATCTTCCAACCTCTGCAGATGGTGTTGACTCCTTTTCCACATGGTGACTTTGTCCTCATCCTTCAACATTCAGCTTCAATGTTACCTTCACAAAAGGCTTCCCTGACCACCCTCAACTACCTGACAGAGCTAGGCTCTCTCCTCCCTCTCTCGAAGTATCCCATGTCTCCCTTAAGTGCCCTGCATGGTCCCTGGGTTTTTGGTTTAACTTGTGCCTCTCCCGCCATAGACTGGGAGACCCTTGGGGTGCTGCACACAGTGAAACCAGGGGACACGTCTGCATGACTGAACCCCTCCTTACACCTTCCTTACAGGATATACCCTGCCCCAGACCTAGACAACTCACCCTTGGCTTGGGTCCAGGCATGCAATCCTGATGTCACTAGGACTATATAACTCTCAGTCCCCCACAAGACTAGGGTTCAGAAGTACAATCAGGGAGATGAGTTGTGGGAAGGGGATGGATACTGGAACACCCACATGGCAGAGCTGTCTGGTTCTTTGGCTGGTGGGGGCACCAGGGGCAGAGCTCCAGACCCCACTGCAGCCATCCAGGCCCTCCGCCAGGGCCCAGCCAGTCTCACCTTTTGAGCTCATTGAGTTTTCTAGTTGACTCCCTGGGAGCTCTGTGCTGAAGTGAGGCGTGGTTCTCCACGGGGTTGACATCATGGGTAGGTTTCTCAGACTGCACCCCCTCTGCAAACGGGAAAGTTTCTGCCTCTGGAAATGTGACCAGTGCATAGGCTTTTATTGCTCACGTCTGTCTACCAGGAATTGCCACCAGGCCATGGGGAATAGAGTATGATTTCAGGGTGGGGTAGGAAACAGTTTCAGCTCCACTTCTCCTCCTCACTGTCCTCCTGGTGATGGTCTCCTGATGGTTTCCTGGGATGTAACATGAGCTGAGCCTTGAAGGGGGAGACTTCAGCTAGAAGCAAAGAAGAGGGGAGAGAATTACAGGCTAGGAGAGGGAGGTCCTGAGCAAACAGAGCCTAGGGGGCGGGACTGAGAAAACCGTCTCAGGGCATAGTAAGAAAGCCAGCATAGCTGAATGTAAAGGTCACCTCACATTGGTGAAAGGGACACAGGGTTCAGACGTAGGATCACTATGCTTGCTTGTATTCATTCATTCATCATCGAGGCCCTGCTATGTGAGGCTGGGTCCTGGGAACAGGATGGTGAACAGAAGCAGAAAGCCTTCCCAACCTGATGGTCTAGAGAAGGAGACGGGTGCTCCTCAAATGGTCATGCTGACAAATGTATAGTTTCAGCCTTGGCTAGTGATGTGATCAATGGTGTGATGAAAGGAGCCTTAGCTGACCGGGCAGATCAAGGCAGGCTTCCAAATGTCAGAGTCATGACCACTGGAAGTGGACAGAAGAGCATTCCAGGGGAGAAGGCAGCACATGTGAAGGTCTTGGACAGGGCAGAAGGGAGCGTGTCCAGCATGAGGGTCCCAGAAGAAGTTGTTGGGGAGGGTAAGCAAGACTTTTTTTAACCTGTTTATCATTGAGCTGGGCCTTTAACCTCAAAACAGTGGGAAATAACTGTCAGCTTTTAAAGCTAAGGACTAGTGATATGATCTGATTTGTGTTTTGGCAATAGCACTCAGGCAGTATGGTGGAGGACAGGTCAGAAGTGGTGGTAGTGGCTGTAGGCGAGCAGTTAGGAATCTGCTGAATTTGTCCCAGCCAAATTCAGGTGGCCGAGATGGAGATGACTGGGGGGAATCTGAGAGATTGGTTAAAGGCAGAACTGGTGCAGTTTGGAGGTGGACTGGCTATGAAGGCGAAAGAGAAGGTGGCAAGGCCAATGCCCTGTCTCTGACTTGGGCACCTAGACAGATGCTGTTGCCACCCACTGAGGTGGGGAGGGTTAAGAAGGGGTTAGCCATTGGATTCACTTTGGGAAAGTTTAAAGCACATAGCTGGGAAGTTAAGGGGGTAGGTGACTGTGGAGCCATGAACAAATTTCTTCTTCAATAATTCAATGATTTTCTAAGTAATGCTGACTTAGAGCAAGACGGGATAGGGGTCAGGACAATACATAGGACCCAGGTCTGCTCTTAGGTAGCTCACGACTTAGCAGAAGAGCTCTCAGATCTCTTAGCTTTCCTGGACATTAGTTGCCTGAATCTGTGGAATGGGCTGGTGCCTCTGCTCTTTCAGCAACCAGGTGGGTGGACATCCTAACCTGGGACCTGGAGTTGCTGGTGCAGATCAGGTGGGGGTGAGGGAAAGGATTCTGTGTCCACAGCCCTGCTGTCCACAGGAGTCCTGAGTGGTGGTCCTACAGGCTACTTTTCCATGCTACCCTGCAGCAACCGGTCTATTCATCCACTTCTTCCAAAGTCTTTTTTGATGAAAACTAGCCAATCTCCTTCCCTTGGGGATGTGAACAGTAGCCCAGTTTGGTAAGGACAAGGCAGATGGCAGGCTAGGCTGGGTCATCTCGTGTATGCCTATATGCCACCCACATCCCGACCATAGCAGTGGTCATCTTTTCAGAAAGCTGGTTCCCCAAAATATTGACGTTGGCCCACTTTACTCCTGACCCCTAGGGAAGCCTCTTTGCCCCCTGGACCTGGCCTGGTACCCTCAGCCTGATGGGGTTCTCTAAGATACCCAGTCTCTTTAGCCACTGAGACTTTGAGGTCACTCTCCTACCTTCTCCAGCACGGTGGGCTGTCACAAGTCTCTTGGATTGATTTGAATTAAATTGAACTGAATTGACTTGGAGCTAATTGAAGAGGTTCGAACGAGATACCAGATTACAGGCTTCATCAGAAATCACAGAAATTTCGTTTTTCTAATGGTAATCCATAGCTCTGAAAAGACAATTTGACACCTTGTTTCCATTTCCTTCTTGGGAGGAGGGATTGAGTGGAAAGGAGGAAGAGGGGGAAAGAGGGGAAACAAAGGGAGTGGGGTTCAGTAATGGCTTCCTCTAGAAACACCACCTTCCTGCTACAGCCTCCCACACACTCGTTCCAGCTCGATTTAAGATGCCAAAAGGCTCACTTCCCATAGCAACACAGAGCTCTGAAGGTCCTTCTTTGTTCTGCTTGCAGGTGGATCTGTGAGGATGGGCAGTGCCTGATGGCTCAGCTCCAGAGCAGGTACAGGGTGGGACTCACAGTGGAACATGGTTCTGAGGGAAAGTGAAGGTGCCCATGTACCCTATGAGAGAATGACAGTGTGCCAGCTGGGAGCTGCTGTGATGCAAAGCTGGACGTCTTTGGTGTCCACGTCCTTGACCTTGTAGAATCTGGCAGCAGCAAGTAGTTCCTCCCAGGATATCACTCAGCTTTGGGGTCTGTGTTTATTTCCTGATCCTTTGCAGGGCAGTCCTCCCCGGTGGTAAATGTAGACCTCCCCCAGGGCTGGCCCACTCCTCCAAGTTAATCCCATCCACTGCCTCCTGGGGGGAGGTTACATTCATTGTTCCCACCACAGAGCCTCAGTGACCATGCTCTGGATTATAGTCACCCGGGATCAAGTATCTTAGAGAACCCCATCAGGCTGAGGGTACCAGGCCAGGTCCAGGGGGCAAAGAGGCTTCCCTAGGGGTCAGGAGAAAAGTGGGCCAACGTCAATATTTCAGAGAACCAGCTTCCTGAAAGGATGACCGCTGCTAGGGTCGGGGTGTGGGGGACATAGAGGCATGCACAAGATGACCCAGCCTAGCCTGCCATCTGCCTTGTCCTCAAACTGGCTACTGTTCACATCCCCAAGGGAAGGAGATTGGCTAGTTTTCATCAAAAAAGACTCTTTGGAGAAATGGGATGAATAGACAGGTTGCTGCAGTGTAGCATGGAAAAGTAGCCTGTAGGACCACCACTCAGGACTCCTGTGGACAGCAGGGCTGTGGACACAGAATCCTTTCCCTCACCCCCACCTGATCTGCACCAGCAACTCCAGGTCCCAGGTTAGGATGTCCACCCACCTGGTTGCTAAAAGAGCAGAGGCACCAGCCCATTCCACAGATTCAGGCAACTAATGTCCAGGGAAGCTAAGAGATCTGAGAGCTCTTCTGCTAAGTCGTGAGCTACCTAAGAGCAGACCTGGGTCCTATGTATTGTCCCGACCCCTATCCCGTCCTGCTCTAAGTCAGCATTACTTAGAAAATCATTGAATTATTGAAGAAAAAATTTGTTCATGACCCCACAGCCAAGAAGGGAAACAAAAGGGTCTAACCCGCCACCTTCCCTCACCTCCCCTCACCTCCCCATGGGGCTATGTCCGCGGACCCTGTGAGGTACAGACAGGGCAGCCGGAACAAAGTGCCCCCACTAATCGAATCTACTTAGAAAAACTCGGGTTCTGCCTCACCTCTGTCCTTTTTTTTTTCTATTTTACCAGCTCTGTCACTTTGGGCGAATGATTCAGCTTCTCTGAGCCCAGTCTTCTGATCTGGGGAGCTAAGGTAGTGATTCCCATCGCACGGCTTGGGGTGAAGGATTCCACGGGCCGCAGTGTAAAGCAGCTTGCCAAGCCCCATCACGAGGTCAGCATCTGGTCCGTGGAACAGAAACCGCATCAGAGAAACCAAGATAAAGACAAATAGAGCGTGTCGATTAGGCTCTGACTCTGTTCAGGCACTGAGTGTCTCACGTGTGGTGATTCATCGATAACACGGAACTACTATGGTCATCCCTGTCTGACATGAAGAAACGGAGCTATTGAGGTTAAGTCATGTGCCCGAGGCTGCTTAGCCTGGAAGCAGCAGAGCTCAGATCCCCCCAGAGCTGTTTGGCTCCTGAGACCAGATTCCCGGGCCAGTGCCTTACGCCCCGTGGTCCCAATGCTGCTGTCTTTGCATTCCTCACCTCCTTCTAACCTTCCTTCCTTGGTGGCCATGAGCTTAAGGAAGCCCCACCAGCCACAGCGCACTCTGAAAACTAGGCGCAGGCAAGGGAGCGGAGGCCTGCCACCCTCTTCCTTCATCCCCTGCTGGGAGCCTGGTGTGGAGGAGGCAGATGAGAGGTGTAGTCAGCCCACCTAGCCCCCTGCAGTTAGGTGTTAAACCAGGAGAGGACTCCTACCCTGCAGAGTAACCTTGTGGGCACAAGGAGGGGGCTGCTGGCTTTGCAGACACAGGGCGCTTGCTTGCCCTGATCATCGTTGGGTGAAAATGCACTTAGCTCAAAAGCCTGAACTAGGGGAGAGAGGTGGCCTAGTAGCTACTCAGGTTGTAAAACTGCCCTTCCATCCCCCCACCTAGCCCTGAAGCCTGGCCTTCCCTCTGGGGCATGAAGTGTAAATTCTCCAGCTCAGTGTGCCTGGAGCATGGGCAGCAGCTTTTGCTCTGGGGAAAGGCATCCATAAACCTAAAAAAAAAAGTTATTTTCTTTTTTTATGTGATGTTCAGATGTAGCCGGTGGAAAAGTAGTGAAGTTCATCTTCCTCCCTAAGCCCTCCTCCTTTCTCTAAACCAGTGGTTCTTAAACTTTTTGAAGTCGGGGCACATTTGAAATCCTACAAATAATTGTAGGTACACTATATACAAATTTCTGTGAAATATGTTATAATAATCAAGTCAAATATTAAAAAATATATATAAAGTCCAAGCATGCTTTTATGGTAATTAAACAAAATAAATACAACAAAATTAAATTTATTCTGACATTAAAAACATTTTTATGTTAGATTTTTTTGAGTTATGCTTTTTAGAATTCATAAAAAAGAGGGGTTAAAATAATTTTTAAAAAGTTATCTTTTTATATATATAGATACATTCTTAGTAAGATTTAGTAAATTCGGCAGGTCCTGGCATGAATGTGTTAAGTTTTTTCATTCTTGTGTGTATGAGAAACATGAGCCTGATGTGTCCTAGATATTTTTTCAATGTTTAGGCATATATTTGAAAGGAAAACTTTCATTTCCTTGTCAATACATTGAAAAATTTCTCTCTTTTTATTTTTAATTGTGTTGAGGGTAGAAAATTCTAATTCACATAAATAGGATGTTGAAAATTGTAGTAAAATGTTCAAAGCTTTTTTAGATATTTCCACATATTCTTCTTTTATAGAAATTCAAAAGGCTTCAAGAGAATTTTTTATGTGTAATCATCAATCCAAAACCCCCACTATACATATCATCTTAACTTTACACCAAACAAAGGATAGAAGAAACTTGCCTCCAGTCTTTCCAGGAAACATGGGGGGTAGTGTAAACAATCCAGCACCACAGCTTAACAGCCTTTTGCAACCTAATCAGGCAAGTGAGGTGGGGGGTTAGGCAGACTGTCAGTTTACAGCCAATTCCCCACACCTCTGTCCCCCAAAAATCTAAACTCCAAAAACCCTGTTGGTTTTTTGGTCCCCAACAGGCACATATTTCTCTGGAATACTATAGGGCACACCCGGAAATCTTCTAGGGCACACCAATGTGCCCTGGCACACACTTTGAGAACCAATGCTCTAGACTCTCCGACTCCTTCACAAGAGGGAACAACTTGTACCAACCCCATCACATATTATTAAGAAGTTGGGCATTTGGGTCACAGTAAGCAATTTCAGCAGTGGTGTCACTTACACTTATTCATTCAACAAACATCTCTAAGTATATGATGGGTGATGGGGAACAGAACTAAATAGGACCCACCTGGTCACTGCCCTCCTGGACCTCCCAGAGTAATGGCTGATGGAGAGGCCATGGTTGAGGGGTGTGATGAAGGGTTCTGGGTACTCTCAAGGGGGCCTGTGAGAAGGCCGTGGGGAGATCCACTGCCAGAACGTGGTGCTGTTCTTGGTGATGAAGGACCATGTGCACGATCAGGCCCAGCTCCTTCCTTGGGCAGCTGAGGTCAGAAGAAGGAAGGGCTGTCCAAGGGGCCTCTGCAAATTCCACACCAGAGTTCTAAGCCCTTCTGGGGATCTCCATCATCTCTTCTCATGATGCCTGGGCCTGAAAACTTTTCTTTGATCCGTGTTACAGAGGTAACAAAGCAGTGGCCAGGGTCAGGCCTGGGGCAGGGTGCAGAGCCGCTCTCAGCGTTTATATAAGGATGCATCAGGGACTGCCTGCAGAGGAAAGCTCAGACCCCTCAGACCCCACAGAAGGAGGGTAGGCTGTAATCTTCTGCTCAGCCTCCGAGGGGGCCTGCTCTCCAGCAGTGCCTGATGTGAGCTCCCAGGGTCACACTAGACTCCTCTGCTGAGTAGTGGGTGCTGTCTTCCCGTGGGCCTGCCCTCATCTCCTGGGTGTATCTCTGCCAACCTGTCTCCATTTTCTCACCTGTTAGAGAGCAGTATAGTGGGGCTACCCTCAGGAGCCACTGGGGAGAATGAAATGGGTATACGGGTGATGGGCACATGCCAATGCAGAGCTGGGCATGTGGGAGAGCTCCATAAACATGAGCTCTTATTATTATTATTGACAGACTCACTGCCTTTCTTTTAGAACCTTCCAGAGGCTTGCCCCTGTGTGAACAGTGCACTGAGACCCAGGAACCCCTATTTGTGTGTTGCTGCTGCCCCTCTCGTGTCAGGAGCTTCAAGCTAATCCCCTGGGCCTTTGGATCATGGCCAACTTCAGCAATGATGCCTGGGCCTGGGACCCTGGAGCTTGGCCACACCAGAGAGTGCTCTCCCAAGCCACCTGCCAGAAGTAGGGGCTTGCCTCCATCGCCCCGGCCTGATCCTGAAGCTCAGTGCTGGCAGCATCCTTCATACCCACAGCACGAGGATTCAGCCCCCTTTGAACTGTGGCTGAGTGCTTGGGGTCACTTCTGTATCCTGTGCTGGGAGCAGGTGGCGGCTGTGGTCCTGCCTTAGCGGGGCTGACATCAGCGGTTATCTTTTTACCATTTGGCCTTTCTGGCTCCTGTCTGAGTTCTACCTGTCCCCACCACTTTCTCAGCACTCACAGCCCCTGGGTCCTGAGTCTGCTCATTCAGAGCTTTAGACCTCCATCTCAGAAGGGTGGGACCATGAGAGAATTTGGGCATCTGTGCAGCCCCCCCCACCCCATTTACAGATAAGGACACACCTGAGAAGGTCCCAGCCCAAAGTCATACAGAGGATTAGGAAAGGAGTTTGTTCCCCCTTCCAAAGGTGTTTGAAATGCAAAGGGAGACAAAAAGGAGAGGCAGTGTATGACCCCAAGCATAATGACAAGTGATCAACCGAGAAATAAAACCACACCTCATATTGCCAAGACAGGACTGATTCCTTCAGTGTACAAAGAGCTCCTGCCTATCAATGAGAAAATGCCAATAACCAAAAATTTAAAAAACAGGTGAAATATAGGAAGACATCTTTGAAAGAATATATACATGGCTCTTAAATATATAAAAAGTTCATCCTCCTCATAAGAGAGAGACAAATGAAAACTTCAAAAAGAGACTTTCAACCATCAGATTAGAAAAGATAAAAAATGTGGCAGCTCCCTGCTGCTAAGGGACAGGGTACAGGCAGTGGCAGAGAGGACTGAGGGCAGCGAGTGGGCATGTCATCACAGCTACACATGCTCTTCCCTCTGGCCCAGTGAACCCAGTGCCAGGACCATGTCATTCAACAAATGTGGGAAGTGTGTCCTTGGCCATTCATCGTGGCACGTTTTGTAAAAGGACAAGATTGAAACTCAGCTGGATGTTAGTGAACAGGGGACTGACTAAATGCACATTAGTGCCTACACAGCGGGCTACTGCATGGCTGTTACAGAACCACACAAAATGATAAGAATAATACTAGTCTTTGAAACCACTACAAAAAAGATTGGAGTCTTTGTGTTCCTATAAGAAAAGGACTTCAAGATACAGAGATCTACTGTTTTTGCAAAAAGAGAATAAATAAACATGCATGCACACACACATTTGCAAGTAATTTAATGTCTGGAAGGCTGTAAAAAACAATGAGCTTGGAGGCCTCCAAGGAGCAGGGCTGAGGGTGAGGACAGGGGAGGAAAGAAGACTTGGCTTTCCCATCAGGTCCTTTTGCACCTTTTGACATTTTTGCAAGAAACTGCACTTTCTATTGCAAAAATCTACATACTTGCACAATTCAATGGATATAGGACCTTTTAGTACAGTTGCAAAGGTTAAGGCAGAGGAACTCCAGGTGTGAACTGCAGGCCGCAGCCCACCCTTTGTGGGGTCATAGGGTGCAAGGGAGGGTCTTGCCTGAGGCCTGAGGGGCAAGGCCTATGAAGGTTCCCACCCAGCCCCCAGCCCCTGCCCACGTAGGGTGGAGTTTCAGTTCCTGTGGTGCTTGCTTTTTTCCGGCTGGCCTCATCTCTGGGGAACACAGACTCTCAGAACCCCACCAGGCCTGCCCTGTTACCCGCTGGGTGTCTATAGATTCTGCCTCTGGTCTGACTCGAGGACTCAGATCCTTAGACTGCCATTTTCAGAGGGTCCCCAGCCCTCTCTGAAGTGCTGCTTATGTCCTTAGTGGCTGGCTCATCACAGCCCTATTGCCCCTGCCACAGACACTGACCTCGAGGAATCAGCCCCTGCCAGACGCTAGGAGCAGCCCCTGCCAGCTTGGAGTTGATGCCAGAGGGAGGGCTGTGGGGTGCCTGGGCACGCTGTTTCCTATCTTCCTGTCAGTCCTGGGAGGGACAGTTGGCTGTGTGGCTAGCTTTGGGCTGGAATCTCTGCCTTTCTCCACCTTCTTTGCGGGGTAAATAATGGATGTTGCATGGCCCAGCCCACAGGTGAACCGACTGAGCCCAGAGATGCTCAGCCTGTTCGGTGTGGCAGAAGACCTGCTTTCTTAAGCCAGTTCCTTGGCCCAGTGACACTGGGCAACTGATAGCACCATTCTGAGCCTTGGTTTTCTTAACTGTGAAGTGGGGAAAATATCTTGGTTCAGAATCATTGGTTCATGAAAGCCTTGGATGAAAGGTCACTCTGAAAGGATCCCTGCCCCATGCTGTCTCTTCCTGAACTGACACAAGCTTGCTTCCCAGGGCATGTGAACTTCCAGGGGCCCATGTTCCTCACCAAGGAAATGACAGTGTGAACACATGCCAATCAGACAGACCTACTGGACTAGCAGGTGAGCAGTTAGTTCACGAGCACCAAGGAGCACAAAAAACCACTTTCTTGCACAACTCCTTCCTCTTTAGATTATATTGCTTCAGGGCCAATATACCCCCCCACCCCGCACCACCAACTTAACTCAGATTTAGTGGCAGAGACCTGTAGGAGAAAGAAGCGTGCTGAGGCTGACCTTTCCTCAGGGGTCTCATCCGGGTGCTTCACACAAATCAACTGATTCTCTCCTCATGGATACCCTACAGGGAGAAACACGAGTTAGCCCCATTTCACAGACAGGAAGCTGAGACAGAGAGGTCTATGGGCGCTAGGTCACACAGCTGGAAAAGATGGAGCTGGGATTTGGAAGCGGGCAGCCTGGTTCAAAGTGAAGAGGAAAGAAAGTGATGTCAGCTGGGAGGCGGAGGCCCCAGAAAACTGGAGGAGTCCCAGGTGGGCAGCTGTTGCCAGTACCTTGAGCTAGGAGTCCTGGTTCACCATGCTCCTTCCCTCCTGGCTTGCTCCAGACAGGCGGGGAAAGCGAGCAGAGGGGGGGAAATGTCCTATCTGCTCAGAGCTTTAATCTTTCCCAAAGCCACCAGGTTGTCCTCTAACTGCACCAGGGTGAAGACAGGGACTTTTGGCTTTCAGCAGCAGCCTTGGGCTGGTACACGTCTGAGCTCTGTGTGTTTGGCCTGCGTGGGCTTTAGAAGTCAGAGGAACCAGGCAAGGTTAGGCTTGCTCTCCACACAAAGTGGCCTCACTCCACTGTGTGTGTGCACTGTCACCTGCAGAGGCCTGGGGCATTCGAGCTCACTACCCCTCCCCTCCCTCTGTGTGAATATCAATCTCCTAGATTACGGAGGAGAAAGGCAGTGAGATGCATATAAAGGCCACAAGACCAGGCCTTTCATCCTTCCTCTGCAGGTTTAGAAGAAACCAGGGTTCAGAGAGCAGCAACTTGCCCCGGTCACCTGGTGTGTGGGAGAAATACCCAGAACTGAGACCTGGGCTCCGAATACAAAACCTTTGCTTCTCTCAATGCAGGAGGTGAGGGAGCTGAACGCAGTCAGGTTCAAAATAATCTGCTTGCCCTCCACCGCCCACCTCCCGGGCAGGGGCCTGGGAAAGGAAGTCTTTCCACTCAGGTGTGCCTGTCACTGTCTCCGTGCTTATTTGCATGCACCTCTCTGTGCAGAGGCCACCTTCCCTCGGGATCATTGTGGGGTGACCTTGCATAGGGTTGCATGTGGCTTGCTTTGTCTTCTGCTGAGAAACAGACCACGAAAGCCACGCCAGGTATACAGGATCACACTGCTGTCTCTGTGGCCGGCAGCATAGGGTTTGTGGCAGAGGATGGGGTTTGAGGAACTTCTGTCTTCCCTCCTGCAATCCCTTACTCAGGAATAAAGAGCAGTCACAGAGGCAGGATGGACAAACCCCCTTTAGCCATCTCTCCTCTGCCTGAGAGCCAGCATGTGGCTTCACTCCCTCCCATAGCCAGCCCAAGTCTGCTCGATTTCTAGGTCGCATGACCTCCCATGGCCCTCTGACCATTTGGGTCCTGCTTGTCCCTCCCTGCTTCATCCCCACTTTCCTCCTGCATTGTAGCCTTTGCTCCTGCCTTCCACCTTCCTCCCACCTGCTTGAGAGGCAGCACTCCCCAATTTCTTTAAGCCAGGTCAGCATCCATTCCCTGGGGAGCCAGCTTCCACGATAGCCTGAACCTCTGCCACAAATGAGTGCCCCTTCTTTGATCTCCTCCCATACCCAGTGCCACACTGCCCAGCCTGGGTGAGGTCCAAAGGCTTCAGGAAAGGTCCGAGTTTGAGGCCACCCAGGATGGAGCAGGTCTAGGCTGTAAATGCCACCCACAAACTCCCAGAGAGAGTGGAAGGAGGTGACAGGAAGTCATAGAGGAGAGAATGAGGTGACAGGCAGTCATAGAGGAGGGAAGGAGGTGAGCCTTCGACCACGAAGGCTGTGAGACCCACGCACTGTGGTCAGCACATCCAGCAGTCCCAGTGCCCTGGCCAGCTAAGGTACAGCCCGGCCGGGGTAGGAAAGCCATTTAGATGACCTTCAGCTACTTGAGTGACTCATTTGTTATGATGATAATTGTGATTACCATGTACAGCTTTAGGTGCAGTTTTAAGACCCAGGCTAATCTTCATAACAACCCAGGAGGCCGAGCCAATTCTATGACCATTCTTCCATCCTCATGATGGAGGATGAGTCTCATCTGGTTGGGTGGCCCCCGGCTGGTCTCCAGGTTTTATCGTCACCAGCCAAACCCCATACTCTGCTTATTCTATGTGCCTCCCTCACATCCTTATCATCATTATAGGGCAGTGGCCCCCAAAACAGATAGGCATCCACTGAAGTTCCTTCTCTTGACTGTCAGCAAGCCCTTTAACCTCTCTGCATGTCTGATGGCTCGTCTGAAAAGGGAAGTAAGGAAAACTATGTTGAAGGGCTAGGAAGAGACATGCTGGGCACGCTCTGGCACCTGGCAGTGCTCTGCTGTGCCCAGTGCTGAGAACACCTCTCTGTTCCAATGCCCCTTCTTGCAGGAGTAAATCCTCTGAGGCCAAAACCATCCTGCCTTGGGGCTGCACAAGCAATTCAGCCTCTTCTGTTGTCTGACTGTTTCCATGGGCTGGATCTTTCCTCACCTCCTAGGGAAGTTTGCGCAGGGGGATTGTTTTCTGCCTTTGATAGATAAGGGGGACAGAGGAGCTTGGCAGTGGCCTGAAGTCACTCAGCAAATAAGGGCCAGTCGGGACAGCACCGGAGCTGCAGGCCCCAGCTCCCAAGGCTCCTGTGACACTTCCCTGGTCCCTTGTTCAGGCTTCACTTGAGTTTTTTCCAAAAGCTGAAATCAAGTTTCTAAAAAGCTTTCAAAACCCACACCAAACGGGTAATTGCCCACCTGCCCAGGCCTGGGATGATGGCCCGAGTGCCAGCACTGAGTGATTGTTTAAGGCATTAGACGCCTCCTGGGGCTGGGTACCTGTCCCATCTGCATTCGTGGTCTATACATTCTTGCTCGCCGACCCAGTTCAGCCTCTAAGCGTAATCTAACACGCAGCCTGTCCTCTTTCTGGACCTCATGTTCCCCAGCTTCTAGAAGGTCTCCAAGGTCTCCATGGTACCCAGCCTGGAAGGTGGCCGTGTTGTCACCAGGGAGCAGCTTCATCATCTACACAGCCTGTAGACTTTCCAGGGGCCCTGATCTGAAGCCAACTTGCTCTGAGCCTCAGGGGAACCCCATTCCTCCTTTTCGGGCCTAGTTGGCTGGAACCAGCCTCTAATCAGAGAACACCCCTGAGGACTTCTGCTCACTCCTCCTGGCCCTCCTCAAGGAGCAGGAAGAAGGAGCTGGATGAGGAGATAGACAGGGCAGCACAAGAAGTGTCCCTTCAAATTCCAGGGCTGCCCTTTAAGTCACAGTTTGTTTCAGGCTAGAAAGCCAGCCCAAGCTGAGACCAGACCTCACCATATTTTCCAGAAATCTTTGAAGCAGGGCCATGGACACCTGCTTCTTCCGGACTTGCCCCAGGAGAGGTAGCTGGAAACAGCCGCCCACGTCTTCCTCAGGTGCCCCCTCAGTCTCCTGCTCTTCTGGAAAAGTAAATCACCCTAATCAAGTCCCACGAGTCCCAGACAGGTCCAGGGAGCTCTGGCAGAGTCTTCTGGACCTGCTTCATGTGACAGTGCCAGAGCTGTCCCCTGACTCCTGGCCTTTGACCCCTCGGCTTTTATCTCTCTCAGTGCTTCCGAGGCAGCTCGGATCTCCAACTTTTGGTTCAGAAGGCCCTAGTTCTAAAAGATCCTGCTTGACTCTGGCAGGTTGACTCAGTGGTAGAGCATCGGTGCAGCATGTAGAAGTCCTGGGTTTAATTCCCAGCCAGGGCACACAGGAGAAGTACCCATCTGCTTCTCCACCCCTCCTCCTTCTCTTTTCTTTCTGTCTCTCTCTTCCCCTCCACAGCCAAGGATCCATTGGAGCAAAGTTGGCCTGGGTGCTGAGGATGGCTCCATGGTCCCCGTCTCAGGCACTAGAATGGCTCTTGTTGCAGTGGAGCAATGCCCCAGATGGGCAGAGAATCGCCCCCTGGTGGGCATGCCAGGTGGATCCTGGTGGGGCGTATGCAGGAGTCTGTCTGCCACTTCTCACTTTGGAAAAATACAAATAAATAAATAATCCTGCTCGGCAACTTGCTGTGTGACTTTGGACAAGTTACTCAATTGCCCTGATACTGTGTTTACTTGCCTAAACAAATAAGGTAATGAGACTAGGATTAAACAAGAAAGCCCAGGTCTCTGTACATGTGAGCCCCATAACTAGCAGCTGCCATGTCACCTCCATTTCACAGGGCACTTGGGACTAGGGTCTGCACCTTAATGAACCTCACCACCAGCTTGTTCGCATAGTGTTCCTCCTTTACTCCTGCGGGTGAGCCATGGCTCTGATGCTGGCGGGAGGGCCTGCCCTGCTCTTTGTGGGCTGATAGTCTCAGGTGAGAGGCTCAGTAAAGACCAGGAAACTAGGAACCAACTAGTCAGAGAGAAGCTTCTGGCTCCAGAGAAATGTGTGCAGATGTCAGAAAGAGGAGGTCTCAGGGTACCCCTGAGGGCTTGTGTGTACTTCCTAGGACTGCAGGGGGGAAGGGAGTTTCAGGGGAGTGGAAATAACACAATCAAAGAAACTTAAGTGACAGCCAGGACCCCATAATCTTGCCCTGGATTCTCATCCTCCCCAGGCATCAGAGAAAACAGGCATTAAAAGACATAGCTTAAATTTACTCAGTTGTTATGTGTGGGCACAGTTCTTAGCCCTTTACAGAGCTTACCTTATTTAACCCTTATCATACATGCTTCACCAATGGGAGCCAAGGATAGGAGAGGTAGGCCACTTGCCCAAGAGCACACAGCTTTCCAGGGGCCAAGGGAGGGTCAGGTAGGCAGGAGCCTGGAAGCCAGTGCTCTGCCTGCTGCTTGGGGCCCTCTGAGGTGGTGATGGGCAGGGTATGGGGCAGCAACCTGCTCCGCAGAAGTGGACTGCTTGCAGTGGGGACTCCAGGCCCTGTAATCAGCACTGCAGCCTGCACACAGCTGTCATCAGCTTTGTTGAAAGACTGCGTCTCCGTGAAAGACTGCGTCTTTGTTGAAAGACTGCTGGACCTGCCCTTGAGGCTGGGCTGGCACTGCAGCTCCTTAGGCTGCACAGCTGCCTCCTCCACACAGGTGTTGAGGAGACAATGGGATTTGGGAAGGCTGGGTCTTCCATCCGGTGTCCAAGAAAACAGGTGCCACTCGACCCTTGGGTTTCAATTGTCTGCATGGGCAAAGGGACATTGCAAGCCTCTGCACTGGTGATACAGCTGAGGAAACGCTGGGCGTGACAGAAGGGCCCAGCTTTTCCTCGTGAGAGAAGTGGAGATGCCAGGAAATGTATGCGCTGGGCAGGCACTGGTAACATGGTCAGGGCAGACTGTGACTAGGCAAGGAAATGGAGGACTCTGTGGTGCACCAGTAACCCCAAGGTCATGCTCGTAGGAGGCAGTGTGGCAAGACTGCCTCCCAGAACGCTGCTCTTCCCAGCCACCTTCAGGGGAAGAGAAACCATCCTCAGCTTCAGCCTTCAAGAAATCACGTGAGCCTCAAAGGTGGATTCTGCTTTTCCTGAATATGGGGGGTCCGGGGGCAGGGGCAGGCTTTGGGAGGTTAAGAGGGGCCTCGTTTCCCAGGGGAGGGCTTGCTCAGCCAAGATTCTGGGCTGAACACTTCTGTGAGTTAATTAATTTGTTTCCTTCTCATTCAAAGTAGAAAGCAACCTTAGCAGCTGGCTCTGAAATTCCTGTAAGGGGTAGGAGGGACCCCTTCAGGGGTGGGGGATGCTGTCCCCATGGTGGTGGCACTGTCCCCATCTGTCATCAGGTCCACCTGCTCCCTTCTTCTTCTGGCTGCTTAATGGCTCCCTCCCCTCAGCCCCTGCCTCCCACTCAGAAAGGAAAGGACATTCCCACGGGCCTTGGCTATCCCCCCAACCCCCATGATGGCTCCGCTTGACACTGGCCCCCAAAGAGGGTAATGTGGAGCTGTGGACACTGAGAGAAAGGGAAAGGAGGACTGGGGGCTGTTCCCATGCTGAGAAGAGAAGCCCAAGACCTGCCAGGGTGCCACAAAACTCAATCTAGCCTGGCTAAGTGGCAAAAAGGAAGACTAACTAAACACCCATCTATTTAAATGTGTAACAACAGAGAAAATACATACATTTCCATCGCTCGTCTTCTCACAGCTGAGTTCCTGCAGCAAGCTCTACATTCTAACACAAGGAAATAAATCAAAATAATTTTGCTGTTTGGGCTCATTTTGCCGCATAGCTCAGCTTCTGTGTTAAAAAGCAACAAGTACTGTGGTGTCTCTCCCACAAACACAGGAACGGTTTTAAGATGCAATTATGGGGGGCTTGATGGAAGAGAAGGAGAAAATGTTTTTCTTCGATTGATGTATGATTTCACTCATGCTGTTTGGAATTGTATTTTTGCTGAGCTCTGCTAAGAAGTGCTATTTGTAGGGAGTACAACAGACGGAAGCGATTGGGCTTGGCAGGTCTAAATGTATTATTTTAGCAGGTCTCCGAGGAGAGGTTCCAGGAGGAGCACTGGCCCTTTTAAAGTGCAGAGGACAAGGGGCTGCTCAGCCTCAATCCTGCTTGTCAAGACCAATCAGCCAGCCTAGAAACAGCCCTGGGCTTTTCCTGCCTTTAGGACCCCCCTTGGCAGGCTCTTCTCCCTACCCCCACCCCCTGCAGCCCCCAGCTCCCACATGACAAGTCCCATCAGTCATTCCCGTACCCAACAAAGACTGCCCACATAAATCTAAGAGGCCTGGCTCTCCTCTAGGCACTGCAAGGCTTATAGAAGGAGCCCGGGAGGAGGGGGGACAGTTGACTCAGCCAAGATTCATCTGAGCATTGAGGAAGACAGCAGCAGCAGGAACTAGGTGGCAGCTGTAGTGGAGGGCACCCAGAGCGGGATCACAACACAGCAGGGCTAATCCTATCTAATGATCAGCACTGTGTCTGAGCCTCTCCTGTGTGTTGGGTGCTACTTCACATATATGAGGTCACTTAATCATGATCATGGGGTAGATCTGATTATTATCCCCATCTTACAGAAGAGACTGAGACCTGGGCACAGGGAACATCTTGCCCAAGGTCACACAGCCTGTGAGTAGCAGAGACTGGAAGTGAGCCCACCTCTGGGATGCTGCTGCTTGGGGGGACTCTCACAGGGGCCGGCCCAGGGATCAGGCCCAGGAAAGGCCAGCCCAGCAGCCCAGCAGCCCTGTAGCTTCCTTTACTAGGCTTTTACCACGTACCAGGCACTGTGCTCAGCTAGGAATGAAGAAATGAATAAACCCCAGTCTCTATGTTTAGGAAGCCAGTGATCATATGAAGAAAGTGGCCATTCAAATAAATTTTAAAAAACATAATGCAGGGTGATGGTACAATTGCAAGACACAGAGTAGCACAGAGGGGTAACTAATTATATTAGTCCTCTTGTAGGGTAAGACAGGGAAGTCTTCCTGGAGGAGGAGGTGTCTAATCTGAGTTTTAAAGAATGAGTAGAAGTTTGCTTAAATAGGTATTTGTTTGTATGGACAGAAGAGAGCAGTGCAGGAAAAGCAAGTAGAAACACTTGGGTGAGCGATGAGGCCTGGGCTGGAGGGAGACCATAAGAGGATCTATGAACTATGGCTAGAGGCAGGGTGTGAGGGAGCTTGTGAAGAGGAGAGGTTGATTCCAGCTTGGAAGGTTAAGGGTGCTGGGGTAAATAGCACAACAGATTGTTCTAGGGGAGGCCAAAAAGGCCTTATAGTCTCTAGGCCTGGATTTCTCAACCTTTCATGGTGGACAGTTTGTTAGGGGAGATGATTCTGGACTTACAGAAGGCTTCACAGCATCCCCGGCTTCCTCCCCCTAGACAGCATTATCGCCCACCCTCTTCCCCCTTCCACTCCACTCCAAAAATGCCTTCAGACATTGCCAAGTGTTTCCTGGGTGGCAGAACTGCCTGTGGTTGAGAACCACTGCTCCGGACCCTCATCACTGAGGAGAAAAGGAGGAAAGCACAAGAAACAAGATAGCTATACATGTAGTGGTTGAAGGCTATGGTGAGGAGGTGGAGACTGTTTGGACAGGGATTTAGATGACAAATCCCTAGTTCCAGGGAACCTGGGGGAGAGAATGGGTTTGAGGCCTCATGGGCAGACATTTAGGTCCAGACTGGTAAATACATACCATGTATAACCTTAGCTCATGCCCAGAACAGACATCACTAATCAGTGTCTTTGCCCATTGTCTGGACACACTTCCAAACCCTGACACTGGGTTCCAGGCAGCCACCACAGCTCAGCAGGGTGACTCACAAAAGCTGTTGCCCTCTAGAGTAAGATTCTTCTCAGAGAAGTATTCTTTTCTCTAATCTTAGGGGCCTTGCCAATTCAAAGTGCTCCCTTCTCCCCTCAAACACCTGTGATTCCCACAGAGTATTGCCTTCTGTCTGCTCTTCAAAGGAAGAGCTGATTCTGCGGACCATGTGGACTAGAGTGTGTGTCTGGGGGGCGTGGCATATGGCTGCTTCCTCAGAATGGGAGGGAACTGGGTAATGAGGGCACAGAGCATGTAGGGATGGGGCACATAGAGGCGGTTTCAGTGGTGCCAAAAGGGATGATGGACATAATGCCTGAATCTGAGGAAGAGGATGTTGGACTCCATGATCTCCTACCCCACTCTGGGCATCTAAGAGTCTCTGAGCTATTGGGGGGCACACAGAGCTTATTTTTTTTTTATCCCAGGGGCCTTCTAAGGAGCTCAGGCTTGAATGTCCTTGGACCTACATTTTCTGAGCCCCTGCCAAGCACCAGGCACCAGGCTCACTCCACTTATTGCTCCCACAGACTTCCTGAGGATCAACCTCATCACCCCATATGGCACAGAAGGAAATTAAGGCTCAGAGACATAAGTAAGTGTCCAAGGTCACATAGCATCAATACCTAACATTGCCAACTGTGAGGTGCTTCCTCCACCACACCACGTGCTGTGAGCCCCTGGGCCTGCCTCTCAGAGGGAGAAGTACGGGTGCCAAGGGGCTAAGCAATCTAAGAGGCCACATAGCAAAGTGATGAAGGACTCTGGGTTCAATTCCTGCTTCTGCCCCTCAGTAGCTGTGTAGCCCAGAGGTGGATTAAAATTGGTTGAGGCCCCAGGTGCAGAAGAAAATATTGGACCCCTTACATTAGAAAAAAGTGTAAAGTCAGGGTTTTGCGGGGCCCTTCAGAAGTTGGGGCCCAGGGCAAGCGCCCAGTAAGCCCGCTGTCAAATCTGCCTCTGGTGTAGCCCCAGTTGAGTTATCTAACTTGTCTTTGCCTTGGTTTCCTCATCTGTCTCATGCTGAAAACAGTCAGTCACACAGCAAGTGCTCATTCAGTGTTAGCAACAGCCCCCATTGTGCTCGGTAGACAGCCAGGGTCCCCTTTCTTTGTGCCGGACCCTCTGCTGCTCAGGGAGCTCCTCTCAGAGCTGTCCTTAAAGAGGCTTGCTCGGTATGTGTTTCTCTCTCTAAAGTCTGAGATGTCCCCGCCTGAGTCAAATGTCACCAGAAAGAAAAAGCCTGTGGTTTGTTGATGCCCCTGCCTCGAAAGTCCTAGAAACTGGCAGTGCAGAGGGGGCCCCAAGGTATGGGGCCTATCACAGGGGACATGGGCTCTAGAAACAAGAGGAAGGGGGCTAGGGTGGAAACAGGATGGAACCCTCACTGAGGGCTGGATGGGCACTGGACAGCAGAGGGAAGTGTTGGGAGTGGCCTGTGCAGAGGGCTCGTGCAGGCTGGAGGGTCAGCTGTTTGTCCATCTTTGTGGTTACCGGTGTCTTTCCCCCGGCACTTCAGCTCAAGTCCCTGTTTCCTTGCGGAGACAGACCAGTTTTCCTGCCCTCTCTGTAGTCAGGGTGCAGCCATGAACCTGGCTCAGTCTAACTGGTGCTGCCACACAAGACACAAATCCAGAGTGAGGTGTGCAGATGTGGGCAAGGTGAGGTCCCTTTTGGCAGGGGTGCCAGCTGCCGGGTCCTCTTTCAAGGGGCCTATGGGTTTCATTGTGGCACCCTAAGCCCAGCATCCATAGTGTCCAGTGTGCTAGCTGAGAGGACTGCAGGGTAGCTTCTAACTCTGATCCTGGCTGTGCAGCCTCTGGTTTTTGCTCTCCGGTTACCCAGAGACTGAATTTTGGGGTCAACTTAAAATCCTTTAATAAATTCCTTTTCTTCTTAAACAGACTGAGTTTCCACTGTTTTCTCTGTCTTCTGTGTCCTCACCCCAACCTCTGACACCTAATGGCTTTTCCTCAGGGGCAAGCGTTCTGAAAGATAGCTCTGTGCCATGCTTTGGGGCCTGGCGTTCACATAGATGAAATGAAGTTGAACAGAGACTGGGGGCTACCATGGCCAGCATGTGTGCAGCACAGACTGAAGATGTACAGCCTGAGGAAAGGGCGTGGGCTGGTGGGGCCATCTCGCTGCCTGGCCGTGGGGCAGATGGGTTTGGAGCTGAATATGTGAAGCCATCATTTTCCTGCCCACCTGCTACCTTTCCTTCTGCATCCTGATGTGGAGTCCTGGCCTTGTCCCTCCCCCCCGTGTGTCAACAATCATGAAAGGGCAGCAGACAGACCTGGAGCTCAGAGGTTCAGGCCTCTGGCCCTTCCCAGGCCCACTCCAGCTCACCTCCCCTTGGAGCCCAGGCCTGCGTCAGCACTGTGGGAGCAACAAGGGAAAAGACCACTTAGCCTCATCCCATTGCAAGACTCCAGGGACAGAGGACGCCTTCGTGGTCATACACTGTGTCAGCCAGAGTGCTCTGCTTCCCAGTAAAATCTCACGTAGCCCAACCACAGCCTAGCGTCTCTGGGTGCCTCCCCCACCCTCCCCAGAGCACTGCATGCTGGGACCAGAGGCTAAGAAGGAACTGCAGGCCTCACACACATGCACACTTGCCTATGTACAAGAGACACACATGCACCTGCTCAGACCTGGACTGTGCAAAGAGTTTGCACCCTTTGCCACCTACAAAGCATGCTGTGACCTCTGCTGGCCTGGGGGCTGCTCTTACACATCCTGCTGCTGAGTCCTAGGTCCCAGGTCTCAAGTGCTTTTACAGCAGGTCCCAGTATCAGCGAAGAAAAAGCATGTTCTGAAAGTTTTGCATGTCTGTCCTTGGATGGGAGCTCCATGTGTGTTGGGATGTCTGGGTCCAGCACAAGAGGAAGATGAAGGGAGGAAGCTGGGTAGCACCCCAGAGAGGAAGAAGAGATGTGGAACAAGGGGGAAGAGATGGAGACATAAGGACAGCAGCAGAGCCAGGAATGGTGGGCTGGGGTGAGGTCGGAGGCAGGAAAAGAGGGTGAGGATGTGTCAGGGCCAAGGCGAGTCAGGCCTCATCACAGTATTGAGGTCATACCCTATCCAAATGCAGCCTAGTGTTCACAGCCCTGGCTGGCCTCAGCCCCAACCACCCTGAGGTGTGGAAGGGCAAGGGACCCAGTGACCACTAGGTTCAGAATGTAGAAAGCTTGTCAGCTTGGACCCAAGGTCGCTGGCTCCAGCAAGGGGTTGCTCGGTCTGCTAAAGGCCCGCGGTCAAGGCACATGTGAGAAAGCAATCAATGAACAACTAAGGTGTCGCAATGGCAATGAAAAACTAATGATTGATATTTCTCATCTTTCTCCGTTGCTGTCTGTCTGTCCCTATCTATCCCTCTCTCTATCCCTCTCTCTGACTCTCTCTCTCTCTGTCCCTGTAAAATAAATAAATAAATTAATTAATTAAAAAGAATTATCCCCAGTGCAGAAAATTCAATATCCTGCATGACATCTTAACTTCCCAAAACAAAGGGTAAAAAGAAAATTGCTTCTAGTCTCTTCAAGGGACATGGGGGATGGGACAAGTGAAAACACAGCTAACACAGAGTTGTGGAGAAAGGCATAGCAGTTAGCAACTTAATCAAGCAAGTGAGGTGGGGGGATGAGATGAGTAGAAACACTCAGCTTTATAGCCAATATGGAGTTGGGGGGAAGAGCTTAACCTTTGGCTAAGTCTTAAATTGGGAGGGCTTTTAAATTGAGAGGGCTTTGCCAGCTTGCAGTATCCCACATTATTTTATGCATTTAATACTTAATATAAGAACAATAAAAGAGGTACACAAAACTAGATTGTGTTATAAGAAAGAGTTTCAAAGTGGTATTAAAAATATTAAATAATACCTGATAAAAAACAATAAAACTGTTCATATATTTCCATATTGCTTCTTGATTGGCACCCTCACTTGCAATTATTTTCATCTGTGGACAGAATGAATATTACTATGGGCACTTAGAATATGCTGTTGCACAGATGAACATTAAAAAAGAATAAGGAATGTAAATTTGTGCTTTCCATATTGGGCAGCTGCCTAGGAGCTCATATTAGAGAGAACCCTGATTACAGTGCCATTTTAACACCCGGTTTGTCAAACTCAACAAAAAATTAGGTATCAGTTCTGCCAAACTGGTGCAAATCGGTTGAATCCCAGCACTGGATGTGCCCATTCTTTTAGATTCCTCCTCTCTCTTCCCCACCTCACCCCTCCTCTCTAGCACCCTGTGCTGTTTGTGTAACTATGTGTATTTTCACTTAAAGTTAAATAAAATAAAAAAGCCCAGTTTCTCAGTTGCTTGCACTGACCACATTTCAAGTCCTCAACAGCCACTCAAAGCTGGTGGCTACTACACTGGAGGGTGCAGGTATAGAATTTTATATCATGGCAGAACATTTTACTGGACAGTGCAGTGTCTAGGGCAGGGGTCCCCAAACATTTTACACAGGGGGCCAGTTTACTGTCCCTCAGACCATTGGAGGGCCGGACTATAAAAAATACTATGAACAAATCCCTATGCACACTGCATATATCTTATTTTAAAATAAAAAAACAAAATGGGAACAAATACAATATTTAAAATAAAGAACAAGTAAATTTAAATCAACAAACTGACCAGTATTTCAATGGGAACTATGGGTGCGGATGCATCCTGTGCTCCTCTCACTGACCACCAATGAAAGAAGTGCCCCATCCGGAAATGCTGTGGGGGCTGGATAAATGGCCTCAGGGGGCCACATAGTTTGGGGACCCCTGGTCTAGGGTCTCTCACACCTCAGGACCTGTGCTTGTGCTGGGGCACTAATAGATACCCAATCACTCCCTGTGTGCTCGCAGTAGCCCCGTTCCTTCATCCAGACTTAGCTTCCCCAGAAAACCCAACACACAGTCAGCCTGCATTGCTCCTGCATAGGTCTTCCTGCTGTGCTATGGGCTCCTTCTCACCTCGAGGCCATCAGCCCCTCCAGGACAATGGCTGCGGCTGATTGATACATGTTGCTCTGTCCACAACCCTGTCTTCTGTCTAGCCATCCTGGTTCCCCTCCTCATCCACCCACTCCTGTCCGCTCTCCCCAGCCCCTGGGTTTCTCCCTCACAACCTTTGGTTTGTCTTCAGGCTCCTGCATTTCCTGCTTCCAGTTTCCCTTTTTCCCTCTGTTCCTCTCCCTCTTCCTCTGCTTTGTTAGAGAGATGCTAATTGCACCTGCAATTACCTAATTGCCATGGCAATTAGTTAGTTGCACTCTATTTTGAAAGTGCAAATGGCAAAATGCAGGCATAAAGAGGTAATATTAGGCACAAAACTGTGCCCAGAGAACTTGGCCTCAGCACTGGGGCAAAAGGGAGACCAGAGGAGAGCAGGAGAGAGTGGGGTCTGGAAGACTTCTCCCACCTGAGGGAGGGTCCCAAGGCCAAGGACTGGAGTGGAAGGTGAGGCCAAAGGAGAGAAAGGGGGATTTCTCTCTAGGCAATTCACCTAGTCTGCTGCAGAGTGAGTCCAATCCACCTGCTTTAATTGTAATGATTTTCATATTATCACTAGTGCTGATAAGGACTAAGCATCCATACTCAGCAAGGTATTTCAAGGAGCTGAGAGGGCAGATGTCTGATCTCCTTTCCAGGCTGTCACAGAGGGCTGGACCACAAGCCTGCCCTGGGAGGCCACTTCCAGGGCGCACACAGGATGGCACCCGGGCCAGATGAAGGCTGACCTGGTGCTCTCTGATGCAGGCACTTACAGAGCAGCTATAGCTCCGCCTGAGGAGTGAAGGCTGCTGAAATCATGGGGCAGTGGGGAGAGGGGCCAATCTTCACCCCCATCCAACCTGCTTTTTCTAGGTGTCAGCATCGCTGGGGAAAGAAAGAAGCCAGACGTCCATCTCCCACAGGAGACAGGTGTCCCCAGAGCAGCTGCTCCTGTGTGACCAGCATCCAGGCCAGCCACCTGGTTTGAGCTCAGGTGTCTGATTGTAAATCTGGACTGTGTGTGTCCGGGGCCTTGGGCTGGTGAGGGGCTTGTGGGAGGTGATAGGGGCTGCTGTGTGCCCTTATCGGAGGGAGCCTGCAGTGGGCCTTGGGTGTGCTGGGATTGGGGAGAGGCTCTGGGATGTGGGAGCATCCATAGGGGGTGACAGAGGTGGAGCACTGAGGTGTTGGGCCTTGGTGCTGCACTGGCAAGTCCAGCGTGTCTTTCTATATAATTTGAGTGTGTCTAAGGTGCTGATGGGGACACAGGGTGATGGCTGTGGCTGTGGTGTTTCAGTGACCTGCCTTTTCCAGTGGCCTGGGACAAGAGAGTCGCCAGGATTATTACTGACCACTGCAATATGTCAGGCATGGACCAGGGGCAGCCAGGTGGACACTGTGACCAGGGTCATTAGACAAGGAAACAGACCAAGGAAGTATTGTGACCTCTGCAGAATGGGTCAGTATACATCTCCCAACTGGAGAGTTATTGAATGTGTGCTGAATGAAGGAACAAGGTTTTGCCTCTTTCTGGACCCCGGTCTCCCCATCTGTGAAGTGGGAGACCAGCCTTGAGAAGTCCACCTCGGTGACGTCCCTTAATCCCCCGGTGCAGCCCTTCTCCCCATCTTCACTGCTGAGGTCCTCGCAAGGGTGCCCTCCCCTCTCCCGTCCTTTTGATGAATCCCTGTCCTCCCAGGCACCCTGCTGTGGGGAGGGGGTTTGGGCCTCATCTGGGTACTGCTCTGGGCCCAGAGAGTTTTGAAGCCTCATGTCTTGGGCCCTTGTTTTTCTGCTATGAGGAGGGGATATGCTTTGGACTTTTTTTGCCTAATAGGTTGTCAACTCTGCAAAAGGGGGCAGATTGGCTAGCTTTCAAAACTATAAGCCTCTAAGTCAGTGGTTCTTAACCTGGGTTCTATCGAACCCTAGGGGTTCGATGAGTTGGTCTCAGGGGTTGGGAGAAGCCTCTGCCGGGGAGGCCAGAATAAAGTAATACTGTAATTTGTTGTGAGTTCATGCACTTCGTTGGTTTTGTTCTTTGAGCAAGGTGATGTTCATGCACGGCTCATTTTGTGCACCAGTAAAAAAACATATACCTATGTCTTGAATTTGGAAAAAAAGTCATGTCTTATTTATCACTAAAGAAGGGTTCGGTGAATGCGCATATGAAACTGGTGGGTTCAGTACCTCAAAAAAGGCTAAGAACCACTGCTCTAAGGATTGAAGCTGGGGTACAACAGACCCCCTCAACCCCATTTTGTTAGTAGCGTTCCCACCCAGCCCGGTCCCTCTGCTCACTTCCCCGTTGGCCTCACAGGGACACAAACTTAACACAGCCACCAGTGTCTGTGGTCAGGAGTACAAGTCAAGTAACTCACCAGAGAAAAGGGAAGCTGTGAATAACCAGTGGAAGCCGTGGGGGCACGTGGGGGCAGGTGTACTCGCCAACCTATTTTGCAGAGTGTCTGCTCTGGCCATACAGGTTAATGATCACAGGCCTCCTTGCCAACATGATGATGACTAAAAAAATAGTAAAATAAAATAAAAAAGAGCAACAAGTAACCCTCCCTGGTTAATCAGATTCCTCCCGTTATCTTTTCCAAGCAGATTTTTTAATTCCCCTGCTCCTCTTGCTCCCCCAGGGCTGATGAAAACAGAGCTCCCTCCCCCAAAAGTAGAGACAGGTCCTATCCTTGTTCATTCTCCTTAGAAAGGAGGGGAGGGTGGGCAGGGACAGGGCGAGCAGCTGGGACCCAAGCCCCAGCCAGTAGATATACAGATGCCAGAAGTTTCTGATCACACTCCTCTGTCCTTGGCACGCCTGGCTGGGGATAGGTGCAGGAAGCTTCTCTGGGGCATTCAGCTAGCCTATAAGGTTGCTTTGCATGAATTGGAAAAAGATGCCTCTGTCTGCTGACACAGTCTATGCCAGGACTTTAGTCTTGACCAGTGGACCTGGGAGCAGAGCTGTTCAGATCCCACATTCCCCATTGCCCCACCCTAGGCATCCTCATCTCCTGCCAGAGTACCTTTGAGAAGAGCACACCCACACAACCTTCTCTAATGGCCCCAACCATCTCTGTCTTTCTGGAGGCCAGCACACCCCCACCAAAGCTCTTCAAGAGAGTAGGACATTCATGTTAACTAACGAGATTCCCTTTGCTTCGTGCTCCCCAACCTCAGCTCGTCCTCCCTAACATATGCTGGGGAAGAAAAGGGACTGAAATATATTGGAGTGCCTTTTGCAAATCACTCTTCCCTAGGACTCAGGCCTAGGACTCTAGCAACTCTTCCCTAGGACTCAGACCCTTGAGATATGAGCCCAGATGCAGCCGCAGCCAGAGGGGCAGCCCCGTGCCCAACTGCTGACCCAGACTGGCCCTGCCCCCACACTCAGGCATTTGTCTTGTCTCACTGGGTCTGTGTCTTGGTGGCCTCTGTTGGGGGAGAGAGGCCAGGGAGAAAGGAAGTGAGCAGGCAGTGGGGGGCTCACCTGCCTGCCAGGACAATGGAGGGGTGCCTTAGCACTAGCTGACAGGTCATCCCAGGACTGAATCCATCAGGTGCCTGCCTGTTCCACCACACTGTGGTTCTATGACATTTTGCATGGCAGATGTCAAGCACAGATTAAAAACCAGCTCATCTTGCTATTATTATTCCTAATTACCCACTCCCTGGTCGAAGGTCCCTGCACAAGAAATTGGCTCTGTCTCAGAGGCTGGCCTCACGACCTGTAGAGAAATTCCTTTCTCTGTGCATTTTACCAAACCTCCAGTGAAACTGCTTCCCCTCCAGCCCAGCCCAGCATACTCCCTGTGCACCACCAGGACCCTCCTCACCTACCCTAGGCCAGGGGTGGGGGTGGCGGTGGGGCTGATATACAGCAGGCCCTGCTCCTCCTTCACCCACACAACCTACCTGTGTTCCCACTGCTTCATCTGGGGCAGCGGCCCTTTCAGGGCCTTCCTTGTTGCTCCTCCCCCATGTCTGCTGGTTTTACCAGCATTGTAGGGCTGATGACTGCCTTTTCATAGTCCTTCTCCTCTCTGGGGTGAGGGGCATTGGGCAGGTTGTGGGTACAGGACAGTGAAGGAACAGAAAAACAGGGCACCATTGTATGGGGCTCTGGCATAGGCCCAGCCGTCCCAGACCCTGCACCTTGCGTGAGGGACTGCAGCCCACCCCAAGTCCACACCCCCAAACTTCAGGTAGATGGGCACCAATGCTCATCCCTCCTTCCTGTCTCCCTAGCCCTGCCAGAGTACCCCTGCCAGCCCTGGACCTGCACCTCCTCAGACACCCCTTCAACCCACTGGCCCCTTATCTGCTGTGTCTACAACCTCTCCCCCTCCTGGCTCCAGGCCAGCAGCCTCTTCTGTCTTGAAAATATCCTCTTCTTGACCTGCTGGCCCCTTCCAGCTACTGCCCCATCGGCCTTTCTTTCACAGCCAAACCTCTCCCCTGGGGGCATCTGCACACCACTTCCCTCTTCCTTAGCCCCCACCCCTTCTCTCCCTCCCTCTGGCTTTGACCCCTTCAGACCCTCCAGGCTGGCCTCTCACAGCCACCTCTGACCTTTTTGTTGTTAATCTAGTGGGCACTCTGAGTTTCACACCCCACAGTCTGTGGACAGGGCCTATCCATGCCAACCTCTTCCTCTTCTGGACTGGCTCTGCTGTCGTGGCTGTTGGACACCACAGTCTGCCACCTTCTACCGTGGCCACTGTGTCTTGGTCACATGCACCTTGTCCTCTTCCTCCTACATGTGGTGCTGCCTACTGCTGGCCCTCTGCACAGACACACCTTCACAGCTCTTGTATCTTCACCACCTGGGCCTCCCTCCTGGCCTTTGGGTCAGTGTTGCACCGCCCCCCAGACGTCTGCCCTGGTACCTCAGACTCAGTAGCATTTTATCCTTCCTCCCGGACCTCCTCTTCCTCCTCTTCTCCAGTCTGGGCCAGTAACGGATTTCACTTCCTCCCAAGTGCAATGCCAGAAACCAGAACAGCATTCTGGATGCTGTCTCTCACCCCCTTTATATGCAGATCTTCGATCACCTCTGACTTTTTCCCCATGGACAGCTTCCCCACCCAGGATAAGGCACCCTGCCCTCCCCCTCATTGGCTCCAGCTGCCTGGCCTCATTGGTCTCTTTCCCTCCGTGTTCTGTGCCCCATGGCACAGCTGGAGCAAGTTTTCAAAGACATCTACTTGAGTCTAACACTCTTTTGCCTGAATGCTTCTAACAGCTCCCTTTGGCCCTCATGAATAAATTCAACATTCTTTTCATGTCCTGCCCTGGGACAGGTGTGTCTCTCCTTTGTCCTGCACACAGAAACACTGGCCACCCTTGGGACTCCTCAGTCTCTCATGACCCACCCCACCTGTCTTTCCTCTGGAACACCTGGACACTTCCCCACCTCTTTGCCTGGCTGGTGGGTGCTCCGTCCACCTTACCTCCCAGCTCAGCTATCACTCCCCAGGAATCCTTGCTCCCAAGCCAGGTGCCTCTCACAGCCCTCTACTGGCTCCCTCCCTAACCCTTTCCATCACAGAGAGTGAAATGCCCTCTTCTCCTAGCCATCTTGCCTGGAGGCCACTCCAGAACCCAGAGCCCAGATATTGCATAAACATGCTGAAGGAGCACACTGCTGGGTACAAACCCTTGGTGCTGGTGCCTCACAGCCAGTGGATAGCCATGGTCTGAGACCGGAGACTGGGTCCCCACCTCACCCCCTTTTAATCTCCCCGCTTTTTTCAGGAAGGCAACTGGGGAGCACTTATTTAGAAAGACCTCCCTGAGCATTTGCTGCATTTGGTCACAGTGTGACCCTGAGGGCTACAGCTCTGCCCTCAGGCAATGCCCTGGCTACCTAGGGGAGCTGCCCACACAACCCCAAGTCCAAGCCAGGTAGGGGCTGAGCTGTCTTTGCTACAGAGTCTTGTCTGTGCCCACCAGGGCCTCCCCTTCCCCTTGAATCTGTACCACAGGTCAAGTGTCCAGAACTTCTCTTCTCTCAAGGCTTCTGGGTTGGCCCAGTCCCTAGCTGAAGGAAAAAGGCCTCTAAGGGAAGAGGTCATATTCTCTTTCTTTCTAGGTCCTCAAAGGGTCCAGAACAGTGTGGCAAAACATCAGGTCCTGCCTTGCCAGAAAGACAGGTTGCATCCAAATAAAAAACAATTCCCATGTTAGGGGACTCAGCAAGGGCCCATCTTCCACCAGGTAAAAGGGTCCCTCAAACAGGCCATGACACTGTCCCTCATTGCAGTCTGCTCATTATCCAGTGCACAGCATCTTGACTTGTCACTGTGAGCAGCGTCCTTACCTACAAACTGGAAGGAGGCACCACGGTGCCCTCAGAAAGCTGCTGACATTCCATGAGGCTGTGCACAACATCTGGCACGCAGGGAGCCGTCTACAGGTGCTAGCTCTCAGAGCTGTTGTTAATCATTACAGATATTCCCACTCAGAGGACAGACAAGCTGAGGCTCTGAGAGCTGTTGAACAGTTAACTCATCTGTGGGGGGAGCACACTTTTTTTAAAGAGCACTTCCATTTTCCTTCCAAGCTGAGGGCCATGTGTAGCTCAGGCAACCCACATATGTGCCCTCAGGATGCCAGGAGCACTGCCCCTGATCTCTGCCCCCTTGTGGATAAGGCCCTGAGGCTCCAACCTTCCTTCCCTGGCATTTCTCTCTCTGCCCTAAGCCTCTATGAACCACAGAACAATGCCTTGTAAATATGTACAAAGAGATGACCAGCCTCTGAAACTCTTGGTCCATGTCCCTCCCCACCCTCGAGAGATCAATACAGCAAGTGCAGCAGTCTGAGGTCTGGCTGGTGCAGCTCGTGAGCCTGCTGCTTATTTCCCTCCCAGTTTCTCTTGGTGCCTCCAGCCCTCACTGATAGCCTGCAACACCTACCCCATGTGACAGGCGGCATGCCTCCCTGGGTGGTGACCCCAGAGGGTGAGTGGGAAGAGGGTGAGCGGGTGCGGGTGCTGTCACCCTTCAGCGGGCAGACGTGGAGGTCTTAATGAATATGAATCTCCTCCTCCTCCATGGAGCCAGCTCTGCCAGATTCCTTCACACCTCGTCAAGCCCAGAAAGGTTACCCAGAATTAAATGTAAATCACATATTTACTGGTATGAATCAGACCAGTGTCACTTTCTCACAACAGAGGGTTTAATCACGCTGCAGCCCAAGGGCTCATACTCTCCTGCGCCTGTACCTAGGCTCATAGGAGACCAGCCCACAGCCCTCCAATGGGGGAGGTGTGGTGGCATGTGTTCAGAGCCTGGGAAAGGGCAGCAGGCACAGAGGGACACTTGACACTGCATGTCCAGCCCTTTGGTGCCCAAGTCCCGGCTGCCTTTTAATATCACGTCAGCCTGTAGCGGTCACCGTGGGCTAGGCAGTGCCTTTCATGCTGTGGCTATTAAATAAATATTGAATAAGCACAGGAACATCTCTGCTAAAAGGCTGTTGGCAGTGACCTCCCTTCCCAGACTCAAGTGTATTTCAGGAGCTGGGGGAGGAAGGGGAGGGACACTTCAAAGGTTTTCATCGATGTGGTTTGATGTTGAGAGGCAGTGGAGAGGAAGGAACACTGGCTTTGCAACTTAGTTGATTTGAGCATCCGCCCCATTGGGGTTGCAGGATGGATCCCGGTTGGGGCACATGCGGAAGTCTGTCTATTTCCCCTTCTTTCACTAACAAAAAAAAGATAGGCCTCTTGTAGAGGCCATACAGTGCTGTGTCACAGTATAGACACAGCACTTATGTTGGCAAACAAAAATAACTTGATTAACTCGAATCCAATGTTGCCCAAACTTATTGGACCAGGTAATATTTAAAGAAATTTTTTTTTCTAAATAACAAATATTTACGTCTTGTGGCATGCTCTCTTTTACAGAGTGTTTTATAGAATAGTGTTTGGAAAAATACTGTGCTAACTGAATAACTGCATTTGACCGTGGAGGGAAGACACAGACCAGAGAGGTGACTCAGCTGGCCCAGGGACACACAGCAGGAGCCAACAGACATCCTAATATCCTGGCTCAGGCTCTTTTCTCAACCTGGGAAATTTTTTGACTATTGAAATAAAGAATGCAAATAAGTATATGTATTAGAAATCAACAAGCAAATAAGAAAGAAGCCCACAAGTTTCAGTCAGTCATTGCAACTCATGATACCTCTTGGGGCCTCGGTTTCTCTTTTTGTGAAGGAAAGGGAGAGGGGCCAGGCTAGCCAATTGCTGAAGCTCTTCCCAGATGGGACGAGTCTATGATTTCAGAGCCAAGTGTCAAATGGCAGCGAGGCCTGGGGACTGGAGGGAGAGAACGTCTCAAGGAGGAGGAAGCTCTGGCAGGCTTCTTGGCTGCCCACTGAGGAAGCTGCTTGTCCCCAATGCAGAGTACATATCTTGCATTAGTTGGCAAGGCAGCACTGATTAGTAATTAAACAACTTTTTAAAAAAATAAAGCCATTAGCGCTAATGGTATCAAAATCAGAACTCAGACGTGAGCTCATGATTATGAGTGTACCTCGAGACTCACAGGAGGGGACATTTACATTTCAACATGCACACTGCACAGGCATTCATATCTCCCTATCCTCCCCTGCTCCCACCATTAGAGGCCCTGCTTCTGAATTCATTCTTTTTCATTTATTTTTTCCTGGAGAAAACAGGTCACCCTGCAAGAAGGCAACAGAGGAGGGAAAAGAAGGTCTGTATTAGATCAGTGTTAGTCTTGCTGTGCCTAACTGTACTACTTTGGACGAGGTCCTTAATCACCTCAGCAAACTTCCTTTTGCTCATCTTTAAGTTTCTTTTTATATTATTCATTTTAGAGAGAAGACACACACAGAGAGAGAGAGAGATAGAGAGAGAGAGAGAGAAAGAGAGAAAAGGGGAGGAGCTGGAAGCATCAACTCCCATATGTGCCTTGACCAGACCAGTACAGGGTTTTGAACTGGTGACCTCAGTGTTCCCATGTTGACGCTTTATCCACTGTGCCACCACAGGTCAGGCTGCTCATCTTTAATTTTATTTTATTTTTATTTTATTCACTTTAGAGAGGAGACACAGAGTGAGAAAGAGAGAGAGAAAGAGAGAAAGGGGGGAGGAGCTGGAAGCATCAACTCCCATATGTGCCTTGACCGGACCAGTGCAGGGTTTTGAACTGGCGACCTCAGTGTTCCCAGGTCGACGCTTTATCCACTGCGCCACCACAGGTCAGGCCAGGTTGCTCATCTTTTAAATGAGAATAGCAGTACCCATCTTGTTGTGCTGTGCTAGGGATAACATGAGTCAATGCACTTCTGAGTGTACCACAGAGTCAGTACTGATAACTCGCAGCCATCATTAGACCTGGCACCGAGCACTTAGTAGGTGCTTACTCAATATGACCTGAATTGGACTCTTACAAGGGGACTGGCCCTATGCTGGACACTGCCGGGGATCTAGGAGGAGAAAGTGGGGCTCTGGGGAAGACTCATTCTCCCTGGGAGATGAGATGAACAAACACAAAATCGCTAGGCTCATCCAAAACAGGGCCTCCCAGGGCAGAATGGTCACAGTGCAGGGCTGTGGTCTGGGCAAGAAAAACCCAAGGCCTGGAAGAACAGGTGGGGTGCACAGCACCTTAGGCTACCACTGGAGGCAAACCGCTTTACCCACCATCCCTGAAAGGTTCTGTGGACTTCAGAATTGGGAATCCTCAGTGTCTCTCTTCAGCCTCTTGGAAGAGAGAGCCAGCCACCAGCCTCATGATGCTGACAGGCCTGCATTCTAGACTTCTAGAAGGTAGTTCATTGCTGTGTGACTTTGGGCCATTTTGCCTTTCTGTAGAATGAGAGGGTAGGATAAGCCAAGCTCAATAATGCCCCCCCCCCACCTCCAGCCTTCATTCTCTGAGTCTGTGTGAGCCTTTGCATTTTCTGGAATTTTTTGAAAATAAAGTACTTGCCATTGGTTCATAGGCTCACTATGACTTTCAATTCTTTATTTCCCTCAGAAATTTAACTCTCCAAGGACTAAGAAACAAAAATTTGGAGACCTTTTTTTAAAAAAAATTAAAACAACATAAAATATCAGGACCTCAAATGGCCCAGATAAGTGTGGCCATTTTCAGATAGCCCCTGGGGCCAACTCAGCTATTAAAGATGGAAATTATATATTCATAACATAGGAGATTGCTGCTTGCTTATTTATAACTTACTTCATTTCAAGAACATTTATTCTAGATGAGAAGGCTCGATCATTTCCATCCAGTCTTCTACTCCTCATAGCTTAGGGCAAAGGAAGGAAAGAGCTCCACTGAAGGTTTTCTGATCTCAATAGGCGAGAAAGGAGCGCTGCTGCCCTTCCTGCAGGTCCCAAACACAGTGGGTTGATGCGGGCAGCCCGCACCATAGTCTGTGCCAGCCTCCCTGGGACCAACCAGGACCCCACCACCTCTGAGCAGGATCCTGTCAAACAAAGCAAACCTTGCTATGGAAGGGCTCAGCCTACTCCTCTGACCTGGGAAAAGACTGAGGCCCAGAAAAAGGATATGTGCTTGTTTAAGGTCATGGGATGGTAAAACACACATACACACAGCTGGGTTGAGATTCCAATGCTCTGAGGCTCAGGCAGCACTGTTTCCAGGAGGGAAAAGGAACTATTGAGTACGTACTATGTTCCAGTCTTTGAGCCAGGTGCTAAATCAAGCCAACCAGATGTTATCAAGCACCAACTGTATGCCATGCCTTCTATTAGGCAATGTTGAGGAACCAAAAGGAGGAGACAGGTGTTTGAAGAAAGATTCCCCTTGAAAGATGAGAGCAAAGCTCATTGCATCACCAAACAGTTCTACCCATCAGAACCCCTGCTGGCTGGTTCATCTGTGTTACTTTGGACAGAGAAGGATAATGAGGAACTGGCTCGCAGTGACAAAGCTGGTAAATGAAAAAGCAGGGTCTGGATTTGAATGCACCCCAGAGACATGTCCTTTCTATTACATCTAAACCCTTCTCTGGCCAAACCCCAGACAATTGAGGCTCCCTTTGTCCCCATTCCCTGGGCACTCAGGCTCTGAGCCCTGCACACCCTCGTGGCACCTGGAGGAGGCCTGTGTTCCAGGGAGAGCACGTAACTCCCAGCAACCATTGCATGGTTGTTGTGTAAAGGGCATGGGCTAAGATGTCTCTGAGTTCAACCTAAATGCAGTCACTAACTACCCCACACGTATGTGCGTATTTCCATATCTGCGTATGTCCACATGTATGCACACCCATGTGGACACACCCAGACACCCACATGCAGGATGTAGCTGCCATGCTGTGTTTTCAGAACAACCTCAAGCGTACATTCCCTGCCTGCTCACTCAGCGGGGCTGGAAAATCAATCCAGGGTAAGACTCACTGGGACTAAAAGAGTTTAACTGGTGACTTGGACCAATCTGGGGTCAGGAGACCTCTGAGATTCAGCCCAGCCAGGTGGGGAGACAGGCAAGAGTAACCGAGCAGAGAGAACTGACGATGTAGAGGCCTACCAGCCATGGGAGAGAGCTCAAAAGGTGGCCCCAGGACAGATCCTTCAGGTCCTCATATGCTGCACTAGGGATTGGGGTGGAATGAAGAGCCATGGAATGAAGGCAAGAACAGAATCAGACTGGCTTTTAAAAATGTTTGTAAGTTGAGGCTGCTGTGGGGCCAGCGGGAAGCAAGGGTCTCCTGCCAATGATGGTGTGTTAGTCACACTGCGGCATTCCTGTGCAGTTCTGCCACTGAAGCCCCAGCGGCGGGGTTTGAGAAAGACGGAACACCACCTGCATCAGCACCAGGGGCCCAGGAGCTGATTTAGGAGTGAATTTATGAGCTTAACAGGAAACCTGGAAGCAAAGTCATGGCTGAAGCCCTTCTGTTTGGTCTCCATGAGATTTCATCTGTTGAGAGCGCCTGGAGAGTCTCTGACCTCTAGAGTAGCGGTCCTTAGCCTTTGCCACACATTAGAGTGATCTGGGAGCATTGATACTGCAGATGACTAGACCTCTGCTCAGAGAGTCTGATTTATTCCATCTGAGGGGACCTGGGCACTAATACTTGTAAATGCTCCCAGGTGGCTCTGTGGTGCAAGAAAGGTAAGAGAGAACGAGAGAGAGTACTGAGTCCTAAATCTGGGGCATCTGGATGCAGGGTGGGGAGGCTCTAGGGCCGCTGGTTCTACTAATTCAGCCTGGCCTCTTCCCACACGTGCCTCCATGCCCTGCTCTGTGCCAAGCCCTGTGCTGGCACTGGGATGCCGACATGCTTGTCCCTGCCCTGGAGGAGTGTCCAGTCTGGAAGGGAGAATAGAGTGTGTGACATTCCCTGGACCATGTCCCAGCTCCCACCTGTTCAGCAGGGGCAGGAAGCCTGCAGACTGAGAAGGTCAGAGCCAGAGGAGCCTCTCACTACCGCCTTTTCCTCCTGCCTGTGGTCCAGGGAGGAGGGGCTTTCCAAGGTCACCCAGTGTAAAGGCGGGAAACTGCTGAGCTTACAACAGAGAAAGATGGCTAAGCCCTCCAGAGCTGGCTGGGACAGAGCGAGGGCAGGCACGGGAAGGACTGCACACACATTTGGGAGCAGGAAGGATAAACAGCCAGTGGGTAAATTCCAGAGGAGGAGAAGGAGGAAGACTGAGTCCATCAAAGCTCCAAAAGAGGAACTGAGCAGACAGTGCCCACCAGAAACTAAGAGTTCATGTTGTCCTCATGCCACATGTTGTAATTATGGGAACTGAAGTCTGGACACGGGGAATGTATCCAACGCACACATACACACTCACTCATATACTCACACATGAAAACACACAGACACACATTTACTACACATGTTCATAGACATACAGAGGCCATATACACATACCCACACATGCATATGAACACAGAGACACATACACACAAACACATAGATCCATTCACTCACACAGAGACACACAAACATACATGAATACACAGAGACAAATTTGACACACACAAACACAGATGCACATATACACATGTACACATGCACATAACAGACACACATACAGTGTACACACTCACATATATAAAACACACATACAACATCGACACAGACACACAAAGATCTAATGTACACACATAGGCATACAGACTCACACACAACATGCACACATACACACACACACACTCACACTCACACATGCACAGGCAGACACACAGCTCCTCAAACACCCATGGCCTCAGAGTTCTCCACACAGGTTGCTTTGTAGCTCAGTCTTAGTGTAGTTTATTGATTCTTTAATATTGAAACATTTATTTCTGCATTTTAAGCCATAATTCTTGCTCAGGATATCCTGAATCTTAATGTCACATAAATCACAGTGACATGAGGTTTTAGGGTGTGATTTTCTTTTCTCTTTCTTTTTGTTGATAAATCATTTGTAAATGCCCTTAATAGAGATAAGTGAAAAAACAACTTTACCTTACTATAAAATTGATATTTTCAACCTCTAACTATGGGGCTTGTCAGCCCAGAAGTCCATATAAAACAAATATAAAAAACAAGAATTTCCCCTTTTAAGAATCTAACATGGCTTCAAAATCCTTATCAACAGGAATAACAGGCTCCTCTACACCAGACCCTGGTGCTGAGCAGGCCTGCCATGGCCCACGAGGGGCCCCTCCTACCCACGTCCTGACAGGGCAACACGGGCCACAGGCAGCCTTACCCCACAGGACATGCTCACAGTTACTGGGACACTTGTCTGCATGACAGTGTGTCTGCATCAACTTGAAGGTGTGGGGAAGCCCTCATTTACATCGTCTATTTATAGAGATGTGCACATACAATTACCCACACCAATACACATGTGCACACTTGTGCAGAGACACACTTCTACCACCCATGGGAATCTGTCTGGACATTTACTCTAAGGCTGCTTATTACCCATAGCTATAGAAGGGTGTGTTTGTGTGAGAGAGAGATAATGACACACACGCAGAGAGAGAGAGAATGATAGAGAGAGAGAGAGGCTTTATTTTATAGTAAAGTATTCTGGGCTTTATATTTTTAACTATAAGGCCTGAGGTTCAATACAGTCTATTCATACTTTCTTTCCCCTCCCTCCCTGATCCTCATGTTTTAGTCTCATGTTTAGTTAGCAGGTGACCCAGAGCAGGGTTCCTCCTTTGTTGCCTTTCAGAAAGGAGCTGCCAAGGAACTTCAAGCCAAAGAATTGCCCCCAGCTGGCATGGTGGAAGGTTAAAAGGTTTCAAGGCTCTCTGCCAAGCCCTCTGTGAATATCTCCCCTGAGGCCAAGTGCGGGAAGATGCAGAGGCCTCCCAAGATAGCCTCCTGGAAAAGACTCCTTATACTTCTTCCAGGAGGTATGGTTGACAGAAACGCTATCTTGCAGGAGGTGAAGGGCATAGGCCTTGGGCCCTGGCCCTGGGCACAGGTGCTCCTTTGCTGTGAGCCACATCACTGCATGACTCCTCCTCTGGCACATTGCTCCACCCTAGAGCCACCTGGGAGTCACACTCACTGTCCTTTACATCTAGAAGAAATCACACTTTCTGATTCCCTCCTGGTGAGCAGGACCCCCCAGAATATCTGAACCAAGAGCAGACATTTGTTGTTCTAGACCGGCCAGTAGTGTCAGGGCAAGGCCCTGGACCAGAGGGTGGGCATCTGAATCAGAGCCAGCTGGGCCTCAGGCCCTTATCGTAGGTGGGTGGCTATCAAATAAGCACATGTGAGGTTCCAGAGGGTTCCAGAATGGTGTGTATCAGGACAAATCTAAACACAGAACACAGCTTTTAAAGGTTGTTCTTACCTGAGACTTGCCGATCACATCAAAGGCATATCTCTTCCTCAAACAGAGGGTGAGTGGCCTGAGAGTGACTGATGTGTGCCTAGAACACTGGAGTTTACAAAACTCTGTAAGATGAGAACTTCCCTTTATGCTCCCAAACCCCTGGATAAGCATACAGACAATTCTATCCCCCGCTGAGGCCCCAGGGAGAGAAAATGCCTTATTAGGATCACACCAACAGTAAGTGTACAGGGCCAGGACTCAAACCCAGCACAGGGTATGCAATCTCATGGCTCAGAGCACTCCAAATGGTGTCCAAACTGAGGCGCTGTCTTCATAAACCCTGCCTGGGTGGTGTGAGAAGACTGACTCTTAGCTTCAATGTGGTCAGCCCTTAGCCAAGGGTGCCACAGCCCACTCAGGGTGCCGGGAAGGCAAGGCCCATGGCTGTCATCACTCTATTTCTGGAAACTGGCACAGGACCTGGCAGGGGACATATGATCAGATAGTATTTGTCAGATGAATGGAAGAATGGATGATGGCTGACTGTCTTTCCGGCTGGCTGGTTGGACAGGTGAATGCATCAGCTAGGAATGGGTGTTGAAGAGTTATACAATCATATATGATAATCCTGCCTCCATCTTCCTCAATATGTGCCATTGGACAAGCCATTTAACCCCTCTAGCTCCTGTCTGGAAGTGGGATAATGGCATCTGCCTCACTGGCGTGGTGCAGATGACACCAGAAATCCATGCAAAGCCCGTCGCGTGGCACCAGGCATAAGACACATTTCCGTCATGAAAGGTATTTCTGCATGCTCCTCGGGGGCTGGGGCTGCCCGGCAAGCTGCCCACCTATTGCTACCGCTGCCATTCTTGGTCCCCTCTACCAGCCTGTGAGATCTCTGGCCAAGCTTGGCACAGTTGGCTCGGAATTACTCTGGTTCTGTCTCACTGGGTCAGGCCGAAGCTCCTCTCCCTCCTCCCCTGGCACAGTCACCTGGATTGCCAGACCCCTAGGGTCAGAACAAGCTCAGCTATTGGTTTCAATGTTCTAGGATTCAGGCAACTGGGAAAATGTGTGCTCACTCTGTGACTGGCATCAGGCTTTGGAAGAGAAATGGGAGGAAGAGTCTTCCCTGTGCCCTTCCTTCACACCTTTGCTCCCCTGGGAAGCTGGTGAGTGATAAGGACCCATTTCATTGACTCGGTTGCTTTCCATTGCTTCAAACAGGGAACTCTAACCCACTGGCTCACACAGTAAGAAAGTTTTGACAGAGAGAAAGACCCAGAGGCAGAGTCACCAAGGTCCCCACATGGTCACAAGATGGCTGCTGAAGCTGCCAGCATCACATGTAAAGGTGACAAAGTCGAGCGGAGGGGGGAGGCCATTTCGTTTGCGAGAGAGAACTTCCTCAGAAGAAATATTCTCTTTCATACACAAACTCCAGCTCACACAAGCCGAGGCTGGCTGGAATTGGAGTCTCCTTGCTGGAAAGTGTGTCTATGGCCTTAGCTTGACCTGGGCAGTGGGCCTTGGGTACAGAATCCAGAGCTTTATTCTCCTCCAATGAAGGTGATGTAACCACATCATTATCTGCTCAATATGTCTTTTGATGGGGTCAGACCTGCTAGGCTGGCCTGAAATGTTAGCTGAGTTAACTGTCCCTTCAAATGAACAGCCAGTTTAATCAAGTACTTAATGCCCTCAGCCTCTCAATTATGCCCACCTCTGGACACATGGCCCATGGCCACCCCAGTGTCTTGCATGCAGAGAGAATGAGACAGGCTGGCATGTGTGCATGTGTGTGTGTGTGTGTGTGTGTGCACATGTGCACATGCATGTTATTGCCCACAGGAATTTAAGAGCAAACTGTGGGCTCAGAGCCCATGCTGGCAGACAACACTTGACCTTGTCTGTTGGCCTAATGGCCTCAACAGGTAGCTCTGCTCAGCTCTGCTCAAGAGGGCTACACAACTACAGCTCACCTGAGAATGGTGTAAAAGAGAGAGAAAGAGAGAGAGAGAGAGAAGCTTGATAAGATCTCTCATCAAATTGATTAAATCATACTCTCTAAATTGATTAAATCAAATTCAACCCATGAAGACCCACATTTATGCATACACTCTCATACCCACATACCCCAATTAAGCCCATGTTCACTCTACAAAACAAAACAAAATAAAACTTTACTCCAGAGTTTTTCATGGGGCTGTATTAGTATGTTCTTTTTTTCTAACACAATTAAAACAGGTTGTGGTTAGGAGTGACTCCCACGTCCGTTGCAGAGAATGATTGAGTGCTCCAAGGTGCGCCTATACCACACTGTGCTGCCGTCCCAAGGCTGGTGGGACCTCTGCTCACTGGCACGCCCATGATAAGTTACTGACTGTAAAACAGAAGGCTGCAAAGAAGCGTGTGCGTCACGACTCATTGATGGAAAATCGTGCTGACCCGAGTCTGTGTGTTATGTACAGAGACATGTCTGAAAGACTAGGCCTCCAACTTTTCCCACTTTTATATCTGGGTGGCTAGATTTCAAGTTGTTTTGCTTTATTTTCATTGTCCTGTATTTTCTGGTTATTCTACAAGAGCGTATATAATCAGATTATAACAAATGCAAGAATTTTGACTTTAGGACATATTCTCATGCCTTTCTAGAGCTCCATCTCATAGGTAAGGATCACACTTTCTTCACTTCCTGGAAGGTCTCAAGCACTGTATGGGACTTGGGTGACAGGTGTAGCCCCAATTCTGTTACTCACTCCCTTTTGCTGTTCTTGGCCTCAATGTGCTCCTCCAGAGAATGGCAGTGCTATTTACTTCAACAACTTCAAAGGAATTTTATTTTGCTTGAGATTATTAGCATAATACATGCTCACTGATCAAAACTTGGCTCTGGCTGGTGCTCAGTGGATAGAGCATCGACCCGGAATATGGAAGTTCCAGGTTCAATTCCCATTCAGGGCACACAAGAGAAGCAACCATCTACTTCTCCACCTCAATACCTCCCCTTTCTCTCTCTCTCTTTCTCTCTCTCTCTTTTCCTCTCCCACAGCTATGGCTCAATTGGTTAGAGAGCATCAATCTCAGGTGCTGAGGATGGCTCTGTGGAGCCTTCACCTCAGGTGCTGAAAATGGCTCAGTTGCAAGCATGGCCCCAGACAGGGGTTGTGAGGTGGATCTTGGTCAGGGCTCATGGGGTATTCTGGCATTTAGGAGAGGCTTTTGATAGCCAAGGAAGTGGTTTGTCCCAGGCCCCAGGGGACGCCTGGCTGACAGTTTCATCTGCTAGATCACACATAGGAAGCCCCTCCTTTATGCCAGCTCCTGAACAGCTGGTCTGACCTCTTCCTTCTGCCCTTAGACCCTTTCTCTTGCCAGCCTGTGTGGGGACTTGACCATGGGGGAGATAAGCTGATCTCAGACACTGCTTCCATCTCTCTTAGCTAGATGTCTGGGCAAGACCTGTCCCTACACAAACCTTGGTTTCCTCATCTGAAATATGGGGGGGGGGGTAAACATGGCTCTCCCAGGGTTGTGAGGGCACATGTGGGGTCCAGACCCCAGCTTCCCCCTAGCAGGTGCTGGCTGGGACAAGGCAGGTGCTCTACTGCCACGTGGGCAGAGTGCTCTGCAGATCTGGTATCCACTCAGCAGCCACAGGCGGCATTGTTTCTGACTGCTCATGGCTGTTTTACCCTGTGGTCCCAAGAGCAGCGAGAGAGAGAGCAACCTATGACTGGACACCTCTAGGCCAGACATGGGTCTGCTGGACAAGTATGAAGCAGTTATAGCCGTTTGCTTTGGAAGAGAGTAGATATGCCTCAAGGCAGGACTTACGTGAGGGGAGGACAGGAGGAAACAGCTGGGTGTGCTAAGTCTTAGGAAGAAATTCAGGTTTCCCATGGACCTGCCAAGTGCCAGGCGTGGTACTGGGCACCTTCAACCACATAACAATGGCTCATCCATGCAACAGCAGACTCTGTGTGCAACAGTGACGCCGGAGCAGGATGCGCTATGCAAGGATGGATGAATGAGGCCCCACCTGGGCAGGGCGTGCTGGTCAATAAGAGAGTGAAAATTGGTGGGTGGCAAGATGGCGATGGAGTAGGCAGACGTACCAACTTCCAACTCCCAGAACCAAAGTGGATTATAACTCAATTTTAAGAACCATCATCTGGATAAACCAACTTTGAATTAAACTAAGTGGACTCTTCAACCAAGGAACACTGAAAAATCAATGAATAATTAAGGTGTTGCAATGAAGAATTGATGCTTCTCATCTCCCTCCTTTCCTGTCTGTCTGTCTCTCTCTCTAGCTAAATAAAATAAAATAAAATAAAATAAAAATAAATAAATAAGTAAAATTATAATAACATTTTGTTAATTAGTGCAATGGATATTCAAAAGGGTTTTTTTTTAATTCCTTTTTATTTTATTCATTTTAGAAAGGAAATACAGAGAGAGAGTGAGAGAGAGAGAGAGAGAAAGGGGGGAGGAGCTGGAAGCGTCAACTCCCATATGTGCCTTGACCAGACCAGTGCGGGGTTTTGAACTGGCAACCTCAGTGTTCCCAGGTCGACACTTTATCCACTGTGCCACCACAGGTCAGGCTCAAAAGGGGTTTTTTATTGGTACATCAGTGTTGAAGACATGAGTCAGCTAGAATATGTTGGAGACACATTCTTCATGTTCAGCCCAAAGGAGGTATGAGAGAGCAGTCATCCCAGAAGAGGCTCCCAGACTCGATTCCTAAGTGGTCCCGTGTGCAGCTCCTGTCCTGTCCAACAGCTCAGCTTCCCATAACTGGAAGCATCACAAACCATCGCTAATGCCACCTGTGATTCAGGGGAACTTCCAGTGGTGATGCTATCAGAACACCTAATTGACAAGAGCCAGGCTCTCACTGAGCACACAGGGGTGTCTGGCTGCTCTCTGGGCTGTTTGCAGTAACCAATTCTGCCCAGACTCACTGCCACTGTGCTTGGCGTGGAGGCCCTGGGAGAAGATCCCAGCTCTCGCCTGGCCTTTAATTGTCAGCTTTCAGTATTTATCAGAAAGAATTGTTGGTTGTGTGTAAGCAGAGTGGTTTAGGGGTCAATGTTGAGGTTTCCCATGTCTGTTGATCATTGCTCTTCTGGGGAAGTTTGTCACAGATTGACGGCTCTGCTCCTCCCTGGCCCTGTCACTGAGCTGCATGTGGCCTGCCCAGTGGCGCCCTTGTATCAGGGAAGGGCCAGTAGATAAAGCTCCATGCACACGTGTGTGAATTTCCACTGTGGAAATACTATGGGAGGAAAGTCTATCATGCTAAAGAATATATCAGTGGAAGACCTTTCCTTGTTGTAAGAATAAAAATAGACTTCCCAGAGGAAGCTGAGACTCAGGGGCAAGTTGGAGGTGAGGGCCATTAATGAGGCAGAAAAAAGAGCAGGGACAAAGATGGAGGCATTTCGCTCACTCTAGAGGTAAGGAAGGCCCATGTGAGCAGGGGCTCTCCATTGTTTGTGGGCCGAAGACCTACATGAGTTAAAGTGTACCTTCCCGAGTCTGACCTCCAGGACTCCACAGGTCTGGGGTTGGGGAGCCAATGGATCTGCATTTTTAAAGCACATCCCAAGAAATTTAGAGAATACTGCTGTGTAGGGCCACACTTTGAGAAATATCATGTCAGAGCCTAGTTAGTGACAGAGGCACAAGGTAAAGGTGAGTCATTTAAGTTCTCCAGGAGGCTCTTAGTGAAAGTCTAACATGGAGGATGTAGGAGGCACGAGAATTCAGGGATAGAAGATGAAAGGATCGAAGCCACATCCAGAGTCTGGCATGCAGCAGGTGCTCAACAGGTCATACTGCCCTTCTCACGTCCAGCCCCTGGTGCCCTGGCTGTGAAAGAGTAAGCACAAGACTAGGAGATGAATGATTCGTGTTCTAGCCTCAACTGGGCACTGACTAGCAAGACAGTCTTTCCCTCTGAGCAAGTGGACCACAGCTCCTCACCCTGCAAGAGGAGCGAGTGAGATTCGGTGATTCACCCCTCACCCAGTCGGCAGCTCAGTCACCACCTGCCATATTGAATGTCTTACCTCTTGGAGCTTAGGACTCCCTTACCAAAGTCAGCACTCCATGGCCTGGCTGCCCATTAGAACCACTACTGAGGTTTTTAAAATACCAATTACATAAGAATCCCTCGGGGGTGAGTCACAAGCTTGGCAACTTTTCAGCTCCCCAGGTAAATCTAATGAGAATTAGCCATCTAATTCCTCAATTTCCCCCTTTTGTCTAGAAGAGTGTAATAAAGGACCTCAGAGGAAACACCTTACTCCCCCCCTTCTCTAATCTAACACCTCACAGAATACCCAAGCCAGTAAGAGCCTTAGGCATCATCTAGCGCCCCCAGTCAAACCTCTGTTTATTAAGGTAGTTTTTGACATCCATTGTTAAGGATCCTCTTATAGCAAAAGTGCATATTGTAAACAAAATCAAATAATACAGAATGGTGTCTCATTCATCCCTTCTATTACCAAAGGTCGCCATATTCAGTTTAATTAACTTTCACTGACATGGATGAACACATTTAAACTGTACAATTGGATGAGTTTTGACAAACGTATTTGCCTTCCCCACCTCCCAGGAGACATCACTTTAAAGAGTTATTGTTGTGTCCTCTGGTGGTTTCTCTATGTCACATATTTATAGTCATACTTTTTGATTTATCCACCTCAGATAAGGTGGCATTTCATTAATTCTCCAACCAGGAGACTGTTGAAAGTGAAAAGAAACAGAACCAATCATTAGCAAGAGAGCAGATGTACAATGGAATTGTTCTGGGCAGTCAGAGCATCTGGCTAAGCTAAGCATCTCTGTTCATGCCTCCTCTTGATGAATGCGGGCTCCTGCACATACTTTACCCCTAGCTCTCCACCTCTTTCCAAGTGTTGCCAATTCTGTCCCTATTTCAGTATCTCTGTTTATTTGTGACCCCGTATTGCTGGAGCCATTTGGTAAGATAAGGATATTGCTATCCCCTATTTTCCCTCTATTTTCTACCTTCCAATTTCTTCTATTTTTTATCTTTATATGTATCTTGTCAAGCTTGAGAGCATTTGCTTCTGTTTTGTTGTCATCATCAAGCCTTTTTTATTTTGTCTATAAAAATAACCCAGGGTCAGTGTTTACATTATGTGTATGATGCAACTGTTCCCTTTGAGCCACCTGGGGGATCTGAGGTATCACAACTCCTTCTCTATGGTTACAATGTTACTATCCCTGATCCTGAAGGATCACAGACAGCTCTTTCTACACTTTCTGTCTGGTTACAATGTTATTATCCCTGTGCCTTGCACAGGAAAATGCCTCTAATATCATCATTCAATGAGTTTTCCTTTCTTACTCTCAACAAAGTCTTCCAAATCCTGTTAAAATTTAGTTTTTTCATATTTGGACCATTAAATTTCTCCATTGTTTTTCTTCTTTCTCCCTACCTTTTGGTGTGTCCTATTGCTTTTTATTTTTTTCAGTAAGAGAAACACGAGCCTCTTTAACAAGTTCCTAAAGTTTTTCAGTCTCCTTTCATAAATTGCCTGGGATCTCTTCCTTTCTTCTTTCTGATGTCATTCTACCTGGGTCTCTGCTGTCATTTTTTTCTGAGGGTTTCCTGGACCAGCTGCAGATCCATCATCCTGGAATTCCTTGACATTAAATCTATGAATTAATTCTACCAGTTTTGTTGCTGTTGTTTTATCGTTCAGTTTCCACATTGCTTTGCTGGGATACATATTCAAATAACTTCTCAGAAAGGCAAATGGGAAGGAATCTCTGAGTTCTTGAATGTTTGAGAATGAGGTATTTCTTTTTCTTTTTCTTTTGCCTTCACCCTTGACTGATAGTTGGGCTGTGTGTAGAATTAACACGTAAAGAAGGAATATAGTAAAGAGGTTAAAAAGCCCAGTCTCTGGCATGAGACTACTAAAGGCAAATATTAAACATTACTGCTTATGGTTCCAAGCAAACAAAGACTAAAAAAACAAAACAAAAAAACAATACCTAACTTAAGGAGTTGTGATGCATATTAAATTAGTTTCTATATGTAGGGTGTTTAAAACATTGCCTGATAGTCACATCATGCGTGCTGTCTTCATTCCTCTATCCGCCATGCTGGCTGGCAAGAATGATCACAGCCATCTGGCAGCCAGAGACCTACATTCTGGTTCTTTGTAAGTCGATGTTCTGGTTTTTCTAGAAATACTCCAGATGTGGTCTTAGTTTTTGATATTTTAAAGTTTCTCAATTCTATGTCCACTTGGCATTCCCAGCCCTATCAGTGCAAAGATGCAGTGTCCCTTTTTATCTCTGGGGACTTTTAAAATGTTCTTTCTATGATACTTCTCTCTCCTCTGTCTTTCTTTCCTTGCCCTAAAATTCCCACTGGTTGAGTGTTGAATGCTCTGAACTGATCTTATTTGAATTTTTTTCTGTCATATTTTATATGATTTGGTGAATGTTCTGGAAGATTTTTCCAGACTTTGCATTCCAACCTTTCTGTCAATTCTTACAACTTTGTCAATAATACTTTTAATTTCTAGGACTTCTTTCTCATTCAAGGATTCCTTCTTTTGTTAACATCTCTTTTTCACTTTCAGTACTCTGCCCACTTAGCTTTCCTGTCAGCCTTGTGGTGACCTCAGAGATATCTCTGTGGAATTCTTGGGCATTTGGAAATACTGTATAGCCTGAAAATCTCTGTCAAGTGCATTTGGTCAATAAATTCTCTAGGAGCACTTGACTGGTACTAGGCACTGAGCATGTTGCTATGGACATTATAGAGATGAATGAGTCATGGTCCTAGAACTCAAGAGCCCCACTGATGCAGAGACAAGTATGAAATAAATAAAGATAATTCAACAGATGCCTCAGAGGTTCTCTTGGAGGAGGGAGTGACAAACAGCCTGTTGGAGACCAAGGAAGACCTCACAAGGGAGGTGGCCCTTGTATGCTTCTATTTATTTATTTATTTATTTATATTTTTCTGGAGTTAGAAATGGGGAGGCAGTCAGACAGACTCCCACAAGTGCCTGACTGGGATTCATCCAGCATGTCCAACAGGGGGCAATGCTCTGCCCATCTGGGCTGTTTCTCCTTTGCAGCTGCAGCCATTCTAGCACCTGAGGTGGAGGCCGGGGAGCTGTATTCAGCAGCCGGGCCAACTTTGCTCCAATGGAGCCTTGGCTGTGGGAGGGGAAGAGAGAGATAGAGAGAAAGGAGAGGGGGAAGGGTGGAGAAGCAGATGAGCACTCCTCCTGTGTGCCCTGGCTGGGAATCAAACTGGTGATTTCCACATGCTGGGCCGATGCTCTACTGCTAAGTCAACTGGCCAGGGCCTCTTGCATGCTTCTTAAGGGATGAGTAGAAGTTCTCCAGATAGTAAATAGAAGAGCATCCCAGGCAGTGGACACAGCTGGGCAGGGTCAGGGAGGATGGGAGAACCTGAGAGGGTAAGCACACACATCTAAGGCTGAGGGCTCAAGGTTGGCAGGAACCAGATCATGAAGGACCTTGTGTCCTACAAGGGGGTGTGGAATTGGTTCTTTGGGCAGTTGAAGTGATCAGAGGGTCATTAGCAAAGGAGTGACATGGATGGGATAATGTGTTAAAAAAAAAAAAAGTCCCTCTGGGATACCTGGGACAAGTAGATTGGAAGATTATCTCCTCATCCAGACCTCTCTCTTCACTACTGACAGCAATAACTTCTTCATCACTGAGGAACACTATTCATCTGTCCTGAGTGAAAGTCTTCTGGGGGTAGGGGGGTTCACAAGATCTTAACCTTCACGTGCAGACTGAGCTTTCTGATTGCTGCTAATTGGGATTACAGTGTTTTTACATTTGTTGCTTCATTTGACGTTTCTATGAGGTCCTATTAGGAAGGAAAGAGAGTTCATATCCCCTTCTTTTCAGAGGTAAAGCCCTCTGAGGTAGGTCCTGTGATTATTCCCATGTGATGAATGAGAAAACGGAGGCATGGAGGGACAGAGACACTCACCCTGGATCTCAGCACTCCTGGTAAGGAGAGTGGAGATGTGTAATCCCAGGAGGCCCTGCTGGAGTTTCATAGCCCATGCCACCTCTCGCTCAGTCCTTCTGCATGTTCCATACCCAGGAAGATCTGTGGCCTAACGGCATCCTGGATCATTTCCTTCCACTGTCTTTGTCTTGGCTGCCCACATGGGCTTCAGGCTCCTCAGGGATCATTCTCCCCTCCCCCTTTCTTCCAGATCACCCTCTAAGAGTATGGAACAGACTGAGAGTGTTGACTCCTCACCGTGAACACACAGAAGAGCTTTGCTGTCTCGATTTGAGGAAGCCTTCCCTCTCATTCCACCAGATGGGCTTCCAGGCAGACTAGGGGGTCTAACAGGTTGGCAGTGAGGCAAAAGGGCTGTCCTGGGAGAACTCCTGAATTCCACATGGCCTTGCATGAAGCCAAGGTAGCAGGCTTTTCCAGCGCTGGGGTTCAGGAACTGAGACTTGTTCAATGCGTAGTGTGTAATTTTAGTCATATGACCTAAAATACACCTGGGTGACATGCTGAGACACTTTCTCAATGTTCAGAGGGGCTGGGTCAAGCCAAGAGTTCATCTTTTAGAGTGGACCACTCAGCCCGGGATAGAAATAGGTACAGGGGAATTGGCAAGAAGAAGAAAAACTGAATCTCAAGGATCAGTCCCTTTCTCCCTCCTTCTCCCTGTTTTTTCTTTTAAACAAAAATTCAGGAGATTCCTTTGATCTCTAACACCCTTCTAAGAGGATAGACTCTGGACCTCTCTGATTTCAAATCTTGCTTCCAATACAATCCAACTTGGTGACTTTGGACAGAGCTCTTTGTGCCTTAGTTTTCTCATCTGTAAAATGGGTACAATTGCAGCACTTATTTCCATAGAATGTTGTAAGATGATAAGTTTAAGCTATGGGAAGGGCTTTAACACGACTGGTGTTAGTTCTTATCATATTTACCTGGGATCTTCGGAGTTCAGTGAAAATCATTCCAAAACGCCTTTTTATACCACTATACCACCCCAGTCCCCAATTCCCTCCATGTTATTATTTAACTATAATGATTAACAGAGCTCTGAGGGCAGATAGATTATAGTGTAAATGGAGGTGGGCTGGAGGTAGCTCATACAGGTTCTTGAAGTGAATGTTCCATTTTCAGAAATTTTATGAGCTTATTGTTAAACAATTATTATTTTAAATTACCTTAGGTAAATTTATAATTAAATAAATTATATCGTTTACATTATTATCAATTATGGCATTCATACCAAGGTAATGAGTACTAAAAACTCATCATTTCCTGTATGTCTTATTACAAGTTACAACAATCTGTGCCCTTGAGGTCATTCACATGTATCTGTGTGTAGAAATGCTATGTGGTAGGGTGCTAATGCTGTCTTTCTTCAGTAACTGATGCTGGCGGCTAGAAATCACCTATGGTGAAAATATTTACACCATAGAAATTGGCATGGCTTCACTATTGTTTTGGTACTTGTCTTAGTCTCAAGAAAATGATGGTTAAAATTTTAATAATATAGATTAAGTTTTAAAATGTGTTGAATCTATAGCAATTACACTGTAAATAGCACATACACACAAACGTAAAAAAACATGTGCTTCTGGTATTTAAAAGCTATTATTCAATTCAGCAAAAAAAAGAGTGGCTCATGTTGTTGCTGAACAAATGAAATTCAACAAGTATCTTCACTGTCTCACTTTCATCTAACTTATTAAGTCACCGAGAATACAAACTAGCGTTCATGATGGAACTGTCGGTTGTAATAGTTTGTTTTGTCTAGGGATAAAAGAGTTTATGAAATAGCAACTAGAGCACTCTGTAAGAATCAATTGACAAGATGGAATTTATAATAAGAAATGTTTTATATTTTGTTATTGAGAAAGAGAGAGAGGAAAAGGGAGAGAGAGAGAGAGAGAGACAGAAAGGGAGATAGAGAAGCATCAACTCACCGCTCCACTTAGTTGTTCCCTTTAGTTGTGTCCTCACTGACGGCTTCTCATACATGCCCTGACCAGGGATGCAGCCCACAGCCTCCGCACTTGGGGTCCACACTTTGTTCACTGAGACGCCTGGCCAGGGCCTACAGTTCTTTATAATAATAAAATTAATAATAAATGTATTCCTTATACAATTGATGTATATAGATATGTATGCTTGTGTTTGTTTCTAGAGTGCCAGTTTTTAATTCCTTGCTAGCACACCACTGAGTGCAGCAGAAAGAGCACAGGCCCTGAAATTTGACAGACCTGTACAGAAGCTGGACTTCTAGCACATCTATTTATAAGCTGTGTGACCTCGGGTGGGTTGCTTAACCTCTCTGAGTCTCATCAATAAAATGGAACTAAGAATAGTGTGGTCTAGGGGTCAAGGGCCCATGTTCCAGGCTCCCCCTACATACCAATTTTGCGACATTGGCCCAGTGGATTACTCAGGGTTCTTTCAGAGAAACAGAACCAGCTGGAGATTCTATGTAAGGGAATTGGCTTCCATGGTGGTGGGGGCTGGCGAGCCTGAAATCTGTAAGGCAGGCTGGAAGCCCTTGGGCAGGAGTTGATACTGCAGTCTACAGGTAGGATTTTCTCCTCCAGGATACCTCAATGTTGCTCTATTAAGGTTCTCAACTCATTGAATGGGGCCCACAGGGGAGACTCTCCTTTACTTAAGGTCGCTTGATTGTTGAATGCCTTCACAGCAACACCTAGGGTAGTGTGGAACTGGATGAGTGAGCAGGGCAGCCCAGACAGGCCGACACATCGTGTGAACCATCGCTGCCTGGAGTAACAAACACAGGCTGCCGAGAACTGTACCTGGGAAAGAAGCAGCCAGGGCAAGGGCTCGCTAAGTGTCAGTGACCACAAACCACTGTTTTTGCTGTGACTATAGTTCGCTCCTTCCCCAGGAGAGGGTAGCTGTGGAACAGGAAGTGCCAGGGGCCGCATGCATGAGAAAATCTGTCACAGGCCCAGAGTCACTGGATGTTTGATAAGATGACAGCCAGAGGCCTTGCCTGGAGAACATTGGGAAAGTAAAGAGACAGGAGGCAGCCCACAGCTGGGGCCCCACAGGAAGCCCCACGGGGCCCATTCTGCTGGAAACCAGCTCTAACTGGGTGGTAGCTCTTGGGGTCCCTTGTGCAGTGCCTGGCTCAGCCATGAGAGGCTTGTGGCCATGGCCGGAAGATGAAGTGGTTATGAGGTGACAGACAGGAGGCTTTGCAGGCAGGTGGACAGGTGGGCAGTGGCCGTGGGTGTTACGTTATTTGCTGATGGAGGATTTGTGTAACTTGGTTTGCTGCCTGAGCTGGTGGTTGCTCAGGTTCAAAATAAATTCCAAGAGATCAAGCTGAAATCTCCAAACCTGCATCCCAAGGCCTCAGGCAGACCTCTGGCACAACCATGTGATCAGCAAAAGTGCATCTCTAGCAGTCTCACCTCCAATGCCCTCCTTTCCTCCCTCAGGGTCCCCATCTCTGAGAATGCAGGCATCTCCTTCTATTTCCCAGGAGCCTCTGTCACTGCATACCCCAGTCTCTCTGGGTCTCCTCAGCTCCTCACAGCAACCCTGCCACCCATAGAACAGACCTGGCCACATTCAGAATAGAACATGGCTTAAGGCTTATGGTGTTACCATTCCCAAAATCTGGGGTCCTTGCAAGGAAGCACAAAAAATTAAAAAAAAAAGAAAAGGTGTCAAGTCACTCAGTGGTGGGGCACTCAGCACCTAGGCTGCCTGTGAGGGTGGGTCCCAGAGACGCAGAATGCTAGAGCTGCGACAGGCCTGAGGTTGTGTCATCTCGCCTGTTTCATTTTCCATATGGGGAACCAGGGATAGGGAAGTGCAGTGATTTGCCTCTCTTACACAGCTAGGGAGCCAGTGAGAAACTGAGCCGATGTTTAGCTTCCTGGGGCATGGGCCTCCCTGGCCACAACTAGCAAACCGAGCAGGGGACAGGAAACCGCCAAGAATCCCAAGAAGGTCACCCAGAATCCTGGGCACTGCCTTCCCTGGCCAGCACCACCTTATCCCTGACCTGGTGGCCCTGGCTGCTTCCCTGCCAACCCCACTTTTCCACTTGAAGCCAAGCAACCTGGGCCTCCAGTCCTTCCAGACACCACATGCTGAGCAGTTTTACTCTGGCTTTCCGAGAAGGGTTTAGAGCCAAGCTCTGCTCTTCCAGGGGCAGAAGGCTGGCCTGGGACGGCATTGCTGGGAATGATCAGACACATCCCATCTTTGGCAGTCCCCTAGGCACCGCCTGCTCCAGTTTTAGCTGCTTCGCCCTTTTGGCTATATCTCTCCCTTCACAGTTTCCTTTCCAACTGGACCTACCTCACTCTTACCCAGGCCACACTGTTACTTTAAACAGACAGCCCCTGATTCTCAGTTCATAACATAGTCTTTCACTGTCCTCTCTGGCTTTCCTTTTTGGGTCACTATGTTTAGGGGGGTGCTACTTCCACCATATCCACCCCCACCTTCAAGTTCTAATAGCACCTCTTATATGTGTCATAGTTGCACTTAGTGCATTGTTTTTATTACACATTCCTCTGCTTTTTTAGACTGTGAGCTGTCACTGGGGCTTGGTTTCATTCATCATTGAATCTCCAGAATCTAGTCCCATGTCTGGCACAGACTAGTGCTCCGTGTGATGTTTACTGTATAAAAAAAAAAAAGGATGGAGAGAAAGAAGGATAATGAATATTGGATGGATGGATGGATGAGTGAATGGATGGATGGATGGATGGATGGATGGATGGATGGATGAATGGATAGATGGATAGATGGTTGGCTGACTGGCTGGATAAAAAATGGCAGAATGAAAATATAAAAGGATGGATATGGAATCAAAGTTGGAAGAAAGGAGGGGAGGATGTCAGATGGAAGAATGGCTAAATGAGTCAACTAATGGATGGCTCACCCATCTGAAAGGACAGGCCAAAGTGGTCTCTCACATCTGGAGAACTGTTGTTTCCCCAGCACAGAGCCATGCCCACTGAAGGCCGAGTACAACTTTATCTTTTTTAAGTCACCTCTGAGAGAAGCTAGGCAAGAGTGGCCCCTGAAGGGGAAGGCGAGTAAGATCCAGAGTTATGAAGGAGTCTGTTCACAGACGCCCAGCTAGTTCAGGTAGAATGGGAATTAGATCTTTAGCTTCTCAACTTTCAGTTCTGAGCTGTGTGATACAAAGAGCACAGATCCTAGAGATAGGCGGGCCTGACCCACCTCAAGGCTCAGTTGCTCCCTCTGCGGAGTGGCACTACAGCTGGTCCCTCAGACTGGTCCCAACTCTGGCCAAGGTCCCCTTGGTACCCCCAGAGGGAGGAAAACTCTGTCTTTCTATACCCTGCCAGTCTCCAGCTGAGCCCTGCAGTTCCTCCAGGGAGGAAGTGACATTAGGAGAAAAAGCAGGAGGGGTCAGGCTTCACAGAAAGTGCTCCCTCCTCCCTGCCTGCTGAACCAGGGCTGGCCTGGCAAGTCCATGCCCCACTGAGGAGGCAGAGCCCATGCTGAGTCCTCAGTCCTCCCTAACAGGTAATCCCAGCTGGCACTATCCCTGACACGGTGGAAAGGCAGCCCGAATGCGATCTTCTTGAGGAAATGCATATGCAGTCCTTCTGAACTACCAGCTCAGTTAGAGTAACTGCGATTTCTTATATGTGATAAGTCCTACTCTTTTTTAATTTTTTAATTTTATAAAAATATTTTCATATTTTAAAAAATACTGCAGAAACAACACAAAGCAATTCTCATTGTTAACATATCACCATATCTGCTTACTTGCTTTATAATTTTCTTAGTAATTCTCTTTCTCTACATCAGTGGTTCTTAACCTGGGTTCTATTGAACCCTAGGGGTTCGATGAGTCAGTCTCAGGGGTTCATAGAAGCCTCTGCCACAGAGGCCAGAATAAAATAATACCGTAATTTGTTGTGAGTTCATGCACTTTGTTGGTTTTGTTCTTTGAGCAAGGTGATGTTCATGCACGGCTCATTTTGTGCACCAGTAAAAAAACATATAACTATGTCTTGAATTTGGGGAAAAAAATCATATTTTATTTATCACTAAAGAAGGGTTTGGTGAATGCGCATATGAAACTTGTGGGTTTGGTACCTCAAAAAATGTTAAGAACCACTGCTCTACATATATATGAATGCCTATATATCTATACACATATTGTGTATAGATATATATGCTGTACTCATATACGCGTGTATATAAAAGTGATTTTTTTTGAAACATTTGAGAGTAGATGTAGAGATCTTTGTCCCTAGATATTTCAGCATGTCTTTACTTAAAAAGCCATTCTCTGTTATAACAATGACAGTTGTCAAATCAGGAATACTTTCACATTAACATCTAACCTAGAGGCTTGATTCCATTCACCAGTTGTCCCACTAATGTCCTTTTTCTCATTCAGGGTCCAGTCCGGGGGCTCCCACATGCATCCACTTGTCCAGTCTATTCAGTCTCCTTTCACCCGCAATGGTTTCTTGGCCTTTCTTTGTTTCTTGTGACCTTCACATTTTTGAAGAGAATCGGCCAATTAACTTTGCAGATGCCCCTCAACACGGGTCTGTCTGAAGAGCTTCCTCCTGATCAGATTCAGACTGCACAGGGCTGGCAGGCCAGGATGGTGCTGTCTTTCCCAGTGGGTCATGTCAGCAAGGACAAGACCATGATGGCCCCCTCCCCAGGGTTGCTGACCTAGCTTACCCGGTTAAGATGGGGTTTGCCAGGCTTCTCCACTGCAGAGTTACTCTCCTTCCCTTGTAAAATGGGAAGTCTCATGTGAGGAGGCATTCTGAGACTACATCAATATTTTGTTTCTCATGATAATTGTGCCCACCAATTTTAGCATCCGTGACAACTGTCGCTTGACATAGGAATTGCTGCAGTATTTGCCAAAAAAGTGGTTTTCTCATTTCAACATTCTTTCCACCATTGTTAACTAGAATCTTTCTGTAGGTAAGATCTTCCCCTTGTCCTCATTTGTTTGTTTATTTATTCATCTATTTACATCAGTATAGATTCAGGTATTCTTCCTTTATTGTGGGTTATAATTTATCACTACAGTTAATTAATTATAAGGTTTTTTTTTGAAATAAGTATAGACACTCGGGAAGTTGCAAAGACAGTACAGAGAGGTCCCATGCACCCTTCACCCAGTAGCCCTCAGTGGCTGTGTCTTACATAACTAGAGTGAAATGTCAGAAGCAGGAAAATGACATTGGCGCCATGTGTGTGTATAGTTCTGTCCATTTCTAACATGGGTAAATTCGCATTGCCACTGTAGCCAAGATTCAGAACTATTTCATACTAGAAATCTCTCTTGTTTTACTTTTGTATAGTCAACCCCCCCACCCAACTGTCTCTAATTCCTGGCAATCACTAGTTTGTTCTCTGCAGTTGTGTCATTTCAGGAGTGCTGGATGAATGGAGTAATACAATATGTGACCTGGTAAGACTGGATTTTTTTTTGCTCAGCTAATATCCTTGAGATCCATCCAAGTCATTATCTGTCCCAATATTTTGCTTATTTTTATTGCTGAGTACTATTTCATGGTGTGGATGCCTCAAGTTTGTTTAACCCATTGACCCATTGAAGACATTTTGGTTGCTTCAAGGGTTGGGCCACTACAAACAAGCTGCTAAGAACAATCACACATGTGTTTTTGTGTGGACATGTCTCCATTTCTCTGGGCTAGGTGCCTAGGAGTGTGACTGCTGGGTCCTAGGGTAAATGTATGTTTAGACTTTTAAGAAAGTACCAACCTTTTCCAGAGTGGCTATTCATTTAATGTCCCCCTCAGCAGTGTCCTAGTGGTCCAGTCCCTCAGCATTCTCACCAGCATCAGCATTGTCAAAATTTTTTGTTTTAGCCATTCTGGTAAGTGCAGTGACAGGTCACTGTGGCTTTCAAGTGTGTTTCTTTCATGGTTAATGATGGAAGACATCTCTTTGTGAGTTTGTCTGCCATCCATCCATCCTCACTGGTGAAATGCCCCTTTCTGGTTTTTGCTCACTTTCTACTTGAATTGTTTCCTTTCTTACTGTTGAGCTTTGAAAGTTCATTGTATATTCTAGACATGAGTTCTTTGTCAGATATATGATTTACAACTATTTCTTCCTCATTACTTATCTTAATGCTTAATTGGTACTTAATGACTTTAAAAGAAAGTTTTTATTTACTCATCTGACACATAGTTTTCTAGGCCCTACTATGTGCTGGACACTTACGTAGGAGCAGGAAATAGATAAGACTGGTAAGGCAGGTTTCTTGCCCGTGAGGTGCTCACAGTCCAGTGTTGGGGATGGGGAGTGGATTAGAGAAAATAAAAATCATTTCAACCCAATACAGTCAATGGCATTAAGAGGCATGGATGGGTGTGGGCACATGGAATGAGGAAGATTATCCAGGGAAGATGGGAAGGTATAAAGGATAAGTCTGCTTTGCTCAGAATGCCATGGCAAGGGACCATGGCATTCTGAGCAAAAGCAAGAGTGCATGCAGATGTACTTGACTAATTCAAAGTTCACAGCAGCGGGGGACCCTGTGGGCAAGTGCTCCGGGGAATTCCTCAGAGTTGGGCTGGCAACTTGGAAGACATTCCCTGGTCATGTGAGCAGGGACTTGATGCTTAACTTCTCTCAGGCTCAGTTCTCTCATGGATAAAATGAGCTTAGTGGTACCTACTCCACAGAAGTTTAGAATAATGCACATAAACTGTCTAGATCAGTGCCGGGAAGAAAGCATTAGGTGTTTGATAAACACTAGTCTTGGTAAATCAATTTAAAGATTGGGCTGCATGAGGGAATGCTTGAGCCTTCCCAGGAGCCTGTCCCAGTGATAGTTTATCCTGCGTATGTCAGCTCCGCCTCCCTGTGCCCAGGACCACAGCCCTGTACCTCCCTGGCATCAGGGGCAGTCTCCACCAATTCAGACTCACTTATTTCAGTGCCTTCCCTGCCTTTAAACCTCCTTGGAACCCCAGGCTGTCGCTCTCCTTTCTTTCTAAGCCAACTTTCTCAGAAGAGTTGTTTATTTTCCCTGTCTGCACTTCCTCGCCACCCTTTCCCTTTCACATGAGTGTGGGCTGGCTCCCCACCACCACCCCAGGGACTTCCCTCATCTAGGTCAGCATGGCCTCTGGGACCCTGACATGATTCAATCGCTATCTTACCTGATCCCCCTGAGCCTTCAGACACTTTCCAGCCTGGCTCTCAAGGTCTTGCCTTTGCAGGATGCAAGGGCTTCCCTTTGGGACCTGCTTCTGAGCTCCTGGGTGGGTTCCTCTTCCTGTGCCCAGCTCTCACATGAGGTGCCCCCAGGGTCAGCCTGCAGCTCACTGTCCTCACTCAACATGCTCACGCCTCATTCTGGTGCACTGTCTGCTCCCCATCAGGGCCATCCATCAGTCTCTTCGATATGAAGACTCCAGTCCCCATCCTGCCATCCTCAGGCATTTGGGTTCAACTATCTATTAAATATCTATCTACACCTCAAACTCGACATGAGCAAACTCAAGTTCACACTCCTCCCCGGTATTTCATCTTTCACCAAATAGCACTACGATCCTCCAACTATCAGGAACAGGATAAACCCTGGCCGAATAGCTTGGTTGGTTAGAGCATCACTCCAAAGCACAGAGTTTTCAGGTTAGATTCATGGTCAGGGCACATATAGGAACAGAATAATGTTTCTGTCTCTCTCTCCCCGTGCCTCTCTCTAAAATCAATCAATAAATTTTAAAAAAATTGCTTTTAAAAAGGCCCTGGCTGATTGGCTCAGTGGTAGAGAGTCAGCCCAGCATATAGATGCCCTGGGTTTAATTCCCAGTCAGGGCACACAGGAGAAGCAACCATCTGCTTCTCCACCCCTCCTCCTTCTTTGTCTCTCTCTCTCTTTCTCCCCCCTTCTCTCCCGCCACCCCCCCTTCCACAGCCAAGGCTCAATTGGTTTGAGTGCATTGGCCCCAGGCACTAGGGTGGTTTGTGGAGCCTCTGCCTCAGGCACTAAAAATAGCCTGGTTGCAAGCATGGCCTTAGATGGGCAGAGTATCAGCCTCCCCGACGGGGTTGCCGGGTGGATCCCGGTTGGGATGCATGTGGGAGTCTATCTATCTCCTCTCTTCTCATTTGAAAAAGAAAAGAAAAGAAAACCCCACCCAAAAATATGGCTTATGCAGAAAAAAGGGGTTTAGTGGCTCATGAGTTTCTCTATCTCCCTTTCTCCCTTCCTCTCACTTGGAAAATAAGAAAAAATATTAAAAAAAGAAAAGAACAGGATGACAAAACACAGGGAAAGGAGTGGCTGGAGAGGTAGGTGACATGTTCTGTGTCCACTTACGCACCGGGGAGATCAAGGTAGGGATGCCTAGAAGTAGCTGTCAGCATGTGGCTGCAGTTTGGGAGATGGGTGGGGCAGGAGGCATGTTCCAGGCTATTCCAGCTGAGCCAGGGGAGGACCTCAAGGCTCAGCTGGAAACCACAGCCCCTTTCCAGAAGCCCCTTGGCCAGGTTGCATGTGCAAGCTCAGGCCCCACCTCCAGGCTTGTGGGTTGAGAGTATAATGACCTTCAAGGGCAAAGAAGGGAGGGAAAAGTAGGGAGACTGAAAATGACAGTGGCTGTGAGGGAGTGGGGTTGGAGACACAGGATTTGAGGACAAACGAGATGTGAACTTGGTGTGTTTACAAGATTTGGAGAGGAAATACTGAGTTCTCTTCTGCCCCATTCCCCACTATAAATGTGTGGATTGCGCTTCTTGCCTTCATCCAAGAAGGGGGAGGTATCACCACTAATGACAACAGTACGATAAACAACAAAAACAACATAATAAATAAAAACTACCTCTGACACGTATAGAGCAGAAAAGAGAGATTTGTTAGGCAAAAAAAGAGAAAAAAGACATTGTCCTGCCTTGACTCAAAAAACATTTATTGAGGGTACACTTAACACCTAAGACTTTAGACATTAGACATTCTAGCTTCACAGTCATCATGTGTGATATATGCTTTTTATCTCCATTTTACAGATAAGAAAATTGAGGCTCAAGGAAATCACTCAACTTGTCTGTAGCCACACAGTTAAAAAGTTGCAGTGTTGGATTCTGATGTCTATATTTCTGTTTTTATTTAACTTATTGAATTGTTTAATAAAATTATATAGGCTTCAGTGGTACAATTCGATAATATATCATCTGTATATTATATTGTGTTTTCACCACCCCAAGTCGTTTCATTCCTACCTCAGTTTTTGTTTGGTTAAGTACTTATTTAACTTTTAAAAATCTTAAAGTGATACAATCATGTAGTTTAAAAAGTCAACTTGTTCTACAATGTTTGTTAAGAAAAATGTCACTCACCAGCCCATCTCCCTCTTATACAAGCACTTTTACTTTTGAAATGTTTACATTGATTTGAGATATATATATGTATACATCAACTTATTATTTCACTTAGTTGTTTCATTTAGTTTTGTACTCATTGACTGATTTTCTTTTCTTTTTATTTTATTAATTTTAATGGGGTGACATTAATAAATCAGGGTACATATATTCAAAGAAAACATCTCCAGGTTATCTTATCATTCAATTATGTTGCATACACATCACCCAAAGTCAAATTCTCCTCTGTCACCTTCTATCTGTTTTTTTTTGTGCCCCTCCCCTCCCCCCTCTCCCAACCTCTCCTCCCTCCCACCACCCCATAACCACCACACTCTTCTCCATGTCTCACAGTCTCACTTTTATGTCCCACCTATGTATGAAATCATGCTGTTCTCAGTTTTTTTCTGTTTTACATATTTCACTCTGTATAATGTTATCAAAGTCCATCCATTTTGTTGTAAAAGTTCCGATGTCATCATTTCTTGTGGCTGAGTAGTATTCCATACTATATATGTATCAAAGCTTTTTAATCCACTTGTCCTCTGATGGACACTTGGGCTATTTCCAGATCTTTGCTATTGTGAACAATGCTGCCACGAACATGGGGGCGCATTTCTTCTTTTCGAACACTGCTATGGTATTCTTAGGGTATGTTCCTAAAAGTGGGATAGCTGGGTCAAAAGGTAGTTCGATTTTTAACTTTTGAGGAATCTCCATACTGTTTTTTACAGTGGCTGCACCAGTCTGCATTCCCACCAGCAGTGCAGAAGGGTTCCCTTTTCTCCACATCCTTGCCAGCACCTGTTCTGTGTTGTTTTGCTGATGAGTTCCATTCTGACTGGTGTGAGGTGATATCTCATTGTGGTTTTAATTTGCATTTCTCTAATGATTAGTGATGTTGAACATTTTTTCATATGCCTATTGGCCATCTGTATGTCCACTTTGGAGAAATTTCTATTCATTTCTTTTGCCCATTTTTTGATTGGATTGTTTGTCTTTCTGCTGTTGAGTTTTATAAGTTCTTTATAAATTTTGGTTATTAACCCCTTATCAGATGTGTTGTCAAATATGTTTTCCCATTGTGTGGTTTGTCTTTTTATTCTGTTCTTATTGTCTTTAGCTGTGCAAAAACTTTTTAGTTTGATATAGTCCCATTTGTTTATCCTGCCTTTTATTTCATTTGCCCGTGGAGATAAATCAGCAAATATATTGCTACTACAGATGTTGGAGAGCTTGCTGCCTATGTTTCTTCTAAGATGCTTATGGTTTCACGGCTTACATTTAAGTCTTTTATCCATTTTGAGTTTGTTTTTGTGAATGGTGTAAGTTGATGGACTAGTTTCATTTTTCTGCAGGTAGATGTCCAATTTTCCCAACACCATTTGTTAAAGAGGCTGTCTTTATTCCATTGTGTGTTCTTACCTCCTTTGTCAAATATCAGTTGTCCATAAGGTGTGGGTTTATTTCTGGGTTCTCTGTTCTGTTCCATTGATCTATGTGCCTGTTCTTATGCCAGTACCAGGCTGTCTTGAGTACAATGGTCTTGTAGTAAACCTTGATATCCAGAAGAGTGATACCTCCTGCTTTATATTTTCTTTTTAAGATTGTTGAGGCTATTCGTGATCTTTTTTGGTTCCATATAAATTTTTGGAATATGTGTTCTATATCTTTGAAGTATGTCATTGGTATTTTAATTGGTATTGCATTGAATTTATAAATTGCTTTGGGTAATATAGACATTTTATGATGTTTATTCATCCTAACCATAAGCATGGTATATGCTTCCACTTGTTTGTACCTTCCTTGATATCTTTTATCAATGTTTTATAATTTTTCAAGTACAATTCCTAACCTCCTTGGTTAAATTTACTCCTAGGTACTTTATCTTTTTGGCTGCAATAGTGAAGGAGATTGTTTCCTTAATTTCTTTAGCTGACAGTTAATTGTTGGTATATAAAAATGTCTCGGATTTCTGAGTATTAATTTTATATCCTGCCACCGTGCTGAATTCATTTATAAGGTCCAGTAGTTTTTTGACTGAGGCTTTAGGGTTTTCTATATACAATATCATATCATCTGCAAATAGTGACAGTTTTACTTCTCCTTTTCCAATTTGGATGCCTTTTATTTCTTCTTCTTGTCGGATTGCTGTAGCTAGGACTTCCAGAACTATGTTGAATAAGAGTGGTGAAAGGGGGCATCCCTGCCTGGTTCCTGATCTTAAGGGGATTGCTTTTAATTTTTGTCCATTTAGTATGATGTTTACTGTCGGTTTATCGTAGATTGCCTTTATCATGTTAAGGAATGATCTCTGTATTCCCACTTTACTGATAGTTTTGAGAATGAATGGGTGCTGGATTTTATCAAGTGCCTTTTCTGCATCTATTGAAATTATCATGTGATTTTTGTCCTTTCTTTTGTTTATGTGATTAATCACATTGATTGATTTGCGAATATTGGACCAGCCTTGCCTCTCCAGAATAAATCCCACTTGATCATGGTGTATGATTTTTTTCATATATTGCTGGATCCTGTTGGCTAATATTTTGTTGAGAATTTTAGCGTCTAAATTCATCAGGGATATAGGCCTATAATTTTCTTTCTTTGTGTTGTCTTTGCCCGGTTTTGGGATCAGAATTATGCTCGCCTCATAAAAGGAGTTTAGAAGTCTTCCTTCCTCTTGGGCGGGGCTTTTGACGTGCTCTCACCTGTGAGCCTTTGTCCGTCTGAACCTTTAGCCCCGCACTCGAGGCTAGGGCACTTCTGCGCAGGGTCGCGAACCAAGCTTTGTTGGGCCGGGCGTGTTTGCTGGCTTCCGCTCAGCTGGGAGCTTCCGCTCGTCTGGACTCTATCCCGCCACCGTGTTCGGAGCCCGCTCTCGCACGCAGGATGGCAAACCGCAGTTTCTCCGGCCGGGCAGGGCTGGTAGCATGAGCTCAGCGGTGAGCCCCCGACCGTTCTTGGTCCTAGCCCCATCCCTGCGATCAGGGCCGGCTTGCGCAGGGTCTCAGAGCAGATTTCTGCCCGTTCCTGGCCTCCCGCTTTATCCCCACAGGTGGGATTACAGGTGGGCTCGCAGCTGTCAGACTGCTTTCACGCGTCTCTTCCACCCCTGCTGGGCTAGACTAAGCTCACACCGGCTTGGTCTCCACCCACGCCGACAGAACCGCGTTTCAGCGTCCTGCTGCCACCAAACCCTTCAGCAACCCTCGGCAGAGTAGGAAGGGTCCTAATACCCCACACTGTAGGCCTGGGAGCTCTCTCACTTGTTTCACAGCTCAAAACTGTACAAATGCCTCTTCTAGGCTCTGGGACTCTAGGCTGGGGCTTGGTTCCTGGGACCAAGGTCCCTCCCTCTCCTCCAAACTTTCCTCCCGCCATGCGGGTCTCTCCAGGCTGCCATTTGCTCCGGGGAGCTGGGCAGCCCTCTTCGTGTTTTCGCTATTTCTACCAGTCTCAATGTGGCTTCTTCTGTGTTCCTTGGTTGAAGAGTCCACTTAGTTTAGTTCAAAGTTGGTTTATCCAGATGATGGTTCTTAAAATTGAGTTATAATCCACTTTGGTTCTGAGAGTTGGAAGTTGGTACGTCCGTCTACTTCATCGCCATCTTGCTTCTCCTCCTGGTTGGCTAATGTTTTGTTGAGAATTTTAGCATCTAAATTCATCAGGGATACAGGCCTATAATTTTCTTTCTTTGTGTTGTCTTTGCCTGGTTTTGGGATCAGAAGTACGCTTGCCTCATAAAAGGAGTTTGGAAGTCTTCCTTCCTCTTGAATTTTTTGAAATAGCTTGAGGAGGATAGGAGTTAGTTCTTCTTTGAATTTTTGGTAGAATTCACTTGTGAAGCCATCAGGCCCAGGACTTTTCTTTGTTGGGAGTTTTTTGATAACTGTTTCGATCTCATTTGTTGTAATCGGTCTGTTAAGGTGTTCTGATTCTTCCTGATTGATTTTTGGAAAATTATATGATTCAAGAAACTTTTCCATTTCACCAAGGTTGTCTAATTTTTTGGCATAGCGTTCTTCATAGTATTTTCTTACAATACCTTGTATTTCTGTTGTGTCAGTTGTTATTTCTCCACTCTCATTTCTAATTTTATTCATTTGAGTCCTCTCTCTTTTTTTCTTGGTGAGTCTAGTTAAAGGTTCATCAATCTTGTTTACCTTTTCAAAGAACCAGCTTCTGGTTTCATTGATCCTCTGTATTGTTTCCTTAGCCTCTATGTCATTTATTTCTGCTCTGATCTTTATTATTTCCTTCCTTTTACTGGTCCTGGGCTTTATTTGCTGTTGTTTTTCTAGTTCTTTTAGATGCAGGGTCAGGTTGCTTATTTGAGCTTTTATTAGCTTCTTATGATATGCCTGTAGTGCAATGAACTTCCCTCTCAGCACTCCTTTTGCTGCGTCCAATAAATTTTGAGTTGATGTATGCTCATTATTTTTGGTTTCTAGAAACCTTTTTATTTCTTCTTTGATCTCATTGTTAATCCATTCATAATTTAATAACATGCTATTTAGTTTCCAAGTGTTTGAGTATTTTTTGGTTTTCCTTTTGTGATTAATTTCTAGTTTGATGGCATTGTGATCAGAGAAAATACTTGGTATGATTTCAATCTTCTTAAATTTGTTGAGACCATTTTTGTGTCCTAACATGTGGTCTATCCTAGAAAATGTAGCATGAGCACTTGAGAAGAATGTATATTCTACTGCTTTAGGGTGAAAAGTTCTGAGGATATCTATGACATTGAGTTGGTCTAGTGTATCCTTTAATTCTTCCGTTTCTTTATTAATTTTCTTTCTTGAGGATCTATCCAGTGATGTTAGTGGTGTATTGAAATCCCCTACTATTATAGTATTGCTGTTTATCTTGCCCTTTATATCCATCAAAGTCTGCTTTATGTATGTCGGGGCTCCTATGTTTGGTGCGTAGATATGTATAATAGTTATATCTTCCTGTTGAATTGTTTCTTTTATTGTTATGTAGTGTCCTTCTTTATCTCTTACTACAAACTTTGTTTTAAAGTCCATTTTATCAGATATAAGTATTGCTACTTCAGCTTTTTTTTTCATTTTCCTTTGCATAAAATATTTTTTCTATCCTTTTACCTTCAGTCTATGTGCATCTTTTGTTTAAAGGTGTGTCTCTTGTAGACAGCATATGTATGGGTCCTGTTTCTTTATCCATGCAGCTACCCTATGTCTTTTGATTGGATCATTTAATCCATTTACATTTAAGGTTATTATTGATATGTAGTTGTTTATTGCCATTTTATTCTTTAAAGCTATTTTCTTCTTTTGCTGTATTCTTTCCTCCCTTTGAACTGTTCACAACAGGCCCCTTAGCATCTCTTGCAGAATTGGTTTGGTTTTAATGAATTCCTTGAGGCATTTTTTGTCTGGAAAGCTTTTTAATTCTCCTTCAATTTTAAACATTGGCCTTGCTGGATAGAGTAGTCTTGGTTGTAGGTTCTTGTTCTGCATTACTTTGAATATATCTTGCCATTCCCTTCTGGCCTCAAGTGTTTCTGTTGAAAAGTCGGATGTCATCCTTAAGTGGGCTCCTTTGTAGGTGATAGCCTTTTTTTCTCTAGCAGCTTTTAAAATTTCTCTTCAGTCCTTCGCTTTGGTATTTTAACTATGATGTGTCTTGGTGTAGATTTTTTGGGTTTCTCTTTAATGGAGTTCTCTGTGCTTCTTGAATGTGTGAAACGTTTCCCAGCCTTAAGTTAGGGAAGTTTTCTGCTATGATTTGATTGAACAAAGTTTCTATTTTTTGTTCTCTCTCCTCTTCTTCAGGAACCGCTAGGATGCGGATGTTATTTCTCTTCATGTTGTCACAGAGCTCCCTTAGAGTTTCCTCACATTTTTTGAGTTTCTTTTCTTTTTTTTGCTCTGCCTCTGTGCCTTTGTTTATTGTGTCCTCTAACTCGCTGATTCGATCCTCAGCTCCATCCATCCTGCTTTTAATTTCTTCCATTGTGGTCTTCAGTTCTGATACTGTATTTGTCATTTCTGTGTGATTCTTTTTTATTATTTCAATTTCATTTTTTATACTTGTTATCTCTTTATTTAGGTGTTCGTAATGACTATCCATTGTTGTTCTAATCTCTTTGAACATCCTAACTATCATTATTTTAAATTTTGCATCCGGTAATTTGGTTATATCTGGTTCATTCAGGTCCTTCTCTGGGGATTTCTCTTGATTCATTTGGGTTGCATTTCTCTACCTGTGCATTTTGTTTGTGTATAAGAAGAGTGTGGCCACTGGAGTCCAATTGGTGTTGCCTTTGTGTTCTCTAGGTGTTGTCTGTCTGCAGGCCCACTACCCCCTCTTCCGCTGCCTTGGGTGGTTTTGTATGGGCATTGCCAGCGCTGGGCCACTGCGGCTGTTGCAGTGATTTCCACCTCTCCTCTGCAGGAGGGGTTGTGTTCTGTTGCCCGACTCTATAAGCCTCAGCCTGCCTGGGCCTTCGTGTTACCCCATAGGTTGGGTTACGCACTGCAGTTAAGCCACAAGCCTCAGTACCAAGGGTAGAGGTGAGCATGTTTGCTCAGCTGCGGACCTAGACTGTTCCCAGGCTTCCGCCCAGCCCCTGCGGTTAGAGTCTGCTCACCACAGTTTCTTGAGTTGGATGGGGCTGCTGACGTGCACTCAGCTGTGAGCTTCTGCCTGTCCAGAGCTTTAGCCTCGCCCCCGAGGCCAGGGCCCGCCTGCACAGGATCGCAAATCAAGGTTTCTCGGGCCAGGTGGAGCTGCTGGCGTGCACTCAGCTGTGAGCCTCCGCCTGTCCCTGGTCCTAGGCACTCCCCTGCATTAGGCCCGGCTTGCACAGGGTTTCAAAGGAGATCTCTGCTCCTTCCTGGCCTCCTGCTTTTCCCCCGCAGGTGGGGCTACAGGCCGGCCCGCACCTGCCAGACCGCTTTTGCATGTCCCCTTCACCCCTGCTGAGCTAGACTGAGCTCACACCGGCTGGTCCTCCGCCCCCGCCGACAGAACACCTTTCAGCGTCCTACCACCTCCATTTCTCCAGCAGCCCTCAGCAGTGTGGGTAGAGGCACTACAACTCAGACCCTAACACTCCATACTGTAGTCCTGGAAGCTCCCTCCATATAAGCAGCTCTACTCTAAGTGCCACGGGAGAGCTTGTTTGGCTGATGTCCTGTCTCTCTCTGCTGGTATTGCTAGTTCCAGGGCAAATATTCGGTTTTGATTAGGGAAGTGACTCAGCCCAGGGGTTAGGGTGGCTGTCCCTCAGAGTGTTTCTCTCTGTGCCTTCCAGTCCACACTCTCTTCCTGCTGCTCTGGTCCTCTCCTCTGTCCCCATTCCCGGGAGCCCAGGGTGAGTGGTTGTGAGAGAGGTTTTCTGTGCTGTCCCTTTAAGAAGAATCTTTGGTTTGAGAAAACTGTCTCTTTCTCACAAACAATATCCTCACTTGTTTCACAGCTCAATACTGTCCAAACACCTCTTCTAGGCTCTGGGGCTGCAGGCTGGGGCTTTGTTCCTGGGTCCTAGGTCCTTCCCTCTCCGCTAAACTCTCTTCCCGCCACGTGAGTCTGCCTTTCGCTCCAGGGAGCTGCGTAGCCCTTTCCACGTTTTTGCTTTTCCTACCAGTCTCAATGTGGCTTCTTCAGTATTCCTTGGTTGAAGAGTCCACTTAGTTTAGTTCAAAGTTGGTTTATCCAGATGATGGTTCTTAAAATTAAGTTATAATCCACTTTGGTTCTGGGAGTTAGATGTTGGTACATCCGCCTACTCCATCACCATCTTGCCATCCTCATTGACTGCTTTTCATTCTTGTTCTGGGGTCAAACTTGTGACCTCTGGTGCACTGGTTCACCAGTGCTTTATCCACTAAACCACCTGTCCAGGGTCTTATTTATTTATTTATTTATTTTTAATTTATAAATTAAATTTAATGGGGTGACATTGATCAGTAAGAGTACATAGGTTTCAGATGAACATCTCTATAGCATTTGAACTGTTGATTGCATTGTGTGTCCATCACCCAGTCACATTATTTTTTGTCACTTTATATTTGTCCCTCTTTACTCCCCTTCACCCCCCCGTAACCACTTCACTTTTATCTATGTCCATGAGTCTCAGTTTTATATCCTACCTATGTGTGAAATCATACAGTTCTTAGCTTATTCTGATTTACTTATTTCACTGTGTATAATGTCCTTAAGGTCCATCCATGTTGTTGCAAATTGCAATAAGTCATCATTTCTTCTTTTCTTTTTGTTGTGACAGAGACGTAGAGAGGGACAGATAGGGACAGAAAGAAAGGGAGAGAGATGAGAAACATCAATTCTTCATTTCGACACCCTAGTTGTTCATTGATTACTCTCTCATATGTGCCTTAACCGGGGGGCTACAGCAGACCGAGTAAACCCTTGCTCAAGCCAGCAACCCCGAGCTCAAGCTGGTGAGCCTTGCTCAAACTGGATGAGCTTGCGCTCAAGCTGGTGACCTTGGGACCTCAAACCTGGGTCCTCTGCATCCCAGTAAGATGCTCCACCCCCTGCGCCACCACCTGGTCTGGCTGTCATCATTTCTTACAGCTTAGTAGTATTCTATTGTATATATGTACCACATTTCCTTTATCCAATACTCTATCAAAGGACACTTCGGCTGTTTTCATGTCTTGATCACCATGAATAATGCTAAGATGAACATGTGTCTTTGTGTACCAATGTTTTTGAATTTTTTCAGCAAATACCAAGTAGAGGGATTGCTGGATCATATTGCAGTTCTATTCTTAATTTTTTGAGGAACCACCATACTGTCATCCATAATGGCTGTATCAATTTACATTCTCATCAGCAGTGAATGAAGGTTCCTTTTCCTCCACAGCCTCTCCAACACTTGTCATTACCTATCTAACAGGTGAGAAGTGGTATCTCATTGTAGTTTTGATTTGCATTTCTCTAATAGCTAATGAAGATGAGCATCTTTTCATATGCTTTATCCACTGAACTACTTGGCCAAGGCCTCACTTGCACCTTTTCAAATGTTTCTAAAACTTAGCTCCATACTTCTATATAATACGCTTGGGTTGCTACACTGCTCGCAAAAGATAGGGGATCAGGGAACATGCAGGTACTCTACTACTTCGAGCCTTTTGTGTAGTGCATTTTCACCAATGAAATAAAAGTTGGTTTTGAATCTCATTTGCATAATTGAACAACTTTCTTTGACTTGTTGTTTGCTTTTCTGTTGTTCTTATTTAATAAAATAAAATAAAATGCTTTTTTTTATCACTTCATACTCATTTTAAAATATCCCTTAATTTTTGTGAGTAGTATATTTCTTGCTATTTCTATATTAGGCATTATTTAGTGACATTCCATTATGGAACAGTGTATTTTAGCTCTTCTGCTCACACTCACACACACACCTGATACACACATGTACATGTCCTTGTCTCCATCCTCTCAATACAGTAATATAGTTAGTTTACTTAGTTCAGTAGTCATGGTGACATTATTATGACCTACTAACTAGTACTACTTAGAGCTGGTTCATGTTAGTAAACTAGGATCCCTTCTCCTTTTCTGACACCTTTTGTTTTCTTTGGAGTTAATCATTGCTTTTGTTTTTCCTGTTGTTTGCATAGTTTCCTGTTAATTTATTAATTCAATATTCAAAATGTCTCACAGTTGCCCAACAAGAGCTGTCAAATGCACATCCATTTTTTTATGAGTTTCATTTCTGTGAACAAGTGCTTCATGGAGTTTTCTGTTCTTCAGTTGAGATTGGCCACCCTCTCTGCCTTGGTCATGGCTGACATCCTCGACACTCCTGTCATCATCAGTTTGAGGACTTTCTTTGCATCTCTTTGTTTCATGTCTTCACCCCCTCATTTTACTTGTTATCTGCATCTGTCACAAGGTTTCTGACCAAAGTGTGCAGGAATAAAATTTTGAACCCTGTGGCACTTTCTCCCTGAATTACTCATTCCCGCAGAGAAAAGGCTTCTAATGTCTTGCCTGGAGGGTGTAAATCAGAAGTAGCTTCCTGGAAGCAATTGGGAGCAGATGGTTAGGAAACCTCAGCATTAAGGGTATAAATGTTCTCTTCTCCCCTGTGTTCAGTACAAACCTCCACCTGTGGCTATGCCTTGTAGCCCTCCTCTAGGTGCAGAGATCCCCACTTATCCACAGGCTTTGGTCATGAAAAGAAATGGACAGCTGCCTCGCCATATGGCACAGAGAGGCTAGGACCTGGAGTTCTAATCGTCTCTGAATGACGCTTTTACTCAATAATCCTTACTCTTGCCCCTTCCCGCCTTTCGCTTCCATAAGTACTCAATGCTGCCAGCTCCTGAGGCTTTTGATGGCTCTGCTGTGCACATCAAGTCGGTTCTCAGTTTTTCCTAGCAGCACCTTAGAAGTCCTTAATACATACCCCGCTAAGTTGCTTACCACTTGTCCATCTGCTTTCCAGCTTCTAAAATTTTGTGACTTTTGTCTTTTTTCTCATTCTCCTCCTTCTTGTGGATTTTAAATGCTGTGATCAATCTCTGCCTTTACCTGGAAGTCCAAGGCTGCTGCTCCCTCCCCAGACACAGGTGTCCTGTGCTGAGAGTGGCCGGGTCCTGTATTCATGTGTCATTTCTCAGCCAGTCTCTCAGAGAGAGGAAATAAGCAACTTGGTGTGGAATTCATATGGTTTCACACAAGAGTCATGACACTGAGTCACTATCTTCCTGGGAAACTGTGAGCAAGTCATATCACCTTCTTGCTGGATCTCAGTGTTCCGTCAGCCAAACAATGTAAATGTCACCTGCCACCCTACAGGGACAATGAGAACCAAGTGAGATGATGGGAGATACAGCTCCCTGTAGTTTTGGGTACTGCACAGCTGTTAGAGATTAGCATTCCCAGTCTCTAATTCAGGAAGCACCTTGCATGTATCTGTGCTATGTCCTCAGGATTCAGAGAGGGGGAAGCTGGCCTATCCCTCTGGAGACGCTCATGGTACAGCAGAGGAGGTAGGTGAGCAAACATAGTGACAGTGCAATGAGCAAGACTGCAGGTTGTAGCTGAGCACACACCAGGGGGAAAGGTCAACTCTGCCCACTGAGGTGGGTGCAGAGAGAGCTTCAGAGGAGCTGGGAAGGACTGTAGCCATCAGAGAGGAGAATATGTTCAAGAGAAAAGGATGAGTGTGAGCCAATGGAAAAGAGTATTGCTCTGCAAGGCAGAAACAGAAATCTACAGCGTCATGGGGCCAGCTTGAGCCTGCCAGCTGCAATGTGCTCTTCCTCTGCAAGCCAGGGATGGGTTTTAACCTGGGCAGGGGCGTGGCTGGGTCTGTCTCAGGGAAGGCTGTCTCTGGCAGCAAGATGACAGGTGGCCTGGAGAAGGGCCAGGCGGAGCTCAGAGTGCTGTCAGGATGCTGTTACCATAGTCCAAGGGAAGGAGTGCCGTGGCCTCAGGTAGTGCAGGAGCAGGGGAATTGGAGAGGAGATGGTGGGTTTTAAGAGAGTCAAAAGGCCAAATCATCAAGACTTGGTAATCAGCTGAGTGTAGGGACTAGAAGGATGGAGGAGTCCTGACTGACTCTCGGGCATCCAGCGCATGGGGCTACTCCCCAGGGCAGAGGTTACTGGAAGAGGAACAGGTTGGGCAGAGGGAAGCCAGAGGAAGTAAAAGGTTTCAATGTGGGTGTATGAGTTGTGACACGCTTGTGAGACACAAGTGGGGATGGAAGTGAGTGACCTGAAAGTGTGAGTCAGGAGAAAGGCTAGAGATACAGGCACCTGGGCATGAGTGGATAAGGCATAACCACCACCATCATCACCGCCACTGTCACCAGCACCATCATTGTCACTCCCCTCATACTGACCTTCAGCTCCACTGCCATCATCATCACCCCGTTCACCCTCTCCACCACCACAACCACCCCCTCTACCATTCCCTACATGCCCTCTACCCCCTCCACTACCACCCCTTATACTCCCAACCTCTCCCGCACCACAACCTCCACCCCCTCCACTAACCCCTCTATCCCCTCAAAACCCCTTCACCCCCTCCATCCCCTCCACCCCCTTTATCCCCTTCACCCTCTCCACTAATCCCTCAACCCCTCCACCCCCTCCATCCCTCCATTCCCTCCATCCCCTCCACCCCCACCACTAACCCCTCCACCCCCTCCATCCCCTAAACTCCTTCCACTAACGCCTCTACCCCCTCCATTCCCTCCATCCCCTCCACCCCCTCCACTAACCCTTCCACCCTCTCCACCCCTCCACTATCCCCTCCACCCCCTCCATTCCCTCTACCCCTTCCACCCCTACCACCCCCTTCACTAACCCCTCCACACCCTTCACTAACCCCTTCATCCCCACCACCCCTCCATCCCCTCCATCCCCACCACCCCCTCTACCCTCTACATCCCCAGGACCTCTTCCAACCCCTCAAGCACCACCTCTATCCACCTCTACTTCCTCCACCAACACCACCCCCTCTACCATCTTCACCCCTTCACCCCCTAAGCCACCTCACCACCTCCACTACCATTATCACCACCACTCTCACCACCACTGTTCTTATCCTGATTTTTGAAGATCAGCTCTATTCCCTCAACTTCCCAGAATGATCTCTTCCAGGACAGAGAGAATTCACCAGGGCCCTTGCAGATGTTCAGAAACTACCAACAGTCCAGCCAGCTAGTGACAAGTGTACATAAGTGCCAGGAAAACAGAGTGCCTGGCTCCTTGCCCAACTCCAACCTGCCCAGGATTGTCACTGAGTGGTTTGGGCAAGCACTCCCAGCCGGACCCTGTTCTGCAGCAACTGCAGTCTGCTGCCACTTATGCCGAGTATGCTGGGAGAGGGCCCACCTTCTTAGTGTACCAGATCCTCATGCTCTTTATGCCTGCCCTCCTCAGGCCACACTAATCTGAAGTCTCCCACGCTGCCATCTGTCCTACCACACCTTTGGGCTCAGTGTTCTGAACTTCTACCCCCGGGAAAGCCCTCCTCCTCCAAATTCCCCACCAGCCTTCCCTGGGCATCCACTCTCCTCCAGCCTCAGCTGGAGCTGTCTGTCTCCTGCTGCGGTCTCCTCTCGCGTGTTCTTCCTTAGTGAGGTACCTAAGTGATAAAGGGTTTGTGAGTTCCTGGGTCCTCCTTAAGGTTCCCTCAGATTCTCCTGGCCAGAATCACTTCTTATCTTCTCACAGAAGCAGCTTCTCACTTCCCTGTTGGACTCAGGCTGCAGTGTGCAGTTGTAGTGCTACTGTGGGCAAGCCACTGACTTCTCTGAGCCTTACTTTCTTTATCTGTCAAATGGGGATAATACTTTAGTCTTTTTAGGGCTCTCAACCTTAAAGGACATAACATAGCTAGGTCACCTGGGACATTGCCTGACACATCCTGAGGGCCGGAATACATTTTCTTTGCCTCTTTCTCTCCCTACCCTACAGCCCTTCACTGCCAGGATCCACTTTATTATTATTATTATGTATGGTCCCGTCTAATCTACCCTTATTAGGAGTTAGTTGGTAAGAGTGGAGTCTGCATCCTATGACCCTTTGACCCTCCTGCAGCTCTTTGCTGTAACAGGTGCTCTGGGAATGCTGGCTCAGTGACTGAGCGTTTGTTGGCGGTTCAGCTGCCGTGTAGCTTTTCTCGTTTGGGAGTGACGCTTAGAGAAATGAGAAGGTACCTTGTACATCCTCTTGTGCATTTCCCAACCAAACGACACTGATTTACGGATTCTGCTCCCGTCCAATTTTGCAGATACAGCAGCGCTGGCCAATTTGTCAAAGGTGTCCATTACCAAAACGACCTAAAGCTGTTTCCATGGGGCCCATGATGGGCTTAAGCTCATCAGGGGAGGCTCCCCCAAGATATTAAAATTAGACCCCTAGTTCTCCCTCAGCCACACCCAGTGTGCATATGCCACACCCTGGGCCAGTTAAAGAAAGGTCACTGGGGTGGATACTGATGACAGCAGTTTTATACTCCCCCCCCCCCCCCCCCGTGACTCTTGTATGGCTGAGTTTGACAAGCTCTGAGTTAGTGGCTGGTTTGAAACATGGGCTAAGGGGAGGGGCAGGCGCTGTTGGCCCCTGAGGTGGGATGGGGACACCTGCCTTTCTCTCCTTATTGCCTGTTCTCCTTTTCTTTTTTCTTCTTTTCCTCACTCACCTCCAGCTCAATTTTCCCGCCGATGAGACAGAACATTTCCTTCCAGCACTGACCTTAATATCACGGTGTATCCCTGGGGAGAGCAGGTGCCTCTCCCTGTTCAGAGCCTCCTCACTTACGAAGGGCTGAGAGCATGGGGAGGGCCAGGCAGGATTTACACGGGTAACTCCAGTTAAGACAAATGTCAGTTCCTCTCCACAGGCCTCAGTCGCCCTCACCCAGTCGTGTAGTGGGAACGGAGTGTGAGAGAGCAGGCGTGCTTTGCTGTAATTGTCAGGCTCTGACAGAAACATCCAGAAGGAAGCGAGAGGGATTGTGAGCAGGAGGGAAGTCCTAGCCCAGAGGCCCTGCCAGGAGGGGCTCATGAATCCCCTCCCTCCTTAGCATCTTCCCTCAAGGAGCAGCTTTGGAAACACAGAGGAGCCTGAAGACCCTTCCTACAGGATGACAGCTAGAAACCACCTTCAAAGGCTCCATCCAGCAGAGCCCTGTCTCAGAGGCCCCAGGACTGGCTGTTTGTTCCCCTGAGGCTGCTCCAGGGTCCCCTACCAGTTGAAGGGACTAGCCCCTCCTATGCAAAGCGAGGCCCCTGGTCATCAGTGTCTGCATCGCTGGAGCATTGCAGGAAATGCAGTGTCAGGCCCTCCAGCTCTCCTAAGTCAGAACCTGCAGGTTAGCAGGACCTCATGATTGAAGCTCATGTTCAAGATTGAGATGTGCTGGCAGGGTGGACCCAGACTCAGAGGGAAGACAGAGAACCACAGTCAGATGAGGGCAGGCAGACGCCATGCTGCCAGTGGCTCGAGGCTCAGCTCTGCCCAGTGCCTCACAAGTCAGCTTGGCCAGGTCGTGTTAGCAGCCAGTTTCCCAGTCTGTACAATGGGGACAAGGGTGCCTCCATGTGGGATGGAGCGACTCATGCAAACACTAACAAATGTAGGTCATTCTAGTGAGGGAGGTGCAAAAAATAATAGTGATAATGGCAGACACACATTAGGCACTTAAGATGTCCATGGATTGTGCTGGTGGCTTTATGTAAGTTATCTCACTTAACTCTCCTGTTTCACTGAAGCACTATTCTCATCCCATCGAGAAATGGGGAAATGGTGGCTCAGGAAGGTAAAATAAATCATTTACTCAAGTTTCACAGGTAATAAAGACTGAAGCCATACTGGAACCTATGTGCTTAAGCATTATGTATTCACTAAGCTTTCTTCTGAAGACTACCCTCTGCCCCTGCTTTCCCTGAAGCAAAGAAGGCTTCCCTCTCCTGGGTATCATTTGGCTGTCTCCAAGCCATAGGGGTAATGCTGTAGGAATAAACTCACCTCCATCCTAATCAGAGCTCACACCATCCCAATCAGAGTCGGGTCACAGGCATGCTAGACCCCCGTAGCCTGTGATCTTGGTCATAGCACCTGCTCAGTAATAGGCAGAGATCTGTAATTTTGGCCTCCTACCTTCCTCATAAGATGACTTGGCTCAAAAGAGAATAAGAGAATGTGTTCTTTGAAAGCTAAAGAAAAAAACAGAGCCATAAATACAGTGGACTTTGGAATCAGAGAGACCAGGATTCAAATCCCAAATCTGCTATTTTTTTTTTTATTTTATTCATTTTAGAGAGGAGACACAGAGTGAGAGAGAGAGAGAAAGAGAGAAAGGGGGGAGGAGCTGGAAGCATCAACTTCCATATGTGCCTTGACCAGACCAGTGCAGGGTTTTGAACTGGCGACCTCAGTGTTCCCAGGTCGATGCTTTATCCACTGCGCCACCACAGGTCAGGCCCCAAATCTGCTATTTTTATGGTGTAAAGCCAGTAGCCACAGCCACCATCACAGCCACCTGGCCCGAGCAGGTTTGAATTTGATTCGAACAGATAGTAATGAAAGAATGGAGCCAAGAACTGGTGGGCTGTTACGTTTAATCCTAACTCGCACCTAGCAGGCGAGAAAATACACACAGTGGGAAAACACTTCCCTTTCCATTCAGGGCTCCCAAAGCCACTGACTCATCCACGTTTCCTAGAATCAAAGGTTTGTACCTCACCAACCTTATTCACCTCTGTTCCGCATCTCCTTCTCTCTGCACAAACTCTGTACAAACTGGCTTCTTTTTCAGCACTCCGCCATCTTGGCTGCTTCTCCTCTGCAATACTAATCTCAGGAACCAAGCGAGAGAACCCTTGGTCTTTCTTATTTTATAGTGTAGAAATCAAAGCTTTTAAGTCGGTATACAAATAAGAAAGTTTCTGATACAAAGCCACTTATCTGAGGCATAAATGGGATTCCTCATAAGAGCATACCAGCCCACATTATGCAACAGTCAAGGGTGTGGGGAAAAGCTTAGTCTTAAAACTAAGCCTTAGGCTATAAGGACCCTGCCTGCTTACAGCCTGTCCTCCACGCCCAATGTAAACTATCAGTGAGCGAACATATACATCATATTTGCAAACTTATTTGACCCACATATGGCCACAGGCAATTTACTTGATCTCTGTGGGCCTTCGTTGACTGCCTCTGTTAAATAGGAACAATGAATATCTGCTTTCTAAGTCTGCTAGAAAGATTACCTCCAGTCTGTTAGAGGCTCTGCACAATGTTGGCACACAGTAGGCCCTCAGTAAGGGTCGCTGCACTTCTTTCCTCCTCACCGCCACCATCAGCATCATTTACAAACTCTTTCCCATGGGCACAAGGGGAAGGTTCTGGTACCAAGGATATCAAAGTAGGATTGGCTTGAATTCGTCTACTCAAAGGCTGTCCTGGGGTCAGAGGGCACTCAGCCCATGCTCACTGCTGTGCCTCTGGGTGTGGATCGGGCCTGGTTTTGTATAGCCCTGTAACCAGCAGCCGCTTGGTTAGCACAATACCAGAGAGTTGCCAAATTATCTGGAGAAAAAAAAATTGCTGTGTTTTTGTGTTATATGAAACTACTTTCAATGGAGATTACTTCTGGAATATTTTTCACCTTTTCCTGACATCTTGAACAGAGAAGCTCGGAGCCTTTTCACAGTGATTTGCAGTTACCCCCATGAGCAGCACCAGGGGCCCTGCGCTGTGATACGGGATGCCCTTGGGTCCTGGACTAAGTGCAGAGCCCCACATGGCCACAGGTGGCCAATACCAGATCCTCCACAGCTCTGGCCTTGTGGTTTAGTCACAAAAGGCCCCATCAAAATGGAAACATCTGAGCAGAAAGCACATTAAGACATTGTGGTCCATGAACTTTGAACGGGAATTGATTTCTTGGATTAACAGCAGCTATTTGGCAAGTTCCCGGCGGAGTGTGGGGAGGTCTGAGTTTGAAAAGCAATGAGAGGGGAGAAGGATGGGACTTGGCCTTGGGCTGTATCTGGTGCAGACAGGAATGGATTCAGACCATCTCTGTGGATTCGAGGATTTAGAAGAGGCCACAGTGAGGGTAGCTGAGGGGTGAAATCTCCTTGTCCTCACTGAGAACGTTCTGGGATCCAGGAGCAAGACATAAGTGTATATAAGTGGGTATATAGAGCAAAAGCTTAGATGCTGGTTAGGGACCATGCGCCTCTGCTTCCCATAAGATAATACCCCCATGTTTAGCCTCATGCACAAGATTCCATCCTCTTGATGTTTATAGCAGCCGGTATCTCTATCCGTATTTTTATCTATATAATGGCTCTTTTAAGCCAAAAATTTGGATGAAGACCTGGAAAGCATGTGCATCAAATTTACAGATGAATTGAAGCTGGCGGGGATGAGAGCATTAAAGTCCAAGATGATCTCCGTGGTCGAGAATGCTGGGTCAAACGCAACCAGGTAAATTTAGCGTCAGTAAATCTACTGCCTTGAGTGCAGGCTCCAAAAATCAACTGCACAATAACAGGGTGAGGAAGACCTGGCTTGTCTGCAATTCACATTAAGAAAAGATCAGAAGGTTGTAGGCCGCCTCAAGTTTAGCATGAGCCGGCTGAGTGATGAGGCAGCTCGGGGAGGGAAGAAAAATGAACAATAACATCCTAAGGCTGACGCTACCTTAGGTGACCAGGGGAAGGGATGCTGAGTGGCTTTATCAGTGAGTGTCCCACACAGAAGCGATGGTAACAAAAGCTAATACATAGCCACCTACTGAGCACTCAGGCCACAGAGGGGTGGGCTAGCCAGCCCAAGCCCACACGGCCACGGACGGATGGTGAATCCTTGCTCATGACCATGCCACTCTGCTGTCTCTCTCTCTGACCGTGTCTACTTTCTCTTCTCCGTTTTACAGGCAAGAAGAGAGTGTTGGCTTATGAGTACAATTTGTCCACAGTCACCCGTGGAGTGACCTGCAGACCCAGGCTCTCCTGGGACCCTCTTCAGTGCCTTTTCCCTCTGCCCTACTGTGTGAATGCCTGCTCTTAAAGAACCAAAGACTTTGTCAAATTTTGTGTGGCACTTATCCCGCAATGCACTTCACCAACCCTGCCTTATCAGACATTGTAATACCTAAGATTTAATTTTTTATTTGTCAGTCCAAGTCACATTCAAGGTTAACAAACTGAACCACAATAGGATGTTTACATGTCAGAGGACCTGGGACACTCCACCACCACCACCTATCAAGGGTCCCTGTTTAGTCCCCATGTTTTTTGTGTTCTTTTTTCCTAAATTGTTTTTCAGTTAAACTGCTCATAGCCCCATCTCACGCTTCTACTTCTTTCCAATTTACTGTAATTAACCAGAATTTCATATTAAACAAGACTAAACATGGCATCTGTTATGTGCCATGTATAGTGCTGGGTCTTTCACATGCGCTGTCTCTACTAAACTTCATGGCAACACTGAAGGTAGTTATTATTATCCCTATCGAATCAGGAAAGTGCTTTCATAGGGTGACCCACCATGCCTGTTTGCCTGGAACTGAGTGGTCACCCAGGACACGGAACTTGGCATCATATTTGAAGGCAGTCCCAGACAAACCACAGTGAGTCAGTCAGCCTAGCCTTAGAGGAGTTAAGTAACTAACTAGCCCAAGGTCACACAGCTACAAAGTGGCTGAGCCAGGATATAAAATTAGTTCCCCAGATCCCAAATGAATCTGGGCAGCAATAAGTGAAAAGTAAGAGTAAACCGCCTCTGGCCACCTTCTCTGACCTGGAAGTTTAATTTGTTTATTTCCTTATTTTTAGTTCTATGTCAGAAAACCAAGTTCCTACACATATGCAACAAGAGGAGTACCTACTTACCAGGACTGTTCTGAGTATTGAGAGAGAACTAGAATAGCGCCCAGTGCAGCAGGGACTTCCTTTCCTCTTACCTTGCTTTCATGCCTGGTGAGCTCAGTTGAGCCTTAAAAATGAGGGCTTAGTGGCTCAGGGCTTGTCGTAGAAAGTGGCTCAGCAGCAGTGTCATGATGTACTGGGGGAGGGGTCACATATAAAAATGGGCATTGATCAACTAGAATACGTGGATGTGATGAGGGGAAGTGAGCTCAGCAGTAAGGTCCTTCAAGGAATAAGCGAAGAAATGGAGAAAGAAGAGATGGCAGAAGGTAGACAGGGATAGTGACTCTCAGCCTTCAAAAGCCTATCATAGGAAATAAGAGACTTGAGCAGTGGGGCTCTGGAGACCCATCCAAAATCAGGGGGCAAAGGAACTGGAGGCAGTTGCATTCTATGGAGGAACTGCCCAGTTCTCAGAGCCATGGAAGAAGCTCTCTGAGGGAAGCTTCCCTTCCTTCCCGTCCCCAGAGACATGCAAGGGGCAGCCGGTGACCATCTGCTGGGGACTCTGCAAAGGGCACTTCTATAGTGATGTGAGGCTAGAAAGATGAACTCTCAGCAAGCTGCCTTCCAACCATGTGACCCTCCAGCATGCACTTGCTCTCTTCCCTCCAACTGTTTGAGGAACAATTTGCTAGTGTTTCATTAGACTGTGTTTCTAAGACATCTTGTCATCTGTGCTTGGAGTGGACACAAGCTGTGGAATAATTGTGTGTGTGTGTGTGTGTGTGTGTGTGTGTGTGTGTGTGTGTGTGTGTGTGTGTAGGGTTATTCAAGAGGAAAAGATGTAAATGAAGATCATTCGAGAATGCGGAATCAATACACCCCTCCCCCAACCTCTCCCCAACCATAGCAAGGACACTTCCTCTCTGTGGCCACAGCAGTCAGAGCTGCAGACACCCTCCCATACTGCCTCTCTTGGTGCAGGGTTAGGACTGGGGTATTCTGCCCCATTATATGAGGTCCTCTGGTGGGAGCTGGAAGGGTTGTCTCACTCACAGCAATGAGAATTCACCCCTAGGGTTTGATCCCTCACCTGCTCATGGAGATAGGGGCTGAGTGAGGAAGGTGAGTTGAGTCAAGTTTTGGTGCTCACAGCTAGGTGGACGAAGCTCAGCTTCTTCCCCAGGAGTGGGTACTAGGTGGGGTAGGGAGAGGATAAGATCATGTGGTGGTTGATATTTGAAGAGGGCTCATTTTTTTGTGAGGACCACAGCATGCTTTTCATCACTAGTCTCTTGGTCTTCACAGTAAGACACCTCTGCCCTGTTGTCATTCTTATAAAAACAAATCTGAGCTGGTCACTTCTTTACATTTCCCAAAGGAGCTCCTCCCCACTGTCCATAAGCATGTTCCACTTTTTCACAAGTATTTCCTTTCCCATGTGCTTTCCCCTTAGCCTGGAATGCTCTTCCCCTTCCTGTGCTTTAGCTTGCATCTGTAAATGGAGGAACATAGTATCTGTCTCAGAAAGTTGTTATGGGGACTCAATGAGTTAAATACATGTAGGGCCCTTAGAATGGTGCCTGGCATTTAGGGGTAGCTGTTTTCATTATTATTTTATTTTGATGGCCAGCTCCTCAGATCACCTGCTCTGTGAAGCCTTCCTTGTCCTCTTCAAATAAAGTTTTCTTTCTCATCAGTTTTTGGCTTGTGCTCTTTACTTTGGGGCTTTGTGATATTTACATATTTACTTTTCAGGATATTCTGCTGTGATTATAAGCTTACACGTTTGTCTCTCCACTAAACCAAGAGGCTCCTTGGGGCAGGCAGGAAGGAACAGGTCACACCCAACCCTGCACCTGAATGCTAGCACAGGGTCTGGCACCTAGTTAGGGCTTCATAAAATTGCTGTTCCCCAAACGAATAGGAGGAGGAATCAATTAGAACAACTGTCCAGGGGTCGCCAGTGCTGCTCCTGTTGGTTCTTAGCAGGATGATGTTTCAACCTCAAGGACCCCAGTCCTCTCAGCAACCCCCCTCCTGACCCTCCTCTCCTCTCTACCCCAGGGGACAGATATCTCATTCTCCCACTCCCCTAAACATTTGGATCTGGAAAAAAGTGATGGTTTAGGTAATAAATGATGATGGGTAATAACCGAAGGTTCAATCACAGAGAACATGTAACTCCGGAAGTCTTAGTGAAATGCCAAGGATTTGATTAGAGCAAGCCCAATCCCCAGTGAGCTGAAGGAAATATGACCTGTTTGTCCTAGAGGAGAAGAAGGATGACTCTTTATTTACACCAGCCCCACTAATCCCTTCCGACAATATGGGAAGTCATTCCTGCTCAGCTAAAGCCTTATTTCAGAGCTCCCTTAAGGAAGAACTATCTTCTACTCAATTAAAGCCAAACCTGAACTCGCTCTGACCTCGTTGTTCCGGCAAGGAAAGCAAGCTGGGCTCCCTCCAGTGAGGTGGCTGCCTGGGCTCTGGGCTGAGCTCTTTTTCATCAGGATGTCCCAAACATTTATTGGGGTGAGAAACTGGGGAGTGGAAACCGTCCCTGCCAGTTTCCTCTGCCTGGCCCAGACTTGGGTGCTGGGAGAGGTACAGGGCACTGAAGAGGGTCATGGACAAGGGTTCTGGTACTGTGGGCTCCTCAGAGCCCCCTCTGCCTACTGGCTCTAAGTGGGGGCCCAGCAGTCAGAGTCCATGAGCAGCACCCCAGTGGTAGGTGGGGGCTTGAAGAACTTGGTTCCCCTCTCCTGTTCCATGCAGATCAGCACATCCAACTCCAGACCAGCCCGCCAAGCCCCTCCCCTGTCTTCAGGAATGAGCGGTACTGTTACAGGTATTGATCGACTTAACGACCTATGCAATTTACAACCATTCGACTTTATGATAAGGTGACTAGACGTCCCGATTTTTAACAATTTGTCCCACGTATTGTGGTGTTTTTAAAAAGTCCCGATTTTTGGAAAGAATACACAAAAAGCTAGAGAATGGCAGGAGAACGGGAAGGGAATATACGGGTTTTCGGTGGGGAGACCCTGCCTCCACCTGGAAACGCCTGCACTGCTGCAAGAGCTGGCTGCCCCGTGTGGGCCCCAAAACAAAGAAATTTGGGCAGGACGTACCTGCTGGGGTGACGGTTGTCAAGTCCCCTAACTACCCATAGGCCTGCGTCCTGGACGCGGCATGCGACTCCGGGCTCCACGAGGCACAAGCCACTCAGTCTCCAGCAGGCAGTGGGGCCAGACGCAGGGATCACGGCCGCCACAAGGACGAGTCCAGGCAGGGAGTGTGCATGACCGCTCGTGTGCGAGTGCACCAGCAGAGCTGCCCTGCCTGCTCCCGCCTGCTCGTGCAGCTCCGGCATCTGTTTCTGGACCGTGTAACCCAATCCCTCTGACTCACTCAAAATTTCCCATATAGCAATATTTCCAAAAATGATCATTTTAATGAGGTATCATTATTAAAAACATAGATTGATAAGGAAAAGGTGAAATCTTGGGCATCAGCAAAAATCACAATAGAGAACAAATGGTTAGAGATATTTCATCATTTTAAAACAAGCCATATTCCATACAATAATGCACTCAAAATTGTGGAATACATGCTATCTTTACCAGGAAATAATGCTGCTACTGAATGCGTTTTTTCCACGGTAAATAAAGTGTGGACATCAGAAAAATCACAATTAAGTGTTGAGACTTTGAAAGCCATTTTATGTGTGAAATATAATTTAACAAATTCTTGTGAAAAATTTCATGACCTTTTAAAGAACGACAGAAATCTACTAAAAAAAATTCACTCAAATGAGAAATATGCCAAAGAATAAAATACTATACATAATTTTTAATGTATTATATTTGTAAATTGTACTTAAAATTTTTTTAAATATATTACAATACTATTTTTGCATTCTATGAAAATTTTTTTTGCTCCATATAGACCAAATTTTTAATGAAGAGCCCCCTACCCCGTCAATGGTGTCCTGCTTTGCCAATTTTAAAATCTGGTCACTTTACGACCACAATCACTAGCCACAACTGCTCAGTGTCTGGAGCAGTTTTTGTGTGCACCTGTATTTTATAATTCTGTACGTTTTGCAAATATTAAATCAGTTGTACTGGTAATGCAGTGTTTTACTTAAACCTGACGAATGTAAAAATAAGAAACAAAATGGTGTAGAGATGATACAAATGGCAAAAAATAAACAAAGAAAATTATCATATATAACAATAATGAAAGAAAATTATGATAAAATATGACTTAAAGATTTTTATAACATCATTTCACAGTACTGTGCATATACCTACTCAACTTACGACCAAATCGTGTTACGACTGGTCTGTCGGAACCAATCGTGATCGTTTTAAGTTGAGCAATAGCTATATTTAGTAGAGACCAAACCGAGACGCATGATCTCACTGACAAAGCGCACACTGAGTCTCACCTCTCCCCTCTGAACCCCACCAATGCCCAGGGGGATCTGGAAGGAGAGGGTTTACCCTGCAGAGTACCGCAGTAAGGGGTATGTTAGCTGAGAAGAGCGTCTGGATAGGAAAATGTAACTCTCTTCCTGCTCTTCTCAATTACAAAATAATAAGATTGTTATAAAAAAAAATCCAATAGCGTGAATGTCAACAGTGGCAAGGACAGCTGCAGAAAATTTAATTGTACATTGGGTGCCAGTTAAAAAACGGTATGCGCTCTTCTCAGTTTTTCTTAATTCTAATTAGGACAAAATTTACTGATCTTACAGACTCACAGAGGCTTGTCGCCAGGCCAGAAATGGGCCCTAAAGGCATTGGCTACCTTCTCTGAGTCCTTAGCCCTTTTCTGCCCCCCCCCCCCCCCCCCGCTCCGCCTCTTCCCCCTTCCTCGCCCCCGCTTGCCCCAAACATCGTCTTGGTTGGAGTTTTTAGCTGGTTGTGAACATCAGCCCTCCAGTCTCTTTGCCATGTCAGAGGACCAGCTGTTTTTTATTTGAGAGCAAATTGACACATTAAATTACACTGTGCAAACATTAAAGCCAGCCGCGGGTAAACAGGCCGAGATTCATTGAATTTTATGGATCACAATAATGTTTATGTAATTTAACAAATTCCCGTGTCACCACCGCTTCTCTCCAAGAAGTATTAATTTAAGAAAGATGGAACTTTCCCGGAGGCTCCCCACATTCTCCACCCCATCTCTGCCTCTCAGGACTCTGCCGAGGCCCAGCAGGTTTACATCTGGGCATCCAACTCTCCAGCCAGAGTAAGGAGTTGCTGTTCCATCTCACTTCATCTTGAAGACATCTCCTGTTTGTTCACTTAGCACCTTATGAAACACTCTTGGCACTGGACCTCTGTTGGGTTTGCTTGACCAGGATCCAACCATTCCTTCTCTTGATAACAGAACCATGATTTTTTTCTCTAGGAAGGAGCATTTCCATCTCATTGTCAGTTTCCAAGTTTCCTCTGGGACAGAATCCACTCCATCCCCCTAGAGATGGGCCCCGTGATGCAGGCCTGGCCGTTTAAAGCATTCTACTCAGCCCATTGCTGGTGATTGGTTCAGCGATGGGAATGTGATCAAATCTAGACCAATGAGCGACAGCCCTTTGCACTTTTGCAGAAACTGGCAGAACAAGCTCTCTTCCCATTGGTCTTGTTAAGTGGCGAAAGGTAAGTTGGCAGCTGCTGGGCACTGTTTGCCTCCAGTTGGTAAAAAGGCTACCCAGGGATGAAACCAACATAAAAGAAAATAAAAATGGAAAAGAAAAATTCCCATAAGCTTTTTGAGCCCCAGGATTCAGCTGTGGTCAGGCCATTGGTTGTGTGAATGAATAAAACCACTATTTCAGTTAAGTCAGGTTGAGCTGAATTTGTATCTTATTCAATAAAGCAGGATTAGCCCACACCTCTCTGTAGGGAGCACAATCCCACCCCACCCCCACACACTTCCCATCACACTGGCATCAGCCCCCACAGGTCCCATTTTCATATCTCATCCTCTAGTGCTGTGATGGTGAACCTATGACTCGCGTGTCACGCGCAGCCATTTTCGATGACATGCGGCCGCATACCAGAAAAGTATGGAGCCGCATGCTGAGAAGGACATTTTATCCTCGGCTCCTGCACGACCAGGTGCAGTAGTCGAGGATAAAACATTTGCTGTAGTGTAGACACTCTGTGCCAGAGGTCTATAGGCCAAAACAACAGAACTCCGGCACAGAGCGTCTAATTCTGGGACTTCCAATTAGGCCGTTTTTCTCAAAGTGACACACCACCCGAGTTATGCTCGGTTTTTTGGCAAATTTTGACACACCAAGCTCAAAAGATTGCCCATCATTGCTCTAGTGCTTTCCTGGGACACCCTTCACCCTCTCGTCCAGCCAGGCTGGTCTGTTCCGGAACACGCCATCCTCTTCTTTCTCCCTGCCTTCTCTAATTGTTCTCTTATTGTCTGCAGTGCCACTGCCCTCCCCATTCTTCAAGGCCAGCTTGAATTTTTTTTTCCACAAAGAGGTCACCCTTCCCCTTCAGAACTCCTCCTCAGAGCTGCCAGACAACCTCAGCAGGTTCCACACTTCCTGGCCCTAACTTAATACAAATAAAAGACCATTTTGAATTTATTTTACTCCTTCGTATATTACCCAGTTGTTTCTTTTACTTCTGTTTCTTTATAGCCTCACCCAAAAAATGTTGTTAAAGTGTGGGGCAAATAAAATCAGTGAAAAAATTGAGGCTCAAGTGGTGGATTGACTTGCCCAAGGTCACAGAACTAATTTTTGGTCAGGTCAAAGGTATGATTTAAGCTGAGTGTTCTATCCACATGGCCAAGCTCCGGCATCAGTTTGGTTGATTTATTTTGCAGTGAAGCACGCACACAGCTTGAATTGGGTTGGCATCCTACCATCTGTTAATGGTCCTGAGTCAGCACAGACCAAGGAAAGAAGGGTGGATTTGACCAGATCAAAAGACTTGGTTTCAATAGCTAGCTGCATGACTGTAGAAAAGTCCTTTTACTTTTCTTTTTCACCTCATTTCACAATGGCAAAAATGAGGGTCTTGAGAGCAAATAAGGTCTGAGAGCAAGTAGGTTTTTCTTGTGACCCTTCTAACCCCCAATTGGTGGACTGTCCACAGGGCTGTGTGGGAGGGATCATCTGGGCTTGGAAAGTAAGAGAGTCATGACCCATGAGCACTAGCTCCCTTGCATTCAACAGCATGCCCTGCCTGGACTAGATGATTTTTGAGGTCCCTTCCTGTTCTACCATTTTTGGTCATTTATATCCTGGTGAAATTACAAGCAGGGTTCTTATCCATCTTCAGAACCCCACACCCCCTCCAGGTCTGTCAGCTGGGCGCTGTTCTCTCTGGGTGACGTTCTCATGCATATCATACAGTGACACCTCCGGACTCCAGAACCAATACGTCCACCCAACAAAAGTTCGCCTGGGTTCTGCTCTAGATCTACTGAGCACAAGAAGTCAGTGCATGAACCTGGTGGATTCAGCAAGGTTATGTCAAGGCAGGGAAGAGACATGAGGTGGAGGAGAAGAGCTCATAGTCAGGGAACTCTGAATCTGAGAAATCTACATCTATGTTTGTGGTGTTCAGCCTCTGGCACATATACCCTCATAACACCCCAGGGGAGACAGGACCTGGAACAGAGAACCCTAAAACTGTGCTGTTGGTTCCCTGGAGGGCCAGGGGCCAGAACATCGGGGTCACCTGGGGTTCTTGTCTGTTCAACAAGAACCTGTCCTGTTCATCCAACTTCTGAGGTGTAAGTGAAATGCCCAGATTGAAGGCACATGCTCTGTCTGGTGTCTGAAGTTCTTGCTTCTCACTGGGAGCCCTTTCTTCCTCACTTTTCGCATCTTGCAAGTGGAGATACGAGTCCTAATGCTGCGAGGTCATGATGAAATTCCCAAGGAAATAACTAGTGTGAAGTGCTCAGCACACAGACCTGCCTGGAGCTGGGCTGCTTGGTCTCCGCTGCTATCCTGGTTGTGCTCCCTTCCAGTCTAAGGATGTGCGGACCTTCACTTCCCAGGCCTTCCCTGATTGCTGGGTGTCAGGGGTGCAAAGATGAGCAAGACACATGGCACTTGGCTTTTGTTCAGTTGCAGGTGCCAAGAATAAAATCCAAAGTAATTATAGGAAAAAAGGGATCTACTGGGTCGTAGAAATAACTACCTTTAGCCATGGCTGCATCTAAAAACCCAAAAGATAGCACTGGGGTCCTCTCTCTCTATCTTTCTCTCTCTTGCTCTCTGGCTCTCTGGCTCTCTTCATGTCACAGGCAAATAGATATTGGAAGGCCCTGGCTGTTTAGCAAGCCCAGAGCTGATGAAAGGGAGGCTTCTGATTGGCCTAGCTTGTCATGTGCCCAGGAAGGATCCAATCATGGTGACTAGATGGGGTATTCTAATTGGTTAGGTCTGGCTCATGTGGCCAAGGAAAAGGCAAGATCAACCCCATCCAATCCTCATGGGAAGAGTTTACTCTAGGGGGGCAAGTTTTGCTCTTGGAGAAGCAAGCAAGGGCAGCTGGGTAAGCTACGGCCACAGGTGTCTCTACAGTATGGCCTGTGCAGAGGCAGCATGTCTTCCTCAGGAGAAAGGACCCAAGGGTGCACTGTAGTTGCTCTGGTCCTCCCATGGGATGTTATACACTGTGGGCCCCACTGTCACCAGCTAAGCAGAGGTGATCACAGCTCCTCTCTGGCATGGAGTCCCCTCCCGCTGTCTTGTCCGGGGGCAGGTAGCCAGGGGCAGTATAACAAGAGGTCTCTGGGTCTCTAGTTTTCTCCAGAGAGCATAATGACACAATGCTGACCACACTGGCCATGGGCCAGGGCCTGGTGGCAGAGGCTTCTGAGGATTGTGGTTTAGTTCCTGCCAATGTCAATTCCTCTCTGTCTAACTTTAGAATCCCATGGTTAGCTTCCCTTGCATCAAAGGAGTCAAAGCAATCAATTCCAGAGGGTGTGTGTATGTATTTTAAAACAACAACAACAACAACAAAATCAAAACAAAACCAGAAAGAGAAAAAAAATCCAATGATCTTTCAGAGTCAAAGAGACTCAGCATGCAGAACCCTAAACTTCGCGGAAACGCCTCCCTCGTGACTGTGGTTGGCCCCAATTAAACATATCTACTCTGTTTTTAAAGCTAAAAAAAAATTCTAAATAACATTTAATTAGTAGACCCACTTCTTTTCTTCCCATCAAAGCCAAGTGTTTCATAAGAGCTACATTTCCTAAAAAGGCTTGGGCTGGCAGCTGGGCTCCCTCACGATGCACACGGAGATCCCAGTGAACAGCTGTCCCCTCTGGCCTCGTGGCTCTGTTGAATGGGTGCTGGTGTGACAGCAGAGGGTGGCAGAGTGCCCAGGAGATGAGACCCAGATGAAGGCTGAAGGGCCCGAAATTGGTCAAATTCCCACTCTGCTCTCTTACTACTTGAGCAAACTTGAGCAAGTGCCCTAATCTCTCTGATCTCAGTTACCCCATATTTAATGGGCTCCCAATACCTGGCCAGCCCCCTCATGCTCAAAGAGATGAGCATTTGGAAAAAACCTCAGACCCTCTACAAAAGAATGGAATTGTTGCTAATCTATCAAATGCCTTGATCTCCCCCCGCTTTCTTCTGTTTATTTAAACATCCCTCCCTCTTATTCCCTGTCTTGGCCCCGCTCCTCTGTCTTCTCTTCCTTCTCTGTCCATTCCCCGTTCCCTTGTCCTTTGGGTACGTCAGCTGTGATTTCTGAGCAATGGGGAGTTCAAAGGGAGCTTTGCGAAAGGTGTTGCTGATACTAGGAAGGACGTGGGTTTCCCAAAGGGACTGACCTGGATCTTTGTAGCCGTCTTACTCAGTGACTCTCTTTGTTTCTCTTTTCCAGGTCATCCAGCCTCCTCCCATCCCTTGGACATGTGGGCTGTAAAAACGCATTAGTTCATTTAGACCCAACGGGTGGCATAACCCTCCAGGAAATTTCCCTCTGCCTGCTGCTTACATTGGCCAGACAATTTATCCTCTCACCAGGGTTACACATCGTCCCAAGGGACTCGTTATATTTTCTGAAGGCCATGGCAGGAGAGGGACAGGGAGCATGCTTAAAATAAAACACACACATATACGCATGCATGCATACGTGCACACACACACACACACACACACACACACACACACACACACAACCAGAGTATAACACTGACAGGTTCACACAGACTTCAGGATTAATTTACAGAAGCTTTTTAATCTGAAGTGATTCATTCGGGCAGCTAAGGATAAGCTCCCCCCTGGGCTCCCAATCCGTTGAGCCTTTTTTTCCTGAGCTCCAGCTCACGCAAGGAGAGAAAAGCCCTGACATTGGCCACAGGCCCTGGCAGGATCAAGCCTCCGCTTGCATACTCATGGCTCCTGGATTGTCAGAGTCTTAATGATTTTTTTTAACTTAGTTGTTTTGGAGGTTTCCTTTTCTTTTGTTTTTAACTGAGGTAAAATTTACATACATTGTTAAATACACCCATGCTTAGTTGTACCTCAGTGACTCTAATAAACATATATACCGCCTGACTAGGTGATGGTACAGTGGATAGAGCATTGACCTGGGATACTGAGGACCCAGATTTGAAACCCCGAGTTCACTGGCTTGAGCGCAGGATTGTTGGCTTGAGCATGGGATTATAGATATGACCCCATTGTCGCTGGCTTAAACTAAGATCGCTGGGGTGAGCAAGGCGTCAACAGCTTGGCTGGAGCATATATATGGAGTACGACATCAACCAGGTTATAGAACTGTCCACTGCCCCAGAAAGTTCTGTGCACCCACCAGAAGGCACCACTCCTCTGATGCTATCACCAAACTAAATGAATGTGGCCTATTCTAGAATTTCACATAAAAGAAATCCCACTATGTTTGTTCTTTTGTGTATTGTTCTTCACTCAACATAACACCTGTGAACTTCATCCCACTGTTGTATGAATCAGCAGTCCATCCAAGTTTTGCTGACGTCTACTCCAGCAGATGAACATGTCTCTACTTCTTCATCTAGAGTCTCTATTCACGGACATTTCTGTTTCTGATTTGGGGCTACTGTGCAAAAAGCTGCAGTGAACATTCATATACAAGTTCTGCTAGGGACAGGTGTTTCTATTTCTCTTGGATAAATACCTATGAGTGGATTGGCTAGATCATAAGAAGGCAAATATTCAGATTTATAAGAAATCGATCACTTAATGTGGTTGCACCGTTTTACACTATCACCAGCAATGTATGAGGACTCCAGTTGCTCCTCCTCATCATCAACATTTTATCTTGTAGGTATTTTTAATTTTAACCATTCTGGTGTGTGTTTTGGTAGCTCACTGTGGTCTTAAAATGCCTTTCCCTGATGACCAATGATGTTAAGCATTGCTTCCTGTGATTACTGACTATTCATATAGCCCAAGATTTCCTTCTAGATGTGCTTTTAAAACAGCATAGATTTAACTTTGATCTTTATTATCATAATATATCTCAAATTAATGTTTGTGTGTGGAGAGAGTTAGAGATGTCTGTTTATTTTGAGCATGTATTTATTCAGTTGTTTAATATTTATCCTAAAGACTTTCTTTGCTCCATGAAATTACTTTGGACCTGGGTTGAAAAGTAATTCATTATATATAGGGTCTCTTTCTGGTGTTTCTCATCTGTTCCATTTACTTGTCTTTCCTTTTGCCAATATCACACTGTCTTCATTTAGCTTTGTAGTAAATCTTAAATCAGGTTGCATAAATTCTCTGAAGTTGTCTCTTTCTAACAGTATCATTTTGACTACTTTATCTTTGCTTTTCATAGGGCACTAATCCCATTCATTAGGGCTCCACCCTCATGAGTGAATCATCTCCTGAAGTCTCAATTCCTAATGCCATTATGCTGGAGGTTAGGATTTCAACACATGAATTTTGAGGGGACTCAAATAGTCAGCATATAACAGTCTGTAATTTTCTTTTCTTATGTCTTTGTCATTTTGTTATCAGAATTATGCTAGGCACATAAAATGAGCCAGGAAATACTTCCTTTTTCTCTATTTTCTGAAAGAATTTGTATAAAACTGAATTATTTTTTCCTAAGACATTTAATAAAATTAATGAATGAGACCATCAGACACTAGAGTTTTCTCTGTCAGAAAAAATTTATAATGAAGTCAATCTCTTTTAAAAATATAGAGCTGTTCAATTTTCTGTCCCTTTTTGTGTCAGTTTTGGTAAATTTTATTTTTCAAGTAATTTGTCCATTTTACCTAAGTGGCATGATTTGACAGTATAATGGTGTTCATAACATCCTCTTATTATCCTTGAATTTACGCTGAGCATTGTGGGTAATATATTGCAGAGACTCTGAATTATGTTATCTTCTTCTGAAGAATGTTGATTTAGTTAAGTTACTGAATGATCCTTTTGAACTTGTAGAAGTTGGACTGCTCTTTCTTAAGGCAGGTAATATTTGGTTTACCTTAGTTTAGGTAAATCTTTTAGTTCTGGATCATAGATTTTATTCTGCTAACTTGGTGGAACTCAAATTCCAAATTCTGTGTCTACAGCTGCAGATGGGCTACATTTGAAATTATGCTCAGCTTCCTCAGACATCTAGTTGATACTTCCACTGGGCTTTTAGGTGTCACTGCCATGAGTCCACAGAGTGGGGTTCTGTCAAGGATTTGAGAGTAGTTTATTTGCACCTTTGGGGCTTTCCTCTTAGAGATTCTCTCCTTTCCAGGATTTCTCTCCTTGATCCCAGCTCCTCCGACACATTTGAGTTCCAACCTCTGACACCTAAGATCAGTCGTACTATTATTATAATTGAGTTCTGACTACTCCAGTCTATGTAGGCAGGGGTATAGTATACTCAGGGGGAAAATCATATCAACATGAATCACATATTTATAATCAGTGAGGTTATCATCTTCCAAAGGTCATACCCACTCCATTTTCTGCCTTGCTTTGGCAGCTCTCTGATGCTTTCAAAGACTTGGGCATGAGAAATGAGAAGGTCAAGTAGTCCAGGTCATTCAAGGCCACATAATAAGTCCCAGGGGCAGCCCACTGGCAAGCTAAGAGGACCAGAGATTTTATTGTGGCTTTAAGCCCCAGAAGGAAGGTGCCACCTGCCCTGTTTTACATCTGTTGTCCAGATCCACCAACACCTGAGCCTCAATCAAATTAGAGCTTAACCATCATGATCTTATTCATCCATGAGCCATTTTCTCTTGTGTTTCCTATTATCCATCTCCCTGAGTAAACACACACAGATCACACATCCTGAAAGATGTCTGCCTAACCCTTTTTGACCTCTCTGGTTCCTGTTTTTATTTAAGGTTTCTTCCTTCTCCATGAATTACTGCTGTCAAGGCCTGACAGGTCACTGCTCTGATGAACTCCTACACTCACCTCCCCTCAATTTCACTACTGCCAGCATCTTGTCCCCCCCCCCCACTAAAATCCAACATAGGATTCTTTTACTCTCTATCTACACAAGGTGTTCCCAGCCTAGTGGGGAAGACAGACAGATTAACTATGACTATGATACAAAATGACAGAGCGAATAGTAATTGTGAACTTGGAGGGCATCAGATCCCCTGCATGGGCCACCCTTCCCTCTGCTAAAGAAGACTTCCGAGGACACACTGAGGAAGGAGGAGGGGTGCTCTCATCACTAACGGCCTCACCCCACCTGTACACAGCACAGTCAAGGGTCTAAAATTTCACATTTTGGCTTCATAAGGGGAAAAGATAAACTAAGCTTAGATTTTCAGAAATACAGAGAAGAAAGAACAACAGAAGCATAAAGTGTTGAAATATTTGTAACAATTACTACTTCATCATTAAACTCACATGTTAAAAATAGGGGTAAGGATTCTTCCCTGCCATCCTCTCCAAGATTCTCATTTTAAAAGTAAGGACAAAGATTGACTCCATGGTTTTCAAACTTTAGAAAGTGAACAGGGCAGAAAGCGAGATGCTGGACAAGACATGGAACTGCTCCTGACCGGTTTCCTCCCCTTTAAGGAAGAAGGCACTCATTATCCTAGAGACAGCTCACGGGCTTGCTGCTTATTTCACATTACACAATTACTGGATCCGACACACTGATGTTCACTGCGCCTCTCCTAAGAGATATCTCTTGCTCCAGTCCTCCCAGGCTGATTAATACTCCAGAGACACAAAAATAGCTTGAAGAATTGAGGTAGAGACAGGCCCTAGAAGATGGAAAATTGCTACTATTTCCAGGAGATGGTGGGAGTCACCAATATTTCTAGGAGGCAATGGGACCATTCAGAGGTCTTCTTAAACTCATCTAAGTGTCAAAGATGGCAAGTGTCAATCAGGCTATGAGAATTGGGGAGTGGCCGTGAGAATACATGCCCTCACTTGGTCCAGGTACAGAGGCACTGGCAAGGATCACATGCTCAACTAATAGGAAGGCATCTTGGCTCCATGGCCTCTCTGCTGTAGCATGTTTTGCTGTAGTTGTTGTTTATTTTTTGTTATTTTCTTTTTAGCAAGAGAGAGAAAGAGAGACAGACAGGAAGGGAAAAAGATGAGGAGCATCAACTTGTTGTTGCGGCACTTTAGTTGTTCATTGATTGCTTTCTCATTTGTGCCTTGACCGGGGTCCTGCAGAGTGAGTGACCCCTTGCTCAAGCCAGTGACCTTGGGCTCAAGCAAGCAACCTTGGATTTCAAGTCAACAACCTTTGGACTCAAGCCAGCAACCATGGGGTCATGTCTATGATTCCACACTCAAGCTAGTGATTCCGTGCTCAAGCTGGTGAGCCTGTGCTCAAGACAGCAACCTTGGGATTTCCAACCTGGGTCTTCAGCATTCCAGTTCAAGGCTCTATCCACTGCACCACCCCCTGGTCAAACCTTGGGATTTCCAACCTGGGTCTTCAGCATTCCAGTTCAAGGCTCTATTCACTGCACCACCCCCTGGTCAAACCCTTTGTGGCACGTTGAGTTTCTGACCCCCTTCTCCATTTGCCTCTGTCCCAGAGTTGTCTGGAGGACAAGATGAGATCACAGATGCAGAAGCAGACTGTCAACTATAAAAGCATGTATGTTAATGTTGTTGTCATTGTGACCTGAGTGGCTTGTGGTTGGTGGAGGGAGCCGACCTGCTCACCTAAGACCTTCAGAGGTCTGCTAAGTCTTGCAGGCCTGTGCAGGGTTCGGCTGGTGTGTGGTTCTCATCAGGAAGGCTGGCAGGAGAGCAGATACCATGGAGCCTGCGGATCCTTGGGACACAGACCCAGTCCTGACAGGGCAGCCTGTCCCCAGCCTTCCGAGACCCCTGTCCTCACCTTTTCAGTCCCCAATTTCCACCTGGCACTTGGTCTTGGGGTGGCCTGCAGAAGGAGGGAATTTTTTTCTCTCTCTGATCTGCTGGGGACTGTTAGGAAAGGCAGCAGGATTCAGATTACCAACTGGAACTCCAGGCTGTCCCCTTAATTGATTTCTGTTTCCTCCAGTCCTCAAAAAATGTGTCGACATCCATTTGGAGCTGCCTTGCGCCAGGCGCATGCGAGCTCGCCAACTTTCCTCAATTAATGAGCTGAGATTGAACCACAGGGACCTTGCTGTTCGCAACAAGGGGAACTGACCTCATGTGGGCAGGGAAAAGAAAGTGATGCTGTCAGTGCTGTGTCTGTGAAACATAAGGCATTATAAAGTGGACACATCAGCTCGCATGGACAGTGTGTTATCAATGGCCACTAATGTTCTGGTGGTGGCCTGACATCCCCCTGCCCTCCCCTCTGAACTTGGCTGGCTGGCTGCTTATGCCTTTGCTGGGGCCAGTCCCCTACTCTCCATCCCCACTCCCCACCCTCCACCATTGCTGCTGCCTGGCATGCTTATCAAAACCCAGCCAGCCTTCCAGGCCCTGCTCTTTGGCTATTCCATTTACTCGCCAAACACTTAATGAAAGCTGTTGTGTATGCATTCGTTCTGTATAAACGTATCGGGTGAGCAGGACAGATATTGCCCTTCTCCTTGTGGAGTTCAAGGTCTTGGAGAAACACAGATCTTTTAACAGGTAACTCTAATGTGATGGAGTGGGTGTGGGGCAGTGACAGACACAGGTCCAAAGTGTCACGTGTCATGGGGGTGCTGGGAAGAGGCACTGACATCTGGAGTCCGTGCTGGATTTTTCTTAAACTTTATAATGAAAAATATCCACTACAGACCAAGTTGTATCATGAAGCCTTAGGCACCTCCCTATCGCCCCACTTTAACCCAAGTCATCTATCTCACAACCAGCCTCCACATCTGTGCTCCTGCCGATGCTCCCCACTGCACTCCTATGCGGTTCTGGAGGGAATCTCCAGTAGGTGCTTGATTCCCCAAGGCACAGCTCTCTCTACCTGCACCCTTCACTGGCCTTTTGTCAGCCTTTTGTCAGAAAGGGAGCCACCAAGTCAAAGGAGCTTTGACTGGCTTTGACGTTAGACAAAGCTGCGTTTAAATCCCGCCTCCTCATCCACAGGCTGTATGGCATTGGAAGAGTTACTTAACCTCTCTAGGCCTCACATCTACAAAACAAGGATAATAAGACTTATCAGAGTTGCTCTGATAATTAGATGGTAAGTTATGTGGCATGACTACCATGGTAACAGACATATAGTAGGTGTTCTGTAAATATTCTTTTGCCATTTCCGTGGTTTTCCCTGGATGAATATGAGTGGTATGAAGCAACTGAGTGTGTTTGACTCTGACCTTTCACCTCTAACTTCTAAGATGGGATGGGAAGTCCCCAGAGAATAGACACCAAGAGCCCCACAGTGTAGGCCCGGCCCAGAAAGATGCTACAGTAAGAAGCCTGTGATGTTGACCTCGCTCTCCTGCATTTTCTGTAGTGTGGATCATTCACTACCACACTTCCACAATCATGTAGTTTCCCTGAAGGAAGGTAGATGTCACTTAGGTTTTGTGAAGTGCAAGTCATGAAGTTGGCTGTTCCTTTCACGTCTTGTAGAGCCCGTTGGGGAAGAAGGGACCCTTGGCAAAGAAGAATATGTGCCCCCAAGCCAGGTCTCCTCACATCTATTTTTTTTTTTTTTTTACAGGGACAGAGAGAGAGTCAGAGAGAGGGATAGACAAGGACAGACAGACAGGAACAGAGAGAAATGAGAAATATCAATCATTAGTTTTTCGTTGCCGTTGTGACACCACAGTTGTTCATTGATTGCTTTCTCACACGTGCCTTGACTGCGGGCCTTCAGCAGACCAAGCCACCCCTTGCTGGAGCCAGCGACCTTGGGTCCAAGCTGGCGAGCTTTTGCTCAAACCAGATGGGCCTGCGCTCAAGCTGGCGAGCTCGGGGTCTCGAACCTGGGTCTTCCGCATCCCAGTCTGATGCTCTGTCCACTGCGCCACCACCTGGTCAGGTTCCTCACGTCTAATTTTAAAAGTCTTGACCTGCTTCTGGCCACAGCCACAAAGCACCAGGCTCCCCTGCGCTAGGTGGCAGCTGGTGGTAAAGTCCCATGCAGACAAATGTGGCTGACACCGGAGAGGAGTCCAGGGCCTAACTGCAACGTCTGGGGCTGGCGTGGTCTTGGACCTCGCTGTATGTTTACAAGTTTCCCTCTGACAATTCAGTTTTGAAGATAGGCTTCATTAAAGGGCAATTATAGGTTAAGTAACTTGTTGGCTCCCTGCCTAATGTGGAAAACTCGACTGTGACAATCAGATAATTCTGAGATTAAGCAAGACAGCAATTGCTACTGAAAGAAAAAGCTTAGCAAGAGGATGAAAGACTCTCCCCAGTCATGACCTCATCCCAGCTGCCCTGTCTGGGCAGGAAGTCTACATCCAAGGGGCCAGCAGGCTCTGGGAACCTCTTCTGGGAAAGGGGACAATGGAAGACAAAGTGCTTTCACATGAGGGTGATGAAATGCCCCTTCCATTGGGTTCAAGCTCTGGAGCCTTCGCAGTGGTGCTGAAGGCCAGCCCACTCCCTCTGTGTGGTGGCCTCTGTTGCACTTCCCTCCTTCCCTCCTTCCCTCCTTCCCTCCTACCTTCCCTCCAGCTCTCCATCTCCTCCACCACCTCAGCCACACACCTAGAAACCTTTTCCTTTCCTTTCTCTGTTCTGAAGCTTTCCTGATCCAGAAAGGATTGCCCAGTTCGAAACTCCGGGATCCCTTTACAACTAATAGGAAGCTTTGTATTATGTGTCAGAGAACCCTACCCAGCCCTGGCCAGTTTGCTCAGCAGTAAAACATCAGCCGGGCATGTGAATGTCCCAGGTTCAATTCCCAGTCAGGGCACACAGGAGAAGCAGATACAGGAGAAGAGTCCATCTGCTTCTCCACTCTTCCCCCTCTCCCTTCTATCTCTCTCTCTCTTTCTTTCCCTCAGTCATTGCTCAATTGGTTTGAGCACTGAAGACCGCTCTGCGAAGCCTCTGCCTCAGACTAAAAATAGCTCGATTGTGAGCGTGGTTCCAGATGGGCAAATTATTGGCCACAGATGGGGATTGTCGGGTGGATCCCGGTCAGGGTGCATGTAGGAGTCTGTCTCTCTATCTCCCCTCCTCTTACTTGGAAAAGAAGAAAAACAGAAGAGGAAACCCCACCCAAAAATATGACTTATGCAGTAAAAGGAGGTTTAGTGACTCATATGACTGACATGCCCATGGGTTTTTGGCTTCAGGCATGACTGGATCCAGAGGCATTAAACAATGCCCTCCCCTCTGTTTTCCTTTGACAGGCTCCACTTTCAGAAGCTCTTTCCTACTGCAACAAGGTGACCACACACTGTGCTGGTCCAGCAGGAAAAAAGTCTTTGCTTCTTAGAGGTTCCCGCAAAGTTCTCAAGATTTGACCTGAGTGGACAATGTATGTCCTGTGACGGGGTGGGCCGTGTTCCCTGATCAGATGTTCTTGGGATATACACATATGCTCTCCCAGAGCCAGGTGGGAGCCTCACCAGGAACACATAGCCTAAGAGGGAAGGAGGCACAGATCCTCCGAAAGTAACTAACTAGGGTGCTGTTTTCAAAAGAAGGGGAAATACATGCCGAGGAACCAAAAACCTCACAAATAGGCTCAGTTCTCTGCCAGGTCATTTAAATGGTAACTGTGAAAATCCTGTCTCCCCAGAGAGGGTTATAGTTCTTGCAATGATTCTAAAAAAGTGGTCTCCAACCCCAGCAAAACAGCAGTATCACCTGGAAACTTGTTAGAAGGTCACATTATGGGGCCCTGCCCCATACCTACTCCATCAGAAACTGGGTGTGGGGGGCAGCAAACTGTGTTCTGATGCATTCTCCCCACACCTCCAATGCTCTAACGCAGGGGTAGTCAACCTTTTTATACCTACCGCCCACTTTTGTATCTCTGTTAGTAGTAAAATTTTCTAACCGCCCACCAATTCCACAGTAATGGTGATTTATAAAGTAGGGAAGTAACTTTACTTTATAAAATTTATAAAGCAGAGTTAGAGCAAGTTAAAGCATATAATAATAATTACTTACCAAGTACTTTATGTCGGATTTTCGCTAAGTTTAGCAGAATAAATCTTTATAAAACAACTTACAATAGTTAAATCTATCTTTTTATTTATACTTTGGTTGCTCCGCTACCGCCCACCATGAAAGCTGGAACGCCCACCATGAAAGTGGGCAGTAGGGACCAGGTTGACTGCCACTGCTCTAAGGTTTTAGAACAGCTGTGTGGGGGAAATTAGCAAATAAGTTAATGCACAGAGGGGCCCTGAGCTGCCCCTTGGAAGACAGGCATTCATTACTCAAGGTCCATTTGTTGGCAGCAACAGAAATCTACTCTGGCTAAGTTTAGAGTGTATTTAGTCTTCTTTCCCTGTTCCATAGGTACATGATAAGTGCCTTTTAAAGAGTTTGCCATTGTGCTTTCTATGTTCCGTGCAGTGTGCTAAGTTCCAGCCATGGTGGTCAGACAGACTTGGTCTCTGCCCTTTGGAGCCACAGACTGGCAATCTCCCAAAAGTCTGACACATGAATAAAAATGGGTCACTGGGGGAAATGCCAAAAATGAGAGATATTGGTATAATACCAGGGTGCATCGGGGGATCCGATTGATTTGGGGAGGTGGAAGGGCAGTAACCAGCTTTGTTGGAAGCCTCTGGAACAGCTAAAGAATCAAAGGAGACCTCAGGAAGGCATACCCAGGGCTGCCCTGAGGGGGGATGGCATCCTCCCTGTCCTGGGCTCTGCCTCTAGAGGGATGCGTTCTCAGGGCTATTTTTTCTCAGGGCCCTCCACTCGAGTATCAGATTCTGAGGTGGAAGAAAGTGTTTGGCCCCACCTGAGCCAGATGTCCTGTTGGTGGGACTCATGCAGCTGCTGCTTGGCAGACAGGAGAGGAGCCTGAATGAAGGTTCTGGGTTGTCATCTAGAACCATCATGGTTTTCATGGGACTTTTCCAGTTTCAGTACGGAAAGTCCTCTGTCCCAGAACCCCCTTGTTCCTGACTCAGACTGGCTCTGCCCAAACCCTGGAGCTTGCAGGGCCAAGGTCTCCATGCCCCTGCTTTGGGGTCAGTACCATCTTGCCTCTGCCCAGTTCATATTTATGGGACTACAGAGGTACTGAAAAGAGTGGTGGACCAGACACAATCAGAACCAGGCTCCAGAACCTGCTGGGCCCCACTTGACTCAGTGACCCTTTCTAGGCTTCACTTTCTTCCTCTTCAAATGCTTGGTTAAGGAGCCTGGATTCTGGGATCCCTCCTTATATGACATTTTCAGGTCTGCAGAACATTTTGCTCAACCCTGGGCTGGGACTGGGGTCTGTGCAGAAAAAATGAAGATTTGGTTCCTGCTCTCTCTGACTTTAAAGTCTAGTTATATGCAGAGCAGGGATTTTACTCAGGTGACAAAAAGCAAACAAACAAAAACAAAACACCCCAAGCCTGGACCAGGAAGTGTGACATATTTTTGTCCAGATAAAAATACGATGGTCCTGTAAGCACCAAGAGACCATGAAGGCTTTCTGGAGAGGCGAGCCTTGAAAGGGGTTAACATTTGGAGTGCATGTCTGAGGCTCTCTTTCTTGCTTCTTCCCCTACACCTTATAAAATCCTGATTTTTCTTTCCTAGTGAAAGATCTTACCCAGGTCCTGACTGGAACAAGCATTGCATCTGGGTGGGCACAGGTATTGCATCTGGGTGGGCACAGGTATTGAATAAAGGAGTGGTGAGTGTGATGTTATAATTCAATCCACCTTTGAGACTGGACTGCCTTCCCCACAGCTCAAATCCCAGGCAGTAATCCTGTACATGGTATTTAAGGGAATTTAGGAATGTGGATCCTGGGCTGCTGAGTGTGTGTGGGGGGGGGGCGGGAGGTTTGCTATCATAGGCCAGGGCAGGGAGGGTACAGATGGGAGCCATTTCTCGTTGATGTGTTCATTCATTCATTCAATATCCAAACCTCTGTTGAACCCCTGCTCTGGGTCAAGGTCTATTCTGGGCACTGGGTCAGCAGGGGCTTCTAATGTTCTGGAGTCAATGCTAAGCATTAGAGGGTTGGTCAAACCCTCATTTTACAGATGATAAAATTGAGTCCCAGACCCAAGGTACCCGCAGGTGGGGGAGGGGGTCAGGGTATCTGGCCAAGAGATATCAGGCCCAGGCACAAAATCTTACCAGCAAAATGGGAATGACTCTGAGAAAATGGGACCTGAATAGACCCAAGCCTCAGCTGGCACAAGAGAACTGTAGGGACAGGCAGGGACAAGTAGGTTGGGTGCAGCTCCAAGGACTGGAAGGGGCTGAAAGGACAGGACACAGTTTCCCCAGAGGTGAAATTCAGACAGTTAACCACAGGGCAAGTTCAGCAAGTGATCCACACTGCAGAGGCTCCTGGGACTCTGGTATGAAGCAGGAGGGGAAGGAAGGGGAAGGAGGGCACTTCATCATAAGACAGGGTATTGTGATCAAGTTTGGAAGCGGCCAGTGTTGCGGCCTTGGAGAAACGGAGGTGCCAGGCATGAACTTGAGTGACAAAGGTGAGGCTAGGTCATAACAATATTAATAATAGTAATAAGATGACAGAAGAAAGCTTCCCATGTGCCTGGCACTATGCTATGCTAAAACCTACATGCATTGTCAGTAAGTCCTAGCAACAAGTAGACCCCCATATCACAGATGGGCAAGCCAAGGCACAGAAAGGTTTAGATCCTTGCCCAGGGCCACTGGATTCTGAAGCCCATGTCTTGATAGCTTTCCCATCCCCTTCCCTTCTGTGTTCTAACTTTCCTATTATGCACATCTTCAAACATACACAAAAGTGGAAAGAATACTTCCGTGGACCCCCAACATACCCATCATCCACCCAGCTCCAGTGTCAATCCACATCTTGCAGCCTTAGTGCATCTACAGACCCACTGTTTTCATGAGGGGGCTGGGGTATTTTAAAGCAAATAACAGACGTCATGTCTATTCAGCCCTCAGCACTTTCATGTGCGGTCTAACAAACAAGACTATTTTTCTTTCACATACCATTATGCCATTACACATCTCAGAATCAGTGATGACTTCTGGAGGTCATCTGCTGCAGAGTCCAGGGTCAAATTTCTCTATTATCTCAAAGATGTCTGTTTAAGATTGGCTTGTTCCAGTCAGGACCTGGGTAAGATCTACATACTGTGTTTTGTTGTTATGTGTAGCTTGAGTCCTCTGAGGCTAAAGTTTCCCCTCCCCCTTTCCCATGCCAATGATTTGTCCTGAAGCAGGATTCAATGGTTCTTGGTTAGTGAGGGGAAAGCCAAGACCAGCAGTGTGCCTGCTCAAGATCATCAGGGCTCCCCGCTGACATGTTAGACACCGCCCCCTCACTCATTTAGTCTCTTCTATTTTTGAACTAGCAGAGAAGTTAGCAAGAATGGGCATCCTTAAGTGCTGTGAGTTCTCAGGATATAATTCACTTTAATCTTTTAAGCATTTGACAGCATTTGCTGGAAAGAAGCAGCAACAAGTACATAATTATTGCACTAATTAAGCTGCCAAAAACACAAGCGTGCGGCAAGAGCACCTTTGAAAGGGGGGTGGAGGGGGGCACAATGCATTAGCATCTGCTGTAAGCTTATTAATCACCTAACAGGCAATTAGCAAGCTGTTACTGTTTGAGGCTGCTATGTAAATAAATTCTTGGGTTAATTTCTTCCTCTGATAATAAAGAAAACATTATGAAAATTAGCTAAGCGACAATGTAAATGATCTTCACTGTTAATTATATGATGTTGTTACATATGCAAGGACCCCAGCCCTGATAAGGGCTGGCTTTCTCCCTCCCCATCGCCCATCCACAGGCCCCACCTTAGCTCTGCTGCTTTGAAAATAAGAGTGTTGACATGACATAGGTAATGGGGGAGGGGGATAGGGGGGGAGGCTTGGGGACTGCAGTCACAGCTGTTTGCTTGCAGCTTGCTCAGAGCCACTGTCAAAACCAGGACCACTGTTTTCTTACCTGAACCTCAAGTGGCCCTGAGTTGGGCCTCTGACCCCCACTAGCAACAGGGGAGCAGGGAAGGGGCAGAAGATCGGGCCTAAGGTCCTCCCCAACCCAAGGTTGCTTGTTTCCACAGGCCTTCTTACAGTGCTGAATTGCAGCTTCCTGGGCTTGTGTCATTGTCACCATGTCGCAATTCCGAAGTGTGTGGCATCTGTTCAACAGGGGCCTCCTGGCTCATTCATCTGGCTTGGTGTGCATGGTGAAGCATGTATGAGCCGTGGTTCTAGAGTTCAAATCCTGCCTTCACCTCTCAGCAACTATATGATGCCAGACCCATGACCAAACTTCCCTTGACCTCAGTTTCTTCATTTGCAAAATAGGATGATGGTATCAACACTTTTGTAAGGTTTCTGTGAACATTGAATAGGGTGACCCTCAAAACACCCTTAGTACAGAGCCTGTCTGGGGTGAGCACCGATGCATGTTCACTGTGATCACCATCCCCAACCTGGTCATGGACTGCATGACGAGTGTCAGAAGCCCAGAGGGAGAGTGAAAAGCACAAAACTGCCATCCCTGGTCATGACAGCCAGGGTATGTGTGTCAACATAACCAGCCATCAAGCAGCACAGATCGCAAGCCAGAGGGCAAAGCCAGGCAAGGACCAATGGTTGTGGCCAGAGTGACCAGGAACGAAGTCAGTGTTGCTAAATGCACCCAGCAGGACACTACATAATGGAATGAGGACCAGCTCTGGCATCAGATGGCTGCTTGTCTTCTTTGGGGAAGCTCTCTGCTCTGAGCTTGATAGTCGTTTCTGGGATGAGGAGGGGCTAAAACAGGTTCATACAGGCCTGGCATGTAGTAGATACTCAATCAGGAGGGGGCCTCATACTGTGGAGTGGCGGGCAGACCAACTGCTCAAGAGGCTCTGCCCCTGAGAGCTTCCAGGTCCATCAGCATTTCCCAAGTAGTCCTAGGAGAGTGTCAGTGGAGAAAAAGGGCTTATAGTCAATGTAGTTAGGGAAATGCTCAGTTACAAGGGTTTTATTTACTGTTGGACTTTGCTTAGCATCTAAACACTAATAAGCCCATATCAGACATGGCGCTAATCTCTTCCACACTTTACAAGCCCCTGCAATCAATAATAAAATCAGCTATCCAATTTTTTTAAATAGGCAAAGTTGTCCTTTCTTGTCCTCTAAAAATGCATATACCCCATGACCCAGCAATTTCAGCCTTAGGTGTACACTCCAGTCTGGAAATGTTTTTGCCCGTGTGTACCAGGAGACACGTGCTAGAATGTTCTAACAATATGTCACAACAAAAATGTGAAGGTGACCCACAAAACCATCAACAGGAGAAAGGTAATAAAGTATGGCATATTCACATAATAGATTTTGTAGCGGTAAAGATGAAGAAACTACAGCTACTTACAACAACATGGACAGGGCTCATAAACAGTGCTGAAGACTTCCAAAAATGTTGAAAAAAATAATATCAGAAGTTTTAGATATAGTGCAATATATTTCATTTAAAAGCATATATATTTTATAATTTGTTACCTTTTCAACATATATATATATATCCATATCTCATTATTCACGGGGAATTGGGTCCACTGTGCCCTCATACCAAAATCCTGTGGTGCTCAGGTCCTGTGATGGCACGCTATTCGTGCATATACTACACACATCCTCCCGTGTACTTTAAATTGCATATAGATTACTCATAACACTAAGACAATGTAAATGCTATGTAAATAGTTGTTAAACGGTATTGTTTAGGGAGTAATGACAAGAAAAGAAGTCTGCACATGCTCAGTATAGTCACAACCATTGTACAATGCACTGTATACCAAGTAGGCCTAACTACATAGTATCGGTGAGCATCAGTAAAACTTTCTTTCCAAATATTTTCTATCACAGTTGGTTAAATCTGTGGATGAGGAACCTGTCGATACAGAGGGAAGACTATGTAAATATATACACATATATATAAACACATAATATATATGTATGTATGCAAATTTATGCTAAATACACACATATACATATATATCTTTTTGTGTATTTGAACCTTTTTATATGAAGCACTTCAAATAAAGAAAAATATACAAAAGATATAGGCAGTTCACAGAAAATAAAATGCAGAAGGCTTTTAAATCATAGAAAGAGGCTCAATTTCACTTACAAGTTAAAACATGAAAATTAAAACTACACTGAAATGTCACTTTCTACCTATCACATTGGCAAGATCAAAACTGTGAATGGAATTGGCACAACCTCCCTTGAAGACAATTTGGCAACATCTATCAAAACCACAGTGGACATTCCCTTTGACCCAACTATTCTACTTCTAGGTATTTAGCCTTACAGTTGAACACCTGGGGTTACGAAATGACTTTATGTACAAGGATGTTTACTGCCATATTGATTTTAATAGCAAGAGGTTAGAAACATTCTAAAGGTCCATTAAAAGGGTCCTAATTAAGGAAATTCTGAAACCTTAACCAGAGAAAGTGCTATGCAGTCATTCAAATGTATGAACCACCCTGGCCCTGGCCAATTGGCTCAGTGGTAGAGCATGACCCACTGTCTAGAAGTCCCAGGTTTGATTCCCAGTCAGGGCACATAAGAGAAGCAACCATCTACTTCTCCATCCCTCCCACTCTTCTTCTCTCTCTCTCTCTCTCTCTCACTCACTCTCTTTCTTTATTCCTCCTGCAGCCATGGCTCCATTGCTTTGAGCATGTTGGCCCTGGCTGCTGAAGATTGATCTGTGGAGCCTCGACCTCAGGCACTAAAAATAGCTCAGTTGTGAGCATGGCAGAGCTTCAGCCACAAACAAGGGTTGCCAGGTGAATACTAGTCGAGGTACATACAGGAGTCTCTCCATCTCCTCTCCTCTCACTTGGAAAAGAAGAAAAAAATGATTTTATATTTCTGACTTCAATGTATAACTTTTAAATGTCTTCAAAGTTTTACTAAATTTATGCATCTTATAATAAATAAGTAAACAAGTAAAACACAAATGCATGAGCTACTTCTAAGTGTACTGATGATGAAAGAGCTCCAAGATATAGTGTTACATAAAAAAGAGCCAGATGGAATAGTATGTTTCCATTCATATGAAAACATGTGCATTAATGCATTACCTTCACCATATACACATATGCATGGAGGCTTGTCCATGCATAGACTGTCTCTTGAAGGCTTCACAACCAAACAGTGCTTGCCTCTGCTCGGGGAACTGGGAAGCGGGAAGGAAAGGGAGGGAGACTAGCTTTCCCTTGTATGCACAACACAACCTGTATCACAGCCATCAAACCCTTTCTGCCTCACCTGTCTGAGTTCCAGCCTCAAGCAGCCACCAGCTCTGCACGGACACAAGTACATTTCACAGAGGTGCCCCTTTGGTTCTTGTTCACAATGTTGCTTCTTGTCCTCCACCCCCCAGGGTGCATCCTTGTTGACATTGCCACCATGGACCATACCTAGTGCCCGTGAATAAACTTCCCTGGAGCAAATCACCAACCAGTTGGAGACAAGACCTGAGGGATAGTTTCTTCCTCCTGTCCCTGAAACACAGTCAAATCCGACCACTCAGAGATGGTCCCTCAGGGTCCAGTGACCAGCTGCACTTAGCTGCAGCGGTTCAGAAAAACCTCCCCATCCAGGCTCTCTTCAGCTCAGTCCCGTTCTCACCCAGATTGCATTTCCTAATAAAGGAAGAGCCCTGTAGCTCTCTGCCTCTTGGGCTTTGCTTTCTGGGGCTCAGAAAAAGCCAAGCCCTTTTGTCCCTTTAGGTTTTGTGCATGTGATGTGTCTAAATGCCAAGATGTACTTTGGTTCTTCACAAGGGGACTAGATATAGTATACATATATTTTCAATTCTCATATGCTTCCAGACTCCTTTTTCAGGGAACACCTGTTAACCTCCTGGCACTCCCTGGGACACAGTTGGTAAACCAGACATGCCCTGTGCTGCTCTGAGTTCCAGTTCTGCCCCTGGGGCTGCTCTGGACATGCCACCCTCTGCCCCATGACAACTCTCCTGTAAAGAGAAGGCTGACTCCTGTCCCTTATTCTTCCCTCTCTTCCATTTTAGAACCTTTAGGTCCTTTAATAAGCAGCGGCACAAGGGGGGAGAGCATTCTGGACCCCAACTTCTAAAGGGCCCTGCAAAACCCCAACTTTACACTTTTTTCTAATGCCACCAAGTTTGGTTTCATATGTGCAATTTTAACATTAATAGTATGTAATATTTTTTATTTATTTAAAAATATGGCTAATATGTATTTTTATTTTTCCTGTCTCTCTTTTTTTTAAGGGGTTCAATATTTTCTTCTGCACTTGGGGCCTCAACCAACCTTAATCTGCCTCTGATAAGGTCTTTGACAGACTCACCCAAACCCTTCACCAGCTCGACCATTCATTCTCTCCTTGATACACTGTTTAATCTGTCACATCCAGAAATGAATAAATCTCAGAAAGTGGCTGACTAGCACAGAGGGAACTGAAGCTGTCACTCCTTGGGTTCTGGATGTGCTGTCTCTGTGTGAGGCAAGGCTTTCCCGCTGAGAGACTGTGACACACTGCAGCCTCTGTCGATCTCAGGGTCAGCAGACCCCACTTCCTGCTAGGTCTTTTACACAAGACCAGTTGCGAGTCTGCCTCCCACATCCTGTACTTAGGCCACTGATTTTTCTGAGCCTGAAACTAAGGTGCAACACACCCCTGTGATGCTCTGTTGTGCTGGAATCAGCCCTGGCCCCAGCTGGCCAGGGTCGCTTGAGTGCTAAACTGGTCAGTGCGGCACAGTGCAGGGAGATTGAGCGCTGTGCCTTCAGGCTGGCTTTGGTCAAGTTCTGTCAGCTAGTAGGATGAGAACGGGTGACTCTGAAACACATGGGGTATCTATCTACCTTCCCAGCTGTGTGACAGCCCGCTTTCTGCATCTGCATCATCCAGTGGCCAGCACTCACACACTCTAGGTAGAAGTGGAACCATCCATCAGCCCATTGGGCTTAGGTTTGTTGAGGGAGCTATGAAACCACTAAATGACTCAGGGTCCCGCCTACACTTGGGTCCACAGTCCATTTACCATCTGCCTTTTCCCCTCCGGTGGCTACTGCATGTGAAGACACCTAGCATACTGTCTGGCCAAAAAGTCTAAGCAAGCTATGTGATTGTTCCTTCCACCTCCACCTTGCTATGACTATGGTGTCTCCCTTCTTTCTTACCCTGTAACCATGTGACTCGAGCCTGGCTTTGAGAAATGGCAGTGAGCTGTGTAGCACACGTGTTTCTCCAGCTGTCCACTAGGGGCGCACTGCGTGGTCCCCAGTGGTCCCCTGTGACCTTGGAAAATCTCCATGTTAACTCCCATGGCTCTTGGAGCAAGGGAAGAAATCATAGACTTAGTTTGCCTCCGTCTTGGGCTAGGAACTGGGTTTGATTTTCTCTGTGTGTTACTGAATTCTAACCCCATTTGAAAGACCATCCGAAGCATCTCCAGGAACTTCCCTTCCCAGGACACAAGGAACACAGACCCATGAGTGATGAAGTGTTCATGAAATAAAAATAAAACAGAAATCTATTGCCCACTAGATTTATCTAATAAGTGAACAAATAATGCTAGTATGAGTAAAGAAAAAGATGAAAACACTGGTCTTTATCCATGAAAAGGACAAAATTCTCTCTCATTGGGTTGTTGGGAAGATTGAATGCCATACCACATGGTCTCTCTTCTCCTAGCATTATAGGTATTTAATCTTTTGCGTTTTCTTTTGTACACCAGGGACTTGGTTCCAATTACTCTGGTGTTAAAGCTGGGAGTGGGCTTTAAAGATACACTAATGAATCTTTTTACACAGGGAGAGGAGACAGGGCCAGTGGCACAGCCACAGATTAGCTCATCCTCCTTCCAGGAGCCTTTGCACCTTCCAAAGGTAACAATGGATGCTAGCACGCCTTGAATGCTTACTACGTAGTTCATGCACTTAGCTCTCACAACAGCCATATAAGGGAGGTATTTTTAACTTTGCAAATATGAAAACAGAGGCACAGAGAGCTTAAGAGACTTGCTCAAGGTGACACAGCTAGAAGTGGCAGAGCTGGGCTTCGAACCCAGCAGGCTGGGCTCGGAGGCTGTGCTCTGATTACCACACACACTGCCACCTCTTCCACAGCCTCCATGGCTACAAATACTTCAGGACCCAAAGGCTTGAAGCAACGACTGGAGAAGAGCGGCACGCTCTGCTTCTCCTCCTGGCCCCTGCAAGTCACCGTCCATACAGCGGCTGGCACTGTTCTTGTCACTTATAAGTTAGTTAATGGGTGAGTGCCACTCCACTGCTCACCTCCTCCTGGGCTTTCCATGAGCCATCTCATGTGGTTCCCTCTCCCCACTTGTTCTCTCCCTTCCCTTCCTGTTTCTCTTCACCACCTGACACATATTTGCGTGACCTGTTCCTTCCTCTTTATTGTTTTCCTTTGCCCTAGAAGGTGGACGGCCCTGAGCACATGGGGGTATCACTTGTGCCTAGCATGGTGCCTGCTTCCCAGCAAGCCTCTGATGCACCTTTGATTCAACAAGACCCAGATGAAATCACCCGGTCTTCTGGACTCCTTGGGCTCAGCTCCCACAGTCCCTCTGGGTGAACAGTATCAGAGTGGCCAGAGGCAGCTGCTTTTCTGTGGCCCATTTGTCTGGAAGAACCACTGCCTTGCCCTCTGTGTGGTCAGTCCTGGAGAGCAGACTGGAAGCTGGGTTTGTAGGTGTGCGGCTGGGCAGGTCAACCTGAGGGCTCCACTGTCGGGTTATAAAGGGCAGAGAATAGCAGAGCTAGGGTTGAGCTCAGGCTGGGCCAGGCCATGGGAAGACCCTTTGCAGGGCCACCCAGACCCAGATCAGCACCATTTCCAAGGGTGCCTTCCTGGAGAGTCCAGTGTGCATAGCCAAGGCTACAAGCACAAACTCTAGCCAGACCACCACCTGCTGGCCACGTGGCCTTGATCACCTGCTTCCACTTGCTGAGCTGGCCTCCTTTGCACTCTGGGAGCATAATCTCTACCTTGCAAGACAGCTTTCAGGATGCAAATAAATGAGACCGTGGGTGGGAAGTGCCTGGTCTGAGGTCAGCTGGCACAGAGGCTCACCACATGATCATTTCTTTCTTCCTCAGCCTGGGGTTCCCTCACCCTTTCCTCTCTTCCTTTTCCACTCAAGTGTCTTTGCCACCTCCCTCTTTCCTTCCGGGTCAAGCTCCCTGAAGAAGTCCCCCAAACTTACAGATGCTTTTAGTCACAGTCTTCTGGAGTTCATGCTTAATATCCCTGTAGACTTTGTTTCTAAGATCAAGGGCCTGCTGGAACAGGGCATTGCAGCACCTTGGCCCCACACAGGAGTAGGGAAATGGCGACCAAGCAGGCCTTCTTTTTGTTTGATTTGCGTAAAATTCACATGACATAAAATTAACCATTTTATGTGTGCAAATCAGTGGCATTTAGTGCATTCACAGTGTTGTGCAACTATCACCTCCATCTAGTTCTAGAACATTTTTATCAACCCCAAAGGAAACCTCATACCCCTGAGGCAGCCGGTCCCCATTCCTGTTTCCCTAGCCCCTGGCTGCCACTGTCTGCTTTCTGACTCTGTGGATTTGCCTGTCCTTGATGTTTCAGCGAGATGGAACCATCTGGTGTGTGACCTTGGTGGCCAGCTTATTTCGCTCAGCGTGATGATGCTGAGGGTCCTCCCTATGTCAGCACTTCATCCTTTTCACAGTCAAGTAATGTTCCCCCACTCCCTGCTCAATCAAAACAGAAGGCCAGTCCCACTCTACCTGTGATGGGGGCTTTCCCTGTGACCAGGAAAGAGATGAGAACACCTGTAAGAGGGATTCAACCTGGAGAAAGAAAGAGAAGGAGGGGAGGGGAGGGAGGGAGGAAAGAAGGAAGGAAGAAAAAAAGGAAGGAGAGAAGGAGGGAGGGAAAGAGAGAAGGAAGGAAGGAGAGAGGGAGAGAAGGAAGGAAGAGGGAAGGAGGGAGGGAGGGAAAGAGGGAGGAAGGAAGGGGGGGAGGGAACGAGGGAGGGAGGGAGGAAGGAAGGAAGGAAGGAAGGAAGGAAGGAAGGAAGGAAGGAAGGAAGGAAGGAAGAGGGAGGGAGGGAGGGAGGGAGGGAGAGAAGAAAGAAAGGAGGGAGGGAGAGAAGAAAGGGAGGAGGGAGGGAGAGAAGAAAGGAAGGAGGGAGGGAGAGAAGGAAGGAAGGAAGGAAGGAAGGAAGGAAGGAAGGAAGGAAGGAAGGAAGGAAGGAAGGAAGGAAGGAAGGGAGAGAAGGAAAGAAGGAAAGGAGGGAGGGAGACGCCATTTGAACAACAGTGAATTCAAGTAGCAAGACTCAAGCAGATACAGCTTTTAAGCCACGAGGACACATTTGGGTGACACTAGGGTCAGGAAAGCATAGATGCCAGAGTTAGGTGGCCCAGGCTGGGCACAGGCCTCAGAAATCACACACTCTATAATGTACTGCCCATCCCACCCACTGTTCTCACAACCTCTTTCACACATGTTGTCTGGCAAGGCTGGCTTGCCTGCAGGCCTGGGAAGGCATGGGATGTCCTCTAGTCCTCCGATCCCGCCCCCAGCATTGGAGAGGACTTCCTCTTCCCTCTGCTGTGGAGGCTTGGTGCCTATTAGGGTCGTTGACGAGCTGGCTGGACTGTCTGTGGCCAGAGGTGGATTTAACAGTGGGCGCACTGGGCATGCACCCTGGGCCCTGATTTCTGAAGGGCCCCACAAAACCCCAACTTTATACTTTTTTCTAATGACACCATGTTTGGTTTCATATGTGCAATTTTAACATTAATAGTACATAATATTTTTTATTTGTTTAAAAATATGGTTAACATGTGTTTTTATTTTCTCTGCCTCTCTTTTTTTAAGGGGCCCAATATTTTCTTCTATGCCTCAGTCTACCTTAATCTGCCTCTGTCTGTGGCCCCTCTGCAAAGAACAGAGAGGTCTGGGACCCCACTGCTCAGCACTGGTCTGGGCTTAGGCCCCACACTGCAGGTCAGGAGGCAGCCAGGGCAAATGCGCCTCCCATGTTGGGCTGGGAGGTGGGGCTGGGGCTGCAGCCTCCTTCTCTGAAAAACAGGTTTCCCTGGGAGAGTTTGATTCGATACAGAGAGCCTGGTTGTCCCCGCACCTTAGAGCCCTTTGGTCCACCCAACCCTGGGACTTAGCTTGTGTTAAACCAGGGAGCTGGACCAACCGAAACATTGACTCATGTTAAGGTGGAAGGCTTTTGAAACCCTAGGTTTATTGGAGTTTATTGGTTTGGGGAGTTATAGATTATCTATTTCAACCGATTTGTTAAGGGTCTTCCATCACACTTCCCTGTTTTGTGTTGAACATAGGTTTATTAAGTGATTCACAAGAGAAATCCCTATTTGGGTTTGGTTCAGGGACCCACACAGATGTGCAGTTAGTTCTGGTCTGGGGTTGAGGCTTCAGTTCAGAAGAGGACAAGGCTAGCTGCTCACAGAGCAGGGGAAGGACACAGACACTACTGCCTGCTCTTGGCCACCCCTGAGGCCCCCATGCAGGTTGGGGCCGTCCGGGTTGTGCTGCATTTAGACCGGGAGCCCAAGCCTTCAACCCCAGTGAGTCCCCTAGGGGCAACACTGTTTGATTGATTTTGAAACTGAGACAGTAAAACAGTTAATAAAAAACCGATATATCTGTGCAGAGGTACTTTCCACACTGCCAGCCTCTGTGCAAATGAGCACTATTCATCACGACTGCACAGCTGCCCGGAGAACTTCGCACGAAAGCAGGAACTGCGTCATCTCAGCCAGACTCCCGCAGGGACCTCCAACTTCTCCTGCCTGCCCTGGGCCTCCCATGCAAATGAAAATGTCTGCCTCTAGTGACCCAACTTGCCCTTTCTCCAAGGCAACCCCTCTCAAAGTGGGGTTCCCAAGCCTACTGCAGTTCCCCACCTGGGAACATGATAGAAATGCGAATTCTCAAGCTGCACCCCTACTTATTAACCCCAAACTCTGGGGTGGGGCCCAGCTCCTGTTCCAATGAGCCCTCCAGGAGTCTGGGTGTGAGCCTCAGTCTGGGCAGTCTGCTCTGCAGCACACCCTCCACACTCCAGGCTGCCAGCACGGGGGTTTCCCAGCCTTGTGTTTCCTCCCTGTCATATTCAGCTACAGCTAAGGCTAAAGGACGCATCCTCTATGGACAGGGGCTTAAATTTTAACAGAAGATAACATACTGATTCTCCAACACTGACAGTGGGCATGTCAGCTGATGAGAAGGAGGACTGTTCTGGGTTGGGGTAGGTGTAGGAGCACTGTCTGCCCCCCACGCCTCCAGCTGGTCCAGAAAATTGAGATGAGACAGGACTGGCTATGTGACTCTGGGCAAGTCATGTCACTTCTCTGTACTTCTTGGTTCTGGCACCTGGGGATAATAACAGGACCTGTCTCATAGAATTGTTGAGAGGATGTTTAATGTGTACAAGCTCTTAGAACAGGGCCCTGTGCCTCTGCCAGGAATCAGCAGGAGTGCTCTCCCACTCGGCCACTCCCCGGGGGCCCAGGGCTCTGAACCTCTGTAGGTGGCCAGCGTCCCAGTGTCCCTGGAGAAGCAGAAGAAGACCCAAAGCATCGCCTTGAGGATGGTGCCATAGCTCAATTCAGGCACTTTCATCCTGAATGAGATCAGGTCCTGGCTGTTATTGGTCCTTGTGGGACTATGTGGTTGCCAGGGATGGAGGCCCCAGGAAACGAGCCTGCACCATCTCCCGGCTCCCCAGTGGAGACCAGAGTAGAGGGAGGAGTGGAAAAGTAAGAATGGTACTAAGGGGAAAGAGAGGAAACAGATGGAGACAAAGAGAAGGAACACAGGGAAAGGAAAGAATGGGGACTAGAAGAGGGACACACAAAGACAGGGAGAGAGGGGCAAGGAGACAGAACTGGGGAGTGATGAAAAGGCCACATGTCCCTCTGAGGCCTGCTACTTAGCCAGATTACATCTGGAAGCAAAAGCCCAGCCCCTTCCAGCACCTGACTATGGAATGACGCAGGTGAGTGCATCTATCCCAGCTCTGAAGCTAAGTGTGCCCACGCCAGTCTGGGGCCCAACCCGGGGCTAGGCAGGGCTGGTCACCTGCCACCCAGCCCTCCAGAACCTGAGGCTCTGTAAGTCCCAGCAAGGAAGCTATGCATGTGCTCCAGGACAAAACTGACTTCCTGACTGGGCACATGGCTCACCTGGACTAGGGAAGTGGGCCTCAGCTGTTCTCTCTCTCTCTCTCTCTCTCTCTCTCTCTCTCTCTCTCTCTCTCGGCACCTGCTGGAGCCTGGCACTCCACCCCCACCCCAGCTGCTGCACCTCTGGGTTCTGCACAAGGCCTGCAGTGATGCAGGGTCCTCACATCCCTGCCAATGGCTCTGAGACACACAGCCTGCAACTGTCACACACCAGGTCCACTCTAAGTTTCTGGGTTTTTTGTTTGTTTGTTTGTTTGTTTTTTTACTTTAGCGATTCGCCCACAGTAGGCAGGGTGAGAGGCGACATCCTCTGAACAAGAGCAGTCGTGAGTACGTGGCTGGGCATTGCAGGAGTCAGCTGACCAACGCACACCCTTGCCCTGCTTGTGTGCAAACAGCCCATGGAAGGGGGTCTGTGGGGGCTGAAACACAGCCATGTTCTACTCACTGAGCCCAGTATCCTGGAGCAGTTTGCATCCACCCAGAGGAAGGGACCTTTTCTCTAATTTGCACAAAGGCACCTGATGGCACCGAGGGACCCTGGATTCCAACAGGACACACAGCCACCATGGACAGTGTGCTAATCTCTAAGCCTCCCCACCACTCAGCACTTTACAAAAGGCATACGTCACATATTGCCTGGATCTGGCCCACAGACTTGTTGACTTTAGCACATTCTGGTTGTTTCTTCCATTCAGTTCCAGTGCCTTCAGAAAAGAATGTGTCCTCATGTAGGCCACAGCTGCCACTTTTCCCTCTGGCCTTTCCCCCCTGGCCTCTTCAGATGTTGAAGGTTGACTCTTGTCCTAGAGGAAACAGATGGTCCCAGGCAACCTCTCTGGTCTCTATGGAAAACATAGTAAAGGTTCACAAGCATTTGGTCACCTCCAATAAATGTCTGCTAAAAGTGGCAGGTCCTAGCTTAACATGTGGTCCCAACCTGGAGCCCCCCCAGTTCAGCTGCCCCTGACCTCTGAGGCCAGGCCTCTGGGGAAGAGAGGTTTACAGAGGAGAGGCTGGGACTAGGAGTGGAGGGGTGAACCAGCGATGCCTGACCAGTTCCTCCCTGGAGAATGAAACTCTCTGGAGACCAGCGGGAATTTCAGGCTAGAGTCCAGGATGTTAAGATCTCTAGAATCTCTGTCCCTCTGAGTCCCCACTGCCATTTGTTCTCTCTGTTCCCTCAGGCCATTTCCCTGTGGAGATCAGCAATACAGGCCCTGAAAAGACAAAGTCTGTTTTTTTTTGTCTTACCAGATCTAAGCAGAGGTGGGAGGTGAGGGGGCAATAGCTTTATTTCAGAGACTGTTCTCAGATATAACCCCAGAAAGAAAAAAGAGGTCAGTTCAGGGGACCATTCGGGTCCCTGAGATGGGTGGGACCCTGCAGACTTGGTGACACAGACTGCCCCACCCCAGGACTGAACTCCAGTCAGGTGGCCCAACTTCAGGACCTAACACTCAGCTTACCCAGGCCAGGTTGGTTTTTGGAGGAAGGAGGCCCACCAGACAGGTGATGCATTGCCCCTCCCAGTTTACTTCTGTTCCTACCTACTAGCACCTCACGCAGACTCACAGATCCCTGGTCCTTACCAGATGGTTCTCACTGTTACCTGAACTCATGTGTTTTTATTTGAATTGTGCTTTTTATTTTGGTGTGCATTAGAAAAATACAATGAATACATCAAACAGGGATTAAATGGATGCATTGCCTAGGAGGGAACAAAGTTAAAAATGTTAGTTGATTTAAGAAAGTACATCAAGTCAGTAACAGTGCAGACGGTATGGGGATAAAGCTAAAACTCGTGGAGGAATGCAGAAGGCTAACGTTTGGAGAACCCTGTGCCATCCCAAACAAGGGTGGGTCCTCTCTCCTGGACTGTGGGCTGTTCTGACTCCACCCTGTGGGCTGTGGTAGAGACATGGGAAAGGCTGGCATTCAGGGTACAAGCAGGTGACACAGTGTGCCCCAGTGGAGCTGCTCAGGGCATCAGGTTAATGGGGCATTGGCCCCTGTCTCCCCTCCAGCAGCCTGCACCCCGTGATCCTCTCCTTCAGGGGTGCAGCAGGGAGCTGGCTTCTAGAAGGGGCACTGCCATCCTGCTACCCAGAAGGCAGGATTCGAGAGAGTCTATGGTAAAGAAAAAGAGGCTTCAGAGAGGACCCGCTCTGGATGTTTCATTCCTTAGGAGACAGGCAGCCCTGTCCATCACTGCCTGGGGGTCCATCACTGACTGAGGGTTCATCACTGACTGGGGGTCACTGTCTTCCTCCCTCAATGGGGTCACATTGATCATTTTGTGCTGAGTAGGAAATGAGATGAGGCAGGAAGTGCTATGGGAAGTCCTCCAGGTGCAGCAGGGGTCTGACCCCCTCCTTCCCTCTACAGCCAACAGGTCAGCCTCACCCTGAGCCCCAGAGCCCTGGGAACACCCAAAGGAGGAGACAAAGGATGAGGGAATAGCCCTGCAGCCCTTCTCTGCAAGCTTAGCACCGCTGCAAAGGTCGACTGCCCACGGTGCAGCGGCGGCTTCGTCAGGGAAATGGCTTTAGCTCAGAACCATGTTTTTATGTGCCTGCTCAATAAAATAATTATTGATGGTTTCATCCATTTAAGTCACAATCAAACTAGCAGCCAGAATGCAGGGGCCCTGTCTTCTGTCACCAGAGCCAGAACTATTTTCTATCAATTCGCAAATACATTCACATTTAGGTGAAAAATTAGGCTATCTTGAATCTAATATATCAGAGGTCTGGGAGGCAGGAAGAGAGGGCCTGAGTCCGATGGCCCCTTCATTATTCACTAGTGAGACGTGTAGAAGAACAGGCCAAGCAGCTCTCTGCCTGGGAGCAGGCATCAGCCAAGGGCGGAGGAGCAAGGCCTGGCTGGCCTGAGTGGACGAGACTGTCGCTGGCCCTATGCAGGAGCAAGGTGTACAGAGAGGACCAGCTCTCCCAAGGCAGGAAAACTAAAAATGTGAGAGTTACACAGAAGACAGGCCCCTAGTTCTTTAGGTGCTAGCCATGGGCCAATTATCCATCAACTGTCAGCATCTGAAGATAGTGAGGGCAGACGGGAGGGAGAGCAAAGAGAGGAAACCTGAGCCAAAGGAGAGAGATGCTGCTGTGCGCTGGACACTGTGCTGGGGGCTTGGCCTTGACCATCTCATTGATTCTCCTACTAACCCATGGAGGCTCAGAGAGGGCAATTCATTCCTACGGAGGTACACAGCTTGCAAAGGACAGAATTCGACTTTCACATCAAATCTGCCTGAACCCAACTTGGATTCCAAAATGAGCTCATTCAATAACTGATTAGTATGGTGTGTGTGTGTGTGTGTGTGTGTGTGTGTGTGTGTGTGTGTGTGTTGGGGAGAGGAGCAGTACCAGGATAGTTTGCTTGCTTATTAAGGGGTTTTGTTTGGGTTGTGGAAGGAATGTGTTTGGCCAAGACACCAGCATTGTTTGCTTTGTTTTTGTTTTTGAGAATTTAAGGGAATTGGAAAGCAATAAAGGAGAAACTCCTTTCTGGATTGTGGAGCTGAGGTGAGCCTGACTGGGCTGTTCTCACACCTCCACCCACATGAGGATGGCTTCCTGGTGGGCTTCCCTGCCCTGCTCTCCTTCCCCTCCCCCCAGGAGAAGCCTGCTCCTAGTGCCTGTTTACTACCTGTGTGCTGGGCTCTCTCTCTCTCTCCAGGAGTCTGCATTCTAAGCCTTATTTTTGATTATGGCTTGAAAGCCCGTGATCCTGGAGATGAGATTTCAGAGACTGGCAAAGGGTATTTCAGGATGTTGGAATGACCTCCTCACACCTCCAAACTCATACCAAGTCTGTTTGGGGCCAGCCCACGTCTGCTTGAGGCCAATTCCGAGCTTGTGCCTAAATGGAAAAGGTGCCCTGTGTGGAAGGCATGGATAGGAAGCATCTGCACACGGAAAACTTCCCACTATGTGGCCCTTCTATTTATACTTTAATTAACAGGAAGCCTCTTCATTTGTATGATGTTACCTGTGGAAGCATTTTACTTGTAGCATTGTTTCTTGGAAAATTCTGGCCTGATACCCAAACTCAATTATGACCCAAGCCCTCAACACCCATTGGTCCTATTCAGAGGACTGTCAGCAGCCTAATCAGGACTATCTGGCCATTTTGGAAACAGTCTGGCACTTCCCCAAAATGCTAATCATAGAGTTACCACATGACTCAGAAGTTCCACTCTCAGGCATCTACCCAAGAGAAATGAAAACATTATGTCTGCACAAAAACTTGTACATCAACGTTCATAACAGCATTAACCTCAATAGCCTAAGCTGACCAGACGTCCCACTTTTGGCGGAACAGTCCTGATTTTTAACAATTTGTCCTGTGTCCCGCAGCATTTTAAAAAAGTCCTGATTTTTGGAAAGAATGCACGAAAAGCTAGGGAACGGCAGGAGAATGAGAAGGGAATATACAGTTTTTGGCCGCCATGTGGCTATTTCGCCAGGATATGAGTTTTTTATTATTTTTGTTAATTTTATAATGTTAAACTTTAATAATAACAAATAATTGTTGAGAACTGATTATCGAGAACTGCTTATTAAAGTTCGCATTGTTGATCAGTTGTTAGAATTTGACCACCATTGTTTGGACTTATTGAACAATGGCATTGGCAACGACGAAAACATTTTGTAACTTTCTCTCAGATGATACACATCGTACTGCGTGCTAGTGCTAGTTAAACAAGTGATGTCAACAAATCAGCTATTCAGATAATTTAGATAAGTAATTTATTTATTTATTTCATAAATACATAAATTTTCTTGAATTTAGCAGACAGTCCTCGTATTATTTATATACTTATAGTGGCGGCAAAAGTCTATTATTTATATTTTATAGCGCCGGTCTTGAAAGTGACACAATTTACGTTATGGCAAATTCAGAGCAAAAATAATACAAGTTCATATTGTTATTATTTAGAAAGAAATATAGGGTTAAAAATAAAATAATTTTTAAAATATAGTTACTTTATAATAATTAAATTAATTTAATTTATAAACTAACAATAAAATATGTTTATGTAATTATGTACCTACTTACTGTGTTTTTAAGCAATATGTATGTAATAATTTATAATATAATTTTAAATTATTTTTTTCAGATTTTTAACATAATGAGTAAGAAAAGAGGATGCAAATTCAACGATGATCTAAGAAGTGAATTTCCTTTTATTAAAAAAACCAAAAGCGATTACATGGTAAAATGTGAGAAATGTAATAGTGAATTTTCTATTTCTCATGGCGGGAAGAATGATATTTCAGAGCACTTGCAGACACAGAAACATAAAAGATATTTAAACTGCTGCATCTTCCTCCAAAATACAGGAATTGTTTTCGGAAAACAACTTATGGAGACGAAGAAAAGAAATTAGCATTAGCAGAAGGACTTATGTCTTTTCATGCTATTAATTACAATCATTCCTTCAGATTTATGGACTATACATCACAAGTTGTCAAAAAGTTATTCAACAAAAATTTGCCTGTGCTAGAACAAAATCCGAAGCAATTGTGTGTAATGTGCTTTCCCCATATGCATTTTCAGAATTAAACAAAAATCTAGAAAATATTAATTTTATATCCATATATTTTGACGCATCTAATCATAAGGATATAAAGTTATTTCCAACCATGATTAGATTTTTTGATTAGGAAACTGGAATAAAAATTAGAATTTTAGATTTTGTTTCTTCGTCTGGCGAAACTTCTGAAATAATTTTCAGTTCCATTATTAATATTTTGGAAAAAAAAACAATTTAAAACATAAAATGATTGCATATTGTGCATACAACACGAACGTAAATTTTGGAGGAAAAGCAAGAAGAGGTACAAATAATATTTTTTATAAATTAAACAAAAACCTTAAAACATTATTGGTGTTGGTTGTGCAGCGCACATAATAGATAACGTCATTCAAACAGCTGCTGACTTGTTGCCAGTAGATGTGGAAAATATTGTTATTAAAATATATTCTTATTTCTATATATACACTGTGCACGTTGAAATGCTTAAAGGATTTTGTGAAACTGAGGAAGTAGAATATCAAAAAATACTTGGATATGGAAAAACACGCTGGTTAGCTCTTTTGCCAGCTGTTGAAGGAATTTTGAAAATATACAGTCCTTTGAAATCCTACTCTCTATCACAGGATAAATGTCCTAGAATTTTAGAAGAGTTTTTTGAAAAAGAATCTTCAAAAATTTGGCTAGAGTTTGTACACAATCAAGCAGCTCTTTTTCAAAATGCTATAAAAACTTATTGAAGGTGACAAAATTTTGGTAATTGAAGTAGCAAATGAAGTCAATAATTTAAAATTTCAGTGTCAAGAGCGGTTAGAAAATAATTTTCTTCTGTTAACTAACCGTAATAGTATAAGCCAGCTAGAAGAACAAGGTGCAATAAATTATGCAGATATCATGAATCACATTAAAAAGTTCTATAGTAACTGCATAGATTGTTTAGAAGAGTGGACGGTACCTTACAATGATATTGAACATTTTCATTGGATTACATTAAAACAAGAACTTAATTGGAATGATGTGCAAAAATCATTCGATCATATTACTCAAAATTTTCCATATATTAATATTTTTGAAAATGATCTTTTTAATGAGGTATTGTTATTAAAAAAATATATTGAGCCTGACCAGGTGGTGGCGCAGTGAATAGAGCATCAGACTGGGATGTGGAAGACCCAGGTTCAAGACCCCAAGCTCACCAGCTTGAGCGTGAGCCCATCTGGCTTGAGCAAAAAGCTCACCAGCTTGGACCCAAGGTCGCTGGCTCCAGCAAGGGGTTGCTCAGTCTCCTAAAGGCCCATGGTCAAGGCATATGTGAAAGAGCAATCAATGAACAACTAAGGTGTTGCAACAGCAACGAAAAACTAATGATTGATGCTTCTCACCTCTCTCTGTTTCTGTCTGTCTGTCCCTATCTATCCCTCTCTCTGACTCTCTCTCTCTGTCCCTGTAAAAAATATATATATATTGATAAGGAAAAGGTTAAATCTTGGGCATCAGCAAAAATCACAATAGAGAACAAATGGTTAGAAATATTTCATCATTTTGAAACAAACCATTTCCATACAATAATGCACTCAAAATTGTGGAATACGCGCTGTCTTTACCAGGAAATAATGCTGCAACTGAACGCGTTTTATCTACAGTAAATAAAGTGTGGACGTCAGAAAAATCACAATTAAGTGTTGAGACTTTGAAAGCCATTTTATGTGTGAAATCTAACTTAACAAATTCTTGTGAAAAATTTCATGACCTTTTTAAACAACGATAGCAATCTACTAAAAAAAATTCACTCAAATGAGAAATATGCCAAATAAAATAATACTATACATAATTTTTAATGTATTATATTTGTAAATTGTACTTATGTTGAAGTTTTAAAAAATATATTGCAATACTATTTTTGCATTCTATGAAAATTTTTTTGCTCCATATAGACCAAAATTTTAATGAAGAACCCCTCCCCCCCCTCCCCGTCAATGGTGTCCTGCTTTACCAATTTTAAAATCTGGTCACCTTACAATAGCCCCAACGTGGGAACAACCCCTGGCCCATCGCCTGATGAACGGGTACACCCACGCTCTGAAATACTACTCAGTCATGAAAAGGGAGAGAGTGCTGACCCAAGCTACAACATGGGTGAACCTTGAAGACACTGAGCTGAGTCAGAGCAGCCAGTCACAACAGTTGCATACACACAGGTTCACTTGTATAAATGTCCCGATAGGCGATCTATCTCGACAAAGCAGATGCGTGGCTGTGCCGGGCTGGGTTGGGGGGTGGGGAGTGACTGCTGATAGGCATGGGGCTTTCTTCTGCAGGTGATGAGAACGTTCTACAGTTGATTGTGGTGGTGGCTGCACATCTCTGGATATACAAAAAGTCAATGGCTTGTCCCCTTTCGCTGGGTCGATTGTATGATATATGAATCATATCCCACTAAAGGTGTTAAAAAATAAATCAAGACTGTACGTTTTGCTTGGACACCAAGGCCACTGACACCTTGTTTGCCCCTCCTAGTGGTGGTCTTTTTACCTGCCCTTTTACCCCTGTACACAAATCTGACACTCTTCAATCATGTCCCCTTCTCTGAGGTGCGGCTGTTCCTGCCCCTCCCCCCCACACACGGGGTTCCCACTCAGTGTGCCCCTGATCTGTCCACTGGTCTCCCGAGCCCCTGGAGTGGGGCCTCCTCCAGCTGTGCTGATGCAGGAGTGCTGCTGTCCCAAGACCGGAGAACTGAGAGCACCCCCAAGAGGTCTCTGCCTGGGCCAGGGTCACTCACGTTGGCTTGCTTGCCCTTACGGGTCATGCTCACTTCTTGGAGTATGAGTCTAGAATGTGGCCCTGGGACAGTGGACTCAGTCTGAATCCTGACTCTGCCACTTACTACCTGTTTGAGGCTAAATTCTATCCCCCTCGAAATTCGCATGTTAGAGTCCTAACCTCCAATATCCAGAATGTGACTGTATTTAGAGGTGGAGTATTTAAAGAGATAATTAAGGTAAAATAAGGTTATTAGGGTGGGCCCTAATCTCACAGGACCGGTGTCCTTATAGGAAGAGGAATAAGGCAGGCACAAAGGGAAGACCATGGGAAAATGCAGGGAGAAGAGGGCTGGATGGAACCCCCACAGGCTGGGTGTGGCATCAGAGAGGAGGAGACACTGGAGCTGAGAGTGATGGCTTCCTCATAAACATCTCAAACTTGCTCAGATGGGTAAAGCTGGGTCCAAGCCTCTCCTCCTCTCTTAGGTTTATGTGTCAAATAACCAGGGTCACTTGGCCAGCCTCCCCCAGACCTCCTTGACATTCACAACTCTGGGTCAGATTCTAGTTCCAGAGTGTCCAGTCTTCTGAGACACCAGCAGAGGCAGAAACCCCCTTGTCCAGGAGGCCTTGGCCCGGCTGCATTCAGAGGGCACACAGGTAAGTCAATTACTCCCTGAGATCCAGAGATCCTGAAAGCACTGGCAGCAGGATGTCAATATAGCAAGGGGACTAATGCCTGTTTGAACAGCATTCTCTGTGCGGCCAGAGCCTTAAGAAGAAAGTATAGTTAAGGCAACAACATTGGCTACTTGCAGCTGCCTGGGGTCGAGGACTTTATTCTTCCAGGTGAGGCCACTGTGTGTGGCAAAGGTGCGGTGTGACTGTAGGGGTGCTCCTCAAACCACATGCAGTGAAAAATACAGGTGTGGGCGAGGGGGTTCTCCCCCTGAGAAGGTAAGGGGCCCTGGGTGTGCCCCAGGTGGTGCCCGCTTGAGGTGACCCTCCTTGATTGGGCCTGGGAAGACACCATGGAACCAAAGGCAAGCTTGGAAAGGGTCTACCCTGCACAAGTCTGTGCCTTTAATTAAGGGAAGGACCCAGAGACAGGCTGGCCCATGACAGCGAGATGGATGCAGCAGCGAGGTCCAGGAGAGAAAAGGAGGAGGGAGGGGGAAGAAAGGGATGATCTTCCCCCACCACGTGGCCATGCTGGGCTGCTGTACCTGTCTGCCCATCAGTTGGGCAGTGCTGGGCCAGGGGACCCAGCTTTCTGATGGCGGGGGGCATGGGACACAGGTTTCAGTGATGGCTGAAGCATGGAGGAGAACCGAGGCACATTTGGGGAACCCCTGCCTTCATGGACTACCTCCCTTCTGTGAATACGCGTGCACCCACAACCATGCACACACAGACACACTCGCTCAGGAGACAATAGGCACGGGTGCCGGTGCTTGTCCCAGGCACTGAAGGTGGAACAGTGAGAAGCAAAGCCTGCCCTCGTAGAACTGGCATCATGGCAGGAGGAATGGCAATTGGAAATGAGACTCTGTCTCGTTATTTACTGTTCATTATCTAAATTCAGTCCCATAGACCACTCATTTCCTGTCTCACTCATCTTTTTGCCCAGAACCCACTGCAGACCCTCTTTGGAGCCTTGAAGGCCGTGACTAGCAGTCCCCACCTCACCTCTGTGGATCCTTGAAGGCCGTGACTAGCAGTCCCCACCTCACCTCTGTGGAGCCTTGAAGGCCGTGACTAGCAGTCCCCACCTCACCCAGTTAGCCTTGCCTTTGACTCTTTTCTTCCCTTTCTTCATGCCCCACCCAGCTCTGCACACCCCATCTTCCCGAGGTCTCTCTCAGTGCTGGAGGCTGGCCAAGGGGACCCTCGGAGCTGACACCTGTCCAGGGACCTCAGGGAAGAACTCCACCCGCTGTGGCATGGGGGCAAGAACTGGCGCACCTGTGAACTCAACCAGATGGGTATCCGGTGTTCCTGGACCCTCCTGGTCCCCAAATAATAACAGCCACTACTTATTTAGGGAGTGTTTCCTCTGGGCCAGGCTTTGGTTAAACCCACACAACTGCGACTTCATTTAATCCTCTAACACCCATGTGCAGTAGGTATGTCACCATACCTTTACTTCCCCTGAATACTTCCCCAGTGACTACACAGAGCACAAGGGGACTCTCAGCAAAGTTACAGGACAGGAAAGTCCAAGGTTGAGATGAGAACGTGTCTCATTTGGAACATTTTCTTCTTTTTTTCTTTCACAATTTTTTTTATTAATTTTAATGGGGTGACATTAATAAATCAGGGTACATATGTTTAAAGAAAACATCTCCAGGTTATCTTGTCATTCAATTATATTGCAAACCCATCACCCAAAGTCAAATTGTCCTCTGTCACCTTCTTTCTGGTTTTCTTTGTGCCCCTCCCCTCCCCACCTCACCCCTCTCTCCACCCGACCCCACCCTACCCCCACCCCATAACCACCACTCTCTTGTCCATGTCTCATAGTCTCACTTTTATGTCCCACCTATGTATGAAATTATGCTGTTCTCAGTTTTATTCTGTTTTACTTATTTCACTCCATATAATACTATCAAGGTCCATCCATTTTGTTGTAAATGATCCGATGTCATCATTTCTTATGGCTGAGTAGTATTCCATAGTATATATGTACCAAAGCTTTTTAATCCACTCATCCTCTGACGGACACTTAGGCTGATTCCAGATCTTTGCTATTGTGGACAATGCTGCCACGAACATGGGGGCACATTTCTTTTTTTCAAACAGTGCTATGGTGTTCTTAGGGTATATTCCTAAAAGTGGGATAGCTTGGTAAAAAGGTAGTTTGCTTTTTAATTTTTTGAGTAATCTCCATACTGTTTTCCACAGTGGCTACACCAGTCTGCATTCCCACCAGAAGTGCAGGAGGGTTCCGTTTTCCCCGCATCCTCACCAGCACTTGTTCTGTGTTGTTTTCCTGATGAGTGCCATTCTGACTGGTGTGAGGTGATATCTCATTGTGGTTTTAATTTGCATTTCTCTAATGATTAGTGATGTTGAGCATTTTTTCATATGCCTATTGGCCATCTGTATGTCCTCTTTGGATAAATTTCTATTCATATCTTTTGCCCATTATTTATTGTATTGTTTGTCTTCCTGGTGTTGAGTTTTATAAGTTCTTTATAAATTTTGGTTATTAACCCCTTATCAGACTATTGTCGAATATGTTCTCCCATTGTGTGGTTTGTATTTTTATTCTGTTATAGCCTTTAGCTGTACAAAACCTTTTTAGTTTGATATAGTCCCATTTGTTTATCCTGCCTTTTATTTCATTTGCCCACGGAGATAAATCAGCAAATATATTGCTGCTACAGATGTCGGAGAGCTCACTGCCCATGATTTCTTCTAAGATGCTTATGGTTTCATGGCTTACATTTAAGTCTTTTATCCATTTTGAGTTTGTTTTTGTGAATGGTGTAAGTTGATGGTCTAGTTTCATTTTTTTGCAGGTAGATGTCCAATTTTCCCAACATCATTTGTTAAAGAGGCTGTCTTTACTCCATTGTATGTTCTTTCCTCCTTTGTCAAATATCAGTTGTCCATAAAGCTGTGGGTTTATTTCTGGGTTCTCTGTTCTGTTCCATTGATCTATGTGCCTGTTCTTATGCCAGTATCAGGCTATCTTGAGTACAATGGCCTTGTAGTATACCTTGATATCTGGAAGAGTGATACCTCCTGCTTTATTTTTTCTTTTTAAGATTGCTGAGGCTATTCTTGTTCTTTTTTGGTTCCATATAAATTTTTGGAATATGTGTTCTATATCTTTGAAGTATGTCATTGGTATTTTAATTGTATTGCATTGAATTTATAAATTGCTTTCGGTAATATAGACATTTTATGATGTTTATTCTTCCTAACTGTGAGCACGGTATATGCTTCCACTTGTTTGTATCTTCCTTGATTTCTTTTATCAATGTTTCATAATTTTCCAAGTACAAGTCCTTAATCTCCTTGGTTAAATTTACTCCTAGGTACTTTATTTTTTTGGTTGCAATAGTGAAGGGGATTGTTTCTTTAATTTCTTTTGCTGACAGTTCATTGTTGGTATATAGAAATGCCTCTGATTTCTGAGTATTAATTTTATATCCTGCTACCTTGCTGAATTCATTTATAAGGTCCAGTAGTTTTTTGACTGAGACTTTAGGGTTTTCTATATACAATATCATATCATCTGCAAATAGTGACAGTTTTACTTCTTCTTTTCCAATTTGGATGCCTTTTTTTTCTTCTTCTTGTCTGATTGATGTAGCTAGGACTTCCAGAACTTAGTTGGATAAGAGTGGTGAGGTAGAAGTTGAATAAGTTGCCGATGGCAAGTGACTTAATCAAGCATGCCTGTGTAACGAAGCCTTCAGACACTTACTGAGGGATGAGAGTAAAAAGGCGGAGCAAGATGGCGACAGAGAAGGCGGATGTACCAACTTCCAATTCCCATAACCCGAGTGGATTATAACTCAATTTTAAGAACCATCATCTGGATAAACCAACTTTGAACTAAACTAAGTGGACTTTTCAACCAAGGAACACAGAAGAAGCCACATTGAGACTGGTAGGAATAGCGAAAACGTGAAGAGGGCTCCCAGCTCCGCAGAGCAAATGGCAACCCGGAGAGACCCACGTGGCAGGAGGAGAGTTTGGTGGAGAGGGAGGGACCTGGGTCCCAGGAACCAAGCCCCAGTCTACAGTCCCAGAGCCTAAAAGAGGTGTTTGGACAGTATTGAGCTGTGAAACAAGTGAGGGAGCTCCCAGGCCTATAGTGTGGGGTATTAGGACCCTTCCTACTCTGCCGAGGGTTGCTGAAGGGTTTGGTGGCGGCAGGACGCTGAAATGTGGTTCTGTCTGCGAGGGTGGAGGCCAAGCCCGTGTGACCTCGGTCTGGCCCAGCAGGGGCGGAGGGGACCCGTGAAAGCGGTCTGGAAGCTGCGGGCCCACCTGTAATCCCAGCTACGGGGACAAAGCTGGAGGCCACGAATGGGCAGAAATCTGCTCTGTGACCCTGTGCAAGCTGGTCCTGACAGTGGAGACGGGGCTAGGACCAGGGACGGGTGGGGGGCTCGCGGCTGAGCTCATGCTATCAGCCCTGCCCGGCCGGAGAAACCGCGGTTTGCCATTCTACGTGCGCGACAGGGCTCCGAGCACAGGGATGAGGTAGACCCCGAGACAAGTGGAAGCTCACAGCTGAGCCCACGCTACTATCAACGCCTGGCCAGAGAAACCGCAATTTGCCATCCTATGTGCACGAGTGGGATCCTAACACGGGGGCAGGGTAGAGTCAGGACCAGCGGAAGTTCGCAGCTGAGCGGAAGACAGCAAACACGCACGGCCCAATAAACCTTGGTTTGTGACCCTGCTCAGAAGGGCCCGGGCCTCAAGGGCGGGGCTAAAGTTCCGGATGGGCAAAGGCTCACAGCTGAGAGCACGTCAAATCCCCGCCCAACCCGCGAAAATGTGGCGAGCAAGCTCTGACTGCAGGTTCTGGGCGGAAGTCCGGAAACAGGCTGGGTCCGCAGCTGAGCAAAGGTGCTCACCTCTACCCTTGGTGCTGAGGCTTGTGGCTTGAGTGACAGCGCCTCCTGCGGAGAAGAGGCAGAAATCACAGCAAAAGCCACAGTGGGCTGGCGCTGGCAACGCCCATACCCAACCACCCTAGACACCAGCAGAAGGGGTGGGGGGCCTGCAGACAGACCACAACTAGAGAACAAAAAGGCAACACCTACTATACTCCAGTGGCCACACCCTTCTTATACACAGACAAAATGGGCAGGCAGAGGAATGCAAACCAAATGAAACAAGAGAAATCCACAAAAAAGTATCTGAATGAACCAGATATGACCAAATTACTAGATGCAGAATTTAAAATAATGATAGTTAGGATGTTCAAAGAAATTAGAGCAACAATGGATAGTCATTACGAACACCTAAATAAAGAGATAACAAGTATAAAAAACGAAATTGAAATAATAAAAAAGAATCAGACAGAAATGACAAATACAGTATCAGAACTGAAGACCACAATGGAAGGAATTAAAAGCAGGATGAATCACGCTGAGGATCGAATCAGCGAGTTAGAAGACACAATAAACAAAGGCACAGAAGCAGAGAAGAAAAAGGAAAAGAGAGTCAAAAAATGTGAGGAAACTCTAAGGGAGCACTGTAACAACCTGAAGAGAAACAACATTCGCATCATAGGGGTGTCTGAAGAAGAGGAGAGACAACAAGAAATAGAAACTTTGTTCAATCAAATCAGCAGAAAACTTCCCTAAATTAAGGATGGAAAACACTACACACGTTCAAGAAGCACACAGAACTCCATTAAAGAGAAACCCAAAAAGATCTACAACAAGACACATCATAGTTAAAACACCAAAGCTAATGGATAAAGAAAAATTTTAAAAGCTGCTAGGGAAAAAGAAGCTATCACCTACAAAGGAGCCCCCATAAGGATGACATCGGACTTCTCAACACTTGAGGCCAGAAGGGAATGGCAAGATATAATCAGAGTAATGCAGAACAAGAACCTACAACCAAGACTACTTTATCCAGCAAGGACAACATTTAAAATTAAAGGAGAAATAAAGAGCTTCCCAGAAAAAGAAAGCCTGAAGAAATTCATAAAAACCAAACCAATTCTGCAAGAGATACTAAGGGGCCTCTTGAAAACAGTTTAAAGGGAGAAAAGAATAGAGCAAAAAAAAAAAAAAAAAGCTTTAAAAAATAAAATGGCTATAAAGAATAAAACTAGATATCAATAAAAACCTTAAATGTAAATGGATTAAATGATCCAATCAAAAGACATAGGGTAGCTGCATGGATAAAGAAACAGGACCCATACATATGCTGTCTACAAGAGACACACCTTAAAACAAAAGATGCACATAGACTGAAGGTAAAAGGATAAGAAAATAAATATTTCATGCAAATGGAAATGAAAAAAAAGGAGGGGTAGCAATACTTATATCAGACAAAATGGACTTTAAAACAAAGGCTGTAGTAAGAGATAAAGAAGGACACTACATAATGATAAAGGGAACAATTCAACAGGAAGATATAACTATTATAAATATCTATGTACCAAATATAGGAACCCCGATATACATAAAGCAGACTTTAATGGATATAAAAGGCGAGATTAACAGCAATACTATTATAGTAGGGAATTTCAATACCCCTCTAACAACACTGGATAGAGCCTCAAGAAAGAAAATTAATAAAGAAACAGCAAAATTAAAGGAGACACTAGATCAACTTGATTTAATAGATATCTTCAGAACTTTTCACCCTAAAGCAGTAGAATATACAGTCTTCTCAAGCCCTGATGGTCCGTATTTTAGGACAGACCACATGTTAGGACACAAAAATGGTCTCAACAAATTTAAGAAGATTGAAATCATATCAAGCATTTTCTCTGATCACAATGCCATGAAACTAGAAATTAACCACAAAAGAAAAACTGAAAAATACTCAAACACTTGGAAACTAAATAGCATGATATTAAATAATGAATGGATTAACAATGAGATCAAAGACGAAATAAAAAAGTTTCTAGAAACAAATAATAATGAGCATACATCAACTCAAAATTTATGGAACACAGCAAAAGCAGTTCTGAGAGGGAAGTTTATAGCACTATAGGCATATCATAAGAAGCTAGAAAAAGCTCAAATAAGCAACTTGACCCTGCATCTAAAAGAACTAGAAAAACAACAGCAAATAAAACCCAAGACAAGTAGAAGGAAGGAAATAATAAAGATCAGAGCAGAAATAAATGACATAGAGGCTAAGGAAACAATACACAGGATCAATGAAACCAGAAGCTGGTTCTTTGAGATGGTAAACAAGATTGATGAACCTTTAACTAGACTCACCAAAAAAAAGAGAGAGAGGACTCAAATACATAAAATTAGAAAGGACAGTGGAGAAATAACAACTGACACAACAGAAATACAAAGAATTGTAAGAAAATACTATGAAGAACTATATGCCAAAAAATTAGACAATCTTGGTGAAATGGACAAATTTCTTAAATCATATAAACTTCCAAAAATCAATCTGAAAGAATCAGAACACCTAAACAGACCAATGACCACAAATGGGATCGAAAAAGTTATCAAAAAACTCCCCCCCCCCAAAAAAAGAGTCCTGGGCCTGATGGCTTCACAAGTAAATTCTATCAAAAATTCAAAGAAGAACTAACTTCTATTCTCCTCAAGCTATTTCATAAAATTCAAGAGGAAGGAAGACTTCCAAACTCCTTTTATGAGGCGAGTGTATTTCTGATGCCAAAACCGGGCAGAGACAACACAAAGAAAGAAAATTATAGGCCAATATCCCTGATGAATTTAGACGCTAAAATTCTCAACAAAATATTAGCCAACTGGATCCAGCAATATATGAAAAAAATCATACACCATGATCAAGTGGGATTTGTTCTGGAGAGGCAAGGCTGGTTCAATATTCGCAAATCAATCAATGTGATTCATCACATAAACAAAAGGAAAGACAAAAATCACATGATAATTTCAATAGATGCAGAAAAGGCATTTGATAAAATCCAGCACCCATTCATGCTAAAAACTCTCAGTAAAGTGGGAATCCAAGAACATTCCTTAACATGATAAAGGCCATCTACGACAAACCCACAGCACACATCATACTAAATGAGCAAAAATTAAAAGCAATCCCCTTAAGATCAGGAACCAGTCAGGGATGCCCACTTTCACCACTCTTATTCAACATAATTCTGGAAGTCCTAGCTACAGCAATCATACAAGAAGAAGAAATAAAAGGCGACCAAATTGTAAAAGAAGAAGTAAAACTGTCACTATTTGCAGATGATATGATATTGTATATTGAAAACCCTAAAGTCTCAGTCAAAAAACTGCTGGACCTTATAAATGAATTCAGCAAGGTAGCAGGATATAAAATTAATACTCAGAAATCAGAGGCATTTCTATATACCAACAATGAACTGTCAGCAAAAGAAATTAAGGAAACAATCCCCTTCACTATTGCAACCAAAAAAATAAAGTACCTAGGAGTAAATTTAACCAAGGAGGTTAAGGACTTGTACTCCAAAAATTATAAAACATTGATATAAGAAATCAAGGAAGATACAAACTAGTGGAAGCATATACCATGCTCATAGATAGGAAGAATAAACATCATTAAAATGTCTATATTACCCAAAGCAATTTATAAATTCAACGCAATACCAATTAAAATACCAATGACATACTTCAAAGATATAGAACACATATTCCAAAAATTTATATGGAACCAAAAAAGAACACGAATAGCCTCAGCAATCTTAAAAAAAAAAAAAAAAAGCAGGAGGTATCACTCTTCCAGATATCAAGGTTTACTATAAGGCCGTTATACTCAAGACAGCCTGGTACTGGCATAAGAACAGGGACATAGATCAATGGAACAGAACAGAGGACCCAGAATTAAACCCACAGCTTTATGGACAACTGATATTTGACAAAGGAGGAAAGAACATACAATGGAGTAAAGACAGCCTCTTTAACAAATGGTGTTGGGAAAATTGGACATCTACCTTCAAATAATGAAAGTAGACCATCAACTTAAACCATTCACAAAACAAACTCAAAATGGATAAAAGACTTAAATGTAAGCCGTGAAACCATAAGCATCTTAGAAGAAAACATAGTTAGCAAGCTCTCCGACATCTGTCGCAGCAGTATATTTGCCGATTTATCTCCACAGGCAAGTGAAATAAAAGACAGGATAAACAAATGGGACTATATCAAACTAAAAAGTTTTTGCACAGCTAAAGACAATAGGAACAGAATAAAAAGACAAACCACACAATGGGAGAACATATTCGACAGCACATCTGATAAGGGTTTAATAACTAAAATTTATAAAGAACTTATAAAACTCAACACCAGGAAGACAAACAACCCAATCAAAAAATGGGCAAAAGATATGAATAGAAATTTCTCATAAGAGAACATACAGATGGCCAATAGGCATATGAACAAATGCTCAACATCACTAATCATTAGAGAAATGCAAATTAAAACCACAATGAGATATCACCTCACACCAGTCAGAATGGCACTTATCAGCAAAACAACACAGAATAAGTGCTGGCGAGGATGTGGAGAAAAGGGGACCCTTCTGCACTGCTGGTGGGAATGCAGACTGTTGCAGCCACTGTGGAAAACAGTTTGGAGATTCCTCAGAAAATTAAAAATCGAACTGCCTTTTGACCCAGCTATCCCACTTATAGGAATATACCCTAAGAACACCATAGTACTGTTCGAAAAGAAGAAATGCGCCCCCATGTTCGTGGCAGCATTGTTCACAATAGCGAAGATCTGGAACCAGCCCAAGTGTCCATCAGAAGACGAGTGGATTAAAAAGCTTTGGTACATATATACTATGGAATACTACTCAGTCATAAGAAACGATGACATCTGATCATTTATAACAAAATGGATGTACCTTGATAACATTATACGGAGTGAAATAAGTAAATCAGAAAAAAAAAAGAAAAACTGAGAACAGCATGATTACATACATAGGTGGGTCATAAAAGTGAGAATATGAGACATGGACAAGAGAGTGGTGGTTATGGGATGGGGAAAGGGAGGGAAGAGTGGGATAGGGAGGAGGGGAGGGACACAGGGAAAACCAGATTGAAGGTGACAGAGGACAATTTGACTTTTGGTGATGGGTATGCAACACAATTGAATGATAAGATAACCTGGACATGTTTTCATTGTACATATGTACCCTGACTTATTGGTGTCACCCCATTAGAATTAATAATAATAAAATTAAAAAAAAAGCTTTGGTACATATATACTATGGAATACTACTCAGCCATAAGAAATGATGACATCGGATCATTTACAACACAATGGATGGTCCTTCATAACATTATACGGAGTAAAATAAGTAAATCAGAAAAAAAGAAAAACTGAGAACAGCATGATTTTATACATAGGTTGGACATAAAAGTGAGACTATGAGACATGGACAAGAGAGTGGCGGTTACGGGGTGGGGGAAGTAAGGGAAGGGTGGGATAGGGAGGAGGGGAGGGACACAGGGAAAACCAGATAGAAGGTGACAGAGGACAATTTGACTTTGGGTAATGGGTATGCAACACAATTGAATGATAAGATAACCTGGAGATGTTTTCATTGTACATATGTACCCTGATTTATTGGTGTCACCCCATTAGAATTAATAATAATAAAATTAAAAAAAAAAGCTTTGGTACATATATACTATGGAATACTACTCAGCCATAAGAAATGATGACATCGGATCATTTACAACAAAATGGATGGTCCTTCATAACATTATACGGAGTAAAATAAGTAAATCAGAAAAAAAGAAAAACTGAGAACAGCATGATTTTATACATAGGTGGGACATAAAAGTGAGACTATGAGACATGGACAAGAGAGTGGCGGTTACGGGGTGGGGGGAGTAAGGGAAGGGTGGGATAGGGAGGAGGGGAGGGACACAGGGAAAACCAGATAGAAGGTGACAGAGGACAATTTGACTTTGGGTAATGGGTATGCAACACAATTGAATGATAAGATAACCTGGAGATGTTTTCATTATACATATGTACCCTGATTTATTGGTGTCACCCCATTAAAATTAATAATAATAAAATATTTTTTAAAAAAAGAGTGGTGAAAGGGGGCACCCTGCCTGGTTCCTGATCTTAATGGGATTGCTTTTAATATTTGCCCATTTAGTATGATGTTTGCTGTGGGTTTGTTGTAGATGACCTTTATCATGTTAAGGAATGTTCCCTGTATTCCCACTTTACTGAGAGTTTTGAGCATGAATGGATGCTAGATTTTATCAAATGTTTTTTCTGCATCTATTGAAATTATCATGTGATTTTTGTCTTTCCTTTTGTTTATGTGATGAATCACATTGATTGATTTGTGAATATTGAAGAAGCCTTGCATCTCCAGAATAAATCCGACTTGATCATAGTGTATGATTTTTTTATATATTGCTGGATTTGGTTGGCTAATATTTTGTTGAGAATTTTAGCATCTAAGTTCATCAGCAATATTGGCCTATAATTTTCTTTCTTTGTGTTGTCTTTGCCCGGTTTTGGGATCAGAAGTATGCTTGCCTCATAAAAGGAGTTTGGAAGTCTTCCTTCCTCTTGAATTTTTTGAAATAGCTTGAGGAGGATAAGAGTTAGTTCTTCTTTGAATTTTTGGTAGAATTCACTTGTGAAGCCATCAGGCCCAGGACTTTTTTTTGTTGGGAGTTTTTTAATAATTTTTTTGATCTCCTTTGTTGTAATTGGTTTGTTTAGGTGTTCTGATTCTTCCAGATTGATTTTTGGAAGTTTATATGATTTAAGAAATTTGTCCATTTTACCTAGGTTGTCTAATTTTTTGGCATAGAGTTCTTCATAGTATTTTCTTACAATACATTGTGTTTCTGTTGTGTCAGTTGTTATTTCTCTACTCTCATTTCTAATTTTATTTATTTGAGTCCTCTCTCTTTATTTTCTTGGTGAGTCTAGTTAAAGGTTCATCAATCTTGTTTACCTTTTCAAAGAACCAGATCCTGGTTTCATTGATCCTCTGTATTGTTTCCTTAGCTCTATGTTATTTATTTCTGCTCTGATCTTTATTATTTTCTTCCTTCTACTAGTCCTGGGCTTTATTTGCTGTTGTTTTTCTAGTTCTTTTAGATGCAGGGTCGGGTTGCTTATTTGAGCTTTTTCTAGCTTCTTTTGGTATGCCTGTAGTGCAATGAACTTCCCTTTCAGTACTGCTTTTGCTGTGTCCTATAAATTTTGAGTTGATGTATGCTCTTTATCATTAGTTTCTAGAAATTTTTTATTTCTTCTTTGATCTCATTGTTAATCCATTCATTATTTAATAACATGCTATTTAGTTTTTAAGTGTTTGAGTATTTTTCAGTTTTTCTTTTGTGGTTAATTTCTAGTTTCATGACATTGTGATCAGAGAAAATGCTTGATATGATTTTAATCTTCTTAAATTTTTTGAGATTGTTTTTGTGTCCTAACATGTGGTCTATCCTAGAGAATATACCATGAGCACTTGAAAAGAATGTATATTCTACTGCTTTAGGATGAAAAGTTCTGAAGATATTTATTAAATCGAGTTGATCTAGTGTATCCTTTATGTCTGCTGTTTCTTTATTAATTTTCTTTCTTGAGGATCTATCCAGTGATGTTAGTGGGGTATTGAAATTCCCTACTATTATAGTATTGCTGTTAATCTCGCCTTTTATATCCATCAAAGTCTGCTTTATGTATGTTGGGGCTTCTATGTTTGGTGTATAGATATTTATAATAGTTATATCTCCCTTTTGAATTGTTCCCTTTATCATTATGTAGTGTCCTTCTTTATCTCTTACTACAGCCTTTGTTTTAAAGTCCATTTTGTCAGATATAAGTATTGCTACCTCGGCTTTTCTTTCATTTCTATTTGCATGAAATATTTTTTTCCATCAATTTACCTTCAGTTTATGTGCATCTTTTGTTTTAAGGTGTGTCTCTTGTAGACAGCATATGTATGGGCCCTGTTTCTTTATCCACGCAGCTACCCTATGTCTTTTGATTGGATCATTTAATCCATTTACATTTAAGGTTATTATTGATATGTAGTTGTTTATTGCCATTTTATTCTTTAAAGCTGTATTCTTCTTTTGCTATATTCTTTTCCCCCTTTGAACTGTTCACAACAGTTCCTTTAGCATCTCTTGCAGAATTGGTTTGGTTTTAATGAATTCTTTAAGGTTTTTTTTTTTGTCTGGGAAGCTCTTTATTTCTCCTTCAATTTTAAACGTTAGCCTTTCTGGATAGAGTAGTCTTGGTTGTAGGTTCTTGTTCTGCATTACTTTAAATATATCTTGCCTACTTCTTCTGGCTTCAAGTGTTTCTGTTGAGAAGTCGGATGTCATCCTTATGGGGGCTTCTTTGTAGGTGATAGCCTTTTTATCTTTAGCAGCTTTTAAAATTTTCTCTTTATCACTTAGCAACTATGATGTTAAAATACCAAGGTGTAGATTTTTTGGGGTTTCTCTTTAATGGAGTTCTCTGTGCTTCTTGAACGTGGAAACGTTTTCCAGCCTTAATTTAGGGAAGTTTTTAGCTATGATTTGATTGAACAAAGTTTCTAGCCCTTGTTCTTTCTTTCATCTTCGGGTACCTCTATGATGCGGATGTTATTTTTCTTTATGTTGTCACAGAGCTCTTTTAGAATTTCCTCTCATTTTTTGAGTCTCTTTTCTTTGTTCTGCTCTGCTTCTGTGCCTTTGTTTATTGTGTCCTCTAACTCGCTGATTCAATCCTCAGCTTCATCCATCCTGCTTTTAATTCCTTCCATTGTGGTCTTCAGTTCTGATACTGTATTTGTCATTTCTGTCTGATTCTTTTTTATTATTTCAATTTCCTTTTTTATACTTGTTATCTCTTTATTTAGGTGCTCGTAATGACTATCCATTGTTGCTCTAAGCTCTTTGAACATCATAACTATCATTATTTTAAACTCTCCATCTGGTAATTTGGCTATATCTTGTTCATTTAGGACCTTCTCTGTGGATTTCTCTTTATTCATTTGCGTTGCATTTCTCCGCCTGCCCATTTTGTCTGTGTATAAGAAGGGTGTGGGTACTGGAGTCCAATGGGTGTTGCCTCTGTGTTCCCTAGGTGTGGTCTGTCAGTAGGCCCACCACCTCTTCTGCCGCTGCCTTGGGCTGTTGGGATGGGCATTGCCAGCGCAGGCCCACTGCGCATGTTGTTTTGATTTCCGCCTCTCCTCCACGAGAGCGGCTGTGTTCTCATGCCCGGCTCTACAAGCTTCAGCCTGTCTGGGCCTTCGCCTTGCCCCCACAGGTTGGGTTACGCACTGCACTCAAGCCACAAGCCTTGGCACCAAGTGTAGGGGAGAGCACCTTTGCTCAGCTGCAAACCCTGCCTGTTCCCAGGCTTCTGCCCAGCCTCCGCGGTCAGAGCCAGCTTGCGCAGGATCGCAAACCGCGGTTTCTTGGGCTGGGCTGGACTGCTGGTGTGCACTCAGCTGCGAGCTTCTTCCTGTCCAGGGCTTTAGCCCCGCCCCCGTGGTCAGGGCTGGCTCGCACAGGGTCGCAAACCTCAGAGGCCAGGTTATGTTGCGCACCCACGGACCCGTGCTCAGCAGCAAATCTCTGCCCATTTGTGGCCTCCCGCTTTTCCCCCGCAGGTGGGGCTGCAGGCTGGCCTGCAGCTGCTGGACTGCTTTCTCATGTCCCCTACGCCCCCACTGGGCTAGACAGAGCTCATGCCAGCTGGGCCTCCACCCCTATCGACAGAACCGTGTTTCCACCTCCTTTTCCCCCCGTCCTTCCAGCAAGCCCTCAGCAGTTGGGTAGGGGCACTGCAGCTCAGACCCTAACACTCCAAACTGTAGTCCTGGAAGCTCCCTCCTTCTAAGCAGCTCTGCTCTAAGTGCCATGGGAGAGCTTGTTTGGCTGGTGTCTTGTCTCCCTTTGCTGGTATTGCTAGTTCCAGAGGAAATATTCGTTTTCGATTTTGGAAGTGACTCAGCCCAGGGGTTAGGGTGGCTGTCCCTCAGAGTGTTTCTCCCTGTGCCTTCCAGTCCACACTTTCTTCCCACTGCTCTGGTCCTCTCCTCTGTCCCCATTCCCCGGAGCCCCGGGTGAATGGTTGTGAGAGAGGTTTTCTGCTCTGTCCCTTTAAGAATCCTGGGTCTGAGAAAACTGTCTCTTTCTTACAAACAGTATCCTCACTTGTTTCACAGCTCAATACTGTCCAAACGCCTCTTCTAGGCTCTGGGGCTGCAGGCTGGGGCTTGGTTCCTGGGACCCAGGTCCCTCCCTCTCCGCTAAACTCTCTTCCCGCCATGCGAGTCTGCCGTTCGCTCCAGGGAGCTGCGTAGCCCTTTCCACATTTTTGCTTTTCCTACCAGTCTCAGTGTGGCTTCTTCAGTGTTCCTTGTTTGAAGAGTCCACTTAGTTTAGTTCAAAGTTGGTTTATCCAGATGATGGTTCTTAAAATTAAGTTATAAGTTATTTTGGTTCAGGAGTTGGAAGTTGGTATGTCCACCTACTCCATCACCATCTTGCCATCCTCATTTGGAATATTTTCATTTGGAAATATTTCATTTGGGAACCACCCCACACAAGAGGTTGTACCCCTGTCTGTCATGAAGTGCTGCCTTTCCTGACAAGTTCACCTAGCTTTGCTGTAAGGTAAATGTTCCAAACCTGTTAATTACCCCAGAATAATTAAGGATGGATAAATCCAGGCCCAGGTAATAATCAGTGCCTTCCCACAGCTGTCCCTACATTTCCCTCTGGTCACTCACCTCCGGTCTCCCTGAAATCCTGGGATGTGTGTGCTTTCCTGTCATCTCCATCCTATGGCACTCACCAGACCTGCCCAGGCCAGCACCACGATGCCCAGAGGACAGTGGTGCCATGCTTGGGCCTCCCCAGGCTGCTGTGGTCACGTCTAAATTCCGATGGAAAGCCTCCCCCCACCCGTCCCAGAGGGCTGAGGGGCCTTGAGGTACCCCTTCCGAGCTCCTCATTGCCAGCATTCAAGCTGCCTCGAACCCTTCCTGCCTCCCCACTCAGATGGAAGAAAATGCTGATGAGGATGAGGCACTGTGCACCTAAGAATGAACCACTAGATTTCAGGAGCCCCTGAGGTAGGTAGCCCCCAAATTCTTTAACATGTATGCATCTGCATCTCTCTGGGAAGGCCCTTAAAGTTTATGAGATCTTCAAAGAGCTCTGGGACCACCCCCACCCTCCATTGCCAGGGGTGAGAGTCACTGAGACCGCCCCTCCAACACACAACACAGACATGAGGCCCCAAGCCCTCCAGTGCTGACACCACGCAGAGGGTCAGCCTGTGTTGCCCGTGGTTGGGAGCACCAGCCTGGGGCCTGGCAGCTTGAACTTCATCCCAGTGCTTCTGCTACTTGCAATGTCACCTCACTTCCCTGTCTGATAAATGGGGTCACAATGGTGTCTACCACACGGAGTTGTCATAAGGATGAACATAAAAGGTACACCAAGTTAAGTACTAAACCCTAGTCCTGGCTCATGTAAGCACTCCCTAAATGTTAACTACAAGTTATCACCCTCACTTGGGAAAGGAAACCAGAGCTCAGAGAGGTTGGTTGACTTGTAGGGGGTCACAGCTAGCACAACCCCAGTGGGGGGCCCTACCTGCAGCAGAGAGTGGGGTGGAACCCTGAGAACACAGCTGGCCCAGCAGTTGCTGGAGGGTAGCATGGCAGGGGCAGGCTGCTGGAGTTGGGTCAGCCAGAGCGCAGCGATGCCTTCTGAGAGCTGGGGCTGAGGAGGCAGAGCTCAGGCTTTGCTTGGCCCTTGAACTCAGGAGGGCTGAGTTCCAGCGAGAACCCTGTCTGTGGGCTGGGCAAGCTCCTTCCCCTCTCAGGAGTCCTGTTTCTTCTATTAAAGAGGTGTGGGTAAGACCGATCTTGGGGTTTTTATCCCACAGAAAGGGGGCAGATAGATCAGGCTCCTTGCAGACTCTCCGGGAGTCAGAGGCTGCGATGAGTTGGGCGACCTCAAAGCTGCTGTCAGCAGCTGGGCCTCAAGTGGTCCGGCAAGAGCTAGTCGGCCATCATTTTGCCCAGGAGGTCCCAAGCACCACCAATAGCAATGTGGTGAGCCCCATAGCCAGTGCCACAGGGAGACCTCCCCAGCGGCCAGCCTGGGCCCTGGTGGAGGTTTCTAAGATCCACATGTCCGGCCCTCAGTGAGACTGGGCATTGCGGCATCTTGGTTACCTCCCTGGGTCACTGTACCCTGACTGCACCAACTGGAACTTTCAAACCACTGGTGGGGGCACCTCAACCACAATCAGAAGGAAGAAGCCGACTGTGGACTCTGCTGAAATGAGCAGCAACCACACTTCCCTCTCATCAAGAAGCAAGGCCAGCAGGCAGGTAGAGCCTCTCCCTCGGCATCCTGTATCCCACCCAAGACTGAGGAAGCCCTAGGGGTGGCCCAGGGAAACTCAGCTGCCCTTCTGGAAACACAACTGAAGGCTGTGAGGAAGCCACCTCCACCCCAGCTTTGCTTCAGATGCCCCCCACCCAGGGGAAGTGCCCAAACATCAGAGCCAGGCCTGGCCTGATGGGCAGCTGCAGCCTTCCACGCCCACCCAGGTGGACACACTGAGAGAGATCATGGCAACCTGGATGTCGAGGCAGCCCCTCCAGAATGCCAACACAGCCTGTGGTTAGTGCTGTCAGACCCAGAGCAGGAGCAAAGGAGCAAAGTGGAGGCTGAGACTACCCCAGAGGTGATAGAAGGCAGGGCGGGGGGGGGGGGGGGGGGGGGGGGAGGGGCGGGGGTAAGGGAGGGGGTCCTTTATCTTCCCCATCCCTCCTTCTTCCAGGCAAAATATTCTTTCTCTAAAAAAAATAACAATCCCCTCCCTCCCTCCATTCTTTTCCTTTCCAACAAGAGCTTTGTAACCCTAGATGGTTGATTTGAAAATAACTATTTTGTCCTTAGACAGAGTCATTTCTGAACAGGAGAAGCTGAGATATTTTGAAAGCCACCCCTAAGGCATAAGGCACTAATTATCAGTACTCCCCAGGGGCAGCCCTCGTTTCTGGGAAGATAGGGGAGCTGGGCTGTCAGCCCATTCCTGAGGAAGCCGCCCCCGCCCCCCCCCCCCCCCCCCCCCCCCGGCTCAGCCAGCCTGGCTGGGTGGAGGAGATAAAATATAAAATGCAGGAACACAGATGATCTTACATAACTGAAGTGGGACTGAACATTTTCAGCAAATTGCCTCTGTTATGAGCTCTGCCATAAAATCGCCTCATAAGTGAATTTAGTTTTTTCTTCCCTCCGTGCCCAATCAATTAGCACATGAGTAATACCAAGCCCATTAGGACAAACTGATGCCGGGGGAGTTATGTCAACTGCCATAGAAATGATTGCTTAATATACCAGTTGGCTCCGAGGAGCTCTTAGCCACACACAATCTTGCCATAATCAATAGCAACAGTCAGACGACGCTGTTTCAAGGAGAACACCGCCACGCAGCGCAGGAGCGGCCCGCATGGGGCACAGTGCGCATGCGCCCCACACCCGTTCCCACACTGTATCCTCCCTGCAAAGCAAAGAGGAGAAGCCCGTGGTGACTAAGAGAAATGTGGCCAAGGAGGGAGAAACACGAGAGAGGAAAAGGGAGGGCTTTGTAGGGGTCTGTAACCCAGAGGGAAAGGGAAGGGAAAGGACTTCTTTCCTGCTCCGTATATCCTAGCAACCGCAGAATGGGCTTTCCCAGGATACCTGGAGGCTCCCTGAGATTATAATCTCTGTGGAGTTGAGCATGTGAGACAATAATAACACATGTGTCTACGTGTGCACATTGGCACATGTGTCATAAATAAGGACAAGATGTCTTTACATGTGTGTGTTTGGGGGGGTGGAACCTGCAGATAGGCCTAGTGTGTGTGTGTGTGTGTATGTGTGTGTGTGTGCACACTGCTGTACATGCATGTGCATGCAAGTGTATACCTGCATGCAGCTGTGGCCATGTGCCCCCACTGTTCCCAGAGACAGTGGCCCTGCAGGACCAGACAGCCTGCCATGCCAGTTTGCTCTGTCACAGCCCTGGACTGAGGGACCTAAAGGTAAAAGCGAGGAGCACCTCCCAAGATGATGGAGAGGGGAGGCAGCGAATGTGGTCGCCATCAACCTGGGCACGGAGTCCTGGAAGGGCACTGGCTTCAGAGCTAGCCCTTGGGTCTGGGCCCTGCTGTACCCCTAGGTGGGGCAAGATGCTGGCTCTCCCTGGGCCTCATCTGCGGAATGGCAAGGTCAACGTGCCCCAGGCTGAGAGCAGAGTTTCAGCACAGAGAGCACTTGATGTGCTCACCAGAGGACATCTACTAACCCAGAACTGCTGTTACTAAGGCCTGCACTCCTGACACCTCCAGGGCTGCCAAGTCCCAGATCTCTGATCTCTCCCTGCTCCTCAGGACCCACCTGAAAACCAGGTCTCTTCCTTCCTGCTCCTCGGGGAAGATTGGGAAAGGTTTGTTGTATCCCAAAGAACAGGTAAATCCCAAGGGGATTGAGGGTTTGTAGTCTCAGCCCCAGACGCTTCTCCCCTGGACTAGAAGGGTGACTTTTTCCCTGTCTAGAAGGGTGACTCCCCTCCTCCTTAATACGCGAAGAAACTGAGGTTTTCAAAGTCAGCCAGTGATTTAGAGCTAGACCCCCATCAGACCCAGGGATGTGAATACAGCAGTGGGATTTTGTTCCCATGACAATGGGGGTGGGGGTGTCATGGCTTGTTGGGAGGGAAAGCAGACCTGAGGCTAAGAGAAAAGGTTAATTAATAACAGTGTTAGGGAGCAGGGCACAGAAATGAGTGTCACCGCCATCAGACATGCTGTATTTTTGGAAGCACGCTGACTAGCCTCTTGCCCTCTCTGGCCTCAGTTTACCCATCCATAAACTGGAAGAATAACTCTATGAGCCCATTGTCCCTCTCAACTCTGATGCTATGAGATTAGATAAGGGGTCCCTGCAGCATAACTGACATGAGCAATCATGGTCTGGGTGCTGGGGATGGATGGGAGGAAGTGGAGGGATTCTGGGGAGGTGTGGTTGTGTCCCCAAGGCCAGGGAACACTTCTGGACTCTTCCCCCCCCCCATTAGGGGACTGTCCAGCACCCCCACTGTGAGGAGGAAAAGTCTCCCTCTCCCTTTCTTAGTCACACAGAGGGAATTCAGGACAGGCAGCTTGGTGGAGAGGTGGGACACACCTCCACATCATCCACTCACTCATTGTGCCACTGTGAGAGGTGAGAGGTTACATGGCCTCTCTGATCTCAGTCTCCTCGCCTGTGAAGTGACAATAGGGTAGTGTCCCCCTTGGGTGACTAAGAAGAGTCAGTGAGTATGCAGTGAGGGTCCCCTGAGTGTCCAACCCCATAACAAAGAAACCGAACAAATGTCCCTGCCCTCCCAAATCTGTGGTAAGAGTGGGTAGGGGGGACACATTGATAAGAAAAACAAAAAGAATGTCAGGGGCGCTAAGCATTGCAGAGAAAACCAAACAGGGAAAGGAGGAGCTCGAGAGAGTTCAGGGAGGTGCCTGCAGGAAAGAGACTCATCTCTGCATCTCCTTGTCCTCATTTGTAAGCCAGGTGCAAGGTCACCGCTTGCCTCCCTTCTGGGTTTTTATTAGGGATGAATTATGGTCCTCAGGGCCTTATGGGATTTAAAGTCTGAGGGTAAGAGAGGACCTCTGAGGTGACTGGCAAGAAAGGGACAAAGTATGTGTTATAGTTACTATTACTTTGGGTCAGGGTTGTAGCTCATGGCAGGGACACCCAACCCTGTCCCAGCTTCTCTCATTACTGAGCCCCAGACAACAGGAAGCCTCACCCTTACCCATTCCCTCTGCTAGTCTTGTCTCTCCACCCACCCTCCATACTGCAAGAAGGACACAGCTTCCCCTTCCCCTTCAGAGCCAGAACTCTGGAGAGATTCCTGGGGAGACTCAGACCTCCCAACACTTCATTAAGAGGCAGCATTTCTGGTGGGGAGGACACTAGACTCAAAAACAGAATTGTTGACTCTAGTGCCAGCCTTGCCATCAGCTGCTTGCTGGGTGGGCCTCAGTTTCCTCATCTCTAAAATGGATAGAATACCACCCACCTTAGCTATATCACAGAATTCCTGTTAAGAAAAAATCAACCCTGAATCAAAGTAGGCAGCTTTAGAAAAGAAGGGGCATAGGATGGACTCTGGAGGGAGACAACTGCCCATGCTCCTGGGTCATGAGCAAGCCCCTTTCTGAGCTGTTTCTTCTTTTGGGAAGTAAAATCCATTCTCAGGCTGATGTGGAGATGAAATAAACCAGGTAAGTGCTGACAAATTCCCACTCCCTTTACTGAGCACCTACTATGAGTGAAGCCCTGGAAGGCTATGCATTTCAGATGTCATGGTAACCACCCTCCAAGGTGGTACCATGTTTGCTGGTTTTTATGCCCTCATGCAGGCGCCTCACACAATCTGTGAGTATAGCTTTTTCCCAAAAGATGGAACATGACTTCCGAGGCTAGGCTGTACAAGGCATTGCTGCTTCTGGCTCACACCTTCTGGGTGAAGCTAGCCGGATGTCCTGAGGACAGACACTCAGGCCATCCTGTGGAGTGGTAGGTCATGGAGGCTTCCTGCCAACAGCCAGCATCCACTTGCTGGCTATGCATGACAGCCACCTTGGAAATGAATCCTGCTGCCCAGTCAGGCCCCTGGAGGACTGCTACCCCTGTGGATGTCTCGACTGCCCCTTTCTGAGCAACCCTAAGCCAGACCTCCCAACTCAGACTCTCTGAGTGCCACTGTATGGGGGAACTCGCACACCTGGCTCTGCTAAGCCCTTTTCAACATTGATCACTAAAGATGCTCCATGCCCCACACAGGTAAACACAGAGCTTCCCAAAGAGGCCCCTCTACAGGCTCGCTCTAGGATTGCTGACCCTCAGAAGCGAGGGAGACAGTGAGTGTTCACTGTTGCTTTCAGCAGCTGCGTGTGGGGTGATCTGTTCTGCAGAGGTAGATGGCCACTGCAGATGTGGCCCCTGCCACCTTTAACCTGGTTTCAGAGAAGTGCACGGAGAGGCAGCAGCATGTGGTCAGAAATCAGCCCAGGCAGCTTTGGGGCCTCTCACCTGTGTGGCCCAGGGGATGTGTAATGTGTGCTATGATTCCATTTGGAGGCCTGCAGAGGGGTGATGGTTGAGAAATTATCCCGAGAAGAACACATTTTCTGCTTTGATGTGAAGGGTTGTTATAAAAAGTGGGGGAAATAACTGTCGCAGGCTCGAGAGTTGGATCCCAAGCCCTGCTGCCAAGGCAAGAGAGAGTGAGCAATTGCCTCACCTCACCCCCCCCACCCCCCGCCGCTGACACATTTAATGGGCGCTAGGTAACCTAACCTTGGACACTGGTGTTCTTCACCCTTGCCTTGTACTGGGGTTTATGAAAGTCCAGAGTCATTCAGGAAGGGTTACTTCACTGTGATTTAAGAAGTGGGATAAAATGGGCTCCTTTGCTCTTGTATGGCCCAGCTGCCCTCTGATTATCACAGCTAATGGGGCAGAAAATTGCCCGTGGCAAATGAGCAGGACCTGTTACCTGTGGGTGGAAATGGGTAGTGAGAACTTAAATTCAGGCATATCTCCGGATCCCATTAGGGAGGTAGCCTGCAAAAATGATTAGGGAGGGTTTTAATATCCACCGATCATCGGATGGTTGCCCATCTCCTGCAGCGACCTCAGATTCATTAACCTGGCGTGCCCGCTCCACCATTAATCTCTCATGCTGGTGGAGTGGCCTCCTTCCCAGACCTCTCTTGGGCCTCCCAGAACCCAGAGCTTTGAAATAATTGAAATCCTGTGTGGTGTGGCACAATCAGTTCCCTTAAGAAAAACTCGGGTATTCCTTCAGACTTTCCCTGAGTGAAGAGCTCTCAGTTTCCCTCCCCCACAGCAACATGCGTCACAGGGTGGGCCACCGGGGCGGCATTCCAGCATTCCACTTCCTTCCTCCCCCCAGTAGAGATGCTGCTGTGGGGCATTGTGACCCCATGGATGGGGCAGCAGAAGCTAGGCGCTGACTCAGCGGCCAGTGACCACTGATCAAGTCACACCGCCTCCCAGACCTTGCAGGTGGGGACAAGATGATCCCCCTGGCCCAGCTCACATCCTCCCTCTGTCCTTGACTTTTCTACATGGCCAGAGTAAGCTCCTCTATTCCCCTACCCAAATGGGCCTTCTTCTTCTTTCCGTACTCATGTTGGTACTTCCTTCTCTACATTTCTTTAGTAAATCCTATCATCTCGTCTTTGGAAGTGTTGGATTCGTCCCTACTCCCTGAATCAGCCACCTCTTCGATTTCCTACCCCGTCTCTTTATTCCAGTAGGTCTCCCTGAGACACAGCTCTCAACAAAGGTCCTTCTGCTCCAAGACCAGCAGGGGCTCGTGGAGCATGATGTTCTCAAGAAATACCCCCGCCCCCAGGGCCATTCCTCCTTCCCCACCAGCCCCTCACCTCTGGCCTGCCTGACTTCATGCCCTCCTCCCAGAGGCTGGATGGCCAGCTTTATTCACATGCTGGGGGTCCCTCCCGATGGGGGATGTCTGAGGCACTTTGCTCGTGCTACACATGGACAGCTGCAAGCTCGGGATCCCCTGCTTGTTTTTATGTTTCTGTTTGAATGTTTTGTTTCTGTGCACTGACCAGATTTTGGAGAAGCCTGTCACCTGTTCCCATTGCAAGGCCTGCAGCATACCTCGCCCAGAGTAAGGACAAGGCAATGTCTTTTCTATTATAGTAGAATTTCTGCCTTGGAAAACATTCCCGGAGAAATATTTCACTAAATTTGTATGTATAAAATTGAGTGCTCAAAGGGACCCAGGAGGCCCCCCATCCAGATGAAGAACTAAACCCTGTCCTCACCCCACCTCATGGGGGACTGGCTTGTAAGATGAGAAGCAACAGTCACTTTTTCCTGCATCTCAAACATTCAACAGAAAACAAAACTAAAAAAGCATTAGCTGAGTCTGAGCTCTGCCATTTACTTGCTGTGTGGCTTTGGGTAAGTTATTTGACTTCTCTGGCCCTCAGCGAGGAAGCTGCAAAGAATGTACTCCAAAATGTGTGTTTTGCTTTAGTATGTGTGTATGTGAATATGTGTATGGATATATATGTGTGTATACATCTATATTACACACACACTTACACACACAGCCAGCTCCTTTTGCCCGTAGAGCTTTCATAGGTCCTTGGCTCCAGCCTGAGCCAAGGATTGGAAGAATGTCATTGGTCAGCCCCCTGAATCGAAACTGCTCAGAAAGGGCAGTGACCTCATCAGAGGCTTCAGGTTTCTTCATAACATTGCTGCCAGCTGCTCCTTTCTCCCCATACTGTCCCTGAGTCAGACAAGGCGACCCACTCTGATGCCAGGCCAGGACCCTCCTTCCAGACTTTCCCTGAAACCTGGTGGAGAACTGCTCTGGAGGTTTTGCAAACATCTGGGGAGGCAGCAGGCAGATGGAGGGCAGCCACCCCTGCCCAGGCCCCCCTCCCTTGGTGTGTCCTTGGTGCCTCCACCTTGTCACTATGGAAAGCCGCAGGGCTTTCAGACCAGGACCCTTTGTAGAGACCCGGCAGCCTTGTTCTCTGAAATCACACACTTTCCCAAACCAATCCCGAGGGGCTGGAGGGTGGGCGAGGATGGTATTGAACTTGCAGTTGCCTATGAAGACTCAGAAAGAGGAAGGTCTGGAGAATGAGGGCAGAGCAAGACCTCACCCAGGGGCTCTTTCCTGGGCTAGGCTGCAGGGTTGGGCAGGCAGTACCTTCTGGTCCAAAAGCAGATAAGAGGTTTCTCTTCCCTAGTTCTTTTTGTTTTTTATTTTATTTTTATGGAAATAGCCACCCATGATTAATGCATGGGGTACTGTTGAGGAGGAGGCTGCTGATACTTTCAGAAACAGCACCCAACTTTCAGAAACGTGGAAGGCCTTTAATTATTGACCCTCAGGCAGGAGATTGGCCTCCCTGGGAACAAGCAGCTCTGAGCTGCTGTCTGATGTAAAGCTGTGAGAGAGCTTGCTGGGAAGGCAAAGGTTTGTGGGGGGAAAGGGGCTGTATTCAGACCTCATAGAGGAGCAGCAGCCCTCCACCTCACCACCACCCCATCCTTCATAGCCTTCTCCACTGGGCAGAGGCATGGACCACCAATGCCAAATTGTTATGATTTTAGTACCATCATCATCTTTTAGAATGAGCCCCCGCCAAAGCAGCCCACCTTCCTATTTGGTAAGCCTCATTAAATTCCCATGGCCAGCGAGGCCAGGGCTCTAAGAACCAAGAAGCCCTGGCTGCCAAGAAGGAAACACGCACCACCTTGTCCTGATTTATGACACAGAGTGTCTTCCATATATGAAAAGCCGGCCATAATTTGCTTATAAATAATTGACTTCTCCTAGATTAAAATCTCTGGAGGGACTCTCAGTTTATTCACAACAAGGCGCTTCTGCCTATAGTGCAAATTAGGCCCTTTCAAACCTGTCTTATCTCTACCTCGAACGTTGTGAAGAGTGATTTTTCCCCTTCATCCCCTGTAATAACCTTCAACTAACCTTTAAACCAGAGTGAATAATTTAAATCTTATTTTCATATCAATGGAGGAGTCAAGGCAAGCAATTATCTTTTATCTGTATACTCTGTTGTCGGAGTGGCAGGCATAATCAAGTTTTCCCAAGCGAGCCAGATGAGAGAGAGGAAGAGTGAGGAAGTGAGAGATAGTATCTGAAGACATTAGCGAAACAATGAATTATTCAATAATGAGTACAAGATCTGTCATAACACACACACACACACACACACACACACACACACACACACACACACACGGCTTGACATCTGCCCGTTGTTCCAGGCAAGCCAGGGTTGGCAGTCTGGTGGGGGGGCGGGGTCTAGGAATGGGGTCTAGGCTAAGCATGACAAATTAGCAGATCATCAGCTCAATTAGGACAGAGAGCAGGTGCACAGGGCATGTCTGGGGCCCTGGGTGGCACTGTTATGGGCCAAACAACCGGCTGAGAAACACCCAATTTGAGTGACAGTGATTTAGAGCAACTCCAGCTATGATTTTGGTAAAGGGGTTGGGCAGTGTGTGTGTGTGGGGTGGGGGGGACACAAGGAAATTTTCAGGGAGGGGTGTGGAAGAGAGAAGGGAATATTTTAAATTTTTAAAAAAGCAAGAAAAGGTTGAAATTCCCCATGGTGCTCATTAAAATTCTACCACACGCATTTCTTCCCCAGGTCCCCCTGGACTTCCCGTGATCATTTTTATTAATTCATAAAATATCACACCAGTGATTGAGGCTGATGATTAGTGGAGCCGACAAACACAAGAGCTGGTAAAATATCGCAGTAGCCCCTATCAAGCCCCTCGGAGTAAAAACACAGGTGTCACATGAAAATTCATCCTTCAACAGGGCCTTGGACAGCCTAACTGACTGGGAGCAAGCGGAGGGTCCTGCATGTCTGCCGCTGCTCCTGCAACCCCGCAATCTCCCTCCTTGAGACAGTTCCCAGCCTGTCTCTTGAGTTATGGGAAATGCCTGCTTGAGACATAAGTGTCCTTTAACCTCATTTGTAAAAGGACTGCCAGGCATTGGCAAGAAGCAGCTGGGAGATTTCCATCAGGAGCTCAGCTCCTGGCTTGGCAGGTGTGATGACTTGTGTGATGATGGCAGCACACATAAGAGCCAGGAGCCTCCCACACCCACGCCAGGCTTTTATTGAAATGTCCAGCCCTGTACCAGGTTTGCTTCCAGTCAGGGCACGTTGGAGAGGCAACCATCTGCTTTTCCAACCCTTCCCCTCCCTTCTCTGTCTCACTCTTTCTCTTTCTTCCTTTCCCGCAGCCATGGCTCCATTGCAGTCGTTCTTAACCTTTTTTGAGGTACAAAACCCACCAGTTTCATATGCACATTCACCGAACCCTTCTTTAGTGATAAATAAAATATGATTTTTTTTTCCAAATTTAGTTTTGCCGGTGCGAGACTAGAGTTGCTCAACTTGGCATTGCATATCATGCAGATAGGACGCTGACTGTCATCCCATTCCGTGATACATGTGAATCCATGTTGTACATATTCGTCTGACCACTTTCTTTTTTTGCTCGACATATTTAGTATGGATTAAAATATTAAGAAAGAAACCACACAACGTACAACTACGACAGCCGTTGACTACTGCGCGCACTAAATTCCCCGCAGCACTGGTTGGCCAAGCAATATAACGTGAGCCTCTGCAGCAAGTGATGGCCAAGCGGGGCGTGTCATCATGACTTTACACAGTGTGTCTTAACCTCCATGGCAGAGGCTTCTCTGAACCCCTGAGATCGACTCATCAGACCCCTAGAGTTCGATAGAACCCAGGTTAAGAACCACTGTTCCATTGGTTCAAGTGCATTGGTTCCAGACACTGAGGATGGCTCTGTGGAGCCTCCACCTCAGGCACTAAAAGTAGCTCGGCTGTGAGCATGGCTCCAGATGGACAGAGCATCTGCCCCAGATGGGGGTTGCTGGGTGGATCTCGGTCAGCGCTCATGCAGGAGTCTATCTCTCTATCTCCCTTCCTCTCACTTGGAAAAGAAGAAATGAAGTCTAGCCCTCTGCCCATTTCCAGATATCCCATTCAGTGGAAATAGAGGCAAACCAATGGGTGAACTATGTATTACCATCCCATTTTACAGGTGAGGAAAGTCATAGCTGGCAAAGCTCTTAACAGAAAGAATGATGTCTCAGAGTAGCAGGGACAGAGAACTTAGCTGCAGGAGAAGCAAAGTCAAATTTTGTGTTCAGGTATGATTGTCCTCTCAGGTGTGTACTATAATTATTTTTCCCCTTTTAGTTCCTGATGCCATTTTTACCAATGGCTCTATTCTTTATTTATTTCCATAAGTTTAGACACATCATATACTTTGTAATGCTAGGTAGGAAGAAAGACTAGCTTAGTTTTTGTTAAACTGTCCTCAACCTAGAGGTTTATTAAACTAGAATCACAGGGAGAGGGTGAGCCTTAGGAATCTGCATTTTACCAGCTTGCTAGGTGAGTCTCATGCACTCAAGTGTGAGAAGCACTGGCCTAGACTCGGGATCAGAGCTCAAAGCCACGGCTGCACTTTAGAATCCCAGAAGACCTTCTGAACAAAAATAATTCCCTTGATTGCACCCCAGATATTCAAATTTAGCTGGTCCTGGGCGAAACCCAGGTGCTGGTATTTATTAAGAGATTTCTAGGTATTTCTGAGCAGCCAGGATTTAAAAACATTCAGAATGACAATACTAGAATAGGCTTCTTAATTCTATCCTCATTTCCCAGGTACTAAATATGATCCACCCTCCCATTGACACAATTCTACCAAACTAGGCAGGAATAAAAGAGAATGAATTACTTTAAATATATATTCTTTCTTTCTTTCTTTCTTTCTTTCTTTTTTTTTAGGTAAGAGGAGGGGAGATAGCAAAGCAGACTTCTGCATGTGCCCTGACTGTGATCCACCTGGCAACCCAACCTGGGGCCAATGCTCGAATACTCAGCTATTTTTAGCAACTGAGGCTGGCCGCACTTGGACCAAGCAAGCCATCCTCAGTGCCAAGGGCCATGCTTGAAAACAATTGAGCCACTGGCTGTTGGAGGAGAAGAGAGAGAGAAGGCAAGGGGGGAGAACAGAAGGTCACTTTGCCTGTATGCTCTGATTGGGAATTGAACCTGGGACATCCATATGCCAAACCAATTCTCTATCCACTAAGCTAATTTGCATACACAGATGAAATATTTCAGTTTTTACTTAGAAAATAGCAATGCTATCTATACTGTGGGAAGCAAGACATGCTAAGTTCCTCTATGCTACAGTCAAAATCCTCTTCTCCTCTCAGTTGGCTCCTGTAGACATCAAGCTTGCTGTGCTTGTATGGCTTTTTCTAGAATCATTTTAGGATTCTGAGCTCCCACATTTGGGGGAAGCATGCAAAAGCAGTTTTCATCTCACAAGCTTGATTCTAGAGCAAGCCTTGTCTCACTTGAGCAAATAGTTAATTTTAGACTTGCCAACAATCTGAACTGCAAAACTGATTGGGTTGCCTTCTTCGACTTAGCCATTGAGAAACTCAGGGCCCACGCTGCTACTTCCCTCTGACTAGAACAGATGATATATGCCACAAGTACTGACCATCATCTCCCCTTTTCACCTAGGGTATAAGTTCATAAACATTAACAAGGCAGGAGCCTGTTCTGATTCCTGTTGGACAGCCATCTATCATCTCCTAGCCCAGAAGGTCATGACCTCCAATGACTCCAGCAAGCAGGCAGGCAACAAAAAAGGGTGAATCAGGCCTGAGGGTCCTAGAGAGAGGCTGAGAAACTGGAAAATTGGAAGCACATGTCCCTGTTAAAGGCTCAGATTTAAAATAGAAAAAAAAGTAGCAACATGCCCACAGGCTAAATCTTCCCCTCTGGCAGCTGGTCAACCTAACCCAGGGGGGAATGCCCAGGGCTGTGGCCTCTGGGGAAGATATATAAGGGGTATTTCCTCTGTCTGAGAGATTCTCACATCAGCAATAAAATTTCCACCCCTTAATTTTCACTTTGGAATTTGTTCTAACCTGAATGAGAGAAGTGTTAAATACCAGGTTGGAGGGAAGTTGGTGCTCAGCAAATGGTTAGTAAACGAGCTATTGAGTGAGATTCATCTACTCTGGAGTATTGGGAGTTATTGCAAAGCAATATATGCTTGTTGTAACAAAATAGAAATATGGAAGCCTGCTAAAAGAAAACTTGTGTTGGTGAGACTTAGCTCCTCAGTGTACATATTTCAGCCACATGTGTGTGTGCTTGTGTGAGTGCAGGGCACATAGCTACTTTTATTTCCAGCTTACATTCTTTGGGGGACTTCTTTCTTCCAGGAAAGAATGTATCATTTTCCTAAATTATTTTCTTAGCCTCCTAAAGAATGTGGCAGAACAGATAAGAAAAATTTTAAAATCTCTTCCAAAACTTTATTAAGTGAAAAGAAAACAAAACCCTATCTTTTTTTTTTAAATTTATTTATTCATTTTAGAGAGGAGACACAGAGTGAGAGAGAGAGAGAGAGAGAGAAAGAGAGAAAGGGGGGAGGAGCTGGAAGCAGCAACTCCCATATGTGCCTTGACCAGACCAGTGCAGGGTTTTGAACTGGTGACCTCAGTATTCCCAGGTCGACGCTTTATCCACTGCACCACCACAGGTCAGGCCCAAAACCCTATCTTTTAAAATACAAATCAGAATGAGAGTTGACAAACTATTAGAAGAAAACTTTTCTGAAATTAAAAATTATAACTTTATACCTTAAAACAGGGTAGTCAACCTTTTTATACCTACCACCCACTTTTGTATCTCTGTTAGTAGTAAAATTTTCTAACCGCCTACCAGTTCCACAGTAATTGTGATTTATAAAGTAGGGAAGTAACTTTACTTTATAAAATTTATAAAGCAGAGTTACAGCAAGTTAAAGCATATAATAATAATTACCTACCAAGTACTTTATGTTGGATTTTCGCTAATTTGGCAGAATAAATCTTTATAAAATAACTTACAATAGTTAAATCTATCTTTTTATTTATACTTTGGTTGCTCCACTACCGCCGACCATGAAAACTGGAACACCCACCATAAAAGTGGGCAGAAGGGACCAGGTTGACTACCACTGCCTTAAAAGGGAAAAAAAAATTCAGAAAAATTAATACCATGACATATCTTGATGAAGTTACTGAACCTTTAAGAATAATACAAAAAATCTTAAGATTATTCTGGCTGCAAATATAAATCATCTTTAAGAAGCAAAATCAGGATAACTTCAAGATTATTCACACACACACACAAAAAGATTCTTCAGAAATATTCTATGCCAGAAAACATAGTAAGAATATCTACAGAGTTTGGGAATCGGAAAGTAACCTGCAAAAGAAAAACAAAAGACCAAAATTTGATGAACAGTGGGTCATGGACCTAAACATAGAAGTGAAAACTACAAATGTTCTAGAAGAAAATAGAGGAGAAAATCTTTGCAACCTTGCAAAGTTTTCTTAGATAACAGTGAGCACTGGTTTATTAGATAAGACACAAAAGCATAAACCATAAACGAACAAATTAACTAAATGAACTTTATCAAACTTAAAAACTTCTGCTTTTCAAAGTCATCATTAAAAAATGAAAAGAGGCAACCAGAGTGGGAGAAAACAGTCACAATATGAATATATGACAAAGGATTTGTTTCTAGAATATAAAAAATATATATTATTTATCTATAACAAGAAACAACCAAATTTCAAAAGAGCAAAATATTTGAAGAGATTCTTTACCAAAGAAGATATTTGCAAGATCATTAAGCTCACACAAAAAAACTCATCTTCAGTCGTTGTACACAAATGCAAATTAAAACCACAATGAAATAGCACTCTATATCACTGGGATGTCTAAAATTAAGACTGACAATAGCAAGTGTTGACAAGAATATGGAACAAGGGGAAGTCTCAGACACCATTGGTGGGAGCATGAACGACAATACCACTTTGGAAAACAGTTTGGCAGTTTCTTATAAAGCCAAACATACATCTTTCATATGACCAAGCCATTCTACCACCAGAGACTGAAAACATGTCCACGTAAAGGCTCTGTACAAGCATATCCATAGCAGTTTTATTCATAATACTCCCAAATTGGAAACAACCCACCTGTCTGCTAACATTTCCAGCACTCTCAACGTTTCCTTGTACCCCTTTACTCAGAGGTGGATTTAAAGATGGGCATGCCGGGCACGTACCCTGGGCCCCAACTTCTGAAGGGTCCCGCAAAACCCCAACTTTACACTTTTTTCTAACGTAAGGGGCCCAATATTTTCTTCTTAACCCAGGGCCTCAACCGACCTTAAGCCACCTTTGCCTTTAATGCCAATGTCCCCTAATTCCTCACCCCTATGGTTTCCATCACAATAATTAGGTTAGTCTGTTCTAAAACTTCATATATAAAGACAAACAAACACTGTATTCTTTTGTCTGTAACATCTCTGTTCCTCTGGTCTCCCTCCCTCTTCCACGAGTTCTTCTCATTGCTGAAGACCCTTTCACTGTCCCTTTGGTCATCAGGACCTCTGGGTGTGGATCTGGGAATCACCCTGTTCTGCCTCTCCTTAAATACAAGGAACTACCAGAACCTTATTATTCTCTACTCCAAAACCTGGTACCACCAGGGATCTAGTCAAGAGTCTGGTAACCTAGATACATCTGTACTAGGGGAATGAGTCTCCACTGGTGGCAGTGGTGGGAGGCCCCCTTTCTTCCATATCTTCCATATTCTCCTGGACCAAAACAGCTCACCCCATTGAGAACCAGGACTTGATCAGCTAACTGGTCTCACCTCCCTGAGCATTGGGCTCAAAACCTGATGGACAAGAGAAAACTTCAGAGGGTGAAGGCCTTGCTTTCAGCCAAAGGGCCATTACCTAAGCAGCTCTACTAAGCATGCCACTGCCAAGATGCACACAACCCAACAATACATTGAAGGTCCCCAGCTGGAGATGGTGTCCTGAGGTAGGTTGGCTGCCAGCTTCTCCTAGATTCTTCCAAACCCATTTGGATAGCTCTTCTGGGGGTGCCAAGGAAGAGGACTACAGGGAGCCCCAGGAAAGTCCCAGACAGAGGCAGGAGAGGATAAGTAGTTCCAGGAGCCAGTAATGTATGCACAATGAACCCTGGAGGTACAAGAGGAAGCTTTTTCACAAAACTATCTCTTTTAAATACCATTCAGGATTTTAAAGAAGTGATTTCTTCTGAAGAGTGGGCAGAGAGTTCCTAGGGTCTGGGGTGCTGAGGCCAATAAAGAGGAGCCTCCACTAGAGGTGCAGCAAAGGGGATCAAAAGGGGAGCATCCCCACAGAAGGGACACTTGCATGGGGTTGGCACTGACCTAGCCACAGGACACAAACAGTACACCTGAACCCTACAGATGATGTCGGGACAGACAGAAGGGCATACAGCAGATGAGTACCTCCTCTCCTGGGGCAGTTCCTCAGCAGCTCACTCTCTACAGACCTCTGTACACCTGCCCATAAAAGAGCTCCCTGCAGGACCCACCAGTCCCCACACAACAGCAGACCCTGGTGCCCACTATCTCCAGGCTCTCACTAGGCTGGGCAATCACTGATACATGTTTTGTCATTTTGCATTGACCACAACCTGTGCAGTTAGGACCATTATCTTCCCCGTCAGTGTGATCAGAGACAGGGCTCAAAATGTCAAACAAGTTGCCAAAGGCATGAGCCCAGATGCATCCATGTGTGTCCTCTGCCACGGGTGAAGAGCTGTGGTTCCAAGAAGTGCATCCCCTTCAAGGGTGCACATGGCAGGTTAACCACCGGCTGCTCTCCAGCAAGGTCTGAGGGGCATAAAATCAATGAACTTAGAAAGTGTGAAATGATGGTACTTAACTAGAATGGTAACAGCAGCACAGAGCAGTATCATTTTTATTTTCCTATCAGCTTCTTATCATTAGGGACCAAAAGTTTGGAACATTATAGTTTGTGGTAGGGTTTTTTTCCCAACAGAAGTTTAGAAGCAGTGAGTTCCAAGCCAGATTCTGCTCCATCTGCTCCAAGTGTGGCCTTGGCGTAAGAGAGAAGAGGGGAATCTTATTGTGGTTCAAGGATATAGAGAGGGTGTCAGGATGACCCACTAAGGGGAAGGTCTGGAGGTGGGCCGACCTCCCCATTGAGATCAAGGGTCTCCTTTCCCAGAGGAAGATGAACTGTGACTACAATGTGTCTGCAGACGTGCCCACTCCTCGAATTTATCCCCTTACTTGAGATGTGCAGTTTTAGGGGAAGCAATACTTACAGTACCAACCACGATGCACAAGGTTTATCCATCACCCTCACTTCTCATCCTCCAGCCAAATTGGAACATAATATAAAAATATCCTACCATAAAAAGCAGTGACCATTTTTTTAAATGGATTAGATGCAAAGGAAGTTATTCAAGTCCATGACAGCTCCCAAAGGGCGTCTCTCTGTTGCAGTCAGCAAAACCACATCTGATTAGAGGTTGAGCTATGATAAGATGCCTTAAATATGGAGGGAAATGGGGGGGGGTCAGCATAACTGACAGTCACAGTGCCACGGTACCTCTCGGGCACTGCCTCACACTTTCAAACAAGAACCAACTTGAACTCTCAGAGTAAACAAGCCCAAAGAGGAGAAACCCTTCTCATCCCAGAAGACATCCCAGTCTCCTAGACCTTCCCAATTTCTTAAAGGATGCTCTCTGTGCCCATTTAAATGTTGTATTTGTTCGGAAGAGGGGACCCATGAGCCTGGAACCAGAGTCAAGGTATTCCACAAATATTCTTATTTAAATAACCTTTTTAAAAATAGATCATGTTCAGTGGTGAGGAACTACTAAATGATTGAATCCCTTGAAGCATCGTATAGGCTATAAAGTGGCTCATGAAGCCCCATAAAAGAATGCAATCTTTCCACTTAAACCAATGATTAAACAGATGATTAAGCAAGCAAAGATTAATGAAACAAGTAAAGTCATCAAATCTGTATGAGTGTATAAACGAACGATTCCAGACAATATTACAACAAATTGTCTAAAACTAATAGCGAATGTGTCAGTGCCGTCCCAACAGCTTTTGTTGGGCTCTCAGTTGGATGCAATCAAAACATTTGTTTAAACTAAGACAGATATGAGGCGATGAGATGTCAGTTTCTTGAAAGGGAAAAATAAAACAAAGGCAATTTCTTCGTTAAGGCAATTGGCACCGCCAACCAGTCTGCATTACCGAGGAATCTATGAACAGCACCACCGCGACAGGAAGACATGTAATGTTACCCTGGTTGTTTTATAAAGCAGGCTGTGCCCAAATAATAAATGTAAATAAGCCAAAAAGAAGGTGGAGATATCTAACCTACTTGAGAATGTGCAAAGGAGAGGGGGAAAAATGTTCAACATCCTCCAGCTCTTTAGAAACCCCCTTTTAAGTATTGGTTATTGATATGCTAATTACCACAAAGGCTTATCTCTTCTTTCCTTGAGAGGTCAACTGTTACTCCCTGTGTACTATTGGAAGAAATAAAATGGTATTTTTTTTTAGCAAGTGTGCTCCATTCAGGTTATTTTTCCCATTAATTAAACTAGTAAGTTTTTTTAGCCTCTCCTTAGGATAAAAAACTTGGTTTCAACCCTGCTGGCTGACCGAGGGCTTCTTGGAGGCCAGTCACTTGTAACTCATCACACAGGGCATTGAAATTCTTGTTGGCCCAAGGGTGACCCTTGGACCGGCATCCTCCTCCAGTGAGAGCCCCAACCTGCTGCAGCAGGAACTTCATTTTTAACGTGGATTTCAGGTGGAGTTTGAAAAACACAGATTTGCATATGTGGAGCTCACAAAATGTCCTAGGCATGATGGCAAGCGAGTGAAGAGGGAAGGGACATGTTCGGTCCTTTGCCAAGGCAAGGATTTATAAGAAATGCTTTGAAATTATTGCTTTGGGAAGAGTGACCAGCTGGGAGTCAGCTGCTGGGTTTCCATGGGGACCACAAAGTGTTTCCCTGAAACGCAAAGTATCTTGACCCAGTGTCTGCCCCATTCACTGTGGCTGGCCTGCTGCTGCCCCAGCTCTGATCATGCATTCAAAATAAGAGAGGGTTTGGTTGGGACTGCTGAACTGCAAGAAGCAGAAGTCAACTAGTCTAAGCAAAAAAATAAAAAAGGAAAAAGAGAAAGATGAGCTGTTGGCTTGTTTGTTTTTTGTAAAGATACAGAGTGCCTCCCAGAACCCACAGACAGGTGCTGCTTCAGGAAAGCACTGATGTGGGGCTGACAGCCCCAAGGACCACCCCATCCCTGTTTTGCAGCTTCCCTATGAGTCGCTATCTCACGCTCTCTGCGGATCAGCTCCCTCTCTATGCCTGGCTGCCGCACAGATCACAACTGCCTGGCCAACTACATTCTGGACCTCTAGCCACTGAGGGACTTGTCTCTTAGGCCAAATCCCAAACACAAGGGGACAGACCTGGGTGGCCCTATTTGGATGGTGACTGCTGGTCTGATCAGCTACAGGAGCGAGACCACGTAGAACAGTCACACCTGTGGGGGAACCACTCCAGTGCATAGCAGGATGGAGACAGAGATACACACACACACACACACACACACACACACACACACACACGTCCTCAGGAAAAGGAAGCACAGTGATTTGCCCAGGGTCACTAAGTGCTGACGGCAGGATTGGAACCCAGAGACGTCCACCACAGCCTCTGCCTCCTCTGCTTCTTCACTGTCACCTTCCTGGACCCATGCCCATCTTTGGTTTGTATAAGGTAAGTGAGCCTTGTCATCACCCCCTTCTTCCCCCTGCACCCTGGCATCTCACTTTCAGCACCCAGACTCTGCTCTTTAGTGTCCACCAGCTGCCCCCTCGCTGCTCAGTGAATAGCTTGCCCAATGGACACCTTAGTGTAATATCCTCACCTCTGCAGGTGATCTGCTACCTGACATGGTGAAGCAGTCAATCTGCTAGCACCAGGATAGCCCCAAGGCACTAACTCAAAGGGATCACCCCCACATGCTCCCCACTCATTCTGAATATGAGGCACTAGGGAAAGGAAGAGATCAGAAACTTTGGAATCAGAGTCACCCAGGTTGAAGCCTTAGTTCTGTGCTTTGTGTGATTTGAGAACAAGCTCTCTAATATTTCCAAGTCTTAGTTCTTGTCTGAGCCTCATTTCTCCCCAAAGCAGAGCCTAAGAAACAGGCTTGCATGCAGGTCTTTTATTTTGGAAGGTATCCTGAGAACAGGAGTGAAGGACCAGCCAGTGGACTGTGGAAAATGGGAAGCCTGTACAATTCTGTAGTATCAAGTAGGCCACTGCTGGGGTGGCCTTCTGGGCAGCCTTCTAAACTACATCACAGAACTGTTTACCCAGGAAAGGAACAGAGAGAACATCTTCACTGGTCCCTGTTCCTCGCCGCTCATGGGGGCTCCAGAGACACTTGCTGGTGCAATGGCTTCTCCAGATGCCTCCTGCTTTGAGATCCCAGAGGCCCCAGGGTAGGAAGTGAGAGCTTTGGGACAAAGCTGGGAAAAGATGCTCAGAACTGTTCACCACCACAGTGACTGGAGCAAGACAGAGACCAAAATTTGCAATGACACCAAAAGATATTGATCCAGTTCCCTACAGGGTCCTTATAGGATATGAGCAGAGTATCAGCCCAGAATCTGAGCTGAACGCAACAGAAACCTGCTCGGTTACCACAAACAGGAAGGACCTTCAGAATCAGTAGGGATCTGAACAATAAGGCTTGGAAAGTGGAAAAATAAAACAAGAAAAACAAAAACTAACTGAGCTGCAGACGGCCAAACAGCAGAAAACACACCAGGTTTTAGTAAGAACAAGCCAGCTGGAGTACTTGCCCCATGTCCACTGCTGTTGAATTGTCAGGAATCCATTCAAATTTCATCTCTAGAACTTGCTTTAAAAAGAGGCTCATTGGCCTGACCTGTGGTGGCACAGGAATGCTGAGGTCGCCAGTTCAAAACCCCAGGTTTGCTGGATTAAGGAACATACAAGAAGCAACTACTATGAGTTGATGTTTCTGCTCCTTCCTCCCTTTCTCTCTCTCCACTCTCTCTCTCTAAAAAAATAAAATAAAACAAGAAAAAGAGGTTCATGGGACACAGGATTAGGTAGCACCCTACCTTGCTCCTCCTGAGTGATGGCCACATCCTCTGTGTTGGCATAAAGTTGGCAGTAATAGTACATCAAGTGACCAGTTGCAATGAGTCAACTTGAAGACCATGAAGATCTGCAAATTTGCCAAGACAAGGAAATCTCCGTCAGACTCCAAAACCACGTTCTCCTGACATTGGAAAGAATGTTCACAATTATTACATTCAATTGCCTTGTTTCACCAATAAAGAAAAACCCAAAGACAGACAGTGAATTTCCCAAGGTCGCACAGCTAGTCAGTGGCAGAGCCAGGCCTAGAATTTGAATTCTACTCTCCAAGTTTGGTGTTTTTATGCTGGAGAAAATGTTCCACCCCAAAATGCTCAGCAGTTGAGTCATCTTTGGCAAAACCCTTTGCAAACTTTCACCTTCCCTTTTTTCTTCAAAAACAGCATCCTTGTATTCCACTTTGCAATCATCCAGTTGCTGCCCTAAAATTACAGCAGCCTTATTTGCTTATTTTAGCTACAATGGGTCTGAAACTTACACTCCGCGTGTCTGAGCGTCTCAAAGCCAAAATCAATCCCCAGGCGTGGCTGTCTTTGAGTGGAGACCGTGAAGTGCAGACCAGTTATGACCCAAAAAAATCAAAGAGGAAAGGATTTAGAGAGCTTCAACCCTTTCCACATTTCCCGGGTCACTAAAGAAGCTACTTCCATTAAGAAATCTCACTTGTCTGTAACCCAAGAAATAAATCAGGTGCTCAACTGAATCACACTTCCAGGGTTGCCTCCCCATCAAGCATCAGGGAGTTGGCACTGCGGGCACCAATATTTATAGATCAGGTCAGGCAATGACACATTAAACATTTCTAAGATACAGAGGTCTTTGCATGCCTGAAAGCAACAGGGAGTACAGAGGAAATGGAGCATTAGAAATTGGCAGAACATTCCAAGCCATCTTTGAGGACATGGAAGGCAGTGTCCGAGGTAGGCAGGGGCTCCCAGGGGATGGTTAACATCCATTTCGTTAGCCGGTAGTCCCTCCAATGTGAGGCAGTTGTTTGAATTGCGGGTGTTTTAGGAAACAGCATGCCTTCCAGCTTCAATACATCTTTGTGTTCCTACAGTGCTTAGCACGGTACCTGGCACACAGCAGTGGGCTGGACACAGAACCAGCTGGACCCTTTGCAGGAATGTGTCCAGTGGGAACTGAGAGGAGGCTGAGTCAGCCCACAGTGCTGGTGAGCCTTGGGCAAGCCATGGTCTTCCCAGAACATATAGCATTCATATGGACAGGATGGGGGTGGGGAATTCTGTTTAAGGACCCTTGGGACTCATCCCTCCACCACATGGGTTTATAAAGATTTCATAAGCCCTTCTCTATGTACACACCTGGGCCCCCAGCTTAGCAAATGCAGCATGTGAGTATTGTTACCTCAGATGAGTAAAAAAATTTTTAAGAGGACTGTTCAAAATGATCAGAGCTTGCTAAATTCAATCATATTAGACAATTAGTTATGATTTTTCCCCCTACTCACCAAAAGTCAGAGGACAACCTGGTTAGGAATGGTTTTTAAAAATGTTATATTTTCTCTGAATTATATACAATTATGTGTTTGAATCAGCCACATAATTTCTCCTTTCTCTCAGACAGTGGCTCAATTGGTTTGAGCATTGGCCTCATATGGGGGTTGCCAGGTGGACCCTGGTTGGGGCACATGCAGGAGTCTGTCTCTCTGTCTCCTTTCCTCTCACTTGAAAGAGAGAGAGAGAGAGAGAAATGATAAGGTAATGGAAGTTCAGAGCAGGACAAGGTGAGGATAGGATGGGCATTTTTTTATGCTGTCTAACTGGGCTGGCATTTCTGCTAGTCATTCTGCTTTTCCTTAGATGACTATACCTCCCTCAGTCATGTGATCAGGGTGAGGTTATGTCATAGCCCCCCCAAAGTTTCAGACATTTTCAAACTTTTTATAAAAACGGCCCACTTTTGCAATGCTGGTCAACCTGGTCTATACCTCCCACTAGTATGCATTCCAGCTTTCAGGATGGGCAGTAATGGAGCAACCAAACGGCACCGTGATTGGCCACCATGAAAGCTGGAATGCCCACTAGTGCCGGAGTTCTGTTGTTTTGGCCTACAGACCTCCAGCACAGAGTGTTTACACTACAACAAATGTTTTATCCTTGGCTCCTGCACCTGGCCGTGCAGGAGCTGAGAATTAAATGTCCTTCTCGGCATGCGACCCCATACTTCTCGCCACGTGTTGTCAAAAATGGCTACGTGTGTCAGTGCTGACAGACGTGTCATAAGTTCGCCATTATGGAGCTATAAGGAATCAGGCTTGGAGTCTCCAGGGGTCATTTTTTTTTACCCCATATGAGGAAGGGCCCTGACTCATAGAGAGAAACAATGAAAAGAGATAGAGAGGGAGAAGCAAAGTTTCAAATACAAAATGTGTTCCCTTGCATCCATCTGTGCCTAAAGTTAACCATAGATTTCACAGTTGCACAAATGACTTGTTTCTCTTCAAGCTCATTTGAGTTGAGTTTCTTATCATTACCACCAAAGAATGCCCTATTCCTATAGAAATGTCAGAGAGGCTGCCTGGAGCAGGTTGGTCTAGAGCAGTGGTCTTAACCTGTGTTCTATCGAACCCTAGGGGTTCAATGAGTCGGTCTCAGGGGTTCGGAGAAGTCTCTGCCGCGGAGGCCAGAGTAAAGTAATACTGTAATTTGTTGTGAGTTCATGCACTTCGTTGGTTTGTTCTTTGAGCAAGGTGATGTTCATGCACGGCTCATTTTGTGCACCAGTAAAAAAACATATACCTATGTCTTGAATTTGGAAAAATATCATATTTTATTTATCACTAAAGAAGGGTTCAGTGAATGTGCATATGAAACTGGTGGGTTCGGTACCTCAAAAAAAGGTTAAGAACCACTGGTCTAGAGCTAAATTTTAGAAAATGGGAGGTTTATTTGCTTAACTTTGTGGTTAAGAGAGATGAAGCTCGTAGAAAACGGAAGAGAGAAAACGCACATAGTTACTGGTATGTGGTATGAGGGTAAAAAGGAGTGCAGGGGGGCAGTGGGGTCTCAGTGGAGAAGTTAGGCTGGACCCAAATGACATAGACCCTGATTGGCAAAGAGAGGAGGTTCCTTGTGTTCCTTATTGCAGTGGCAGGTGTTTTGGCAGAATATGGCAGTGCAGAAACAGGTTCATGGGAGGGTCACACTGACCTTCGAAACAAAGATCTTTCTCAAAGGAAGTGAGGAAGTGACCACTTCTGGGTGGTTATCCCGGGCATGTTTTCGCATCAGTGTCTACAGCCACAACTGAAATGAGCATGCTATAAGGGACCTTAAGGAACCTGGAGTCCCATTACTACCTTTACAGAAGAAAATACTGATGCCCAGAGAGGAGACATGACGTGCCTGAGATCACTGAACAAGCCAGTGGCAAAACCTGGACTGGGGTCCCAGTCCCCATGTGCTTAGATTGGAAAAGAAATGAGTCTCTTTATGTGACTTTGTTCTGTTGTTGAGTAACAAATTAGCACAAGCATGGGGCCTCCCAAGAGCACCCATTTATCAGCTCAGGGCTCCATAGGTCAGCCGTCCCATGCAGCACAGCTGGGCATGATGCAATAAAACCAGGGTGTTTACCAGACTGAGTTCTCATGTGGATGCTCTGAAGGGAAAATATACATTCAAGCTCATTCTTGTGGGCAGAATTCAGTTCCTTGTGGCTACAGGGTGAGGACCCTGTTTTCTGGCTGGCTGTCTCTGGAAGACTGCTCTCAGCTACTGAAGGTCATCCAAATTTCTATTAATGTGGCCTCTCCACCTTCAAGCTGGAAAAATGTGTATTAAGTCCTTTCCATGCTTCACATCTCTGACTTTCTTTTCTTCAACCAGCTGAAGAAAATGCCCTGATCTATTTATTTATTTCCATTTATTTAGTTAGTTATTTTGAGAGAGGCAGGGAGAGAGAGAGAGAGAGAGAGAGAGAGAGAGAGAGAGAGGAACATTGAGCTGCTCCTGTATGTGCCCTGATGCAGGAATTAAATCTGCAACCTCCATGGTCTGGGAACAACGCTTCAACCAACTGAGCTATCTGGCCCAGAGAGTCTTTGGTTGTCTCCCATGTGTGCCCTGACTGGGGATCAAACCGGCAACCTTGTTATTTCAGGATGATGCTCTTAACCGACCGAGCTAACCAGCCAGGTCAAAACACCCTGCTCTTAAAGGGCCCATGTGATTAGGTCAGCCCCACCCAATAGCCTCTCTATCTGAAGGTCTGATTAGAGACCTTAATTGAATCTGCTAATCCCTGAATCCCTTCCTAACAGGACAAGATGAGGGGGTGATTGAGGGAAGGAAGTCTGTGCACCCTAGAGGTATGGTAATCTTGAGAGGCATCTTAGACTTCTGCTTCCCCCAGCACCTCACTGTCAGACCCCTGGGGAAGGCCACTCCTGAGAGAAAGCTGACAGCTTCTTTCACTGAGCCAATGTATGTGGTGGGAGCGGCACAAACACACCAGAGGCCAGCTGGTCATCTCAAGTAAGAAAGCAGAAGTTAAGAGTGAGAGCCAAGGCACTGGGGGCCAGCACAGCCATCTGAGCAGAGGATCCCACACTATCTCTGCATGCACCTGTTTTGTTAAATACACTCTCCCCCTGATTGACTACATTATCTGTGACCTACATGGGTTCCCATAATATGCAGGGTGGCCACAAGTGCATCCTTGGTAGCTCCTTCGATTGCCACCCCTGGAGCTGACACAGTCTACCATCAACTGGCCTGGCCCATTCCACCTGTCTCTTGCAACTAACCCATGGAGCTCAAAAAAAGCTGCACCATCCCTCACCCTCCCAGGTCCACCTGCTCTGGTTTGGGGGCAGCTCAGAGAAGCCCTCCAAGGGTTGGTCTGTGCACTGGGCAGAGAGATCATGCTTCAAAAGTGTGGGACCCAGCATCTCCTGGGCCACTGGCCTGAATTATCTTTCAGTCACCCAGGGGGTTCACCTGGCTCCCCTCCAGCCCATCCAAGCACCCTTATGTCAGCAGGTTTGTCCATAAGCCATGGGGCCACACTTTAATAAGTAATCAGCATTTAGCTTATTTAATCAATTTCCTTACAGAGAGCTTAGAAGAGCTAAAGGGAGAAAATCTGCAAATAGAAAAATCCAGAGGGATACAAGATAGAAAGGAGATTGCACTGCTATCCTAATTATGGCCTCAGACCTCCCTCCTATTCACAGGAAGCCTCCTCCCTTCCCACCACCCAGGAAGTTCAGAGTCCCTGATGGTCCTGGCCAGCAAGAGTCCCACAATCCAGGAGCAGCAACAACCACCACATTGCCTTGTGCTCTGGAAGGGGCACTGGCTCCATCCTCCCAGGCTCCAGCAGATCGGCTCCGCTCCCAGCAGTTTTTTGTTTTTTTTTTAAAGTCTCATAAATTTCCAAGAAACTTCTTCAGACAGCTGTCACAAGGCTGCACCTGCCAAACAAACACAAACAGAGCTCTCCTCCACCAGATTAGTTACTTAATTAAGAAGGGAAAGAGACAAGGCACATAATGCAGAGATAATTACCCATCTTGCCAAGCCTTTGCGTGCAGTGCTGGCACGCCAGCACGTCACTGCACGGCCGCCACTAATGCATATTCATCCAAAGAGGTAACTGCTGTGAACATTTTCTACACAGACAGCAATATGTTCACCAACAAGCTGAGCTCCTTCTCTCAGATTCCAGCATCTCCCACACTCCTCCCCTACCTTCTCCAGGCTCCTTCCCTCCCCTGTGAAGAAGTTTGCTCAACAAAGCAAATAGCAGACAAGTGACAAAGTGAACACATGACCCAAAAGCCTTCTGGTGATGCTGTATTGTCAGCAGCAATCAATTCCAGACCCCAAATGGAAATGTTTGTTTTTTTTTGGGGGGGGGGGGATTGTTGTTTTTTTCTTTGCCCCATTCTACTGACTCATTCAGTTTGAGCTCACTTAATTGAGTCACAAGGAGTTAGTAAGTGTTACTATAGGAGGCCCAGTGCCAACCAAGTGCCCTGGAGGTCTGAGTATAACGGGGCCACAGCCCCAGAGGCCCACCGCTCATGGAGAGAGGTGTTCTCCACTGTGAACAGGGCAAGCTGGGTCATCGTCTTTGGCAGATGAAGACATAGGCCGGAGAAGTTGAGTCAACTCTAACGAAATAGGTGACACGGTCCTTGAACCTGTATTTTCTGACTCCAAATCCCATGTACAAGATGGACAAGGGGAAGTGCTGCCTGGGAGATGAAGGAGAACAGAATAGAAAGCAGAGCTTGGGAGGGACAGCAAATGCGGGGTCTGCTCCCAGCTCAGATGCTTACTAGTTCTCCTGCCTCCTAAACAGCCGAACAGCATTGCCAAGTTTCTTGTCCATACATTGTAGCTAGTGAGATCTAAGAAGTAGAAATGGCGATAGGATTTAACTAAAGCCTAAGTCCTAAAACTGCTGTGTAGGGTAATGCCTGGCCCTTGATAGATGCCTGAGAAATAGTCACACCCTACCCTCAGCAAAAATGAAAGGACAGAGGGAGCAAAATGGGAGAGAGCAGGAGGAGAAATGTAGGGAAACGGTGAGGTGGAGCTTCTGCAAGAGCTGTGATTTGCGAGAGTCTTACTAGGGCAATGGCAGCAGACAGAAAGGGAAGCTGGAACAGTATAGGTGCAGATAAAGGCATGGAGGACCAGAGACATTCAGGAGAGTCAGTGGTGGTGTGGCCAGATGTGGGGGAGGGGAAGAGGGAGATCAGGCTGGAAGGCTGGTTGGGGCCAGGTGGTATGGGACCTTGGACGTCAGGGTAAGAAGAACAAGGCAAAGGCATTTGGAATACAATTTGAAAAGTGGAGGAGCTAAGGTTACCGAACTGACATTCTGGCCTTTGGAGAGAAAAGATTTCACAGTTGCACAAATGACTTGTTTCTCTTCAAGCTCATTTGAGTTGAGTTTCTTATCATTACCACCAAAGAATGCCCTATTCCTATAGAAATGTCAGGGAGGCTGCCTGGAGCAGGTTGGTCTAGAGCAGTGGTTCTTAACCTGGGTTCTATGTATCCAGAGAAGCAGGAATTTGGTTTCATTGTTTCCAGACGTGCTCAGGTCTTTGGGAAATGGACAACATTGTCAGCTTTGTGTAAGAGCACACTTCTGCTGTCCTTATCGGATGCTCTTCTCTCTCCATTCAGCTTTCCTTGCCCAGGCCTGCCGAGGAGCTAATGAGAGACCATACTCGATTCCTAGGAAAGACAAATAGCCTAACTCACCTCAAAGAAACTCCGGATGAATTGCCTTTCTCATTTCAGTTTAGGCCATGAAGACCTCAAAGGACTTTAAGGGAAAGATGATGGTTGTCCTCTCTGATGTAACCTTTAAAGATGAGGGCATAACATCTACCATCCCTGCTTCTCCCTATCCCGATGTCCTGCCTCTCTAAACCAGGGATAACACATAGGTTCCAACTGGGATGCCTGGTCCAGAGAAGCTGCCTTGAGCACCGGGGGTGAGGTGCTGTGGGGATGCTTTGGTTCAGAGGGGAAGTGTGTCACAATTGCTCAGCAACGCTTGCAGAGCATGCCGTGCAGGAGTGGGTTCACAGATGTTGTCTGTTCCAGGCCATTCTCCCTGGACCTTCAGCCTTCATGGAGACTCGGGCTAGTTTTCCACAGTCCTAAAGAAGTGGAGAGTAAACAAGCAATTGTAGGGCCCATAGTGACGTCGTACAGCATGAGGACACAGGGAAGGGTGCTATTGTCTAATCCCCTCCCATGTCTAAGATGGGAAATAGCCAGGTGGTTCTCAACCACCACTGTGTGTCAGAATCCCCGGGAGCTATGGAAATGATTGGGTTGCCCCACAGAGATCTGGTTCAGTTGATGGGGGGCTCAGGCATCGGCACTGTTTAAAGCTCCTTGGGGGTTCTGGCATGCAGCCAAGGTGCCCACCTTTATGCTCACTGGAAACCCAGCTGAGAAGGCAGCATGGAGCCTGTGACTTAGGCCCTGTCATGAGGTTCATGTTTCCCTGAAGGCACTAGTCCATGCCCTGGAGGTACATGAAGCACAAGCTAGAGGTTCATGGACATGAGACTTGTGAGCTTAGAGCATATTCTGCTGATGTTCTCAGGGAAGGCCCCCACTGAGGCAGGATCTCAGCTGGGCCTGAGAAGGATGGACAGAATTTGGACACACAAAATAACTTTCATAAATCAAGGTTGGCCAGGTATCAGGAGACCTGGGCAGTGGCTGGAGGCTGGCTGAAACAGCAGCCCCAGAGGGTAAGGGTGGGAGAGAAAACCAGAGAGCACCTAAGGCCAGGCCTATGTGGCCCAGAAAAATCTTGCTAAGAACTGAGGTCCTGAACCCAGAGGCCAGGTCCTTCCAGGTGTGACCTCTTTCCAGATTGACCTGCCTGCCAAGTCCTCCTTCAGGGAACCCCACATTCAGCCAGCTGCTGGCATCTCATGTTGTGTTTCCCAGTTAAATGAGTTATCCAAAACCAAATTTTCCCTCTGGCCACAACCCCTTTCAATAAAGTTTAATTCCAAAAATTAGTGTCATGGGCAGACTTTCAGTGATCTGCCCTTGAGAGTTTGTGCAGGTCCCCCTTCCGGAGAGAGTGGTGGGCTCCCGTGGCTGGCACCTCTCTCTGACCACCCCAAAGCACCCCCTCCCCACCACAGGGTGTACTTCTAGGCTGCCAAGAACCTATTGTTTCAATTTGGCACCTGCCTGTGTTGCTTCTCTTGTCCCTATCTGTGTTCCACCTGTTCACAGGGACTTCTAAATTAGTCATACGTTGTCAAGGCAACACTGCTTCCTCCAAAGATGTGAATACTGAGGGATTCAATTGCTAAGAAGGGGAAAGTGATTTCTGGGACTGGCCTGGTGCGGGTGTGCGTGTGTGTGTGTGTACACATAAATCGTTGCCTGGATAGCATAAGCTAGAGTGGTCTCAGAAAGTGGGTGCTCCTATTCCCAACATTAGAATCACCAAAGAGGCTGTTTAATGCACTGAGCCAGCACTTCTGAGGCTGGGTTTGTGGGCTGCTTGTGGTGCTGAGAGACTTGTGGGCTAGTGGAAAGAATGTCTGGAAGTCAGAAAAACCCTCTCAGACTTCAATGGCATGCACCTTGCCATTCTAGGAAAGTGTGGCATTTTCTCTAACTTGACCAAGTGTGTGTGTTTCTGTTAGCTATTCCTTCTTCACTTGTCATTGGTAGAGATGTGTGTGTGTGTGTGTGTGTGTGTGTGTGTGTGTGTGTGTGACAAACGACTTCCTATTTCCGGGCAAGTCACTTTGAGCTCTCATGGTGAAAAGGGCTTTTCAGTCATTAAAGACCAATTGGAGGAGGAGCAAGATGGCGATGGAGTAGACGGGCGTAAGAACTTCCAAATCCCAGAACCAAAGTGGATTATAACTCAATTTTAAGAACCATTTGTCCCAGGAACAAAGCCCCAGCCTGCAGTCCCAGAGCCTAGAAGAGGCGTTTGGACAGTATTGAGCTGTGAAACAAGTGAGGATACTGTTTGTGAGAAAGAGACAGTTTTTTCAGACCCAAGATTCTTAAAGGGACAGCGCAGAAAACCTCTCTCACAACCACTCACCCAGGGATCCGGGGAACGGGGTCAGAGGAGAGGACCAGAGCAGCGGGAAGAGAGAGTAACTGGAAGGCACAGGGAGAAACACTCTGAGGGACAGCCACCCTAACCCCTGGGCTAAGTCACTTCCCTAATAAAAACCAAATATTTGCCCTGGAACTAGCAATACTAGCAAAGGGAGACAGGACACCAGCCAAACAAGCTCTCCCGCAGCACTTAGAGCAGAGCTGCTTAGCTGGAGGGAGCTTCCAGGTCTACAGTTTGAAGTGTAATGGTCTGAGCTGCGGGGTCCCTTCTCACTCTGCTGAGGGTTGCTGGAGAGACGGTGGTGGTGGGACACTGAAACGCGGTTCTGTCGGCAGGGGCGGAGGCCCAGCTAGTGTGAGCTCGGTCTAGTCCAGCAGGGGTAGAGGGGACATGTGAAAGCGGTCCGGCAGCTGCGGGCCCGCCTGTAGCCCCACCTGCGGGGGGGGGGAAGCAGAAGGCCAGGAAGGGGCAGAGATCTGCTCTGTGACCCTACGCAAGCCGGCCCTGATCACGGGGACAGGGCTAGGACCAGGTATGGGTGGAGGCTCGCAGCTGAGCTCATGCCAGCAGCCCAAACCAGCCCGAGAAACCGTGGTTTGCCATCCTGCATGCGCAAGTTGGCTCTGAATGCGGGGGCAGGGATAGAGCCCTGGATGAGTGGAAGCTCACAGCTGAGCGCAGGCCAGCAGCCCCAACTGACCCGAAAAATGGCGGTTTGCAATCCTGCGCAAGAGGGCCCTGGGCTCGAGGGCGTGGCTAAAGCTCCAGACAGTCAAAGGCTCACAGCTGAGAGCAGGTCAGCAGCCCCGTCCAACCCGAGAAACTGAGGTGAGCAGGCTCTGACCGCAGGGCTGGACGGAAGCCAGGAAACAGGCTGGGTCCTCAGCTGAGCAAAGGTGCTCACCTCTACCCTTGGTGATGAGGCTTGTGGCTTGAGTTACAGCCCCTCCCACGGAGGAGAGGCGGAAATCAGAGCAACAGCCGCAGTGGGCTGCTGCTGGCAACAGCCATACCCAACTGCCCTAGGCAGCGGCAGAGCGGGTAGCGGGCCTGCAGACAGACCACACATAGAGAACACAAAGGCAACACCTACTGGACTCCAGTGGCCACAACTTGCTTATACACAAAAAAATGGGCAGGCAGAGGAATGCAAACCAAATGAATCAAGAGAAATCCCCAGAGAAGGACCTGAATGAACCAGATATAACCAAATTACCAGATGCAGAATTAAGAATGATAGTTAGGATGTTCAAAGAAATTAGAGAAACAATGGATAGTCACTATGAACACCTAAATAAAGAGATGATAAGTATAAAAAACGAAATTAAAATAAATAAAAAATGAGACAGAAATGACAAATACAGTATCAGAACTGAAGACCACAATGGAAGGAATTAAGAGCAGAATGAATGACGCTGAGGATCGAATCAGCGAGTTAGAGGACACATAAACAAAGGCACAGAAGCAGAGAAGAAAAAAGGAAAGAGACTCAAACAATGTGAGAAAACTCTAAGGGAGCTCTGACAACATGAAAAGAAACAACATTCGCATCATAGGGGTGTCTGAAGAAGAGGAGAGACAACAAGAAATAGAAACTTTGTTCAATCAAATCGTAGCAGAAAACTTCCCTAACTTAAGGTTGAGAAACATTTCACACGTTCAAGAAGCACACAGAACTCCATTAAAGACAAACCCAAAAATATCTCCACCAAGGCACATCATAGTTAAAATACCAAAGCTAAGGGATAAAGAGAAAATTTTAAAAGTTGCTAGAGATAAAAAGGCTATCACCTACAAAGGAACCCCCATAAGGATGACATCTGACTTCTCAACAGAAACACTTAAGGCCAGAAGAAAATGGCAAGATATATTCAAAGTAATGCAGAACAAGAACTACAACCAAGACTACTTTATCCAGCAAGGCTAACATTTTAAAATTGAAGGAGAAATAAAGAGCTTCCCAGACAAAGAAAGCCTCAAGGAATTCATTAAAACCAAACCAATTCTGCAAGAGATACTAAGGGGCCTATTGTGAACAGTTCAAAGGGAAGAAAGAATATAGCAAAAGAATACAGCTTTAAAGAATAAAATGGCAATAAACAACTACATATCAATAAAAAACTTAAATGTAAATGGATTAAATGAAACAATCAAAAGACATAGAGTAGCTGCGTGGATAAAGAAACAGTACCCATACATATGCTGTCTACAAGAGACACACTCTAAAACAAAAGATGCACATAGACTGAAGGTAGAAGGATGAAAAAAAATATTTCACGCAAATGGAAATGAAAGAAAAGCCGGGGTAGCAATACTTATATTTGACAAAATGGACTTTAAAACAAAGGCTGTAGTAAGAGATAAAGAAGGACTCTACATAATGATAAAGGGAACAATTCACCAGGAAGATATAACTATTATAAATATCTACGCACCAAATATAGGAGCCCCGACATACATAGAGCAGACTTTGATGGATATAAAGGGCGAGATTAACAGCAATACTATAATAGTAGGAGATTTCAATACCCCACTAACAACACTGGATAGATCCTCAAGAAAGAAAATTAATAAACAAACAGCAGACTTAAAGGATATACTAGATCAACTCGATTTAATAGATATCTTCAGAACTATTTACCCTAAGCAGGAGAATATACATTCATCTCAAACGCTCATGGTATGTTTTCTAGGATAGACCACATGTTGGGACACAAAAATGGTCTCAATAAATTTAAGAAGATTGCAATCATATCAAGCAATTTCTCTGATCACAATGCCATGAAACTAGAAATTAACCACAAAAGAAAAACTGAAAAATACTCAAACACTTGGAAACTAAATAGCATGATATTAAATAATGAATGGATTAACAATGAGATCAAAGAAGAAATAAAAAAGTTTCTAGAAATGAATGAAAATGAGCATACATCAACTCAAAATTTATGGAACACAGCAAAAGCATTACTGAGAGGGAACTTCATTGCACTACAGGCATACAAAAAGATGCTAGAAAAAACTCAAATAAGCAACCTGACCCTGCATCTAAAAACACTAGAAAAACAACAGCATATAAAGCCCAGGACCAGTAGAAGAAAGATAATAAAGATCAGAGCAGAAATAAATGACATAGAGTCTAAGGAAACAATACAGAGGATCAATGAAACCAGAAGCTGGTTCTTTGAAAAGGTAAACAAGATTGATGAACCTTTAACTAGACTCACCAAGAAAAAAAGACTCACCAAGTGTTTGAGTGTTTATTATTTTCAAATTAATAAAATGAAAATGAGAGTGGAGAAATAACAACTGACACAACAGAAATACAAAGTATTGTAAGAAAATACTATGAAGAACTCTATGCCAAATAATTAGACAATCTCGGTGAAGTGGACAAATTTCTTAAATCATATAAATTTCCAAAAATCAATCTGGAAGAATAAGAACACCTAAACAGACTAATTACAACAAATGTGATCGAAATAGTTATCAATAAACTCCCAAAAAAGAAAAGTCCTGGGCCTGATGACTTCACAAGTGAATTCTATCAAAAATTCAAAGAAGAACTAACTCTTATCCTCCTGAAACCGGGCAAAGACAACACAAAGAAAGAAAATTATAGGCAAATATCCCTGATAAATTTAAATGCTAAAATTATCAAAAAAATATTAGCCAACCTGATCCAGCAATATATGAAAAAATCATACACCACGATCAAGAGGAATTTAATCTGGAGAGGCAAGGCTAGTTCAATATTCGCAAATCAATCAATGTGATTCATCACATAAACAAAAGGAAGGACAAAAATCACATGATAATTTCAATAGATGCAGAAAAGGCATTTGATAGAATCCAGCACCCATTCATGCTAAAAACTCTCAGTAAAGTGGGAATACAGGGAACATTCCTTAACATGATAAAGGCCATCTACGACAAACCCACAGCAAACATCATACTAAATGGGCAAAAATTAAAAGCAATCCCCTTAAGATCAGGAACCTGGCCAGTGTGCTCCCTTTCACCACTTTTATTCAACATAGTTCTGGAAGTCCTAGCTACAGCAATCAGACAAGAGAAAGAAATAAAAGGCATCCAAATTGCAAAAGAAGTAAAACTGTCATTATTTGCAGATGATACGATATTGTATAAAGAAAACCCTAAAGTCTCAGTCAAAAAAACTACTGGACCTTATAAATGAATTCAGCAAGGTGGCAGGATATAAAATTAATACTCAGAAATCAGAGGCATTTCTATATACCAACAATGAACTGACAGCAAAAGAAATTAAGGAAAAAATCCCCTTCACTATTTTAGCCAAAAAAATAAAGTACCTAGGAGTAAATTTAACCAAGGAGGTTAAGGACTTGTACTCGGAAAATTATAAAACATTGGTAAAAGAAATCAAGGAAGATACAAACAAGTGGAAGCATATACCGTGCTCATGGCTAGGAAGAATAAACATCATTAAAATGTCTATATTACCCAAAGCAATTTACAAATTCAATGCAATACCAATTAAAATACCAATGGCATACTTCAAAGATATAGAACACATATTCCAAAAATTTATATGGAATCAAAAAAGAACACGAATAGCCTCAGCAATCTTAAAAAGAAAAAATAAAGCAGGAGGTATCACTCTTCTAGATATCAAGGTTTACTACAAGGCCATTATACTCAAGACAGCCTGGTACTGGCACAAGAACAGGCACATAGATCAATGGAACAGAACAGAGGACCCAGAAATAAACCCACAGCTTTATGGACAACTGATATTTGACAAAGTAGGAAGGAACATACAATGGAGTAAAGACAGCCTCTTTAACAAATGGTGTTGGGATAATTGGACATCTACCTGCAAAAAAATGAAACTACACCATCAACTTACACCATTCACAAAAACAAACTCAAAATGGATAAAAGACTTAAATGTAAGTCGTGAAACCATAAGCATCTTAGAAGAAAACATAGGCAGCAAGCTCTCTGACATCTGTAGCAGCAATATATTTGCCGATTTATCTCCACGGGCAAATGAAATAAAAGGCAAGATAAACAAATGGGACTATATCAAACTAAAAAGTTTTTGCACAGCTAAAGACAATAAGAACAGAATAAAAAGACAAACCACACAATGGGAGAACATATTCGACAGCATGTCTGATAAGGGGTTCATAACTAAAATTTATAAAGAACTTATAAAACTCAACACCAGGAAGAAAAACAATCCAATCAAAAAATGGGCAAAAGAAATGAATAGAAATTTTTCCAAAGAGGACATACAGATGGCCAATAGGCATATGAAAAAATGCTCAACATCACTAATTATTATAGAAATGCAAATTAAAACCACAATGAGATATCACCTCACACCAGTCAGAATGGCACTCATCAGCAAAACAACACAGAATAAGTGCTGGCGAGGTTGTGGAGAAAAGGGAACCCTTCTGCACTGCTGGTGGGAATGCAGACTGGTACAGCCACTATGGAAAACAGTTTGGAGATTCCTCAAAAAATTAAAAATCAAACTGCCTTTTGACCCAGCTATCTCACTTATAGGAATATACCCTAAGAACACCTTAGCACTGTTTGAAAAGAAGAAATGCACCCCCATGTTCCTGGCAGCATTGTTCACAATAGCGAAGATCTGGAACCAGCCCAAGTGTCCGTCAGAAGACGAGTGGATTAAAAAGCTTTGGTACATATATACTATGGAATACTACTCAGCCATAAGAAACGATGACATCGGATCATTTATACCAAAATGGATGGCCCTTGATAACATTATACGGAGTGAAATAAGTAAATCAGAAAAAAAGAAAAACTTAGAACAGCATGATTTCATACATAGGTGGGACATAAAAGTGAGACTATGAGACATGGACAAGATAGTGGTGGTTATGGGGTGGGGGAGGGAGGGAAGGGTGGAATAGGGAGGTGGGGAGGGACACAGGGAAAACCAGATAGAAGGTAACAGAGGTCAATTTGACTTTGGGTGACGGGTATGCAACACAATTGAATGTTAAGATAACCTGGAGATTTTTTCATTAAAAAAAATAAATTTAAAAAATATATACTAAAAAAAAAATAAGAAAACTACTGGACCTGATAAATGAATTTAGCAAGTTGGCAGGATATAAAATTAATACTCAGAATTTAGAGGCACTTCTATATACCAACAACGAACTGTCAGGAAAAGAAATTAAGGAAACAATCCCCTTCACTATTGCAGTCAAAAGAATAAAGTACCTAGGAGTAAATTTAACCAAGGAGGTTAAGGACTTGTACTCGGAAAATTATAAAACATTGATAAAAGAAATCAAGGAAGATACAAATGAGTGGAAGCATATATTGTGCTCATTGCTAGGAAGAATAAACATCATTAAAATGTCTATATTACCCAAAGCAATTCATAAATTCAATGCAATACCAATTAAAGTACCAATGACATACTTCAAAGATATAGAACACATATTCCAAAAATTTATATGGAACCAAAAAAGAACATGAATAGCCTCAGCAATCTTAAAAAGAAAAAATAAAGCAGGAGGTATCACTCTTCTAGATATCAAGGTTTACTACAAGGCCATTGTACTCAAGACAGCCTGGTACTGGCATAAGAACAGGCACATAGATCAATGGAACAGAACAGAGAACCCAGAAATAAACCCACAGCTTTATGGACAACTGATATTTGACAAAGGAGGAAAGAACACACAATGGAGTAAAAACAGCCTCTTAACAAATGGTGTTGGGAAAATTTGGCATCTACCTGCAAAAAAAAATGAAACTAGACCTTCAACTTACACCATTCACAAAAACAAATTCAAAATGGATAAAAGACTTAAATGGAAGCCATGAAACCATAAGCATCTTAGAAGAAAACATCGGCAGGAAGATCTCCGACATCTGTAGCAGCAATATATTTGCCGATTTATCTCCACGGGCAAATGAAATAAAAGGCAAGATAAACAAATGGGACTCTATTAAACTAAAACATTTTTGCACAGCTAAAGACAATAAGAACAGCATAAAAAGACAAACCACACAATGGGAGAACATATTCGACAGCATGTCTGATAAGGGGTTAATATCCAAAATTTATAAAGAACTTATAAAACTCAACACCAGGAAGACAAACAATCCAATCAAGAAATGGACAAAAGAAATCAATAGAAATTTCTCCAAAGAGGACATACAGATAGCCAATAGGCATATGAAAAATGCTCAACATCACTAATCATTAGAGAAATGCAAATTAAAACCACAATGAGATATCACCTCACACCAGTCAGAATGGCGCTCATCTGCAAAACAACACAGAAGATGTGTGGGCGATGATGTGGGGAAAAGGGAACCCTCCTTCACTGCTGGTGGGAATGCAGACTGGTGCAGCCACTGTGGAAAACACTATGGAGATTCCTCAAAAAATTAAAAATCGAACTGCCTTTTGACCCAGCTATCCCCCTTATAGGAATATGCCCTAAGAACACCATAGCAGTGTTCGAAAAGAAGAAATGCTCCCCCATGTTCGTGGCAGCATTGTTCACAATAGCAAAGATCTGGAAACAGCCCAAGTGTCCATCAGAAGACGAGTGGATTAAAAAGCTTTGGTACATATATCCTATGGAATACTACTCAGCCATAAGAAATGATGACATCGGATCATTTACAACAAAATGGACGGACCTTGATAACAATATACGGAGTGAAATAAGTAAAACAGAAAAAAACTGAGAACAGCATGATTTCATACATAGGTGGGACATAAATTGAGACTATGAGACAAGGTCAAGAGTGTGATTTTTAAGGAGTGGGGGGAGGGAGTAGAGGGTGGGATAGAGAGGAGGGGTGGGGCACAGGGAAAACCAGATAGAAGGTGACAGAGGACAATTTGACTTTGGGTGATGGGTATGCAACATAATTGAATGATAAGATAACCTGGAGATGTTTTCTTTGAACATATGTACCCTGATTTATTGGTGTCACCCCATTAAAATTAATTTAAAAAAAAGACAAATTGGCACTACTGAGATCTCCATTTCTGATCAAATCAGAAGAACCAAGGAGCTTTGCAATGAAATCAGACACACATGGCTTTGCCTGTTCCCTGGAAGTCTGCAAAACCTATTTCCCTATTGCCAGCCGGCCAAGGGTTCGCTCTCTGTTGATGGATCAGGTAATCATTGACACTTGGCCTTGTAACATGTTCAAAACTACTTTGAACACCATGAAACTCTGCTCAGACATGGGAGACGGTCATCAGAGGTATTTGTTTTCTGCACTTTCGTGGCTCAAGCATATGCCCAAGCCAGTGCCTTTGCCATACTCATCGGGGAGATCCTACATTCCCATCCCATGTCACAGATGAGGAGACAGAAATGAAAGAGACCTGCCCAAAGCCACACAGGCAGTGAGAGACAGCGCTCTGTGCACTAAGAAAAGTCCCCATGTCACTACCCATCACCCATCAGTGCTGTCTTTCTTTAATCAAAGCCAGGATTCTATACACTGTTACTGACATTGTGCCTGACCTTCATGGCATCTAAAGGGGCAGTGATATTCTCAAACCAACCCATCTTAATTTCTTCTGAATATAAATGTCTGCTAATATATAAGTTACAGAGACCACTAGGAGGAGGAAGGCAATGGTGTGAGAAGCTGCAAACTCAGGAGGGTCAGGCAGCAATGTCCCTATTATGGAAACTGTTGGCGTTTCTCCCTCCTCCAGCATGTGATTTCTCAGTGAGGGAAGCAGGGAGCACAGAGGACAAATGAAAGCATGGCCTACCCCCTAGGAACTGGTATTCTGACAGCTTCATTTTGTGCAGAATTCAGCCTATTGCTTCCTTCACAAGGTGGTTAAGGGAGAAGTCCTTGTGGGTTTATTGAGGAGAGAATGGTGGCATCTTAGTGACAATGGTGGTGGTTTAGCAGAGCTCACATGGGCAACCCTAGGGGCCCCTCCCCAGGAAGGCAGCCCCACAGGTAGACTCAGCTCAAGGCTGGGCAGACCTCTCTTCACATGTCTGGCAGCTCTTTTCGGAACCTTTCCCACCCAAGGTGGGGCACTGCGAGAACAGGTGCCTTTCTAGGGCTCACCCCATCAGTGAGCCTGGCCTGCACGTGCTCTGCGGGAGATAATCCAGGCCCGGGGGTCCTCTGATTGGCAGTTGTACCCCAGGATTCCCCTGTTTACGTCACCCTGCCTGACAACAGAGGTAAAGGGAGTCTGCTTCCTTCGTGTGACAATGTGGCAAATAAGGTGTCAGGCAACCATGATGACACCTGTTCTTCTGAAAAGTGGACTAGGAAAACCTGAAGCTCTGCTCTGTGCTCTGCATCAGGCTGGGTGTACAGTTGCTACAAAAACCCTTTAGTGGCGTCTGACCAGGTGGTGGCACAGTGAATAAAATATCAGCCTGGGATGCTGAAGACCCAGGTTTAAAACCCCAAGGTCACCGGCTTGAGCACAGGCTCATAGACATGAGCCCATGGTCACTGGCTTGAGCTGAAAAGTCACTGGCTTGAGCAAGAGGTTACTAGCTCAGCTAGAATCCCCTGGTCAAAGTACATATGAGAAAGCAATCAATGAACAACTGAAGTGCCATAACTGTGAGTTGATGTTTCTTACCCATCTCTGTCTCTCTCTGTCTTTCTGTCTCTCTCTAAAAAACAAAACAGAAAACAATCAAACACCTTAGTGCTAAGTGCTTGGGACACAGGGAAGAGGGTGTTCTCAAAGAGCATCCTGGAGCTGAACACTGCTGGGATGATGCTGACCAGGAGTATTCGCCTTCTTTCTGCTTTGCCTCTCAACATTCAGCCCACCATAGCCTGTTTCTCCCCTTCCTCAAGCTGGGCTCAGCCCCTGCCCTCGTCCTGCCTCATCAGGGGTCTTCTCCTGGGGAGCTGGGGCCCCCTCAGTGCTAGACTCATGCTGGGTGCTTCACCTGTCTTCCTGCTAAATCCTCACAACCATCCTCACCATCCCCAGTGACTGTGCTGTCTCCAACAACTCCGCAGTCAGACTTCACTGAAATCCTTGGCTTCGCTTCTTGCAGGCAGCATGACCTTGGACACGTTTTCTGCCCCCCGAGCCTCCGTCTTTGCACCCATGAAGTAGAGTTGTGGAAAACACTGGCCTCTTGTGTAATTCTGAGGAATAAATTGTGAGTTGGTGCCAAATAAAGGAGGTGACACAGTCCCTGGCACACAGTCATTGGATTTGCCTATTGTGAGAGGCATTACAATGAGTGCAGGGAGTTTTGAACAGCCTGCCCCAGGCCACACACTGATAAACGGGACAGCTGGACCTGAACTCTGTTTTGACTAATTACAGAGCTCTTCTACCCAAATGCTACGGGGCAGTGGTTTTCACAACCGGGCCCCTGGACCAGCAGTGTCAGCATCAACTGGAAATGTGAACCCTCCAGCCCTGCCGAGGCCACTAAATTGGAATGGTGTCAGGATGCTGGTGCAAGCTCAGGTTTGAGGATATCTGCTATAGGAAGACACAGCAGACATGCCCTCGGCCTCCTCTCTGCCTCTACCAGCTCCCACTCAGATAAACTTCACAGCTGTTCGACATCTCATGCAGAGCAGTACCCAGAGAAGCAAATGGAAGAACTAAGATGAGGTGCAAAGGAGCAATTAGAATCAGGGAGGAATTTAGCACCAACAGGAGGATAGTTATTTTGAGTAAATATTTCAGAAAAAAACAACAACATAAGGTGAGTCCTATCTTTGTAAGTACATAAAGGCCCCGCCCACATGCCATTCTCTCCACATCTTGTCAGTTCCCAGTCCTGAGAAGGGCTGCCGTCTGTGAGCCTCACCCTGCATCCCTCCTGTCCAGTCTATGGAACCTGGCATCTGGAGAAGGGGGGTGGCTGGGCTGGGGATCAGCGGCTGCCATGGTGACATCTAGGAAAGGAAAAGGGAATACTGACCATTTTCCCAAGCAAGACTGGGAGGAAAGGTCCCCGAGGCCCCTTGTGTTTGTCTATGGGGTGAACAAGGAGCCAGGCCAGGACTGGTGCATGCAAGCCAGGGGCTCAGGACACCAAATTTGGGACCTTGCCTAACCCTGATAGTGAGCGTTTCTGGCAAGCTTACTCTGTCTCATCCTGACCCCCATGCTGCATGAAGTTCAGCCTAGACTTTGATGTTAAATATTAGTTTTCCCAAATAGCCACCTGTGCCAGAGCTATCATTTCATCCGTTGATTGGAAAGGGGCATCTGCAGAATAGATAGGTGAGATCCCAGAAACCTCTATGTAACACCAGCTTGCTGATGGTCTCAGCCACAGGGAGTTAGCCTCTCTCCCTGAAGGCACAGAGGTGGGATCCAAGCTAACAGAACAGCATCCAGGGGGACTCCCACCTGGATCCATCCAGCTGCCAGAGTGCGGTGGGTGCCAACTGCCAGACCAACCTCTCTGTGCTTGAAAGTTGCACAGGATCCAAAGGCAGACAGGAGGTGGGAACCCCACTGGGGAAGGCAATGAAATTCACGGCCATAAACCAGTTTATTATTGTTGTTAACTTGGGAAATAAACATCTCAAGCACTCATAAAACATTGTGTTTTCTGTCTTTATGTCTCAGAGCCTAGGTTTTTTCCAACACTGTGGAAGCTTGGAACCAGTGTGGCCCTCGATGTCAAAGGCAGGTCCTGGTGGCTGGGGCCCCAGGAAACTCCTCCTCTGTCAGCCCCAGCTCTGTCCTCTCCTTCAGGAAGTTTCCTAGGGAGGGAGGCACAGCAGAGAGAAAGGATTGTATGGAAGATCATGCACACAGATCTATAGATGTGCAGAGAAATGTTATTTCCTCTCTGTTCCCTCACGCTGTGTGTTGCATGTGTTCTTCTGAGTGTATGCATGCATGCATGTGTGCATACATTGTACATGAATGTGTGTATACATGCATGCATGTTAATGCCTTTGCATTATGAGCACTTAGCAGGAAATCATAATGACAAGCAGGTTGCTGTTGTTTCTTGACCATGATAGAGATTATATGTAGTCCCGCTGTGGTGCTGACATTTTTATGATTCAAAGATGCTGAAAATAGAATCTCCTAGGGCCAGGTGTGCCCTGGACAAATGCAGGTGTGGACAAACCCTTCAGAAATCTTGGGCTCTTTTTTGGCTATGGGTCATGTTTTATTCAGGCCAATGCTAGTTATTGTATGAAATAACCTTGAAATCTTGAGGGGCTTGACACAGAATAGGTTTATTTCTTTCCCCAGGAGGGTAAGGTGTTTCAGATTGATGGGCAGCTGTCCTCCTCATGGTAGCTCTGGCATCCAGGTTCCACCCAGCCTGTGGCTTCGCCCTCCTCTACAGCCTCTGCGTCCTCTGTATTCACTGGCCAATAAGACAGGCTCTCACCCTATTAGCAAGAACTAGTCACTCAGCCTTGTGGCATTAAAAGGGAGCCTGGGAGATGGAGTCCCCAACTAAAGAGCAGCCTCACTTATGGGCTTGTGGTATGAATTTCTGGCAGCCAACAGATTGTCTCTGCATGGGTCATGAGGCTCCACCTGTTAAAGGACTGAACAAAGAAGCCACCGTTGCAGGCCCCGTCTTACACGGTTGACTCTAACTGGTCCTGAGGACATCATGGTCAATGGGGGTCTAGGAAGAGAAGAATTATGGGTCACTCCACACAGATGCCTCAGCTGCCTCAGTTTCTCCAATTGGAAAATGGAGTGACTAAAAATACCTACTTCCCCGTGGTGAGTGAAGTTTAAATGAGACCCCAGGACATGACACCTGCACTGTGACAATTGATGGTAGGGAAGGCATCTCCTTAGAGCCCATGAAGCCAGAAAAGGGACAGTCAATGTGCCCTGCCCTCTGTCCTACCAAATGTCCCCAAATCCACATCAGTGGTTTTGACATCTGAGCACGGCCATGGTCTTATAAGTTAGAACTGTGTGTGTGCTTGGTTTAAAAATCACTCAAGCAGCCTGGCCAGTTGGCTAAGTGGATAGAGCATTGGCCTAGCATATGGGCATCCCAGGTTTGATTCCCAGTCAAGACACAGATTAGAAGCGACCATCTGCTTCTCTCTCCCTCCCTCTCCCCTATCTCTTCCTCTTCCCCTCCCTCAGCCAGTGGCTTGATTGGTTCAGGCACTGGTTCTGGGTGCCATAGATAGCTCATTGGTCCCAGCATCAGCCTTATGTACTAAAAATAGCTCAATACTTGAGCATCAGCCCCAGGCAGGGGCTGCCAGGTGGATCCCAGTCAGGGCGCATGCAGGAGTTTGTCTCACTGTCTCCCCTCCTCTCACTTAAATAAAGAAAAAATCGCTCAAGCAAAACAAACTAACACCAAACACCTTCCCTCAGACAATGAATGTGTACACACAATCTTGCAGATAGAAGAGAGAAACAAATACAGATGTTATCCCACCCCACCCCCCAAAAAAATGCATTTTTAGCCCCAGGTTCCAATCCCAACTCTGCCAAGTACTTGCTGTAACTCTGGGCGAGTGGTGTTGTAAATCGGCTAAACCTCACATTTGTGTGCAAAACCGAGGACAGGACGTGCCTGCCAGGAGAATCACTACAGTGTAAACAAGACACCAGGTGAAAACATAATCTCTATGACTATGGATATTAAATAGCTTTTAGTTTCCTTTTGCACATGTTAGTATTTCAGGGACTGGTATAGCCATGCAGCCCGGCTTCTGTGCTCCATTCATGAATTTCCACCATTAGGGCTTTATCTCATGCACTACTGATCCTTGTAAAACTACACTGGCCGCCGGGAGGAAACCTGGGAGGCTCTTCATGAAGGAAAGAGTATAAACCAAGGGAGAATGAAAGATGCTAAAAGCGTGTGTGTGTGTGTGTGTGTGTGTGTGTGTGTGTGTGTGTGTGTGTGTGTGATACAAAACACATTTAAATCTGAGGCTGGCTACCAATTGGTAGAGGTTACTAGAGTGTTGTGCTGGGGAGGATTCTGAGGTCACTTCTGCTGCGTGATCAACTGGTGGTACTATACTATGAAGAACTCAGATGTCTTTGGGTCTCATGTGGGGGAAAGGCTGCCAGCAGCCTCAATGCTTATGTCCTCAAGTGCTCAGCACTCGTGGTTGCTCTTCCCACAGCCACTACCCAGACTGTCCTTCCAGGAGGTCCTCCAGATTGCTCTTCCTATACACATGCTGTCCTCTGCTACCCTTTCTCAGGCCCATCCAGTCTCACTGGCTACTGGGCATTGCTATTCTTTCCTGTGAGCCCAGTTGCTTGCAGCGAAGCCGGCTCCTGCTACTGGGGTGGGGTGGGAGGGTGGCTTGAGCATGCAGCACCATGCCTCAGCATCTTTCTCCCTGAGCCTCATTACAATAGTATCAATATTCCCCATGAAAGGGCATTTCTCCCAACACCTTTGCTTTTTCATTAACGTTTGTTAAGACAAGTCAGGGATGATCATCATGAAGAAAATTGCTGAAACCCCTCCTGAAGAAGGTTCATCCAGACTGTGTAGGTGGTTTAATTTTAGAGACCCATTAATTGGCAAATTTGCTTAAGCAGCTGCTGTTGGTGTCATTTCAGGACTACTTTGTGAAGAAAGGAGAGGAGAAGGAAAGAAGGAAGGAAGTGGGCTTCCCAACAGACAGCCTGTGATGCAGGCCTACAGCTCAACAGCCAGCAGGGTCCGCACTCTTCCCAGGCAGACAGATATAAGACCTGCAGGAAGACCACCCTGTGCTGCTCCCTTCTGCCTTACTCTAACCAGGGTTGTTCAGGCTCCAAATTCACACGCACACACCACCATTTTCTCTGCTGCCTCTTTCCTCTCCAATCACTTCCAGATAGCAGAAAACTCACATTCATTTTCAACCTTAAATTCAGCATGTCAACTCCTCCAAGAAGCCTTCCCATGTTTACTACCATAAGACCTATCTCCATTTTCTCCCTGCTATCTTTGTTCCCTCAAAACTACATTGATTCCAAGATAACACTGCATTATGAACAGGATTCATGGTGTCTTTTTCTCTCTACCACATAGAGCCTGTGGTAATAAATGGGTTGCTTAAAGATTTATTACATGAAATGTGCAATATGTGGGTGGTGGGTCATAAAGTCTCTTCATTAAACAAACATGGGCAAGTCACTAACAGCAATACTATCATAGTAGAAGATTTCAACACCCCACTAACAACACTGGATAGATCCTCAAGAAAGAAAATTAATAAAGAAACAGCAGACTTAAAGCATACACTAGATCAACTTGATTTAATAGATATCTTCAGAACTTTTCACCCTAAAGCAGTAGAATATACATTCTTCTCAAGCGCTCATGGTACATTCTCTAGGATAGACCACATGTTAGGACACAAAAATGGTCTCAATAAATTTAAGAAGATTGCAATCATATCAAGCAATTTCTCTGATCACAATGCCATGAAACTAAAAATTAGCCACAAAACAAAAACTGAAAAATACTCTAACACTTGGAAACTAAATAGCATGATATTAAATAATGAATGGATTAACAATGAGATCAAAGAAGAAATAAAAAAGTTTCTAGAAACAAATGATAATGAGCATACATCAACTCAAAATTTATGGGACACAGCAAAAGCAGTACTGAGACGGAAGTTCATTGCACTACTGGCATATCATAAGAAGCTAGAAAAAGCTCAAATAAGCAACCTGACCCTGCAGCTAAAAGAACTAGAAAAACAACAGCAAATAAAACCCAGGACAAGTAGAAGGAAGGAAATAATAAAGATTAGAGCAGAAATAAATGACATAGAGGCTAAGGAAACAATACAGAGGATCAATGAAACCAGAAGCTGGTTCTTTGAAAAGGTAAACAAGATTGATGAACCTTTTAGTAGACTCACCAAGAAAAAAAGTGAGAGGACTCAAATAAATAAAATTAGAAAGGACAGTGGATAAATAACAACTGACACAACAGAAATACAAAGCATTGTAAGAAAATACTATGAAGAACTCTATGCCAAAAAATTAGACAATCTTGGTGAAATGGACAAATCTCTTGAATCATATAATCTTCCAAAAATCAATCTGGAAGAATCAGAACACCTAAACAGACCAAATACAACAAATGAGATCGAAACAGTTATCAAAAAACTCCCAACAAAAAAAAGTCCTGGGCCTGATGGCTTCACAAGTGAATTCTATCAAAAAATTCAAAGAAGAACTAACTCCTATCCTCCTCAAGCTATTTCAAAAAATTCAAGAGGAAGGAAGACTTCCAAACTCCTTTTATGAGGCGAGCGTATTTCTGATCCCAAAACCGGGCAAAGACAACACAAAGAAAGAAAATTATAGGCCAATATCGCTGATGAATTTAGACGCTAAAATTCTCAACAAAATATAAGCCAACCAGATCCAGCAATATATGAAAAAAATCATACACCATGATCAAGTGGGATTTGTTCTGGAGAGGCAAGGCTGGTTCAATATTCACAAATCAATCAATGTGATTCATCACATAAACAAAAGGAAGGACAAAAATCACATGATAATTTCAGTAGATGCAGAAAAGGCATTTGATAAAATCCAGCACCCATTCATGCTCAAAACTCTCAGTAAAGTGGGAATACAGGGATCATTCCTTAACATGATAAAGGCCATCTACGACAAACCCACAGCAAACATCATACTAAATGGGCAAAAATTAAAAGCAATCCCCTTAAGATCAGGAACCAGGCAGGGTTGCCAACTTTCACCACTCTTATTCAACATAGTTCTGGAAGTCCTAGCTATAGCAATCAGACAAGAAGAAGAAATAAAAGGCATCCAAATTGGAAAAGAAGAAGTAAAACTGTCATTATTTGCAGATGATATGATATTATATATAGAAAACCCTAAAGTCTCAGTCAAAAAACTACTAGGCCTTATAAATGAATTCAGCAAGGTGGCAGGATATAAAATTAATACTCAGAAATCAGAGGCATTTCTATATACCAACAATGAACTGACAGCAAAAGAAATTAAGGAAAAAATCCCCTTCACTATTTCAGCCAAAAAAATAAAGTACCTAGGAGTAAACTTGACCAAGGAGGTTAAGGACTTGTACTCAGAAAATTATAAAACATTGATAAAAGAAATCAAGGAAGATACAAACAAGTGGAAGCATATACCTTGCTCACGGTTAGGAAGAATAAACATCATTAAAATGTCTATATTACCCAAAGCAATTTATAAATTCAATGCAATACCAATTAAAATACCAATGACATACTTCAAAGATATAGAACACATATTCCAAAAATTTATATGGAACCAAAAAAGAACACAAATAGCCTCAGCAATCTTAAAAAGAAAAAATAAAGCAGGAGGTATCATTCTTCCGGATATCAAAGTTTATTACCAGGCCATTATACTCAAGACAGCCTGGTACTGGCATAAGAACGGCACATAGATCAATAGAACAGAACAGAGAACCCAGAAATAAACCCACAGCTTTATGGACAACTGATATTTGACAAAGGAGGGAAGAACATACAATGGAGTAAAGACAGCCTCTTTAACAAATGGTGTTGGGAAAATTGGACATGTACCTGCAAAAAAATGAAACTAGACCATCAACTTACACCATTCACATAAACGAATTCAAAATGGATAAAAGACTTAAACATAAGCCGTGAAACTATAAGCATCTTAGAAGAAAACATAGGCAGCAAGCTTTCCAACATTTGTAGCAGCAATATATTTGCCGATTTATCTCCATGGGCAGATGAAATAAAAGGCAAGATAAACAAATGGGACTATATCAAACTAAAAAGTTTTTGCACAGCTAAAGACAATAAGAACAGAATAAAAAGACAAACCGCACAATGGAAGAACATATTCAACAGCATGTCTGATAAGGGGTTAATAACCAAAATTTATAAAGAACTTATAAAACTCAACACCAGGAAGACAAACAACCCAATCAAAAAATGGGCAAACGAAATGAATAGAAATTTCTCCAAAGAGGACATACAGATGGCCAAAAGGCATATGAAAAAATGCTCAACATCACTAATCATTAGAGAAATGCAAATTAAAACCACAATGAGATATCACCTCACACCAGTCAGAATGGCACTTATCAGCAAAACAACACAGAATAAGTGCTGGCGAGGATGCGGAGAAAAGGGAACCCTTCTGCATTGCTGGTGGGAATGCAGACTGGTGCAGCCACTGTGGAAAACACTATGGAGATTCTTCAAAAAATTAAAAGTCGAACTGCCTTTTGACCAAGCTATCCCACTTTTAGGAATATACCCTAAGAACACTATAACACTGTTCGAAAAGAAGAAATGCGCCCCCATGTTCGTGGCAGTATTGTTCACAATAGCGAAGATCTGGAAACAGCCCATGTGTCCGTCAGAAGACGAATGGATTAAAAAGCTTTGGTACATATATACTATGGAATACTACTCAGCCATAAGAAATGATGACATCGGATCATTTACAACAAATGGATGTACCTTGATAACATTATACTGAGTGAAATAAGTAAATCAGAAAAAAAAACTTAGAACAGCATGATTTCATACATAGGTGGGACATAAAAGTGAGACTATGAGACATGGACAAGAGTGCAGTGGTTACAGGGTGGGGGGAGGGAGGAGAGGGTGGGATAGGGAGGAGGGGAGGGGCACAGGGAAAACCAGATAGAAGGTGACAGAGGACAATTTGACTTTGGGTGATGGGTATGCAACACAATTGAATGATAAGATAATCTGAAGATGTTTTCATTGTACATATGTACCCTGATTAATTGTGGTCACCCCATTAAAGTTAATAAAAAAAATAGAAGTAGAATTGTTTCCCAATAAAATTCCTTTTTCAAAGTTAAAAAAAAAAAAACATGGGCCAGTCACAGTGCTACGTAAGGAGTGTGGGGCTCAGTCCAGGCACAGAGAAAGTCTGACATGCCCTCAAGATGTAGAACTGGGAAAACTGAGGAAATTGGGGCATCCCCAGCTCAGGATACCAGAGAAAACTGGAGCTGGGATTTTAAAAAGGGACATAGCCAAGCTGATGATTGTTCTGACAATAAAACCTTCCAGAAAGCAAAAAATATATAAATGTGTGTGTGTGTGTGTGTGTGTGTGTGTGTGTGTGTGTGTGTGTGTTATGGTTACTCCCAGTAGACAGATAAATCCTGGAATGACTGTGCTGTTTTAAAAATTATTAAAGCATTACATGTATGCATTAAAGAGCACAAGCAGATGCCCAACTAAGTTCTTATATTAGTATCCAACTCATAACTGCCACCCAGATCAAGAACTAGAATACTCTCAGCTCCTCAGAATGCTCCTTAATGCCTCCTCCCAGTCACTGAATCCCAGAAGTGTTGCCACTTTTGACTCATCATAGATTAGTTTTGCCTGGAATCATAGACAGGAATCTTTCAGCTCTGGCTTCATTCACTTAATCTTAGGTCTGTGAGACTCATCCATGTAGTGTGTAGCTATTAGAACAAGTAAGTTTTTAATGAATGCCTCCTGTGAACCCAGTTCTAGCAAAAACTTCCTCTTACATATCACACATCCACTTTCCCCTCATTTCTTACCAGCAGAACTTCATTCCAATGTGCACAGTTAAAAGACTACATTTCCCAGAATTCCCTACAACAAGGGGTAGCCAATGAGATGTCAGTGAAAGTCATCAGCAGAGGGCTTCTGGGAAGCTCTTTACAGGGGACTGAGTCAGCCACCAGCCCCTCTTTCATGTCTGGTATGTGGATGTGATTGGAGCACCAGCAGCAGTCCTGGGCCATGAGGAGAATTGAGAATAGGGCTACATGATAAGGATGGTAGAGCAGAAAGGTAACAGAACCTGGATCCATAAGAGAGAGCATCCAAGAGCCTTCATGTGAGCCCTGGGTTACCTTCCTCCACACTTGTTTAAGTCACTGATACTTGGGTTTTTAGTTACAAGCAGGAGAACCTGACCCTAACAATTAGACCATATTGGTACATAAAACATCTTACTTGCATATGGAATAAAATCAACCTTCTTTGCTGTGGCCCACACAGCCCTGAGTGATCCGGCTCCTGGCTTCCATTGAAACCCTTCTTTCATTCTCTCCCTTACTTTTCATTCACAGGGACTTGCTTTCATCTCCTCGAATACCCAAAGCTCTCTTTGTGCGTCAGGGCCTTTGGACATGCTATCCCTTCGGCAGTACTGTTCTTTATATATAACACCCACCTGGTTTCTCCTCACTTATCAATCTCACCTTAAGCACTGCCTCTTCAAAGAAGCCTTCCTTAAGCACCTGATCTAAACAAGATGACCTGGTATTTTTTTTTATTTGGGTATTTATCACATTTTGTAATTATATCGTTATTTGTTTATTGATTTCTTCAAGCCTGCTCACTTCCATGAGACCGTCAGTTCCATGATGGCAAGGACTGTGATTTTTGTTGTATTCACTTCTATGTCCCCAGAGCTTACCTGCCACAGTAACTGAAATATGGTAAGTATTCCATAAATCTTTTTGAATGGATGGGTGGATGGATGGATGGATGGATGGATAGATTTGAGAGGAATGACAAAGGTGACAATAGGTCCTAGCCCTACAATAAAGAAGAGTAGATACCAGCTACAATAAAATAAAAACAACAGTATAGAAGATATCAAGATGAAGAAAACAAACAGAGAACCACAAAACCAAGGCCAGACTAGTGGGTGGCTATCAGCATACAACTAGGCAGTACACTAAGAACCCAGGGAAGAGGACATGCAGGTGGTGAGGGAAGGCTTTATAGGACGGGAACAATTATAAGCAGTAGACAGAAGGTGAAAAGCAATCAGTATAAGAAAGAAAGTCTATTCATTAGGGTTGGGCTCGATTGTGGGTAACAAAAATGTCAAAATAACAATGGCCTCATGAAGACACAAGCTTGAGTTACTCTCACATGAAGTCACCAGAGGTCTGAGCTTTCTGTCTGGCTTCCCTGCCATCTTTAGTATGTTGCCCGATCAACTACTACAGCTGCTCATTCTATAGCCACTGTGCTCAGAATCCACACAGTAGGAAGAAAGAGAAAGAAAGGGGCAAAAGGTTTATGTAGGGTTCTCATTGGCCAGGATCTAGTTATACTGTCCATCCTAGCTTCAGGCAAGTCTGGGAACTGAAGTCATGATTCTGAGCCCAAATAAATGTCAGCGTTCCAGTGTACTGAGGAAGATGAGCAGGGTGCATACTGGAGTAAGCCATTGCAGCACCCACCCTAGGACAGGGAAGGTGTTCCATTTGTGGAGGTGTGGTGGATCACAATGGAGACCACAATACATCGTAGCTCCTCCCATCAAGAGGTGGGATCTATTTCGCCACCCTTTGCATTTTGGGCTGGCTTGTCACTTGCTTTGACCAATAGCATTCAGGAGAAGAGACAGTGAGTGGTTCTAAGCTGAGACCTCAAAGGGTGTGGGAGGTCTCAGTCCTGTTCCTCCTGGAATGCTGCTGCCTCTGAACAAGCCTGGGCTAGCCTGCTAGAGGATAAGTGAGAAACCACCTAAAGAAAAGCCCAGGCATTCTAGCTGACAAGTGACCATCAGACATGTGAGCAAGATCATCCGGGACCAGCCTATCTTCGGCTAGCCTGCCAATGGACCAGTGTTGTGTGAGAAGTGCAGATCTAACCAGCAGACATGAGCTGAATCAACAGCTGTTTTAAGTCACTAGGTTTTGGTGTGGTTTCCTACCCAGCAATAGGCAACTGATACAGGTGAGGACATCATCATGGAAGTGTTCTGGGCTAAGTTGAAAGGAGAATTCTTGGAGGCTGATGTCAATCCTGGTTCTTCTGAATAATCTCACTGATGTTTGTAGAGTGCTCCAATTCCAAAAGAGGAGTGCCCCTCAAGGACTCAAAGGTCTTCCCAGAGGCTTCTGGTTGGGAGAGCACTAAAGAGGGAACCAGAAAACTCAGGCTCCAAAGCTCCATTGCCCATCCTAATTGCACTGACTTAAGCAAGTCCCACTTCCTTTCTGTCCCCAGGCTGCTTGTCTGCCAGAGGGGGTGTGAACGTAAGCCCCAAGGTCCTTTCAGTGATTAAAATAAGGTCAAGTCAGTGGATGAAGAATCAGAGAAGGCCAAGCTGGGACTCAGAGAAACTGGATGCGGAAACAGATTGTTGGAAAGGCTGCAGTGCCCTGGAACAGAAACACTGGATCAAGCTCAGAGAAGGAAGGGGCTCAGTGGCACCTCCAAGTGCCCATGGCCTTCCTCTGAGGTTCATTTGTGCAAACACTCCATGCCCTTCCCTGGCAGAACTGCAGAGGCCCAGAGCAATTCTGCTTAATTAAGCTCGCTCCTTGAGGAGGTAAAAGAGCTGTACTCCAGCCTAGATCTCTGCATTTTGGCCTACCTTCCTTGCTGCGACAATGGCTGCCCCAGCACCCTGTGAGCCATAGTGATGATTGATGTGGGACTGTGGCTTCAGCTCCAGGGACCTCCACACCAGGTCATTCTCTCCATCCAGCTGGTGTGGGCCCTGGGTATCTACACCTCCACCACATCACAGAGGCAAACAGCCAATGGCTACCCTGTGTCTTGGTCATCTGTGACTACACAGAAGTCCTCACATGGTCACACAGATTCCCTCTCAAATGCAGATGGTGATCAGTCCTGTCTCCGCAAGGTTCATTCTCAGCAATGAGACACCAGCCCAAGAGGGTGGTTGTTCCACCTTCCCATCAGGAAGAGAGTGGGCACATCTGCTGTTCTCTGTCCAGCAGCCTGCTGGTGAACTTAGCTCCTGGGGGGTCATACAGACTCTAGACACCCTCACCTCAAGTTAGCAATATCCATCTCTTTCCTGGCTTCTGCCCAAATCCATGATTCCTGCTGGACTGGCTGCTTGTTTAAACCCTATCTCAGATGACCTGTGATCACTCGTGGCCCCAAGTGTAAAGGAGTGAGTGTTCAGGACGCAAGTCCCAGCTCTGTTAACTTGCTAGCACTTCAGTCGACCCATCTGAGCCTCATGTCATACGTGAGCCAGACATGATACTACCCCCAACCAAAAAGTTGTTGAAAAGATTCAGAATTAACTTTTAAATCCAATCACCTCTTATCACTCCAGAACATTGGAGGTGCATGTGTCAAACAGCATCTGTTGGGTATCAGTGCCCACTCTCCAGTCTTGACTCCCTCCTTAGAACTGTATTTCCCAGGCTCTTGTGCTGCTGGCATTCTATCAGGTTCAGCCAATAGCAGACACTGGTGGGAGGCGGGAAGGCAAAGAGAAAGGAGAAGGTGTTTTCTGTTCCTGGCAGTGCCTCCAGCAGAGGCAGGGCTATGTGCCCAAGGGCAGCTGCAGCCCTGGGGACCCCAGAAACAGCAGCAGAGGCAGCTCCAGCAGCATCTGCTGGAGAGCAGACCCCCAGCACCCTGTTGGGCACCAGTGTCCAGCAGGGTATCTGGGCTGCATGAGGACTGTGGGCCACAGTCCCGAGACAAAGGCAGCTTCCTGATCAAGGGCTAAGAACCTCCATTTCCTTTTGCCCTCTGTGCCTTTTAGCCCCCTTGCAACCAAATCCATGCATTAAATCTGCTTGGAACATCAGGAGCAGTTCCAGGGTCTCGCCCGAGTTCTGCTGATGCTGAGGCCAGCAGGTGGCCACTGTCTGGAGGTTTGTCACTCCAAACATCTTCCTTCAGTGAAGGCCGTCAAGGCTGCCAAGAACCACCTAGGCACCCTGCCCTACACACGCACACAAACTGCCTGACCCTCAAATCAGAACTCAGACTTGAGCCTGAGTTTGCCACACCAGATCAGAGATGTGAGACCTTGGCTCTCCCCTCAGTGAAGAAACCCTGTCTTTTTGATTACTTCCCCTAGGCCCTGACTTGGTCCCAACAGTCCTCAGCTCACTGCTTCCCCGTTCCCACCTGGAGCTCCTAGCCACCCCAGTAGGACAGAATCCTAAAATGTGTATGACTTCCCACCTACCTTTCAACAAAGCTGAGAAGGGATGGCTTCTGCTGCCAGCACAACTTGGTGACTTGGGGTGGAGCAGCCTGGCAGGGGACTTCCAGTCTAGCCTCTGCTCTTCAGAACAGCAAGGTATTTTTATACCCATTGTATAGATGAAAACAAATTTTAAACAGATAAAGCGACTGCACACGCCTTCCTTTTGGGACTTCAGCACTCACCACTTCCTGTTGTTAATTTTTCCAACTCCTCTTTACTATTTTGGGTGCTCATGAGCTCAACATGTCCCTCAGCTATGTCGAGCCTTGACTCAGGCTAAGTCCCACATTCTAGAGACCCCCAACACACCCAATGTATTGTATTTCACCTCTGTCTATGCTATTTTCTCCCAAGGAAGTGAGACTCTTCTGTGCACAGAAGTGGACCCGTGGGCCTCTTCCCTAGAATCACATTTGTTCTGGATGGAGGCCTTCAGCGGGCCCCTGCGTTCAGCTGTGCAGGAGCAGGGTACTCACCTCTTGGTCAGCACCGTTCATGATATGGTCTATCCAAATAGGGTCCCTGCCCACCATCCGGAGTCTGCATTTCACATCACACATCAGTCCTGTCTTTCCAGAGAAAATGCTTATTCCGAAAGAACAATGTAGGTAGAAAGAGCCCATGACTAGGGATCAGAAGTTGTGACTTGGAATCTGGTCATTTCTGGAATCAGGAATCTGACCTGGGTTTGACCAGGAATCTCCCACAGACCACTGACTCTCTCTCTCTTTCTCTCTATGTGGAATTGTGTTTCCTCTCTAGAGAAACAAGGGCATCAATTTGTGCAGACCTGACCACCCACACATGTGCTTTCTCATTCAACCACACAGCAGGCAAGGCAGGAGTCCCCACTGCAGAAACAGGAGGCAGAGGCCAGAGGGTTGAGGATTTGCCAGGGGTCTTGCAGATCAAGAAGGCCAGAGCCTGGCCCTGGCCCTGACTTTCAGACTCTGTGTCCAGTCCTACCACAGTGACACAGGCAGTTTCTTGAGCTGTAAAGTCACAGGAAGCTTTGTGCAGGAGTGCCCATGCAGTGGTGCTTTTGGGGAGTGTTGCAGGTGGGGTCTTAGGGTGGCCCAGGTCCATCAGCTAGGAGTTGGCTCTTGGAAGTGCCTGGTGGGATCCCAACATTCCCCGCTGCCCGCCTGCCTGGGCTTGGCAAGGGGAGCCTGAGAACAGATGCTGAGCACCTTGTTCTTGGCGAGCGCGATGGATTCTCAGGTCCCCTTCTAGCAGCCACACTTGCTCCCCCAGTACCCGCTGTGTCAGCCCCTCCCGAGCTAGTGAAAATAAACAGTGTCATTATCCCTCCACTGACTGCCACGGGTCTATTTATACCACTTAAAACACAGGATAAATGGCTCCTACATTTCATAATGAAAGGAATATTTCATTTTGTTGAGCTAAGGAACTGTTTATTGAGCATAAAGACAACATGTATACCGTGTTTTGGTAATAAACTGAGCTGGAGGTTGGTTTGTTTAGGCGGTGGTTCACCTCTGACTCAGTCGTCCCCTCTGAGGTTAGTGTGGGTACGAAGGAGGGTGCAAGAGGCCTATGACGCAGGGAGTCTCGGGGCCCTGAGACGCCCTCCCATTGACTGTACCACCTCACCAGGTCATCTCAGCCCTCTAGGGGACTGGCACTATTAGCCCAATTCACAGGTGGGAAAACTGAGGCCCAAAGGGCTCAGCCACTATCCCAGGTCACAGAATCAGGGAGAGCGAGTTTGAATCAAGTGCAAGCAGACCAGCTCCAGAGCCCACTCTCCTCACCACCCTGCTGGAGACATGTTTTTGGCTTAAGAAAGCTCTAAAAGGTAAAGGAATCCAGGACGTGGTAGGCGAAAGAAGATTTTATAGTTGATGAGCTGTGAGCCAGCTCTGGGTCCCCTTCCCAGGCTGTGTTGCCACCCGGTGGGTGGCAGCTTCCTGCAGGAGAACAGTGGGGACCTTGCTCCCTGAGGCAGACCTCTTCCAGCTTCCTTGGTGGCACTGCTTTTTCCCAAAGTGCTCCCCATTCACAAGTGCTGTCCCCACAGCCCCATTCTGTCACAGGCAAGTGGCGGTAGAAAGCTGTTGCCCTGGCTGCCTCTGCCCCTTGCTGATGTGGGTACCCCCTGGGGTCTCTGCTCTGCCCAGGAGCTGGCATCTCCTCTACCTAGGCTCTCGTTCACCCACTGTTGCAGACTGAATGATTGCATCCCCCACTCCCATCCATACATTAGACCCCTAATTCCCAATGTAACGCTATTTGGGGGCTGAGCCTTGGGAAGTAACTAGTCACAGAGGAGATATGAAGTCAGGACCCCTGAGATGTGATTCCGTGCCCTTATAAGGAAAGGAAAAGAGGTCAGAGCATCCTCTCCACCATGCTAGGCCGCAGCAAGAAGGCAGCTGTCTGTGCACCAGAGAGAGAGACTTCACCAAGAACTGAGTGTGCCGGTACCTTGAACTTGGACTCCTCAGCTTCCAGAGCTGTGAGAAAGCAATGTCTGTAGTCTAAGCTGTCCATCTGTGATGTCCGGTCATAGCAGCCTGAGATGACTGACACACTCACAGAGGTACCAGAAATACTTGCAGAGACTGGCATTGCTATGTGCTGAATGCAGTGCCAATGTGTCTGAGGGTATCACTAATCTTTACAGTAGCCATGGCAGTGAAGTCTCACTTTCTTTGGTTTGAAAATAAGGAAATAGACTCAAGAAAGTCAGTCTACTTGTCCAAGACCACACAGTTGCTGGCAGGCCAAGCAGAATAACAAGCCCAGGTTTGGTCACTCCTGAAGCCTTTGGACTTTCTTCTGTGTCTCCTCTCAGACTTCAGGGGTGAGGTGGGGTGAGGACTGTGCTAGGTTCCTTGCCTCTTGCCTTCCACCCCAAAAGATCCTCTGACTTCCTTCTGAGTGCCTCAGTCTATCTCTGAAGTAGGCTATATAATGGTTCCCCAAAATACCTACATCCTAACCCCAGAATCTGTAAATGTTCCCTCATATGGCAAAGGAGGCTTTGCAGATGTGATGAAATTAAAGATTTTGAGATGGGAGGTTATCCTGGATTACCCAGTAGGCTTTAAAGGTAATCACAAGTGTCCTTATAAGAGGGAGGCAGCTACAGAAGGGAGGTATGCAATGATAAGAGCAGGGATTGAAGATATGCACCATGAACCAAGGAGTGTTGGCAGCCTTAGAATCTGAAAAAGGCAAGAAACACCTTTACTCCTGGGGTCCTCATGCATCCCGACAACCCCTAATAACCCCCATCTAGGGCCGATGCTCGTATCAACCAAGCTATTTTTAGTGCTTGAGGCTGATGCTGGGACCAATGAGCTATCCTCAGCACTTGAGGCCAATGATCAAACCGATTGAGCCACTGACTGAAAGAGGGGAATAGGGAGAGAAGGAGGAGAGAAGCAGGTGGTCACTTCTCCTGTGTGCCCTTACCGGGAATCAAACCCAGGATGTCCACACTCAGAGTCAATGCTCTATCCACTGAACCAATCATCCAGGGCTTTTGTCACCTTTATTTACCCTGTAAGACTCATTTTTTAAATTTTGTTGCTTTAAACCACTAACTGTGTGATAATTGGTTAGAGCATTAGTAGAACACTGATACAGTCCCACATGGCCCAGACTCCTAGTTAGGGTCTTGATTTTAAAACTATTGACCTGTGGATTCCATAAGAACACCAGAATTTGTCAGTATTTAAACATAGGATCAGAAAACGTCATCAGTGTATATGTAGCATTGCCATTGGTGAGAATCCTGAAGTTCAGAGGTGAAAAGTGACTTGCTTAAAATCATAAGCGAACCAGTGGTGAAAGTGGGACTTGAACCCAGGGACTCTGGCTTCCAGGTGAAGTCTTTGTCCTCTCCTTCCTCTTTTGGGCAAGCTATGCCTCTAACGAGTGAAAAAACAAGGGTCACTTTGGGATCTTAGAGCAATTTCCTGTGTGAGTGTGTGTGTGTGTGTGTGTGTGTGTGTGTGTGTGTGTGTGTATCTGTGTCTGTGTGTGCATGCATGTGCTCCTCTTTATGTTGTTTTGTTTGTGGCTGGTTATTTTATTTTGTCCCCACAGCAGATTACAGGCCTGTGGCAAAATAAGGAAGAGGACATTGTACTGAGTTTGTATCGTTATTCCACTTGCCAGTTTAAGGGGTTTTTGTTTCTTTTTTTTTATAAGAAAGATATGACACAAAGTGTTCACCCAAACTACTTCATGCTCTTCCTGGGCACAGCCCTTGGACGGTTGAACCACAGGACTAGCTCTGGACAACAAGAAGTGGTGGACATGAGCTTTGCCACTGGCTGGTCTGCAGTCTTTACAACGGGCATACTTGGCAATATTGCAGGTTCGGTTTCAGGCCACCACGATAAAGCGAGCACCACAGTAAAGCATATCATAGTCTAATATCTGGTGCAGGGTCTTGCTTTCAATGTGTGACGAAAAGAAAAATGCAACACCTCTGAAGTGCAATAAAGCGAAGCCCAGCAAAATGATGTCTGCTCATATCTGGGTTCTCTTTGGGTAAGTGGGGAAAATGTCTGGGACACGGCTTACACATAGCAGACACTCAATGGGGAGTTGTTGAATGAATGGATTAGCATTTAGGACTGATGTGTGTTCTTTTCATTTCTCTTTCTTTTGTTTCTCTTCCCTTTCTCTTTCTAGTTTTCCTAATCCCTAATGTCATAGGGATACATAAGAGAAACTCCCAGTATTTTTAAATATTTAAGAAATTTCTCAGCCTTTCCTTCAAGTCCACCTCCTCCCTGTGCCCCAGACATTCTCTACAAAATATAAAGAATGTTGATAACTATCAGCAAAATATGCACATTTTCATGTATCAGCTCCAATGCTCAATACTTTTGTCACACCGTCTAGCACTGTGTGAACACTTTCCTTAAAACTCTTAAATTCATCCTCCCTTCCTTGAACTTCAGTTGCTTATCTAAGTGTGAATCTCTTAAGACAGGGGTTAGGTTTTTAACCCTCTTTTAACTCCTCCCTGTATCCCCTGTGGATATAACTAGCATTTAACAGGTACCATGACAGAGTAGATGAATGGATGGATGGATGGATGGACGGACAAATGGATAAAATTATTTACATATTTTTTTCACACTTAAGTCATTGAGAAGCAGGGTAAATCAGAGGTTCCCTGTGCCAGTGGAGAGTTCCGGAACACTGAGGTGATGGTTGATTTTGCAAGGCACAGCCGATTTATTCAATACCACAAATAAGTAAAAACTATAAAGTTCCCCCTGAAGTCCAGAAACCCAGATGGGTGTCCAGCCCTGGCCAAATGCACATGATATATACTTATTAATAAAGCCAGACTAGCATCCTCAAATTATCCAAGGAATACATTTGCCCACACACAGCGATGAGGGGAAGCAATTATTTATTAATAAAGCAATAGCTAAATCTAATTATATCCCATCAGAGGCAAGCCAGTAATAAAACTAGGCTGGTCTTCCAACGCTTGGTGACCTCGCTGACCTCAAATCAAAGTTTAAACCATCCATCAGCTTCCAATACATTCCCAGCGCACCTACCAATTACGAGCACCCCAGTGCCACTGTCTGCTAGGGGTCAGAGGTCACCGCATGCACTAGCTAGCTGGGAGCCTGGAATGGGGCTTTAGAAATCTCATTATCCTGTTAACCATACATTTATCTGACAAGATAAAAGAGACTAGGTGACCAAGCTATCATTAAAGATTAATAGAAAGTATAAAAAATTCAGCAGCAACCAGCACTGCTGTTTAGAGCTGTGATCAGCATGACAGGGTTATTAATCAGGAGCCAGAAAGATTTAGGTCTCTGCTCTGGATAGTTTCTATTTTTATTTTTAGTTAAGTTTTTTATTCTTTTCTTCCTTCTGTCTCAAGTCATTACCTCATCTCCTGCAACCTCACACCAGAGGTCAGAGGGATTCCTGCTAATTGGCTCTTCTGGTTTCAAATCATAACCCATCAGGCCAATTATAAGATTGTCAGGACTCAGAGGTGATGTGGGGAGACCGCTGGGGGGACGCTGGTGGGCTGGGACATGATTCAAGCTGCTTCCTGGGCTGCCCGACCCTCCTCACACACGGAGCTTGTTAATCACAGGGGTAAATCAATTCCTTTTTAATTCAGTTCAGTCCTACAAGGCACACCCAAGCACAAGATGATTCGTCCCCATTTAATTCCATTTCTCAGCCCACACCTTCCCAGGAGTCAGAAGGCAGGCTGCCACCCTGCTCCTTCCCTGCATGCTCCTTCTCTGTTTTGATCATAAATCAATATCCTTGTCCCTGGAAGGTGGCCCAGGAAGGTGTGTGCCTAGATGAGAACTCAGCAACTCCTCTTCACCCTGTAAAGCCAGCGGCCAAGGCCACCATCATAGCAGCCTGGCCCATGCAGGTTCGCATTAGATTCAAACAGTTGGTAATGAAACAACAGAGCCAAGAACTGGTGAGCCATCAGCTTTAATTCTAGCTTGCATCTGGCAGGCAAGCAAAAACACACACTGGGCTCCAAAATCCACTCATTCAGTGCTCACAAAGCTACTGACTTATCCGAGTTTCCTAGAATCAAAGGATTCTAGCTCACCAGACTTAGTCACTTCTGTTTCCCATCTCCTTCTCTCTACACAAACTCTTAACAAACTGGCTTCTCCCTCAGCACTCCACCATCTTGGCTGCCTCCTCTCCTCCACGTGGCCTTAATCTGCTCTCTTTTCTAATACTAACCTCAGGAACCAAGAGAGAGCAAGCTCCCGGCCTGCCCCACTTTATACTGTAGAAATCCAAACCCTTAATCCAATTACAAACAAGGAAGTCTCTGATACAAAGTCACTCATCTGAGGCATAATGGGATTCCTCATGAGAGTGCACCACCCCACATCATCCAATCAGTCAAGGGTGTGGAGAAAAGCTTACTCTTAAAACTAAGGCATAGGCTATAACGACCTGGCCTGCCCACAGCCCGTCCCCCAAAACACATTAATATCAACAGACTTGCATGTGGGCAGTGCCATCTTTAACAAAGTGAGCATAATATATTTTATCTGCCCAACACACCCCCAGACCAGGGAAGCAGGAAAGTGAAACAGTGAAAAAAGTCAATGCCCAGGGTAAAAATGCAGCTCCAGCCAGTCCCATGAAAGGAAACTGAGGCCCAGTAGTCCTCAGAAGGCCATTCAAGAAGTGAGGTGACCACAGGTACCCCGAGGTCCCAGCACAATTGGCAGTGAGCAGACGTTGTCTGTCAGTGCCCTACCCCCACAGGACTCAGGTATGCAGACCTTCCTGCTGCTCCCCAGGGCTACCTCGGGCAGTCAGCCAGTGTCTCAGAGCCTGCTTCCCAGGCTGGGAAATGGGGATAGCCCTTCCCCTCAGGGTTGTTCGAAGATCAAAGGGAATTCTGGGCTGCAATTTTGTCTGTTGTCATCACTTTCTGGTTTACTCCAGCTTCTCCTGGGTTCCATTACACCTAATCTGATAAATCAATTAGGGATAAAATGTCATGGACTGGCCTCTGGCTAGTTGCCAGAGTTCAAGGGCAACATTTTATTCCTCTGTGCAACTTCACTCTCCCCTGAGGATCCACCCTCCACCCCCACTGTTGGGCAGGTAAAATATATTATGCTCATTTTGTTAAAGATGGCGCTGCCCACATAGAAGCCCATTGCCCAGTTGATTGCTTGGGATGGGCATGATTATGTTAATACGCGTTGGGGAAGGGCTTTTGCGCCAAAAGGTTTTAAAAGGAAGAGAGATCACATTATTCTGGGAGAAGAGGGATTATGTTCTAGGACCTTGATGGTGAACCTATGACACACATGTCAGCACTGACACGTGTAGCCACTTTCGATGACACGCAGCTGCATACCAGAGAAGTATGGGGCCACATGCCGAGAAGGACGTTTCATCCTTGGCTCCTGTACAACCAGGTACAGTAGCCGAGGATAAAATATTTGCTGTAGTGTAGACATTCTGTGCCAGAGGTCTGGAGGCCAAAACAACAAAACTCCGGTACAGAGCATCTAGTTCTGGGACTTCTGGTTAGGCTGTTTTTCTTGAAGTGACACGCCACCCGAGTTATGCTCAGTTTTTTGGCAAATTTGGACACACCAAGCTCAAAGGAATGCCCATCACTGTTCTAGGAGGAGAGAGCAGAGAAAGGAGAGCAGAGAAAGGCTATGTGGAGTAGAGGAGTATCAGCCAAAATGGTGGAATGCTGAAGGAGAAGCCAGTTTGTGCAGAGTTTGTGCAGAGAGAAAGAGATGAAAAACAGAGGTGAATAAGGCTGGTGAGCTAGAAACCTTTGATTCTAGGAAACTCGGATAAGTCAGTAGCTTTGTGAGCACTGAATGAGTGGGTTTTGGAGCCCAGTGTGTGTTTTTACTTGCCCGCTGGGTGCAAGCTAGGATTAAAGGTAACGGCCCACCATTTCCTGGTTCCGTGTTTCATTACCGACCGTCCAAATCAAATGCGAACCTGCATTGGCCAGGTGGCTGTGATGGTGGCCGTGGCTACTGGCTTAACACCCACATACAGAGAAGGTGCGTCCTCAGAAAATGGTCTCATGGCCTCTTCTTCCAGTTCACAGTCACTGTCATGCTTCCTGAGCACAGCCGAGCACAGCCGAGCACAGGCCCCCAGTAAGTGCTCCACAAGGGAATCAGTGCCTGGCCAGATAAAAACTCTAAACCACCAGCTAGGAGGAAGGTCAAGGTCAATGGCGGTCAAGTAGGGCTGAGGATGCAGCCCAAGAAGCCAAGGAAGGTGAAATAAAAAGAAAAATCAGGAAGGGAAGGGGCAGGTTGGGAAGAGGAGTACAAGGTGCATCAAAGCGAGCGGCTCAGAACCGAGGTCATGCACAGACTTAGCTTTAAAAAGGTGTGGCCCCAGTTCTGTGGCGGCCAGGATGGTGGTGCTGGGGACAGCCGTGAAGAGAGTCTGATAAGTGTCTTCACTGTCACCCAAACAGAGCTGCAGCTGGTGTTCCCTTCAGCCAGCTTCCCATTTTCTCTGCGCCTCCGCCTCCGTTGCAGACAAAGCCTGCCCATCAGGCCTCTTCCCTGGGGCCAGACCCGCCTGCACCAGGTTATAGGAGTACACGATTTCTTCTTTCTTTTCCCTCTCCTGCTTGCCAAATGGTATCTGTCCCATCTGCAAAAATGTGGCATTTTATATTCATAGCAGTACCTGTCTAATTATTTACTAGATGTGTATCTCATAAGCAATGACATTTTCAAGTATTTGTCCCCTGAAAATAATTTTCCTTTAAGCAACTCTGCCCAGTGTTCGAAGGTCTCATATCTGAGAAACAAATCCAGAGAAAAACAAAGAATCCATGACAGCAGTCAGGTGAGCAGGCTAGCCTTGCATACAGACACGGGACAGTTCAAACCCACATCCACATAAAATGTCTCCTGACTGATTCTGAGGCTAAGAAAGAGATGTGTGTGGGGAGTAGAGGCGGATTAAGGTCAGTTGAGGCCGTGGGTGCAGAAAAAATTATTGGGACCCTTAAAAAGAGAGGGGAAATAAATACATGTTAACCATATTTTTGAATAAATAAAAAGTATTATGTACTATTAATGTTAAAATTGCAGATGTGAAACCAAACTTGGTGTCATTAGAAAAAAGTGTAAAGTTAGGGTTTTGTGGGGCCCTTCAGAAGTTGGGCCCAGGGTGCACGCCCCATGTACCCGCTGTGAAATCTGCCTCTGGTGGGGAGATATGTATTTGTGTGTATATGTGAGCGTGTATCTATGTGTTGTGGAGAGGAGGAATGAGAAAGAAGAAAATTAATGTTTGGACAATACCCTTATTTAATCCTCCATTTAATGGACCCATTTTACAGCTAAGGAAACTGATACTCAGAGACATGAAGAAACTTGTTCAGAACTCCTTTGCCCATGTCAGAGCTGGAACTCCGCAGCTCAGAGCTGGCTCAGGCTTGCCGAAAAGACTGGAGAAATGTTTTTTCCCAACTCAGATCTCTTCTTGTGTGTCACATCGTGTTCCGAGTGCCTTGGGCAACGTGGTAGAAAATTTATACATATTATCTCATGTGATATTCACAATATTTCTGTGAGTTAATTGTTCCTAGTTCAGCGAGGAGAAAATTGAGGCACTAACAGAGTGAGTAGTTTTCCCATCAGGAACTATGATTCAAATATGGATTTGTTTCACCCAAATCCCAAGCCCTTGAACACTACATCATACAGACTTGCTCCATCATGATTCTGTTTTGAGCTTTGAGAGTACAGAATCTAGGTAGATGGGAACACCATACACATGAGAGAATCAGAGTCATCACACAACGGTCTATATGAAAAGGATAGCAGCTACTCTACATCACCAAAACTCATATTCTCTCTATCTTCACACCCGATCGTCTTCAGTGTGCCCACTGCCCTGGGCTAGCTCCCCTCATGATTACAAGATGGCTGCCACAGCATGAAACATTACATACAGTTCTGACAACATCCAACGTCAAAAGAGATACTAATTCATTTCTGTGTCTCTTTCTTTTTATTTACTTTTATTTTTATTTATTTCATGTTATTTCTACTATACTTGTCTAAACTTTTGTCTGTGCACACATATGAAGACATATTGGAGAAATGCTCAGTTAATGTTGAAAAGGCATCTTCTTGTACTCTGATGCATGGGTTGGTTTGTTTTGTCATAATCATACACAATTTTTTGCAAAAATAATGAAATAATGTCAGATTTTTAAAAATACAACAAAATATATCTTACAATGTTATTTACTTTCTTAAGACACGTCAATGTGCTCCCCCACACGACACCCCTGCCACGGTGTCTCCTCATTAGATAAAGAACACAGTCCTGGCAAAGTCTGTAAGGCCTGCTGTGATCTGGTCCCCATGGTCTTGCCACAGAATATCAGTCCTCAAACACGCTGGGTGTATGCAAGCTTCCTCAGCTCAGGCTGCTCTCTCCGATTGGCGAACCTCCCTCCACGGTACCCGCAGGTAAAGCCCTGGGCTTCCTCCAGGCCCAATCCAAGTGCCACTTGCTCCTTTAAGCTTCCCTGGGAAGCTCAGTCAGAAGGTACTGCTCCCCTACTCAGAGATCATAGAATTGTATTGATTCTTCTACTTTAGGACATGTCTCAAACTTCCTCACAACGTGGTGTGTTGGAGCCAGGTTCCATTTGCTCCTAAGACCTGATTCTGTGAGTCTCTTACGAAGCCGTCCTGTGAGTCCCTTGAAATCAGCTATGATGGGAATATTTATATCATGGGAATTTGCAAATGCTATAATCAGATATTTTTTCCCCTGAAGAAGGCCGGTTGCTAACCACTTACCAGCATACCTTTCCTTCCACCTCAAATCAACTCATTGGGGTCAGTCTTACTCCCCCCCGCCCCCCGCCTCAAGCGCTTGGCACTATGCTATGCTTGGGCAGGAGTTCATATACAGAGGACCAGCTTCTGGAAATGTGGCATAAGCAGAAGGGCAATTCAGGAATGAATGTGTCATTCCACAGCAGTGGGTGCCAGCCAGCCCAGGACTGCCGTGAGAGCAGCTGTCATGCAGGTTCCAGCCATCTTCCTGGCACAATCCAGCCCTACCCATGTCAAGAGGAAACACCAGGGTTTAACGGGAATAATGGAGAGGTAAAAATAGCCCCTAGCTTCCCCAATCCCTAAATCTTACACAATGGAGAGGCATAAGTAACTCAGTAAATGAGCCAAGCAGTTCATGTCTTGGAAAATGCAAGGCTGGTGGTTAAACCGGCCTGAGGAGCCTTCATCATCAGTTTACTGGTGGTCTCAGAGTGGTTGATCCAGTTCCCTATGGCAGTGTCTGTGCTTTTCAAGTGACAGAGAAGAGGGCACAGAGTAGGCCTAAGCAATGCCCTCAGGGGTTTCCTGATCAGGGGTTTCCTGATTTGTAGCTGTGATCTGTAGCTTGCCTAGGTCTGTGCAGGACACTCAGGGCAGGTGGGATCCTCAGAGAACTGACAGGCTCAGCCAATAAACCAAGCCACTCACCTTCTGAGGCTCTGGTCACCCGAACTCACATTCACAAGTGCCCTTGAATCAGAGGAGAACTGGAACACCATCTGTTGGGCAGATAAAATATATTATGCTCACTTTGTTAAAGATGGCGCTGCCCACATGGAAGTTCGTTGGTATTAATGTGTGTTCTGGAACAGGCTGTGGGCAGGCCGGGTCGTTGTAGCCTAAGGCTTAGTTTTAAGAGTAAGCTCTTCTTCACACCCTTGACTGATTGGATGATGTAGGGTGGTGCACTCTCCTGAGGAATCCCATTATACAGAGACTTCCTTGTTTGTATAATTGGATTAAGGGTTTTGAATCTATGCTATAAAGTGGGGCAGGCCGGCAGCTTGCTCTCTCTTGGTTCCTGAGGTTAGCATTAGAGAGGAGAGCTGATTAAGGTCACATGGAGGAGAGGAGAAGCAGCCAAGATGGCGGAGTGCTGAGGAAGAAGCCAGTTTGGGCAGAGTTTGTAGAGAGAAGGAGATGGAAAACAGAGATGAATAAGTCTGGTGAGCTAGAAATCTTTTGATTCTAGGAAACTCGGATAAGTCAGTAGCTTTGTGAGCACTGAATGAGTGGGTTTTGGAGCCCAGTGTGTGTTTTTGCTTGCCCACCGGGTGGAAGCTAGAATTAAAGCTGATGGCTCACCAGTTCTTGGCTCCTGTGTTTCATTACCGACTGTTAGAATCTAATGCGAACCTGCACGGGTCAGGCTGCTGTGATGGTGGCCTTGACTACTGGCTTTACACCATCCCTCCAGCCAACAAGCAGGGGTTGGGCCTCTGTCATACACTGCCCCCACCATAATACCAGTGCTGCAGGTCATTCTGAACCATGTGTGTTGAAGAAGTAAACATACTAAGTTTTTGTCCCTTACAGTGTGCAGTCTTAGTCCAGGTCCTTCTCTTTGGGCCTCAGTTTCCCCACACTAACAATGAGGTGCCTTGAGTTTATGAACTCATTGATAGCCTCTCACCCTATCAGCTTTGTCACCATATGTTTCCAGGAATATTTGGGCCATGGCCCCAGCCCTGAGCTCAGGAAGGACTGAGGGCTGCCAGGCTGGGACCCCTGCCTCCCTGGTTTAGCCCCTATGCAAACCAGTCTCTCTTCCTGTTGTCCTGACTGTCCCTGGGAGGGACTGTGCCTGTGTCCCTCCTAACTGGCTAAAATTGGCCTCTGGGAGCCAGCCAAGTGAGTGAGCAGCTACCCTGAGTAGAAGGATGTCAGAGAAACATTAACACTCTACTGGCTGCTATTCTGGACTGACAAGGCAGGGATGAGGCTTGGGGACCCCTGGGCCCTGCAGAACCAGCCTGCAGTGGTGGGTGGAAGTAGAAACATAAGAAGGGCTCAAGCTGCCCTGCAACCTACCCGCAGTCTGTATGGGTCTGGGGAGAAAGGGGGCAAGGAGATATTTTCCGGCTTTTTCTGCCTACTAGACACTCTGTAATTTGTCTCATTTCTTCCTTGTCATAACTCCACAAAGCAGAGATTACTGACCCATTTTTTAGATGAACTCAGTGAGATGGTGTGCCTTTCCCAATGTTACCCTGGGCTCCATGGCAGAGACCTTCAGGAATGACAGTTAAAAGGTATGGAGAACCACACTTTGAACAAAACTAAGAAGTATGTGGAGTGCTCAGCACTCCAATTTTCACACATAAATGGTGAAGTTCACCCCTTCCACCCAACAAGAGATGGACTGGAACCCTGTGGTCCCTGGGCTCACCAGTGTCCAGAGCATCTTTTGAAGAGGTGTCCAGTGGGGGGGGGGGGGGGCTGAGCAAATTAGCCCAGAAGGCCTTGAGGTGAGCTGGGTGGTATTCCCAATCGTATGAGGTCTGGGGTAGGTAGGGGATGGGCAGGAGGATGTAACCTCCTCGGGAAAGACAGTCTGGGACCCAGACTTTGGGCCAGCCTCCCCTAGGTCCACAGCCCCACTGGAGACCCAGCCCGAGAGATGTGCTGGAGGTCTTTGACACTTGTACCCTCTGAAATTTCTCCACACCCTCCTGTCTCTGTTCAGGCTCCCCTCATACCACTTTCACTCTGCACAGAAGAAGGCTCCCAGTCTCCTTCCTTCTCCAATAAGGCTCAAAGGTTCATAAGACATAGACCCATTAGACCAGAGCCCCAACATCAGCAAAACGCAAGCAAACTTTGCCTTCCTTGGAGACCAGCAGCTACCCGCCCCTGCATGTGGCCAGTCCCTAGGAAGGCTTCCTGGAACGGAGAGGGACTATGACCACAAGTGAACCAGCACAATCCTGCACTCTTATACCTCAAAGGAGGGATCTGGAGCTCAGTGAGGGTGACTAACCTATCTGAAGGCACCAGGGCAATGGCAGGAATCTGAGCCAGGCCAGTCGGTGGTCCCATGTTCCCACCAGACCCTGCATCCAGCCACCACTGTCTAGACCAGACCACGGTTTCATGGGTCACCTCTTTGGGTCATTTCTTCTCCCAGATCCTGGTAACCCCCATCTTTCTGCACAGTGAGCATCTGTCTTGTCTTGGGCATGACCCTGGGACACTTCTCAGTGCAAGGGCAACCCCCAGTCATATCTCCTGTCTGTCCTTATCTCCTACCCTCCACCTGTCCTGCTTCGAGCTGCCTCTCCTTTCACTTCCACTTTTTAGAAAATATTTATTGGGAACCTGTATGACAAGCCAGAGACTGCTGGGTGCTACAGGTGAGTGAGCAGGACACAGTGAGAGATCCTGCTCTGGATCTTGGGGGAGGCAAGTAAATGAACAAAGAAAGGAGATCCTCTTGGCTGGTGATGAGTGCCCTGAAGGCTGCAGAAGCCAGATGAGCTCGCCCAGCCCACCCATCAGCTGTCCTGGACCACATCTGGCCTAACTGGTTCCCTTACTTGACTTTGGAGAACAATAACTGGGGGAGGGCATAGGCAAGAAAAGACCAGGCCAGGCCCTTTTGAGGTAGACGGTATCCTAAACACTCACTCACAGTTGGAGGAAGAAATTATCACCAGCTACAGGTGACAAAATCGAGGCTCTGAGGTCGCTCAAGGCACTGGCGACAGCTCCTGCCTGCCTAGTGCTGTTATCAAGCCACACTGCCACGCAGGCAGAGTAGGACACTGCCCCACTCCTCAGGTCACCCAGCCCACACGCCACTGGCCCAGGACAGCCTGCCACCACCCTCCCCACCTTGCGCCTGCATTCCAGAGATGCTCCTACCCACCGACACAGGGCTCGGGAGCTGTCACCTTTCATGGTGCAGATGTGCTAAGCTGACCTCAGGAGAGACCTTTACAACCAGAAGAGGCCATAGAATTTAGTTAATTCTAATGCCACCCTGGACTCATGCAGGTGCTCTCTGTATGTTCACTAGTATGCATTAAGCGCTGACAGTGTGCCATGTACCACGTGAGGTGCTGGGCACGCGTGGAAGAGCAAGACATAATAAGATCCTGACCTCATGACATTTACCAGTTACTAGCAGAGGACATGGACAGTGAAGAAACAATCACAGACATAAACAGACTCACAGACTGTGATGGGGATGGTGAAAGAACAGAAAGGGGTGACATGGGAGCTTTTCATCAGGGGGAGAACTGATTTATACTGGAGAATCCTCCAAGGAAGGAACAGTGGCCTGACGTTAAACAGGCAAAAGGCGAGGGTAGTGGCGGGGGAGGAAGAGACACAATAGAAGGAAAGGCCTGTATGGAGGCACATGGTGGGTTCTAGGAATGGGAGGAAGACCAGTCTGACCAGTCTGGCCAGTATAGCATTAAAGAAGATATGGCAAGGAGGAGAAGGACACCTGGGTACTGGGGCTTGTCACAGGGGCCACATTGTGTAGTGAGGTGTAGGATATGATAAAACATTTGGTTTTGATCCTGAGGCAGTGAGGAGGCTTTAGAGCTTTTAAAGATGTCTGCGTGGAGGTGAGGAGGGTGTTAGAGTTTTCAGAAATTGCCCTGGCAGGAGGCAGGAATGGCAGGGGGGAGGTGGGGATGGAAGGGAGCCTGTTGGCAGCTGTTGCAGTTGTCCACAGGAGAGATGCCATTGCTTTAGGAAAGGGCAGGGACTGTGAGGGGACAAGAAGTAGGTGCCTTCCAGAGGTACTAATTCAGCAGGGTTGGGGACGCAATACCGGTATGGATGCAGGCAGGAGAGTCAGGACAGTTCCAGGGCCCTCTTTGGAGGAGAACATGGGTGGGGAAGAGCTGACCTTGGAAACCGAGCCCCAGTTCGACAAGATGCGCCCAAGGCCCCACAACCAAGCTTGATCCTGGTCTGTTTCTCAACATGCTGCTCAAGCCGAGCAGAGCAGGGCCCTGGGGGTATCACTTCTCTGTCTCCCCCCGCCCCCTGCCCCATGGTGAAGCCCTGGAGAAAACCTCATCAGCCCGGTGTGCCCCATCCACCTCCCACGGCATCTCACACAGCCCCTCGTACACAGGGCTTAGGGTGGTCAGCCAAGAACCCGGACAACACTTCTAAATTCTAACCTAGCTCTGGGAAGTCACATCTCCTGGGAACTCACATTCCGCCTCTGCTTAAAACATGGTCACTGGTGATAAAGTGGTGTCATCAGCTATGCAGAAGCGTAGTGCCAAAGCAATGGGGAATGGAAAATATTTTTACTACAAAACATGGGTGGAATTGAGATATGGAGATGAAAAGGAAGGGTGTTACAGGCAGGGGGGCACAGCCCATGCAAGGGCCTGAGCAGTGTCTGACCAGGTGGTGGTGCAGTGAATAGTGTTGGACTGGGATGTGGAGGACCCAGGTTCGAAACCCCGAGGTTGCCAGCTTGAGCGTGGGCTCATCTGACTTGAGCACAGGATCACCAGCTTGAGCTGTGGGTTGCTGGCTTGAACGTGGGATAATAGACATGTCCCCATGGTCACTGGCTTGAGCCCAAGGTTGCTGACTTGAGCAAGAGGTCACTTGGTGTGCTGTAGCGCCCCCCCCCCCAGACACATATGAGAAAACAATGAACAACTAAGGAGCTGAAAGAAGTGATGCTTCTTATCTCTCTCTCTCTTCTTACCTGTCTGTCCCTATCTATCCCTCTCTCTGTCTCTCTGTCTTTCATGCTAAGAAAAAAAAAAAAAAGGCCTGAGCAGGGCCAGGGCAAGAGGCCTGAAGAGACCAGAAGGAAAGGTGGATAGACCAGCTAAGTACATCCTTATGTCACCTTCCCGCTCAAACTGCACAGCAGGTCTATTAAGGAAAACACCACTTTCTTGTTTATTTTAGATAAGAAGCAGAAGTGGACCTGGTTGTCCACACTCCCCAGTTCCTAAGTGGTCAAGACAGCCCTTCTCACGCACAGGTAGGCAAACCCTTAGGAGATGAGAGAAGGCTTACGAGGCAAAAACTGAAAATAACTTTTTGATGATGACAGTCTTCCCAGGAACTAGTAGAGGAAAGAAGCTCTCAGAGGCTAGGACCTCTGTAAGGTCTTCAAGTTTAATAATCAAGGCAGTTCTGAGAAAGGAATTAACTGGCCTTTCTTCAGATGGACCCAAGCCAATCAATATGCTTCCCTCCATTTCAAACACTGGTGTCTCTCAGGGGCAGGGAGGGGGTGCTGGGGTCCCTGTGGCTCTCTGCCCCCCTCTCACCCCCCTAAACCCCACCCCACCCCAGGCCACTCTGGAGAAGGAGGTACGATCTGCTGATCAGCAACTCGGGCAGAACTTAATTGATTCTCTGAACCTGAAAAATATCAAACTGCATCAGTAAGTGTGCTTTAAATTATTAATAACAGCACTCACATCTAGAGTCGGAACATGAAAATGAATGTCATTTCTTATGCTAACCTGGCTGGTGTGGCACGTGGGGCCAAAGCGCGGGGAAGGGAAGGAAGGTGGGAGGGTCATTGCTGGGGGTACTTTACGTTGAAGATTTGGGGAGCAATGAGAGAGAAGGGACACATGGGAAGAAAGCATGGAGGAAGTGCTCCCACCAACCAGATTAAACCCACTTTATCATTGAGAAGCAGAAACAGGAAGTCCCCCTCACCTCCAGGCTGCCTCTTAAAGTGCACTATGACCCTCAGGAGGCCAGGTTCTCTCTCAAGGACAGGCACTATTAAACCCAAGCTTGGTATGGACCTGTCTGACTGGGAGCATCAGCTAATGCCTGTGTGGGGGAAAGAACCCAGAAGAAACCCCCCCAACCACCACCTGACCACAGCCCACCCTGACTGTCAGGGCTTCTTCACCCCTTTGACTTCCAGAAATAGGTAGAACCTAACAGCCCTGCATCTGAAACACACCTTGGCCACTTGTTAGTTGAGTATTCTCGGCCCAGCTTCTCCTCTCTGAGCCTCAGTGTCTCCATCTATATAATGGGTGAGTAATATCTCATCTCACAGAATCTTTGTAGAGAGGTAGGCATGGCATTGGGGACTTGCTGAGCCTGAGTCTGCACACTATTAGGGTAAATGGTGCTCCTACCCGTGATCTTTGATGTCCACCAACATGCCAGTCACCTTCGTCTTATGAAAGAAGGAGGAAAGGCATTGGACTTGTGACTTGGTGTGAGAGGAGAGCAGAGGAAGAGAGAGGCTACAGACTCTTCTCATCTGGCTCCAGGCACTGAGTTGAGCTCTGAGATAGAGAAAGTTGAGAGTCAGCAGTTCAAAGGTTTTGTGGGCCTGTGGACAGAAGCAGAGCTCCCGTGGGGTCCAGAGGTAGCCTGTGGCACGGAGGTGGACAGAGACACACCTCCACCCCTCACACAGCAGGGGTGGGTGGTGGGACACAGGTCTCCTCCCGAGGAGAAAGCGGAAGAGAGAGGGTGGGAGGAAACCTTGCACAACTCCTGTTTAGGTCCCGAAACACCCAGGGAACCACTCATTTCTAGCGGGGGGTGGGGCGGGTGGGGGGGTGGGCGGGGTGCGGACAATAAAACAAATAGGCCCAGATTTTCTAGTCACCGACACAAGGTCTGGGAGCCTAGACTGCATCTCTAAACTGCCTGTCATTAGGCTGGGCTCCGGGTAAGTGTCTGCACAAGTCCGTTCTTTCCCTCTTCTCTTCCTCCCTCACTCTCTGCCTTTGTCAGGCTTGATCTTTTCCTTGATCTGGTTTCCCTGGGAGTCAGGGGTTCAGACTCTGTATTTCAAACTCCAAAGCAAGCATGGACTAATCCTAACACACAGGCCAACACTTATTAAAACACTAGCTAGCACTGAACTCTGCATGTCACTTTTCATAGTTCAGTAAACATTTCACCTCTCCTGATCTACGCAAGCCTCACAACCACCTTGCCAAGAAATAGCGCTGCCTTACAGTAAAGGGAACTGAGGCCCTAGGAAAGTGACTAGTCCACAGTCCCACAGCTTGTAAAATTATAAAGAAGGTCCTCCCAAGGCTGGGCGTCAGGCTGACCTGGGACTATCTCCCATCTCCCAGCCCTGTCTCTCAGCAGTGGCCTCTCAGCTGGCATCTGTTAGGCCCTCACTAGGGGCCGTGAACAGTGCTAAGAGTCCTGCACGCATCACCCACAGGGGCTCACAGAAGCCCGTCACAAAGGCAGCCCTGCTATTCCTATTGTGGAGAAAGAACGCTGCACTTCAGGGAGGATAACTTCCCTTTCTTCTCATCCGCAGAGTAGAAAGTTGGGATTCCAGCTCAGGCCAGAGGCCATGCTTTGATCTGTGAACCCCACTCCCTTTCCTTGAAGCAAATTCAGCTTCCCCATCTGTGCAACAGACCTGGCAACACTGAACTTGCAGAGCTGCGTGAGGACTGCAGGTGGCCATAGCGCACATGAAAAAGAGTGGACTTCAAAGAACAAGTGTTGCCTTTCTCGGGCCATATGGCTTCCCAGACCCAGGCTGGGATCAGAGGACTGAAGTGGAAAGACAGACCAGAGATGGGTGACTGAACAAGGAGATGGTCAGGAGGGGCCACTGCTCCTCAACGGGGCAGGTGTGGCCTCATAGTCTGGTGTCCACCTTGGGACCTGGGCATGTGCCTCTGTGCTGCTCTGCATCTCTCTGCCTACCAGCAAGTCAAAAACATGTCCCCCAGTTCCTGCCTGGAAAACAAAGGTTGTCTCTACCCAAGGTCACGGCTGGTGCAGCTTGGGGCCATGCCATCGCCCCATGGTGCCCCTGTTTCCCTGCTACCGCCCTGGACACAGGATAAAGCAGCAGAAAGAAAGAGAATGGCCCCGTGTACCACAGGAATGTGTCTACAAGACAAGTGGACTCCTGCTCCAACTATTTCCTAGTAGTTTTGTTTCTCAGATACTAGCCTTTGCTGTTGAAAACATTTTCATGTTGTAACATGATTTAAAAACAAAAAGCTTTTTCAATAAAATTTTAATTAATGCTTACTAAGACAGCATATTAGTTTAGGTTGAATATATGATATGGTGGAGGTGTATGTTTTATTTCTCTGTCTTTAGATTTATAGCAAATTGGGGCCCCTCGTGTAATCATGGTATGAAGTAAACATTTATATTTATTTTATAAGCCTTCAAGAATAGTTTTATAATACTTATATTATGATAGGGGTCTACAGCTGTTACCTCTTTTATGACCCACTGTTGTCCACTGCTCTGACCTAGCTGTCACTGCGTCATTTGCCAGGACGTCATCGCCAATTACAGCATGGCAGAGTACATTGTTAAAAGAAGCGGGGTGTTCCTGAAAAATCCCACTTCCTTAAAAGTCACACTGAGTCGAGAATTTCACCTGGGGGACAGGAAGGGCCCAGCCACAAGAAGCTTTGACACTGTCCCTTCCCCTCTTTGTGGGTCCCTTGCTCTTCTTGGGGGAGCAGCTCTGAGCCCCTGAAATTGCATGCAAATAGTTGTCTGTGTTTCTTTATGGTCTATAAAATAGCAACACCAGACCACAGTAGTGTTGGCCGTGGTGTCCTTGACCCCCCCCCCATGTCATTATCTTGGTCTCAACCTCCTTGCCCCTTCCTTCTCTCAGCCCCCAAACTCTTCTCCTAGTTGGGTTGGAAATCTGACCAGACCTGATCCTCACCTGCCCTTCTTGTGCGGCCCTAAGCAAGCCACCTCATTTCTTCATCTGTAGGACGGGGATGAGCCTCCCTACTCCACAGGGTTAATGGTATACTCCTTGATGCTCCTGGACAGGGAAGTCATTTGTATATTGCTAAGAGCCTTGTGGTTATTACTAGGATTCTATCTTAACTAGAGGGTAAGCAGACATTCATCTAATTGTATTCATTTCTCTTAAAATACGAGTGACCCAAAATGTCTCCATCAAAAAGACAGACATTGTATGATTTCACTTTATATGTGAAATCCAAAGGTCAAAACGAAGCACCAGGTGAAATAGAAATGGGCTCATAGGACCCAGAGATCAAACTGATGGTTGACAAGAGGGGAGGAGAGTGGAGCTTTGAACAAAAAAGGGGACCACGAACTTCCTGTTAAAAAATCAGTAAGTCACAGGGCAGTAATTTTCAACCTTTTTCATCTCATGATGCACATAAACTAATTAATAAAATTCTGTAATACACCAAAAAATATTATATTTTTTGCCTATCTGACAAAAAAATATAGATATAATTTTGATTCATTCACATCAGATGGCGACTGTTGTGTTGGCTGTTGTCATTTTTTTTTATTTTGACCATTAGGGAAAAGAGGTCAGTGCCCCTGACTAAATAGTCAGGTATTGCATGTTTTAAAAATCCTTGTGGCACACCAGTTGAAAATCGCTGCTGTACAGCATGGGGAATATAGTCAATAGTATCATTGGAACTTTGTACGGTGACACAAGGTTATTAAATTGTGATCACTTTGCAAGGTATATAAATATCAAATCACTATGTTTTATGCCAGAAATGAATATAATGTTGTACATCAACTATATTTTAATTTAAAAATAGTCTCTCTGTTGAAGAAGGAGCACTTGGTTCCCAAAGGATGGAGCTGTAGGGAACTCCCTCCTCTCCCTCCCCACCTGCTCACAAAAAATGAGATGTACCCCATCAAAATGAGCAGGAGGGAGCTTCTGCTGAGCCACACATATCTCTAAGGAAGGGCATATCAGTCCATGGTCTATTATTTTGTTCATTAAACTGAGCAGTTACTACCAAGCACTCACTATGACAGTCATGGGAATAAGGAGAATAGAGTTCATCCCTGGCACACATAGTCTGTCTACATGCATGTGCACACCCACGTGCACACACACACCCCACATGCATATGCACACATTCACACACACCCCAACAGAAACACATACACTCTCACATCCCCAAAACATGTATACACACCCCATGCACACATACTCACACACACGCACACACACACATGCACATACACACTCACATTCACCCACACACACATATACCCTCACACACACATACGCACCCCCCCAAATATGCACACACATGCCTATACCTCCCTCCTCATTCTCCTGAGAGGTCTCTTGGCTGAAGGTACTTTCTGGAAGCCAGAGGAACTCAGTAGGAAAAACGGGTCATCCCATCAGGCAGGTTCCCTGCCTGCTACCCCCCTCCCCCCCTTATCCTCACCAGCCTTCTTCCACAGCCCCCAGGCCTGCACTGACCTGACCCCATGCTGGACCAGCCTCCAAGGCTCTCGCTTATTCCTCTCCGCACCCCTCCCACATACATACACCCCACCTCCTAGCCCCCCACCTCAGGGATCTACCGTGCTTCCGCTCAGTTTCTACGATTTAGAAAAAGGAAAGGAGAGAAGGGGAAGTGTGCCCAGTTCAGCTCAGGCTGGGGGAGCCAAGAGGAAGGGGCCCTAGGCCCAGCCCGGAGCAGAAGTCTCGGATGCTCTGTGGTAGCCTTGTGGTTCAGGCCCAGAGGCTTGCTCAGGCGGCTGTGGGTTGCAGCTGGTGAGATAATTCACAGAATTTCTGAAGGTTTTGTAATAAAAGATGACAGTACAAAGCCTGAGGTGACAAGGTGCCAGGTCCCCACATCAAGAAGCTGAGCAGCAGTGACAATGGAGGAAGGCAGGGACAGAAACAGAGGCTTCTCCTTTCTGAGCAAGGGGACACAGATGGAGCCACTTTTGAGTAGTGACAATGGATCCATTTGGAAGAACCCACTTGTTCGCAGTAGGGGTGGAGGCCTGATGAGGACAGAAAGCAGAATAGGCCAGCTCCTTCCTGACCAACTGGGCCGGCTCCGGGATACCACACATCTTGGGACACCTTGGACACCATCTCCACACCTCCTAGCCAAAGTGGTGGCAGACCAAAGTGGACACCACAGGAAGGCATACCTGGGAGGGAGAGCCCTACAGGGGTCTAGGCAGGTGGTTTAAACATTCAAAGTGCAGAGAGCTGCTGCCACAGGAGTCCATTCCTACTCCAGGGATAAGGGACCCGGTCTTCCTCCTTGGCATGGCATTCAGGCCGCCTCGCTCTGCACCAGCTTGCTTGTTTAACATCATCGCCTTCTACTTGCGCCCTGGATGTGGTCGTCCCACCCGATCTGCCTGGCATCTCACCTCCCCGGCTCCCTGCTGCCTCTGCGACTATCCCGGCCGGTCCCTGCTCTGCCCGTACACTCTTCCCCACTCGGACCCGGCTAATCAGGAGCCTACTGTGAAGGATTCAGTGGAGAATTCCCCTGGCTCCTGGGAACAGAATTCATCCACCACCACCTCTAGACCCTCAGCTGGTGTTTACTATGCAGACATCTACTCTGCACACCTTGTGGGGCAGGGCCTTCACAGTCTGCCACCTGCAACTAACTCAGTCCTGGGACCTACACTTCCCCCAGGATAGAGCCTAAGGTCACACAGCCACCAGAGAGTCTTCCGCATTAGCTATCATGACAGAAGCCCTACCCCGCTCTCCCTAACCTCTCATACCTTGCATCCCAAGGAAGGGCTTGATCCCTGTGAAGTGGTTTGGATCCCAAAGCCCAGAGGGTGTCATGGGAGCCAGATTTCCTTTAGAAATTCACCAGAGAATGACCGACGCTTTCCCTTGGCATGCCCAAACCTGCTCAACGCAAAGAAATAAGATGGGAAAGTGGGGCAGGTGCCCTACTAAGGCTGTTGCTGTGTTCCCTACCTCCCACCCCCCAATTAAAGGCCTCCCACCCAAGACAGGATCAGGACCCTGCCTACAACCTAGGGTGACATCAGTGCCCAGCCCCAGGAAGAAGAAACAAGCCCCAGTCACTCAGAAGAGTCGACTGCCATGCCCAGAGCAGATTGGCAGGGGCAAGGAAGAGGGCAGAAGCCAGCAAGAACTGGTTTCAACCAGACTGAGCCAGTTTTCTCTGTGAGAACAGCAGAGGAAGTGAGTGGTTTACACCTGGGGAGTTGGAACAGCCAGGGGCCTCTGGAAGCCTGGGCGGTTTCTAGACTGTGCCTGTTGCTGAGCACATGGGAGAGGCCGCCCCTCCCATGTGGCTTTTCACAGGACACGACCCAACAAAGGCCCACAATAGCCTCACAAACACCCAAAGCTGTGACTTCCTGCTACTCAGTCCTGGCCCAACCCTGTGCAACCGGAACTCTAGCCACTTTCTTGGCTTGGACACATGAGGGTTTACAAAGAACTCTGTCCACATCTGTGGCGTTTCCTTGGAAGCTCTCAAAGAAATATGTATGCACCTGGCCTGTGAGCACTCTGAATGCCACGTGTGTCCTCCCTTCTGGAAACTTCCATCTTCCATCCTTCACGCATCATTAAAGCCATGCTGTTGCTCCTCCAAGGAGAAGATGCCAGCGGCAGCCGAGAATCCTAGAGTCTTCGCCCGCTGTCCATGGAAGGCTTGTGCTGTCGGGGCGCGGCCACACCTCTGCCCTTCTGCCCACACAGGCTGCAGCTCAGCCCACTTACTTCTCTAGACAGTTGCAGGCCCTTCCTGTTCCTGTCACTCATGAGGTTGAAATGCTCCTCAGAGAAGCAAGTGAAAGGGAAGGCCGCAAAAGAAAGACACCTGCAGGTACTGTCACCTTTGGGAAGAAAGCAGTCAGCCATGGGACTTAGGCAGAGCCTGCCTGAAGCCTGACCTCTGTCTTACTGGTACGTGATGTTGTTAGGCAACGACACTTCTCTGAGCCTCAGGTCCCTCTTCTGTGAAAAGATTACACACAGAGTGCCTTCTATATGGGCCCTCTGTAAGCATTCGGTGAGATCTGGCCTTCGAGCTTAGTGGGTATGGTGCACAGTAGGCACTTAACAGCATCCCCCTCCTTCCCTCTCACTGCCGGAGCGGATGTAGGTTGCCTGCCGTGGACAGCTCAGGCCCCACCATGCACCAGCTGGTTGGGGATGCTTTGCGGAAGTAACCAACCCTGCCTGACCTTCCCCCTCTTTCTGGTACTATGGATCCCAGAACAGCTGCCACATCAAAGGGCCACAGGAGGACCAAGTGAGAAGACTCACATACATACATTTAACACAGCAGCTAGCACGTAATAAGTGCTCAGCAAATGTTAATGGTTCTTTCATTTTTTTAAGTCTCTGTGTGTGTGTGTGTGTGTGTGTGAGAGAGAGAGAGAGAGAGAGAGAGAGAGAGAGAGAGAGAGAGAAGGGAGAGAGAGAGAGAGATGCATCAACCTATTGTTCCACCTAGTTGTGCTATTGATTGCTGGTGACCCCAGGCTTGAACCAGCAACCTCGGCGCTCCAGGATACTTGCTCTATCTATTGTACCGCCAGCTAGGATTATGGTTCTTTCATTTTTATCCCACATGCCCAAACATACACACACAGCTCTCTCTTATATGCCAGAGTCACACACAGCACAGCCTCTGGGGCCCCAGAAGAGCCAGATGGAAGCACCGCCCAGCCTGAACCTTCAGAAGCTGTTACATCAGCCACACCTGTGGGACCTTGGTCACCACTGTGTCACCCACAGAAACCCTGCTCCTGGGATCAGGTCAGGAAATGGTTCAGAACAGGAGCACACTTCCCTGTAACTTCACCACTTGGGCCCAGGTTTGCTGGGAGAAGAGGTAGAGCCACGCCTGCCCCATTCAGCCTGCCTGTGGCCCCAGCTTCCTTGGGGGAGACTAAGGCTGGGAGCAGCAGCTCTGAACCAGGTTCCAAGAAGAAGTGAATGCTCCTGGGCCGGGTGGTCATCTGCGCCTGCCCCCCATCACCTGACTCTCATCACAGTTTTTACAACGTTACAACAGACCAGGATGCCAAGAGACCTTCCTTTGTATGCATATATGTACAATTTTCATCAATTTTGAAAATGCACCATTTTTATTCCTGATTTTTTATCATTTTGTCCCTTGACTTCCTATGATGGTCAACTTTTTGGAGGTGAAATTCATATAGCATGCAATTCACCATCTTGCAGTGCATGGTTCTGTGCATTCACAATATTGTGCAACCACCAGCTCTCCCTACTCTCAAAAATTTTCATCACCCCATAAAACACCCCCCATACCCATTAAATAATCACTTCCCATCCCCACTTCCTCCTCCAATCCCTGATAACCTTTTATCTGCTTTCTTTCCCTATGGACCTGCCTATTCTGAATATTTTGTGTTGGCTTCTTGCCCTTAGAATAATATTTCTGAGGTTTTCGTCCACTGATAGTTATGTTTGAGGATTTCTCTCCTTTCAACGGTCAGAACATATTTCATTGTATAGACACACTATTTACTATTGATGGACATTTGAACTGTTTTACCATTTTTAAACACACAGAAAAAACTTAGTGGAAACACTAAGGACATAATGAACTTTCCTTTTCCTGCCACCCAGACTCAGCAACAAGGTCAGGACCAGGTAAGGCCAGCCAGGTGCTTCGGGCAGCATTGAAGTGGGCGCTCACTCCCAGGCCTTACAGTTTCAGGGCAGCCCTTGAGTGTCTTCAGTTTTGCTCTCCAGGCACCCCTGGCCTCAGCCTGGCCCTGGCCCCCTTGGACAATTTTAATCTGCTGCATACTTACTTTATATCGCTCTCTAAACATTTGTTTTTGCAGAACAGTTTGTAGTAGGTCAGGGACTACAGGACACTTTGCTTCTCAGTTGCTCAGCTCACCTCCTTTGAGAAGGATGTCTGCATAGTGACACATTCCCCCCTTGTAATTCCATGGAGCCTCTATCTTCAGTCCACAGTCACACTTCCCAATTGCCCTAAATGTTTTTCATGGATTTTTTTGTTTGGTTGCTTGGTTGCTTGGTTGATTTGTTGTTAGCAGGATCTGTGAAGTTTCCCACACCACATGCAGGTATTAGGTCTGTTTTGCGCTAAAATGACCTTGACTTTGGTATTTTGAAAAGCCCACACCTCAGTGTGGCCCACACTGTGGATTTGCCTGATTACTTTCTCTTGCTATCGTTTAACCCATTCCCTTGTCCCCTGTAAATCTCAGGAGCTTGGAGTTGGGACTCAAGGCTAAATACTTTGGCAAGAAGACCCCAGAGATGACGTCATGCTCTTCACGTCACCTTCCATCAAGGGGCCTATGATGGCAGGTTGTCCTACTAATTAATGAAGTGAGGCTTGATCAATTGGGTAAACTCTTGATCATGATATCTCTCTATATATGTGGGTGCATTTCTCCAGTTTTAATTAATGAGTCATCCAGAGGAACTACACTGATATCCTGTACCCTAATAACACTGCACCCAGTGGCTTTTAGCACCTACTGATGGTCCGTCCCTCCTTGAATCAAGTGTTACATGGGAGATTGCAAACTGGTGACTATCATTCCTTCTACCTTTCTCATCTGGCATTCTGTATAAAGAAGTCCACCCTTCTCTCTCTCTCTCTCTCTCTCTCTCTCTCTCTCACAAACACACACACACACACACACACACACACACACACACACAGAACTCACAGATTTTTCTATTGGGTCTATATAAAATGTTAAGCTAATTTGTTTAATTAATTATAGTCATTATTTATTTATATATATTTTTGATGATCAGTAGTCCAAAATTTAGCCAGATGGGTTCATTTGAGTCTTCTGAAACTTTTGGACATGACATCACCAGCCTTTAAGCATGTCCTTACTTCTTGGAACAATAAGATGTCCCAGACTTCCCTAGTACCTTGTTTTCCTCAGATCTAGAATCAGTCATTTCTCCAGAAAGATCTAGCTCCTTTTGGTGGGTCCTGGGCTTAGAAATCATGATCTGGACATGAGGTAGTCTCACTACTCCTGAAGTTCTTGCTTCTGGAATCTTTCAGTGGGCAGAGGCGCGAAAAAATAGAATGAGCTCATAGTATTATCTGTTCAAACTGAATATTCGAGGTGCTTTGACTTAACTCTACTTTTGTTAATTTAACATTTAATCCTTTGAGTAGTGAGTTTTTTGTTAACCCTTTGAGTGAGAACGTACATGAACGTTCGTACTACTCAAAGGGTTAAATCTTTTTTCCTACACAGAAAATCTTGTTTTCTAACAGTGTTAATGTATTTACCTATTTGTTTTGTTTTACAATATAAATAAAACACTTTCAAAATTACTATATTATTATTACTGTTAACAATTTACCTACTAAGCAAAGCTGAAGACTTCTTTGTAGTTTTCTCTGTCCTTGGAATATATCCCATCATAGATGCATGATCAGGATATTTTTTTTTAAGTATTTGAAATAATTATTTCTGCTACATAGTTAGGTTCTCAAATTAATTTAAGGTTAGGTTCATTTGTTTATGTATGTGCACAATTTGGGGTTTTGAATTTTCTAATTTTTTATTCAATTTGATTGAATTTATTGAATAAATTATATACACAGTTATAAACACAAAATTATATCTAAATTCATATTTCAATGTTCTCTACTCTGTTCCTACCTTCCTCCATTAGTTTCTTATTTATTCTTCCTGTGTTTTTTATGTGTGTGCACAAAATGAGTGTGTGTGTGTGTGTGTGTGTGTGCTGGTGGAGGTCTGTCCCCAGCACCACCATACTAGGGCCATGCTCCCATCCCTGTGGCACTGTCTGCACACCTAGCCTCTCCAGAAACTCACGAACAATGGTGGTGTAGTGTGGAGGAGCGCCGTCCTGTTGAAAGATGACACCTTCTGGAAATTGTGGTACTGCATACAATTCCAACATGTCAAGATAGGTGTTTGCCGTCACAGACTGCTCCACGAAAAAAAATGGGCCTATCACCTTATCATGCATCAGGCCACACCACACGTTCACTTTAGGGGTGTTACGTTCATACTCAACATAGACATGAGGATGTTCAGCAGCCCATATTCGGACGTTATGGCGATGAACATGTCCACAGATATACAGATATGGAAGGTCGCCTCATCGCTAAACAGAATCTTCTGCAAACGTCTTGCATCATTGTCGATCTCATGAAGCATATCTGTAGCAAACACGCATTGTGTGGGTCTATCCACCAGTTGGATAGCGTGCAACAGCCACAATTTGTACCCCGTAAAACAGAGACGTTTCTTTAACACCTTATGAACTGTAGTCTTGCTTAGGTGTAATTGTTGAGCACACTCACGCACGCACAGATTTTTTAGGGCTCCTTAGGTAGCTATCCCGTATAGCCTCTACAGACTCGTCACTGACTGATGGCCTGCCAGAATGGGGTTTCTCCACCAAACTGCCGGTTTCCTTCAACTGCTTATCCCACCAAGTAATGTTATTCCTATGTGGTGGCACTTCATTATAAACACGCCGATATTCACGTTGCACTTTGGTTACGGATTCGAATTTAGCGAGCCACAGAACACACTGAGCTTTCCTCTGTGCCGTCCACATCTCGACAGGCATGGCCGTGTGCTGCTCCACTGTATATACGGTGTTACGTCATCATCTGACATGCTGCCACATCATCCTACGGAAACTGGGAGGGTTTTCCTTTTATTTGGTGCAGATTTCACATTTCTATCATCTTTTGTTGCTTTCCTGTGACCAGTCAAAAGTGCACCATGACTTTATGGACACACTGTATGTAGTATAGCATGATCCTATTTATGTAGAAAATACCTAAATGAATATGTAAGTGTGTATATGCACATGTATATAAATGACTAGAGAAGGAACAGAAAAACTTTAGTGCTGACAGGGTTTCTTTCAGGGAAGGGAGCAAAGTGTTTGGTAAAGGAGAAGTTTCCTATATAATTGTATGTTTTTAGTATTATTTTTGCAATAAAGGCATATTTTTGTACTCTTGGTGTAATTTTAAAACTAGAAGGGTTTTGACAAAGTCTTTGATGCTAACTAAGGATTTATTGAGAAATCATCAAGTACATATACTCAGCACTTAAAAGATGTCCAGCATTGGCCTGACCAGGTGGTGGCGCAGTGGATAGTGCGGTGGACAGGGATGCAGAGGACCAAGGTTCGGAACCCCGAGGTCGCCATCTTGAGCGCGGGCCCATCTGGCTTGAGCAAAAGCTCACCAGTTTGGACTCAAGGTTGCTGACTCCAGCAAGGGGTGGCTCGGTCTGCTGAAGGGCTGCGGTCAAGGCACATGTGAGAAAGCAATCAATGAACAACTAAGGTGTCGCAATGAAAAAAACTGATGATTGATGCTTCTCATCTCTCTCCATTCCTGTCTGTCTGTTCCTATCTATCCCTCTCTCTGACTCTGTAAAAAAAAATTAAAACAAAAATATGTCCAGCATTGTGTGAGGGGGTAAGAAACCTCCAAAACTGTGCCCCACTCAAACCCCTGTATGTTGACTTCACGGTGATCACAAGATGCTAAGCTAATCACACTAGATGCAGTCCCTGCTATCACCCAGCACACACTTAATCAAGTTTGGCAGCTGCAGTGCGTGAGTGTTCAAATGTTTCTTATATGTGTGGTGGGCGTGAGGGTGGGATGGGGAGAGAGGAATCCTTTCCCTTAAATGTAAAAATACAGGTTGACAACCCTTCACCTAAGACCCTGGGAACCAGAAATTTTATGATTTTAGTAGGTGCCTGTTGCAGAGTCTGGGGCAGCACCGTGCAGTCACACACACAATAATTCATGCAATAACTATTCAAATGCACGGGTAGTCAAACTGAACCTAAAGACTAATCAGCCACAAGTCAGTATAAATCAGATTCTGCTGCCAAGTGAATATGTGCAAAAAGAACAAATTCAACCTTTGATGTTCAAGGTCTTCCTGGGTTTTGGAACTGGGCATAAGGGACTGTATTGCAAGATGATCCATAACAAGGCCTTACTCTGTGAAAACGAATTCTTCAACACAATGCCAGTGTGCTGTGCCTGCTCTGATTTCGTCTGTCCTCTCACAGTTGAACACACAGTGGATGCCACAGAAATAAGGGAGTTTTGGTGCCCCAGAGGCCTGCTTTACTCGTGCCAATAATTTCTTTTATTGGCCCTACTATATTAAAATTATGAAACCTACAGTTTCCACACCAGCTTTTGCATTTTTCCATTTTCTACACACTTTTAGGGGATGACACAGGGCCAAACCCTGTAGCATAGTCACGTATTTGCACACAGCAATCAGAGTGGACTCTTCCACGTGCAGGTTGAGATCTTCAGCAGCTGGTTGGGGAAGTCAGTCAGTAAGTGAACCTCAGCTCCAGGTTAATCAAGTCTGGTGCAGAAGATTCTCTAGTTCCACTTCTCATAAGAGTCTGGGATTTAAATCTATGCTACACTATCACCCCTCCCTGTGATGAGGCAACCTCCCAGCTGGAAAAGTGAAGTGGGCCCAGGTTGGTGGTGCTCCCTGGTGGCTTGAAGGAGCAAACGCAAATCATCTCTGGAGGAAAGTATTCTCAATCTGATTTACCAAAGCAAAAACTACATAAATCACAGTGAATCACCATGAGCAAGAGTCAACAGAGACAACAAGCAACAGATTTCAACCAGGGTTTCTCAATCTCAAAGCTACTAATATTTTAGACCAAATGCTTCTTAATTCGTGGGGACACACACACACACACACACACATACACACACATACACACACACACACACACACACACACACACACACACACACACTGGTTTTGACAACCAAAAATGTCTCCAGACATTTCCAAATGTCCCAGAGAGAATAATTGCCCCCATGTGAAGACACTGATTTAGATCTTCAGGGACTTCAAATATTAAAATAATGAGATATGTCATAATACAACTGTCTATGAAATACTTAAAGATGTAAAAGATGCAATGGAAAAGAAAACATGATAAAAGACTAAGAAACTATCAAAAATTACTGGCAGATGTTTATAAAGTCTCAAGTAGAATTTTTAGAAATAAAAATATATATGTAATCTTTGAAAGTAAATTAATTTCAGTAGATGTGTTAAAAACATAGATAAAGAATTATTGAATTAGAAGGAGATTTAAATAAAGTAATTTAACTGCAACAGAAGAGCTGGAAACAAAAAGGAAAATAATGTGATAGAGAGGTTAAATACAAGGAAAGTGTGACCAAAAGGTTGAGCTACAACTTAAATGGAGCTACAGAAAGACAGACTAAAGAGAATGAGAGAGACACACTATTTGCAGAGATCACACCTGAGATGTTTCAACATCCACATATGTACGAAGTCCCAAAGACATCAAGCAGGAAGGAGATGTAAGTTGTGCATTGGATGTAGAGAAGCTGAGGATTGAGCCTCAAGAACTCCTCATTAAAACTGGGACAGCAATTCAGCTCAGGTGCCCACAGAAGGGCCATGCTGCTCTCAATGGCATGAACATAGTAGCACTATAAAGGGAGGAATCCCTGTGTAGAGGTGACCTGAGCTTGGCCTTGGAGGAGATTGAAGGATGTTCATTCAATGCTGCATCAGGAGACCTTGAGGAGAGCCCTTTCCTTTACAGGACAACACGGGGGGGGGGGGGGGGGGTTAACTGGGTGAGGTGCAGGAGGACAAAGAAGAAATCGGATAGTTCTCTAAATAGGGCAAAGAGCATGTGCAAAGGTGTGGAGGCCAGACTTCACTAGCAAAGACTAACGGGGATCCTGTTTGGTTAGATTGGGGAACACATAAGAGAGCAATTACAAACCTAATTGGATGAACAAGGTGAAATTAGCCCAGGGAAGGTCCCTTAAGAGATAAGCAGGTGTGTTTGGACTGAAAACTTTAGGCCAGAGATTGAGAAACAACATATAGCCTGTGGGCCTTTTTTTTTTTTTTTTTTTTGTAAATAAAGTTTTATTAGAACATTGCCATATTTGTTCACATTTCGTCTATGGCTGTCTTTGCACTACAACAGCAGAGATGAGTAGCTGCAAAAGACACCATATAGCCCTCAAAGTCTAGCATGTTTCTTCTCTGATTCTTAACAGAAAAATAATAAATTTGCTGGCCCCTGATCTAGGCAGGGGCAGCCAGCCAAAGAGGCCTTTTAGTTAATGACCAAGACAAAGAGGGCAAATCCAGAAGTGGCTGAAGGGTGGTGTGTGTTGTAAGAAGAGGGAGACACGTGCTTAATTGCAATTGAGTTTCTACTGTATATCAACCCACCACTCACATTACCATTATTACTTTGCACAACTATTCTGCCTAGAAGCTGCTACTAACTTTTTTTTTCATAGATGAGGAAAAGGAGAGCCAGATAGGTTAGGTGACTTACTCAAAGGTCAGTCAGTGTTTTAGGCAGAGCTGAGATTTGATTTCAAGCTGGTCAGGCTCCAAAGCCAATGTTTTTCCCGCCACACCTCACTGCTTTGCAAAGTACCATGTATCCCAGATAAGTGGAGGGGGGAGGTGGGGATGGTCTCAGGTCAATGAATTGGCTACTATATTTCATAGCCCACAATAGTCCAATAGGTGAGGTAGTAAATGTTTCCTTCCTCTCTCAAAAACAGATCCTGTGGCTCACTCTAACTTGCGTGGAGGTTGGCAGACCTCTGGGCCCAGGGCCTCTCTAAAAATTGCTCCCAACTTGTCCAAACATTGACTCCGCCCTGCCTCCCTCTGACACATGCTTCTGGAGAGCCTCTCAGCCATGAATGTCTCTCATCCATCTTCCCTCAAGCCTCATCTCATAGCCTGATGCTCAAGGCAGTTGGGTGATACCATCTACACATCTATGAAAAAAAAATAAACATGAGGGTTGGCAGCCCTGAGCAGTGCCACCCACAAGAGATGACCCAGTTGATTTGCAGTGAAATTGCAACACAGCTGTCTGCTCCTGCCCCAGCCAGATCGCAGGCCCTGGAGCAAGGCCGAGCAGGGCTGTTTTCACCCCAGCCTAGTTCCTGTTCCACCTATGGCTAATTTGAATCCTGTAAAGCCAGTAGCCATGGCCACCATCGCAGCTGCCTGGCCCATGCAGTTTCGCATTAGATTCGGACAGTCAGTAATGAAACAACGGAGCCAAGAACTGGTGGGCCATTAGCTTTAATCCTCGCTTGCACCCAGCGGGCAAGAAAAAACATGCACTGGGCTCCAAAACCCACTCATTCAGTGCTCACAAAGCTACTGACTTAACCGAGTTTCCTGGAATCAAAGGTTTCTAGCTCACCAGACTTATTCACCTCTGTTCCCCATCTCCTTCTTTCTACACAAACTCTGCACAAACTGGCTTCTTCTTCAGTGCTGTCATCTTGGCTGCTTCTCCTAGCCTTCTCCACATGGTCTTTCTCTGCTCTCCTCTCTACTACTAATCCCAGGAACTGAGAGCGAGCAAGCTCCCAGTCTGCCCCACTTTATAGTGTAGAAATCAAAACCTTTAATCCAATCTACAAAGTCACTTATCTGAGGCATAATGAGATTCCTCATGAGTGTGCACCACTCTATATCAAAAAGGGTGGGAAAGGCTTAGTCTTAAAACTAAGCCTTGGGCTATAACGACCCTGCCTGCTTACAGCCTGCCCCCCCCCCATTTTAACATAATCATATCATCCCAAGCAATCACCGGGGCGACAGGCTTCCATGTGGACAGCACCATCTTTAAAAAAATGAGCATAATATATTTTATCTGCCCAACAAATCCTCATCTGACAGCTACCCTGACTCCCTAACAGACCTGCTTCTTGGTTTTGTGGTCAAACTGATTCTTCAGACCCCCCATGGTGTCCATAGTATTGAGCCTGTCTGTGGGGAACTGGAACTGGCTGCTCCTTGGGGTTGAGTTGGTTCAAAATTCGACAAGCCAAGAGAAAGAGGTTAGGAAAGTGTACATTCTACCTAATGCCTTGGTTATCTCTACTGACATGAGACACAATGGGGAGTCCCCACAGTGGCTCCCTGCCATGCCACATGACCTATGCCCCCCAGTGTGTCTGTGAGGAAATGGGTATAGACAATCTCCCTGAGTAGGTGGGAAGTACCCTGTGACCCCAGGCCTACTGACAGCTTCCTATGGGCAATCACTCAGTCTCCTACTCTCCTGCCTTGAAAAACAGTCAGATGTTGATGGCAGCTATGGGGAGCCCAGGACCCACACCTGCTTGTGTGCTAGAGCGCTGGCTGTCCCAGATGCAGGGGAAGAGGGCGTGAGAGAAAATAGCCTTCCTAAGACACGGCCTGCTGGCTCCTCTGTTATAACCACAGTGTGTGCTCACACAGAAAGCTGGAAGTAAGGGGGTGGGGAGGGGCAGGAGAGGACACTATAGAAGGGACTATTTTTTTAATTTTTAATTTTGAAGTTAAATTTAATGAGATGACACTGATCAATAAGAGTGCATATGTTTCCAGTGAACATCTCTATAGCATTTGAACTGTTGATTGCATTGTGTACCCATCACCCGAAGTCACATCATTTCTTGTCTTCATATATTTGCCCCTCTTATCTTTCCTCCCACTGGTAACCACTTGACTTTTATCTATGTGCATGAGTCTCAGTTGTACATCTCACTTTTGTGGGATATATATTTGTCCCTCTTTGCTCCCCTGGCCCCTGCCCCTCCCTCCTTGGTAAACACTTAACTTTTATCTGTGTCCACGAGTCTCAGTTTTATGTAGAAGAAATTTAATGAGCATCTATCACATGTCAAGCTCAGCACTGGGCACATCAAATATCATCCCATTTCTTCCTTAAATGGAGTAGTAGATATCATTTATTAATCTTCATGTGTGCTCTCCTGGGACACAGCAGATCGTCACTGTTAAGGACCATGGTACTAGCTCCTCCTGGACCCCCGCTCTGATACTAACTGCCTGTGTGATCTTTGTTGCTCATCTAAAACACAGGGATTGAAAAATATTAATCATTTCTTACGGTCGTTATGATCATTAAATGAGATAACTTACATAAAGGACTTAGAATAACACTTGATACATAAAGAGTAAAATGGTAGTCATAACTAATTGTAGTTTTTAAAATCATTATCCTCCCCCTGGCCAGGTAGCTCAGTGGGTTGGAGTGTCCTCCTGATGCTCCAGGTTGCAGGTTTGATCCCCAGTTAGGGTTCCTGGTACCCATTGGCTGTCCCCCAAAGGGATTGAGTCTATCTCATAAGGTCTCAGTGTGAGTTGCCTAGGGAAAGGTTCAGGGCTTCTCAGCACTCCTAGGACCTAAAGGGAACCTAGAAGGAAAAACAGTTCAGGGTGACAGGGGTCTGCAGGTCCCTGAATGTCAGTGAAAGACTGTATAGGAAAGTCCAGAAGAGAGCTCCACTCCCCAGAGCGCAGGGCCAGTGGGGGTGAGAGCACTCTGACAAGGACCAGCACCCATACATGAATGGTGGCACTGAAGCATCGCACACTAGCCCAAGGTCAAAGTGGCAGAAGCCCCTTCCTCACAAGCCCACACCCAGCCACGAAGCGGGTCAGGCCCCTGGCACCTGAAGGAAGGTACTCAGTCTTCTCTGGTATCCTTTTCTCTAGCTGTGAAATGTGAGCAATCAGCACAGCTCCCAAGACAGTCCTAAGGTCTGAGGTTAGATTACAGGGTGGGACACAGAGTATAAGTACCCTCCCACACACAGAGAGAAGATGTGAGGGACACCCTCGTAAACCTCTGCTTCCCACCATGCCCTTGCAGCTCCTGCCCGAACTGCCTCCTCTCTCTCAGAGAGCTGGACTCAAGTTGGCTTTCCATTGGGCAGGAGCATGCCTGTTCATATTCGGATGAACCCTCCCACCTCCCTAGCATGGCTTGCTGGCTCCTACCTGATGGAGGATCTTAGTGCAATTTAAATATCCCTGAACAGTTGCAGCTGCTGGCCTGTCCCCATGTTTTGGGGACCAATGAACAGTCTGAACTACCTAGACATGAAATTACCAGCTCCTCCAAAGGTACTGAGTTCTTCATCATCAGTGGTTAGAGGCCAAAACCACTTGGAAAGAAGTTGGACAAGAGGACTCAGTCCTTGGACAGAAGCCAGAACCTGCAGCGTTTGAAACCTTCACCAGCCGGCCGCAGCCTCTGATTCTGCGTTGTAAGATTTCGGGGCTACTTTGCAGGCAGAGCTCAAAGCCTCCTTGATAAAAAGTGCTGTCTGCCTAATGAATGTGTTAGGGCATTCAAGTTCAAAGTTGGTATAATACTGGCATACAGTAAGGAGAGAAGAATGGAGAGACAGCATGGGAGCTGGGGGGCCCCTGAGGCCAGCAGACTTTTCTACTAAAAGAACCTCCTCACTTCCTGGGATGCCCGAGACCCAACCTTGCAGCCCTGCAACTCACGACCAGCTGTGATCAAATCTAGCCCACTCCCAAGGCCTGAAGCACACCAAGCGCGAGGAAGAGGGTGATAGGCACACTCACTCCCAGAAGCTTCTTTGGATTCCGTAACTGTTGTTCTGAAAATCTGTCGGAGGCTCCAAGGGGCACCGAGGAAAGCAAGTAGACAGTGAAGGGAACAGGAACCTCAGTTATGTGGAGGGCTGGAGGCTGTGAAGGGCTGGTTCAATGAAGAGGAGCTGTCAAGAGCTACCTTTGTGCAAGGTGGCTTGTCCTCATCTTTCCATTTAGTCAGGAGCAGCCAGCCAGCCCATAGGCCCCCAGCCCCCAGACCTCAGCGCCCGAGTCTTAAATTCTGCAATGGAGAGTGGAGCTGCGGAGCAGGGGGGCAACCGCAGTGTCCAGGTGCACAGGCTGATTTCTGAGCATCCCTGAGCTCCTGCTTTTTGCTCTTAGTCTGCCCTCGACTTGGGCTGTGACCCTGGGTTCTGGATCTGTGATCCCTCCCCACTGACGGACCATCCCTTCTTCCAGATCGGATGATGACCAAGGCTTAGAGAAAACCATGCAGCCCCAGTATTTTTCTATTCGTTGTTTGACCAAGGAGACTCTTAGCATAGAATTAATCTTTAGTGAGTACTTAGCTTTACAAGTGTCTTCTGAATTAACCTTCAAACAATCCTGTGATAGGGGTTCTATTTTGATTCCTATTTTACATAGTGGGGGGCAACTGAGACATGGGGAGGCTAAGTAGATAGCCCTGGGTCACACAGCTGGTAAGAGACAGCAAGGATTTGAACCCAGAGGTCTGGGTTTCCAGGCAGGCTCTCACGCTGCCTTTCTTGTCCAGCCCTCTCTAACACGTGCTGACACAGGTCTTGGCCAGCCTTCCAGACTACTCTCCTGATTCATCTCTGGCCCCACCTGTAACCCTCAGGTGCCTCCCAGTCAGGCCTGTTCCCAGGCTCAGCCTCCTTCCCTGTAACTCCCTATCCCCAGCTCTGATCCTTTCCCTGGCTTTGGGAGCCACCGCCACCTGCAGTCCTCGTGTGCAAAGACTTGAGCTCTAACAGGAGCTCTGGGCAGAAGGGTGCCAATGTGGTAAACTGGTGGCAGAAGGCTAGAGTTCTACTTCCGGGAGAGGTTTGCATCTGGGCTACTCTGCAATGACAAGCTGGACTACACAAAAACGAGGGGTGGTAGGCTCTAACGAAAAATGCACACCAGTTGGAGGAGGCATTGAAGTGAGCTCCGAGAGAGACCTCCCCATCTGGGATGAGTCAGTCTTCTGGCACAGCCCTGCCTGAAGGCAGGAATTAATAGAGCTCAGAAAGAAGACGTCCTGTTTTCTTTTCTTTTTTTCTTTTTTTTCTTTTATCCTTAAGTGAGAAGCGGGAGGCAGAGAGATAAGACTCCTGCATGCACCCTGACCAAGATCTATCCTGCAAGTCTGCTACCCAGCAATGCTCTGCCCATCTGAGGCCATTGCTCCATTCATTGCTTGGCAACCGAGAATTTTAGCCCCTGAAACTGAGGTGAAGCCATGAAGCTATCCTCAGCTCTAAGGGTCAACTTGCTCTAATGGAGTCAAGCTTGTGGGAGGAGAGAAAGAGAGAGAGAGAGAGAAAGAAGGGAGGGGGCAGGGGTGGAGAAGCAAATGGTTGCTTCTCTTGTGTACCGTGACCAAGAATCGAACCCGGGACTTCCACACGCCATGCTGACGCTCTCCAACTGGCCAGGGCCAATGTTCTGTTTTCTGTACTACCTTTCTTTTCTGGCTTGTTAAAGACTTTAATGACTGCGCCATCATCCCACTGGAGGAAACCCGCAAAGCCACAAATGCCTCATGTTTTCCCACCACGATAAATGCTCCTCCTCCTTCACATAAGCAGAGTGCTCAGCACTGATCTGTGCAGGATCAAGAAGGCAGCGACCTCTGGGCACAAAATGATTTAGAATCTGCCTCTGAAATTCAGACTGAGCTGCAAAGGCAGGTGTTATCTGCCAGGGCACAGGTCCCAAGCTTTGGCTTCATTTCTAGACTTGCCACATGCCCTGGGCCTTGGTGTCTGATGATGTATGTGGAGGGAGGGAGAGGAGGAGGACAGAGAATGGTGTTAACGTTGCACCTATTGAGACTAAGGCACCATGCAAGGTGCTACACGCAAAACACCTCCCCAAGCTCCGGATGGCCAGTATTACCTCCTTATTTCATGAAGGAAAAATCAGCTCAGAAAGGGAAACCTGGTGTCACCACACAGCTGAATGCAAAGCAATGGCAACCCTGACAACGATGATGCCAATACAGTGATAGTAGTTAATATTTACATAGCATGTGCTGTTCTGGGCAAAGTATCTGCCCAGGACTTGCTTACACCTCACCAAAAGGCCATTGGGCAGGTAAGTTTCATTATCCCTCTACCCCAGCCCCCACCCTCTGAGCAGTACTGCTGGGCTGGTCTCATCCTGGCAGGGGACATTCACCCAAACTCACCTACCCCATACCACTGTTCAAGCTGCTTATCGTGTGGGTCTGCTTGGCTCCTCTGCCTCTGGGTGGTTTAACATTTTGGATATCACCAAAATGAAAGACCCCTTTGTAATTCCTTGACTCCTGATCCACATGCAACAAAGCAAACCTGAGTGCAGAAAGTGACCTGGGGAAGTCCTGGTCCAAGTCCCAGAACTCTGCCTGTGGGTGAGGGCAGAGGGTAAGGAGCAGACTTTGCTGAGTACATAAATCTCAGCACCATCCTGGACAGTAAATCAGGGCTGGGCCTGCAGAGGTGCCCAGAGCCTAGTTCAACCCATATCTGTAGGAGCTCAGAAAATACATAGATGGATGTAGGGAGGGAGCGAAGGATGAGAGGGAGTATGTTAATCATGCCTTTTTCTTTTCTGTATTTCTGACATTTTGACATCTGGGGCTTTGAGGACCCTGGAGAGACTGCACTTCCTAAGCCTAGTCAATTTCTAGAGCTAGTAAACCACTTGCTTGTGAGCGCATCTTTCATATGCAAACCAATCAATCCAGAGCCCATAATCCTCCCACACACACCTACTCTATCAGGCTCTCACACTCCAGACAACTATCTACCTTCCCCAGTCACCCAGAGCCAAGTACTAGACTAAGGACAGCCCCTGTGCCATAGAGCCTGCTGAAGTTATTCAACCTTGCTAATCCTAAACCTGCTCACCTTGCCCCACCTGTTCCTTGCCTTGGAAACCACAATAAGGACTCTGGCCAGGTTTTCCCTCACTCTGCCTCCTGACTGATGCCAGGACTTCCCCATGCAGGCCTGCATGGTGTGACACGCCCTATCCTCCTAGGACGGTAAGTAACAGACTGCCTTTTCAATAGTAATCATCTGCTAGTGTGAGGCCTTGTTTTAAAACAGGAGGGAAGGAAAAAAAAGGTAGGAGGGAAAAAATAAAGGAAGAAAGGAAAGAAGGAAGGAAGGAAGGAAGGAAGGAAGGAAGGAAGGAAGGAAGGGAGGGAGGGAGGGAGGGAGGGAGGGAGGAAGGAAGGAAGGAAGGAAGGAAGGAAGGAAGGAAGGAAGGAAGGATTAACCTCAGTCTTAAATTCCTGTAGGGATGATCCATCCCACAACTCTGTTCTGTGCTTTTAAAGAAGCAGCTTCCTCCAGGCAGATTCTGATGCATCTGGGAGAAAGTCCCTTCAAAGTGCCACAGTTCAGCTATTAGCAGGACACATTCTCAGTACTTCTAGGCACAGATAGACGTGGATCTGAATCCTGACCCTGCTGTTCACTGACTGGGAAACCTTCCACAATTAACTTAACCTCTCACTCATTTCCTCATCTATGCCATACATACCTTCAGAGTTTTTGATGCTAGAATGAGGTGACATGTGTGCAGCCCAGTGCCCAGCTCAGAGTCAGCACTTCATAAATAATGCATATTATTTACCTGGCTCTTCTGTAGGCCTGCACCCTGAGTGCCATCTGGTAGAAAGATGTGGCTATTTGGTCTAAATACCATCCTCACCTTGAAGCCCCAGTTTGGGTCTCTTGGTCTCAGGCTCCCATAAAATTATCCTAATCCCCTGCCAGTCCCTGGCCCAGAGTTTGGGCTCAGCAAGCAGAACACGCACCGTTCTGCATGAAAGAACCAGAAGGGGCCCTGCACCATCGCCGTCCTCATCCTCCGGTCTAGAGTTCCGCTGAGCCCTTCCTGCTGAGATGCTATTTGGCTGTCCCTGCTGATTTTAAAGCGGGGAAGGGACAGACCTCTAAACTGGAATAGCATTTTGATTTCCCCATTTTCCCTGTTCACAATCAAGCAGGGAAGAAAAATAAAAGCCAATCTTAAAATGGCTGCTCTTATGATGGACGAGATTAATGGATCTTGAAGAGCCGCCAGTATACCAACCGCTCCTACAACCATGATGAAAGCTAATAATGGAGAAAATTCTGCCAATTCCTTTAATTCATGAATATTTAACTCTGTGAAAAATCTGTCAGATTATATCATTTTTTTTCCTGGTGATTTTCCGCCTAAGTACATTCATGGCAGCCTGCCAGGTGCTCAAGAAACTTCAGTGGGAGCAAAACCATTTCTGTTGTTGTTGTTCTTACTATGGGCTGTTGTCTTCTGTCTTGAATTGATTTCCCCATCCCAGGATAGAGTTGGGTTCCCCGGAGACAGTCAGAAGCACCCCTGGGGATGTTACCTCTGCAGGCATAGAGTCTCCTCCTATCCTCTAGGTTGGCGGGGCCTTTGAGGTCAGAGCCTGTGGTTTTCAATGGTGTTCCTCGGTACCCAAAGGCTCCTCCAGGATCCTCGGGCATCTCTGGGAAGGTTGGAGCAGGAAATGTTGAGTAGATGAGGATGTAGGACGTGGTCCCCCACTTCCACCAAGCCATTCTGCTTCCTGCAGTGAGGGTCCGTGTAAAATTTCTTTAGAAAGAAGTGTTGCCGCAAATTTTAAAAATTAAAAAGAGGTGAGTATAGAAACCACAGCTTTAGCCCACCCCTCAAATAGCAGATGGAGAAACTTGAACCTCCTCAGAGTAAGAAGTTTGTCCACATCACAGAGAACATTAGTGGCAGCCCCTGGGCCCAGGGCCAGGATCCTCAGGTCCCAGTCAACCTTCTCTCTTTCTGCAGAGCACTCTGGTCGACCCCTGACAGCCACAGAGCCTGATTGGGTGGAGCAGGAAGTGAGACTCGGTGGCCGCAGCTCTCAGGCCACCCTGGACGGACCTCTCAGAAGCCAAGATATTTCCTTGCAGAGACAGGAAAGAGACAATGAGCAGGGTCGTGTGTGGCTGGGGAGGGAGGGGCAGGCAGCTTCAGAGACGATTATCATTCAGGGACTTGGCTGGGGGAACGAGCAGAACTACTTTTTATAGAAACTCCAGTTCCTCGTTTTGTTCTTCTTGGGTGATTCTCCAAAGAAAGCCGGCCAGAGTGAGCTAGCAGCAGAGTGCGGCAAGGCGGCTGGCTGTTCTGGCTGCGGTGGCCCCGGTTCCGCGCTAGCTCCAGCTGGTCAAGTCCTCACCAGCGGGCGCGCCTTCCCACCCTCTGCCATGGTCCCGGTCACCCGCCTGCCCGCCTGGCCCCAGCCAAAATCAACAAGTCTTTGTGCTGCTCCTTGAGACTGCGTAATTACAGCAAACATGCGCTGGCTGGCGCGAGTGGCTAGCGGTCCCAATCGTAGGGTCATTGTTGCAGGAGTTTGGCGCAGCGAGGAGGCTCACTGGCTGGCACGTAGTCTTCAGCGGTCTGGAGTGATGCTGGCACGGCACCCGGGCCTGTGGCTCATCAGCCATGCTCCTAATAGTGGGTTCCTTTTACCACCAAGTCGGCCCACTGACTCCAGAGTTAAATAAATACTGGGGGCCCACGGGGCCCCAATCAGCACAACGGGGCCCCTGCCCATGCTGCTTTCCGCTGGCTTCATTTTTCCTTCTTTTGTCTTTTCTCCTTTGAAAACTATGACACCTTTGAAACTGCGCACCTCCCCCCACCCAGGCTGCTCTGTTCCCACGGTGGGGGAGGAGGGTGCAGCCAGAGAAGAAAGAGAGTGGGGGCCAGGTCTACCCCCAATAAGCCCCCAAGGCAGTCCTGTTCCCAATGAGGGTCTGGAACCACGCACCCAGTGTACACTGGGAGCCAGGGCCTGTGGAGGGAAGTGGCCCAGAGCTGATGTCAGGTGGTCACATGTCACAGCCAGAACCCACCTGAGTGTGGCTGGGTTCAGGGGTTCAACTGTTTTATGAGGAAAAGAGCTTGTGCACAAGGAAGTAAAGCCTTCTCAGCTTACAAAGCATGCACAGGTCCCATGCTTAGTGAATGGCAGAGTGGGGGTTGAGCTCAGATTTGTCTGATTCTAATACTCTTCTCCTTCTCAGACTCATCATTCCATAAATGATGTCTTGAGTGCAGCAGGTGAATAGGTGGGTTATGGGGAGGTCCTTGTCCTCCAAGGTGAACACTTAAGCTTGGGAAACAATAGTAAAGGATGAAATAACTAGACAATTGATCGTTTCACAGCAGGTGCAGACACCGCCCTCAAGGAGAAGTCCACGGTGATAACAGCACTGGCAGGGGTCCTGGCCTGGCCTGAATGGCCTGAGCGATGAGTAGGAATTGAGTGGGCAAAGCATTTCTGACAGAGGGAACAGAGGAACAAAGACTCTGATGCCAGGAGGGTGGCATCCTAGGAACTGATGAAAGTCAGGCAGCCTGGAGCCTAGGGAGCGAGGGGGCCATCAAGGCAGAGAACTTAACAGGGGCCTTAAACTCCAAGGAAATAATTGGAGCTTTATCCTAATAGCAAGGAGCCACTGTGGATGAGTTTTAAGCAGCAGCATGATCAGATCCGGGTTTGTTTGCTTGTTCTTTTTAAGGATCTCCTTGACTGCTTCATGAGCAGTGAAACAGAGGGGTAGGAGTGGGTGTGGGGAGAGTTACTGAGACACTAGAGACATAGTGGCTCTCATTTAGCGTCCAGCAGGAACACAGGCTGCCAAGGCCTGTTCCCAATTCCCTCACCTTGCCTCTAAAATGTTACCAAGGATCTAACAGCTAATTAAGGTAATCTCATAATTGGGCCTAATTTTATAGATGCGGCAGTCATGCTCAAAAGGACAGAAAGACTAGCCTGTGGCCTCACCGCACACAGACATCCGTGATCTCAATTCTGCGCCCCATCCCTTCACTGGCTTCTCAGCCAGCTGGGAAGAGCTCAGGTTCAGTGAGGCCAGGGCAGGCATGACCACAGAATCAGTGCTCCCTTCCTCTCCTCCCTCCTGTCTTCACACTGTTGTGAGTCGCTCTTTTGAGCAGTCCCCTATGACCCCTTTTAGTGGGATTTTGAAATCTGTTTATGCAGATTTCGCCAACATTGAAAAAGCCACAGTGCGTGCCTCCCACCCTTGCACTTGCCCTTCCTCCCCCAGGACTGCTCCCCTGTCTTGGGCTACCATCTGGGGATTTGTTGTTGGGTGGAGATCAGCGTCTGATGAGCTCTCAGGCACCCTTCCTCCAACTCCCACCCTACCCTCCTCCACCTCAACTCTTACACCTTTCCAAGGTTGGATGCATCAAGGGCAAAGAGAGCTGCTCAGACTTTCCTAGGGGGGCAGCTACTCCCCCTCCACTCTCTTCCCATGGTAGCTAGGCTGACCCTCTAATCGGGCCTAGAAGGCCTCAGGCTGGCTGGAGCACAAGTTTGAGGATGTTTTCACCTGCCCTCGGTCTGGCCCTGTCTCAACTGTTCCTACCCCCCTACAGGACAGAGCAAGATTTGCTCTGGGCTTGGTATAGCTCAAGGGGTAACAACTCCCAGAGCCCTGTACTGGGCCTGGATGCCAAGGTGCCAGCTCTGTAACAGGCCACGGTGGCTGGTCACTCCTGTGCCATGAAGGGACCTCCAGAAGCTCGTGGGGAAGGGTGACATCCAGGGATCCCTGGGCCTTAGCACTGATGTCATCATCAGAACATCAGACTCCTACCGTGGTTCCGAACCACTATTTGGCAGAGGAGGAAGCAGTGATTCGTAATGGCTAAATAACTCACTCACTACTGCTAAGTGGGAAACAGCAGACGAGGCCACGCCCATTTCTTATGTTGCTCCCTGGATTGGCAAGGAGGAGGGAGAGAGGAACCTGCAGGGCTATGTCCCCATCAGCCAGCCAGTGGTGACATCCTAGCACCTGCACAGTACCAGCCCTGCAGTTGTCTGGACCAAAGAAATGAACCTCTTTGCCTGGACCAACACTCCTAATGGTCAGTGTGGGGCCAGGTTCTGGAGACTGGAGGATGAGTCATGGAGGCCACATGGAGAGCTGCCGCACAGCCCCCCAGTGGGGCCCTTGCACCCTGCTCAGGCTCTTCGGGCCACAAGATTACCAAGAGCACCAGCTTCATTCAGAAGATGATTCTCAATTCATGTTTAGTAACTCTGGCTCCCCTTGCCAGCGTTTTCGGAATCATTCTGGTGGCTCCAGACAGGAGTACCGGGGGGCTCCTTCTCTACTCATCTGTCCCACCCTCAGTCTCACCCCCCACACCCCCTTCAGCCTTCCTCCCCCCCTAGCCCCTCAGCACTACTCAGAACAGCCCCTCTTCACCTCCCCACCATCAGGGCAGTTATCTATTAGAGTGTGGCGAGAGGGACAAGTGGATTAATGCGCGGCCCTGGCGTGGCAGTCTGCTCACTCACCAAACACATTATCATGAAAACTTACTTCTCAGAAAACATGGTGAACTCCACTAATCATAAATATTTAACGTCCCCACCTAGGCGCAGCCAGCGTTCCTGAGAAGCTGTTAATGGCCTCCAGGACAGAGAAGGCCAGGTTGTTTGCAAGGCCAGAAGGCCTCTTTCTGCTCCCTGCTCCTCCGACCAGCAGGCCCAGCCCACCCCTCCCACCCACAAGCACTTGGGTGCTGAGCAGGTGGTTTCGCTTCCTGGCTCGGTGGCTAAGGATGCCTGCCCTCGAGCCCTGTCATGTTTCAACCCCAGGAGGCTGCACTCAAGATGGCTTTCAGGCCTGCTCAGTCAGTCCCTCTAGTCAGAAATGAGAAGGAACCTGGAGGTGGGGACAGAGAGGAGACAGAGGGAAACCACAGGGGACAGACAGATGAGCTGTTGACTCCAGATGTGAGTGGAAAAGAGGGGTAAAGGGGAGGGGATGAGACAGAGAGAGAAGAAGAGAGCACCAGCCCACCAAGAGGGAGGCCGGGCCCACCCAGAGCTCTCCCTGCATGATGCTGGATTGGTGACCCCGTGTTGGGGAATCACTGACCTAGAACCACGCACAGAAAGAGCCTGCAGGGGCTGACAGAGGCAGACGTGCCAGTGCTGGGAGGAGAAGCAGACCAGCTGACTGTTCCTCCTGCGTGGGGTGGGCAAGGACAGAGATGCGCTCTGGGCCTCACTACCCCACTGCCAGGTTGTCATCCCTACAGCTCTTCCATCCTCCCATTGGGTCTCCATGAGGGCCAGTCTCCATTTGTCCCTCCCCCACCACTCTGTCCCCAGAGGACTGGCCTCTAGGACTATACCCTCCCCAGACTCCTTTGCTGATTTCTGGTGGCAGTGAGGTGGGGAGCATGAGGAAGCCCACGGAGATGCAAAGGGGGAGGAAACACCTGGATGTGTTGCTGGCAAACCCTGCATCCCCTGTGACCACAATACCTCCTCCGGGATTCTAGTTCTCCCCCGGTCCCTATAGCACTGTTCTGCCTGCCCCTTCAGGCTAAAAGTGGTGACAGCTTCCACCCATGCTATTCTCCAGGGTCCTTAGGACTCCTCATTCATTCCCTCCATCCTGCCCACTCCTCAGCCCTCAGTGAGAAGCCCTTTTACTTGAACCATCAGGGCAAATCCTGTACTTACTAGGATGCTGATCTCCACTCACCTCCTCTTCTTCTTGGCCCCTCAGAAAAGAGGAAGAACAGCCATCACCAGAGGGAGTGGCGTGGGATGACCCAGAGGGCAGCATGTGGGATTAAGACACTAGAACCGACAGCTATGGAACCCTGGGCCTGTCTCTTAAATTCTCCCAAGTGCTGGTTTCCTCTTCTGGAAGCCAGAGGGACTGGCCCTGAGGAACCAAAGTACAGCCCCTGCACATGTAGAATGCTCAAGCTTTCTAGGGACACAGCAGCCCAACCCCTCCCCACCCTAGGGTGTCCCAGACTCCTTCCTGCCTCCCCTGGGTCCCAATAGGCCAAACTCTTTCCATAGTAGTCCAAGGGGTCTCTGAACCCCATACCCTCTGTCCCCAAACCTCAGAACTACAGACAAATGACTATCATGGTTCTTGATGATGACTTCAGACCACAGGGAGACAGCTAACTTAACCCCCCCCCCCCGCCCGCCAACTCCAGAAATAGAGATTGCCCTGAGCCTGTGGGGACCCCCCAACCTAGCCCAGGGAGCTCACAGGATAAAGAAAGGTGATTATGAGGCTGTCTGCCCCAGCCAGCGGCGCTTCTCCCGCCTTGCTTTGCCCCATTGTCCGGCCACCCAAGAACAATATAGTGAACCTGCATGGTGACACCCTCTCTGTGCCACGTGCAGTGGCAGAAGAACAAAGACTTAAAGAGCTTGGTTCTGAGCTCAGATGGCCTGGGTTCCAGCCCTGGACAGACACTGCACCAAAGGCTCATCCCTGGCCCCTCCAGGCCCCTGCGCCAGCTGCTCAGAACTCAGCAGTGCCCCACATCGGTGCCCAGCAGCCCTGCCAAGGGGCCCAGAATCAGCCTGCTATCCAGGAAAGCGATCCAGGCTACCTCTGCTGCTTTTTAACAGCAGAAGCAATCTGACTAATGCCACAGAACTGATCACCAGTTTCTCTTATCCTATATGTTTGTTCATTCAAAAATATTTACTAAGTGCCTACTATGTGCCAGGCACGGTAATGGTTGCAAGACAAGGCAAGAAGCAAGCAGAGACCTGACCACGCATACCACATAGGTCTTGCACAAGAGTTTAAGCTGTTTCCTAAGTGCAGTGCCAGGCTATTAAAGTGTTTGGGGGAGAGAGATGTGTAATCAAGTTTGCATTTTGAAAGAATCCCTCTGTTTGCAGCATGCAGAACATGTGGGTGGAGCTGGAATGGGCATGAAGGTCGTAGGGGAGTTCAGATGGCACACTGTGGTGGCCATGTGGACTAGTGGTAGAGACAGAAGTGGAGGGTGGTGGTGTGGAGAGATAGGGAAGAGGTAAATTGATAGGGCTCAGTAAGGGATAGAAAATGAAAGGGTGTGGTGAGGAATAAGAGGGCGCAGGACAATGTGGGTTTCCGGATGGTGCAAGTTGGTGGGTTGTGTTGACATTAGTGAGTCAAGGAATCCTGGATGTAGGACCAGCTTTAGAGACCGGGGTGGAGGGAGAAAGGCCATGGCCCTGGTTTCCAACATATTAAATTTGAGATGATGTTGAAATGTTCTTGAGAAGATTAAAGTAGACAGTGAGATAGATGAGCATGGAGGTCAAGAGGAAGGCACATCCAGTGAACATTGAGGACGTAGTTCAAGCCAAGGTGGTAGACACCCTAAAATTTTGTAAGACTGGGTAGAGGAGGGGGAAGTTGCAAAGGAGCAGGGAAGTGGTGACCCAAGAGGTAGGAAGACAATCTGTTAAGAATAGCAGCCAAAATACATGCATTAAGAATGGAAGTGCACTATAATGGGCAGGGTCAAGGGTGATGAGGACTGAGAAGTGTCCACCAGATGTAGCAGATGGAGGCTATTGGTGCTTTAGCAAGAGTTATAAGGAAGACTAATTGAGCTAGAAAATATTTCACCAAAACTCTGTTCATCACCTCCTCCCTCCCAGCTTCTGTAAGCACTGGGTAGACTGTGGTACCCAGGAGATCCACTTACCATATCTTTTTGGCTCCCCACCTTTCAGGGACAGGACAGATTCCTGTAGTTGGTTAAAGAGGTCATTTGTCTAGTTCTGGCCAATACATTGTGAGCAGAGCTCATGGAAATTACTTCCAGGCTGAACAGGAGAGAGATGCTCTAGAGCTCTATCTTCCTGATGGTGTGGGGCTGGCAAGATTCCAGATGGTGGCTGCTCCTTCAGCCTGAGCCCCAAGTTACCATGATGAGCAGAGCCTCCCAGCCATCTTCCTTGGGTATTTATTACTTTCATATTCTGTTACAGTATCCCACATTCAGCTCAATATTCTGTCTGCAGACACCCCCACCCTCAACAGTTGCACCAAAAACATAAATAAATGAGCTTTACCCATCAATTTAAGTTAGACCTTATAGCTGAGAAGGGTTCACGGCACACTGGCAAACCACAGCCCTACAGTTGGGAATCCCTGGTCGAACAGGGTATAGTGGAGATGGTCCAGGTACAATGGCTGGGGGCTGGGGGTAGGCACAAGGGAGGAGCAGTCAATAAGAGAAAGGAAGAGGTGAAAGCAACAGGTAGCCAGAAGAAAGATCATTGACAAAACTAACTGTAAGCTTCCACAGTGAAATATGCTTTCACAGACCAAGAAAGAAACTGGTGTCTCAGAAGGCAGAAAAGTTTTAAGGATGTAAGCTTGGTTATGGAGTGAGTGGTTTTAAATCCTGTCTCTTCCATGTATGTATCCCAAGTTATGTAAGGTGTGATCTCTCTGTCTGATCGGATCTCCAGGCCCCATTATTTTCCTCCACAAAATCTTCCCACTGTTCCACAGTCTTTAAGTGAAGCTGGCATGTGCATGACACACGGGCTTTCATTCCTAGCTTCCAGGCCAATTGAAGACATCACCAGCTGAACGCAGCCTGCTTTCCAAAAACATCCACTGCAGCCTTAGAATCCTGCTTAACAGAGTGCTCCAAGCAGCTGCCACTAATCCAGCACAGCTGGCTTTGAAGATTAATGTTCTTAGTATCTCTGGTTTTCTAAATGTCATAAGGTAGGCCCTACCTGCTCTTCATGCCTTACCCTCCCCCCCAAGTCTTCCTTACTCATTTTATAGTGCAGTCGTATTGAGTTAGTTGCTGTTCTCCAAATATGCCCAATCCTCTTTCCCTTCTTTGCCCTTGTATGTGCATTGACTCTGGGTATGCTTTTGGGGAGGCACCACACTGCATGGATCTGTCTGTCGACATGAGCGCCAGCCCCACCAGACCGGGTTCAAGCGTTCCACCTCTCTCTCTAGCACTGTCTGATGGCCCCAGCAAGTACTCAATAAAGATGAAAAGAGAAAAGGAAGGATACAAATGGAAGGGCAAGACTCCTGGGCTCACACTCCTCACCTGGAAAATGCAAATGTAAGATAGCAGGCAGAGCACAGTCCTCGGGACAGAGCAGACACTGTAAATATCTGTGGACAAAATTAATACATGAAGGAGGGAGCAGATGGTGTTCCCAGGAAGAATAAATTGGAGAGGCAAGAAAGTAGAGGCAGAAGGGAAGAAAACAAATCCTCATGAGCCTTAACCATTTACCAGGCACTGGTCTAGGCCCAGCTATACTCAGTGGTGGGAAAACCAGCACCCATGTATTTACAGTCCAGAGGGGAGATAGATCACCTCCTTAACCCCTTAAGTGTGGGGGAAGCACTGCCATTCTAAAAAGACTTACTTCCCATGGCCTTCAAGATCAGGGTCAATTTCCTTCCATTGTTATTTGTATAGTCAGTATAAGTAGATTGCGCTGTGGTAACAAAAAACCCCAAATTTTAGTGGTTTTATACGACTTTGTCACTCAGGCAAATCTGCATGGATTTGGGACACGGCAGGTGTTATCTCACCTGTGTGCAGACCCTGTATTTAGGCCACTGGGCTCCACAATCATTGCCCATTTCTCTCCTGCTCAACTTGGTGAGGTTAAAACCCAGCTCCCATTCCCAAGCACTAGCTGGGCCACATTGGAGTCACTGTGCATTCTCCCCCACCCCGTAGAGAAACCACTGCCTCATACTCTGCCCACGTCCAGTGAGCAGGTGCTGGCGGGCTCTGTGGTTCTGATGCAGTGAGCTGAGCAGCAGGACAGGAAGGAAGCAGGTGCTCACCACATGCCCCTCAGGCCTCCTCCCCTCAGCCTGGAGAGCGGGCAGAGTCGTTATTGCTGCCTTGAGTAGGAGGAAGTATGCCTCCTTCTGTCTCCACAGAGAATAATAAAAACCCCACCAGTTGGACAGTTGGATTCTTCACCTCTTCCTGAAGCTAGTTCCTGCCCAAGGCAGCTATGGGCTGGGCCTGTGAAGCAGAGAGAGGGAGAAACTGGTCTTGAGGTTGGAAGCACTCAGCCACTGGCCACTCATTTGTCAGCTGAAAGAGAAGCCAGCCAAGGAGTTCAAATCAGAGAAAACAAGAACTGAAATCAGCTCATCTCTCTCATTCCCCCAGGCCATGGCAGTGTTAGCAGATGAGTCAGCTCCTTCTCCTCATTTCTCTTCCTCTTGGTGGTAGTGTAGAGCTGGAGGTGGATAAGCTGTATGGTTCCCAGTGTGGTCGTGGTCAAGGTCACAGGACACTTGCTTTGATCCCCGCCCCTGTCTATATAGATGAGTCCCATATCTCCTCACACTTACCCCCTCCCCCAAACACACCCTGACACACACACTCCTGGCATTCCTCTCCTAGATTTGTCTCCCTCTTCCAAGTTCAAGCATAGTCACTCCCAGCCCCAACCCAGGCCTGCCCCTAACCAGAGCACAGGGCACATCTATAACCACATCTTTCAATGTGACTCACTCCTATTGTGGAAAGACTGATGCAATTGTGGGCGAGGAGTCATTTCTGCTGATGAGGAAACTGCACAACCCAGTGGGGGTGAGAGGGCACTCCATCAGGGCCATGGAGACCCACCCTGAGAAAGGCCACAGCTGGGAGCACTCAGGCTTCCAGCCACACCATGCCAGGGCCAGAGAGCAGAGCCCAGGACAAGGCTGTCCACCTGCAACAGGACTGGGCTGGGAGGAAGTCAGGTCTAGTTGCAAGTGTGGGCCCAGTTCAAAGACACCCACTAGTTCTTCCAGGGTCCTCCAGGGTGACCTACCATTCTCCCTGCACAATAAAGAGGTGGATATGTGAGATCCTTGAAGGAGACGAGGTGGCTGTGAGCAGGAAAAGGCTTCTCGAGGCGCTGGGTCCTGTGCTAGAGCCAAAGGTTGGTGCCACCTTGCTGCTCAGTGCATTGCACTGGAAGCACCTGTCTGCCTCTAGCATAAGCTCCCACTGTCAGAACAGGTACCCAGAATATAAATGGAACTGGATCAGAACCCAGGGCCTAACAGTCTACATGCTGTGGCCTGGTTCACTGGCACATCTGCCTGATATACTGCCCATTTTCTGGGTACAGAAGCCAGCAAGCCCAGCTCAGCTGCCTGCCCAGTGATCCCTGAGCTTGTCCCCCAGGCTATGTGGGATCAAGCCAGGGAATTCCCTCTCTGGGCTCCCCCCTTGGAGCTCTATTCTAGCTTCCCTGAGCAAGGGATAACCGTGTGCCTTTGGACCTATGTTAGAAACCCTTATGTTTCTACCATGTCTCCACCTCAATGTAAGCCATGTTAGATGTAGGCTGGTCCTGCCTAGAGATATCAGCTCTGCCTCACAGTCACACCTCAGCTCACCAGATCTTAACAAGCACACTTTGCACCTTTATGGGGGCATCTTTACCTTGCTCTACTGAAGAAGAGAATCATGAGACCCAAGCCTTGGATGCAATATGTAACCCACAAGGACAGCAGTAAGAGACGGACTCAGAACGGGGACCAAACTGTCTTCACTCTCCCTGCCTGGAATTCGTTCCAGACCCCTACCCAGAGGCAGATTTAATGGGGCACGCACCCTGGGCCCTGACTTCTGAAGGACCCTGCAAAACCCCAACTTTACACTTTTTTCTAATGACACCAAGTTTGGTTTCATATGTGCAATTTTAACATTAATAATGCATAATATTTTTTATTTATTTAAAAATACAGTTAACATATATTTTTATTTTCCCTGTCTCTTTTTTTTAGGGGACCCAATATTTTCTTCTGTAACCAGGGCCTCAACCAACCTTAATCTGCCTCTGCCTCTACCCTAGCTTCTTTCAGAGGGTCTCCCGATGAGGGTCAAAGAGATGAGGAGTCCTCCAGGCAGTTACCAGCAGAACGGAAATACAACAAAGAAGAACAGTTGACCTTCCAGGTCTGCAGGTGACAAACCCACAACCCCAGGAGCCACATACAACTTGCCCCATACCCCATCCTCACTGCCTTCCTGCTTACAGACTGGAGGCCCCGCAGAGTTCCGAAAGGGCAGAGCTTGGCCATCAATGTGCAAGCCTGACCCCTGGTGGCCATCACCTGAAACTGCAATGGCTGGCCCAGCAGACCAAAGAAGCCAAGAGGCCCAGGGCGCAGGGCCAAGCCACAAAAGGGGCCAAGTTCCGACTGCAGTCCCCCAGTCCCCCACTCCAGGTGAGTCTGGAACCACAGACAGCAAAGCCTTACTAACGAAACCCCTCAGGTAGCCAGCTATCAGGATGAGTCATGAGTTCCACAGAGTCTTAGCCTCTTTCTACAGATGAATAAACCAAGTTGAGAGCAGAAAAAAAAAAAAAACAAAAAAAAACACACCAAAAAAAAAACCTCCCCAAGTCCAGTCAGGGAACTAATGACAGATCCTACACTTGAACTTAGATTGTTCTGACTTAAAAGGCCACCCTCCCAAATTTTCCTAAAATTTACACACTCCGGGTCAGAAGAGGCAGGAAGTGATAGAGAAACATGGCTTCTAGGACACCCCACATAAACAAATTTATTTAAAATAAAGGAATTTATTTATTTAGAATAAGTATACTTACATAAAATTATTTAAAAGAAGATCCTGACTAGATAGTGTTGGGCAGAAAATATAATATGCTCACTTTGATAAAGATGGCGCTGCCCACATGGAAGCCCATCACCCAGGTAATATTATTTGCCTTTATGCTTGGGATGGGTGTGGGGGAAAGGCTCTAATGTAAGCAGGCCAGGTCATTATGGCCTAAGGCTTGGTTTTAAGAGTAAGCTTTTCCCCACACCCTTGACTGATTGGATGATGTAGGGTGGTGCACTCACCTGAGGAATCCCATTATACAGAGACTTCCTTGTTTGTATAATTGGATTAAAGGTTTTGATTCTACGGTATAAAGTGGGAGAGAACAGTAGCTTGAGCTCTCAGTTCCTGCTATCGCCATTGCAGGGGCCTCCCTGATCCCTTGCCCTCCATGGGAAAAGCTGGTTTTCTGCTTCTCCCTTGTCTTCTCTTGTGGCTTGCCTGTCTCGGTGAGACACCAATAAACAGAATGGCCTACCATCCTCCGACTCTGCCATTTCTTCACCGTCAGCCCTAATCCAATGGGAACCTGCATGTGAATGGCCACGGCTCCTGGCCTTACAACTGGTGTACTTTGCGGCAGGATTCGGAGATCGATATGGGACCACCACCCCTGAGGGGTGGGGTAGAGGACTGGTTGCAGTTCTGGCTTCCCATAGCTATCCTTTTAGGAGCTGTGAGCTGCGTGTTTTTTTACTCAAGAGGAAACCAAGCGTTCTGTGAAAGAAGCTGCTCGAGGTCGAAAGCTTCAGTATGAATTGCAAATTGAACAGCAGAAAAGGCTGGAATTGGAGCGAGCACTGGAGAAGGAATTACAGGTTCGTGAGTTGCAGTTTGCCCTGGAAGCTGAATGTTTGCACCGGCAGTTGTTGGAGAAACAACTGCAGATTCAAGAGCTCGAGTCTCAGCTTCCGGCCAAAAGCCAGAAGCCACAGGAGCCTAAACAGTCGCCAAAGGAGCAGCAGCACCCGTGCCAGTGGACTGGTTTTGAGTCAGCGAGAGCAGGCACTTGCAACTCCTCTTCTGAGGATGAGAAGGCTCAGGCTGAAGCTGCCATACGCACACTGAGAGCCTGACCAGTGGTCGCCAAGAAGGTAAAAACCCAGCAGCGTAGAGTCCCTCAGGGGCAGCCACAGCCTCCTGCCCAGGTAATGGAACACTCTGTGGTCCGGCCCTATACCCAGGCAGAGCTGATGGAGTTGGGGGCACAATTTAGGCAGAAACCTACTGAATCCCTGGTAGCCTGGTTACTACGATTATGGGACATAGGGGTGGATGGCATCATGCTCTCCGGAACAGAGATGGAGAAATTGGCCGCCATTACCACACACTCCTCCTTGAGGCAGCGTCTTCAGAACTGCCATGGCAACCCAGGAGACCATACCCTATTAGAATGGGTGATGGCTGCCATTCGTATGGTCTGGCAGAATGCTGGAGAATTGCCAGGGGCAATGAGTCGGTGGCAGTGCTACAGCGAGTTAGTAAAGGTCCTTCGGGAACTAGGTATGAAGAATGCTGTTTTCAACCCTGGGTCCCGTGGGCCAGATGAGGAAGTGTTTATGGCAAAAATGAGGGAATTTATTCTTGGTAGCACCCCATCAGCCCTTTTTGGGTCACTTGTGGCTATCTTGGGCCCCTATGTGGGGCAGCCCATCAATGCAGTTACACAGATGGTGGCAGACTTGGCCAATGCTTTCTTCTCCTTTGATATAGCTGCAGAGAGTCAAGACCAATTTGCCTTCAGTTGGGAAGGGAGACAATGGACCTTTACAGTATTACCCCAGGGCTATTTGCATAGCACCACCTTGTGCCATGGGCTGGTGGCTACTGACCTGGCTAAATGGAAACAGCCAGAGGCAGTTTGCATGTATCATTATATTGATGATATTATGTTAACTAGTGATTCTCTTCCAGAATTGGAGCAAGCAGTCCCTACCCTGCTATCCCATTTGAAAGCATTAGACTGGGCAGTCAATGAGGACAAATTACAAGGATCTGGGTTATCTGTTAAATTCTTGGGAGTTGTCTGGTCGGGTAAGACAAAAGTTATCCCTGATGCAGTTATAGATAAGATCCAAGCATACCCCGTGCCCACTATGGTAAAACAGTTACAGGAATTCTTAGGTTTGTTGGGGTATTGGCGAGCATTTATACCCCATTTGGCTCAGTTACTACGCCCCTTGTACAACCTTATTCGAAGGGGGTTCGTTGGGATTGGACTGAGCAGGCGCAAGGTTCATTTGCAGCAGCTAAGAGAGCTGTCAAGGTGGCACAGGCCTTGAATGTGTTTGATCCTGCTAGGCCCTGTGAGCTAGATGTTCATGTAACCTCGGAGGGATTTGGATGGGGCTTGTGGCAACGAACAGAGCGCTTACGGCAACCTATTGGGTTTTGGTCCCAATTGTGGAAAGGTGCTGAAGTTCGTTACTCATTAGTAGAGAAGCAGCTGGCAGCTGTGTATGCTGCCCTCCTGGCCACTGAGAGTATTACAACTACAACACCAGTTACAGTCAAGACAACATACCCTAATGCAGGATGGGTGAGAGATTGGGCGACAAAACCACGTAGTGGTATGGCCCAAATGTCCACCCTGGCCAAGTGGGGTGCCTACCTGCAACAACGCTGTGCTCTTAGCACCAGCCCATTGAGGGCAGAACTGCAGGAAGTCTTGGGTCCAGTCACCTATGCAACCTTAGAGTCAGGTGCAGCTGGGGCTCAGGAGGCAGAACCTGAAGTCAGTCCCTACCAGGAGGGGTGGGTGCCCATCCCTGAGGATGCCTGGTATACTGATGGTTCCAGCAGGGGCCAACCTGCCAAGTGGACGGCCATAGCCTTCCATCCGGCCACTGAGACTATTTGGATGGACACGGGTACAGGCCAAAGCAGCCAATGGGCAGAATTAAGAGCTGTTTGGCTAGTTGCCCACAATGAACCCTCACCTCTGGTGATCTGTACTGACAGCTGGGCTGTATATCTTAGAGTGACCCTTTGGATTGCTACTTGGCACATTAACCAGTGGATGGTAATGCACTGTCCACTATGGGGTCAGGCCATGTGGCAGGACTTATGGGAAATAGGACACCAGAAGCAGGTGACAGTATATCATGTCACGGGGCATGCCCCTCTAGCCCATCCTGGGAATGATGAGGCAGATACATTGGCAAAGGTGCGATGGTTGGAGACTGCACCTGCAGGTGATGTGGCGCAATGGCTCCACCGGCGCCTGCTCCATGCAGGACAGAAAACTATGTGGGCTACGGTTAAGGCGTGGAACTTGCCTGTGTCCTACGCAGAGGTACTTGTAGCTTGTGAGCAATGTGCAGTGTGTTCCAAGGAGCACCCTCGGAGACCACTGGTGTCACCTGGACAGAACCAGAAGGGTCATGTTCCACTGACACGATGGCAGATAGACATCATTGGACCCTTACCAAAGTCAGAAGGGTACCAGTATGCGGTCACTTGTGTAGATACTGCCACAAGTCTGCTTGCTGCTTATCCCGCCCGTAACCCTGACCAGAGGGCAGTCATACAGGCTTTGGACCGCCTGAGTGCTGCATATGGGTGACCACTGGTCCTTGAAAGTGACAATGGTACCCACTTCACTGGTTCAATGGTGAGGCAATGGGCTCAAGAGCTGGGGGTGGACTGGAAATACCATGTTCCCTACCACCCCCAGGCTGCTGGTATCATTGAGCGGTATAATGGACTCTTAAAGCATGGACTGCGACAGGAGGGGGGCACCAGCTCCCTTACTGGATGGACACGCTGCTTATGGACAGTATTCCGGATTTTGAATGAGAGACCTCGACGTGGGAGCCCAGCTCCAGTGGACGCCCTCCTGCATCGGGCAGCTGCCCCCATTCAGTTGCAGACACGCACCAAGGACATTTTACTCAAGCCAGGCTTTGGACAGCAGGGCAACGTGCTCTTGCCTGCCCCAACAGCCCTTCTTAAAGGCCAACGGCTTCGCTGGACTTGGCCCTGGACTGTCCAAGCCCCCCATCTAAGATGGGTGGCCTTGTTGGCACCATGGGGAAAGGGGCTAGAGGTGTATCTCCAGTTAACTCCTTGGGCAACCAGCACCTGGCCACCTAAGGTAGAAGTGTATTATCCTTTGAGTGCTCTGGGAGAGCATGATGAAGGGCACCTTTGTAATTTCTTTATGGCCGATAATGAGTTCTCCTATTTTACTACACGTAGAACCAGCAGATGCTGGTGTATTGGCCAATAAGGTTTGGTATGCCCGCTCAGGGCGACCTCTGGTACCAGTTATGGTGCTGTCTGCAGATAAAACTCTGGCCTGTATTCTGCCAGAGGGAAAAGATTTGCCTCTCTTGGTGCCGTTGACAGCTCTGTCATTTCGCCCATAGCTTTTGATTTGTTAATCCTATTGCTGTAGTTGGTACTGTTTCTGTTTATGCAATGTACCTTTGTAATTGTTGAAACTGTATGATTTGTGCTATTGCTGTAATTTGTGTAATGTACTTAATTTCCTTGTACAGGGATACCGGTGGTGTAGATTGTGGGTAGTAAAGTGAGCATAGGGGTGGATTGTTGGGCAGATAAAATATAATATGCTCACTTTGTTAAAGATGGCGCTGCCCACATGGAGGCCCATCACCCAGGTAATATTATTTGCCTTTATGCTTGGGATGGGTGTGGGGGAAAGGCTGTAATGTAAGCAGGCCAGGTCATTATGGCCTAAGGCTTGGTTTTAAGAGTAAGTTCTTCCCCACACCCTTGACTGATTGGATGATGTAGGGTGGTGCACTCTCCTGAGGAATCCCATTATACAGAGACTTCCTTGTTTGTATAGTTGGATTAAAGGTTTTGATTCTACGGTATAAAGTGGGGCAGGCCAGGAGCTTGCTCTCGCTCTTGGTCCCTGAGGTATTAGAGAGGAGAGCAGAGTAAGGCCACATGGAGGCCAGGAGAAGCATCCAAGATGGCGGAGTGCTGAGGGAGAAGCCAGTTTGTGCAGAGTTTGTGCTGGAGAAGGAGATGGGGAACAGAGGTGAATAAGTCTGGTGAGCTAGAAACCTTTTGATTCTAGGAAACTCGGATAAGTCAGTAGCTTAGTGAGCACTGAATGAGTGGGTTTTGGAGCCCAGTGTGTGTTTTTGTTTGCCTGCCAGGTGCAAGCTAGAATTAAAGCTGATGGCTTAACCAGTTTTTGGCTCCGTTGTTCCATTACCGACTGTTCAAATCTAATGCGAACCTGCACAGGTCAGGAGGCTGTGATCCTGACCCCGGCTACTGGCTTTACAGGTGGCAACTAGCTTAGGGGTTCTAAAACCAGCTTGGAGGCCTGCTCACCATCTACGAAGGGGGCTGCAGAGGAGAGATGGTGTGCTGAGCAGATGGGGTAGGGGTGGGGGAGTACCCTGGGGCATGGGACGGCTTTTCTTCTCTCCAGAGTTATCTGATGAGCAGGGAGCTGGAGCTTAAGGGGAACTGTTGGTTGGGGAGGGGAAGGGAGGACTGACAGGAGATGAGTGAGAACAGGCAGCAAGAAAGGAACAGGTCCCGGAGGTTGCCTACACCTTCAGATTCTGCTCTCTTTGAGTCTTGTTTCTCTTCACCTTAGTTCTTCCTGATTCTGCCCCCTTCCAACACCCACCTCTGGGTTTTCACTCCCCAGTTCTGGCTTTCCCTCTCTTCCTGCTCTACACCTCATTGTCAACAAAGTGAAGAGGAAGTCATTTGGTATTTCTCTTTCCCCACATCAAGGCCTCCCTGCCCCCAGAGGACCCAGCCAAGTGGCCAGTGCCTGGCTTTCCTAGGAGAAGCCTCCGCGTTCTGCATGGGACCAAGAATCAGAGTGGGAAGGGCTTCCTGCCAGCCCTTCCCTGGCAGCAGGAGGTCCCGGTCCAGTCCTCGAGGGGCTGTTGATCATCCCTCCTGCCCCAGGTAGGACTAAGGAACAGCTCTCAGGCCTCCAGGCACAGCACTCACCAACTCCACTGTCAGGAGATGTTCCTTGGTAGCCACTCCCATTCTCCTGCTGCATTTTGTACTGATCACCTGTAAAGCCAGTAGTCGAGACCACCATCACAGCAGCCCGACCCACGCAGGTTCGCATTAGATTCGAACAGATGGCAATGAAACACCAGAGCCAAAAACTGGTGAGCCATCAACTTTAATTCTAGCTTGCACCCAGCAGGCAAGCAAAAACACACACTGGGCTCCAAAACCCACACATTCAGTGCTCACAAAGCTACTGACTTATCCGAGTTTCCTAGCATCAAAGCTTTCCAGCTCACCAGACTTATTCACCTCTGTTTCCCATCTCCTCCAGCGCAAACTCTTCCTCAGCACTCTGCCATCTTGGCTGCTTCCTCTCCTCCATGTGGCCTTACTCTGCTCTCCTCTCTAATACTAATCCCAGGAACCAAGAGAGAGATCTAGCTACCGGTCCACCCACTTTATAGCATAGATAATCCAAACCTTTAATCCAATTATACATTCAAGAAAGTCTCTGATACAAAGCCACCCATCTGAGGCATAATGGGATTCCTCAAGGGAGTGCACCACCCTACATCATCCAATCAGTCAAGGGTGTGGGGAAGAGCTTACTCTTAAACTAAGCCTTAGGCTATAATGACCTGACCTGCCTACATTACAGCTTTTCCCCCACAGCCATCTCAAGCATAAGGGCAAATAATATCACCTGGATGACGGGCTTCCATGTGGGCAGCGCCATCTTTAACAAAGTGAGCATATTATATTTCATCTGCCGAACAATCCACCCTTATGCTCACTTTACTACCCACAATTTACACCACCAGTATCCCTGTACAAGGAAATGAGTACATTACACAAATTACAGCAATAGCACAAATCATACAGTTTCAACAATTACAAAGGTATACACATTTCACCAGTCTCTGAGCACTTTGCCAAAAGTGCAAAATGTCCTCAGCCTTCTTTCTAGCCATGGGAAAAGCTTCCCGGGGCAGGAGGGCCTCCAGCAAAGCCACCCCCACCCCCATCAGGGTATTTCACATTGTCCAAAAACCGTAAGTCCATTCAACAAATGAGCTTGTGCTCACTCTGGTCATAGTCCAGGAAATCAGTCCACACACATGGGGTGTTAGCCTCCCCCCTCATCTCTGCCATCCTGGCAGCTCGTACACTGTCCCAAAAGGAAGCATGTGGCAATGGCAGTCAGCATTTTCATCTCTGCTCTGGGGAGCATGATGGCAGCCACCCCTATGTCCCAAAATCGCAGACCTACCAGCAGCGTAGCTACTCCTTGCTGCTGGGCTCTCACCTTCTGGAGGCTGTGGATCACAATTCCAGACCAATTCTCCTCATCCTCCAAAGAGGAACTGAAAACATCAGCTCCTGCTGCTGGGCTTGAGCCCCGGGCCACCGCTTCCTTCTGCTCAGCAGGTCTTGCAGCTCCAACCCTGGCCTCAGCCCCAGTCCTGGCCTCAGCTCCGGCCCCGGCCTCATGCCGCTGCTGGCTCTCCACAACATTCATGGCAATCTCCAACTCACGAACCTGTGATTCTTTCTCGATCGTCTGCTGCATTTCCAGGTGAATCTCGCAAACCTGGTCAGCCTCCTCCTCCAGCGCTTCCTTCAGCTCCAGGGTCAGCATCTGTTTCTCCCACGTTTCCTCCAGCTCCTTTCGCTGCTCAGCCTGCAGGTCCTGGGCAGCCTCTTCCATAGAGCTCTCGGTTTCCTCATGCATGACTGTAAAAGTCAGCCAGCCAACAGTCCCCCAAAAAACAGCTATGGGAAACCATAACAGCAACCAGTCCTCTACTCCACCGCTCAAAGGTAGTGGTGGCTCCATGCCGATCTGTATCAAATCCTACCACAGACTACGCCAAATGTAAAGCCAGTAGTCGCGGCCACTATCACAGCAGCCCGATCCACGCAGGTTCGCATTAGATTCGAACAGTCGGTAATAAAACACAGGAGCCAAAAACTGGTGAGCCATCAACTTTAATTCTAGCTTGCACCGGGCGGGCAAGCAAAAACACACAATGGGCTCCAAAACCCACACATTCAGTGCTCACAAAGCTACTGACTTATCCGAGTTTCCTAGCATCAAAGCTTTCCAGCTCACCAGACTTATTCACCTCTGTTTCCCATCTCCTCCAGCGCAAACTCTTCCTCAGCACTCTGCCATCTTGGCTGCTTCCTCTCCTCCATGTGGCCTTACTCTGCTCTCCTCTCTAATACTAATCCCAGGAACCAAGAGAGAGATCTAGCTACCGGTCCACCCACTTTATAGCATAGATAATCCAAACCTTTAATCCAATTATACATTCAAGAGAGTCTCTGATACAAAGCCACCCATCTGAGGCATAATGGGATTCCTCAAGGGAGTGCACCACCCTACATCATCCAATCAGTCAAGGGTGTGGGGAAGAGCTTACTCTTAAACTAAGCCTTAGGCTATAATGACCTGGCCTGCCTACATTACAGCTTTTCCCCCACAGCCATCTCAAGCATAAGGGCAAATAATATCACCTGGATGACGGGCTTCCATGTGGGCAGCGCCATCTTTAACAAAGTGAGCATATTATATTTCATCTGCCGAACATCGCCCTTGAGCTGGAGCCCAGGAAGAGATGGGAAATGCTGATCTTACTGCTCTAGGTCAATGGTTATTCCCAAATCGGGCCACTGTGGGGGTGGAGAGAGGGGAGCCCCTAGCACTGCAGGAACCTGTGTCCAACTTTAGCCACGCAAGCTGCACTGATTCATGTTTTATAAACAAGGGATCCTTGTAAAGTTCTCTTTTTTCCTTTCTTTTTAAGGGATCTGCTGCTGAAAATGTTCCCCTATATCCATCTGGAACTCATGGAGGGTTCTGTGTGGTGACAGTCTGTCTAAAGACTCCAAAAGTCCAGCTGTTGGGCAGATAAAATATAATATGCTCACTTTATTAAAGATGGAGCTGCCCACATGGAAGCCTGTCATCCAGGTGATATTATTTGCCCTTATGCTTGGGATGGGTGTGGGGGAAAAGCTGTAATGTAAGCAGGCCGGGTCGTTATAACCTAAGGCTTAGTTTTAAGAGAAAGCTTTTCCTCATACCCTTGACTGATTGGATGATGTAGGGTGGTGCACTCTCATGACGAATCCCATTATGCCTCAGATGGGTGACTTTGTATCAGAGACTTTCTTGTTGGTAGATTGGATTAAGGGTTTGGATTTCTACATTATAAAGTGGGACAGACCAGTAGTTTGCTCTCTCTTGGTTCCTTGGTTCCTGAGGTATTAGAGAGGAGAGCAGAGTAAGGCCACGGGAAGAGGCCAGGAGAAGCAGTCAAGATGGTGGAGTGCTGAGGGAGAAGCCAGTTTGTGCAGAGTTTGTGTAGAGAGAAGGAGATGGGAAACAGAGGTGAATAAGTCTGGTGAGCTAGAAAGCTTTGATTCTAGGAAACTCGGATAAGTCAGTAGCTTTGTGAGCACTGAATGAGTGGGTTTTGGAGCCCAGTGTGTGTTTTAGCTTGCCCGCCCGGTGCAAGCTAGAATTAAAGCTGATGGCTCATCAGTTCTTGGCTCCATTGTTTCATTACCGACTGTTCGAATCTAATGCGAACCTGCATGGGCCAGGCGGTTCTGATGGTGGCCCCGACTACTGGCTTTACACCAGCCCCCACCTGATTCTGAATCATCTGCCCCTCGCTCCCATAGCTTAGCTTCTTCTCCCATTGTTTCCAGTGGGACATTAAATCCTGGCGCTGACTGACCCCCTCTCTGAAGGTCTCTCTCTAGCAGAGTCCCTCCAGCAGCTCCCTAGCACTGCGTGGGCCTGGATTACATGGCCCATTTTACAAAGGAGGTCACTGAGGCCCAGAGACAGCAGATCCTTTAGGATCCTGGGAATTTGATTTTTAATGCTGGCCTTTGGTGGTTCCGCCACTGTGCCATCAACCCAAGCAGTCCTCCAGGAATCCCCATATGGGACATGAGAGCTCCAAATTTTGGGGTGGCCCAAGTCCTTTCTGGAAAGTTTGCCTCAGAGTAGGGAGCTCCCTGTGGTCCATGCTCTAGTCTGTGCGGCCCAGACTGTCCTGTAAGAAGAATGGCGTTTCTGAGGTCTCAAGCCTAGTGACCAATCCCCAGGTTGCCTCTCATGGGCTCACCACTTGTCACTTGTCACGTGGCAGGAGAGACACACCTGCTCAGCTCCTGGCTGAAAGGGACGCTCCGTCTGCGCTGCCCCTCGCCCACACTCACGCTAAGAGGATAGGCGAGGGCCTGTTCACAGTGGCCCATTGCGAGCCCGTGCAGCTGTCTTGTGTTCCAACCACCAGGGACCACAGAACTGTCCTGTCCCAGGGCTCATACTGTTAGAATCCATGGAGTCTGAAAAGACCAGCGTACAGGCTTTAAAGGAAAGAAACCTGCCGGGCTGGCTTGCAAGGGGAGTCGTGCCTAGTACAGGGTCAAACAAGGTTTTAAGGGTCTTTTTGGGGAGGGGGTAGTGAGAAGGGTCGTGGGCATCATCTAATCGGCTGCTGGACAAAGGATTGTCTTTTATGGAAGTTTGCCAGGACTTTTTAGCTTGTAACATCAGACATTCCTTTGTGGTCAGTCACCGGCTGTGAGCTCTGAAACGAGGCCGCAGGGTTAAAGAAATGAAACCTAAGACATACATGTTACTGGGCATCAGAGTAAAAATACTCGGATGGCACCTACACAAGTCCAGTTGACCTGAGCTGCAAAATAGCTTGAAAGCTACCGAATAGATTTCTGGACACCCAGGGTTGAGAGCCACCCTCTGATCCAACCCCTCCCTTTCACAGAGAAGAAAACTGAGACCCAGAGGAGGAGCTGGTGACACCTTAGGTCGAGGACCCAGAATCACTGCTCTGGAGCCAGAGGTCTTTGTACCCCCAAACCAGTGTGCCCTACCATATGTAGCCCCAAGTTGTGAAAAGTGCAAAGGAGATGGGAGAGAGCTCACTCATGGGGTGGAAAGTCTGGCCCTCTCTCCTGACGGTGAACCAAGGCTCCTGTGAGTGAGACAGTAGGAAGGGGATTCTGTAGACCAACAGCAGTGTCAGCCTGTTGGTGGTTTTGAGTCCCTACCCTCTGCTTTGCCAGCACTATCTCATCTAGACCTGCTGTGTCTAGCTGGAACTGCTCCTCTTTCCCCACTCCTCCAACCCCAAGCCCCCAAAAAGGCAAGCTGGTGTTCATTGATGAATAAATGGGCAAAGAAAATGTAGTTTCTATATGTAATGGAACATTATTCAGCCATAAAAAAGAAAGAAGGAGATCCTGACATTTGCAACCACATGGATGGACCTTGAGGGCATTTGTTAAGTGAAACATCATGACAGAGCAAGATAAATGGTCTCACTTATATGTGTAACCTACAACCATCAAACTCAGAAACAGAAAACAGACTGATGGCTACCAGGGGCTGGTGGAGGGGGTAGGTAAAGGGGAGGTTTGGTCAAAAGGTACAAAGTTTCCGTTAAGAGATGAATTAAGTTCCAGGGCTGTAATGTGCAGTGTGGTAACTGTCCTAACAATAATGTACTGTGCACTGGAAAGTTGCCAAGAGATCTTAAATGTTCTCACCTTAACAACAACAAAATGGTAAGCATGGGAGGTGATGGCTGTCAACAAGCCCTGTTGTGGTAAACATTTCACAGTAAGTACCTGTATCAAATTGTCTCACTGGACACCTTAAACTTCTACAATGTTGCATGCCACTTATGTCTCAATTAAGCTGTGGGGTGGGGAATGCAAGTCTGGCTTCTTTTAGTGTAATAGCCCTTCTCTGCTTCATAAAGTCCAAAAGGTCTTGCTAGGAGCTTCTGTCTGACAGCCGAAGAGCTTCCTTCCACCTGTGCTCACAGCAGGCGACTCCAGCTCTGACTCCATGCCTGTAGCAAGGGGCCCGGTAAGGTGCAAGGCAAGGAGCAGGGACTCGGGAAACCTGAGTTCTCCTCCCAGCTCTGCCAGCCAGTGTCTGCGCGATGATCTCCCTTCTCTGGGCCTCAGTTTCGCCATTCACTAAACAGGAGGGTCAAACTCCCTCCCTCAGGGATATTCATACTTGCTTCACGCAGGACAACACTTTCTTCATGTAAAACTGCATGGTCCATGAGTGGCAGCTGGGCTCTCAGAGCCGAACTCACGCGTCCCTCTGCCCCACTCAGCCCTCAAGGAAGCTCCCCAGAACTGCCCAAAGCTCCATCCCCTCTGGTCACTTAGGTCCCTTTGGTGCTGTCATCCTGAGAGTTGATAGGGTTTCAAGGAGAGATGGCGTGGAGGTAAGGTAAGGGACACCTCAGAACCCAGCAGAACATCAGTGCAGCAGGGGCCAGGCCCCTCTTTCCAGAACAATGAGGGAAAGACATTTCTTACCCACTTGGCATGAGCAGGAGTTGACAGTGATACAGTGGCAATAGGGTCAGGGGAGGGGCATTGGGGCAGGAGAGACCTGCCAGCAAGATTTCCCCTTCTGTACAGTATGCGGGCCCTGGTTACCATATTCTCCATGTATAAGACACACTTTTTTTTCGAAAAAGTTTGGGTCTAAAAACTGGGTGTGTCTTATACAGTGGTTGTAGATTTTTTACTTGCATTTCTCACTTTTTCATGCTTGTTTTTACACTCATTGTTGAAGACAGTGATTTGTCATAAGACACAGATGAGGACAAGCTAATGGATGGGAGTTTTGACAGTGATAAGGAATTGTATGAATTTTATGATGAACAAAAATTGAGTTCAATAACTATATGTAATAGTTTTTATTTTTCAATTAAGTGCGTCTTATACGTGGGAGCGTCTTATACATGGGGAAATATGATAGTTTCTAATCTGTGAAATGGGCATGTCAGGGCTTTTGTAAGGACTACAGAAACCCTTCCAAGGGCACATCGCCACAGTTACTGCTTGTTAGCTGTGGTTTTCCGTGTTGTTATTTTGCTCCTTTGTGGTTTGTATGTGCCTTTGATTGGGTGGGGGCAGGGAAGAGTCATCTAATTCTTAGAGCTGGTGGAAACCTCACTTCAGAGATAAAGAAAGAAAGTGAGGCCAGAGAAAGAAAAAGGTTTGCCCAAGTTTATTCAGTGAGTCAGAACCAAGCTGGGGCTCAAACCAAAAGGCCTTCAGACTCAGGGGAGCTCTCCCGCTGGTAGAGCTCATAGCTGCCGGCTTCCTCCTGCTACTCAGTGCAGCGCCCGCAGGCCTGTATGGACTCGCCCTCCCACAGCCTTCACCCACCACACAGTGAAACCACTGACAGGGGTGGGGGTGGGGGGTTAGGGGGGTGGCCTTGGGTTCCTGAAGCCCCATGGGTTTCCCTGCCAGCCCAGGGTTGTAATTGCACTAACTGGCCCCCGGGGAGAGGTGCCTGGTCTTTGTCCATGTGAGTCAGGTTTCCAGAGCAGAAACCTCAGGCGGAGCCACATCGCATCCCTCAGCCTCATCACCATTCCCCACAAACCACTTCCTGCCCAGTTCCTGGCACTGCTGGCCTGAGGCTCGTGACAGCTGCTCAGCCCTGTCCTCTGCTGCTCCACTGGTCCTGGCCTACCCCGCCCACTGCAAATTTGCCCTGTCATTCACAGGCAGGGGCATGAGCCTACCTGCCCAGCTGGAGAGACCATGGGCTGGGTAGCCAAGGCAGTGGAAACCCTACCAGGAAAATATAGCCCTAGCCATTCATCAGTCCTCAGTCACTGTCTGTAATTTGATCGTCCAAGTGTCCTTCACGTCTGCTCACAGCAGAGGGAGGACAGAGAGACCTGGCTGACAGCCCCCTGCACCTCCACCCAGTGCTGGGGCCTAGGGATTCCCATCTGTCCTCGGGAAACTGCTGGAAAAACAGAAAGAGCACAGGCTTTGGAGTCAGACAGAGCTGAGTTTGAATTTCAACTTCATTGTCACCTGCTGTGACTTGAACAGGTGACTTCACCATTTTTAGCCTAAATTTTCCCACCTGTAAAATGGGAAGTATATATCAACTCTTCCAGATGCATTGGGAGGAGTAACTGACCTGATACACATGAAAGCCTGCACAGTGCCTGACACATAATAGATGCTCAATAAATAGTCGTAACCTTCTTCCTCTAAGCTCAATGGCAGTGGTCCTGGTAAAGCTATGACAGGCAGCACAGTGACAGGAAAAACCCTCCAGTGGGAGTCACAAACTGAATCTAATCTCCGTGCTGCCTCCAACTTGCTGTATGTCCTTAGGTGAGTTGGATAACCTCTCTGGTTTTCAGTTTCCTAAATGTAAATGTTGGAAGGCAGTTTCATGGTTTCCAAGATCTCCTCTGGTTTTGACACTCTAGGACAGGGGCATGGTGCTGATAGTACGGTGACAGTTGAGGGCAGTGACTGGAACAATGAGTGGGAAGTATTTATCAACATCACCAAGGGGATGATGTGGCTTATCTGTGACGCTGACACAGGACTGCAGAGGCACCTTGCTCAGACAGGGCACAGGAGGCGGCCCCAGGCATACAAGCACTGGATGGAGAGACCAGGACAGAAGTGCTAGGGTTTCCCTCCACTAGGCAGGCTTCGCCTGCACCTCTGGAGTCAGGCCCAGTGGGTAGACATTCAGGTTCTAAGGAAAACTAAGATCCATCTCTGCCTTTAGGGATCTCTGCTGAGATGATTGATAACAATGTTAAATTAACAACAATAACAGTACATCATGACATTTAGTCACTGCTCAGTCAAGGTCATGCCTGGTTTACACCCTTAAGGACTATTATCTCATTTAATCCCTACAACCCCAGTGAGATCATTAGGGCCATTATTCTAATCTAGAGTTGAGGGAGTCAAAATGTAGGGCTGAGCTGAAAAGGGTGAGGGGCAGGGGCTGCGGGGGGCAGGCAGGACCCTCTTTCTGTTGGGGAGGGTGGGGGTTGGGAAGGTGTCCCAGAGGTGGGGACTCCCATTTATCAAGCACTTGTAAATGTCGCATACTCCTGAATCTTTAGGTGGGGTTCTTATTTAGTCATCACTTCTCACCCAGATGGTAGGTACTATTATTATTCTTGTTTGATGAAGGACAGAGAGCTCAGGCCTTGCCCAAGGCAGACAAATTGGCTGCTAGGCAGAGGGAGCAGCATAATACCCACTAAGCTCAGGAAACAAGGGTGACTGGAGAGGCTAGGGCCTTTCAGGGCTGGGAACAGAGGCTAGACAGGGAGGTGGGGACAGGTCTCCATCCCCAAACATGTACACACAAACCCTGGGAAGAAGGACCCAGGTCTTCAGTGAGCACCAGCATTTGGTAGTTAAGCTTCAGGGTGTCCCCCTCCCACATTTCCCAAGGAAGCAGTTGTTAGTTATCCCATCTGTGACTGGTATACTTAGACTCCCAGTAAGCAAATAATAATGAGATCCAAATCCCCGCACACCAAGAAGGCTGAGGAGAGGCCAGATGAGGGGCCTGGAGTTTGTGCCTTCCAGCACCACTCTTCCTAAAGCAGTAGAACAAAATGTCACTGTGATTCAGTTTGTTTTCTCTCTTTTTTTTTTTTTTTTTAAGACACAGAATCAGAGAAGAGATTAGGTCAATGGTTCTCAAACTTTTTGAAGTCAGGGCACATTTAAAATCCTACAAATGTAGGCACACTATATACAAATTTCTGAGAAATATGTTATAATAATTAAGTCAAATATATAAAGTCTAAGCGTGCTTTTATGGTAATTAAATGAAATAAATACTGTACGACAAAATTAAATTTATTCTGACATTAAAAAACATTTTTATGTTACATTTTTTGAGTTATGCTTTTTAGAATTTGTAAAAAAGAGGGATTAAAAAATAAAAAAGTGACAAAAAAGTTATCTTTTTATATCTATAGATACATTCTTAGTAAGATTTAGTAAATTCGGCAGGTCCCGGCACGAATGTGTTAAGTTTTTTCATTCTTGTGTTTATGAGAAACATGAGCCTGATGTGTTCTAGAGATTTCTTCAATGTTTGGGCATATGTTTGAAAGGCAAACTCTCATTTCCTCATCAACATATTGAAGAATTCCTCTCTTTTTACTCTTAATTGTGTTGAGTGCAGAAAACCCCCACCATACATATCATCTTAACTTTACACCAAACAAAGGATAGAAGAAACTTGCCTCCAGTCTTTTCGGGGAACATGGGGGGTAGTGTAAACAATCCAGCACCACAGCTTAACAGCCTTTTGCAACCTAATCAGGCAAGGGAGGTGGGGGTTGGGCAGACTGTCAGCTTATAGCCAATTCCCCACCCCTGTGTCCCCCAAAAATCTAAACTCCAAAAACCCTGTTGGTTTTTTGGTCCCCAACAGGCACAAAGTTCTCTGGAATACCACAGGGCGCACCTGGCAATCTTCTAGGGCGCACCAGTGTGCCCTGGCACACACTTTGAGAACCACTGGATTTGGTCTTTGTCTCCCTGCACCCCCTACTGAAGACTGTTGGAAAAGCAGGGTTGAAAATGCTGAGACCCAGTGTTGGCAAACAGAGAAACAGTGGCAGGTTGATTTCATTTTCTCACTGTGGAGTGGAATCTGGTACGGTAAGTATAGGAGCAAAGTGAGGTTAACCTCCCATCTCACCAGGCAGGAGGAAGCAGTCTGCAGGGAGTTCATGGGAGATCTATGCCTGTGGTGAAAAGAAAAGCCAATTTCAGTGGAGGAGAAGCAAACTCTGTCCCAAGGGAATGGGGAAGGCAGTATCTTTCACCACGCTAGAGCCAAGATGACCATGACACTTCTATGTAGCTATTCAACCCCATAAGGGCATGTCCAGATTTATTCATTCCATTTACAAGCCTTTTGTATACCCACTCTATCCTTCCTTCCTTATAATAATGAATTTTTATACAGTAATTACTAAGTGCCAGCATTTTCCAAAGACTCCTTCAGTTGATCTTTGCAACAACTCCAGGAGTTGGAATCTCTTATTATTTCCACTTTACAAATGAGAAAACTGAGGCACAGAAAATGTACATGGCAGAGTGGGGAAGTAGTAAAGCCAGGATTTCACCCCAGGATCCCTGGAAACCAAGTCGGTGCTCTCCACTTCTGCCTCTCTAAATACAGGCTTGCTTAAATGGAGCATGTCTGTACTAATTGGAGTTGTCTGGCCTATTCCTGGCCTCTGGGCTGCCGTGGCCAGTCTGGAATGAGCCCTGCCCTGCCCACGTCTCTCACACATGCACCCAGACTGCAAGCATCTCAAGCAAACTTTGAAGTTGTCACTGGGCTCAATGTGGTGGCCCTGGGCTGCAGCTGCTACAGGTGGAGGGTGAGCTAGCTCCAGCAGAGGGGCCTGCCCACCCACATAGTCAATGCTGCTAGGGATGGACAGTGCTGTGGGGAGGGTGGGCTGAAACAGCCCAGGTCCAGCCAATCCTCAAGTGGCAGACTGCTCCAGCTGTCTCCTGCACCCATGCTAGGACACAGGCCCAGAGAAGCCAAGCCAAAGAGAAAGAAAGGCTACAGTGTGCCAGCCCACTACAGCCCAAACCACAGTGTGGCGAAGAGAGGAAAGGCTCAGTAAGTCTCCCAGGTGGGGGTAGGCATGTGTGAATGAGTTCTGAAAGGACCAATATCTGGTTTTCTCTCCATGATAGCAAATAGCCTACAACTTAAAGGCCAGTGCCAATCTTTTGGTAGTAGCTGCCTAGAGCCGTAATGGTGAACCTATGACATGCATGTCAACACTGACACGCGTAGCCATTTTCGATGACACCAGGCCACATACCAGAGAAGTATGGGGCCGCATGCTGAGAAGGACGTTTCATCCTCGGCTTCTGCATGGCCAGGTGCAGTAGTCGAGGATAAAACATTTGCTGTAGTGTAGACACTCTGTGCCGGAGGTCTGTAGGCCAAAACATTTTTGTTATTTAAACTAAATATCGTGAAATTATGATTTTTTTCTAGAAGTGACATACCACCCGAGTTATGCTCGGTTTTTTGGCGAATTTTGACACACCAATCTCAAAAGATTGCCCATCACTGGCCTAGAGAATGCAACCATGATGCCAAAGTCACATCCTGACTCAGCAAAGAAGAGTTCTGTGATCAATTAGCAATGTCTGCTAAGGGAAGAGCATCAGAAAGAAGTGCTACAATTGCAGCAGACCCTACTCAGCAGGACACTTCACCTCCCACTCCTCTCCATCCTTATCACCTCCAGCCCTTTAACGCTCAGACACTCCCGAGTGGTCAAGGCTCTCTGACCACATCCTGACAACATATTATCACAGGCTGCAGGCAGCTTTTGTGTATCACATCCTTGCTGCCCCAATGCCCCGCCACCCTCGCCTGCCCACTGATCTCATTTTCATCACTCCAAAGTCTGCCTTGCCATGGAGCCCTACCTTACAGTTAATCGCTTTCTTTTCCGCTCATTACAGTCAACAGAGCTAATGTCGCTTCGTGGGTCACAGGCCCAGCTTTCATTATGTGCGTCATCCTCATAGCCCTTTAAAACGCCCTGAGTTATGTTCTAAAATGATCCTGTTTTACAGATGAGGACCCGGCACTGAGTGACTGAGTGATATTCGAAACTGACCCCAGGCCTCCCTGGTCCCCCAAACCCCCACTGGGCTGTGATGGAACCCATGTCTGAACCGCCTTGTCTAATTCCAGAGCCCAGGTTTTAGTCTTGAGGCCACAATCTGTGACTGTCTCCTTTCACTGTATCACACTGAGTGTCATTTTTATATACACATTCTGTATTCTTTTCTAAACAATTACTTCCTGGATGCAGATACCACTTCTCTTCTACTCTTGTTGGACAGCCCAGAGCCCAGCACATGGGGGCACACAACACGGGTTAGTGGACCTGGGTTTGATGTAGTGGTGGAGAGCTTACTTGTCCTGTCCCAAGACTTCTCATCCATCCCAAAGCTCCTCACAGGACTTCTGTCAGCCCTGCCTGTCCAGTCTGGGCAGTGGCCATTTGCTAGTGTCTAATGGAGGTAGCACTTTTGTAGGCTCCCGGCCTAGGCAAGGGCATCAGCCCTCTCTGTATATAATCCCCAGAGAGATTATATAGTTAACAGCAAAAGAGACCAAGTATACATCTTTTATTTTTTTTGTTTTATTTTCTTTCTTGTTTTTGCTTCCTATTCATTCAGTGTGTCCACTGTATTCAGCACAGGCTGAGTCTCGGGGAAACATCCCCCTCTAAATGCAGTATATCAAATTGGGCTGTGGACAGTCCACTGGTTGAAAACACAGATTCCCGGACTTTCCCCCAGCCTTTCAGGTTCTGATTCTGCAGGAACAGGGGACACTATGGACTGCAGCTTTACCCAGACGTTTTGATGCAAAGTCATCAACAGCCACTGTGCTACAGAAATCTTAGGCTTGGCTTTCAAGTCTTCAATTCAGTGACTAATTGATGGTCTGGTTGTATGGGAAAGGGGTGGCCTGGGTGTCCAAGGCCTCCCTCTGACAACAGCCCAGCAGAGTCCCCCAAGCAGGACAGTTGGGTATGAGCACAGACGGTCTGTGGTCTGAAACACAGTCCCAAAATCTTCCCAGAGAATCCTCAGATGACTTCAGAGACATCAGCAACACAAACCCCTGTCCTGATCTCTCCCCAGGAACCCCCTGTGGTAGCTGCTTTTATCCACCTAGAGTTTTGTTGAATTAGTACTTGGCTTTTCCATCCTCATTACTGAGAGACAACACTCATGAGTCGTCCAGTTAGCTGGCAGAGCCAGCAGTACCAATCATGCCAGATCTGGGGGGAGGGGCAGTGGCAACCAGCTGTGCTTGTCACCAGTGGAACTTTGGGTGCAGGATGTGCCTCTCTGGGGCACATTTCTCTCACTTTTAAGATGGAAGTAACTATGCCTAACTTCACAAGGCTATGGAGAAAAACCAATGGTAACTCAAATCTAGAGGACCTGAGACTTCTCCTTCTCTACCTGCCACAACTGTGTCCTACCTCTTGCCCTGGGACCTTCCCACTGCCATCTGCCTGCCTGAGTGTCCGCTCCCTTGATTAGACCCACCTGCACTGACTGGCCGGGTTAGAGCAGATATTTTCTGAACACACTGCTAGATGACTGTCAATATCCTCGAGGCTGGAACATGTCTTCTCCAGGTTTGGAGAAGCACAGGACATGATTCCCCAGAAGGACTCAAGCTTCGTAGGGCATGCCCTGGGCTCACTATCACTACCACGTCTGCAACCTGGTCACATGCCCAGCGATGGCCCTCTCGATAGGTTCTTTGTCTGGAATTTTTTTTTTTTTTAATTTACTTGTTCTTTATTTTAAATATTATACTTATTCCCGTTTTGTTGGGTTTTTTATTAATTTTAACGGGGTGACATTAATAAATCAGGGTATATATATTCAAAAAAAACATCTCCAGGTTATCTTATCATTCAATTATGTTGCATACCCATCACCCAAAGTTAAATTATCCTCTGTCACCTTCTATCTGGTTTTCTTTGTGCCCCTCCCCTCCCACCTCTCCCACCTCTCTTCCCTTCCCCACCCCGTAACCATCACACTCTTGTCCACAGTTACACTTTTATGTCCCACCTATGTATGAAATCATGCTGTTCTCAGTTTTTTTGTTTTACTTATTTCACTCCGTATAATGCTATCAAGGTCTATCCATTTTGTTGTAAATGATCCGATGTCATCATTTCTTATGGCTGAGTAGTATTCCCTAGTATATATGTATCAAAGCTTTTTAATCCACTCATCCTCTGACGAACACTTGGGCTGTTTCCAGATCTTAGCTATTGTGAACAATGCTGCCACGAACATGGGGGAGCATTTCTTCTTTTCGAACAGTGCTATGGTGTTCTTAGGGTATATTCCTAAAAGTGGGATAGCTTGGTCAAAAGGTAGTTCAATTTTTAATTTTTTGAGGAATCTCCATACTGTTTTCCACAGTGGCTGCACCAGTCTGTATTCCCACCAGCAATGCAGGAGGGTTCCCTTTTCTCCACATCCCCGCCAGCACTTGTTCTGAGTTGTTTTGCTGATGAGTGCCATTCTGACTGGTGTGAGGTGATATCTCATTGTGGTTTTAATTTGCATTTCTCTAATGATTAGTGATGTTGAGCATTTTTTCATATGCCTATTGGCCATCTGTATGTCCTCTTTGGATAAATTTCTATTCATATCTTTTGCCCATTTTTTGATTGGATTGTTTGTCTTTCTGGTATTGAGTTTTATAAGTTCTTTATAAATTTTGGTTATTAACCCCTTATCAGACCTGTTGTCAAATATGTTCTCCCATTGTGTGGTTTGTCTTTTTATTCTGTTCTTATTCTCTTTAGCTGTACAAAAACTTTTTAGCTTAATATGGTCCCATAGGTTTATCTTGCCTTTTATTTCATTTGCCCATGGAGATAAATCAGCAAATATATTGCTGCTACAGATGTCAGAGAGCTTGCTGCCTATGTTTTCTTCTAAGACGCTTATGGTTTCATGGCTTACATTTAAGTCTTTTATCCATTTTGAGTTTGTTTCGTGAATGGTGTAAGTTGATGGTCTAGTTTCATTTTTTTGCAGGTACATGTCCAATTTTCCCAACACCATTTGTTAAAGAGACTGTCTTTACTCCATTGTATGTTCTTTCTTCCTTTGTCAAATATCAGTTGTCCATAAAGGTGTGGGTTAATTTCTGGGTTCTCTGTTCTGTTCCATTGATCTATGGGCCTGTTCTAATGCCAGGACCAGGCTGTCTTGAGTACAATGGCCTTGTAGTAAACCTTGATATCTGGAAGAGTGATACCTCCTGATTTATTTTTTCTTTTTAAGATTCTGAGGCTATTTGTGTGCTTTTTGGTTCTGTATAAATTTTTGGAATATGTGTTCTATATCTTTGAAGTATGTCATTTGTATTTTAATTGGTATTGCATTGAATTTATAAATTGCTTTGGGTAGTATAGACATTTTAATGATGTTTATTCTTCCTAGCCATGAGCACGGTATATGCTTCCACTTGTTTGTATCTTCCTTGATTTCTTTTATCAATGTTTTATAATTTTCTGAGTACAAGTCCTTAACCTCCTTGGTTAAATTTACTCCTAGGTACTTTATTTTTTTTGGTTGCAATAGTGAAGGGGATTGTTTCCTTAATTTCTTTTGCTGACAGTTCATTGTTGGTATATAAAAATGCCTCTGATTTCTGAGTATTAATTTTATATCCTGCCACCTTGCTGAATTCATTTATCAGGTCCAGGAGTTTTTTGACTGAGACTTTAGGGTTTTCTATATACAATATCATATCATCTGCAAATAATGACAGTTTTACTTCTTCTTTTGTAATTTGAATGCTTTTTATTTTTTCTTTTTGTCTGATTGCTGTAGCTAGGACTTCCAGAACTATGTTGAATAAGAGTGGTGAAAGGGGGCACCCCTGCCTGGTTGCAGATCTTAAGGGTATTACTTTTAATTTTTGTCCATTTAGTATGATGTTTGCTGTGGGTTTGTCGTAGATGGCCTTTATCATGTTAAGGAATGTTCCCGTATTCCCACTTTACTAAGAGTTTTGAGCATGAATGGGTGCTGGATTTTATCAAATGTCTTTTCTGCATCTATTGAAATTATCATGTGATTTTTGTCTTTCCTTTTATTTATCTGATGAATCACATTGATTGATTTGCAAATATTGAACCAGCCTTGCCTCTCCAGAATAAATCCCACTTGATCATGGTGTATGATTTTTTCATATATTGCTGGATGCGGTTGGCTAATATTTTGTTGAGAATTTTAGCATGTAAATTCATCAGGGATAGAGGCCTATAATTTTCTTTCTTTGTGTTGTCTTTGCCTGGTTTGGGGATCAGAATTATGCTGCCCTCATAAAAGGAGTTTGGAAGTCTTCCTTCCAATTGAATTTTTTGAAATAGCTTGAGAAGGATAGGAGTTAATTCTTCTTTAAATTTTTGATAGAATTCACTTGTGAAGCCATGAGACCCAGGACATTTCTTTTTTGGGAGTTTTTTGATAACTGTTTCAATCTCATTTGTTGTAATTGGTCTGTTTAGGTATTCAGAATCTTCCTGGTTGATTTTTGGAAGATTATATGATTCAAAATTTGTCCATTTCACCTAGGTTGTCTAATTTTTTGGCATAGAGTTCTTCATAGTATTTTCTTATAATGCTTTGTATTTCTGTTGTGTCAGTTGTTATTTCTCCACTCTCATTTCTAATTTTATTTATTTGAGTCCCCTCTCTTTTTTTCTTGGTGAGTCTAGTTAAAGGTTCATCTATCTTGTTTACCTTTTCAAAGAACCAGCTCCTGGTTTTATTGTTCCTCTGTATTGTTTCCTTAGCCTCTATGTCATTTATTTCTGCTCTGATCTTTATTATTTCCTTCCTTCTACTGGTCCTGGGCTTTATTTGCTATTGTTTTTCTAGTTCTTTTAGATGCAGGGTCAGGTTGCTTATTTGAGATTTTTCTAGCTTCTTTTGATATGCCTGTAGTGCAATGAACTTCCCTCTCAGTACTGCTTTTGTTGTGTCCCATAAATTTTGAGTTGATGTATGCTAATTATCATTGGTTTCTAGAAACTCATTTATTTCTTCTTTGATCTCATTGTTAATCCGTTCATTATTTAATAACATGCTATTTAGTTTCCAAGTGTTTGAGTATTTTTCAATTTTTCTTTTGTGGTTAATTTCTAGGTTCATGGCATTTTGATCAGAGAAAATGCTTGACTTGATTTCAATCTTCTTAAATTTGTTGAAACCATTTTTGTGTCCTAACATGTGGTCTATCCTAGAAAATGGACCATGAGCTCTTGAGAAAAATGTATATTCTATTGCTTTAGGGTGAAAAGTTCTGAAGATATCTATTAAATCGAGTTGATCTAGTGTATCCTTTAAGTCTGCTGTTTCTTTATTAATTTTCTTTCTTGAGGATCTATCCAATGATGTTAGTGGGGTATTGAAATCCCCTACTATTATAGTATTGCTGTTAATCTCGCCCTTTATATCCATCAAAGTCTGCTTTATGTATGTCGGGGCTCCTATGTTTGGTGCATAGATAATTATAATAGTTATATCTTCCTGTTGAATTGTTCCCTTTATCATTATGTAGTGTCCTTCTTTATCTCTTACTACAGCCTTTGTTTTAAAGTCCTTTTTGTCAGATATAAGTATGACTACCCCGGCTTTTCTTTCATTTTCATTTGCATGAAATATATTTTTCCATCCTTTTACCTTCAATCTATGTGCATCTTTGTTTAAAGGTGTGTCTCTTGTAGACAGCATATGTATGGGTCCTGTTTCTTTATCCACACAGCTACTCTATGTCTTTTGATTGAATGATTTAATCCATTTACATTTAAGGTTATTATTGATATGTAGTTGTTTATTGCCATTTTATTCTTTAAAGCTGTATTCTTCTTTTGCTATATTCTTTCCTCCCTTTGAACTGTTCACAACAGGCCCCTTAGCATCTCTTGCAGAATTGGTGTGGTTTTAATGAGTTCCTTGAGGCTTTCTTTGTCTGGAAAGCTCTTTATTTCTCCTTCAACTTTAAACATTAGCCTTGCTGGATAGAGTAGTCTTGGTTGTAGGTTCTTGTTCTGCATTACTTTGAATATATCTTGCCATTCCCTCTGGCCTCAAGTGTTTCTGTTGAGAAGTCAGATGTCATCCTTATGGGGGCTCCTTTGTAGGTGATAGCCTTTTTTTCTCTAGCAGCTTTTAAATTTTTCTCTTTATCCCTTAGCTTTGGTATTTTAACTATGATGTGTCTTGGTGTAGATTTCTTTGGGTTTCTCTTTAATGGAGTTTTTTGTGCTTCTTGAACATGTGAAATGTTTTCCAGCCTTGATTTAGGAAATTTTCTGCTATGATTTGATTGAACAAAGTTTCTATTACTGTTCTCCTCTTCTTCAGGAAACCCTATGATGCGGATGTTATTTCTCTTCATGTTGTCACAGAGCTCCCTTAGAGTTTCCTCTCATTTTTTGAGTCTCTTTTCTTTTTCTGCTTTGCTTCTGTGCCTTTGTTTATTATGTCCTCTAACTTGCTGATTCGACACTCAGCCTCATCTATCCTGCTCTTAATTCCTTCCATTGTGGTCTTCAGTTCTGATACTGTATTTGTCATTTCTGTCTGATTCTTTTTTATTATTTCTATTTCCTTTTTTATACTTGTTATCTCTTTATTTAGGTGTTCGTAATGACTATCCACTGTTTCTCTAATTTCTTTGAACATCCTAACTATCATTATTTTAATCTCTGCATCTGGTAATTTGGTTATATCTGGTTCATTCAGGTTCTTCTCTGGGGATTTCTCCTGATTCATTTGGGTTGCATTTATCTGCCTGCCCATTTTGTCTGTGTATAAGAAGGTTGTTGGCAGTGGAGTCCAATGGGTGTTGCCTTTCTGTTCTCTAGGTGTCATATGTCTGCAGGCCCGCATCCCTTCTGCCGCTGCCTAGGACAGTTGGGTATGGGCATTGCCAGCGCTTGCCCACTGCGGCTGTTGCTGTGATTTCCACCTCTCCTCCGCCACCGGAAGGGGCTGTGTTCTGGTGCCCGGCTCTACAAGCTTCAGCCTGCCTGGGCCTTTGCCTCGCCCCCACAGGTTGGGTTGCGCACTGCACTCAAGCCACAAGCCTCAGCACCAAGGGTAGAATGAGCACCTTTGCTCAGCTGCGGACCCAGCCTGTTCTTGGGCTTCCGCCCAGCTCCCGCTGTCAGATTCTGCTCGCCACAGTTTCTCAGGTTGGACAGGGCTGCTGACGTGCACTCAGCTGTGAGCCTCCGCCCATCTGGAGCTTTAGCCCTGCCCCCAATGCCAAGGCCCACCTGCGCAGGATTGCAAACCACGGTTTATCGGGCTGGGCCGGGTGGGGCTGCTGGCGTGCCCTCAGCTGCGAGCCTCCGCTCATCTGACGCTCTAGCCCCGCCCCCGCATTCAGAGCCAACTCACGCACGCAGGATGGCAAACTGCAGTTTCTCGGGCTGGGCGGGGCTGCTGGCATGCGCTCTGCTGCGAGCCTCCTCCTGTCCCTGGTCCTAGCCCACCCCCACAGTCAGGTCCGGCTTGCACAGGGTCCAGGGTCGCAGAGTAGATCTCTGCCCGTTCCTGGCCTCCTGCTTTTCCCCCGCAGGTGGGGCTACAGGCGGACCTGCAGCTGCCGAATTGCTTTCACGTGTCCCCTCCACCCCTGCTGGGCTAGATGGAGCTCACACCGGCTGGGCCTCCACCCCCACCGACAGAACCACGATTCACCATCCCGCCACCACCGTCCCTCCAGCAAGCCCTCAGCAGTATGGGTGGGTGCACTGCAGCTCAGACCCTAACACTCCATACTGTAGTCCTGGAAGCTCCCTCCGTCTAAGCAGCTCTGCTCTAAGTGCTGCAGGAGAGCTTGTTTGGCTGGTGTCCTGTCTCCCTTTGCTGGTATTGCTAGTTCCAGGGAAAATATTCGTTTTTGATTAGGAAAGTGACTTAGCCCAGGGGTTAGGGTGGCTGTCCCTCAGAGTGTTTCTCCCTGTGCCTTCAGTCCACACTCTCTTCCTGCTGCTCTGGTCCTCTCCTCTGTCCCCTTTCCCCGGAGCCCCGGGTGAGTGGTTGTGAGAGAGGTTTTCTGCACTGTCCCTTTAAGAAGAATCTTGGGTCTGAGAAAACTGTCTCTTTCTCACAAACAGTATCCTCACTTGTTTCACAACACCTCTTCTAGGCTCTGGGGCTGCAGGCTGGGGCTTTGTTCCTGGGACCCAGGTCCCTCCCACTCTGCTAAACTCTCCTCCCGCCACGCAGGTCTCTCAGGGCTGCTGTTCGCTCCAGAGAGCTGGGCAGCCCTCTCCATGTTTTCGCTTTTCCTACCAGTCTCAATGTGGCTTCTTCAGTGTTCCTTGGTTGAAGAGTTCACTTAGTTTAATTCAAAGTTGGTTTATCCAGATGATGGTTCTTAAAATTAAGTTATAATCCACTTTGGTTCTGGGAGTTGGAAGTTGGTACATCTATCTGCCTACTCCATCGCCATCTTGCCCTGTTTGGAATTTCTTAGGAGAGCACAGAGCCTCCATGCTAGGGAGCTCACCAGAGCTATTGGCACCTGGGTTGGGAAGGCAATTTCCACTGCTGAGTCACACACATTTGAGACCCCTGTTCCTCCATCAGGAGTGTCAGGCTGGCCCCTTCCTTCTCCAGAGCAGCTGTGGGCAAAACAGACAGCTCAGCACATGCGGCAGAGGGGCGCTGACGATAAGTGAGTGCCTCCCATGGGCCAGGCCCTGGGCTAAGGTGGCTCACAGACATCATTGTCTCGAGGTCCTCACACTGATCTTAAGAGATACATGCGGCCATTTTGTAAATGAGGACACTGAGACATGGGGAATGTGAGTGACTTGAACGTAGCACGTGATAAGTTAGTAAACATCCAGGACCCAGACCCCCAAGTTTGATTCCAAAGCCCTAACTCCTTCTTCCCCCAAAGCACAAACCAAGGGACCTGGCTCTTCGGGGCTGGAAACTGGTTTTCTGACTTCTACCTAGATGAGCTCTGGCCCACCCACTCCTGAGCAGTTGCTCACCCTGCTCCAGCTCAGGAAAGACTGAGTCTCCAAGCTCGCAGGCCCTCAGCCAGCATGTCCCAAATGTGATCCTGTCTCCCAGGGGCTGTCAGCAGCTGCCGTTCCTACAAGAAGTCACATCGCATGGTGCTCACAGCCCAGGCCTTTGTAGCATGCAGGCCGGAGCATGAGTCCCAGCTCTGCCAGCCTCGAGCTAGACAACTTTAGGTAAGTTCCTATGCCTTTTGGAACATCAGTTTCCCCACCTGTAGAGTCAGGAGAAAGGACCCTTAGCTCCCTGGGCTGTTGTGCAAGTCAAATGAACTGAAGGAGCTATAAAGTGTCTGGCGCACAGCGAGCGCTAGGTCAACACTGGTTACTGGCATGAATTCCCCACGAGGCAGCACACCTGCAGGCAGGATGAAGCATTCCCTTATGATCTGCCTCTGCTTCCTTCCAGCACCCCATCTCTGGAAGACCAGGAAGGAAGAGAACTGTGTCTCTGCGCAGGAGAGAGAAGTAACTAGATAGGCCCTGGCTGCCTCTGCACATTAGTTTAAATTTTCATGAAATGAGAAAATTTTCTCTCCCACTCCCAAGCTCCTGGGCTTAATGAATGCAGCCAGGATGAAAGCCTTTGCTATTCCTCTTGGGGGGGGGCGCATGGGCGGGAAAAGCAGGGGGGCCTGGTGCTCTCTGGTCCCCTCCGCAGGACAAGTGGCAGGCTTCTTCCTCCCCGAAGCTGTGGCTGAGAGGTGAAGAGATCTTGGGTTTTCTTACCGTGGTGCTCACACCCAAACACACCTCTAGGTTCTGGGAACATCTAGGACTTGAAAAGCCAAATGTCCAAAGCAATTCTACCAGGAGATGATGGGGAGGCACGTCTGTAAAAGCTTGGAGATGCCCCAGATGTCTGAGGCCAGTGACCTGATTTAATACCCTTGTAACCCTTTGTCAGGCAAATGTCGACATCCACAATGTGCTGAAACATCTTGAATCTCACAGACCCAGCCTATGCAGTTGTGGTCTCTGAGATCAAACAGCCTTTTGCAGACAGAACTTTGCATAACTATGGCTCCTTGTCCAGGGGTAGGCACAAGATAGATCCAGCTGAATGGACAGCCATGCTCCACTGCAGGCCCTTTTGGCCAAGATTCACCCCTCAGTAGGTGGGCTAATCAGAGTTGGTATGGTAACCAGGCCTGCCAAGGGATGGGGTTGTGGGCAGGGAGAGGAGAAGGAGTCCCACCCCCTGCTGGTACATCAAGAGTTTTATAGTTCCAAACACATAGCCCAGGGTCACCCCCAACCCCTTCTGATGGGGCGGCTGGGCCTGGCTCTGCAGCCAGACTGCATTCAGAGGCCAGCTCTGCCACTGGCTGTATGACCGTGAATAAGTCGCTTAACCTCTCTGAGCCTCAGCTTCCTTTTCAGATAAAATGAAGGCACTAAAAAACTACCTCACTAGTTGTCAAGTGGATTAAATCATAGTTAATGTGCCTGAGATACTGTTTGGGATCAATATCTGAAATCTGTTATTACCTATGATAATGCTCCTGATCAAGGGGACAGAGTCACTTTTGCCTCTCCCAACATCCACAGTTGCTGTCAGTGATCCCTTCATGGACTTCTTCCATGATCTCAGCTTGCCTTGTCCTCAAGGTATACTTCACCTGTATGTCACCCACATCCTACATCATTCATTGGCCTTTCCTCACCTTCAGAAAGCACATCAAATGTTGTAGCACAAGCCTGACATGGAGGAGGAAAGGCTCGGGTGCCACCATGTCGGGGTGGAGGGTGGGGCTTTATGAGAAGTTACTGCTAACCTGGAAGGGACTTGGTTGGTTTGGAAAGAGGGGGTCTTAGCCTAGAACACTATTCCAATCCTGGCTCTGCCATCAGTCCACTGTGTAATCTTGAGTAAACCCCTGTCCACTCCAATCCTCCTTTTCCTGAATCAAGGGCATCAGACCAGAGCTGTGGATCTCAAACTGCACAGTGTGGGGCCACCTCCACCCCCGTCTGTGTGCCAGAGGGCAAGCCCAAGATGGTTCAACTCTCTGTGTTCTGTATATTGGGGCTCTGTGGGCATGTTCACTCTTGTAAACCACTCACATAGCCTTCCTGGGCATCTATCTGCCTATACCCTAGGCCAAGTAAGAGGCAGTGGTCAGTGAAGTTGCTGAATGAATGAAGGGAGAGAAGACCACAGAGATAGGAAGGGTGACCCAAGACAAGGCAGGACAAAAGGAAGAAGAAACCCTGGTCAGGGGTGTCTAGAAGAGGAAAGGAGATTAAAGAAGGAGGCACGGGCTTCCAAGGCCCCCACGCACGGCATGCATATCAACCTCATGAAGGTCCCATTGTGGAGGCCAGGAGGGGTGGCTTTCTTTCACCCAGCAGACCCACCATCTTCTGTTCTCAATATTTGATAGCCCTACAGGAAGAGGAGTGCTTCTCAGGTGGGAACTAGGGAATGCTGGAGGCAGAGCCAATAATGAGCCCCCCTAGTCCCTCATGAGGTAGCGATGCTTACATGTGGAAACCAGCTGGGTCCTCCCTCCCTGACACCAGCCCTCTGTCTAAGAGCTGCCTCTTTGTTCCAATGGAAGCCCACAACACAGCAGCTGCAGACCCCACATGGCTAATGGCCTGGGCTAGGATACCTGGCCCATTCTGACAATGGGCTGGCCTGGCCTCCAACCTAACCATGCTAGAACCAGACCTTCTGCCTAATACCAAGACCATCCAGCATTGTTCTCTTGGCAGAAGAACTATCTCGGTGTTCCACAGTACCAGGCACTGGCATCTGCCATCTGTGATGGGCAAACCTGTTTTACAGAAGGGGAAAATAAAGTCCAGAGAGAGCAACTTAGCCAAGTCCCAACAGTTACTTGGGGTAGAGGCCACCCTTGAGCCCTAACCTTCTGACCCCCAAACTAGTGCCTTTTCCAACAACCACCTCCACTTCCTATAAATCAGGTCTTGTCATGCTTCTGCACCACAAAAAACAAGCCAGACAGGGAACTAGCTAGAAGGCTTGAGACAGAGATTCTCACAGTGCCACGTCAAGGGAGAGAAGGGGCTGTTGACTTGTCACCAGTTTCTGTCCTTCAGAGCTGGCCACTTACATTTCCAGTTTACAGATGAGGCTGGAGAAGGTTAAGGAACATGCCTCAAGTTTCATCACAACAATCCTGTCAGGGTCCAGACAATATGCTCATTACTCTCACCGTGGAGTCTTCCAGGGCTTCCTGGAGCGCCACCAGGGACACCACTGTGCCCTTGGCTGTGGAGGCCCCCCGGAGGGATGGATCAGGAGCTGGCAGCATGGAGGAGGGGAGAATAATGTCACTTCTTACAGGAAGGCTTTCTGGTTTGCCCAGCCTGGGCCAGGACTTAGGGGCACACTCTCCTGGTACCTGTGCTTTTCTCTCACGCATAACGCATAGGCTTCATCATATATTGGTGGAGTCAGCCATGTGATGTCTCTGTCCCTTTGCCTGGGGGTACAGGGATTGGGTCTGGTTGGCCCAGAACAGAGACTGACATATAGAGATGCCCAGAAGCCCTAGTACAATGAATGAGTGTGCAGATGGGTAGACAGATGAATGGGTGGGCAGATGGATGGATGGATGAATAGACAGGTCATGAAGTGGGAGAGCAGAGAATAGAGAGGAGTACAGACTCAGAGGCCCGAGGGAAAGGTACAAGACAAAGTCTCCACGCATCCATGTGTGGGTGGACGGCAGCAAGGCAGCCAACAACCTCCATGTCAGGGCTTGTTGGAGAGTGATGGTCCCCAGCCACATAGAAAGAGCCGTCAGGAGACCAGGGCACCTTGCTCCCTGATCCCCACTTGCTGGCAACCTTGCTCAGGGCCCTGACTCCTCTGGGCCTCAGTCATTCCTGCTGTAAACCAAGGAGTAGGGATGACCTTGCTGACCATCAAGGCCCCTTCTAGTTATAAACCTCCTAACTAGGCCCAGCCCACAACTTTCAGGGCTTCTTTCTTAGACCTGTAGCCTAGCTGCGCAGCCCTGGCCCCATGACACAGCTGACCCCAAAGTGACCACATGTGCAAAAACTGCACGATCTCTCCTCACTACCCCCCATGGGGCCACCAGGCCCAGCTGTGTCCTCCTCGCAGATGCAAGGCCTGGCTCTGCTGTGTCTTGGCTCTGTGACTTGGGGCATGTCACTGGGAGCCTCAGGCTCAGTCTGTGACTCCCACCCCCTCACTCCAGAAGTTCCTGTGAGCGCCAGTAGGGTCAGGTGTGAGCCAGAACTTAGCATCAGTGAAGTTCTGCCTGCGAAGATAAGACATTAGGAGGGAAATGGCTCTCTGAGCTGTCTTCCCCTCCTGGTTCTTCTCATTCCCATAAATGCCCTGTGTCCTGAAGCCCCCTCTTCAATAATCGTAGCATCAGTGACCGCAGTTTAAGTGTTCTTTCTTCCCCTGGGGTGGGGGCTGAATCCTCTGAGAGCCAAATATTAGCTCTCCAATGGGGGGCTTTCTGGCCAGCAATGACAGGGGGTGGCGGGACGAAGAGCTGCCCACTCGGCCAGCTCCTATGTGAGAGCCTGGACCCGAACATCCTGCATGACCTACAGGAACTCCTGAAAGGCCAGCTCCCGAACCTTGATGGGGTTTCCCTGGACCTCAGGAGGGGCAGAGCTAAGGCACCAGAATGTTCCTCAGATCACCTCTCTTCGGCCCCCCACTGCATACACGTGGCCATAAGAGGGACCATAAGCTGCCCAGTGTCACCAGTGGGTTAGTCCTAGCTCCCCATTCTAACTGCACATGCGGCCTTCCTTAAGTGCTCATCATCTACTGCTGCCCTGGTCACGGCCATGTGTGATGTGTCTGTGACAGAAGCTGGCTCACCACCTGTGGCATTGGGGTGCCAGAGAAGCTGGGTGACTACCAAGCCTGACCAGGCAGCCCCACCTTGGGGGGCTCAGGAATTCCACATCTCCATCAGGAGGACTCAGACCTGAGAGCCAAATTCAAGTTCATCTGCTTGGCTGCCAAAGAATTCGCTACATGAAACAACATTCCTAACAAGCATCAGCCCCTCCCTTTTCATCTACCCCAACCCCAACCCCGGAGCCCAGAAATAATCTTAGAGTTCAGCGGTTTTAATCAGTGTGCTGAGAGAATATATAGAAGAAGCAATACGTGGCTATTTAGTCAGGGGCAATGACCTCTTTTCCCTCAGACTGTCAAACAAATACATAACAACAGCCAACACAACAATAGCCAAACAGTGTGAATGCAAAATTACCACTATTATTTTTGTCAGATCAGCAAAAAACATACAGCTTTTTAAAGCTTTCTTTTTTCTTTTTTTAAGGATTTTATTTTTATTTATTTATTCTTTTACAGGAACAGAGAGAGAGTCGGAGAGAGGGATAGATAGGGACAGACAGACAGGAACGGAGAGAGGTGAGAAGCATCAATCATTAGTTTTTCATTGCCATCACAACACCTTAGTTGTTCATTGATTGCTTTCTCACATGTGCCTTGACCCCGGGCCTTCAGCAGACTGAGCAACCCCTTGTTGGAGCCAGCGACCTTGGGTCCAAGCTGGCGAGCTTTTGCTCAAGCCAGATGGGCCCACGCTCAAGCTGGCAAGCTTAGGGTCTTGAACCTGGGTCCTCCACATCCCAGCCCGACACTCTATCCACTGCGCCACCACCTGGTCAGGCAAAAACATACAGTTTTTGGTGTGCCGCAGAATATTAGTAACTAGTTTATGTCTGCCATGAGATGAAAAAGGTTGAAAAATCCCTGCTGTATAGTTTGTCCTTGGATGCCAAGACAGTGACCCCTGCTGGTAGCCAGATTTTGTGTCACCAGGTTCTGGCATTTAAAGTCAGGGCAGTCTGAAGGGCAGTAGCCCAGGCCACAGTTAATGGCCTTCCTGGAGTAGCCCAGACCTGCCCTCCCAGGACACCTTCATCTGTTCCAACAAGGCCTCTGAGTTGGAGGGCAGTTTCTTCCCCGGCTGGTAGCTGCTGCTGTTGTGCAGATGACACAAAGCTGAAAAATCTGAAAGGCAGGGCTTGCCTGAGTGATTTAGGCTCTTTACTTCTAGCAAAATCTCTTCCCCTTGGGGAAGTTCAAAGGAAAAGCAACCTGATTAAAGTACTGTATTCCCCCATGTATAAGACGATCCCATGTGTAAGACAAACCTTAAGTTGGGGGCTCAAATTTTGAAAAATAATATATTACATAAACATATTGAACTCAGATTTTATTCATCATAAAATTCATGCAACTTCTCATCACTGTCAAAACTCCCATCCATTAGCTTGTCCTCATCTGTGTCTGATGACGAATCAATCTTCAACAATGAGTGCAAAAACAAGCGCGAAAAAGCAGGAAATGCAAGTAAAAGATCTACAGCCACTGTATAAGATGCACCCAGTTTTTAGACCCCAAATTTTAGAAAAAAGGTGCGTCTTGTATGTGGGGAATACGGTATTCATAGTCAGGTGTGACTGGCTAACAGTGCTATAGTGAAGGGATGAGAGGTGTCTTGCTAACCCCATACTGAGGGTCAGACCTCAGGCAGAGGACCAGGAAACCAGACCCACAGCAGCTATAGAGAAGAGCCTGAGGACACTGTGTGAGTTCCCTGACCTCCCCACCTGGGAAGGGACCATCACCTGCATGAGCATGGCAGGGAACTCATCGCAGAAGCACAGCCCTGCAGTCAGAGGACCTGCCAGGTCGGGTGGACCCCCGGGTACATAAGTGCATGCAGACTAGCATGCATGTGGATATGCAGGAGGACTTTGTTGTCAAACCACTGAGAGAATTATGGGGGATGGAGCTGTGCTCATGGCCAAGCCCAGAGTGTCATCCAACCATCTCCTACTGGAAATGCCCAAAGGGGCCTTGAAGAAACTACAGAGGGTGTAGAGAGACTGGCCTGCAGGACCAGCCCTGGTGGGCAACCTGTCTGTTGCACCTCCACCATCGAAGGAGCGCGGGAGCAGGAAGTGGCAGTCCGAGTTCTGCCAGTCAAAGGGGCACGCATGGTTGCCCACGTCAGAGTCTGAGCCTCTGAGTTTTGGGAAAAGGTGACTCATGAGAAGAGATATCAAGCAAATTGCAGGGGAAAGGCCACAAAACAAGTCACCCTGTTCCCACCTGGACATGGTCCTGCATCCCTGAGGGAGGCCAAGCAGAGCAGCAAGTCACAGGTGGAGGCTGGCATTCCCACTACACCCAAGTGTCCACTGCCATCCTACCAGGGCCTGTGGGTGGTTTTGTCTTGTGGCACTCACGTAGAAAATCCTGCCTCACCAGGCTTTGAGAGGAGGATCTGAGTGGAGGGTTGGGAAGAGTAGTACTTATTTAGCATGCTCTGTGGGTCAGACGCAGAAATTAGGTATTGCATGGACTCACAATGGCCTGAGGATGAAGCTATCAGCACCTCCAGTTTACTGTTGAAGAACTAAGATTCAGAGGTTAAGCTACTCACTAAAGCCACACAGCTAGAAATCGCATGACCTCAAAACTCAGTGAGAAAGGAAGGGAAGTGGAGGCATTGAGGTTAGAGTGGGTGGACCAGGGGAAGCACAGAAAGAACATCTTGGGCAACAAAAGGGAATGTCCAGTTTGGCCTAGGAAGAGTTGGGTAGAGGGTGGAGGGGGGTGGGATGAACTTACTCTGTAATTAGGTGGGAAGATACCCAGGGTAAAGCCAGTAGCCAAGGCCACCATCACAGCCGCCTGGCTCATGCAGGTTCGCATTAGATTCGGACAGTCGGTAATGAAACAATGGAGCGAAAAACAGGTGAGTCATCAGCTTTAATTCTAGCTTGCACCCGGTGGGCAAGCAAAAACACACACTGGGCTCCAAAACCCACTCATTCAGTGTTCACAAAGCTACTGACTTATCCGAGTTTCCTAGAATCAAAAGATTTCTAGCTTACCAGACTTATTCACCTCTGTTTTCCATCTCCTTCTCTCTACAAACTCTGCACAAACTGGCTTCTTCCTCAGCACTCCGCCATCTTGGCTGCTTCTCCTCTCCTCCATGTGACCTTAATCTGCTCTCCTCTCTAATGCTAACCTCAGGAACCGAGAGAGAGCAAGCTGCCGGCCTGCCCCACTTTATAGCATAGATTCAAAACCTTTAATCCAATCTACAAACAAGGAAGTCTCTGATACAAAGTCACTTATCTGAGACATACTGGGAGGATTCCTCATGAGAGTGCACCACCCCACATCATCCAATCAGTCAAGGGTGTGGGGAAAAACTTACTCTTAAAACTTGCACATGGGCAACTCTGTAATACATGCATATTTGTTCTGAAAAAAAAAAACTTGCATGTGGGCAATGCCATCTTTAACAAAGTGAGCATAATATATTTTATCTGCCCAACAGTCACTGCAGGGAAGGCCCCATTTGGCCCACGGGTGTCATGAGGACTTAGTGTCTGTTCACCTCTGCCTCTCCCTGGCTTTATTACTTTAGACGTCCCACAGCTTCCGTCAGCCAGTTTCCTCATCCGTAAAATGAGGCAATCCGTCAAGGTGATCAGCCAGTTCCTCTTTTGGCTCACTTGGTATGTACTTCTAGTTCTAGGAAGTTGGTTCTGTTTGTCACAGGGTGTCACAGAGAGTTTAGATTGACAAAACCCATGCTTCCCCATTCCGCAGAGCACACGCCCATCCCTACCCCACACCCCATTACACAGTCTCCCGTTACTGTGCTCCGTGGACAGGAGTCACAGGGTGCAGGGATGGGAGCCTTCTAGAGTGATGCTGCACCTCCTTCTCGCTGGAGACAGGACTCCTCATGACTCCCACTCCACTGGGCAGACCAGCCAGGAACACCCACAGGTGGAGAGGCCCAGTGCTTGCAAACAGCCCTCACACAGCCCTGGTGTCACCAGCTCAGACCCAAGAACCTTCATTCAGGGTAAGCTCTGTACCCCACACCCCACACCATGCCCTGCACACTAGCACCCCCAGAAAGATCCAACCTGAAGATAAGTCTCCACTTCCTGGTCAGGCCCGATGGCCTTTTGTAGAAACCAGAGCGGCATCTGTGAAATGGCAGGTCCACAGACACATGGGCTATGTCTGTGGCCTCCCACTGTTGTGAGCAAACCTTCTCCTCCCCTCCCCCCCAACCCCGCTAAGGAGCATGGTGCTTTCTCAAACCAACTCCTGGGGCAGCTCAGGGAAGTGGCTTGTGGCTGGGGCTTTGGGGTCAGCAGTGTGAGTTGTGATTCTCAGTTCCACTACTTGCTAGTTGGATGAATTTGACTTTCAATGATTTTCCTACCCTTCCATGCCTCAGCTGCTCCCCACTATGAAACAGAAATAATAACATCTCTCTTAAATAGTGATTGTGAAAACTAAATGTAATCCTGTTTTTAAGGCACTCTACCCAAATCCCTTAAGGCCTTGTGCATAATAAAGTTTCAACAGATGATAGAATTTGCTAGTGGAGCACCCTTGGGACCAAGAGGAGGAGTTGCAGCAAATCAGCTGGGTCTTACAAGGTAAATCCTTCAAGGTGTGACTGGCATGGCTCTAAGTTACAATGCTGGGTATATGGCTCCACAGCGCCCTCTTCCTGCTAAGGCAGGCCACTCCCACTGCACGCACAGCCCAGAGCCTTGAGGGCCACCTTCTACCCACACACCACTCCCATCCTCACCATCCCCACCCCACCCCACCCCATCCCAGATGGCTGCACCTCTTCTCTCCTGGCACCAAGTGAATGGCGACCATGGAGGCAGGTGGCCCTCCGCTGGGCCACACAAAGACAAAGCCACCCAGTTGCTATACTTCTACAAAATTATATCGTCCCCCAATTTAAAATATATTGTTTTTATAGTGGGCATATATCAGTTGTATTAGAAACAAGAAAAAAACAAAACAAAAGGAAGAAAGAAAGAAAGGAAGAAAGAGAGAGAGAGAGAAGAAAGAAAGGAGGGAGGGAGAAAGAATAATGGAGATGGAGAGTGGGGATGTCAAGGTGGAAAAAGGAGGGGAAAAAAGTCTATTTTCCACAAGCTGCATTGCAGAAAAGAAGCAAAGTAAAGAAGGGGGAAATCATGGTTCCCAGAATCACTCCTATGTGTTTTGTCTAAAAGGCAAAGTAGGCAGAAGGCAGCCCAGGTGGGACAAGGAACTGCATACAGTGTTGGGGTAGCAGCCAGCCGGCCTTGATGTGAACAATATGGTTCCAGGTGGGAACACCCTTCAACCAGCCCCTGCTCTAAGGGATGGGTACCCGCCCCACACCTGCTGCAGTCACCTTGGTCTGTTAGCTTCAACTGGCTCAGGACCTCCCAGCAGCAATGTCAGAAAGTGCCTTTCAATTCAGGGTTTTCGATCGTCAAGCGGCAATGACTGAGCACTCACTATGAAAAGATAGCAGGCAGTTACAGATTACCTACCTAAGCATTCTTACAAGTAGCCCAAGTGCCTCCCGTTCTCCAGCTTTCAAGGGTCACCTTCCCTTCAATAACCCAATAAGAGCTGGCCAAGCATCCATCTCCTGTGGCAGCGGGTCCAGTGTTTCTGGGGACTCCCCTTCAAGGATCTCTGAGCTTCCCCGTGGAAGCTGAATAGGTCAGTCAGCGTATGCTGATGGTTCCTTATCACCTGCCCTCAGGTGTAGCTGCCACCTTGCTTACTGTTTCATTTCAGTCCTGGAAGTAAGACACAGCTCATATTTTAACACAATTTTACTGAAAGTTTCAAATAATATATGTACAACATGGAGGTCAATTCACAACTGATATTAGGAGTTGCTGGTCTTAAAGCCCATAGCCCACAGCTGACCTCACACTGCCTGCCAGGTTCCAAGCAGCTCAGTCTCCAGGAGCTCCAGGGGTTGCCAGAGGCTCCATACCATACAGTCCACTTTTCTTAGCCCCAGAGGAACAAGAAAATCACCCCCTGTCCCCAGTGCACATGCCTCCATTTATTCAGGAGTGTTCCCAGGTCCCACAGGTGTGGTCTGGCCACCAGGGCCTAGGGCTGACAGTCAAATGACTCCCACTTTCAGCACTGCCCATCTGGGGACAAGGGGGAGGCCGTGCCACCTGCACAACCTATTCAGTTTGGGTGCCCGACCTTCTAGGAGAAAACTTAGGAGAAGAGGACATGAACAACCAAGTGCACAAATTCTGTCTATCCAGCTGTCGAGCTGGGGCATGGGATGCAGGGAGGACCCCAACTTCATGAGGTTGGGCTACCCTAACACACCACGTGTGCTCTCAACAAGACCCTGAGCTCTGCCTCTGTGCTGCACCTCTATGTTCAAGTTTTCAGGCTCCTTAGGAGAAACAGGCAGGTCCTCCTGACCCACTGAAAGGCCACAAAAGAGGGGTCACTCCTGCAACTACCCAAAAGCGGAACTTGGTCTCTATTCTGGACTGCTGCAAATGTTTCCAGGCCCTATGGGGCAGTTTTCCAGTTCCAGCTTGATTTAAAAATTCTTTCTCTACCAGATTCCCCATTAAATACATGGAGAATGCAGAAACCTCTTGTCTAATGGAAGGAGGGAAGAAGTGTCCTAATCAAATTCTTTTGTTCTTTACCTTCTGGCTCCTTTCTATCCAGGATTCTCCTCTGGATCCTTTCTCTCTCTCTCTCTCTCTCTCTCTCTCTCTCTCTCTCTCTCTTTCTTTCTTCTTTCTCTTTCTTTTTTCTTTTATCATCTATCATCTACCTATCATCTATTATCTGTATATCAATCATCTACCTACCTATCTATCTATCTATCTATCTATCATCCCATGTCCATCTTTGCTGAAATGATACATTTGCATCAAAGAAATAACAGGTTGTGTCTGCGATGGCTCACAGGTGAGACCTGAAACTGCGAGTCTCGCCCAGTGGATTCCTGCAGCACCAGACAACACTGTTCCTGTCACTCCCATAGATTCAGTCAACACCCCAAATTAGGATGATTTGCTTTCCTTCGAAGTGTGCCTCATGCAAAATGGTTGCTTCTTCCTCTTTATTTGCAACACTCTATTAAATTCAGAATTTTTTATTTTAAAAACTTGTTTTAACATAGAAACAAAACACAAGCAGGAAGAAAAAAGCAGCCTATTCTCTACATCCACAATTAAAACACTGTACACTCCTTGGCATAATTATTTTCAGGGTTTTCTACTTTATAACAACAAACAGGAAAAAGAAATCATTGTATTTTTTTATTTAAAAGAATATGTCTGCATATTATAAAGTGCAGAAAAGTACAAAGACCAAGGTAACTACCACCCAGAAATAACCATTATTAACGTCATTGCAGATAACTTTCTCTGCATTTATAATTGGTCACATATGTAAAAGAAAGTCAGAAACACTTTAATAAAAATGGGATAATACAAAATATTCAAGTTTAATAAAAAGTATAAATTTACTTTTTTTTTTTTTACAAACCCTTGTGTCGAGGGCTGATTTTCAATAGATCGCAGCGAGGGAGCTGCTCTGCTATGTACGAAACCCAGACCCAGAAGCAGGTCCTGTATGAGTGGTTTAGCACCAGGTTCCCCACGAACGTGCGGTGTGTGACGGGCGAGGGGGCGGCCCCTAAATTTACTTTTATATGAACTTATCTGAAGTAAACAAATGAAACAGAATTGTTGAACTTCAAATAAATGTGTTTTGTTTTGCTTATCACAAACAGACTCCTGTAAGGTTAACTAAGTAGATTATTAAAAGCATTGCGTATGTGGTCATTATTTTCTGTAAACTACATATTTATATTATAAACAATATCGACTGGTCCTCCCACTCTATATGAAGACATTATTAGTATTTTCACACCTCCTCCTAATTCTCTACTTTCATTAGTTAAAGGTTTACAACTTTCATATTTGAAAGCCATAACTCACACGGTTGTTTAAAATTCTACTTTTAAATAGATTTGTGATCTTCATCAGTCCTTAATTCCTGAATTCTTTGCTTTTATTTATTTATTTACTTATTTATTTATTTTGATTTATTGATGTTTTATAGAGACAGAAAGGAAAAGAGACAGAGAAACATCAACTTGCTGACTATCATTCCACTTATTCATGCTGTTATTAGTTGATTCTTGTATGTGTCCTGACTGGGAATCGAACTTGCAACCTCAGCATGTTGGGACGACACTCTAACCAACAGAGGTACCCAACCAGGGCTAAAATTTTTGCTTTTATTCATAACTTATTTAGCTGGATTTCCTTACCAAGTAGCACCCTGTCTAAGGGCTCAGGGATAACGTGCTCACAAGCTCTTTCCCACTTGAGAGCATCTTTCCACCTAGTCTTTATACTTAAAGGATAGCACGCCTGTGCGTAATATTCTTGGGGGATGTGCTACTTCCCCCAGAGCTTTGGAGACATTATTTTATCATCTTCAGGAATTGGTGATTGCTGTGGAAAAAACCTGCCCTCAGCCTAATCCTTCTAAACCTCCTCAATTTCTTACCCCAGTGACCTCTCATTATCCTAGAAGTCCAATAGCCTACCTAAGCAATGCTCACCAGTGAATTTGCCTAACCACATTTTCTTGGAACACCTATGCTCTTTCTATTTGCAGTTATTTTTTCTTTGTTCCTGGGATATTGTGCGGTCCATCTTTGAGTACAAGACTTTACCCTTAGTTGAGACAAAGAAGACTATCTCTAGCTGGGTTCTTGATTTCAGACAACACCTATTACATACTCACATTGGAGCATCTTTGACTCCCTTTGGGATCTAGCCATTCCTCTCTCACTGCTGAAATCTGTCTTTTTTATCTACCTCATCATGGCTTTCCTATATGCTGATAATTTCAGTTTCCTATAGGCTCAACTATTGATTCAACACTTTCTAATTTATTTAGCATAAGTGAAGGTTTTGGTCCTCAGTTTACTGTTTTAGCTCTACAATCTCTATTCCATTCTGGGATTTTATTTCATATCTTGTAACTTAGTTAGAATTCATGTATTTATGCAGCTGTTCTATACTACTCACAAAAATTAGGGGATATTTCAAAGTGAATATGAAGTAGTAGTGAGGAATCGCCTTTTGTTCTATGAGTACCTTTTCTTCTAGGTTGGATACTTTCTTCTTTTGGCTACAAGATGCTTGTATATTTGCTATGAGGTATCTATTTATTTTTGTTTTGTTTGAATAGCTCTGTACTTCTTTTGCACAGATAAGTATGCTTCTCAACAATTGTTGCCACACCTGAGACCAGTTTGTCGGGCCTTTGAACTCCTGACTGAGACCTGAGAATGCACTTCTGTCTCCTTTTCTTCAGCCCAAGGGGTGGGAGTCGGGTGTCAGGTTGGGGAGGAGTTCAACTAGGACAGGATGTACTACTCCTCAGAGTAACAGAGCTCTGCTTTTTCTCCCTAAACTTGTTAAGCACCCCATCCCAGGTTACCCACCTGCTTTGAGAATGCATTTCATCACCATGGGAGATATCCTGAGCCAGGAACTCACCTCCTAATTCAGAATAGAGCCCTGATGTCTCCATCCCCTGTCAGAGGGGAGACACCTCACTGTGCACTGTCCCCCATTTTACACTCCCTGCAGCCTCCCCTTAACTCCCCAGACAGAAGAGGGAAAAGAGAAAAAAGCCTTGTCATTTTGCAGTTCTTCAGACTTGGGAGTCTTTTTTGAAAAAACAAAATCTGTAGCTTTTATCAAGTTAATGAGGAGCTCAGTGTGCTGTATGTCTCTACCCCACTCCAAAATCTTCTTTTTCTCAGCCATCCATGTTAGCATTCATTTTCTTAACTAATGGGGGGGGGCAGAGTTCTGAGATTTCATTTCCCTCTAACAGTTTTTGGCAGTTTTATTAGTTTTAATAATGTTCACCGATACCATATTTCCGAAGGTATATGCTCCCATGTGTAAGACACACCTTAATTTTGGGGCCCAAAATTTGAAAACAAATGTATAACATAAAGTTATTAAACTCAAGTTTTATTTATCATAAAATTTATACAAGTCCTCATTACTGTCAAAACTCCCATCCGTTAGCTTGTCCTCATCTGTGTCTGATGACTAATCACTGTCTTCATATATTGCCTCATCCTCAGTTCCATCTATGACATTTGAAATGCCACACTTCTATAACCACTGTATAAGATGCACCCAGTTTTTAGACCCCAATTTTTATGAAAAAAGATATGTCTTATCCATGGGGAAATACCATATTTATCGAGTATGTGTGATGTTCTAGACACCACCCTAAGCCCTCCTGTAAGCTGTTGCCTCATCAAATCCTCCCAACAGTGCTTTAGGGACAATATTATTAACTAGCACCATTTTAAAGACAAGATAACTAAGGCCTAAAAGGTTTAAATAATTTACCCAAAGTCACCAGCTAGTCCCTAAAGCCTGGACTAGTCCCCAACCAGCACAGCAGTTCAAGGAATAACCGTTATCTTCACCTTGCTGTGGCTACCCTGGCTGGAAAGAGATTTTGCTGACAGCCTGGGATTTTATGGAAGAAAAGTAATGATGAGTAAGCTGTCATCTCTTTCCTGAGTGACAGTAGAGCTACGCCTGTGTCACATTAAAAAGTGTTTTCCGATGCAGCAGCTGGAGAGTCACTATGTCCCGGCCTCAGGCTACATGTGTGTCTCCTGCTCCTGGGTTCACAGCTAGAATTCAGAACCTGGAGGCACAGCAAGAGCACAGCTGTGCCCTGAGAACAGCTGCACAACCCCACAGAGAAGGTGGAACCCCGAAATCCATGCCTGGGGCATGGTGTCCCCTTGGCCCCAGTGACCCATAAGGATTAGCATTATTGTTGTACTCACTCTGCAGATGAGCAAATTGATGCAGGAAGAGATGACGTTCTTGCCTGGTTCACACAGCTAGCCAGGTGCAGAGCTGGGCTTGCGACGCAGGTCTGCCTGCCTCCAGAGTCCGTAGTGCTGTCACCACCCATCATCCAGTTATGTGTCTGCAAAGCAAAAACATTGCTCCATGCAAACAGTCGTTATTCCCTAAGTGTCCAGTGTGTAAGGTTCTATCCAAAGATGAAAAGAAACTTCTCCTCTTCCCTACCCCAAGAAACATAGGACACCAACTCCCTGTGTCTCACAAGCAGCCACATTCTTAAAATAATTGACCCCTGTCATTTGCAGATTTGCTATTCTTGATTTTGGCTGTCTGCTGCCAACCCCAAACCCCTAGGTCTGTAATCAGTTGCATTTCTCTGAGTCATACATTTAAATTTTGACCTTCCAAGGCTGGTGTCAGGGAAGAGACCACCCAGGGATGTGAACAAGGGGCCTGGTGGGGAGCGCCTTGCAGCTACTGTCCCTTGTTCTCTTCTAATCAGGTGCAAGAAGAGTTTGCTTCCTTTTGGAAAATTACCCACAGAGAGGAGGAGGAAGCCCAGAATTAGAGCTATGGTGAGATTTATGACCAGGGGCTTTGCTCAGATCTCAGGACAAATTCCTCCTGTCCGGGGCCTACAGTCTGCTCCTCTGTGTTTATTACAATAAGTTGCTGCCATATATCTCCAACCCCTGTCCATCTCCCTTCCCCGTCCTAAGTTCCCTGAGTCCTCGCTTATTCCACTTTGGTGGACAGCACAGACCACAGCCTTATATCTGCATGCTTGATTCCCACATGAGGCTGCAGGCCACACCAGGGCAAACCTGGTCCCAGAGACTTGATTTCCCCAGCACCAGACACAATGTCATTAAGGTGCCATAGGGAAGTGTTAAATGGATACATGCATTTATCCCTTAGTTAGTTAATAGATTAATCAATTCATTTCACCCCAGCTTTGTGTAGGTGTAAGGTTAGATATTATTCCCAGGTGATTGCAAAGAAAACTGAAAGCCAAAGAAGGTAAGTGACTAGTCCCAAGTCACACATGCTTGCTGAGTCCCTGACTCTGAGTCCATTGTTGTATGCAAAGCCTGTCACCTGGTACCTGAAACACAATATAGCTCAGCATATTCTAACCTCCCTACTTCAATCCCTCTGCCTGTGTGATGTGATCACAGAGCTGAGGCCAATTCCCTTCTCATCCATCATCATATTTGACATGAGGAATTTATGTTCAAAGCCTGCCTCTTAGGCATCCAACCCACTTACTAAGAGGAGTCCAATAGAAATCCTTCTATTTGATTATCACAAACGGACATCCAATCTGTGCCTGAGTTGTCAACGAATGTCAGGTGGCTGAAGGCAGGTCAGTGAGTGAGTGAGGGCGTTCTCTCTCACCTCCATTTTTGGCTAATGCCCATGATGAGGACATGTCTCCAACTCAGTCTGCTCGTGCCCTCCCCTTCCGGGTCCCAGGGAAGCCTCTGAGACCACAGAGAACCAGCTCGGTTTATCTGCCCTCACGGCCTTCCCTTGATGGGAGGACATCACTTTCCATGCAGCCATATTCCTGCAGAACACACGTTCTTTCTATTGTTATCACCCGTCGTCTTCCAGCTGGACATTCTTAGGGTGGCGGAGAGACATCATGCTTCTGTTCTTTATTTGTCCCTTGGGTTGGGCTCAGAGCCCTTCCTCTATGTCAAGGCCATGTCTCCTTTTGGTTTCAGGCTCCCTGGGGCCGAGGTGGCCGCCTTCTCCATAATGAAGCCCATCCAGCATCCAGGCCTCTGGGGGAGCGGTGACACCTGGCACCAGGCCCAGAGCACATGCCGGAGAGACGGGGCGCATCCTGCGGCAGGGGCAGACCACCTTTCCCTGTGCAAATCATCCCAATAACTCTGTTCAACAGCTATGTCTTTGCCTGGAATGGAGAAAGAAGGAGGTTTAAATTGGTAGCTTCTGAACATAACAAGCTCAAGACTAGACAGAGGCAGCTGTAGAGCCCCCATGGGAGCCAGTGGTTTTATGAGCCCGGCATATTTACTATTATCCAATGAGTCATTGCAGTGTGCTTTCATTCTCAGGCTGCTGGACAAGTAAGAGCTGCTCTTAACCCATTATTTATGCCCACTCTCCGTCCCCTCTACGGCACCTTTGCAGGCAGGAACCTCCATCCCACCACCAGCAGTGTTTGCTGGGCTAACGCACAGCCTTCATTTCCAGCAAAGCCTGCGGTGTTTGAAAATAGGAAACACTCTGATTATGAAATTTCTAGCTGATATTTCCCCTTAGGGAGAAAGTTAGCCTTAAATGAGTCCGCAAGTCCAGTGGGTAGAAGTAAAAGAACACCGTGTTTCCATGACGTCTGCTCAGACCCATTACCAGGAAGCTTATGCTGGGATTGTGACAACTGGGATAAACAATTTGAATGTACGTGTTTGTGTCTAAAAATCACTTCCCTGATGCCCAGGAGGGAGAAACAACCAGCTAATGGGTAAAATCCTAAAGTCGGCACTTACATTGTAAGAACAGAGGACTTGTGAGTTTTCAGAATTGGCCTATACCTTTCGTGCAACAAAGAAGAAAATAGGCTTGTGAAATTCAGAGTGACTCACCAAATTTGCTTATGTTACTGGCCACGAATGACCCATTGTCTTAGATAAACAGGGAAACGCTTTCCTTTCTAAAATGGTGGATGAGTAAGACGACAGTTCCAGGGGGTGGGCAACTGTCCTGTTGTTGCTTGTGCCACTGCTCAGAGGGCCATGTAAGTCTGGCAGCTGGGGGAGGCAACTCTGGAAACCCCCTGTGGGGCAGCAGCACAGGACTGAGTGAGGAAGGAGAGATGGTGGAACTGGGAAGGGTGGGCTGGTAAGCAGGAAACAGGAGGTAGGCAGTGCATGGCAAAATGGAAGCATGTGTTCTTTGTCCAGCTGGATTTTCCCTGGAGTTCAAACCTGAACCAAGTATCATTGCATCAAGCAGGTGATACTGTTGCCATCAAATTAAAACTTCAAACAATAAACAGTGAGGCATTTTCAACCTTGAGTCTTAACGGCACCAGATACAATGAGACAGCCCAAGTCTTAATCCACAGTGTTTATTCTAATTCTGGTCCAGGGTAGGGAAGGGGTAATGTTAAAGAGGTCAATATGCTTTCTGCCTACTGTGAAGTGAGCATCTTTGTGAAAAAGCAGGGCGTTGAATTAAAATTACATATTTCTTCATTGGACAAACACTTCTTTGGGCTCCTATTCCCAGCAAATATCTGCTCTGGGAACTGGGAAAATCAAAGTTACCAGGTCACAGGCCCTGCTCATGAACTTGATGACAGACAGCACGCACAAAGGAGTGCATGGCATGTGCCACAAGATTGACTCCACATAGAGTTTGGAGCACAGAGTTAGGAGGAGGGTAGAAGATGACAGACGGCAGCTGGCATTGGAGCTGCTCCTTGAAGGAGCAATCCTAGAACCAGGGATAAACATAAATAATAAAAACAAACAAAAGCAGGCCCTGGCCAGTTGGCTCAGTGGTAGAGTGTCAGCCCGGCATGTAAATATCCCAGATTTGATTTCTGGTCAGGGCACACAGGAGAAGTGACCATCTGCTTCTTCACCCCTCCTCCTCCTCCTCCTTCTCCTTCTCCTCCTATGTCTCCTTCTCTCTCCTCTCCTCTCCTCTCCTCTCCTCTCCTCTCCTCTCCTCTCCTCTCCTCTCCTCTCCTCTCCTCTCCTCTCCTCCCAGTCATGGCTCTATTGGTTTGAGCACATTGACCCTGAGTACTGAAAATGGAACTGTGGAGCCTCCACTTCAGGTGATAAAAATAGCTTGATTGTGAGCATGGCACCTGATGAGCAGAGCATAAGCCCCAGACGGGGGTCTCCAGGTGGATCCCAGTTGAGGAGCATGTGGGAGTCTGTCTCTCTATCTCCCCTCCTCTCACTTGGAAAAAAAGAAAGAATTTACAAACAAACAAACAATAAAAAACAAAGGTGAGTTGTCTGTATTGTTTGGTACACATTCTATCCCAAGCAGGATGGGAAGGTGGGCTGATGTCAGATTGAAAAGTCAGGATTTTATCTATTCTCACTGAGGAGCCAGTTAGAATTTAGAGCCAGAGAAGAACATAATCAAAGTAGCAACCTGCAGAGAATCTCCTGGCAAAACTTGCAGAATCAACAGGATATAGAGAGAGTCTAAGCACAATTCATCCTGTTTAGTCCAAGCAGGACCTCCAGGGTTTGGGCCATGGTAGCTGCTAGGTTCTCTTCAAACAGCACGTATTTCCAGAGCAACAGCACTGTGCAGAGGATGGGCTAGGGGTGAAGAAGCAGAGGGGTGGAGAGAAGCCATTACTATGGTAAAAGAAAACACTGGAAGGCCTAGGACTCAGAGGACCTAAAATGCCAAGCTAATGAACTGGGGGGGGGGCTGTCTCCCTAAGACCAGAGCTTGTTAGAATATGCTCTGGGCATCGAGCCTCCTGTTCAGTGTCTGTGAGGGAATGCCATGTCTCCCAAACCCACACAGCCAGTTGACTGAGTGAAGGCTTGGGGGTAAGAGAAGGGAGCTACAACCCAGAAGAAAACACACCACTGTCACTAGAAGTGGCTAGTCCTTAAGCCCAGAGGTGCAAACCTAGCCCCAGTCAGGGCCTTCATTGGGGTGCTCCCTGGCCTGGCTTCCAGGCTACCTCTGACCCCTATCCCAGGATGAATTTCATCCCCAGACAATAGGTAGTTCCAACCTATGTTTGTTTCAGGGGGAAAGCACACCCAATAGGACTTCAGCCCAGATAAGACACTCACAAGAGTACACAGTCCATTGTCCCAAATCATGTCTACAGGACACATCTCACAAGAGACCAGGAACCCAGGAAAGGCTGAGCTATGTCCAGCCAAGACAGTCTCTCTTCTCCATCACCAGTGTGGAGGGCCAAAGCCAGGCCCCTGCATTCCTTTGTACAGTTCTTCTTTTGCATCTGCTGAAAACTGAAGCTCAGACAAGAACAGACAGATAAAAGGACAAACACACACATACATATATACCACTACGCATCCTAAGAGAAATAATAATCTACAGAAAGGGAACACACTCCCTCCAAACTTAGAGGGGAATAATATTCTTTTTTTAATTTTATTTTATAAATTTTAATGGGGTGACATTAATAAATCAGGATACATATGTTCAAAGAAAACATCTCCAGGTTATCTTGTCATTCAGTTATATTGCATACCCATCACCCAAAGTCAAATTGTCTTCTGTCAACTTCTGTCTGGTTTACTTTGTGCCCCTCCCCTCCCCCCTCTGCCTCCCTCTCCTCCCCCCTCCCACTCCCCCATAACCACCACACTCATGTCCATGTCTTTTAGTCTCTTTTTTATGTCCTACTTAAGTATGAAATCATTCAGTTCTTAGTTTTTTCTGATTTACTTATTTCACTCAGTATAATGTTATCAAGGTACATCCATGTTGTTGTAAATGATCCTATGTCATCATTTCTTACAGCTGAGTAGTATTCCATGGTATATATGTACCAAATCTTCTTTATCCAGTCATCTATTGAATGGCTTTTGGGTTGTTTCCATGTCCTGGCCACTGTGAACAATGCTGCTATGAACATGGGGCTACATGTGTCTTTAGGTACCAATGTTTTTGAGTTTTGGGGATATATTCCCAGTAGAGAAATTGCTGGGTCAAATGGTAGTTCTATATTTAGTTTTTCGAGGAACCACCATACTTTCTTCCATAATGGTTGTACATTCCCACCAACAGTGGATGAGGGTTTCTTTTTCTCCACAGCCTCTCCAACACTTGTTATTACCTGTCTTGTTGTTAATAGCTAATTCTAACAGTTGTGAGGTGGTATCTCATTGTAGTTTTGATTTGCATTTCTCTAATAGCAAGTGAAGATAAGCATCTTTTCATATATCTGTTGGCCATTTGTATTTCTTCCTGGGAGAAGTGTCTGTTCATGTCCTCTTCCCATTCTTTTATTGGTTTGTTTGTTGTTGAGTTTTATGAGTTCTTTGTATATTTTGGATATTAGCCCCTTATCTGAGTTGTTGTTTGAAAATATCATCTATGATTTAGTTGGTTGTCTGTTTATTTTGTTGTCAGTTTTTCTTGCTGTGCAAAAACTTCTTATTCTGATGTAGTCCCATTCATTTATCTTTGCCTTCATTTCCCTTGCCTTTGGAGTCAAATTCATAAAGTGCTCTTTATAACCAGGTCCATGAGTTTAGTACCTATGTTTTCTTCTATGTAATTTATTGTTTCAGGTCTTATATTTAGGTCTTTGATCCATTTTGAATTAATTTTAGTACAGACAAACTGTAATCGACTTTCATTCTTTTGCATGTGGCTTTCCAGTTTTCCCAGCACCATTTGTTGAAGAGGCTTTCTTTTTTCCATTGTGTGTTGTTGGCTCCTTTATCAAAAATTATTTGACCATATATATGTGGTTTTATTTCTGGACTTTCTATTCTGTTCCATTGGTCTATTTTTCTGCCAATGCCATGCTGTTTTGATTGTCGTGGCTCTATAATATAATTTGAAGTCGGGTATTGTAATGCCCCCAGCTTCGTTCTTTTTCCTTAGAATTGCTTTGGCTATTCGGGGTTTTTTATAGTTCCATATAAGTCTGATGATTTTTTGTTCCATTTCTTTAAAAAATGCCATTGGCATTTTGATGGGAATTTCATTAAACAGGTATATTGCTTTGGGTAATATGGTCATTTTGATTATATTTATTCTTTCTATCCAAGAACAAGAAATATTTTTCCATTTCATTGTATTTTTTTCGATTTCCCTTAACAATGCTTTGTAGTTTTCATTATATAGATCCTTTAAATTCTTTGCTATGTTTATTCCTAGGTATTTTATTTTTTTGTTGCAACCATAAAGGGAATTGTTTTTTTTTAGTTCATTTTCTAATGTTTTGTTGTTGGCATATAGAAATGCTATGGACTTCTGTATATTAATTTTGTATCCTGCGACCTTACTGTATTGGTTTATTGTTTCTAGTAATCTTTTTGTGGAGTCTTTGGGGTTTTTGATGTATAGGATTATATCATCTGCAAAAAGTGGAACCTTTACTTCTTCTTTTCCAATATGAATGCCTTTTATTTCTTTGTCTTGTCTGATTGCTCTGGCTAGAACTTCTAGCACCACGTTAAATAAGAGTGGAGAGAGTGGACATCCCTGTCTTGTTCCTCATTTAAGGGGGAAAGTCCTCAGTTTTATGCCATTCAATATAATATTAGCTGATGGTTTATCATAAATGACCTTTATTATGTTGAGATATTTTCCTTCTTTACCCATTTTGTTGAGTATTTTAAACATAAAATTATGTTGTATTTTATCAGATGCCTTTTCTGCATCGATTGATAAGATTATATGGTTTTTGTTCTTTGTTTTGTTAATATGGTGTATTAAGCATTTTATGTATGTTGAACCATCATTGAGATTCTGGGATGAATCCCACTTGATCATGGTGTATTATTTTTTTAATATGTTGCTGTATTCAATTTGCTAGTATTTTGTTTAGTATTTTAGCATCTGTATTCATTAAAGATATTGGTTTGTAGTTTTCTTTTTTTGTGCTGTCCTTACCAGGTTTCGGTATGAGGGTTATGTTGGCTTCATAAAATGTGTTTGGAAGTATTGCTTCTTCTTCAAATTTTTTGGAAGACTTTGAGCAGAATAGGAACCAAGTCTTCTTTGAATATTTGAGAGAATTCACTAGTATAGCCATCTGGGGCCAGACTTTTATTTTGGGGGAGGTTTTTTAATAGCTTTTTCTATTTCCTCCCTGCTTATTGGTCTGTTGAGGCTTTCTGCTTCTTCACGACTCAGTCTAGGAAGATTGTATTGTTCTAGAAATGTATCTATTTCTTCTAGATTGTTGAATTTGGTGGCATATAGTTTTTCATAGTATTCTACAATAATTCTTTGTATATCTATAATATCTGTGGTGATTTCTCCTCTTTCATTCTGGATTTTGTTTATATGAGTCCTTTCTCTTTTTTCCTTGGTGAATCTTGCCATGGGTTTGTCAATTTTGTTGATCTTTTCAAAGAACCAGCTTCTTGTTTTATTAATTTTTTTCTATAGTTTTTCTGTTCTCTATTTCATTTATTTCTGCTCTGATTTTTATTATTTCCTTTCTTCAGCTGGTTTTGGATTGTCTTTGTTCTTCTTTATCTAGTTCCTTAAGGAGTGAAATTAAGTGGTTTACTTGGGCTCTCTCTTGTTTGTTCTTATAGGCCTGAAGTGATATAAACTTCCCGCTTATTACTGCTTTTGCTGCATCCCAGAGATTCTGATATGTCGTATTGTCATTTTCATTTATCTGTATCTATCTTTTGATCTCTGTGCTTATTTCTTCTTTGACCCACTCATTTTTTAAAAGTATTTTGTTTAGTTTCCACATTTTTGTGGGTTTGTTTACCTCTTTTTTGCAGTTGAATTCTAGTTTTAAGGCTTTTTGATCAGAAAATATGCTTGGTACAATTTTAATTTTTCTGAATTTGCTGATGTTATTTTTGTGGCCCAACATATGATTGATTCTTGAGAATGTTCCATGTACACTGGAGAAAAATGTGTACCCTGTCACTTTAGGATGAAATGTTCTGTAGATGTCTATAATATCCAATTGCTCTAGTGTTTCATTTAAGGCCAATATCTATTGATTTTCTGTTTGGATGAGCAATCTAGAGTCGTCAGTGGTATATTGGGGTCTCCAAGTATGATTGTATTTTTGTCAGTTTTTGTTTCTAGGTCAGTCAGTAGCTGTCTCATATATTTTGGTGCTCCTTGGTTTGGTGTATATATATTAAGAAGTGTTATGTCTTTTTGATTCAGTGTCCCCTTGATCATTACGAAATGACCATTTTTGTCTCTGATTACTTTTGCTGTCTTATAGTCAGCATTGTTGGATATGAGTATTGCTATACCTGCTTTTTTTTTTTTGGATGTTATTTGCTTGGAGTATTGTTTTCCAGCCTTTCACTTTGCATTTGTTTTTATCCTTGTTGCTTGGATGTGTTTCTTGTAGGCAGCATACAGTTGGATTTTCTTTTTTAATCCAGTCTGCTACTCTGTCTTTTTATTGGTGAGTTCAATCCAGTCACATTTAGTGTAATTATTGACACTTGAGGGTTTCCTATTGCCATTTTATATATTGCTTGTTTTTCTGTCATTTGTTTTTGTTTGATTGTAATCCATACTTCTTTCCTCTGTTATTTCCTTTTTCAAGTCATGTGCTTCTGTGGTGGTTTTTTCAGGGGTGGTTACCATTAAGTAATGAAAAGGGTACCTACCATGTTCACTGTAGTACACTATCTTGAGTGCTTCTGCACTCAATTGTTCTTTGCTACTGTTAATCTTCATCCTCTCCCCTTTATTGTTTTGTTGTCACAGTTTTAATTTGTGTGTGTGTGTGTGTGTGTGTGTGTGTGTGTGTGTGTGTGTTCCTGGTGAAGCTTTTACTTGTGGTTCTGTTTTGTTTTGTTCTTTGTATCTAGTTGGAAAGCCCCTTTAGTATATCCTGAAGTGAGGGTTTTCTGATGATAATTCCCTCATCTTTTCTCTATTTGTGAATGTTTTTATTCCTCCTTCATATTTGAAGGATAGCTTTGATGGGTATAGTATTCTTGATTGGAAGTTCCTCTCTTTCAGAACTTTAAATATTGGGGTCTACTCTCTTCTAGCTTGTAGAGTTTCTGCTGAGAAAACTGATGATAATCTAATAGGTCTTCCTTTATATCTTATATTCTTTTCCCTGGCTGCCTTGAGAATATTTTTTGTCATTGGTTTGTGCCAATTTCAATATGATGTGCCTTGGAGTAGGTTTTTTTGGGTTAAGATAACTCAGTGTTCTATTTGCTTCTTGAATTCAAGGCTTTAGTTCTTTCCACAGGCTTGGGAAGTTCTCGTCTATTATTTCTTTGAATATGTTCTCCATTCCATTTTCTCTCTCTTCTCCTCCTGATATACCTATTATTCTTATGTTACTCTTTTTGGTAGAGTCAGACAATTCCTGTAGGGCTTTCTCATTTTTTTAAATTCTTGAGTCTCTCTCTTCTCTCTTTTGTGCCTCAAGTTGCCTATCTTCTATGTCACTAATCCTCTCTTCTATCTGGCCTGTTCTATTAGCTAAGCTTGTTACCTCGTTTTTCAGTTCATAAATTGAGTTTTCATCTCTGTTTGATTTGTCTTAATAGTTTCAATTTCCTTGGTAATATATTCTTTGTGTTCATTGAGTTGTTTTCTGAGCTTCCTAAATTGTCTTTCTGTGTTTTCTTGTATATCTCTGAGTATTTTTAGGATTTCTATTTTAAATTCTCTGTCATTTAACTCCAAGGTTTCCAATCTTAAAATTTTTTTCTATAGATTTTTCCTCATCTATCTGTGCTACCTCTCTGTCTTTTGTATCCATGATATTCGATTTCCTTTTTTTTAATGGCATCTGAGGGTGATTTTGTTAATAACACTTTTGTGAATTAATAAAAAATGTAAAAAGTAAAAAAAGAATAGACAATAATAAAGACAATCAATAAAAAAAACAAATTAAACAAAAAGTATTATTATTTTTTTCCTTTTTTCCTCTCCTTACTCTTTGAGAAAATGCTGTGCAAAACTGAGAATTATATTGTGCTAAATGAAACAAAAACTACCTATAACGAGGAGTCTGAGTTAGGGAGAAGTGATAAAGGGGCAAAAAAAGGAGGTAGGGACCCACAGAATGCAAAAATGAAAAATATTTGGATCAAGAATAATATAATTTGCTTGCAAATGATGGTTGAAGGAGAGATATAGTGAAAGGGATAAGAAGGAAACAAGAAAAAGAAAACAAAACAAAAAAAGGAAAGAAAAAAAACTATTGTATTAAGTGGAACAAAAACTACATAGAATGGAGAGCAGGGATTGGGAGGAATGCTAATGAATTAAAAAGCGAAGTAAAAAGCACAGAAAATGCCACAAAGAAAAATTTGAATCCAAAATAAAATAGCTTGTTTGTGAGTGAGGATTGAATGAGAGGAAAAGTAAAAGAGAAAAGAAGAAAAGAAGAGAGAGGGAGAGAAAAGGAAAAGAAGATAAAGAAAAGAAAAAAAAAGAGAGAGAGTTAAGAGTTTTGGAGTGTAACCCTCATAGAAAGACAAAAGAAAAAAAATGAGAAATGTAACACATAGGTAGTTCAAGATGAAGAGAAAGGGGTACGACAAGCAGATGATAAAAGGACCAAGGTGGAAGAGAAAAATAAATAAATAAATAACAATAAGAAAATGAAAGAAATAAAAAAAACGTGGAAAAAGTTATAAAATTTGTGGATTTTCCTTGATATTGAGAGGTTATCTTCTTCCTTTTTCCTTCCTCTCCCTCTTCCTGGTCAGTGGCACTGTACCCCAGGCTCTGCCCCTGTGGCACGCTTAGGTAGAGATTTGCAGTTGATGTGTCACTATGGTGATATCATATACTTGGCCTCAGTCTCGTTGGTAGTCGGGTCTTGTTAGCATTTGCAAGCTCCAACAATGGGAGAGTCCGTTTTCTTGGAGCCTCTCTCCTTCCTGAATTAGCAGCCTGGTGATCCAGCAATGAGGTTGCCACTGCCACTTCCTGGATAGTCAGAGGCTCAAAGAGCTGGCAAATCCCCACTCTATCCCCACTCAGTGCAGAGCTCTGGGTAAGGCTCTGTCAGTCAGAGCTGTCAGCATAATCTGGCAGGGCTGGGAACCAATTGCTCTCAAGATGTCTTTCTGTGAGCCTGCAGGCATGTCCAGTATGTCTCAGCACTCTGTGGGACCACTCTCACCAGGATTTTTGCACTTTGTATCCTGTCTTGGCTAAGAAGAAGATGCCCTAGTCGCCGCCTGCAGAACAGGAGGTCTTAAAAGCTGCTAAGTCCCTCTTTTTAGCACACAGCCCTGAGTAAGAAAGCTCTGCTAATCAGAGTCACCAGCATAGGCAGGTTTTTCACCCTGTATCAGCTGACTGGAAGTTGCCTGCCCCTCCATACAAAGCAAGAACCACTAAAAAATATCATGTCTCTTGTCTTAGATCACTGAGCTGAGAGACACCTTGTCAGCCAGAGCCGCGTAAGCCAGTTGGGCGGTGAGCCGACTGTGAGTTAAGCTAACTTGAGCGATTGGATTCACAGATTTGCTACAGAGAGTGGTTGCAAGCCACCTGTGCTCCCCTCCCCCAGTGCCAGCCTGAATGGCTGGTGAGGGCACCCCACCCACCCGGAGAAGACCAGGCACGTCTGTGCCCCAGCCCAGCTCCTTTCACGCCCAAAGCTCTCTCTCTCTCAGTTCCAAGTGAAAGCAGCCTTGCTCAGGTTAGTGAGGGAGGCAGAGTGTTCCGTTCTCCATCTTATTTCTTTCAGGGTTGCTTATAAATTTAGTCAGTTTTTCGACACTTCATACCTTTCTGTTCAGTGTGTGGGACCCACAGATGCTCCAGGGATCAATTTTTCTGTCCCTGGTTATAGAACTTGTTGAATTTTTGGGGACAAGTATCGGGAGTGCTCCTCATGGTGCCATTTCTCTGACGTCACTCGGGAATAGTATTCTTTAACTCCAAGAGGAGCAGTTCTGTCCCTACACCCAAGCAGAGTACAAAACAGAACATTTAATACCAGCTTGAAGCATCCTTCGATGGCAAGTCCGGGAGGAGTGTCTATTTCCTGGGCTTGCAGAAGCGCCTCCCAGACTCCACTCTAGGAGACAGAACTACTCAGGGTCTCTAGAATGGTATTCTGTCAGCCTATATGAGTGCCCATGCAGCCCGCACTGGATACCTGCTGATAGACAGATGAAGAAACTGGGAACTCAGAAGACTTGAATAACTAGCACAGGGTCAAATAGACAGGGATTCATCTCAAGCCCACTCATTCTCTCGACCAGTGTGCATTTGGTCTTCCTTGTGAGGCACTGATTGGCACATGGTGAGCTGTTGAACACTGAAGATGACCTCAGTCTTGGAAGAGACATGTCTAATGTGAGAAGCTCCATCAGTAACAAGATAAAATGTGTAGAAATGTGTCTCTGCCCTATACTTGGGACTTAGTTCTAAGTCTTACAGATTCAATATGTGGTCAACAATGGGCCTCATAGCCACTGAACCTGGCTCCCCTGACCTTGAACTATCCTCACAAATGAAACGGGCAGCCTTATTCAGGTTACAGCGCCAACACCACCATGATGGCCAACATCAGAGATGTACATCAACTCTCTCCTCACAAGCATATTTCCCTCTGCTTCTCATTGAAGGGAAATTAGGAAGGAAGACCTGGAGTAGAAATATGATTCCCCGTCACCATTTCAAAAGAAAAACAATTTTGAGAGAAGCAATAATTTTACTTTCATTTTCTCAAATTATGGTCAAAGTGGGAGGGGAGGAGTCTATGCAGTAAACAGGTCAGTGGATTAGCAGGATGGCTTGTTTGATTTCTAGGCTGAAAACACGTTGGAGCCCAGACAGGCCAAATGACTTGTCCAAGGTCATACAGCTCATGGAGCTGTAGACCTGCTGCCTGACACTCAATAAATGGTTTTTGCTTTCTCTCCAATGCCTGCCTCATTACCTTGAAGGACAAACTTACACACATACATACACACACACACACACACACACACACACAACTGCCCAGAACAAATCAAACAGAATCTGGGGTGACTTCTCATAGCATTAGTCACAGCATCACGAGTGGGGGGTTCTTGAAAAGTTATTACCTAACTAATGAATTCTCTAATGGCCTGACCTGTGGTGGCACAGTATATAAAGCATTGACCTGAAACGCTGAGGTTGCTGGTTTAAAACCGTGTGCCCTGTATGGTCAAGGCACACATGGGAAGCAACTACTACAGTTGATGCTTTCCACTTCTCCACCCTTTCTCTCTCTAAAAAAAAAAAAAAAAAATCAATAATAAGTAAATAAATAAATAGATAAATTCTCTAATGGCCACTCAGTGATCCCGGAACTGAGGTAAACATGCTTTCACTGAAGAAGACTTGAGTTAAAACCCTGTATGTGCTGCCCTTGACAAGCTGTGAGCACTGCCTTTTTCCCTGAGGACTTGCACTGTAAGGAACCCATGGAGCAGGATGGCCCAGGTTACCTGGGAAAGTGGCCCTGCGGGACATGCCTGGCTCAGGTGACTAAAGGGTGAGAGTACCTCCCATTGAGCCCTAGGCCCTGTCATCCCTGAGTCCCCCATGGTGGACTAGCAAACCTGAGCACCCAGAGTGCAGGGTTCAGTCTCGCACACTCCAAGAGGAAACAAAAATTTTTAAATGGTGCCTGGACCCAAGAAGCTCCTGCTTTGTTCAGGAGAGACACTGCTGGGACCTCCCGGGAAAGGCCCTGGTCCCTATCCTTACGAAGCTCTCAAATTCTTTAAAGATACTCGTCTACTTAAAGCTCCCAGTCAGGTAGAGAAGACATGGCCTGAGTCCATGGGAAAAGCCAAACTATCTATAGAATGGAGGGGAGAGAGAGAGACAGCACTTGCCCTCAGGACACCGCAGACAGGGGAAAGCAGAGTTCTTGCTGTGATCAGGGAGGCAGCAGCCCTTAATCTCATGGGACATATCATCCCTGAAGTCCTCACTTTACTAGGGAGCTGGACCCCAGGAATTGGTACCCATGTGTGTGCATCTGTCCAACAATACCTTGCCTGGAAAAGTCTCTTATCTCAATAGCTGTTACTATTAATAATTTTCTTAAAAATTTTATAACACGCAGGAACATGCTTTGAAAACATGCAGAGTTAGGATAACAATTACAGACAGCAAGGCACCCTAAGGCAAAAGCCCTCAGTGGACGAGAGTCCAGGGCCTCTCTGACCCGTACTGGAGACAGTGGTGATGGAAACAGCAAAACAGCAGGATAAGATTTAACAACAAAAATTTTTAGGTTCTCCGAACAGAGATTAGGAGCCAGCATCTTCCTTGTCCTTTACTTCACCCCCTAAGAACTTCTGTCTGCTTCCTTGAGTTATTTGTACTGACTAATAAATATCTGAGTAAGGCTGGGAATGGGGCTTCAGTCCTCTGGCCTGCTGACCATTGCCTCCCCTCAACCCCTCGGAGAATGTCATCTGGTCTCTGTGTAGTTTTTGTCATTATAACAATACCCCAGCCTAGAATGCCACCTTTTTTCTGCATGTCTCCACCTGTATCTGGCACCTGACAAGGGGTCCTAGTGCTTGGTGAGTCCAAGAGAGGCAGCAATAGAGATGGCAATCAAACGTCCATCTCAACAGACACAGAGCAGATGGTGGGGGGAGGTCTGGGGACAGAGCAGACAGTGGGGAGAGGTCTGGGGACAGAGCATATGGTGGGGAGAAGTCTGGGGAGAAATGAAATTCATTCTGCTTCTTCATCCTCCCATTTGATGTGATTCCGTCTTCCCGAGCCCTCCCCATGGGGAGCAGAGTGACTTCACTGAGAACCACAATGGTTTCTGGATTTGAGCCCCATCCTACCCAGTTCCCCTCCTGGACTCTAGTCCCAGGGCTTGCCCCTCCCCCCCCCCCACCAGAGGCCCAAGGCCTGTTTCCACCCAGGACATGTCAGAGATTTCTGTTCCTCCAGCTCATGGCTCCTCCCAGCTCCTCAGCTGCCATCTGCCATCCTTGACTACTTGCTCTGGTGACCACAGTCTATCTCCAAGGGCTCATGCTCAGCTTCCCAGTATGCTTTCCTGGAAACTTTGAACAAGGTCCTCAAGGGCGGCGCAGGGGGCCCTTTGAGAAATGACGCGCCAGTGTCAGACATGAGCCCGACACCTCCTCACCCAGGTGTTATGTACTTTGACTCTCTACAATTTCAAGTTAAATTCCCAGCCTTCAGGGGACCTGGTAACCTTCTCCCAGCCCAAAGGATGGATTGGAGTTATGTTTGAAATTCTCAGGGTTGAAACAACTGCTCTGTGTCCCAGCGTTTCTGGGTTTTTTGGGGGTTTTTTGTTTTGTTTTTTTTTTTTTTACAGGGACAGAGAATCAGAGAGAGGGATAGATAGGGACAGACAGACAGGAACAGAGAGAGATGAGAAGCATCAATTATTATTTTTTTGTTGCCATTGCAACACCATAGTTGTTCATTGACTGCTTTCTCACATGTGCCTTGACTGTGGGCCTTCAGCAGACCAAGCAACCCCCTTGCTGGAGCCAGCGACCTTGGGTCCAAGCTGGCAAACGTTTGCTCAAGCCAGATGGGCCCACACTCAAGCTGGCGAGCTCGGGGTCTCAAACCTGAGTCTTCCGCATCCCAGTTCGACGCTATATCCACTGTACCACCACCTGGTCAGGCTGTCCCAGTGTTTCTGAGAAGTGGTTGCCACCTTATACCACACACCATAACCATGGTACTGTATTAAGAAAGTGACTTTATTAAGAACTACTGCCTGAAAACTTCCGTCAAGATGGCGATGGAGTAGGCAGACTTACCAACTTCCAACTCCCAGAACCAAAGTGGATTATAACTTGATTTCCATCATCTAGATAAACCTCTCTCACAACCCCTCACCCGGGACTCCAGGAGACAGGGAGAGAGGACAGGACTAGAGCAGCGGGAAGAGAGTGTGGTCTGGAATGCACAGGGAGAAAAGCTTTGAGGGACAGCCACCCTAAACACTGAACTGAGTCACTCCACAAATCTGAAACAATATTTCCCCTGGAACCAGCAAGGGGAAGCAGGACACCAGCCAAACAGGCTCCCCTGCGGCAACTAGAGCACAGTCGCTTAGAAGGAAGGAGCTTTCAGGCCTACAGTATGGAGTGTTAGGGTCTGAGCTGCAGCGCCCCCACCCACACTGCTGAGGGCTTGCTAGAGGGTGGGCTGTGGTGGGACACGGAAGCATGGTTCCGTCGGTGGAAGCAGAGGCCAAGCTGACTGGTGTGAGCTTGGTCTAGCCCAGCGGGGGCGAAGGGGACACGTGAAAGTGGTCTGGCAGCTGTGGGCCCGCTTGTGACCCCACCTGTGGGGGAAAAGCAGGAGCACGAAATGGGCAGAGATCCGCTACTGGGCAGGGGCGAGTGGGCGCGCAGTCTCACCCGGTCTCCAAGGCTTGAAGCCCTACACAAACCAGCTTTGCCCATGGAGGTGGAGCGAAAGCCCTGGCTCAAAGTTGAGCGCGCACCAGCAACCCAGCCAAGAAGCCGAGGTTGGTGGGGGTGGGGCGGAAGCCTGGATCACAGATAAGCATGTATCAGCAGCCTTTCTCAGCTGGAGGAACCAGCTGACAGGGACCCGTAGCTGAGCAAAAGTGCTCACCCTTGCCCTTGGTGCCCAGGCTTGTGGCCCGAGTGTGGTGCGCAATCCCACCCATGGAAGAAGGACGAAAGCCGAGACTGGCTGAGGCTTATAGAGTCTGTCATGAAAACATAGCCCCTCCTGTGGAGGTAGAGGCATGGCAGAAACCGCAGGAACAGCCACAGCAGCTGGCGCTGGCAACACCCATACCCAACCACACTAGGAAGTGGCAGAGGGGGTGGCAGGCCTGCAGACAGACCACACCTAGGGAACACAGAGGCAACACCCATTGGACTCCAGAGGCCACAACCTTCTTATACAGACAAAATGGGCAGGCAGAGAAATACAACCCAAATGAATCAAGAGAAATCCCCAGAGAAGGACCTGAATGAATCAGATATAACCAAACCACCTGATGCAGAGTTTAAAATAATGATAGTTAGGATGTTCAAAGAGCTTAGAGCAACAATGGATAGTCATTATGAACACCTAAATAAAGAGATAGCATGTATAAAAAAGGAAATTGAAATAATAAAAAAGAATCAGACAGAAATGACAAATACAGTATCAGAATTGAAGAACACAATGGAAGGAATTAAAAGCAGGATGGATGAAGCTAAGGATCAAATCAGCGAGTTAGAGGACAAAATAAACAAAGGCACAAAAACAGAGCAGAAAAAGGAAAAGAGACTCAAAAAAATCTAAGAAAATTCTAATGGAGCTCTCTGAGACAACATGAAGAGAAATAACATTCGCATCATAGGGGTTCCTAAAGAAGAAGAGAAAGAAAAAGGGATAGAAACTTTGTTCAATCAAATTAGAGCTGAAAACTTTCCTAAATTAAGACTGGAAAATGTTTCACATGTTCAAGAAGCACAGAGAACTCCATTAAAGAGAAACCCAAAGAAATCTATACCAAGACACATCATAGTTAAAATACCAAAGCTAAGTGATAAAGAGAAAATTTTAAAAGCTGCTAGAGAAAAAAAGGCTATCACCTACAAAGGAGCCCCAATAAGGATGACATCGGACTTCTCAACAGAAACACTTGAGGCCAGAAGGGAATGGCAAGATATATTCAAAGTAATGCAGAACAAGAACCTACAACCAAGACTACTTTATCCAACAAGGCTAATGTTTAAATTTGAAGGAGAAATAAAGAGCTTCCCAGACAAAAAAAAAAAATTCAAGGAATTCATTAAAACCAAACCAATCCTGCAAGAGATGCTAAGGAACCTGTTGTGAACAGATCAAAAGGGGAAAAGAATATAGTTAAAGAGAAATACAGCCTTAAAGAATAAAATGGCAATAAAAAACTAAATATCAGCCTGACCAGGCAGTGGCGCAGTGGATAGAGCATTAGACAGGGATGCGGAAGACCCAGGTTTAAGACCCCAAGCTCACTAGCTTGAGCAGAAAGCTCACCAGCTTGGACCCAAGGTCCCTGGCTCCAGCACGGGGTTGCTCAGTCTGCTGAAGGCCTGCGGTCAAGGCACATGTGAGAAAGCAATCAATGAATAACTAAGGTGTCGCAACGGCAACAAAGAACTAATGATTGATGCTTCTCACCTCTCTCTGTTTCTGTCTGTCTGTTTCTATCTATCCCTCTCTCTGACTCTCTCTCTGTCCCTGTAAAAAAAAAAAAGAAAGAAAGAAAAAGTAAAAGAACTACATATCAATAATAACCTTAAATGTAAATGGATTAAATCATCCAATCAAAAGACATAGGGTAGCTGCGTGGATAAAGAAACAGGACCCATACACATGCTGTCTACAAGAGACACACCTTAAAACCAAAGATGCATATAGACTGAAGGTAAAACGATGAAAAAAATATTTCATGCAAAGGGAAATAAAAAAAAGCCAGGGTAGCAATACTTACATCTGATAAAATGGACTTTAAAACAAAGGCTGTAGTAAGAGATAAAGGACACTACATAATGATAAAGGGAACAATTCAACAGGAAGATATAACCATTATAAATATCTATGCACCAAACATAGGAGCCCCGACATACATAAAGCAGACTTTGATGGATATAAAGGGTGAGATTAACAGCAATACTATAATAGTAGGGGATTTCAATACCCCACTAACATCACTGGATAGATCCTCAAGAAAGAAAATTAACAAAGAAACAGCAGACTTAAAGATTATACTAGATCAACTCGATTTAATAGATATCTACAAAACTTTTCACCCTAAAGAAGTAGAATGTACATTCTTTTCAAGAGCTCATGGTACATTCTCTAAGATAGACCACATGTTAGGACACAAAAGTGCTCTCAAAAAATTTAAGAAGATTGACATCATATCAAGCATTTTCTCTCATCACAATGGCATGAAACTAGAAATTAAACACAAAAGAAAAACTGAAAAATACTCAAACACTTGGAAACTAAATAGCACGTTATTAAATAATGAATGAATTAACAATGAGATCAAAGAAGAAATAAAAAAGTTTCTAGAAACAAATGATAATGAGCATACATCAACTCAAAATTTATGGGACACAGCAGAAGCAGTACTGAGAGGGAAGTTCATTGCACTACAGGCATACCATGAGAAGCTAAAAAAGCTCAAATAAGCAACTTGACCCTGCATCTAAAAGAACTAGAAAAACAACAGCAAATATAGCTCAGGACCAGTAGAAGGAATGAAATAATAAAGATCAGAGCAGAAATAAATGACATAGAGCTAAGGAAACAATACAGAGGACCAATGAAACCAGGAGCTGGTTCTTTGAAAAGGTAAACAAGATTGATGAACCTTTAACTAGACTCACCAAGAAAAAAAGAGAGAGGACTCAAATAAATAAAATTAGAAATGAGAGTAGAGAAATAACAACTGACACAACAGAAATACAAAGCATTGTAAGAACATACTATGAAGAACTCTATGCCAAAAAATTAGACAACCTAGGTGAAATGGACAAATTTCTTGAATCATATAATCTTCCAAAAATCAGTCTGGAAGAATCAGAACACCTAGACAGACCAATTACAACAAATGAAATCGAAACAGTTATCAAAAAACTCCCAAAAAAGAAAAGTCCTGGGCCTGATGGCTTCACAGGTGAATTCTACTAAAAATTCAAAGAAGAACTAACTCCTATCCTTCATAAGCTATTTTTAAAAATTCAAGAGGAAGGAATACTTCCAAACTCCTTTAATGAGGCGAGCATAATTCTGATCACGAAACCAGGCAAGGACAACACAAAAGAAAAGAAAATTATAGTCCAATATCCCTGATGAATTTACAGGCTAAAATTCTCAACAAAATATTAGCCAACCGGATACAGCAATATATGAAAAAAATCATACACCATGATCAAGTGGGATTTATTCTGGAGAGGCAAGGCTGGTTCAATATTCGCAAATCAATCAATGTGATTCATCGTATAAACAAAAGGAAGTACTAAAACCACATGATAATTTCAATAGATGCAGAAAAAGCATTTGATAAAATCCCGCACCAAAAAAAAAAAATCCAGCACCATTCATGATCAAAACTCTCAGCAAAGTGGGATTACAGCGTACATACCTTAACATGATAACGGCCATCTATGACAAACCCACAGCAAACATCATACTAAATGGGCAAAAATTAAAAGCAATACCCTTAAGATCTGGAACCAGGCAGGGGTGCCCCCTTTCACCGCTCTTATTTAACACAGTTCTGGATGTCTTAGTCACAGTAATCAAACAAGAAGAAGAAATAAAAGGCATCCAAATTGGAAAAGAAGAAATAAAACTGTCATTATTTGCAGATGATATGATATTGTATATAGAAAACCCTAAAGTCTCTGTCAAATACTACTGGACCTGATAAATAAATTCAGCAAGGTGGCAGGGTATAAAATTAATACTCAGAAATCAGAGGCATTTTTATATATCAACAATGCACTGTCAGCAAAAGAAATTAAGAAAACAATCCCCTTCACTATTGCAACCATAAATATAAAGTACGTAGGAGTAAATTTAACCAAGAAGGTTAAGGACTTGTACTCGGAATATTATAAAACATTGATCAAAGAAATCAAGGGAGATACAAACAAGCGGAAGCATATACCGTGCTCATGGTTAGGAAGAATAAATGTCATTAAAATGTCTATATTACCCAAAGCAATTTATAAATTCAATGCAATACCAATTAAAATACCAATGACATACTTCAAAGATATAGAACACATATTCCAAAAATTTATATGGAACCAAAAAAGAACATGAATAGCCTCAGCAATCTTAAAAAGAATAAATAAAGCAGGAGGTATCACTCTTCCAGATATCAAGGTATACTACAAGGCCACTGTACTAAAGACAGCCTCATACTGGTATAAGAACAGGCACATAGATCAATGGAACAGAACAGAGAACCCAGAAATAAAGCCACACCTTATGGACAACTGATATTTGACAAAGGAAGAAAGAACATGCAATGGAGTAAAGACAGCCTCTTTAACAAATGGTGTTGGGAAAATTGGACATCTACCTGCAAAAAAATGAAACTAGACCATCAACTTACACCATTCACAAATACAAACTCAAAGTGGATTAAAGAATTAAACGTAAGCCGTGAAACCATAAGCATCTTAGAAGAAAACATAGGCAGTAAGCTCTCCAACATCTGTTGCAGCAATATATTTGCCGATTTATCTCCACAGGCAAATGAAATAAAATTCGGGAAAAACAAATGGGACTATATCAAACTAAAAAGTTTTTGCACAGATAAAGGCAATAAGAACAGAATAAAAAGACAAACCACACAATGGGAGAACATATTTGACAACAGGTCTAATAAGGGGTTAATAACCAAAATTTATAAATAACTTATAAAACTCAACACCAGGAAGACAAACAATCCAATCAAAAAATGGACAAAAGAGGCCTGACCTGTGGTGGCGCAGTGGATAAAGCGTCGACCTGGGAACACTGAGGTCGCCAGTTCAAAACCCTGCACTGGTCTGGTCAAGGCACATATGGAAGTTGATGCTTCTAGCTCCTCCTCCTTTCTCTCTCTCTCTCTCTCTCTCTCACACACACACACACACACACACACACGGACACACACACTGTGTCTCCTCTCTAAAATAAATAAATAAAAAGAAATTTTTTAAAAAATGGACAAAATAAATGAATAGAAATTTCTCCAAAGAGGACATACAGATGGCCAATAGGCATATGAAAAAATGCTCAACATCACTAATCATTAGAGAAATGCAAATTAAAACCACAATGACATATCACCTCACACCAGTCAGAATGGCACTCATCAGCAAAACAACACAGAATAAGTGCTGGTGAGGATGTGGAGTAAAGGGAACCCTTCTGCACTGCTGGTGGGAATGCAGACTGGTGCAGCCACTGTGGAAAACAGTATGGAGATTCCTCAAAAAATTCAAAATCGAACTGCCTTTTGACCCAGCTATTCCACTTTTAGGAAAATACCCTAAGAACACCATAGCACTGTTCGAAAAGGAGAATTGCACCCCCATGTTTGTGGCAGCATTGTTCACAATAGCGAAGATCTGGAAACAGCCCAAGTGTCCATCAGAGGACAAGTGGATTAAAAAGCTTTGGTACATATATACTATGGAATACTACTCAGCCATAAGAAATGATGACATCGGATCATTTGTAACAACATGAATGGACCTTGATAACATTATACTGCGTGAAGTAAGTAAATCAGAAAAAATTAAGGACTATATGAGTCCATACATAGATGGGACATAAAAATGAGACTCAGAGACAAGGGCAAGAGTGTACTGGTTACCTGGGGGGAAGGGGAGGTGAGGCAGGGCGTAGGGAGAGGGGAGGGGCACAAATAAAACCAGATAGAAGGTGAGGAAGGACATTTTGACTTTGGGTGATGGGTATGCAACGTAATCAAATGTCAGAATACCTGAAATTATTTTCTCTGAACATATGTGCCCTGATTTATCAATGTCACCCCATTAAAATTTAAAAAAAAAAGAACTATTGCCTGAGAAAAAATAGTGAATAAGCAATTTAGTAACTTAGACAACGTGGCCAAATTATCATGAGTTAAGGTTTATTGGGGGAAGAAAGTCATTCCAATTTGTTGAATAATTCTGGAGTAGTTGTCAACAAATACACATTTGTAGCTGGTGAGACACCCTAACCATCTCCTGCCACAGCAGTACCTCAGGGGTGGGGGGCCTGGGCATGCCCCCGAAAAGTGCCCTCCCAGGCTGCTCCTTCTACTCAAGTGTACACTGACCACTGATATGAACAGTGGGAACAAGTTAAAAGGTCTCTGGGATTTAAGAAAGGTGGAACTGGAAACACAAAAAGACTGAACTTGGAGTCAGAGGACCTGATTCCATCCAAGCTGTCCCTTACTGCATCTCTCAGCTTCTTCACCTGTGAGAGAAGGAAGTATGAACCAGCAGGTGGATTATGCTCCAGACTGTGAAAGGAGACACAAGAGGACCTCACCAAGAGAGACTTCGGCCACATCCCTCTCCTCTGGCTAAAGTCTCATGCAATTACAGAAATCATACATTTTGAGGAAGAAAGTGGAGCAGAGGAGGAGGGGCTTTTCTAGACCAGTACTGAAAATCTGAAGACAGGGAGGGAGGGAAGGAAGGAGAAAGGGAGGGAAGGAGGGAGGAAGAGAAAGAGGGAGGGAGGGAGAGAAAGAGGGAGGGAGGGAGAGAAAGAGGGAGGGAGGGAGGGAAGGAGGGAGGGAGGGAAGAAGGGAGGGAGATAAAGAGGGAAGGGGGGAAGGAGGGAGGGAAGGAGGGAGGGAGAGAAAGAGGGAAAGAGAGTGGAGTTAGCAGACCAGAAATGTTGAGGATCTCCTGAAAGATAGATCTCAGAAGGGACACAAGCACCAGGGTAAACTGCAGTCCCAGACAGAAGGAGCCCGTGAGAAACAAATGGCGATTCTCATGTATGAATGTGAATCACAACCAGGAGCCACCAAACAACTGAAGAAAACCAACCATAGTCAAGAATGTCCCTGATCTCACAGAGAGGAGTAACACCTGAGGGACTAGCATCAACAGGGGAAACAGAAGACAAATTTTAAATAATAATTACTATTTCAGAAACAGTCAAGATGATGGCCCGCTTATGGAGAACAACAAGTTGATCGCACCAACACTATTCATGAGTGAACCAAGCCCTTTTCTGTGTGAATTATGCACTAGCCTTCAGCTTAGTCCAAGTCAAAATCAGAATCACTCAGGTCTGGGTTGGGCGTATTTGAGTGCGCAGATCTAAGGACACACATAGACACAATCACATGCAAACATGTGTGCACAGAGCCAAACTCCTGAGCTTGCTGAATAGAAAGGTCTCCTTCTGGTGATTACATAGCCCACTGCTCTCTTTGCACAGATGAGAAAACTGAGGCTCAGAGGGGCCAAGCTGGCCTCTTCCAGAGTCCCTCTCCACTTTCCATGTCTCATGCATCCTTTCAGAGGGTCCTTGGTGTCACAGTTCACTGGCTGTGCAAGTTCATTTCCCTGGTGCCTGCCAACCACAGCCTCGCCTTCCCTTTAAATTGGAGCAGTCCTTGGTTCTCAGGCAGTGCTCTGGCCCAGTCTTTGGTTCTAGGGAGGAGACTGCAGAGGCTTCTAAGAGTCGCCATTAGATCTGCTTGCGCAGGAACAGGGGGAAAAGTCAGCCACCTCTCTTCCCGCTGCATGTCAGCTCCCTGGAGGGTTCTGGGGCTATGTATGTCTATCAGATGGCATTCTGGGTTAGGCTTGTTCCTATCACCAAACCCTCCTTTTTTTTTTTTTTTTTTTTTTTTTTCAGTAACTACATTTTCCCTTCACTTTTATTCCTCCTGCAGCAAATCCAAGGCCTGTTGTCTGTTTGTCCACCCTTCTTCATGGGCTCATCCAGAGGAAGGAAGGAATCTGGAACCCCACTTGTGTGCAAGAAAGACCCTCTGTGGTGCACGTGACACACTTGACCTCCTTCTCTTCTTTTATTGTGCCAAAATATACATAACAAAATTTACCTTCTTTACCAACTTCAAGTGTACTGTTCGGTGGTCTTAAACACATTTACATTGTTGTATGGCGATTATCATCACCGTTCCACTTCCTGTGTCTATGAATGTGACTCCAAGTACAGCATACAAGTGAAATCATAGTTAGTATTTGTCTTTCTGTGACTGGCTCATTTCGCTTAACATAATGTCCTCAAGGTTCATCCACGACATGACATACTGAAGAATTTCCTTTTCAAAGCTCAGTAATATTCTGTGGTGAGGTTAGACCACATCTTGCTTATTGATGCATCATTTGATGAACCTTTGGTTTGCTTCTGCTTCTTGGCAGCTATGAATAAAGCTTCTATGAATATGGGTGGACAAATATCTCTTCAAGACTCTGCCTTTAATTCTTTTGTGTGTATTCCTAAAAGTGAAATTGTTGAATTATACGATAGTTCTGTCTGTTTCTAATTCTTGAGGAGCCGCAATACTGTTTTCCACAGTGGCTGCACCATCTCCCATTCCCGCCACAGTGCACAGGGTCCCTTTCCTTCGCATCCTTACCAACACATTCTATTTCTTCTGTGTGTGTGCTCTTTTTTTTTAAATTTTTTTTTACAGGGACAGAGAGAGGGATAGACAGGGACAGACAGACAGGAATGGAGAGAGATGAGGAGCATCAATCATCAGTTTTTTGTTGCGACACGATAGTTGTTCATTGATTGCTTTCTCACATGTGCCTTGACCGCGGGCCTTCAGCAGACTGAGTAACCCCTTGCTGGAGCCAGCAATCTTGGATCCAAGCTGGTGAGCTTTAGCTCAAGCCAGATGGGCCCGCGCTCAAGCTGGCGACCTCAGGGTCTCGAACCTGGGTCTTCTGCATCCCAGTCCAACGCTCTATCCACTGTGTCACCGCCTGGTCAGGCTGGTCTTTTTTTTTTTTAATAACACTTGACCTCCTTTCATTCTCTCAGTAACTGTGTGACATAAGCAGCCCTTCCCACTTTGATAGATGGAAGAACTGAATTCAGAGAGGTTAAGTCACTGGTGGAAGCCTCACAGCCAGCAGATGGCAAAGTTCATATTAAACCCAGGCCTCTCTAACTCCTTGCTCCTCCTGTCCCCGGTACCACCTTCCAGGGAACTTGAATAATCTCCTGAGGCTTCTGGGAAAGAGCATTTTAATTGGGGCTACAAAGCACACAGGTTTTGGTCTTAGATGACCTAACCCCAGGTAGGAGATAGGGAATGGCCAAGCACGTCCTTATTGTGAGATTCAAAGCCACGTGACCGGGAAGCCCTAAAGGGCAGGCAGGCAGACTTTAGAGAGCCCTGGAGAAGGATGGAAGGCATTCCATGCTTAGCAGGCAAAATGTTAGTTGCCTTTATTGCTTGGGATGGGTGTGATTATATTAATGTGTGTTGGGGGAAGGCTTTCGCGCCAAAAGGTTTTAAAAGGAAGAGAGATCACGTTGTTCCGGGGAAGAGTGATTACGTTCTAGGAGGAGCCCATGCTAGAGGAGAGCAGAGAAAGGCCACGTGGAGGAGAGGAGAAGCAGCCAAGATGGCAGAGTGCTGAAGGAGAAACCAGTTTGTGCAGAGTTTGTGCAGAGAGAAGGAGATGAAAAACAGAGGTGAATAAGGCTGGTGAGCTAGAAACCTTTGATTCTAGGAAACTGGGATAAGTCAATGGCTTTGGGAGCCCTGAATGGAAAGGGAAGTGTTTTCCCACTATGTGTATTTCAGGAGATATTGGCCACTCCTGAAATTCCGTGCTTCTCTCCTTGTCTACTTGGCTAACTCCTTCCCACCATTCAAGGATCAACATGAGTGACATCTCCTCTTGGAAGCCTTCTCTCCTCATTCAATTTCTTCTACTAGGCACAAAACCTATTTATGTCTCTAATGACACAGCATGGGGAAGACAGTGGGATTGATTCATTCCAGCCAATGTGTCCTTCCTCTCAGCATATTACATTCTACTCTGATTGTGTTTGCAGGCTGTCTCCCTCAAACCAGCTCTCTTCCCCCTTGACCACTGAAGCTCCCACTGTCTGACCCACTCATGTTCTACGAATGATTCATGGATGAACAACATCAGTTGCATCCTCATGGCTTCGCTCTCTCGGGTCCACACCAACTGATGTGACCTGATCCTGAAGAGGCCAGATTTCCAACAGCTGAGCTCTTTGGGGTCCCACAGCTGCCAGGCAAGGAGGGTGCCTTCCTCATCACATGCCTGTGGTGGACATTTGATGCAAGCCCCCCCCCCCCCCGCCCCTTGCTGGGAAGGCTGTGACAGGCAAGCTTCAGCCACCAGCCCCTCCAGGGATCCCTTAGCTGTAGAGTGGTCATGCCCAAGGTCACACCTCTTCCCCCCGGGGGACCACACTCAAGGAATGTCGGAGGAGGAGAAGTACACAGGAAAGAGCTACCAGAGCCCTCAAGACGGCTCTAGACAGAGAGGTCTGCTTGCAAGGCTGCCTTTTAGTGACACCTGGGAACTTGCATTTTGAGAAGGTCTCTACCATTCCATCCCACGGTAAGAGTGGCTCACTGTGCCTTAACAGTCCAAACAGAATGATTTATGCTGAACACCTGCTTTTTTCCCCCTGGAAATCTGCAATTCTGATATGATGAAGACAGAGGGTGCTCTGTGGCCAACCTCTGCCCATCCCCATCCCCTCCCCACAACAAAAATGCTGGGCACTGAGTCTCTAAAGAGCTTCCTCAGTTGGCAACATCTCACACATGTTGTCTCAATTATTGTGCCGGGGAAATTGAGCAGTCCTTCCTCCGTGACTCCGTCCCCCGCAGAGGACTCTTGGAAGCCTGCCCCCGACTCTGGACTTCTTCCAAAGACCTTTTCTCTGCTAATTTTGCCTTACAGCCTTTCACTGCAATAAAGCCTTGCTGTGATTACATCTGCAGGTGAATCTTTGAGCCTGGAAGCCCCAGGATGGGGTATAAAAGGTCATTTTTATTTCAGGGCTCGCAGAGAGTCAGGCCCACCTTGCAGCAGCCACTGGCCCTCTGCCTCTGCCTGCCCCTACCTCTCTCCCCTTCTGTCCACAGCCCTGGCCCCAAGGGCAACACTGATTCCCATCCCGAGTGCTGACCTCCATCTCAGAGGGCACTTCCCTGGGAATCCATCCTTCAATAGTTACAAATGCAGCACTTTCGGACCTACAGGTCATTCGATATTTTGTTGTGTGTTCGTTTTGTGGTCATAACAATCCTTTCTGGTGTTTTATAGAGGATGAAATGGGAGCTGAGAGAAGTGAAGTGGCCTACTCAAGGTCACCCAGCACATGGCAGAGCTGGGGTTGGACTCGGATCCGGATGTTTCTGAAGTCTGTGGCCTCTCTCCTGAACCAGGCTGGCTCCTGCCTGTAGTCCTGAAGGTCCAGCACTCTTTCAGCCAAAGGATGAATGGTCATGCTCTGTTCCCCCACTAAGATGTTCCAGGAGGCCCCTGAGGACCAGGTCTGGGCAGCCCTGCGTGGGAAAGAATGCCAGTTCCAGGAAAGGAGGCAGAATGTTTTTGGTTTTTGTCCCTGCAGGATTCTGAGGAGAGGAGAAATAAGCTGGACTCCTGACAGAGGAACTCCTGTAATGCTCACACACACCTGCACGCTCACCTGCAGCAAGCCTACCAGCACCCTCCAGCTGGGCCCTCTGTCCTCCCAGGTCTCAGACTCCAGTCCTGCAGTCCATGCAGTGGCATGTCCCTCTATGCAAGGGACAGGAGTTAGCCAGAGTCTCAAATACTGTCCAGCATAAACCATGGCCGGAGTCACAGAACCTGCCCAGAATGCTGGCACTGAAAGGAGTTTGGCTTCAGCTGGGGAGGGGCTGCCACTCTGCAGAGGCACCAGGCCAGCTGTCAGCTCCAAAGAAAATGGAGCTGTTGGAGGACGGCAGAGATGGGCTCTGGGTAGCTGGGGGCAGATGGATTCTATCTGTCCACAGACTGGTGGGAAGAGAGACATCTTCCCCAAGCAAGGGACAGGTTACAGAGCTGGCCTTATAAAACTCCACAGGATCCAGGTTGTCAACATCTGTTTCACAGAGGAAGGAGGTTCTAAGAAGGCATTTGGGGGTGTGACAGGGTGTAGGGGAGGCTGGCAGCCACAGCTCTGCCCCTCTGGCCTCCAGCACGGGAAGTGGGGGTGTGGGTGGGGCTCCACTGGCTCCACTTTTTGTGTCATGTTATGTGAGGTCAGTGGAGTGGCCTCAGCGGGAACACACAGCAGGGACTTCTCCAGGTCTCAATGACACCACCCCAAAGCTGGAGCTCATCTGTGGCTTGGGCAACTCCTAATGTCTTCCCTGCCATGGCTCCTGACTCTAGGGGTCTGTCCCTATTCCACACCGAGTCAGTGCAACACCAGAATTAGCCCCTCCCCATGTTCCACAAATAAACAAGCAAATAAATACACACATATGCAAATATGTAGGCAAATACACCTGCCCACTCAGTCACATCCACAGCTGAATTTACGGAAGACCTTGGGAGTCCTGCAAAGGAACCACATCTCATGCCTACTGCCACCAACTTTCAAAGCCCTCTTCTCTCTCCTGTTCCCTTATCCCCTCTGACCATCCATGAGGCTCAATGCCTGCCCACCTGCCACGGGTTCCCCTCAGGCCTCTGTGGGCTCCTCCCCCACACAGTGACCTCCCCTCAGAAGAAGTAGAAATCCTCCCTTTGCTGCAGTCAAGCCATGTTCCTGCCCCATTTGAGCAGGACTGTGTTCCCTGAACCACCTCAGGATTGCTTCTTCCACCCCGATCTCTTCATTGATGTACCTCCCCTCTTTTTCATGTATGCGTGCATGTCTGTGTGCATCTGAATTCTACATAATAATAGCTCATCTAAAGTTGGAAAGTCTCTGCCTTTTTAGTAGTCAACCAGGAGAAGCTGATAGTAGATACTTTTATCCAGTTTTAAAGATGAGGTTCCAGTAGCTCAGGTTAAGTACCCTCCCCAGCATCATACAGGATTGATCAGAGGGGGAGCCAGGACTTCCACGGCAAATGGGCAAAAATCTCAGGAAGGTGTTGTCTGAGTAGTAAGGTCAGATTAGCCCTAGACCAAAGAAAGGCCCATATTGAGAAAGCTTATAAGCAAACTTTGAATGGATCAAACTGATTTCAAGTTAATCGCAACCGAGATGAAGCCCAACTATATTTAAACAAATGCAATAGAATTCAGCACCCAAAAAAGGTAAAATCCAAGATGTCCAATATATAGTCTTAGACACACCTGCTCTCTCCATTTCTATTTAATGTAGTAATGGAAGTTCTAGCCAGAAAGATTAGGCAAGAAAAGGAAACTGAAGGTGTCCATAATAGAAAAAGGTAAAATTCTCTTTATTTGTAGATAATATGACATTAAATATATATACTAGCCTAAAGAATCCACAGATGTTAATACCAGAATGAGTAAACAAGCTCAGCAAAAGTTCAGGATACAACCTCAATATACAAAAATCACATAGAAAAACTCTAGTAATGAATAATCATAAGATAAAAAATTTTTAAATTCCATTTGCAATAGCATTCAAAAGAATAAAGTACTTAGGAATAAATATAGCTACAAAAATGTAAGACTTGTACACTAAAAATTACAAAACATTGTGAAAAGAAATGAAAGATAAGTAGAAAGAAATCCTATGTTCATGGATGGAAGATTTGATATTGTTAAGATGCAGATACTCCCCAAATTGATCTACAGATTCAATGCAATTCCTATTAAAACTCCATGTCTTTTTTTTTTTTTCAGAAATGGGCAAACTGGTCCTAAAGTTTACATGCAAATGCAAGGAACCCAGAATAGTCAAACAATTTTTGAAAAGAATAAACAAAGCTGAGGACTTATACTTCAAGATTTCAAAGCTTATTACGGGGTGGGGAAAGTTGGCAGATGTCGGTCAAAGTGTACAAGCTTCCATTTGTAAGATGAGTAAGTCCTGGGGATGTAACACACATATAGTGACTACCGTTAGGACTGGACTACATACTTGAAAGTTGCTAAAAGAGCAGATGTCACATGTTCTCATCACACACACACACACACACACACACACACACACACACAGAGTAATTGGGTGAGGTGACAGAGGTGTTAACTGAGTCTGTTGTGATAATCATTTCACAACATAATACGTGTATCAAATCAGCACGTTGTATACTTTAAACATACAGAACATTGCATGTCAGTTATATATCAATGAAGCTGAAAATATTATTTTTTAATTTTTATAAAACATCACAATGCTGCAGTAATCTGGACAGTTGGGACTGGCATAGGATGGACATTTAGATCCATGAAACAGGATTGAGAGTCTAAGAATAAATCTACACATTTATGGTCAATTTATTTTCAATATGGATGCAAATAGTCAATCCTACACATGGTACTAGAACACCTGAATACCCACCTGCAAAAGAATGAACATGGCCCTTTGCACCATTGTTGGGCAGATAAAATATATTATGCTCACTTTGTTAAAGATGGTGCTGCCCACGTGCAAGTTTTAAGAGTAAGCTTTTCCCCACACCCTTGATTGATTAGATGATGTGGGGTGGTGCAATCTCATGAGGAATCCTCCCAGTATGTCTCAGATAAGTGACTTTGTATCAGAAACTTCCTTGTGTGTAGATTGGATTAAAGGTTTTGAATCTATGCTATAAAGTGGGGCAGACCAGGAGCTTGCTCTATCTCGGTTCCTAAGATTAGTATTAGAGAGGAGAGCAGAGTAAGGCCACATGGAGGCCAGGAGAAGCAGCCAAAATGGCGGAGTGCTGAGGAAGAAGCCAGTTTGTGCAGAGTTTTTAGCAGGAGGAGATGGGGAACAGAGGTGGATAAGTCTAATGAGCTAGAAACCTTTTGATTCTAGGAAACTCGGATAAGTCAGTAGCTTTGTAAGCACTGAATGAGTGGGTTTTGGAGCCCAGTGTGTGTTTTTACATGCCCGCCGGGTGCAAGCTAGAATTAAAGCTGATGACTCACCAGTTCTTGGCTCCATTGTTTCATTACCAACTGTCCGAATCTAATGCAAACCTGCATGGGCCAGGCGGCCCTGTTGGTGGCCGTGACTACTGGCTTTACAACCATATACAAAAATTAACGCAAACTGGGTCAAAGATCTAAATGTAAGAACTGAAACTATAATTTCCACATGTGTATCTTTGTAATGTTGAGTTAGGTGACAGTTTCTGAGCTGTGACACCTAAAGCATAAGCAACAAAAGGAAAAAAAAGATACATTTGACTTCTTTACAATTCAAAGCTTTTTTGTGTGTCAAGAGACACTATGAAAAAGTGAAAAGACAAATCCACAGAATAGAAAAAAGTATTTGCAAATTATATACCTGAAAGGGGTCTGTTCTCCAGGATATACAAAGAAATCTTACAATTAACAACAGAAAGACAACCCAATTGCAAATGGACTGAGAATCTAAATAAACATTTCCTTAGGGAAAATATACCAATGACCAATAGGCACATGAGAAGATGCTCTGTATCATTAGTCACTAGGGTGACTCCCAATACAGCAGTGAGCTTGCTGGGTGTGCTGGTAGGCAAAGTGGGGTGGGGAGGGGGTCCTGCCTCTCTGGATGGAGTTGGTTACTCATTCCAGGGAGGCTCTGAGCTGCTTCCCAAGTAAAGCACTCCCGGGTGTTATGAACCAAAAGGCAGCCCAGGGCCATGAGTGAATGCCTTTCCAGAGGTCCTCTAGCAGAGCAGACCTTGGGGGAGGGGGGTGCTGGCAAACAGGAGCTAGCCCAGAGTACAGCAGGAGAGAAATGAACAAACTGGGGCTGCAGCCTGGGTTGCCCTGCTGATTATCTGTGTGCCTGGGGCAAGTCCCTGGACCTACTTTGCCTTAGTTCCTTCAACTTAGTCCCTTCGACCTTTAAATAAGAGAGAGAATGCTCCTAGATAATCTCTAAGGGACATTCAGAGCTAAACCATAGGACTCTATGATCTCAGAAGGAAATCAGTCAGGGGAGGAAGCTTCTAAGACTTGTACTTGCCACTCAGAAGTAAGCCAATGCCACCGGCGGTGCTCACTGAGTCTGAGCTCACCACACTCCCCTGTTCCCACTCTCTCAGGCGCTAGCTTGCAAATTGGTTCACATGATGAACACAAGCTGCCCAAATCATTCATAGGATGGCTTGAGAAAAAGCAATTAAATGCTTTCTTAATTGTAGAATGGAATGACAAGAGGTTAATGAGTTACTATAAAAACCAGTCCCTGCCATCTGGTGGCTGTCACCAAAGCCCACACACAGGGAGTGATCCCAATTTGTAAGACAGAATGAGGAGATCACTCAAAGTGAGGGAAAGGGGTGGGACTCAGGAAGCTGGGGCTTGGGCCCTGACCCCAGGGCTCCAGTGCATTCCAATTGGCCTCCAGACATCCCATGGCTGCAAGGAAGGTTCAAATCCAAGTTGGAAGTATTTGGGATGAGATGAAGAGCCACAATCATGCATCAGTCCCAGCAATACCTCTCTCTGGGATGCAGCCCTAGTGAGGGATGGCCCTGACAGCCACATTGTCAGCACACGCCAGGAGATGAAGAGAGACAAGTGGCAGACTGAGAGAGAATCGGGCCAACACAGAGGGAGAGGCAGAGGTAGGGCCTGCAGACCCTGCAGCGACAAAGAAACAGACCAGCCCAGATGGACAGAGACAAAAGAGAAAGGATGAAAACTGAAATACTGGAAAGGTAGAAAATGACGGGGACGCAGACAGGAGTGAATGTGAGATACAAATGAAAGGGCGAGTAATTTTCTGGAATCAAAAACAGAAAAGAACCTCTGAAGGGTTTGCTTTGCTCTGGGCAAAAGTGCCCATTCAAAGAGCTGACAGCTCCCAGGAGTCATCAAGAAGAATAACTCTTCTCCTTGGTGGTTGTCAAGAGAGGGCAGTGAGCAGGAACGGCCTCTGCTCAGCCTCTGACCACCTCTGTCTCTCTCTCTCTCTCTCTCACATACACACACACACACACACACACACACATACACACACAAGTTCACAAAACACACAAGTTCACAAATACACATTACAATACACATTAAATACACAATCACATATGCACAATACACATGCATCTACACACACACAGAAGCACACATCCTCACATGCACACATGTGCACTATCTATGAATACACACATACACAGCACCCCTGGCACAGCTCTGAGCTTACTGCCTCATGTAGCAGAGATCTGTCTCATGTAGTGGAGGCCACAGGTTTCAGGCTGCTCCCACCCCCAGCCCAGCTCCAGTCATAGAGTCCCCATCATCAGCCCAAGCCCAGCTGGGCCAGGTCTGATTTCCTGGTACAGAAGGAGAAGCCCAGGAAGCCCACACAGTCCAAGGGCTGCACACTCTGCAGTTTCCGTGAAGCCAGACTCCTGGCTGGCCATCTGCCATCGCCAAGACACTGGCTGGGAGACGCAGAGGCCATGCCTCACCTGTTCTACTAGGGTTCGACTTTCTTTCCAGGACGGGAGTTGGAGTCAGTCACTGCACAGACCTCTGGCAGTCACCCCACCCTGTGCAGTTGTCACTGGCCACAGCAGCGGCACAGCACCCTACTCCGTGGGGAGGGGGGCCTCACATTCTCGGCTTTACCTGCTTCACCACCACTCTTCCCACCTCTGAGGACCACTGTCTCCTCAGGGCAAGGTCTCAGCCTAAAAAAGAAATCTACAGCCACACATACACAAAAGAACAGTGATCTACAGCTGGAAGATTCCAGAATCTATTTTTCACATCATCTCAAGTCTTTGGTTTTCCTTCTCTTCTCTCCTACTCCACTGCCATGTGGCTGATCCATTCCTCAGAGGATTCTGCCCTGTCAACTAGAAAGAAGCAGTGATGTCCCACTAATCCATCCATCTCACTCGGGGTGAGAGAGTCCCTGAAATTTCCAGGGGAAGTTAGAGAAGGGATTGCCGGTGTTCCAGCGCAAAGTGAGAGTTTGAAATAGCCTGTCTATACTCTGGGTCCAATGAGCACAAGAGTTGGTCATGATTGTCTTAGTTATTTATTCATTCACTTATTTATTTTAATTTTTATTGAATTTTTTTTGGCAACATTGGTTAATAAAATGTTATAGGTTTCAAGAGTACAATTCTGTTATATATCATTTGTATATTCTATTGTGTGGTCACCATCACAAGTCAAGTGTCCTTCCATCAGCATTTATCCTCCTTTACCCTCTTCTACCTGCCCCAACCCTGCTGCTAATCACTATATTCTTGTCTGTGTCTACAAGGTTTTTCCCCCTTAATCCTTTTACCTTTTCCACCCCTAATTGTCTCTTTTATTTCCAGCAATAAACCAGAATACCGAGGTTGTATCTAACTAGCCAGCTAAGTTCTTTGGGGACTCGTGTCACCTCTAAGTCTCCCAGCAGAAACATGCCAGGTCTTTGAAAAGCTTCCCCAGTTCTGGTGCCAGGGTCCAGCAGCTGCACAGCCACAGTGCCAGTAGACAACACTCAGGGGACAGTAGGGCATCAGCAGTGGTGTCCTCACAGGCCTGGTTCCAGGAGTGACTTCACCTGTGGGTCTATCCTTTGTTTCTGTGCCTTTGGAGGGTGTGAGTGGTCTACTTCCAGGTGTTCTAGAGACTACCCAATAGCTTTTCTGCTTCAAGATAAAGAACATGCAGGGCACACGTGAGAGAGACAGAAGCACAGAAAGTCAGAGGGAAACAGAGACAGACTGAGAAAGAAAATACCATAGTTCTTAAAATGAAGTCATGGGCACTGGTCTCTGACCCCCTTCTGCAGTCTCCGGGCAGAGCTCTGTCTCCCAGTCACAATCCTGGAGACCCCAAGCATTAAGAGCCCCCGTTTTTAAAACTTTATATCTCAGGCAGCTGCCCCACACTTCTACTGACACAAATAAACACATATGCATGTGTACACATGCCACACACATCACACACACTACTTTTGCTCATGGTTCATTCTGTATTTTCCCAAAGTCATTGCTAGAAGCTGACACATTCCATCCTTCGACTCCTGGCCTCCTCACCCAAGATTGCAGGTGCAGGAAGGGAGGAGCCACAGGGTGCTGAGCAGGGGGCAAGGGGCGCAGATGGGGTCAGCACTCAGCACCCAAGCTGTTACATCAAATGCTACAGAAGGCATTTATTTCACAATTTTGAATGTTGTAAACTACCACCTCAAACATGGGACCCAAAGATTTTTCTTTAGCTTATTACTCTTGCGGAGTGATTTTCACTCAGGCGTGGTGGATGCACAGCCAGGTGGCACTTGCAAGTCAATTGATGTCCCTGAACACCTTTTTGTGTGTGTATATCACAGAGACAGAGAGAAGGACAGGTAGGGACAGACAGGAAGGGAGAGAGATGAGAAGCATCAATCCTTCATTGCGGCTCCTTAGTTGTTTGTTCATTGATTGCTTTCTATTATGTACCTTGACCAGGGGGCTACAACAGAGCAGATGACCCCTTGCTCAAGCCAGTGACCTTGGGCTCAAGCCAGTGGCCATGGGGTCATGTCTATGATCCCACGCTCAAGCCAGTAACCCCATTCTCAAGCTAGTGAGCCCGCGCTCAAGCCAGGACCTCAGGGTTTCAAACCTGGGTCCTCTGCATCTCACTTCAATGCTCTATCTACTGCTGCACCACCTGGTCAGGCCCTGAATTCCTTTTGAGCAACCACCTAGCTTCCTTTTTCACAGTGAGCTGGGTACTGCTTCATTCATCAGGGTAGCCAAGGGTCACTCTGAGTGAATGGATCAGAGGAAAGAGTTCAGCAGAGAACTGACAGTGAACATTCCTATGAATTCTGATAATCCCAGCCCTGAGAGAAAGCACTTAAATAGAACAAACCACCTGAGGATCACTCAAAAGCAAGTATCAAATATAAGCAAATGCAAGATTCAGGGAATATTCTGTGCACTCTCAGAATGTCAAGGAACTCCATGTTGGGAGGGATGGTGACATGTGTGTCCCCACCACCAGCTCCAACTGCCACAGTGACTTGCTTTGAGTAGCTGCTGCCACTTCCTTTCACAACATTGGTTCCAACCAGCCAATTACCATTGCCCGGTGTGTCTTAAAACCTGTCAGATACTCAGGGCAGACCACTAGCGACATGGCCCCTCCATAATGCTTTGATGTAGCAGTTGAGAACTTGGGCCCTGGAAGAAGAAGCCTAGTGTTTATAGTACTGGCTTCATTGCTGGTTGGCCTGCTTCCCTCTCTGGGCCCCAGGTTGACATGGGAATATTAATAGCAGCTATCTGTATTCCTGAGAAGGTTAGACTCATTGAGTTATATGAAGGGGCATCTACCTGAGTTCAACCAAAGAAATAGAACCAGCAGGAGACATATATTAAGAGGTTTGTTGAAGGGATGGGGGCAGGCTGGGCAAGTCTGAAACCCACAGGCTGAAGCTGCCTTCTGCCGTGGGATTTTTTCTTCTTCAGGGAAACCCCAGCTCTACTCTCAACGCCTTTCAACTGATTGGGTCAGGTCCACCCAGACTGTCTAGGATATTCTCCTTAAAGTCAACTGATTAGGGACATTAATCACATTGACAGAGTGCCTTCATCACAGCAATACCTCAGTTAATGTTGGATTGAATACCTGGAGACCATAGCCTTGGCAAAGTGACATATAAAGCTGACCATTACAGAAGGGTAAGCACAATGGCAGGCCCAGAAATCCATTACTGGATTTATTCAGTACTGAATCAGTTCAGCTATTTTCTTTTTAGGATTCTAAGGCATTTGCTGATGAGGTTGACACCACCGTGAGTCAAGCTTCCCCTTTCCTCCATGTCACATGGTCAGTAGTATCTCTTCCTCACTTCTAAATCTCCTTCCAAAGGAGGCTGAGCGCTCCCAACAAGGAACCAAAAGAATGGTGAGCCTATGCTCCTCATCCTTCAGCACACATTTCCTGGGAACACCCTGTGCCAGCCCAGGGCCAGGGTTTGAGGGGTTATACATGCAGATACAGGCCCCTCCACTCATGGAGACCTGGGCCCGGGATGCTGCCCTCAATTCCTCTTCTCAGGCCACTCACCTTCCTGCCAGGCCCACTGTGGTGCATAGGCCTCCTCTGCAGCTTTCCTGAGTAGGCACCTGGCCACAGCAGCAGAAATCTAGCCCATGTTCAGATCTATGTCTAAGGACCTGCTTAGAGTGGCACCTTTTTCTAATTTACTCAAAGGATCCAAGAAGCTAGTGGCACCCTGGTCACACATTTAACTATAGAACACCCACTCACCCCCAGAGGGAAATGCTCCAGGGGTCACAGACTGTTTAACATGGAATACCTCCGTTCCCTAGTCACATGCATACACACAATGCAGTGAAAAGCCCTTCTCAGCCCCTCGTGCTATTTTCTCCTACTCAGGTCTTCAGGCCGCTACCCTCTCTCACTCATTCCCTACCTCCTCCCCAGGGAGAATAGTCCCCAGGGAAACTATTCTCTGTCCAATGACCACTCCCACCCCATGACTTCACCCTAGCCTGAAGCTACCTCCTCAGTGACCCAGCAGCAGTGCTCATTGACCTAGCACTAACCCACCCTGGCCCTGTGGTTCTCCCCAGTCTCCCTTTGTTCAGTTCACATTTGCCCTTGCTGAAGCCATGATATCTCAGAAAATCCCACATGCCCTTTCCAGGAGCTCATCTTTCCAGATACATGAGCTTGATCAAGCCAATTAACCTCTTTGAGCTAGAATTCCTCCTCTGAGTTCATGGCATCCTCCCCCCAGTCAAGCTTGCCAGCCACTGGACACCACGGCCTTGGGAAGCATGTTTGCCTTGGCATGTACTGTGGAGACTTCGATAGCAGGAGTTCCTATGGTAACGGTAGTGCCTAATGTATAAATTGAACTCTATCCTGTATATGTACGTACAGTACAGCAGAAACCATAGTAAATATGGGGCTCAGTGCTCCCCACAGTTTCAGATGTTCAGTGGAGGTCTTTAAAGTATTGATAACCCTGGACGAGGGGGGGGGCTGTATTTCTAGACTTAGATTTTATTTCTCGTGTGGACTGGATGTTACTGTTCAAGGCTGTATTTTTGTTATCACAAGGGGCTATTTTCTCTCAAGTCTAATGGGAATGGGTAATAAAAAAATTAAATAAAAATAAAAACGGAAGGGAAGTGAGCAGCTCATTTTATTTATTTTTTAATCCTACCACTTTTTCAGAGGAAATAAAAAGTTCAACCTCCTCGCACTGTCACTTTGGTTGTTCCCACCCAATTAACCTTTCTGTAAGCATGGCCATGTACACATACCTAGTAATAATGTTTATTACATACACAATCACATATTTTTCACCCAACGCAGTTATGCTATACCTTCTGAAACTTAACTTTCTTTTCTTTTTTCTTTTTAGATTTTATTTATTCACTTTTATTAGAGAGAAAGGAGAGAAAGAGATAGAGAGAACAGGGGGAGGAGCAGGAAGCATCAACTCCCATATGTGCCTTGACCTGGCAAGCCCAGGGTTTTGAACAGCTGTGTGACCTTGTAATAGCTAATCACCTTGCTGTGCCTCTTCAGAAACATGTGGATGATCACAATAGTGTCTACTTCAGAAAGTACCAAGAGGGCTAAATGTGGTCCAGTGTATAAAGCACTCAAACAGTGCCTGGCCTACGGCAATTTCTGAGAAAAATGTTAGCTTTTTTTATACCGATCTACCTTGTTTGTTTGAACAGTGAATAGAATTCCATTACATAAATATACCATGTTCTGTGATGAAAATTTTAACTTCTACAAATTTTGCTCTTATAAGCCATGGAACAATGGAAGTCCTTGTGCAAATATGTTTGCTTATTCATCCTTTGACTTTGGGAGGATGAATTCCTGGAGGAAAGATGGTTGGCTTATTCAAAAGCACATTTTCATTTTATACCTTTGTTGACAAATAACCCTCACAAAGGCCGTAGGGATCTATTTTCCAACCAACAACGTGTTCGTGCTCAATTCTTCATTTTCACTAATCCAAAGGTGACCAAGCGTTTTAATTTGGTAGGCAGCAATAGAGACACTGCCACGTTGCTGTTTTTATTTACATTTCTTTAGTTATTATTGAGGTCTGGCATTTTTAATTTTTTCCTCTTTAATAGGTCGTGTGTGTGTGTGTGTGTGTGTGTGTGTGTGTGTGTGTGTGTGTGTGTGAGAGAGAGAGAGAGAGAGAGAGAGAGAAAATTGCCTATTTGTCCCTTTTTGACCTTTCTGATTGATTCAAAGAAATACTTTCTATCGTATGAATAGTCACTCTTTTCCTGCAAGAATGTGGAACAGATACTTTCCCCCAGGCTGTCACTTATGTCTTTATGTTTTAGTTTATTTGTGGTGCCTTTCACAGTACAGTTCAATTGTTTTTGTTTGTTTGTTTGTTTGTTTTTTAGGGTTTAGTGCCTTCCCCATCCCAAGATATAACTATATAGATATATGATAGATATAGGTATAGATGACGTAGAGATGGAGATAAAGATATGACATATGCCCTCTGCCTGCCCTTGGGGGATAGGTAGATAGATGATAGATAGATAGATAGATAGATAGATAGATAGATAGATAGATAGATAGACAGACACAGATGGACACAGACTTACATATACTCTTACATACATGTATGTAGTCTTACATTGCCTTTCAGTGTGTTAATATTTTATATTTAATTTACAAATCTTTAATCTATGTGGAATTTCTTATTGTACATGGCATGAGGTAGGTACCTGATTTTATTCTCTTGCAAATACAAATAGCAATTTGAGTCACGGTTCAAAGTACCTTTGACCTCCAAGTGGGGCCCCTGAAGAACTAAGAATCTCTGGACTCATCAAGTGTGTCCGGCCCTGGAAGAAGAGCAGGCTGGGGAGGGAGGCACTCTTCCCTCCCCTTGCCTACCCTCCTCCTGTACTGATTGTAACTGGCAGCTATAGCAGGTGTCTGTGAGGCTCTTCTACTCAGAGAGCAGGGTGAGGTGGGCAGGCTGCTGAGGGGTCACAAATACTACATCACTTGAACACAGCATTACAGGAATGGTCAGGGCCTGAGCTATAGTTACCCTGGGACCACAGTAACTTACGTGCCTAGAGAAATCATTTTCCTGGAAGATGCATTTTAGGCAGCATGGAGGCTCAGGTGACCCTTATATCATCTGGTTCCACGTTTCCATGGATTTACACATGCTGGCTTCCCACAAGAAAGAAATCTAATTACTGGCGGAATAACTTACAGGTAAGGGGACCTCCAGCAGGCATCCAACCTGGCTGTAAATCCTCTGAGCTAGATCCCGCAGAAAGTGAACCTGATGCTCAGATCAGAACACCTCGCAGCTCAAAACGGGGGTATGTTGCCTACCCCAGCATGGGCAGGAGAGTAGGCAGTCTTCAGAGGAACGGTGGGTATTTCGGGCCCAGACAGGAGAAAGAACATGGGATTGGGCATCACAATGCCTGGGTCTTTGTTTCCTCTATTGGCCCCAGCATGACTTTACCCTTTCCTCAGTTCCCCTATCTAAAAATTCTGGTTAACAGATGTAAAGCCACACTCAGGGACCATGCTGTGTCTTAAAGACAAATCTCCAGTATTTACAACAATGTTGAAAAGTGAGAATGAGTACTCCCACATTAAATATGTCGAAACAAGATCAAAGAGGTTGGGGAAATGTGCTGTGACATAGCTTGAAAGTGGCAAAGCTAACATTCAAATCCCCTGGCCCCAGCCCAAAGTATGAGCGCCGTCCCTGCACCCGTGTTCCCAGCGCGCTGTGAAGAGGCCACAGGCTGTGAAGGGTGGACACTTTTCTGGGCTTCCACTGGGGAGGCTTCTAGGGCTTGTATCTCCCTTGGCCTCTGTGGCTCTTGGCCCTAGGGAAACACCCACAGTGAGTCAGTGGTAATCTGGTCCCCAGAGCTGCCCAGCACTCTGCCCCAGGGATCCTGCCACACCTAGGACACGTCCTTACCTGGCTGGGTGGGAGGAAGGCCTGGCGAACATCAGCAGGGACGGGGCCAGACACAGTGGGGCCCAAACACCACATGTCTACATGTGTTACATCAAACATGAGGTCCTGTGCTCCATCCTTGATGAAATTATCCTCACAACAACAAAATGTAAAAAATAAAAAGTAAACTTGCAGTTCCTATATGACTGAAAGACAACTAAATTTAATTATTATTGTGTGTGTTTGAATGTTCTATTCATGGGCTGGTGATATCTGGATGAGTAGTAAAATAAAAACACAATTCTTTTATTATTTTATATTTATTTCATAAAAGTCTTGTCTTCATTTCAGCAAAATCTCCAAGTATGTTAATTTCCAAACAATTATATTTCATTGATAATACTTAACTAAGAATTTTTTAAAATGTAATTGTATATAAATTGTGAATTTCCTTTCACTTTTTATGCCCCTTAAAATTTATGCAAAAATTGGAAAAACAATGAAATTGCTTTCCAAGATGATTTCAGTTATTTCTCCTTTAATATTAAAAATTGCTAAAAAAAAATTAAAAGGAAAAAATGAATCATAATTAACTAATGTAAAATATTTTAATCGAAGGTATAAGTAAAGCTGAAAGTTTAAATGTGAATTCTTGCAAATGCAGATGTTAAGTATATTTAACCTTGGCCGGTTGGCTCCATGGTAGAGCGTTGGCCGGGTGCGTGGATGCCTGGGTTCAGTTCCCAGTCAGGGCACACAGGAGAAGCGTCCATTTGCTTCTCCACCCCTCTCTCTCCCCGAAGTTAAGGCTCAATAGGAGCCAGTTGGCCCCAGGCACTGAAGATGGCTTCATGGCCTCCACCTCGGGAGCTAATAACAGTTCAGTTGCTAAGCAAAAGAGCAACGCCCCAGATGGGCAGAGCATCACCTCTAGTGGGCTTGTTGGATGGATTCCGGTTAGGACACATGAGGGAGTCTGTCTCTGCCTTCCCTCTTCACACTGAATTTTAAAAAAAGTATTTTTATTTTATTATTCAATATTTATAACTCTGGTGTCCATCTAGCTACCAATGTGATGAATCGATGCCATACTTCACACAAGTTGTGTCTTGAGCTGCCTCGGTACACAAACGTAGGAGTCACCAAAATTGTTTGCTGTATTTCCATGTGCCTCAGTGTCCCCGTGCAGTGTATTGGGAGTGCTGTGTTCCTTCTTATCTCCAGAACCAGAAATCGGAATGTGCAGAGGAGACGCTGGGCAATGCCGGCAGACAGGGACAGGCTGCGTAGGAACCCACAGCACCAGGAATCAGAATGTGCAGAGGAGACGCTGGGCAATGCCGGCAGACAGGGACAGGCTGCGTAGGGAACTTACAGCACCAGGAATCAGAATGTGCAGAGGAGATGCTGGGTAATGCTGGCAGACAGGGACAGGCTGCGTAGGAACCCACAGCACCAGGAATCAGAATGTGCAGAGGAAACGCTGAGCAATGCCGGCAGACAGGGACAGGCTGCATAGGAATCTATAGCACCCAAGCTGCGAGGATGCACCTGGCAGCTTAATTTGCCTTGTCTCATACCTGAGCCCTCTGCTCCACTCCCCCCTGCTCTCTGAGGCCATGTTCTCCTCTGACACTATCAGAGTCATACAACACGCAACACACAAGACTCCTGGGCCGTTTCCCAGGACAAAAGGCAAGAGGCCTGCAGTAGCGGTTCCCTGGGGCCTGAATGGTGACACTCCCAAGAGCAGGGTCTCGATGTCTTGGGACCATCCTGAACTCCAGATCCTGAGAATCAGGGGTACACACACATATGTGTGTGTGCACACATGCATGCCTGTGAAACTCAGGGCCCTACACAAAGTACAAGCTCAGTGCAGGGGCCCCTCTACTCAGAGTCTCAGGGTGAAGTACAATAATAAAAGGACTTGGAGGACTGTCTGGGCCCCCAAGATCACCCCCAGGAGGACTCACAAGACTCAACACATAATGGAACACATAGCTGTTATGTATTACGACAGGGTATAAAGCAAAATCAGCAGAGAAAGAAGCAATGGGCGAAGTCCAGAGGAAAGAAAACAAGCACAAGCTCCCAAGAGCCCTCTCCCAGGGGAGCACAGGACACTCTTAATCCCCAGCACTGAGCTGGGACAACACCTGTTGCCTGTCATCTACCAGGGGAGCTTGTCAGAGACTCTGTGCCCAGGGCTTTAACTGGGGGAAGCTAGGAAGAGGGTGCTGGTCATGGAGGCACCCTCTGCCTGCTTTGTACCACAATTCCAGACTCCCAGGGGAAAGCCAGTGGCTCACAGTTTAGGCACAGTGAGTCACCCTTACCAGGGAATGGTGGGGACCTTCCAGAATCCAAGTTCCTGGATGCCAGCCACGGGCCAGCCTCGCAAGCAGGTCTAACGAGGACAGTCTCAGGGGCTCTGATAACACTTTCCCCCATAAGAAGAAATTGGGGTGGAGGAATGGGAGTCCTTTTCATTTGCCCCTCTTACATTCCTTTTCTTAGGGTGAGGATGAAAGCCAGGGCTGGCCTGAGCAGAACTAGAGTTGGTTCTCACCTCACTCAGATGCACCCACACAGTCATAAGCAGCCTATACCTGTTCATATTCACCTGGAATAACCTCCGCATGCATTCGTACTTCATCCTGTAATGTCCAGGCTCCTAGAAGATACCAACAGCAGTGTTATTAAGCTTATAGTCAAGCATATCTAAACAGCATACTGTTCATAAATGTCATAGGTAGTCAACTATTTTTAAATGCAAAGGAATTCCAGACAATTTTTACCTGAGAAGGTGGAGAAGGGGAGGCAGGGACCGGGATCAGAGCAGAGCACAGCGTTCTCAACAGCGTTCTTACAATAGGTGGCAGGTTCACAGGCTCACCGGCCCATTCTATAATCTGACTCATAACTGCACATGAAGTAAGTTGTGAACACATATATTCTTGTACATGCACAAAAAATACATACTAAAGCATTATAATTTATTAAAATTTACCATCTGGGCAATGAGAAGGGGCCCTTTCTTACTGCGGACACATGTGAGCTGGGATTCTCGGTGCTGGTTACCATCAAAACTTAAAAATTTTATAACTTAATTGGCATAGCAACCTATGGTCATCGTAAATCAAATGGCATGAAGCTAATATTCCTTCATTACTAGGTCATTAGCCATTCCATTATTTTTCTCACTGAGAATTTCATTTTTGTGAATCCATTAGATTTTTGTTAATCAACTTTGATTACTCTGAACTCATTGTTTCAATGTTTAGGTAAATAACCTTTGTTTTGTTTTTGCCATATTTATTTTTACAGTTTCATTATAATTATGGTTCACTATGTATGGTAAAGATGCAATGTTTTCATTTAAAATAAGTTTATACGAGCTAAAATTTAAGCTGAATTAAAATACAAATATTAATAAAATGAGAGCACAAGTGGTGTGGGGATAGGACAGAGTCATGAAACAGGTGAGTGATTGACTCAGCTTAGAAAGCATGTGCAACACTAATTAAAATCCAAATAGCTATCATCCAACTTCTGCTTTGTTAAATTCTGTGGGAGCCCAGAGAGTTACAGTTACAAGGACGTGTGTGTGTGTGTGTGTGTGTGTGTGTGTGTGTGTGTGTGTGTGTGTGAGAGAGAGAGAGAGAGAGAGAGAGAGAGAGAGGATGATCTTTATTCTTAGAGAGTTTCCACCTGGAAAAGCAACACACACAGTTTCAGACGAGGAAACTTTGCTTGGGTACTAAGAAGTATAAATATATTTGGGAGGCATGAATAAGGAAAGAAACTTGTTCATTGATTTACCAAACCTTCAATGAGTCCTGCCTAGATGTCTCATCTAGCATTAAGTACATGTAAAAATAAGTTAACTTAACCTTCAAGGGACTCACAGAAACGGAGGAGGAGGCATACAGCAGTTATCCATGTTACACTATGTGATGTTCATGCTATGTAAAAATATTGTAAGAAGGAAAGAGCCAAGACAAGGGCTGGATCACTCTGCAGGGGACTCTGCAGGGGACTGGATCTGAAATGTCTCATTAGTCTAATAACTCTTGTTTCCTAGAACAGAGTCTCTCACATAGTTGGTGCTCAATAGATATTTATTGAAGCGTTGAATGCTAATAAGCCTATGATAGGCTGAACAGTGGTTCCCAAAGATATTCACATCCTAATCCTTGAAATCTGTGAATATCACCTTACATGGCAAAAGGAACTTTGCAGATGTGATGAAGTTGAGGATTTTGAGATGGAGATGTCATCCTAGATTGTGCAAAATGTACTTACAAGTATCCTTATAAGAAAGAGATCTGACACACAGACAGGGCAGGAGAAGGCAATGTGACCACAAAGGCAAAGAGATTGACCACAGGCAGAGATTGAAGTGATGTGGCCACAAGCCAAAGAATGTCAGCAACCACCAGAAGCTGGAAGAAGCAAGGAAACAGATTCTCCCCCATGGAGCCTCTCAAGGGAGTATGATCCCACTGACACCTTAATTTAGGCCCACAAGATCCAGTTCAAATTTCTGAACACCAAAACTACAATAGAACAAGAATCTGTTGTTTTAAGCCACCACTTTTGTGGTAATGTGTTACAGCAGCTACATTAGCTAATACAGTCACCGATCTGGAAAGAAATTATAGGCAGAGGGAGCTACAAAAGCTGTCTGGCCAATGCCAGGTACTTTGCAGAGCCTGGGGATTTTGAGCTGAGGCATCCTAAGATGCAAACAGAGCTTAAGAAAGACGAGTCTGGCTTGGTTGTACAGGATGGGTGGAAGAGAGAGGCACCAGAGGCAGGGAACCCTGCCAAGAGGTTCTTGAGGCAGCTCAGGAGTGCAAAGGGGATGAGAGCCAGGCCTCAGGGATTAGCAGTGGGAATGAGAGAAGGGGCTGGTACAAAAGAAATTTCAAAGGCAGAATTGATGGAGTTTAGTGAAGAGTGAGTATAGCAGATGAAGGAGAAATGTTTTCCAGCTGTTAGAGCCGAGACTGCACAGAGGGGGAGAATTGGAGCAAAGGGAGACATTTCCAAATGCTTCTAACAATAGTCAGTTAGCCTCAAAACCATCCCAGCGCCATGATGTGAGTCATTCCCAGCGTCAAAGAAAAAGCTCATGATTCAACACTTTGCATGACCGGAGGAAAAGGCTATCACCAGAGCTCCTTATTATAAAGTTTGGAAGAAGTCTTCCCAGATGCCCTCCTGATCTGCCCTCAGCTAAATGCCTCCTAAGGCCTAGATTTTCAGAGTGGGAATGGGAAAGGGAAGGGGTGGATGAAAAGGAGAGAAGAGGAGAGAAGGAGGGGAGGGAGGGAAAGGGGAGGAGGAAACAGGACCACAGGTCCAGCACACCACAGACACATTCCAGCTGCCATTCTGCCAGGAACACTGGACCAGGGACCAGAAAAGCCCATCGGAAGGAGATGTAAGCCCTTAGAGCACCTTCAACAGGACTCTGTCTCCTGCTTGCTGCTGCTTCCCATCCCAGAGAACTTTGGACCTAAGCAGTCTTCTCAACAGAAAGGCAAGGGGAATCTGACATAGTGGGAGCCTGCAAGCGTGAAGTGAGTGAACTTAGCAAACTTGGGCTTCTGACTGAGAATGTGCTCTCACACAAAGAGCTACTCAGAGCAGAGAGCGGAACCTCTAAACAGACAGCAGTCAACCCAAGTCACACCTCAAGAGATCTTGGCCACAGCCTAGGAGAATATGAATAATAACAGAGCTCTGCCCCAAGCACTCCGTCCCCACCCCCACCCTGGGCCACAACTAACTGAACTTACCAAGTCTCTATCTGAGAAGGCCACAGCTCCAGCACCCTCCTTTGTACTGAAGAAGCTGCTAAGGCTCACTGTTTTACCTTGGCGAGGGAGGGGAAGAAAGAGATCCCTGCATTTACTTATTAGTTATCTATTGACCTTGTCCTTCTTGTGTGTCAGGCACCTGCTTCCCGGACCAAACCCGGATGCCCTTCCATTTGCACCTCTCTTCTTTCGGGGCTTCACACAACCTGCTAAACAAGAGACACTCCCATGGCCCGTCTCTCCCTACAAAGGCCGCTGGAAAATGTGCTGCATTGATGGAGAAGTCAACTGAACAGCACCAGTGTCTAGCAGGGTTGCCCTTCACACATTTATTTGCTCATTCTACAATGCTTTATTGAGTGCCCAGGATGTGCCCAGCATGTGAACAAAGGGCTGGCAGCTCAGCAGGTGCACACTATCCATTAGTACTTCCTTCTGGCTTGGCCAGTGAGCAGGGCAGGAACACAGCCCTGATCAGACAGGCAGAAAGCCCTAGAAGGAACTGGCCTTGACCTCGACACCCATGGCTGGCAAGTGGCAGAGCTGGGGGAAGGGGAAAGCCCCAGGCCCCAAGTTCCTGTTCTAACACTGTCCTCCCCTGACATACACTCTGCCTGGTTCAATCACTGAGAATCTTCCACACATGAAACCACGGATGGGCCTTTGGCATTTACCCAGAGCATCCCCACCCATTGTCTCACCTGAGTCGCTCAGCAACCCTGTACCCCCATTTTACAGACAGGGAAACAGAGGCACAAAAAATGTCAGAATTTGTCCCACATTACACAACTGGCAGGCTACCAAACTGAGGCACAGGCCCAGATCTCATGACTTCAACGTCTTCTTTTCTCTTGGTATCAAACTGCTTGTTTTTGTTCCTGATATATTGTCTTCCTCACCTCCCCTATCCAAAAAAAAAAAAAGAGAAGTAAAAAAATAAAGAAAATTCACTCATACACACACACATCACAACCAAAATAAATAAATAAATAAGTTAAATTAAAAACAGACATGTCTTCTCCTCTCTAGAATCTGGCAGCAGGCAGCAACCAAACCTCCTGAGAACAGTGATTTCCAGGAGAAATCTGACCATCCCCAGCTTCCAAAGACATTGCAGTGTTTCCAATTATGGTGCTGAGTGCTCTGGCTTGGAGGCAGGAGCAGCGGTGGGGGGCGAGAGGGCTCCAGGAGGCAAGGCTGACTTTGCTCAGATCCCTCTGCTCCGGGCTAATATGTCAATAGCCTCTTAAACGGAATGTTATGTGCCTGGGATTTTACTGTCAGACTCATCCCGTTTGGGGTAGAGTTTAGGGTTGTTGGCTTTTTTTTTTAATCTAAAGTTGATTGCCTCTCTCATTATCAAAGCCACCATCCATTTCTACTTTCTTAAGGGCCGCAGGGAGGAACAGAGCTGGAAATGTGTTCCTGCTTTAGGTTTCAGGATTCCCCTCCTCTGCCTTGTTGAGGGTTGTTCAGGTTTTCCTGTTGTAGGTGCAACAAGATCTGCCAACAGTGGGTGGCCTGGCTGTGCCCGCCCACCCGTTTGAAACTAATTTACAGCTTCATCTGGGACTATTGTCACTTTAAATTAATTAGCAAAATGCACCAAAAAATTCATGTATGGGGGAGGGGCCAGGAAGGAGCTGGGAGCGTTTTAAGTAGGAGGGGAGAACGCTTGACTGAGCTCTGCCCTCGGTACAAGAAGGGCAGCCTTTCTTCTTCCTTCCCACCCACCTTTTGAAACACACACACACACACACACACACACACACACACACATCCCATAAAAAATTCAGTGTTTTTTTTTTAAAGCTTTCTTTGGGAAGATAAGAACTGTGTCAGTTTCCACTAAATCAAGCCAAAGCTGAGAGTAGGGGAGAAAACGTGGGTAGCACACAATGAGTGCTGGGGAGGGAAGGATGAAGGGAGGAGGTTGGGTAGAGATCAAGGCAGGGAGGGGGCATCCACCTCACCCCCCAGGGAGGTACTTTCTTCCCAGGCTGCAGGAGGAGGTCATTAGTTCTTCTCCCAATCAGCATGCATTAACCCTTATTACAGGGCAAACATGGGGAGGGAAGAAAGAGCCTTCATGAGGCTCAAAGGTACCATCAGAACGACAACTAGATTTTGTACCACTTTTGCAATCTCACGTGTTCTCACCTGAACCTCACTGCAACCTTGAGAGGCATGCAGCATTATCCATCCCTTTTATAAGGGAAACAGCCAAGGATCAGAGAGGTCTAGGAGCATGCCCCTGACCACACAGCTATGGGACCATGAAAAGAATCCAAACAAGGTCTGTCATTGAAACCTAGTTTTGGGACCTGAAGGGGCTTTAAACACATGGGTAGGACTGGGTGCCTCCACATGTATAGAACTGGGAGTCAGCAGGCAGATTAGTTTTCTGCAGTGAGGTGTTCTAGCCCTGTCATCTTGAGACTTCAGCTGGCGATGTGGCCAAAAGAGGCAGCTCTTTGACCAGCCTTGGGGAGTTCTGGGCCCTCAACAAAGCATCAGTCTGTTGGTAAAAAAGTCTTGCACATCATCTCTGGGCTCGACTTGACTTTCTAAAGCTGAAACATGCTGAATGTTCAGGCAATAGATTATCTGCTCTCACAGGCCAGCGAGTATCTGAAAGCAATTTGAGAGCCATGAACCAATGCTCACATAATGCCTGGCTCGTACTACACACTCCAGAAGCACTGACTATGATGGTGATTCCCAGATCCTCCGCCTCGCTGGCCTCGAACCCCAGAGTGGAAGGAAGAGACCTTATATACAAAGATTGGTCCTTGATCCAACCAAAATTATGGGTATCTATTATAGAATTGTGTAACCTATAGTAACACTGAGCACCTAAGTGTGTGGTAAGTGTTGTGTTGCAGTAATTTTAAGTGAATTAATCCTCAGCACATCCCTGGGAGGTCTTGGATGACCCCATTGGATAGAGGAGGAATCTAAAATAAAGATAGGTAAAACCTCTCACCCCAACAAGATTCAAACCCAGGCAGCTCACTTCTCAGCAAGTATACTTGACCGCAGTGCTACTTATCCTGCCCGAGCACTCTCTGCCATCCTGAAAAAGTGGTTGTCTAGCCTCTGCTTGAACAGCTCAGTGACAGGAAGCTCACTACCTGAAGAGACAGCTCCCTGCTGCACTTGAGGATGGCTCGTTTGGTAGAAAGTTAATCTTGATGTTGAGATGACATTTCTCTTCCTGCTTTCTACCCATTTTCCCTGCTGCTGACTGGAGCCTCCCAGGACAACTTTAAACTCTTCTCAAACCTCCACAGGCATAAAGTATCTATTAAATGTAGATCTGTTTTTCCATGGATCTCGGCTAGGGTCTGAGGTTCTGTATTCCTCACCAGCCCAGCTTACGAGTGTTCCCCACAGGGCTGATCCTGGGACCTGACCTAGAGGACTGAGGTTCAGAAACAGAACTGGGGTCAGAGGCAGCCAGCCACCCATACTGTAAATAACACTGTTACAGGAGCACAGCGCACCCATCTGCTCACATGCTGTCCACAGAAGGGGGGGTCGTTGCAGCAGAAACTGTAAAGCCCACAAAGCCTGAAGTAGTTGGCCCATTACAGGCAGAATTTGCTAACCCCTGCTCTGGATGACTGCCCTTCAGGTTTTCAAGAGCACTGCCCTACCGGCAACCCTACCCTCTGAGCCATCTGTCTCAGGCCTTACTACTTGTCCCACCCAGCGGAGCCTCAAGTCCCTCAGCATCCTGGTGTCTAACTCTTGAATACACTCAGATTTGCCAGAAGCCCTCTTAAAGGGGGGAGTGCCACCCCCAAATACCCTAGACCACAGAGACCACTCATTCTCTGACCCGGAGGTTACATTCCCTGCCAGCAGGGTCAGCAGGGAGGCCCTCAACAACCCATCCCCGTCTTTTCTCCCCAGCCTCTGCCCACACTCCCTGCTGCTCCACACACTCTTCTTGGGATTTTCTGCTCAATAATTGATGCCCATCGATTATTACGGAGTGTCAACGGCCCAGTGCATCCAGAACCCCACTCCCAGGCACAGGACTCCGTTCCTGGAGGCTGCAGGAGCTCTGCGCTTGTGTGTGGGAATCTCTACCCCACCCCCCAAAGGCACACCCAGAGCCAGAGGGCAGGGACACAGACCTGGGATGTGACTACACCTGTCATTATGCTAGAGACTTCTGTGGTCTCACTGCCTGTGTTCACTGCAGAAGCATCTCTAGTGCCTGGGAACATTCCAGAAGAGTCTCCCCCCTCTCCCAGCTCAACAGGAAGCCTTCAAGACTGTGCTCTTCTCTTAGGCAAGGAGAGCCTCCCCTAACTGGACTGATTCAGGACTGAAAGGAGGTTCACAACATGTGTCACACCTGCTTTTTTCAAAATGTCTTCCCTTCTCTCAGCACTATCTGGTGTAACTTTCTACAGTGACCAAAATACAGTCATCCCTCACCATATCGTGCTTCACTTTTAGCAGTCTCACTGTACCGCGGATTTTTAAATTATATATATCTAATTTTGTATATAGGTACTTTTATATATTTATTATTTTAATTATTTTTGCAGTAACACAAGCATTTTGTAGCCTAAAAATTGTAAACAATATAAAAATATAAAACATTAAAAGAATATTAAATCAAAATAAAATATGTAGCCTGACCAGGCGGTGGCACAGTGAATAGAGCGTCGGACTGGGATGCAGAAGACCCGGGTTCGAGACCCCGAGCTCGCCAGCTTGAGCGCGGGCCCATCTGGCTTGAGCAAAAAGCTTGCCAGCTTGGACCCAAGGTCGCTGGCTCCAGCATGGGGGTGCTCGGTCTGCTGAAGGCCCGTGGACAAGGCATGTGTAAGAAAGCAATCAATGAACAACTATGGTGTCGCAATGGCAACGAAAAACTAATGATTGATGCTTCTCACCTCTCTCCGTTCCTGTCTATCTGTTCTTATCTATCTCTCTCTCTGACTCTCTCTCTCTGTCCCTGTTAAAAAAAAAAAATTAAAAAAAAATATGTAGCATATATTCACTGGTGAGTACCCATATAGAATTTTACATGTTGTTAAAAATTACATAAGTTTAAGAGTGTAGAAAGTGTTTAAGAGCATAGGACGTGTTTATAAGAGTGTGGGAAAGGTTATAACAGTGTGGGAAATATTTATAAGAGTGTGGGTGTAAGGTATTTTCCCCGCCAAGGAAGGAGGAAGAGAGTGTAGCCACCAAGTGTGGAATATTAAAGGTTTTATTTAGTACAGGGTACTTCTCGGACAAGATTCACTGGTTTGGAATATGGAGGCCAAGAATATCACGTCAAGGGACCACGTGGAGCCAGATTTAAAGGGGTCCTTCTGGGGTCCTTTGGGGTCGTCCAGCTAATATGACCTAGTGAAATCTCACTGGCTGACAGGTGGTCGCATCTCTCCCAAGGATTTCTGGGAAGCCCCTCTTGGCGCGCTTAGTTGTGGGCAGTCCTAGTCAAAGTTCCTGGGCCTGGGTTCCCCACGTGACCTTCCCCCTTAGCCACCCTACATTCCGGCCTTTTTTGTTAAATATAATAGGAGTGCCATTTATTCGTCTGGCTACTTCCTGCTGATTAGGGGCATCGTGGGGAGGGGCCGTCAGCAGGTAGTGGCTTTGAGGGGTGTCAGGAGGAACATCTGTTTGGCCATGAGTTGAGAAACTTCGCAGATGCAGTTCTGTAAGAATTTAAGAAAGAAACACATATGAGTTATACGCTGATAATTAGAAGATTTAAGATAAGGCAGTGGTTCTTAACCTTTTTTGAGGTACCGAACCCACCAGTTTCATATGCACATTCACCAAACCCTTCTTTAGTGATAAATAAAATATGATTTTTTTTCCAAATTCAAGATAAAGGTATATGTTTTTTTACTGGTGCACAAAATGAGCCATGCATGAACATCACCTTGCTCACAGAACAAAACCAACAAAGTGCATGAACTCACAACAAATTACAGTATTACTTTATTCTGGCCTCCACAGCAGAGGCTTCTCCGAACCCCTGAGACTGACTCATCGAACCCCTAGGGTTCAATAGAACCCAGGTTAAGAACCACTGGGATAGGGGCAGCCTAGGTGAGAATGGGTGGCTGTCATCAGGAGTTAAGTGGGTTGTAGGAGGAGAAATTTTTGCTTAATTTTCTTGCAGACAGTTGAAGAGATTGAAGCTTCTTTCATCAGGCCAGTCCTACTGTGGCAGTATAGCTTCCTGCTTCAGTTCACTCTGGCAGCAGGTTCCTGGTGGGAGGGACAGGAGCAACAGGATCTGCAGGCCCCATCCTTTTTGTGAGCCGCAGATGAGTAGGACCCAGTGGTTCTGACTGCCAGCAGTCCTGCATGGGAGCAAGCTTGAGACAAGAGACATGATACCAAGGTGTTTGCCCTAGGAGTTTAGCTGCAGTAGGAGTAGTCAATATTACCATATGGGGTCCCGTCCATCTGGGCTGTAGGGAGCCAGGCTGGAGCTCCCTCAGAAGAACCCTGTCTCCTGGTTGGAGGGGGACCATTGGCTTCATCTGGGTCCCCTATGAGAGGAAGGGTCTGGTCTGTGTGTTCCCTGAGAAGATGGCGAAGTAAAGACAGAAAGAGGAGGTATGTGGCAAGAGGAGGGGGGTTGACAGGTAAGTTGTGATTAATCAGGAATGGTCTAACATAAACCAGCTCAAAGGGGCTGAGTCCAGCGGGGCTTCGCGGGGTTGCCCTGATTCTGCTGAGTGCCAGGGGGAGGAGGTTTGGCCAGGAGAGTCTGGTCTCAATGGAGAGTTTAGTTAGCTAACCCTTCAGGATGCCATGGGCCCTTTCTACCGTACCTGATGATTGAGAGTGATAGGGTATGTGGAGTTTCCAGGTAATGTTGAGAGAGGTGGCAACCTGCTGGACTATTTGGGCAGGGAAGGCTGGGTCGTTGTCTGACTGGATGGTAGTCGGCAGTCCAAACTGCGGGATGATGCATTCAATGAGAATGGAGGCCACTGTGTCTGCTGTCTCTCAAGAGGTGGGAAAGGCTTCTATCCACCCTGAAAAGGTATCCACAAAAGTTAAGAGATAATGAAGCTTTTTGTGAGGGGGCATGTGAGTGAAGTCAATTTGCCAATCCTGACCTGGCACGTGTCCCCTCAGTTGATGAGTGGGGAAGCGGGAGCAGAGTTCCCCTTGTGTAGAGGCTGTGGAACAGACAGTGCATGCTGCGTGTACCTTTTCAACAGTCTGCTGGAGGCCTGGGAAGAAAAAGAGGGGTTGTAAGAACCAATAGAGAGCTTTTAGTCCTATGTGTAAGGAACAGTGGCTATGAGAAAGGAGAGTTTCAGCCTGTCCTTTGGGTAAGGCAATTCTATCTCCAAGAAATATCCATCCCTGGTTGCACATGTTTCCACCCTTTCTGAGGAGGGTCTGTTCTTCCTCAGGAGTGTAGGAAAATTTCAAGGAGGTGGAGAGAAACATGAGAGGAGTGGCAGAGGCTCCCAGGGTGAGGTTTCAAGCCATTGCATTGGCCCAAGCATTTCCCAAGACCATCGGGTCCTGAGAGATTTGATGGCCCCTACAATGTACCATAGCCACCTCAATGGGAAGCTGTAATGCCTGCAAAAGTTTAGAAATGAGGGTAGCATTGATTATGGGGGAGCCCCTGGTAGTGAGGAAGCCCCTTTCCTTCCAGAAGGCAGAGTGGCTGTGGGTGATAAGAAAAGCATATTTAGAGTCAGTATATATAGTTATGCATTTTCCTTGAGCCAGGATGAGTGCCCACGTGAGGGCAATCAGCTCTGCTTTCTGGGAGGTGGTGCCCTCTGGCAGCTGATGAGCTTATAGGGTGGAGGAGGTGGTGACCACCGCGTAGGCCACCCGTCATCGTCCACCAGGTCCCTGTACAGAACTTCCATCCACAAAGAGTATTAGATCTGGATCTTTTAAAGGAGAATCTGATAATCCATCTCAAGGTCTGTTGAGAAAATCTATTAGAGGGTTGACAACATCTGGTAGAATAGGAGGCGTGATTGGGGTAGGGTGATCCGTAGTAGCAGGCAAGCCTTCAGTCAGGAGTGGTAGGAGTAGGTGAGTAGATGCTGTTGGCTGGATAGTGGCTCCGAGACTATGTAGAATGTCTTGACCCAGAAGGGGTACAGGGCACGATGGTATGACTAAGAACAAGTGTGAAAAGGGGATTTTGTCCAGATTGCATGTCAGGGGTAGTGTGCAAAGAGGAGAAAAAGGGGTCCCATCAACCCCCATAACCGAGACCTGTGAGGGAACTAGAGGTCCAGAGTGTGATGGCAAAACGGAGAAGGTAGCCCCCGTGTCCACAAGAAATGAAATGGACTTGCTCGCGACCTATAGCACCACCCATGGCTCAGAGAGAGTGGGGGGTCTCCGAGTCTGGGCCGTGTCTGCTGTCCATGAGGCCTAGGAGTCCGAACAATAGGTCCACTTGGCTAGCTTGGCTTCCCATCTGAGCGGCCGAGGATGTGCCTGCTGTCCAGAGGGGGCAATCACTCTGCCAGTGACCAGGCTGCTTGCACTTAGGACAAGGCTTAGTGGGTGACCTCAGGCAGGGGCACTGCCGGGACAAATGATCCTCCTTGCCACACTTAAAGCAAGTTCCTGGTGGGGATCCTTTTTGCGGCCCAGACTTAGGTCGAGCACTTCCTGTGCTTTGCCCCTGTTGGTCTGGCCTAAGGGCTGCCACAATAGCCTGAGTTTGGAGTGCTATCTTCTGTTGCATGCGGGCCTGGTGAAAAACCTCAGCCTGTTCCTCTCGACCATGAAAAACCTTAAATGCCATGTTCATCAGGTCTCGGATAGGGGTTTGTGGGTCCTCCTCTGCCTTCTTAAGTTTCTTTCGAATGTCCGGGGCTGATTGGGAAATAAAGTAAGTAGCTAATACAGTGGCCCCGGCACTGGAAGTAGGGTCTAAACAAGTATGGAGGATCATAGTGTCAGTGAGGCAATTTAAGAAGAGAGCCGATTTTCCTCAGATCCTTGAGTAATTTTCCTTAATTTGTCATAGTTAACTATCTTTTGTGCTACATCCTGCATGCCAGCTATAAGACATTCAACCATCTGATCATGTCGTCTCCTACCTGATTGTTCTGTCTGATAATTCCAATTGGGGTCTGTATCAGGGACCGCCTCTGGGCCCACTGGCATTTGAGCGTTAGAGGCATGAACCTTATCTGCATGAGCTCACGTTGCTGTACGGATTTGGTCTCATTCATCGGGGGTGAAGGTAGAAGACATAATAATATAGAGATCATACCAAGTGAGGTCATATGCCTGAGTAAGATATTGGAATTCCTTGGTATAGTTGGTAGGATTAGAAGAGTAGGAGCCCAAACGCTTTTCGATTGCAGACAGATCAGAGAGGGAGAAAGGCACATGAACCCAAACAACCCCTTCTGTCCCAGCCACCTCATAGAGAGGGTATAGGAGGTCAGCTCCATCTTGTGAGTGCTAACAGGGGAGGAGAGATAGGGATCAGCATTTGCAGGTGGAAGAGAAACAGGATCCAGTGAAGAGATGGGATGGGACCATGGGAGTTGAGGGAGTCGAGCAGGAGGGGAAAAGAGTTCCTCAGGTGAGTTGGCAAAGAAGGAAAGATCTGGAGCGGAGAGTTTAGCTGAAGTTTCTCTGGCCAGAAGGACCTGCATTGTAGAGCAGCCGGCACAGAGATTAGGACAAGAACGCAGATGCCAGACCCCTGTACATAAGGAATCTCTGACCACTTTCTAACTTCTTGGCAATAGTTCTGTAAATCAGTAAGGGTGTTAAAATTGAAATTTCCTTCCGGAGGCCACCTGGTCTGGTTATTCAGTGGGTATTGTGGCCAGGCTACACTGCAAAAGAAAATTAGTTTCTTCTTTTTTAGGGAAGGATCAATGTTTAGGAGGTTTTGGATAAGGGGTGTTTTAGAGTCAGGCTTGGATCCCTTTGCCCCCATGGTCACCCTCAGTTCTCGGAGTGGTCAGAGATGAGTATCAGCATCCCAAAACTCAAACTCTGGCCCAGGATGGATAGGAAAAGTGGGTGTGCTCGGGAAGTCTCCATGGACACACACACACGCTCGAACAGAAAAGACTTCCCTGACACAGTTGTGGCTTCAGACAGGGAGTCTCGGCAAAAAGAACTGAGGGAGTTTGGAGGCAGGGAGTTTACCGCACTGTGCGCTGAGGTGGATGGAAGGTTGGAAGTCCTGGTTCTTTCTCAGAGGGGAAGGAGAGAGGAGCGGTCCCTTACAGACTTCTGATTCCTCCCGGGGTTTTGGCACCAAGATGTAAGGTATTTTCTTGCCGAGGAAGGAGGAAGGAAGCGTAGCCACCAAGTGTGGAATATTAAAGGTTTTATGTAGTACAAGGCGCTTCTCGGATGAGATTCACTGGCTCGGAAGATGGAGGCCAGAAATATCGAGTCGAGGGACCGCATGGAGCCAGATTTAAAGGGGACCTAGGGGTTCTTCTGGGATCCCTTGGGGTCGTCCAACTAATGTGACACAGTGAAATCTCACTGGCTGACGGATGGTCGCTTCTCTCCCAAGGATTTCTGGGAAGCCCCTCTTGGCGCACTTAGTTGTGGGCAGTCCTAGTCAAAGTTCCCGGGCCTGGGTTCCCCACGTGACCTTCCCCTTTAGCCACCCTACAGTGGGGAGGGTTTATAAAGTCTTAATAAATATATATATAATAAAATAAATATAAGGTTGCTACTTCGCGGATTTTCGCCGATTGCGGGTGGTTCTGAAATCTAACCCCCGCGATAGACAAGGGACCACTGTACACCTATGCAGGGCAGTGTGTCAGGATTGGTTGCATGTGGCTACTGAGCGCTTGAAATAAATGTGGCCACTATAACTACAGAACTACATTTCCATTGTAATAAACTGAAATAACCATGCATGGCTACTGGCTACACTATTGGACACTACAGAGTGGGGCGCATGCATCAGATGTATTTGAATTTGATCCTTTTAACTCTTCAGGGGCCTGGTCAAAAACAGGGAGGAGTCACATTTGGAGCTATTCTGAGTCACTGGTTCCTTCGTATGAATACAGGACCTGAAAGTAGGGATGAATTTGGGGAGGCCAGAAAAGGGAACCCTAGAGGTCACTGGGCCCAAGGAAGGATGAGAAAGGGCAAGATCAGGCCAGCTGGATATCAAAAACTATATACCAGCTTAGCCCACCTGGGACTCAGAAAAGACTTTGGAGGGGACCAGTTTGTTTATAAGACAGTCCTATCAGTTTCTGAGGGCAAACCTGGTCACTGATAAACAGAAGAAAGGGAGGAGGAAAAGGAAGGGAGAAACAGTAACGAGGGAACTGATTCATCACTGACCTGTCCCTCCAGGAATTTGAAAGTTGGTTTAAGTGATAAAGTCACAACAGCTAAAACAACTGGAAGGCCATGAGATGTGAGATTATAGCAATGTTCCTGTGTACTACAGGAATTCCGAGAGTGGGGACATCAGCAGGGACTGAAGAAATCCTGGAACAAGTGGGAGTGGGTTTGGACCAGGAAGCAAACAGATTTAGTTTGGATTAAAGAAAAAGAAAAGGCACTCTGGGCAGGTGGGTCGTTTGAGCAGATGTGCAAAGATGGAGATAAGGAGGCACCTGGCTAAGAAGAAAACAGACCCTACCCACCTGATTAGGGTGACAGGCTAGTGGGGAAGAGAGAACTAAGAGGTATGGCCATAGTAGAGCTGGACATGAGGACCTGGACAGCTCGAAGGCAGGAGTTAGGGCTTCAAGAGTTTTTTTTTGGGGGGGGGGTTGCTGTTTGAGAATGAATGTCCTAGGTTCCTCAAGTGGCTGTCTGCAAACCCTACAGAAGCAATGCCCAGCGTCCCGGGTCAGGAGAAGCCAGTGGCTGAGCATGGCGGGTACCAGTACCATCCATGCAAGATGAAGGCTCCTCAAGTGAGCAAGCAACATTGCTGACACTTGCTGTCCAACCCCATTCCCTCCCTCCTTCCTTTCACAGGTGTCAGACCCTGCCCACTCTGTCCCTTTATCCTTCACAGTTGTTATTTCCTCCAATAAAGTTTTCACACATCTAATTCTACTTGGGTTTTACTTTTTGTAGGACCTGAAGTAATATAGTAAGAGACAGAGAATTCTATTGTCTCCTAAGAAATTATTTACATGTTATTTAAGGGTTGAGGCTTCCCCATGAACATAACAGCCCCTGACGATGTCTCCGCAACACAGGAAGCACTCAGGGTACATTTAGAGCAAGAATGTGTGTAGGCACAAAGAAGGGGTCAGGCCATCAGGAGCAGTCATGAGAAAGGCAAGTGTCACACTTTGCCTGTGCAAATCTCAATGAGATGGCCCTCAACTGCTTCTCCCACCCATTCTAATCCTGCCCCTCCTGGGAGTGATGGGCTCAGTTCTGAGTGACATACCTGCTTGCGCAGCTGAGTCCCCTGGAAAAAGCAAGCCAAGCATGCTAACATCTGAGACCCACTCACTCCATTTTTCTCAAATATGGGCAGCAAATGTATCCAACTTTTGATCTTGAAGTGATTAACAGAACTGAGAGGAATGGGGAGGAAGGCAGGAAAACCACAGAGAGGGGCTGTATCCCTAGTCTGTTTTCCAGGGTGGGGGAAAGAGTGTAGGGGGAGCAGAGAGGGCATCTGTCACCTCCAGTCCCTTCTTCGCCACAGGATATGCCACTAAAGAGGAGTCAGAGGCTATCAGATAAGACACTTCCACAACCGTCACTCACACCTTGGGGTTCCTGATTCCATTGTTCAAAACTGAGCTTCTCAAACTTGGCAATAATGGCATTTTGGATCTGACACTTCTTTGTAGGGCCTGAGGGGGGCCTTCCTGTGTATTTCAGGATGTTTAGTAGCACCCCTGGTTTCTACCCACTCGATGCCAGTTAACACCACCCCCAGTTGTAACAACCAAAAATGTCTCCAGATACCACCCTATGACCCCTGAGGGGCAAAATCATCTTGACGAGGACCACGAATTTAAATCAACAGCAGAAATTTCACTCTGGACAGAATAAAACATATTCAGACCCTACGGATTGCTTCTCTCCCCATCATTCCTCCCACAGTAAGTGCTGTGTGCAGGTTTTATCAGGAATAGGCCAACCTAAAACTGCCCAGGTAGCACTTTGGTGACCTGGTCCTGGGTGCTCCCAGCCCCTTTCCAGACTGCAGAACTTTCCCTGTGAGTCCAGCCCAATCTAATTAAATCCCAATGGCCAAGCAGCCCAGCCCAGCCCAGCTCGGCAGACAGCCACCGCAAACAGACAGCCACCGCAACCCTGGCAATTGTCTCACTTGTGTACGCTGCAGTTTCTAGTTGGGATTGATAATGTTGCTCTTCTTCCCCTCACTGTTTAAAGGGAACCAGTCCCAGCAGGGATTACATTCGCTGCCCATCACCAAACATCTTTTGATTTATTCTTTCATCCGACAGTTATTGAGTTCCTTCGAAGTGGCAGGCACTCAGAGGATGCTACAGCAGTAGCTGTGAATCAGTGGGGCAGGGTATGGGCTCTGAAGTCAGGCTGCTGAACTTGAAATACACCATCTACTGGTTTCAGGACTTTGGCATACTTTTTACCTCTCTGCAGCCCAACTCCTCATCTGTAAAATGGAGGTAACGGCAGCTCCCAACTCAAAGACAGGTGAGCATCACATGGTAGAAGGTGTAAAAAAATTGCTTAGCACAAGTGCCTGATATACACTAAGGTAAAAAAGAGCTTACCCCGGAGTGGGGTTGTCATTATTGTTATTCAAGACATTATAGTCTGGTGGGAGAAACAAATTTAACATGCAATTGAATGAAGTGTGAAAAATGGCCCGAGAGTCATGCACAGCACTCATGGGCGCTGGGGGAGGGAAGCAGAGGGATAAGGGTCAGGGGCACTTCTTCCAGGAAAAGATGTTACCTAAGTTCAACCCAAAGCTTAACTAGAAATTAACCAGAAAAAAAAAATTGAGGTAGCAGGGTAAGTGTTGCAGGCAGAGGGAAAGGCATGCACTAAGGCTCAGAGGCCAGAGCATGGGGGGCAAGGGACCTGAGAGGGTTCAGTGTGGCTGCAGCATGGACGCTGGAGATGCAAGCTGGGTCCACACCAGCCAGGCCTGTGAGCCACAAGGGGGCTGACTTGACCCTAAGGCAATGGGAGCCATTGAGAGTTTTTGGCAAAGGAGTGGTGTTATCAGATTTGGTTTACAAAGCTTACTCTGGCTGGAGAGGTAGAAATGATTGAAGGGAAGAAGTTGAACACTGCTGCAGTTTCCCAGTGAGAGGTGACAGTGACCTGGCCTGTGGAGGGACAAGGACAGCAAGAACAGAAAGGGGTGGGCAGGCTCCAAGTCCACAAATCAGTAGACTGTGATTAGCATGGCTCTCAGCACACTGGAGCAGACCCATAAATATCTGAAAAACAAGACCAAGGATGAGGTGCAGCACAAGGTCTGTGGGGGAGGGGGTCCAGCCTCAGAGGGTCTCTGAGCAAAGTCCTGTAACCTCCAGCCCCTGCCAGGAGCAGTTTCCTGAAGCTGATTAGAAACAAAACAGAAAATGCCTTCCTCCCCGTGGACAAACATGACCTGTGGGGACAGATAGAAGCAGAGATAGAGAAAAAGATAGAGGGGAAGAACCAAAGGCAGAATCACAGAACCAGAACACGCCAGGGCTCGCCATCTATGGAGAGGCTGGCAGAATTGGGGGCAGAGCCTGGAAAGGCCTGATCACCAGGGGCTGGATCGAAGGCTCTGTGGCCATGGCCCAGGCACCGCAGGCCTGTCAGGAACAAATGAGCTCGTGCAGGTACAGCGCCTGGTATGTAAGGTACATGTTTGGGGTTCCAAGACGGGCATGCGCAGCATGCTCCCCACAGTGCAGGGCTTAGAACAAGCAGTTTGGCACAGCGACAGAAAAGAGCAAAGTTTTGAAAATATTAATTTTTAATTAGGAATTCAATTCTCATAAAAAATTAAAACATTACAGATGAGGCTTGAAGACCCTTTGCACCAACCTCTGGTTCTAGTCTCTTCCTCCCCTATCCCCAGAGGCGACTGTCCTCAGGTTCCTGGGTATGCTTTCACTACTTACTTATATTGTGCATATAATACGCCCACAGAAAATACAGACTATTGCTTGCTCGTGTAATGTCTCTGCTGTGGTCCCACCTACAATTCACTTTCCTCATTCACAGCATGTCTGGAGATCTGCCCATGCGGCTTCAAAGGGATCCTCATTCTTCTGAACCAGAGCATGTGTTTATGTTACTATAGTGACCTCGGTCATTCCTCCATAAAGAAAACTTTGTACAATGAGTAGAAAATCCCAAACACTTCATGCTTTAAGGGTAGTATGGGCCAGAGTGGTAGAGTCAGAAGGAGTCTTATGCATTAGAGGGATCTGGGGTTAGTCTCCAGCCTCAACAGTGAGGACAACATGTGGGGACCAGTTCAAATGAGTAACTGACAAGAGCTTCTGTGGGTGAGCAGCTGAGCAGAGGAGGTGTTTCTGTCCTCATTCACGCTTGCCTTAACCATACCACACAAGCTGAGGGGGTAGAAGAAGGTTCTCTTAGTCATCCTGGGGTGGAATTCCAACTCTTCGCTCAGGTCAACCAGAGAGAGAGACCTTCTAACATGATGGCAGAAAGGAAGGTTGAGGTGGAGAGGAGGGGTCCGTTGTTCCTATAAATGTCAGGTCATGGAGAACCCGACTCCTTGCTCATAAGCACACGTGCACATGCTTCTTGGAGTGAGGGGGGATTCTTTAATTTTGTGGCTTCTATGTTGGGTCCCTTCAGATCACACCTGAGCTTGGATAACATAGACCAGGCTAGATTCTATAAGACATGTACCAGGTCAGGATGTCAACACAAGGCAAAGCCAAAGATGTTTGGTGGGGTTGCAGGAGCTCTTGTCTGGCCCTTTGGGAACGCAGGGTGGGTGGCCATCACACTCTTACCCTGGCGATGACAGCTTCAGTGACTGCTCCAGGCCCTCTCCTCCATCCTCCTTATCAGAATCAAACTCCCCTGCAATCGCAGTAATCTGAAACCCAACCCACCAGGCACCCACCCTCTCAGAGGCACACTTTCCCCACTACAGAAACGGGAGCCCACAGTGCCTTGCCCACTTCCCTGGGCTATTGCCAGCTCAACATAAGCTCTGGGTGAGCGCCCAGAGGGGCATGGGCAGGGCAGCCAGTAAAGTAGCTCTACATTAAACCTCAGTTTTCTTATCCATAGAATGAGACTAACTACAGCCCTACCTCATAGATTGCTATAAAGATTGATGTAGATGCTACAGAAAACTCCCAGTGAATGGGAGGTGCTGTTAATCATTATTGAAATAATAATTATGTATAGTGAAGACTGTGAGCATTGGAGTCTAGGCTATGTCCCTACAGTCTCAGTCAGGACTCGGCCTCTGGCTAGTGATGGGCAACTGGTCCTAGCCAGGTGTCAGGTTCTTACTCAGCTTTTCTAATGAGAGGTGTCTCACCCTGCTCCGGGTTTCCCAGGCCTCCACCTGCCAACTTTATCTCGATCTTCATAAAACTGCCTGACCTTATGTGACCCTGGGCACAGTTACTGATCATGCTCAGAGTAGCTCAGTCACCTACACCCTGGACCTCAGCACATGGTGAGTGAAGAATGGCAGAAGCAGCAACAGGCTGGCCCCTTCTCCCAGCTCACATCTCAGGTTCGGGCCTAATGTTTGCTGTAAGAGTTAGGTGACTTCCTGAAGTAGCGTTGTGGGTGGGGGTGGGGTTGCCGCTGAGTGTGCCAAGGAGACCTGAGGATGGCAGGCCAAGCAAGAGGGAAGAGCCTTTGTGGCCCCCTTTGGTTGTCCTCATTCAGATGATCCTGACCATCACCCCAGACACCATATCTGTCCCCCTCCATGAGGCCTCACACCATACCAGGGGTCTAAATTTTGTTGCTCCCAACTAAAGCCTGACTTGAGAGCCGTGTCTCTATCTCCCTTACACCCAGCTGGAAATGCCTCCAGAACAGCTCAGAGGTGCCTCCAATCTGCTGCTTAATCCGATGGCCTCTCTTCAACAGTGTGTGTATATGTATGTGGGTGGGTGGGGGAGGGAGGTGCAGGATGGTGAGGGACAGGGAGTATGATCAAGTCTCTCGGGAATTTCATAAGGTCAGAACTCCGGGGCCAAATACTAGCCCCTGCCTTTCACTTCAGAGGAAGCTGAGTCCTAAGGAAGGAGGAATGTGCCCAAATCACAAGTTAGCAAGGGACTCTCGCACCCTCAGCAAAATAAATAAATTCCACCTGAATACCTGGGACATGCTTTTCAGCAAAACCTGATCAGAAACCGGTTCACAGTTCTTTCCTAAATGAAATCCATTGCGCTGCGGTCTTTGATGAGAATCATCTGGCCAGATTCCGTGTGCAATAGGAGCTTTACTCTCCAGGACTTGCGGGCGGCTGGGTCAGTGGGAGGTGGCACCTGCAGAGCCCCAGGGGTGGTGGGCCTTCGCCGACTGGGGAAGCTGGGAGACACGCCCGGCAGCGGGACTGCACTCGCCCAGCCTACAGGGTCGAAGCCGCCTCCCCTCCCTGCCTGGGAACCGCCTCCCCTCCCTGCCTGGGCGCCCGGGTCTCAGCTCCCGCCCTGGAAGCACGCGTCCTGGGTCCTCCACGCTCTCGAAACCGTGATTTCCTTTGAAGTCTGGAAGCCTTTTCATTCCGATGCCCTTGCCTAGTAATTCCTGCTGAGCCGGTCTCCGGCGAACGAGAGTCCCACCTCCAGGCCTTGCGGCCCTGCCGCGCCTTTGTCGGGTGCGCAGCGCCACCTGCAGACCGATCATGGGTCCACTTTTAGCCGAGGAGTCCGGTCCATCAGCGAAAAAGAGAGGCCCAACCCGATTGGTAAGGATCTGGATATTAGCAGGTTCAAGAAGCACAGGGTTCAGCGTCAAAGAGTTTTGAGTTCGAGAGCAGCCTGGACAATTTGCGCCCAGGTAACTGGGACACGGTGGCTATTTGTAAGCGCCACTACGTCCACAGATAAAGCACCCCCAACCTCCAGAGCTGCTATGAGGACTACAAGCAATTGGGGTAAGGTCTTTGACAGTGCCTGGCCCCACTACCCCGTCTCCACACTTCGCTTTGATGTGCAGGTGGCCTCCTTCCCCAGTCCCTGACCTGGACCACCAAGTCTTCCCAAGATAAGGATTACTCTACTGAGATGACAGCCAGCAAGTGATCTGGAAGTCAGGAGACTGGGCTCAATCAGTTCAGCCAAATTAGTTATGTAACTGTTACAGTAATATAATGTTATAGTAATTAAATATAAAGAAATATAGAAAAATATGGAAGATATATAGAAATAAGTTAGGATATAATATTAAAAGCAATTAAGGAAAGTAAATAAGGTTATGACGTCTGGACAGGAATTAATATAGTGTGTGCAGATAAGTTAGGCAGACTCTGCCTTTCGTGCAAGGTCCAGTTAGTGTGTGTGTGAAGTTGTATATAGATAAGAAGTGGTTTGATGGCATAACTCTGTAGGTTAACATAAACAAGAAGCTTCCCTAGGAACACCTTAAAAGTGGCTTTAGCCTGACCAGGCGGTGGTGCAATGGATAGAGTGTTGGACTGGGATGTGGAAGGACCCAGGTAGGAGACCCCCAGGTCGACAGGTTGAGCGTGGGCTCATCTGGTTCGAACAAAAGCTCACCAGCTTGGACCCAAGGTCACTGGCTCCAGCAAGGGGTTGCTTGATCTGCTGAAGGCCCGCGGTCAAGGCACATATGAGAAAGCAATGAATGAACAACTAAGATGTCACAACGGCAACAAAAAACTGATGATTGATGCTTCTCATCTCTCTCCTTTCCTGTCTGTCTGTCCCTATCTATCCCTCTCTCTGACTCTCTCTCTCTGTCTGTGTCAAAAAAATAAAAACTAAAAAAGTGGCTTTATGTGACATTTCAGCAGGTTAACATAAAAAGGGCTCCCTGCAAGAGCTCCCAAAAAAGGTGGTTTGAGGTGATAATCCTGTAGATTGACACCTGGTTGAAGGTGTAGGCCAGGAAAGGTACTAAAGCTAAGACGCTCCCCTAACCCCACCCCCACCCCCACTTCCCGTGGTAGTCGCCCAGACTCCAACGTTGAATATGGACTGTCTCCATACCACTCTGACCAGGGACAACCTAGAGGAGCATGCCGACAGGGCCCCCTTAAGCTGTACCCAGGCACGCCAAAAGGATTTGTGAGTAATAAACTGCCTGTGTGATTCTTGCAACTAACTTGTGTGTCGGTCATGTCTTTCTTCCAGTGGCAGTTGGTCTCAGCACTAATAAGTAGAATACTCATAGCCGCCTCAAGAGTAGTCTCGAAGAGGCTGCGAGCCCTGCTAAGTAGGAGTGTCCCACTGTACAGGGAAGTTGAATCGGGGATGCCTGATCCCACGTAGAGCTCAGGCTCTACTGGGACAATAACCTTGGTTTTTCACTTGTCCCTTTGAGTGCCTTTCCCTCAACTTTTATTTTTATTGATTTTAGGGGTGGGGATTTAGAGACAAAGAGAGACAGAGTGGGGAGCGGGGAAGCTGGAAGCATCAACTCATAATAGTTGCTTCTTGATGTGCCTTGACTGGGCAAGCCTAGGGTTTCAAACTGGTGACCTTAGCATCCCAGGTCAACACTTTATTCACTGCACCACCACAGGTCAAGCCTTTTCCTCAGCTTTTAAAAAGTAGAGGATATGTTTAGATCTGATACTCCTTGATTAAAGTTCTCTTTCCAAAATCAATACATTCTGGAAGGAGCTCATTTCAATTCCCCTCTCCCAATGCTGCCCCCACCTCCCTGCCCCTCTCCTGTGTTGAATGAAGAAGGAGCACCACCAAAAGCTCATCACCCAGACTACACACCTTGGTAGGAACAGCATAGACTCTCCCTGCATCTGAGAGTGTTCAGAGGCCATCTTTTCTCTTCAAGCTCCCCCCTAGTGCAGCTGGTGCCATGTCTTGGTGGCTGCCAGGTGGCCAACCAAACCACACGTTTGACCAGGTCACCCCTCTGCTTAACACTCTCCAGTGGCTCCCCAGGGCCTTTGGGATGCAGACCAAAGTCTATAATCTAACAGAGAGAACCCCGACACTTGGCTCCATCATCACATCCTGTCCCTTTCCCATCTTAAACTGGAAACTCACCATATACAAAACTGCATGTGATTCCATACATGCCACACCAAGTGTTACCCCTGTGGGTCACTTACAGAAAACCACCCCCCACACACAGATTACCATGTGACTAACTCCTGCTCTGGTGCCTCTCCCTCCCCAGTCAGCTGTCTTGTCTCTGTGTTTCAGAGCCCCCTGTGCTTACTTCTATCCCCTCCCCTAACCACATTATATTAAAATGTAATTCAGTGTTCTTGTTATTCCAATTAGGTGTCTGTCTTCCCCTCTAAATCGTGAACTCCTCAAGGGCTGTCTCATTCATCTCCAAATAATCCAGATGGCTCCTGGGATCTCCCAGCCCACTTAGCTCTAGTTTAGATGAGCTTCATGGCAGACACAGCTAATTGCCTACCCAACAGTCATTTTCTGAGTCCTCCTTAATGAGAGAATCCAGATTTTGTTCAGGAAGGCAATATGTTCAGCTGAAGTGGTGTCCTCAGACTCTCTTGCAGCTAAGTATGGCCATGTGACCCATAGCTGGCAGATGTAACTATATGGGGCTTCTAGGAAAGCTTTTCAAAAGAAGACAGATTCATGCATCTGATCTCTTTTTCTAGTTTTTTTCCTTTGCTGGAATATGGGCAAGATGTCTGCAGAAGCAGCAGCCATCATGCAACCACTAGGACAAAAGCCACACAGAATTAGAGCAGCAAGGTAGAAGGAAACTGGGTCTCCCCTGACAACCTTGAAACACTCTACCAACCCCTAACTTGTTTAACCCACCTTTGAAGGTTTTTCTCTTACTTGAAGCTACATGTCATCATAACTGATACAAACACCATTTTCTCTCCAAGAGAAATTCAAAATCCTCCCTTGCAAGATATCTGCCCACTCACAGTGGGCTCACATGCTCATGGTCACCACTAACATTAAGCTCCTGTTCATTTTTCTTTTTCATCATGGAGCATGATATGACATACTACCAACCTTCCATTTTCACAATTCACAGTGGGAAGCAGGTAAACTGAAAACATTCTACAATGAAGAGAGACATGCTACATTGTAACATCTCACATTTATTCAGACTAAGGAGTAGTAAGCCTTATTCTCAGAAGTCCTCCAACCATTCCCCCTTCCCCATGGGATTATATTCTGACCACATCAGTCCATGGGCTCCCCAGCCTTATACCTTTTTGCTTTCTCTTTCCTCTCTTCTTGTCCTGTCACCTTCCCTCCCCAATCTTCAAAGAAGCAAAAAAACAAATCCTTCTCTTGTTCTCACTCACAGTGTTTTCCAGTACTGGTATCAAATGTTGACCATCAAGTCTTTGGCTTGGACTCCTCTGATCATCACACTTACCATCTGTCTCAGCGGCTTTCCAAGCTATTATTCTAAGAGGAATTACTAGAAGTTAATATCATTAACTTTTTACTCTCACTACATATATCTTTCCACCACGTTCCACACATAAGGGCTTCATGCAAGTGGGTTGGATTGACTTCGTCAGAAGGGAATCCTGAGATGCACACACCTTTATAGTCACCCACCTATTTTAAGAGGTGATACAGTCTCTACAGAGGCAGATTAAGGTTGGTTGAGGCCCCAGTTACAGAAGAAAATATTGGGACCCTTTAAAAAAAGAGAGACAGAAAAAATAAAAATACATGTTAACCATATTTTAAAATAAATAAAAAACATTATGTATTATTAGTGTTAAAATTGCACATATGAAACCAAACTTGGTGTCATTAGAAAAAAGTATAAAGTTGGGATTTTGTGGGGCCCTTCAAAAGTTGGGGCCCAGGGCGCACACCCAGCGCGCCCGCCGTTAAATCCACCTCTGAGTCTCTAATTTAAAAAGAAATGAATTATCCTATCAGAAATGTTCAGCCAAGAAAAAGGAACATCAGTGCTAAGGTCAGCTAACTGCGAGATAGGAGGCATACAGGCCCATGGCTATCTGTATCCAAATCACATTTAGTGTCTAGGTCTGGGTTTCTCATGAAAAGCTTAGACTGAAGTTAGAAGGAATTTTAAATCGCATCTTGAAAAAAAAGACTAAGAATGATACAAGATCCCTTTGTAAATTGGGGATATTTTTGCATTCTTTAGACCATGCTTGACCAATCTTGGCAAATGTTTATCTTATTAATCTTTCTAAAACACTACCTTTGGTGTTTTTTTAATTACTTCAACATTTTTTCCTTCATTTATCTTTATCCCTTTCCTTCACTTTCTACATTTATTCTAACTTAAGTTTGATACCTGGCTTATTAATTTTTAAGCTCTCTTCATTTCCAATATAGGTATTTAAGACTATAAACTTCCCTATATATACTGCTTTGGCTGTGTCATCATGTTTTGATTTATAATGTTTTATTGGGGTTTAATTCTAAATATTTTCTCATTTCTATTATGATTTCTTTGACCCTTGAGTTATTGAGAAATATATTTTTTAACTTCCAAAATAAGATGTGCATGTTGGGGGGACTTGTAGTTTTTTGTCACTGTGATTGTTGATTGCTACCTTAATTGCATTATCCATACTTAAATAAAGTAGTCTATCAGTGTTTTCCAACGGTTGGCCCATGGAATAGTTTAGTGCTGGTCTGCCAGAAATTTTATGCTGGTCCACATAAGAGTTAACCACCCTGTTGTAGTATGAAGGTGATTGAAAACCACTGGTCTATATGACAATAATCCTTTTGAAAATTTTAAGGCTTGCTTTATGACCTTTCGCTCACATAAATTCTTTATAATTTTATTGGTGGAAATTCTTTCAGTCTTGGGATGAAGTTATATTTCTCCAAATTATTTTTAGTTGCTTCTGTCAGTGTCTGGAGCATTACAAACCCAAAACTATGTTAAATTAAATTCTCTATCTAAAATTTTTGAGTTTTTTTTTTTCAAATTATAAAAGTAGAATGAATTTGGGCTAGAGACCTATATTAGACCCTGACAGTAATGATGATTTCTCAAAGAGTATTTTTTCTCTCCACTCAGTGCAAAGTCTTCTCAGGCACAGACAAGTTTGCTTGTTGTGCTCCCACCTAGTGGGTTTACTTGCCATACTCCTCACACTAGGACTCCGTCCTTTGGGCCCCAGCTCTATGCGAGACCTGTATTAGATGCTCCAGCCTGGGTGCGCCCAAGACCTCATCTCTCCATGCAGCATTCAGCTTTCAGAGACTGAAGCTCAAGGTCATCACTTCTTGGCAAACAGCTTCAGGGTGACAGGCTGCTGTGTTAACTGACCAACCTGGTTCCCCTGTTATTGTGATTGTTGTTTTTATTCCTGCTCCTCTTCTTTTTCTTTTCCTTTTGTTTTTGAATATTCATTATTTTCTTGTCATCTCAGCTCTTCATTTAAAATCTTTTTAAAAAAATAATTTATCTAATGACCCGGAGACCCCTCTTCTAGGTATCTACCTGAAAATTTAAAAACATTTATTTGCAAAATTATATGCACCACGATATTCATTGCAGCATTATTTACAGTGGCCAAGACGTTGAAACAACCAAAGTGTCTCTTGATAGAGAACTGGATAAAGAAGATGTGGTACATATATACCATGGAATATGACTCAGCTGTAAGAAAACATGAAATACTGCCACTTGCAACAACATGGCTGGACCTTGAGACTATCATGCTATGTGAAATTAGTCATTCAGAAAAAGTTAAGAACCATATGATATCACTCATGTGAAATATAAAATTGAAACTCATAGACACAGACAACAGTATGGTGGTTACCAGAGGGAAGGGAGTGGAGGATAGTTAAGGGTAAAGGGGGCCAAATATATGGTGACGAAAAATGATTTGACTTTGAGTTGGTGGGCACACAGTGCAACGTACAGATCATGTATCGTAGATGTGTACACTTGAAACCTGTATGATCTCATTAACCAATATCACCCAAATAAATGTAATAAAAAATAATTTATCCAGTTTTAAAATATTATTTTCTTCTAGAATCTAATTCAGGGTGTCTATTCCATCAAGCTCCCTGAAACAAAGTCTAAAATCATTTATGGATTGTGGCAGTTGCCCCTGAATGGATCTGTAATTCATATTGTCTACACACCTGAGTCCCACAAATACTGCAGTGAAATCATTGTCTTACTTTCATGCCCCATTCACTTGTACCAACCCTGTGGGAGATGCCAAGTGACTTTTACTTTATCTATGTGGAGCCCAGAATGGCACTAAAATGACAGACATAATGGATGTCCTTTAAGTCATCTTCTATTAACTTTTTATTTATTTTAGTGAGATGAGAGGAGGCAGAGAGGCAGACTCCCGCATGCACCCAGACTGGGATCCACCTGGAAAACCTGTAAAGGAGCGATGCTCTGCTCATCTAGGGCTGTTGCTCAGCAACCAAGACATTTTTTTTAGCACCTGAGGTGAAGGTCATGGAGCCATCCTCAGTACTTGGGGCCAACTTGCTTGAACCAATTGAGCCATGGCTATGGGAGGAGAAGAGAGAGAGTGTGAGAGAGAAAGGGAGAAGGGTGAAAAAGCAGATGGGCACTTCTCCTGTGTGCCCTGACTGGGAATCAAACTGAGGACATCCTCACGCCAGGCTGATGCTTTACCACTGAACCAACCGAATAGGGCCTGGTAGTCTTCTAACGGTGATAATAATGATAGCTCACTTTAGTGGGCCTATGTGCCAGCCATTATGCTAAATGCTTTGTGTTATGCATAATGCCACTTAATCTCCACAACAGCCTGATAAAGTAACACAATTTTTACTCTCACTTATAGTGGACAGGAAAGTGCTGGGTTATGCAGTAGAGCTTAAATAGCATGAAGACAACAGTAATTATAAAGATTGTGTTAGCTATATAGCTTTTGTTAACTGCTTTGGAAGTTTTAAAAAGACAATGACTGCCTGACCTGTGGTGGCTCTACGGATAAAGTGTCTACCTGGAATGCTGAGGTCATCGGTTTGAAAGCCTTGTCTTGCTGGTCAAGGCACATATGGGAGTTGATGTTTCCCGCTCACCCCCCTTCTCTCTCTCTCTCTATCTCCCTCTTTCTCTCTCTTCCCCTTTCTAAAATGAATTTAAAATTTTTTAAATATATAAATAAATAAGTAAATAAAAGATAATCATCTACAAAACTCTGATGAAAGAAATTATAGAAAAATTAAATAAATGAAGCAACATTTCCTGGTCATGGGTAGGAAGACTCGACATTTTCAAAATGTCCAGTCTTCCCAGTTTGATCTATTCAATGCAATTCTAATCAAAATCCCGGCAAGTTATGTTGTGGATATTGACAAGCTGATTCTAAAATTTACATGGAGAGACAAAAGATTCAGAATAAATAGTCAACACAATATTGAAAGAGAAGAACAAAGTTGAAGGACTGACACTACTCCAAGATTTACTGTGAAGCTACAGTAATCAGAGGTGAATTAAAGTCGTTTTAGGCCCCAGGTGCAGAAGAAAATATTGGGCCCTTTGTCATTAGAAAAAAAGTATAAAGTTGGGGTTTTACGGGGTCCTTTAAAAGTCGGGGCCCAGGACATGCCCCTGGTGCGCCTGCCATTAAATCTGCCTCTGAAAGTAATCAAGATTGTGTGGTAGTGACATGAGAGAAATGGCGCCTTGAGGAGTGCTTCCAATACCTCTCCCTGAAACTTCAACAAATTCAACAACTAGAGACAGAAAAACAATCTCAGGAGTATCTGAAATACACATACATCAAACAAAGGTATGATAGGGTAAAAAGGTGACTGAATATATTATCCACTCTGAAGGAAATAAGATGGGGAATGGAGTATTCTGCTTTACTCACTGACCTGAGGAAGGGCTGCTTTCACTTGGAACTGAAAGAAAGCGAGGGCTGGGGGCATGAAAAAAGCTAGGCTGGGGCAGAGACGTTCAAGTTGAGGAGAGAGTGTGCCTGCAGCTCAGCCCACGTGGAGCTAATGCCAGCAGCAGACCCCAGCAGAGGTGGGCAAGCAATTGGCTTGTTTACTCCTGGTATCCCAATTGGTGAGCGCGGGCAGTGTGCAAGTGGATCCACCTGGCACTTCAGGCATGGGTGTCCACATTCCCAGGCAGAGGGGCTGGGTCAGAGACTGTCAGTAGTGGCTCTCTGTGTGGGTTGTGACCAGAGTTTCTGAATAATCCTGGCTTCCCAAACAACAGCATGCAAGAAGTGCACAAAGTCGACTTCCCTACACCAGGACCTGTCTGGGCGCAGCACCTCCACCAGCCATACAGGCTAACAAAGCACACTCCTGGGTAAGAGAACTGCTGAAATGGTGGGGGAAGGGCACGCAGGTAGCTTGGAGACAGCCCCTGGAGAACAAACCTGCAGAGTGCTGAGGCATACTAGACATGCCCGGAGGCTCATAGAAAGACATCTGAAAGGCAATTGGCTCCCAGCTCTGCCTGATGACACTGGCGGCTCTAGTTGGCAAAGCCTTACCCAGAACCCTGTGTTGAGTGGGAATAGAGTGGGGAGTAGTCAGCTCTTAGAGCCTCTTGCTCTCCAGGCAATGGCCGGGGCAACTTCACAGCTGAGTCCCAGGCTGCTGGTTCAGAAAGGAGAGATTTGGGAGAGGCTCAAGAAAAACAAACACTCCCATTGTTGGAGCCTGCAAACGCTAACAAGCCCCACCTACCAACAGGACTGAGGCCTAGTTTATGTCATCACCATAGCAACACAACAGCAAATCTCTACCTAAGAGTGCCACAGGGGCAGAACCTGGGTAACAGAGTCACCGGCCAAAAAGAGAGAGAAGAAAGAAAAAGGAAGAAGATAACTTCTCAAAACCAGGAAAAATCTTTATAACATTTTTCTTGTACTTATTTTTTTCTTTTAATCCACTTTGGACACTTTCTCCTCTTTCCATTTTATTATCTTCTTTTCATTTTGAAAGTTATTACCCATAGGTGTTATATTTTTCATTTGTTTCTTTTTCTATGACTGTTACATTCTAAAAAATTTAACTCAATTTTTTTTCTCTTTCTCCTTTTGTTTCTTCTTTTCTCTTTCACTTTTTCTCTCATTCAAATATCACCCACAAACAAATTATTTTACTTAGGATTCAAATTCTTTCTTTGTGGCATTTTGTGTGCTTTTATTTTACTTTTTATCTCTTTAGTGTTTCCCCCAACTCTGGTTCTTCATTCTATAGTTTTTGTGCCACTTAATATATTAAAATTTTCATTTTTCACTATATTCTTTTCCTTTTTTCCTTTTTTTTTTCTTATACTGTTTCTCTCATTCAACCATAACTGACAAATAAATTATTTTATTCTTGATCCAAATTATTTTCTTGTGGCATTTTATAAAGTTTTGCCTCATTTTTTGCCTCTTTGTCACTCCCACCAAACCCAAGCCCTCTGTACTACGTATTTTTGTTCCACTTAGCACAAAAGAATTTTCAATTTTTCACTGCATTTTCTCAAAAAAATATTTTTATCAACTCTTATTAGTGTTATTAACAATACCACTCTTAAATGCCATTAAAGAAAAATAAATCGAATATCATGCATACAAAAGACAGTGATGTAGCTCAGATAGATGAGGAAAAATCTATAGAAAATAATTTCAATAGCTTAGAAACCTTGGAGATAAATGACAGAGAATTTAAAATTGAATTCCTAAAAATACTCAGGGATATACAACAAAGCACAGAAAGGCAATATAGGGAGCTCAAAAAACAGTTCAATGAACAGAAAGAATACTTCACCAAGGAAATTGAAACTATGAAAACCAATCAAACAAAGATGAAAAACTCAATTCATGAACTGAAAAATGAGATAATAAGCTTAGCCAATAGAACAGGCCAGATAGAGGAAATAATTCATGACATAGAAGACAAGCAACTGGAGGTACTATTTTTAAGAGGAGAGAGACTCACGAATTAAAAAAAAAATGAGATAACCCTACAGGAATTGTCTGACTCCATCAGAAAGAGCAACATAAGAATAATGGGTATATCAGAAGGAGAAGAGAGAGAAAATGGAATAGAGAACATATTCAAACAAATAATAGACGATGTCTTCCCAACCCTGTGGAAAAAAGTAAAGCCTTGAATTCAAGAAGCAAACAGAACACTGAGTTAACTTAACCCTAACAAACCTACTCCAAGGCACATCATAATGAAATTGGCACAAACCAATGACAAAGAAAGAATTCTCAAGGCAGCCAGGGAAAAGAAGAATACAAATATAAAAGAAGGCCCATTAGATTATCAACAGATTTCTCAGTAGAAACTCTACAATCTAGAAGAGAGTGGACCCCAATATTTAAAATTCTGAAAGAGAGGAACTTCCTCAAAGAATACTATACCCATCAAAGCTATCCTTCAAATACGAAGGAGAAATAAAAACATTCACAGATACAGAAAAGATGAGGAAATTTATCACCAGAAAACCCCCACTTCAGGAAATACTAAAGGGGATTTTCCGACCAGACACAATAAACAAAACAAAACTACAAGTAAAAGCTTCATCAAGATCGCAATTAAACAAGATTAGTCTGTGACAAAGAAAAAAGGAGGGAGAGGACAGAGATTAACAGTAGCAAAGGAGGATGAAGTGCAGAAGCACTCATGAGATAATGTACTACAATGAACATGATATGTATACTTTCCATTACTCAATGGTAACCACCCCTGAAAAAACCAACACAGAGGTACATGGCTTGAAAAAGGAAGTAACAGAGAAAAGAAGTATGGATTACAAGCAAAAAAAACCAAACAAACAAGATACAAAACTATCAGAAAACAATTTATAAAATGGCAGTAGGAAATCCTCAAATGTCAATAATTACACTAAACGTAAATGCATTAAACTCGCCAATAAAAAGACACAGAGTAGCAGAATGAATTAAATAAGAAAATCCAACTCTATGCTGCCTACAAGAAACATATCTAAGCAACAAGGATAAAAACAAATTCAGAGTGAAAGTTTGGAAAACAATACTCCAAGCAAATAACATCCAAAAAAGAGCCAGTGTAGCAATGCTCATATCTAACAATGCTGACTACAAGAGAGCAAAGGTAACCAGAAACAAAAATCGTCATTTCATAATGATAAAAGGGACATTGAATCAAGAAGACATAACACTTCTTAATATATATGGACCAAACTAAGGAGCACCAAATATATAAGACTGTTAATGACTGACCTAAAAACAAAATCCGACAAAAATACAATCATACTTGGGGACCTCAATACACCACTGATGGCTCTAGATTGTTCATCCAAACAAAAAATCAATAAAGAAATATTGGCCTTAATTGAAACACTAGAACAATAGGATATGACAGACATCTACAGGACATTTCATCCCAAAGTGCCAGAGTATACATTTTTCTCTAGTGTACATGGAACTTCTCAAGAATTGACATGTTGGGCCACAAAAATAATATCAACAAATTCAGAAATATTGAAATTATATCAAGCATAATTTCTGATCATAAAGCCTTGAAACTAGAATTCAACTGCTAAAAAGAGGTAAATAAACCCACAAAAATGTGGAAACTAAACAACATACTTTTAAAAAATGAGTGGGTCAAAGAAGAAATAAGCGCAGAAATCAAAAGATATATACAGGCAAATGAAAATAACAATACAACATATCAGAATCTCTGCGATGCAGCAAAAGCAGTAATAAGAGGGAAGTTCATATCACTACAGGCCTATATGAACAAACAAGACAGAGCCCGAGTAAACCATTTAACTTCACATCTTAAAGAACTAGAAAAAGAAGAATAAGGACAACCCAAAACCAGCAGAAGAAAGGAAATAATAAAAATCAGAGCAGAAATAAATGAAATAGAGAACAGAAAAACTATTAAAAAGATTATTAAAACAAGGAGCTAGTTCATTGAAAGATCAACAAAATTGACAAACTCTTGGCAAGATTAACCAAGGAAAAAAGAGAAAGGACTCATATAAACAAAATCCAGAATGAAAGAGGAGAAATCACCACAGATATTATAGATATACAAAGAATTATTGTAGAATACTATGAAAACCTATATGCCACCAAATTTAACAACATAAAAGAAATGGATAAATTTCTAGAACAATACAATCTTCCTAGAATGAGTCATGAAGAATCAGAAAGCCTCAACAGACCCATAAGCAGGGACGAAATCGAAACAACTATTAAAAACTTCCCCAAAAATAAAAGTCCAGGACCAGGTGGCTATACTAGTGAATTCTCTCAAACATTCAAAGACTTGGTTCCTATTCTACTCAGTCTTCCAAAATATTGAAGAAGAAGTAATACTTCCAAACACATTTTATGAGGCCAACATAACCCTCATACTGAAACCTGGCTAGGACAGCACAAAAAAAGAAAACTACAGACCAATATCTCTAATGAATACAGATGCTAAAATACTGAACAAAATACTAGCACATTAAAAAAATAATTCATCATGAGCAAGTGGGATTCATCCCAGAATCACAAGGATGGTTCAACATACATAAAATGGTTAACATAATATACCATATCAACAAAACAAAGAACAAAAACCATATGATCTTACCAATAGATGCAGAAAAGGCATTCGATAAAATACAACATCATTTTATACTTAAAACACTCAACAAAATGGGTATAGAAGGAAAATATCTCAATATAATAAAGGCCATCTATGATAAGCCATCAGTTAACATAATATTAAATGGCATAAAACTGAGGACTTTTCCCCTAAAATCAGAAACAAGACAAGGTTGTCCACTCTTATTCAATATTGTGTTGGAAGTTCTAGCCAGAGCAATCAGACAAAAGAAAGAAATAAAAGGCATTCATATTGGAAAAGAAGTAAAGGTTTCACTTTTTGCAGATGATATGATCCTGTACATTGAAAACCCCAAAGACTCCACAAAAAGATTATTAGAAACAATAAACCAATACAGTAAGGTCGCAGGATACAAAATTAATATACAAAAGTCCATTGCCTTCCTATATGCCAACAATGAAACATCAGAAAACAAGCTCAAAAAGACAATCCCTTTCATGGTTGTAAAAAATAAAAATAAAATACCTAGGAATGAACATTACAAAGAATGTAAAAGACCTATATAATGAAAACTATAAAGCATTGTTAAGGGAAATCAAAAAAGATATAATGAAATGGAAAAATATTCTTTGTTCTTGGATAGGAAGAATAAATATAGTCAAAATGACTATATTACCCAAAGCGATACATAAATTTAATGCAATTCCCATCAAAATTCCAATGTCATGTTTTAAATAAATGGAATAGCCTGACCAGGCGGTGGCGCAGTGGATAGAGCATCGGACTGGGATGCGGAAGACCCAGGTTCGAGACCCCGAGCTCTCCAGCTTGAGCGCGGGCCCATCTGGCTTGATCAAAAAAAAAAGCTCGCCAGCTTGGACCCAAGGTTGCTGGCTCCAGCAAGGGGTTGCTCAGTCTGCTGAAGGCCCGCGGTCAAGGCACATGTGAGAAAGCAATCAATGAACAACTATGGTATCACAACGGCAATGAAAAACTAATGATTGATGCTTCTCACCTCTCTCCGTTCCTGTCTGTCTGTCCCTATCTATCCCTCTCTCTGACTTTCTCTCTGTCCCTGTAAAAAAAAAAAAGAAATGGAACAAAAATCATCAGGTTTATATGGAACAATAAAAAAAAACCCGAATAGCCACAGTAATCCTAAGGAAAAAGAACGAAACTGGGGCATTACAATACCTGTCTTCAAATTATATTATAGAGCCACAATAATCAAAACAGCATGGTATTGACAGAAAAATAGACACTCAGACCAATGGAATGGAATAGAAAGGCCAGAAATAAAACCACATGTATGTGGTCAAATAATTTTTGATAAAGGGGCCAACAACACACAATGGAAAAAAGAAAATCTCTTCAACAAATGGTGCTGGAAAAACTGGAAAACCACATGCAAAAAAGTGAAACTCGACTACAGTTTGTCCCCTTGTACTAAAATTACTTCAAAGTGGATCAAAGACCTAAATATAAGACCTGAAACAATAAATTACATAGAAGAAAACATAGGTACTAAACTCATGGACCTTGGTTACAAAGAGCACTTTATGAATTTGACTCCAAGGGCAAGGGAAGTGAAGGCAAAGATAAATGAATGGGACCACATCAGACTAAGAAGCTTTTGCACAGCAAAAGAAAATGACAACAAATGAAACAGATAGCCAACTAAATGGGGATGATATTTTCAAATAACAGCACAGATAAATGCCTAATACCCAAAATATCAAAGAACTCATAAAACTCAACAACAAACAATCCAATAAAAAAAATGGAAAAAGGACATGAACAGACACTTCTCCCAAGAAGAAATACAAATGGCCAACAGATATATGAAAAGATACTCATCTTCATTAGCTATTAGAGAAATGCTAATTAAAACTACAATGAGATACCACCTCACGCCTGTTAGATTAACTATTATCAACAAGACAGGTAATAACAAGTGTTGGAGAGGCTGTGGAGAAAAAGGAACCCTCATCTACTGTCGTTGGGAATGTAAAATAGTACAACCATTATGGAAGAAAGTATGGTGGTTCTTCAAAAAATTAAAAATAGAACTACCATATGACCCAGCAATTCCTCTACTGGGAATATACCCCCATAACTCAAAAACACTGGTACATAAAGAAACATGTAGCCCCATGTTCATAGCAGCATTGTTCATAGTGGCCAGGACATGAAAAAACCAAAAAGCCCTTCAATAGATGACTGGATAAAGAAGATGTGGTACATATATACTATGGAATACTACTCAGCCATAAGAAATGATGATTTCGGATCATTTACAACAACATGGATGGACCTTGATAACATTATACTGAGTGAAATAAGTAAATCAGAAAAAACTAAGAGCTATATGATTCCATACATAGGTGGACATAAAAATGAGACTCAGGGACATGGACAAGAGTATGGTGGTTACAGGAGGTGGGAGTGGGGCGAGGGGGAGGTGAGGGGCACAAAGAAAACCAGATAAAAGTTGACAGAAGACTATATGACTTTGGATGATGGGTATGCAACATAATCAAATGTCCGAATAACCTGGAGATGTTTTCTCTGAACCTATGTGCCCTGATTGATTAATGTCACCCCATTAAAATTAATTTAAAAAAGGAAAAAATGGCTAACAAATAAATATAGGCAAATGTGCTCAACCTCATTATCAAGAAAAGGCTATTTAAAACTCAAATGAGCTTCTCCTATGCATCCACCAAAAGGAAGAAAATGAAAAGATCGATAATACTAATTATGATGTTGGTGAAAAATGTAAGCTGGCAAAACCACTTCGAAAAACAGTTTGATTTTATTTACTAAATTTGAAGACAAACATTCTCAATGATTCAGCCATTCTGTCCCTAAGTATGTGTAAAACAAAAATGCATACATGTATGTCCTAAGAAACAAATGCAAAAATATTTACAACAGCATTATGCACAATAGTCCAATGGACAACCCAAGTGTTCATCAACAATAGTGTAAATAAATTGTGAGCTATTCAGACAAAGAAATTTTCACAGCAAAGAAAATGAGTAAGAAATAACTTCAATGGGGATGAATCTTGCAGATACATGGTGAGTAAATAAAACTGAACACAAAATAAAACACTGAATGATTCCACTCCTGGATTGTTAAAAGAAAACAGGCAAAACTAAATTGCAGTATTTCAGGATGATGAGAACGCTATCAAAACAAGCATGAAAGTAACTACTGTGGAAGTCTGTGTACCAGTCAGCATTCCATCAAGGAAGTGGAACGCTATGAAGACTGTGGAAAGCAGAATTAATTAGAGGGACTAGACCTTATGCAGTTGTGGGAGGAGCTGGGTAGTAGAGTTCAGAAAGGGGATTGAAAGGAGATAAAAAAGCTACTAACCAAACCCATGAAGCACTGTTTGGCACAAGATGGACAGTCAGAGCTTTATAGATGGCTGGTGCCTCTGTAGCTGTCATGTCTGAGTTTGAAGCTGTCTGGGCATGAGCTGGGGTCGCTCTTGGTTTAGTGGCCAGGGGAAGGAGGACAAGCTGGGAACCACAGGGATCCCTGCATTTGCCTGCCACCACATCTGTGATGACCTTCAGAAAGTCATTACTTTCTTTTTTAGTGAGAGACAGAGAGAGACAGATGGACAAGAAGACAGATGAGAAGCATCAACTTGTAATTGTGGCACTTTAGTTGTTCATTGATTGCTTTCTCACACAAACCTTGACCAGCCAAGCCAGTGACCCCTCGCTCAAGCCAGCAACCTTGAGTTCCAAGCCAGACACTCTGGGGTCATGTCTGCGATCCCAGGCTCAAGCCAGCTACCCTGCGCTCAAGCTGGATGATCTTGCGCTCAAATCAGTGACCTCAGGGTTTTGAACCTGTGTCCTCAGTGTCCCAGGTTGATGCTCTATCCACTGTGTTACCACTTGGTCAGGTGGAAAGTCATTACTTCCTGCTGTTTTACTTCTGCCTTCCAAATCTTGCAAAAGAAAAACAAATTGGAGGGAAAATTTTGAATTGGTCTACATATAACTCAGGAAGCCCAGGAAGCCTAATTCCAGCTGAACCCCATTGGCACAGTCCAACCCTCACAGTCAGCAGGGTGGTGACATGTGCAGGACAGGTTCGGGTTAATAACATGGGGTTGGGGATACATGGAAACCTCTGGGAGATTGGTGACATTCTATTTCCTGCCCGTGGTCATGGCTACATGAATGCTCATTTTGTAGCAGTACATCTTTGTTTTATGAACTGAATATATGTAATATTACAAAATCAAACTGTTTACAAAGAGCAGCTGTGGTATGTCTCTTTCCTATTCCACCTTCCACTTTGAAGGAACTAGGTCACTCTGTGCGGGTTTTTTCAGGAGAGGACAAGAAAGCAAAAATGTAAAGACAGAAAAGATTCATCCCTGGCTCTCCACCACCCCTCCTACTCTTTGCATTTCAAAAATTAATTAGCCCTTTGGCTAACCCAGATACGGACATTACTTAGGCAAATCAGTGTTTACTTACCAAAAGTAAACAGAAGGAGACCATTGCAGTTAGGACATAGGGTGGTGGAGAGATGAGCAACATTATTTGGGACAGGCAGGAATGCTCTCACAATTGACTCACACTTGTGTGTGATAATGTCTGAGCAAGGGCCACCTCAGGCTTTTTTGAAGCTTGACCACTCCCATTGGTACCAACTTTATGTATTGAAGAGGAGTGCTGGTCTGTCTACTAAGGCTGGGACTGGGGTCTTCATTTCTCAACCAAGGAAGGGACTTCTGGGTTTGTGGCTGGTGCAGTGTTGCATGTGGGTGAGTGGGATTATGTACCAGGGACCAGCTCATCTGAGCCAGAGGCCTCCATCAGTCTCAGGGTATATAATGAGCAGCGTGGTCCATTCCACTCAGGCACAAACACAGTCCTCTTTTCCCATCCTCTGCCCCCCAACAGCCCAGTCTCTATGCCTTGGTGTCTCTGGGAATCATGGTAACTGGCACAAGGACCAGGTAAAGGACATATTACAAAAATGCGTGCAACAGAGAAAATTATTTGGAAGTAACATCATGAGTGAAAGGAAAACATCTGCCATTCCTGTCCTCCAACCTCCAGATAAAAACAAATTTCCCCAGGCTGAGATCATGCAGAGATTGTCAGGAGATGTGGTGTTATAAAGCTATCATCTCAACTCCTGACAACTCTTCTATCCTTGGCTTCACAATGGGGAGGCAGTAACTGCAACTTTCCTTGTTGCTAGTGATTCCCCATGAGGTCCTACTAGTGAGGAATGCTACAAGGAGACAGGAGAATGGGGGCGGAGGGACACTGACTCTTCCTGTGTGCTTGGTGGGCTTGTCAGCATTGGTCCCCTGATCAACCAGCCCACCACTGCTGGCTAGGGAGACACTTCCTCTGAGCTCCTGCAGTACAATAGCACTTAGCTCATGCCCACTCTTCAAAGGTCCAAGTTCTTGCACTGGGAGACCGCTTCTCCAGGACTCCGAGTTCTGATAACCCTAAGTTCTTCCCTCTGTTCCCCCAGCCCTAGAAGTGGCGGCTGTTTTCTGCAGTTACATGTTCGTGTACCATCATTGTTCCTTTTCCGCCTTTTCAGTCCTTTGTCACCTGTTTTGTCCAGCCAGTTCCCTAAAATTCAGTTTTCTTGCAGACCGCTGATGGGTATGGGCATTCTTTTTGGGATGAGAAATATATTCTGGACCCAAATAGTAGTTGCAGTTGTATAAACTTTGAATTTACTAAAAAAAACCCTGAACTATATGCTTCAAAAGGATGAATTTAATGATCAGCGAATTATATCTCATTAAAAATATCAGTCCTTTGTGCTAAGCTATCTGACTGGCTCCTGACTTAGGCAGCATTTATCGGGGACAGTGTGGTGGTTCATCTCCTGTGTCAGCTTGACTGGACCAGAGCGCCCAGATGTGTGTCAGATGTGGTTCTATGTTTCTGGGAGGGTGTCTGGGTGAGAGAAACATTTAGATCAGTGAACTGTGTGTGTAGCAGATTGCCCTCCCTAACATGGGCGGGCTTCACCCAATCAGTTTTAAAAAGCCTAAATAGAATAAAAAGAGCAGTCTCCCTGAGCAAGAGAGAATTCTCCAATAGACTGCCTTTGGCTTTCATGTGCCACATCTCTTCCTAGCTCCACAGTGGAGTGCCTTCGGACATAAACTAGAATATCAGCTCTCTTTAGTCTTCAGTCCGCCAACCCACCCTGCAGATTCTGTCTTATCAGCATCTGTAATTATGTGAACCAATTCTTTATAAACAAACAAACAAACACATGCACACACACACATATATCCTGCTGGTTCTGCTTCTTTGGAGAACCTGACTAACACAGAGGTAGCTGTTGGTGGTCCCAGGGAGAAAAACATGAACCCTGGTGAGACCATCACAGATCTGTGGGCTCTGTGGTACCTGTGCCCCGTTTGCCTGGTAGAATTCTGAAAGGCAGCATGATCTCAGAGAACTAACAGGTGTGTGAAGCATCTCTTAGCAGATGGGTTTCACAGTCTCTCTCACTCCACATCATGGAACCACAGACTGAATGCTAAGTGGCCCAGGAGAGGGACAGGAGTAGGGAGAGACCTTTGGAAACCACTGACTAAAGACTAGATGGGACAATGGACATCTAATTGTGCCTGTCCATCTCCATGATATTGAGGACTCAATAGATCTCCCCCATCCTTTGAACCTTTGAAGCCTTGGTTCTCTGTGAGTCCTTTGGGGATCTAATACCAGACCAGAAAAAATGGGAAGAGCCCCCAAGTTAACCAGAGTTTAATTTCTGATACCTCTGCAGAATAGGGATGACAGAAAGAAATTCAGTTCAGGTTTGAGATATCAGGAAAAGTATTCTTCTTTGCACATCTGAACTTGTGAAGTGAGATTCACAACCGCTCCACAAATATTTGCTTTAATTTTTCTGTCTTTAAGATACATTTTGGCATTTTTGTTGTTTCTGAAATAAGTTTTCAGAACTGGAACCCTCATCTGTAACTTTGCTGCTTAGTATCACAAGCCAGCTGTTATTATAGTGGTTGGCTATGGGTAGCATGAGAAACTTAAGTCTAAAACTGATAGAGAAGGATAAAAGTCCCCAAACAGTTGTCAAGTTTGAATATAAGAGCAAAGAGACAGAACTTGATTGATCTGACAGAAAGATGTGAGAGTGACACAGCCTTTGGTGACTTCTATGCAGGAATGGGCACAGAAGTTCATGGAAAGAAGAGGGAGCCTGAAAACAGACTCCACATGAGGGGACGTGATGGGTAAGAGAGCATCACAAATGCCCAGCAGGAACGGCTTGTTTATCAGACAGCGCTGGGAAATCTGGCTCACACTATGACAGAAAAAGTGACTCCTACTCTTAACCCGTACGAAGGCGAACTGCTTAGGTTTAAGAAGTAAAGTTGAAAGGTGAAACTACAAAGCTAACAGAAGTTCTTAGAAGATATCTTTGCCATTTGGGGATTACTAAAAACTTCTTAAATGAGATCCTCAAAACCCCTCTTCTCAGGGAGAAAAATTAATGCATTTGATGATATCAAAATTAAAGATTTTGTTAAATGGTCTTCATAGATGACATGAATAAATCTATGACAGATTGGGAGCTAATTTTCGCAATGTCAAAAATTATTGGGACAAGGGGAAGACATTAAATATGAAATCTAAATTTGACATTAGTGTTGTATAAATGTTAAATTTGTTGAGTGGGTGAATTGTATTATGGTTTATGTAGGTGAATGTCCCCCTTCTTAGGAGAGTTCCACTGAAATATTTAGGAGTGAAGTGTCTGAATGTCAGTAACTTTTTTTTTTTATAGGGACAGAGAGAGAATCAGAGAGACGAATAGGGACAGACAGACAGGAACTGAGAGAAGTGAGAAGCATCAATCATTAGTTTTTTGTTGCTGTTGCAACACCTTAGTTGTTCATTGATTGCTTTCTCACATGTACCTTGACTGCGGGCCTTCAGCAGACCGAGCAACCCCTTGCTGGAGCCAGCGACCTTGGGTCCAAGCTGGCGAGCTTTTGCTCAAGCCAGATGGGCCTGCACTCAAGCTGGTGAGCTCGGGGTCTCGAACCTGGGTCTTCCGCATCCCAGTCTGACACTCTATCCACTGTGCCACCGCCTGGTCAGGCTGAATGTCAGTAACTTACTTTCAAATGTTTCATTGAAATATATTTATATCTATATATTTACATCATAGAAAGAGAGAGAGAGAGAGTGCAGACATAGAATAGTATTAACTGGTAAGTCTATCACGATATTCACATAAGTTTTTTGTTAGTTTGAAATTTTTTAAAATAAGAAGTTAGAGAAACCAGCAATAAAGTAACATTCAGGATATACAAGGAATTTTTGATAATCAACAATGAAAAGATCAAGAACAATTTAGAAAAATGGGCAAAGGATAGGAACAGGCAATTCACAGAAGAAAACCTAATTCTATCAAGTACATGAAAAAATAGTTCACGTCACTGGTAATCACGGAAAGGAAAAATTAAAGCATAAATGAGATAGATAACACATTACCCTATCACACTGACCAAACGTTAAAAGCTGGATAATGCCAAATGTTGGGGAAGCCACAGGGATCCAGGATCCATGATTACACTAGTCCAGCGATCTTGGAGAACAGTCTGGCAGTGCAGAGTGAAATGGGCATACATGTACACTAGGACCTTGTCACCTGCTCCCAAATACCAGAGAGCCTCTCTGGGGCACATGCACCAAGATGGTCACCATAGCATTATTCATCATAGCCGTCTAGGATCACCAGAGGACTGCATCAGGCAAATGAGGAGGCCACCACCAATGGGGTCCACTTCCTACCCAAGTGTTATGAGAATTAGGAGCCAGAACTTCAGCATGTTTGAGAAGGGAGAAACCAGAGAAATGCAGAAAGGGCCTTCAGGAATGACTGACTCAGCCAGTTAAAGATTAGCCACATCCTATAGATCTCTAACTGATCTCCTAGAGCCTCTTACATTACTCACAAGAAAAACAGGATCTGAAAATAGATAGACCAGGGAAGAGGAAACCCTTTTCCCCTTGCTGTCCCCACCCAAAAAATGCCCTGCCCCACCTAGAGTTATGAGGTGCACTTAGGACCTAGACCAGTGGTTCTTAACCTTTTTTGAGGTACCGAACCCACCAGTTTCATATGTGCATTCACCGAACCCTTCTTTAGTGATAAATAAAATACAATTTTTTTTTCCAAATTCAAGACATAGGTATATGTTTTTTTACTGGTGCACAAAATGAGCCGTGCATTAACATCACCTTGCTCAAAGAACAAAATCAACAAAGTGCATGAACTCACAACAAATTATGGTATTACTTTATTCTGGCCTCCGCGGCAGAGGCTTCTCCGAACCCCTGAGACCGACTCATCGAACCCCTAGGATTTGATAGAAGCCAGGTTAAGAACCACTGACCTAGACAAAGGAATCACTCACCCCTTGCAAGGACTCTGTAAAAGACATATAAGATGTAAGAAATCTAACTTCGGGAAGCTTGTGCTTTGGTGCTACTAACCCCACGTGCTCCACTGACTACTAATCAACTCTTCCTCTTCCATTAAGTTGTCTGGGCAGCTATTATTCTCTCTTTAGGTGTCGTTTTCCTGCAACATGTTAAATTATTGCATGTAGATAGAGATTTACTCCTGCTATGCCGATGCTGTCATTAGCAGCTAGTAGGCTCCCTAAATCCCCAGGAGATATTTTCGCAGGGGAGTGTGGGAGTGGGAAACCCACGGGGCAGCACATTGAATCCTGGAACTTCTTTTTCTTAAGAGGAAAGTATAATTGTGTCCTAAGATTAAATACCCATTGTTTGAATAGATGCTGACAACGACTGAGCCCTGTGTGTGTGAAAGTCTTTTCAGGGAAGAAAAATAAATGTGTTCACTTATTGTGCAGCAAAATAAATCCCTCACTTTGTTAAAGATGAATGTATCAGTTCTTTTTGCAGCTGTCAATTGTTACCTTTTAGCCCTCACAGGAACTGCAATCCCAATACCTTAGTCTCTCTTGATGTAAAGCAAGAAGCTGATGTTGAAATTGCTGTGACCAGGGTGAGGACACAGAGTTTTCACTGTTGAGCATCAAAGGGATTTTTCTTGTTGAATTTGCGCAGGGACAAAGCCTTGGCAGGAGAACTCTTCTAAACAGTGAGATTCTTCTGAAAACAATGTGTCCTGGCCAGGTGGGAGGGAGGAGGCTAAGTGGCCACCCCTCCGTGTTAGGGACCAGGCCAGGCATCCCACATGGCCTTGTTTTGTATTTTTTGGACATCCTCTAACAAAAGAGGCATCATCTCTACCCAGCTTACAGAGGAGTATGCTGAGGTCCAGAGGTCATGTGCTGCTACTTCACCAGCATGCGAGGATTCTACCCCTTGGTGGTGGGTTTTTCTACTACTCTGGGCTGCCACACTCAAATAAAGCTTTATATCAGGCCTGCATAGGGCTCCAGCTATCTATCTGAGCTTTTCTTAAAAGTGTCCCAACACAGCTGAAGGTGCTTTGGCAAGCTGACACCATCAGTAGAAATAGCCATGGGGACCATCCCTCCTCCAAATCACGGCTATAAATTTCAGGCCACTCACATTCCCATTATGTAGGCAGATGTTATTCATACACCACTTCAGGTTCAATGTGCCTTGTTTACTGAAAAATAGAAGAAAAGAAAAAGTCCCTGTAGCCATGGGGGCCACCCAAGAGGAGCCAGGTTCAGCTTCCCCAAGGCATGCTAAGTGCCCAGAGAGGAAGCAGGAGAGGCCCTCCGGTTTCCAAACCCTCAACAAGCTGAGACATTGAGGCTCTTTACCTCTAACCTTTCAAAATTCCTGCTCTTCAGGGAGTAAGAGGCATCAACTGGAGATCAAGGCTGATGAAAAGTTGGATATTCAAACTGACATTCACCGAGAATCATGAGGTCCTGGAACTTTTAATAGCAAAACAAATGATTCTACTGAAATAAAATGTCAGGCAGGTATTTTTCCCTGTCATTGTTGTTCCTGGATTTTCTTTCTTCTTCACCTTCCAACTCCTCTCAACCCCCACCCCTCACCCCCCATTTGCCTTGTTTAAATTTAGGAGAGTTGGCAGTCAGGCAGGAAGAAATGAAATTAGGTCCGTTTCAAAGCCTTGATTATTAGACACTAATAGATTAGGTGAATGAGAAGAGGTCGGAGAAAAACTGCAAGAGGCCAGTTTTCAAGTGCTTCTTCCTGCCTGGTCCTCATTGGCTTTGGTGGTATTTGGGACCACAGTAGGAAATCTCCCGCGGTATATGAGCTCTGAGTTCTGGCATATTTTGGGACAGAGAGATGAATCTGACCCTGAAGTGAATTCAATGTAATTAGGTTCTGCTCCCAGAAGAAATGTTTGTTTCAGACAGATCGACAGATTAGCTTTTGCAAGCATGTTACTGGAAACTGACTGTCCTATTAAGAGCTAACATGTCTGACTGCAGTCAGTTGGTGGCTCAGGTTGGCTTCTCCTGGTGTTGGACTCTGTGATTATGGGGCCTTCCCTCATTTTGTTTTTTCTCCAAAGAGGGAAGTGACTCGCTCACTATGGCCTTGCTATTTGCAGGAGCATGGCTAAGTCTCAAAGAAGGTTCTATGTTTTAATGCTTCAAATTGAGACTGTAAAATATTATAGCCAGTTTATCTACTTATCTCTATTTTCTCTCTCCTTCTCTCTTCCTCCCCTTCCTCTTGCTCTCCCTCCCTCTCTTTATCCCTCTCCCACCTCCTCCACCTCTCATCTGTCTATCACATTCTAAACACTTGATCTCCCAAAACCCTATGTTGAAATTCTAACCCCCAACAGTGATAGTATTAGAAGGTGAAGCCTCTGAGAGGAGTCATGAGGATGAAGCTGTTACAAATGAGATTAGGGCCCTTATAAAAGAGGCCCTGGGAAAGATCCTTAGCCCCTTTAAGCATGTGAGGACATAGCTATGATCCCTAAAGAGAGCTTTCACCCTACCATGTTGGTGCCTTGATCTTGGATCCTCATCCCCCAAAACTGTGAGAAATCAGTGTCTGTGATCTATATGTATCAGTCTTATAGTAGCCTAAATGGATTAAGACACTCTTTCTTTTCTTCCTGTTCCCCCTTTATCCATGTACCTATCTATCTAGTCAACAAATACTTATTGTGTACTTACTACCTGCCAGGTCATGGGAAAAGCCCAGGAAAAGCATTTTTAAAGGCCCCAGAGAGTGCCACTTGAATCACCTCCTAGAACCTATTAAAACTGTGGACCCCAGGCTCCTCCGTAGGAATTCTGATTTAGTAGTTACTATTAATTAAGTACTTATTATGTACTAGACAAAGTATGTGATCTCATCAAATCTTTACAACATCCATTCCAAGGGGAAAAATTATTCTTCCCACTTTATAAAGAAAGATCAGGAAGTTGAATAATTTTCTTCAAGTCTCACAGCTATTCATCTATACGGATTTCAACTCAGATCCATCTGAATCCAAAACTGGGGTTTTAACCCATCATCCTCTTTCTTTCATCCAGAAAGCTCCCCTAGTTTTGAAGCCAGCCCAACAACTGGGAGCGTACCTGGCTACCTGCTGGTGATGGCTCCTCCCTGCAGACCAGGCCTGGGTCTCCCTCAGGCATTTGCTCTCTTCTAACCCTCTGACTGAAAGCATGTGGCCCCAAAAACCAGTATTAACAAGAGGAGGTCTAATTTCCTTGGGTTGGTTTTCAAAATTCTATACCATTTGGCTTCCTCTTATTTCATCTCCAGCTCTTAATTGGTTTGCCCTCTTCTGAATGCCAAGAGGGTTCTACAATAGAGGAAGTACCTCTCATTCTGTTGAAGGCCAGCCCTCCTACCTACTTTGGATCGTATTTTCTTACCTCCAAGGATTTTTCCCCCTCAGTGATACTCTGTTTTCCCTCTGTGATTAATCTCTCTTTTTCTACAGCACCCCTTCAGCAGGCGAAATGCTCCAACGTCTCCCATCTTTAGACTGGCTTTGACTGAGGTTGGGTGACTGTTGAAGGCTGCAGATTCAGGCCCTGCTATTATAAGAAAGAAAGAGGTGCCTTGATCTTGGACCCCCATCTCCCAAAGAAAGATAGCTTCTTTCTTAGCTATCTCCCTGGTGCTTACAACAGGGTTAGGTACATAGTAGGTTCTCAATAAACACCAGTTGAACAAGTGAGTCCCCCAACCCCTCTCCTCATCTTGGTAGGGCAGGTGTGATGGAGCAAGGAGTCAGACTCCTCCAAGTTGCAGTTAAAGGAAAAAGTAGCCAAAGGGTTAGAGTTGTCAGTCTGGTGTTGTGTGTGCTGGATTCCAGATGGTGGCTCCATACCAGAAGACTGCTGAAATCCTGGGAAGAGTGGTGGCCACCAACCAGACAGCCTCTCCTTCCTGGATGTGCTGCTACCAGAGGCGAGGAAAAAAACATCCTCTGCTACCTTTCTTGTCTCCATTTCTGATCACTGCAGAAATGCCCCTTTCAGGGCTGATGAGCATGAGTGGTGGCTCAACCTGTAGTGCCATCTGCTTGAAATGACCAGGCAGACACAGCTTGGCAGGGCATCTGGTTTTCATTGTGAGGATGGGTCCAGAAGCCCCAAATACACGTGACCCTGAGATCATAAGATAGGATTGCAGGTTTCCCGGTGGCAGGCACGGCTGAGGGTTGCCTTCTTAAAAACCAGTCCCTGGGCCAGCACTTGAGGCAGAAGGAGGTAGGAGCAATCTTTAAATTCAGCCTACAGTTGGCAACCACCCTGCAGACCTTACTCTGTGATTGGGACACCTCCCTTGGGAGCCCGCCAGCCTCCAAGGCACCAGGGGTTACAGTTTACTAGGGAGGCCAGCAAACCACCACAGTGGTTGACTCCCTGCAGAAGACATAGCCTCAGCCCAAAGATTGAGTAAAGCCTCCACCGCTGCTGCCCAGCAATCATCACCACGGGAGTTCACAGGCAGAGAGTAAATCATGGACCTGGCTGGGCTCCTGGAAGCCCCAGCACATCCACCAAGAGGCTCCTCCTTCCTACTCTTCTCTCCTTCCCCTCCACTGCCTTCCTCTCTTCCTATCCTTCTCTTTCTTGGCCTTTGACTATGATTTCCTTTAAAGGAAAAATTACTTTGCACCAGGATGTTCATTGATAGTAAACTAAGCGAGAGGCCTGGAAATCGGCCCCACACGGGGCCCGTTTTGGGGTAATTGCTTCCTGGCGCCTCTTCTTCATCTGGCCACACTTGGTCTCAGCTGGAAGGGAGGAACTGCCAGTTTTTCATCTCTGGGCCTCTGTGTTATTACTGGAGCCAAGGTTTGGCCTGGGATCATAGAGGGACGTGGGGTTTGGGGACCAGATCTGGAAACAATCCCAGAGGTGGGGTGGGGCTGGGGACTGGGAAGAACACTGTGGAACTGCTGCCCCTCCTGGCAGGTACAAGAGACCTGCAGCCAGGTGAAGGCTGGGCCTCTGGCCTTGCTGGTGTGTGTGTGTGTGTGTGTGTGTGTGTGTGTGTGTGTGTGTGTGTGTGTGTGTGAGAGAGAGAGAGAGAGAGAGAGAGAGAGACAGAGAGAGAGAGAGAGAGAGGAAGGGAGGGAGGGAGAGAGGGGGGCATTGCAGATTTTAGATCCAGGAGAAGAGGCATCCAAGGCCCATTGTGATGCAGGGTTTAGGCACTGGTGAGGGATTCCTATAGATGTGAGAAAGCTGGAGGGTTGAGCTTGGAGAACCATATGCTAAATTTCCTGAGGGAGATTGGTTTTTGGGGGTAGTTTGGAGGTTAGTGGTTAATTTTTTCTTAAAAGCTGGCTTATTTCTCTCCCTTGTTTATTTATTTCTTTATTTACTTACTTTTTTTTATTTTATTCATTTTTTTTAGAGAGGAGACACAGAGTGAGAGAGAAAAGAGAGAGAGAGAGAGAGAGAGAGAGAGAGAGAGAGAGAGAGAGAGAAAGAGAGAAAGGGGGGAGGAGCTGGAAGCATCAACTCCCATATGTGCCTTGACCAGACCAGTGCAGGGTTTTGAACTGGGGACCTCAGTGTTCCCAGGTCGACGCTTTATCCACTGCACCACCACAGGTCAGGCTTACTTATTTATTTTTAATGTAGCTTTGAGAAAAACAAAATTATCCTCTAGCAAGAGGATTTCGTCTGTCGTGTGTTTCAGGATCTTTATGTTGTGCATATCTAGCAAAAACCATTTCCTATAAAAATACCAAGGGAGGGCACTTCAAAGGGATTCTAAGCTTATTTAAAATTAATTGTAGATTCATTTCACTGAATATTCATCAAGGGTTCTTTCTCTTTTCATCATTAGTATGAAGGGATGGCCGGGCTCTGCCAGGAGTCTGGGAGGACCACGTGGCTGCTCCAAGTCCCCCAAGGCACAGACAGTGGTTGCACTGCACATTCCAGGCCTCCAGCTCTAGCCTATGTCTGATGTAGCGGAGCCCACAGCCCTGACTGAGAGCCTGACTCTGGGGCCTCCTTCTCCCTTCTTGCCTGACCCGCAAAAGGCACAGAAAGAGGACACAGCACATTTGAGGATGGCTGAAGGCAGAGACTGCATAGGAGAAGTGCAGCGTACCTGGGGAGGAATGGATGGCCCATGGATTGCCCTGAGCCAAGAGTCATGTGGGGTCCCTCAGTTCTGGGCTGAGCATACCTGGGACTTGGAAGGTATCCAGCAGCAAAGACAAGTAGGGCAGTTGTTTTAAGTAACTAGAGTCCCTTTGAAAGTCTTTGTGAAATGACAGTTACAAGTGGGTTGAGTTTTTTTTAACTGCTGAGGCCTCAAAGATGTGGTCACTGGGATTTGGTTTGGGTAAGTCTATGGTTTCTCAAGATGAAAAGGTATCCAGCCCACCTACTAATTTTATACCGGGAACCTGGATTGGGTGTGATGACTTCCCAAGGTCAAGTAGCTGGCAGGGTAGAACCAGGATTAGGGAGCGGGCTCCTGATTCCTACTTAAGTGTACTCTGTTCCACGCCGAGGCTTCGGGGAAACCGCTTTGTGGAAACTGCTTCGTGGACTGGAGGCCAGAGAATGGCTCCTGCCTAGAGCTGGGGGGTCCTGGGGAAGGCAGAGGAGAAGGGGGCACGGGTCTGCTCAGGTTAAATGACTGTTTCCTCAGTATCTCTTATTTTTCGGGTTTTATAATTATTTGTATAGGGACCACTTTTCTTATTACTCACCAAGAAAATAAATGGCCAGGATGAGTATACAGTCTTTGCCCACAGCATCTCATTCATCTATTACAGCTCTCAGGCCAGTGCCGTCACTACCACCTTCGCAGAGAAGGCCAGACACCTGCGGAGCAAGCGTCCACTCCTGCTCCCTCCATGCTTCCTCCTCCCCATAAGTCTCCATGCTGCCTGGATAACCACAATGGCATGTTAACCCCCTGGTATCAGTGCCAGCTCAGACCCCATTGCAGGAGTCCTGGAAAAGTCTGGGTGTTCTCTTTTCCTGGTGCACAGTTACCATAGTAACTGGATGCAGGACTCTCAGGGAGGGAATCAGGAAATTGTCATATGTCCTTGTGATGGCATTACAGGGTCCTCTCTTGAGGAGACCTGGTCTCCTCATCAACTGATGAGCACCTGGCCTGTGGCCTTACTCAGATCTGGAAACGTCTGCAGACATACAGTGTTCTAGTGTGGCAGCTGATGGCAGGCTGGGCTTGCTAGCTTTCAGTGTTACCTGTTTACTTTTGGCTATCTGTTGTGCCACCTAGAATAGCATGATCAATCAGCAACCATGAAGATCCCCTCAGGGCAGGGCAGCCTGGCTGCCACTCCAGCCTTCCTATCATTACAGTAATCGGTCTACCTGGAGGCTGCTGATTAAATGCTCTCCTTAGAACCAGCCTTCCTGGAACCCCATCACACCCATGAGGGCTTCTGGGGTTCCAAGGGCCATGGCAGCTTCCTCTACTTTCAGTGCTGTCCGGCAGAGAAGAGCCACCACCATGCTGAGCTTCTCCAAGGTGCTGATGGGCTCCCTTCCTGTGCCACCTTGATGCCTGTTGGGTAAACGAATGTGTTTCAGGTTTGCTTGCTTGTATTGGAGCTGTGCCCATGCCCACAGTGTGTAGTGTATGAAAGTTTGCCGGTGCTTGCCCTCAGGGCAGCAGATTGCAAATTGTGGATTGCCTTCCTGCTTGGGAGGGGCCATTGTCTGCTACTGTTGGCTGGAGAAGGATTTTTTGCCCCAGCCTGTTTTGCTGGAGAATGACTGCAGAGAGTGCAGAGAGAGATAAAGAGCTAAGGGGCTTGGGAGACCTGTTGAGACTGGTGGGGGCCTATGACTCCAGTAAAACCAAAGAGTAAGTCGGGGGTTTCGGAGCCCTAACAAAAAGGGAAGTGGTCTTCCCTGCTCGTTGGCTTGTCCGCCGTTACGAGTCTTTAACAGATGGAATGTGTAAAGCCAATAGTTGCGGCCACCATCATAGCCACGGCCACCATCATAGCCGCCTGGCCAGTGCAGGTTCACATTGGATTCGGACAGACAGTAATGAAACACAGACCCAGGAAATGGTGGGCCATTACCTTTAATCCTAGCTTGCACCTGGCGGGCAAGTAAAAACATACACTGGGCTCCAAAACCCACTCATTCAGTGCTTACAAAGCCACTGACTTATCCGAGTTGCCTAGAATCAAAGGTTTCTAGCTCACCAGACTTATTCACCTCTGTTTCCTATCTCATTCTCTCTGCACAAACTCTGCATTAACTGGCTTCTCCCTCAGCACTCCACCATCTTGGCTGCTTCTCCTCCCCTCCATATGGCCTTTCTCTGCTCTCCTCCAGCATGGGTTCCTCCTAGAACATAATCACTCTTCTCCCGTAACAACGTGATTTCTCTTCCTTTTAAAACCTTTTGCCATGGAAGCCCTCCCCCAACACATATTAACATAATCATGCCCATTCCTAAGCAGGAAGGGCAACTAATATCATCACCTGGGCGACGGGCTTCCATGTGGTCAGCACCATCTTTAACAAAGTGAGCATAATATATTTTATCTGCCTAACAGAATGGCTCACCATTTTCTGGCTCCACAGTTCCTTAGTCATCTGCCCGGATCCAATGGGAGCCTGCATGATGATGGCAACGGCCACTCGCCTTCCATCGCCTTATCACCAGTGGGCTGGGGTTGCTTAAATCTGTGCCCTTACCTAATACCTCCTTTCTAATGTTCTCACCTTCCTGAGAAGACTACTACTTCCTCCATGTCATACCACACAGCCCAGCATCCCTGCCCCTACCATGGGCCTTTGTGGAGTCCAGCCCTGGAGAATGCACCAGCAGTGTCTTTGGGCTGGCTCCAGAGGTCTTTGCCAAGACACTGGACCCTGAGTTCTGACACACTTTCATGTCAATAAGTATAAAAGATATTCACCTTTATCTTGAGCCAACCATAGTGAGCCCAAGCTCAAGATCCATTCCCACACATGTTCCCCTGGTTCTTGCATGTGTTCGCTGCCAGGAACCACCATTCCTGTGGCATGTACGCTGTCTCCTCTCAGAGAAGGGACTTTGTCTCTCTGCTGTGGCTGTGCTGAATCCTGACCCTGGTCATTGTCCGACCTAAGGCAATGTGATGGTGGGAAAAGATCTTGAGAAGGTCAGAATCATTCTGGGAGGTGCCTGTCTCGTTGAGCTGGGTGTGCAGTCTCTAAGCCTGGAGAGGCCACTCTTCTGTAGTGGAGAGGAGGGAGCTTCTTCTAGCCCTGAGGATTCAGGGCATCTGAGGATTCAAGATGCTCAAGTTTGTCCATCTAATGACCCTGCTCCATATCTCAGCACCTCACCCCTCCTATACAGACTTCCACTTTGATATTGGAGACTTGTCCTCTTAGTAGCATAGCTGTCCATATGTGTGGGGCCTGAGTTTTAGTTTTACAATGAACCTTGAGTTGATCACCATCTAAGCAGGACCTGCCATTTTATTTCTTTTTCTTTTTTAAATAGATTAATTTTTAGAGCAGTTTGAATCATGGCAAAACTGACCTATAAGTTAAGGTGACCAGATGTCCCACTTTTGGCGGGACAGTCCCGTTTTTTAACAATTTGTCCCACATCCTGCAGCGTTTTTAAAAAGTCCTGATTTTTGGAAAGAATGCACGAAAAGCTAGGGAATGGTGCGAGAATGGGAAGGGAATAAACGGTTTTCGGCGGGGAGACCCCGCCTCCACCTGGAACCGCCCGCACTGCCGCAAGAGCTGGCTGCCGCGTGCGGGCCCCCGAAACAAAGAACTTCCGGCAGGACGTACCTGCTGGGGCACAGCTGTCAAGTCCCCTAACTACCCATAGGCCCACGTCCTGGATGCCAGCATGCGGCTCCAGGCTCTGCAAGGCACAAGCCGCTCGGTCTCCTGTGGGTGGCGGGGCTGGATGCAGGGAGTGCGGCCTCCCCGCTGTAAGGACGAGTCCAGGTGGGGAGTGTGCGTGACCGCTCGTATGCGAGTGTGCCAGCGAGGCTGCCCTGCCTGCTCCCGCCTGCTCGTGCAGCTCCAGCATCTGTTTTGGAACCATGTAACCCGATCCCTCTGACTCACTCAAAATTTCCCACACAGTAATATTTCTGAAGATGATCTTTTTAATGAGGTATTATTATTAAAATAATATATTGATAAGGAAAAGATTAAATCTTGGGCATCAGCAAAAATCACAATAAAGAACAAATGGTTAGAAATATGTTATCATTTTGAAACAAACCATGTTCCATACAATAATGCACTAAAAATTGTGGAATACGTGCTGTCTTTACCAGGAACTAATGCTGCGACTGAACACGTTTTTTCTACGCTAAATAAAGTGTGGACATCAGAAAAATCACAATTAAGTCTTGAGCCTTTGTTAAATTATATTTCACACATAAAATGGCTTTCAAAGTCTTGTGAAAAATTTTATGACCTTTTAAACAATGGCAGCAATCTACTAAAAAAATTCACTCAAATGAGAAATATGCCAAAGAATAAAATAATACTATACATAATTTTTAATGTATTATATTTGTAAATTGTACTTATGTTGAAATTTTAAAAAATATATTACAATACTATTTTTGCATTCTATGAAAATTTTTTTTGCTCCATATAGACCAAATTTTTAATCAAGGACACACCCACCACCCCACCCTGGTCAATGGTGTCTCACTTTACCAATTTTAAAATTTGGTCACCTTACTATAAGTAAAGAGAGTTCCCAGATCCTCCCTACCCCCTCCCCCACACCCACACACCCACACAGCCCTCTCAACACCAACATGCAGCTCTAAGGTAGCACATTTGCTACCAATGCACCTATGTTGACACATAACTGTTCCCTGTAAGGCCAGAGGCCATCATCATAGCCATGCAGATGCAGGTTCTCATTGGATTTGGGCAGATGGTAAAGGAAGAGTGGAGCCAGAAGATGGTGGGCCACTCTGTTTATTCAAGTCTCCTAACGGTGGACGAGCAAGCAGGCAAGAAAGACTGCTTCCCTTTCTCCCATCTCAGGTCCCCACCAGCCTCAGCACTCCCAGCCAAACAGTCCGAGCAGCTATCAGGGCTCCCAAGCCCCGACTCGGTCTCCAGTTCCACAACCCAGATTCATTCTCCTGACTCACCCTCCAGACTCCCTCTGCACTCTAGCCAGGACAGACTGGGGGGGAATGTCCTTCTCCAGCAAACAGTAGCAAACGATTACCCCTCCACATGGAGGCAGGCAGTCTGTAGTAATTTGCACTCTACCACCCGGAGGGCAAGCACCGCAGCCTTTCACAGAGTATACTCTACACACACACACACTTCACTCTTGGTGGTATATTTTCTATGGGTTCTAACAAATGTATAATGACATGTATGCACCATGATGATATCATACAGAACAGTTTCAGTGTCCTAAACATTCTCTATGCCAGGGGTGCCCACACTTTTTCAGCTTGCAAGCTACTTATAAGATGACCAAGTCAAAATTATCTACCTACAATAAAAATGCAAAACATAAATTTATTTATTATATATTATCATTATTTAAGTTACTATTATTACTATTTAATATTGCGTATTCTTCTTCCACCTTTCTTCTTCTCAGCTCTCTTTTCAGAGGAAAGTCAATGTCATAGTTTTTATGAACAGTCCGAAAAAGCCGCTCCACATTTCCCTTCTTTGGAATAGCAATGGCACACAGACAGATGAGGCAAACGCACTTAGAATATGACATAGTGAAAAAAAAATCCCCTCCCATTCTATATGAAAGTGGTAAGTTTTAGGCTTCTTACTCGGACCAGCTATGGCACTCATTTTTATACCCTTTGTAGTATTTAGTTTAAATAAATTGAAGGCTAACTATGCAGCAATGTAACTGAACAAGTTAGTGTGGTTTAACGCGCATGCGTAGGGTATCAAAAGTTCAGACGTCAGATTGGCTACCCTGTATGCAAATCAAAAGACAAATGTCTTTTTAATGTCTTGCGATCTACCCACACTTCCTTCGCGATCGACCAGTAGATCGCGATCGATCGATGTATTGAGTATCCCTGCTCTATGCTCTACCCATTCATTCCCTCCTCCCCCAACCTCAGATCCTTTACTGTCCCCACAATTTTACCTTTTCCAGGATATCACAGAGTTGTAATCATACAGTATGGAGACTTTTTAGATGAGCTTCTTTTCCTTAGTAATAAATATTTAAGGTTCCTCCTTGCCTTTTCATGGCTCAAGAACCCATTTCTTTTTTTACCACTGAATAATATTGCATTATCAGGACAGACCACAATTTGTTACCCATTCAATTACCAAAGGACATCTTGGTTGCCTCTGAGTTTTGACAATTATGAAGAAAGCTGCTGTAAACAGAGG